>OX388351.1:50166938-51474185 GCA_947579665.1 Sympetrum striolatum | reverse complement strand
TTATAAACACAATATATTCGTACATAGAAAGGATGTTTTCATATCTTTGGAAATTTAAGCTCTGATATATGTTAATAATAAGGCATTTTTCATAAACGTAGTTTATGAAAAAAATTCACATTATGAAATTCATGGAACGGGACCCATCCACCATTTTACCATCCCATCCATTTTAAGGTCTTTCGATTGTTTTCATAGCGAGAAATTTGACGACAATTTCAGCATCATTTCTATGCCTGAGTGGACGGGAAACAGGAATTTTCCGGTATACAAATTAATTATAAAAGTTAAGCGAAAGCTGTGACTGAGTCCAAACTGACACGTCCCCCCTGATATATTAACGGCTTCCAAACACCCACATTTGCGATTCTTCGTAGAGCTATTTAGAGACCTCGATAGAAAGAAGCAATTTTTCGCCACGGAAAATCCAATTTCACGGCAACTCCTTTATGAGCAACGGTATATATATTATTATTTTATAGTGTACGCGTTCTCTCCTTTCTTTAGGGAAATGGGTATACGTCCAACACCTTCTACTGCGAGGTTTTATTACGCCCCCTAGCGGGAGAAGCGATTTTGATTTCCCCCCGCATCCAGCTCAGTGCCTCCGTTACGATTTATTTTCAATTATAACGCATCCAGATATTTTATTTTCGAATTTATTGTAGGCGCCGCCAGAGGACTCTGGCGGGGAAGCGAAGAAACGATGAAAGGGCGCCGTTTCGGGTATTCATCAAACGGAACATCTGCTCTCCATGAAGAATTCATGGGGACGATCCGATACGGAAATTCAGCAGCTTCTGCCGATGGGAGTCTTTGCTATTGCCTCGGAACAGTCTGCGCGCCCGTCGTTGCGCCATTGTTTTCTTAAGTTCCCGCCGTTTCGCATCCACGTGGCACGAGTGAATGAATGTATCAAATTTCATGTGTTCTGAATATATTTGTTGTCCTTCATTGTACTTCTTTAAGTTCTAAATTCTCTGTTTACTTGCGTTGTGTTTTTCTTTATTTTTTATTTTTGTTTCTCCGCATATATTTGTATTTTTTCAGAGCATTCTTTTATTCTTTTGAATATAAATTTATTTATTTTTGTTGAGATTTTTTAAAATGTTTGTTTGTATTTTTTTATTTTCATACATTTTTGTACTCTGAACATTTCTTGTATTTTAATTTTCTTTTTAGAAATCTGCCCATAGCATAATAAATTATTACTATTACTTGGTTTGAGAACGGAAACCTATGCTCAACCCTGGAAGTAAAAGGTATTTAGAAAATAATGTAAATATGTGTTGAGCGTTTATTAAGCTTTCCGAGCGTGTGTTCTTCATCAAAAACGACAATTATTTTGATCTTTCAAATTGATTCTGCTGTAAATACGACATTGAAGACCAATTTATGTCCCAAGCCTGATGTTAAATACAGCCATATTTCGAAATTTAGATCATTCAGTATGTGCTTACATTAGCGAGAATTCGATACATTGGTGAGAACATTAGAGAAGGTTTCTATCCCTTGAAGCTTTTCTTAAAGAGTTTTATTAGAAATATTGCTATTTAAATTTGAGCAATTTTTTCCAAATTTTATAGAGAAGACCATTCCCTGATATCAATTCCTATTTTAATTTTCATCGTGAAAAGCCTTTTATTACGGAGAGAAAATTATATTCAAGAGTCGTACTTTAGTTTAAATTGTGCCAGAAATACTTTGCCTTCCTTACATTTCGATTATGGTAATACTTCTGAGAAATGCTTAATTTGGAAAAAAATATCGTCAAAGCCTAAGCATGAATGTTGATTAGAATTTTTTAATTTATCTCAGAATTACCTTTTCAAAAACATTTTCTTAACTTGTCCCTAAGTTTTCTTAGTAGCCTGTATTTGATAAATAATTTATTCTACAAAAACAAAAATTCATCCTGCAAACAAATAACTTCCCATAAGACATCAGTCTGTGATTTCATGAACAGCAAGCACGAATGAAAGAAAACACAAAGATTGGTATACCTTCCTCTCCCTATTATATAGAAATATTTTTTAGTCCGCAGCAATAGTAATAATGATAAAAATCACTACATTCTTAACCGAAATGGGATAAACAGATTATAAAGAATTTTCATTTCATCCACAAACAACCATGCCAAAACAAGAATTCGATCTTGAAAACTCGACGTTTCTATCCTATCCCGCTAAACTAATAATGACTACTTCATTTTCTAGTGAATTTACGGAAAGGCTGAAACAAAGAGGCTTCTACCTCTTTCGCAGCTATGGAGGGACTCCAAATTTTCATTCATAATTAAATTGAGCGACCTTTTAGACGTTTTAATTAAAATTCTGCTTACCTTCCTGAAAATAAAAACTTACGATTCTTCAATTATTTCCCAAAATAATTATTTCTAGGAGGTGATGTCGACTTACAGTCGGAATTCCGCCAGTGAACGTCTTATACGACCGTTGAAAACGGCAATTGTAACCGCGCCAAGTGAAAGCTCAGTAACTACTCCGGCAAAGAAAGAAAAAGTGGGAGGGACAACGGAAATATTCATAGTGCTCCCACAGCTAAAAAAAGTAGCTTTCTCTTAATATCACTCCCACATCTGCAGATCTATACTTCATAATTATCCGATTTACAGTATTGCAGAGATATATAACCATAATAATAATGTTTATGACGAATTTTACCCCATTTATAGTTTTAAAAAAAGGTAAAAAATAGCAAAACATTAGTGAAAATCCAGAAGGAAGAAGAGTCTTGAAAAAAAAACGTTTTATACAACACAATTGTACAACTAATTGTATATTAAATGTAATTTACGAAAATAAATTGATACATAGGTATATAATAAACTTAAAATTCCTTGTTTATAAAAGTTAAAACAAAGGAAAAAACAAGCAAAATCAGAAATAAAGAAGATATATTAGTTGTACAATAAAAATTCATGCAAATGATAATTAATATTGAATAGTACTAAAACAGATATAATTCAATAGATTATGAACATAAATAAACATACGAAGCTGGAGAAATAATACAAACGAAACGAAAAATATACAGTTGATACGAAAAATATTACTAAAGACAATAAAGGTATGAAGAATATGGAATAGCAAGGAGAATATGATAAAACCTTATAATAATAGTTTTATTATACATTTTAATAAAAAGTGCCAAAAACAGAGAGAAATATTCGAAGAATAAATAGAAGTTTGCTTATCTTATCGACGAATGAAATCTTTTTACCACAGTAGAAAAACATCCGATATGCAGTGGTATAAAATATGATTTTTCGCCATCACGCCGCAAAGCCTTTAAGTTCAAATTCACTGCTTTTACTAGAGTCTCATAAAAAAACATGGGAATAGAGACCCTTGAGAAATCAATGGGGAAATACAATGGCTTTTTCTCGGCGAGAAAATCATCGCTCAGACTGGAAAATTAATCTGGGGAATTCAGTGAATAATAGAGATAGGAACGTTGGTGAGGAGGTATGGGAAGTCACGCTGTAAAGATAGTTTCTTTTAAGTAAGACGGGTTGGATGCCGCAGGAATCTTAAATCGGCGATTTTAATGCGAAAAAAGAGGATGACTTTAAACGAAGATATTTAAAAGCAATAACTGCAGAGTTCAGGTACTCCCTGATAATAAACTGGCATTCCTGAGTATATAATTCATAGACATAGAACATCAAATCCAAATCAGATATTTTATTTTATTTGCAATCTACTAATAAAGAATAAAGTTGCTTACTTCCCAGTTATTTAGTTAATTATATCAATGGAATAGACATTTAACATATGTAGCAAATATAATACAGTACAAAACGTCTTTAAGTGGGCGAAAATTGGGCTAGAAAGTTTCAACTTCCATCTAACCCTTGTGTAGCACACATACAAGCATAAATACACATGAATCAAAACATAGCAGTAATATATGCTGATTTTTTAAGACGCTATTTAACTCTTTTTTAAAAGTATGTATTTTTTTAAATTCGCAATTACGCTTTATTATTTTCCACAGGAATTTTCGCTGAAGTTAAATGATTATATAAATGATAAATAAATTAAATTACAATCATAAATGATTTAATTCGTGAACAACTTTAGTAAATACGCTCATATACCTGTAGTTACAATACAATCTGTAATATTAATTATAAATCTGCATGTGTAATAGCTACGTTGTTTCTAAAAGCATTAGGCGGTCATTTTCATTAAAAATTAGAAACTTCTCTCGCGCCACTAGAAATGCTCTCCCGTATCCCAAGGATTGCCCGCACACTCCATTAAGAACCACAGTTACAGATGATTGGCTGATTAAGAGTGAAGATTTAGTGAAATCAATGATTGGTTTTTTGAGGTATCTGTTAACTGTTTCCATGATAAAAATGTTCCTCGCACCGCATATTATATAATAACATCAGAGGGTACAACTACATCCTCCGAGTTATTTTCGCCGGATTTTCATTTCAACAGCTTCGAATAATCCCTCTTTATTCTTGGATATATTTTTGACTCAACCTTGAAATTTTTGGGAACGTGAAACTGTTGGAAAAAAATGTCGACAAAGATTTCGTCGCATTAATTCATCCGTATTAAGTCCAGGGCATAAACTTCCACCCCTTCCATTTTCTCCCAGTTTAACCCTACCTCTCTCAAATCCTCGCTTCACTCATTTTACATCTCCTCCCCTTTCACTTCCACAACTTATTCCTTTCACTTTTTGCCCGACTCTCTCTCGAGAGCTCCTATTCGATACGTCCGCCTTTAACTTCACCAGCCCCCTTTCCCTCACTTCTCCTTTCACCTCTACCATTCCTATATACGCCGATCTTTTATAGATGCGATTCGTCTAACGATATTGGCTGGACCATTGTGCCTACCCTAATTTCCTACGGTGTTAGTAGCGATAAAATGGTTTGTGTTGCCAACGCAACGACAGGTCAAATAACGAAAGTCTTAGAGGCTAAAATGCGCTATTAAGGGTTGCAGTAAAATTAATAGCTTAGGCGAGCGAGCTCTCTGATAAGGAATTGTGACGAGATAACGACTGTCTTAAAGGGAGAAGTACGGGTGGATTTAGTAGGCCCGAGGACCACTACGATAGCTATGAAGGCCTATCAGGAAACCAAATAGTCTCATACGATGGGTAACATTGAAAAATAGTGTTTGGGTTATCTCAAGTAAAACGTCAAAGCGTTAACAATATCTATTTATCAACGCTGCTATTATAAAATAATGAAATTAGTTATTGATACTGTCTGTATAATTAATAAATAGAAAATTACTTGAGTTTCGTTGGATGGTAGAAGTCTAAATGCAGTGGTATTCCATACAAAATATAATAAACTATTAAGACAAAATGTATTTATATTGAACCACAGAAAAATGTACAGAGTAATTTGTAATTTAAGCAATAATATACAAGCTGTAATTATACTGTGGTTCAGTATAAATAAATTTTCTTAATATTTTATTATTTTTGCCAAAGTTGATTGTGTACCTTGACGTCCTCAGCTAACCAAGCGTCTTACTGTGGCGTAAATGTACAAGTACAATTTATTCTCAAAAAAGAAATATGGAATGAATAACTTCGTTTACTTTATCCAGCAACATTTTCTTCCAGAGAAAACACTATAAAACTAAGTTGATTGGATTATTTACAAAATTTATTCCGCGGTTTTAGGAGGTCTCTTCAACCAAACTTCGTGTGTTGTATTATTGAATGAAAAGATGAATGGAATCCTGCTTAAAGATCAAAAAAACACCCAGGTTTCAGAAAAATGAAAATCAAATAGATTAGAGCCACCCCCGGAAACTGGGGATTAAAACACAGACTCTAGTAAAAAGATCATTAGGAAACGATGATAAAGACGGAATACAAATGTTAACACAAATACAGGAAAAATACTTCTGTAAGGAGAAAATAGTAAAAAAAACAATAAAACATCTCATGGTACAGAGAATAAACAAAAATGCACTCATTTCATCTCTTGATTATATAATATAAAGTAAACTCCCGTTTATCAGAAATGATCGGGACGGAGGCCGGTTCGGAAAACGAAAATTTCGGATAAACCGAAGTCCCGCGTGAAACCCCCGGCATTGCGTCAATACCGACATTCAATTCAATTGCGAAATATGATCGTAAAACGTTCGTACGTAGAATGCTATTGATATGGTTGTGAAAAGCCTGCATGTTTTTGACTGAAAAATGTGTGTTGTGTTAAAAAGGCGTCAAAGTATGATTGAAAAAGTTTTGAAATGCTGAATAACAAAGTTCGTTTATTTTGCGTTTTTACAGAAAAAATTCGCCATATTTAGCAGCGGAAAAAATGTACATATATGAAGAGGTGTCACGAGCAAATAAGTAATGGGTCGCGATGGTATTCGGTGGGTGGGGGTGGGAGAGGTTTATTCGGATAAAGCGGATTTCGGATAAACGCGATTCGGATAAAAGGGAGTTTAATGTATAATCAATCAAGTAATACCAGTTATTCATATAATCTTAACTAACAAGATATTTATTTTCTAATTTAACGCACATTATTTTATATTATTATGGTGGTGGTAATGAAAGAAACACCCATGCAGTAGACGCTGCAATTTTATCGATAAAATAAAAATCGAGGCATCGATTCGTCCTAAACATATTGGTTTCAAGGCAGAAAAAATAAATTCACGTTTTTATCAGGTTATATTTGAAATCCCTTCTCCAAAGCCAGCAGTCAGGCGCATAAAATGTCTACCATATGAAAAAAATAATGGAATCAGATTCCACTGATATTAAATCATGAGAGGAAATTAAATTTGAATATGTGGCTTATGCATTCAGTATCGAAGAAAGGTAGCGGATTGGAAAGGAAGAATTCCACGAGATATTTCAAAAAAAATGTCCACACATTCCGTCTGATATCACCAATATATTCTGAGCTATTGAAAAAATCGGATATTAATCTTCGGCTAAGTGAGGGGAATCTCAATTCTTGAGCTTTAAAATTTGCAGCACTTGAACATTTAATACATCGAAAATATTTTTAATATTTAAATCAGGTGAAAAACACGGGAAAATTCGATAAATTGGCTTCATTATTTCGGTATACATTATTAACATATTATTTATTTCATTAGATTTTTCCAGGATATTTATTTTTGAGCAAGTTTTTCAGATTTAATTTTCCACGCAACTTCCTTCTCTCAGTATTTATGTAATAATTTTATAAAAATAATCCTCTAGTACAGGGTTTTCCAAACCTTTTTTGCAATGGAACACTTAGCAATGGAACATTTCGCAAACCTGGGAAGTTTAACGGCACACTGCTTATTTTTAGGTTAGGTAATTTTACTTGTAAAAATTTAAAAATAATTTAATTAAAGCAAAATTTTTATTTATTAATTATTTTTAAATACATAAACTATAATATTATAATATTAACATACTGATTTAAATAATTACTGGAAGAAGAAAGTAGAAGACCTTCAAATGTATTGCAGTGTATAACACCTTTCCAAATTGTCGCGGAACACCTATTCAGGTTCAGCGGAATACCGGTGTTCCGCGGAACATAGTTTGGGACACCTTGATCCAGTAAAGAGATGATAAATTATATACATAATTAGTTAAACCAAATACATAAAAACAACTTACTTCAAAACCAAGGCGCAGTCTTAAAGTTATTGAAATAACATTAAAGTATTGCCTTCACATTTTGTCATCATTTGTAACAAAACGTTTATGATAACCGAAATGAAAAATTTTATATCCTTAAGAAGCTGAATAGCAGGTCATCTAAAAATCGCACATATTTTACTCAATGTTTGATAATCCTCCTAAAATCAATTTTAATATGTATAAATTTCTTTATTGCCTATTCTATCTGTTACATGAACAAACATAACCGAACAAGCAGGAGGTAGCAGAAAATGGGGGCATAATAGGAATTATGTAAGCAATTAAGTATGTAAACATAAAGTGTCGACCGCATCAGAATATCATGCAATAAAATATAATATTTTATAATTAGTAAAAGTACTTCATAATTATTCCAATCTCTTAACATACGATGATTCAATTATAATGGGATATATAATTCGCTAGAAACACGTGTTGGTGCCAGTAGGCGCCCCAGGTGGTGGTGCCTGGAGAGCCCCAACTTACTCCCCATGGTGTTCCAGCGAATGATGTATTGAGAGACCTTTATTTAGGAGGTTTCCTGATAGCTCCTGAAGTGAAATTAAGCATCCAATTTCCTTTATGCTCCCAGGAGTCCGACTACTTCATCCTGATACCCTTCTATCTAGATTGAAAACTGCACTTCCACTCATATTGCGTCCAGAAACAAGACCCGGAAAGTATACGTAAACAACGATACTAGAAAAACAATGCTAGTAAAATAACTAAACACAAGATAATAAAATAACTTTGTCAAATGTTGAGAAAGGAAAGTTGGAACATGGCTGTTAAAGAATTAGAGGTTAAAAATCTCCAATAATCTCCATTTTTGTCGGCGTTCCTCTTCTCATTCCACGGTATTCTGAGAAAACAAGACAGGGGACACCGTAATTTTTGAGAGTACTCAATACGTATTTCGTGTGAATGAGTAAGTGAATATGTAAATGAGTTAATTCACTCCGCATGAGGAATGCATAGCATTCGAAATACGTACTGAGTGCTCTCAAAAAGAGCGGTGACCTGTTTCGTTTTCCCGGAATACCGGGAAAAGAGAAGAGGAACGCCGACAAAAACGGCAATTGTACATTTTTAAACATCTAACTTTGTCAAAGTTGCTTTATTACCTCATTTTTAGTTATGGAGTTCCACGAAGTAACAGTAACAGCGAAGTATGTTACTAGTTACATCGATTGATGTAACTAGTAACATAATAATGCAATTATAGATAAGACCTGTAATTTCTTATCTCCTTCTGTGTAGTTAATAATTTATTTTTAGTTGTTGCTGATCGTTAAGAAATAGAGCAATGAATTTAACAAAGAGCTACTATATTATAGAAATTACATATTTCAAGAAATAATATTTTTTTCTGTGGTCTTAAATAAATTTGGGTAACTTTTTATGCCTAAATTTTGTAGATAAATAGATAAAACTTGCCAATAAAGGATGCTTACATTTATATGTACAGTTTAGTCACGACATATTTACGTAAAAAACCTTATTGTAACTTTTAATTCTCTAATGAAATCGATTACGTAGACTTCGTGGTAAAATAAAAATCATCAAAGTTAAGCAAGATTAATACTTTTTGTATGATTGGAAAATTACTACGTGTGTCTCTACTTGATGTTTCACTTCTATTCTTTGGCAAATACGTTAAATGGTTATGGTTTTGATAATGGCAGTGGTATTCTCTTACAAACTGGACAAGATAAACTAGAAGCTTCGAAATTTTAATCAATTAATCTTATTATAAATACATTGATTGATTTATTATTAAAAAAATTATTTGATTTATATTTATGAAATAATATTGATTAATTAATATTAATATTGACATTATTGACAGCGATTACTGGCAGTAGTTTTTCTCAAAGTAATTAATTTCGTCCGAATTAAATACATAGAATCCTTACTAAAAGTACTTATACAATCAAAGCTCATTCGCCGAGCAAAAAAACAGCGGGATGATTTCAGTTACGTCAATTCTATGGAATCAACTAAACACAAAAGGTCGAATCCTATAATCTGGTTACTGCGGAGAGAATTACGAATTCTATATGCAAAATGGCTATTTTGTATTTATTAATCCATTCATCGGGTCTGGACAAAGATAAAAATTAATGAAATTTTTTCTGAAAATCGCAAACACCGCTCGGAAATTGAAAATGTTTCGTTTTCAAAAGATTTAATTAATGGATTCCGTAAACGCGGAGGATAAAGCGATCGCTGAAAATAATTTAATGAAAAAAGTCGACCGAAATAGAAACGCATTGATCGGAGTAAGCGAGAATCCCGCGATTGACAATATGGAAGAATGGTGACGAACGTGAATGGAAGATATACATATTTTGAGAAGAAAATGGCGGAATTGAAAAGGCTTGCAAACGATTTTTTTATTTCACGGATCGGCTGGCTCTTTGTCTAGCTGCGGGAGTCAGTTACCGCGTGGACAATGCATAATTTATCATTGTTTACGTGAGCGCGTATTTATTTTATGGCATAAACAATCCGCTTCGTCATCCGAAAGAAGACATTTCTATTTTTTCTTGTGTAACAGTTCGAAATGGAATTGGAGCACACTCCTTTTAAATATCATGTATGAAATCATTGGAATTAAATTATTCCGTTCAGGGTATCATCAACCATTTTCGAGTGTCGTTTTTCGTATCTAGATGAAGGTAGTGTGGTTAGAATCTTTGCCTCTGAATACCCATTAAATGGGAATTCGATCTTTATTAATTAATTTATGGTATTTAATGCTTATTTAAAGATTTTCTCAACCATTTTTTTCTTGGACTAAATTATAATGGTTTGAAAAATCTTCAAAATTTTAATAATGTGAGATGAATCATCCTTAGAGTATAAAAATGTCATCTCCTTAGTTAATTTTCGATAAGGGTTTTAAGCACCCTGATGAGCTGCTATAATTTAGTATCATTACGTAATTATATAAGAGACTTTAGGGTCCCATTTTCAATTAAGGGTTTAATCTGAGTTATTACTAACCAAATCACAAATACCTTGGTTACTTTTCGAATATTTCATTAAATCACTTTTAATAATCTGTAACCGGCTTAATACGTTGTGTTAAGGTAATATTTGAATATAAAAAAAGGTTAGAGTTAATTAAAGTGTAAAAACAGAAGTCCATGCGATGGACGTATACTTTTTTCATGTTATAATTATAAATACATTCATCTTTTATTTTCTTTAATTTATTATTTATTTTATATATAGAGATTTTATTTATTTTTATGATATCATATTTTTTCTTCAAGAAAAGGAAACTTGATCAATGTAACAACATCGGAAAATTAAATCTCTTACACATCGATATTTTATTGAAGAGTTATTAGACCCTCGAAAACTGCGTGTATCTTTCTTGAATTCACTTCCAATGTGATGTGATGAAATCCACAATTATTTGTACGCTTTAAATTGTACACGATCCCATCAATTACGCGTTGCAAAAATTTTGACATTCCTGCACGTGCGAATGCTCTTTAAAAAATGACTGAATTATTGCGGCTGCTTTCCTGAATCCACCTTATTTCCGTGCATTTTTGTCTTCACTGCGAGTGAGCGCCACTTAAGCTTAACTCTAACATAAATTTCCAGATGGTCAGCACCATTCATAACGCCTGCATGAAAGGAAACCTTTCGTGTACGTGGAAAAAACAGTCAGAAATGTCCTCGTGGTGATACATTACGACCTGGTACTGAAAACGTTTTGCGGATACCAATTACCTACAGCTATCGCAGCTGACATGTTCTTCGTTTTTACTTTACTCATCACGTTATTCTCGTACGGGTGAATAAAAAAGAGCAAAATCATAAATTTTGGTAAATTAATATGCAATTTTTATATTCTGCCGACAATTTTTTAATGGTATTAAAATTAATTTTAATGTTATAGTTTTACTAATCCATTTTCAATTTATAGTCCACTATTTCCTCAATCCCAGACCGTACATAATTTTTTATCTTAAAAAAATTGATATTTGTAAAGGTAAAAGTGTTTCTGTAGCATCATGTAACATCATTATGGGTATACAACTGTGGTTTACACATTTCAATTAATTTATAAATTCGAGTAAATTAAAATCAATTGTAGTAGGCTTGACTATTTGGAATTCCATATAAATAAATTGATGAAATAAAATTTTCACTTGTACTATATTCCACCATATATACGGTGGAATATAGTACAAGTGGATTTCTTCTTAGTTTATAATTTCGATATTGTTAGTTAATTTTATTTTATAAATACCAAAAATGCGTCATATTTTCTCTTAAAATAATTAATGATTGTAAAATTCTCTATACTTGAGGCCGTTACTACTTTATAATTGGTTTATAATGACCGTCATTCCGTAACTTCGTCCTCTCACTTTTAAAGTGTATGAACGTTGGGGTTTTAGAGATTCTGATGTGTCAAAAATGGTAGTTTAATAAAATTGCGCCACTAAAATCACAGAGATGCTCCACTCTAAATTTCTGAGATAAATCACTTAGTTTTATTCATATACTCTATCTCTATACGTTGTTCTTTTCCCTTACCTAGAGAAGAGTTACTCCACCAACCATGTCATTAGAGGTATTAATTCCCCAATAGCCGTCTTTGTCGGCATTCCTCGTCTCATTCTCCTGTACTCGGAGAAAAAGAAAGGAATACCGCACTTTTGAGATGCCCGTAGCTCTTTTTGAGAGCTAAGCCCTCCTCATCAGGGAGAATTAACGCCGACAAAGACGGCCATTGTAGATTAAAAACCTCTAATTCGTTAATAACCGTGATTCAAATTTTCTTCCTTAAAAAACACGTCATTCTTATAAAATAAGATTATTAACAAAATATTATGAGGCAACAAGTGCTCCATAACGTTTGACAAATTGAAGTTTCTATGAAACAACAAAGAGGCTACTTAATAAGTGATCAAGATATAGGGGTCCAACATACATGCCAAGCTTGGAAAGGCTTCCTCACGAAAATATGTGATTACGTGTGGAAGATAGTGGAGGAGTAAACGGGAAAACACGAACATACGAGTTTTGAGGTCAATGGGTTATGTTTTGACCCGTGTTCCTCTCAAGTGAAAATTTTCCCGCAAGCTACGATAGCGAAACCCAAACAAAAGATCGTTCACGTCTCTTGGATACACAAGTGAGCATTGTCTGTAATCGTGATGCATAATGCGCGGTTGTGATGAAGAAAGTATTCATCCCGGAAAAGTAGATAATGATACCTTGACTAATATCCGACCGTTAGCACATCTCCACGAGCTATAGAAAGGGGTATTATTTTAGAAAATGGAGCAGCTAAAATAAACGGCACATCACCTTAGAGGATGAATATTTCCGGTGTAACACTTCGGATGCAGACAAGTAAATATCGGAATTGGAAAATGCCTGCGGTTCCTGTGAATGATGATATGAGAAATCAAGAAGCCTTCCTCATTCTCTGTTTCGTTGTGCTCCAGTATTCTTGTGGAATCTTGTGCAAGTATTGGAAGTGAATATGGTCATGACGCCAATCTGCAAACGCGTGCGATTTGTCTAGTAACTACCAAACAGGTTAAGTCCATCAATAAACCTATAAAAGGGAATGAACAACATTTGTATTTCATTACTGACCCTGAAGTTCGGTAGAAACTATCTTAAAAGAAAAGCATTTTGTTGCTTACAAATAAACAAAGTGTTTTTCTTTTACAATGATACCATTGGGATTAATGAAGTATACTTTGTCACACACTACACCACACGATTATGAATTTCAGTCTGAAATAAAATTTAAAATTAAGAAAATACTGCATATAGACTTAGAAGGTTTTATTTCTGCGAACTGAGCTACGATCAACTTCCAGATACCATTTGTTCCAGCTAATCTCACAAAATCCTATCTTAATACATAAAAAAATCAGTTTATATTTGTTAATATGTATATTCACTTAAAAACCCAGAACGAAAGGTTACCCAAATGAAAAACTTAGTTAAGTATTGAATGTCTTTCTACCGCAGATGAGAGGCTATTTTTCGTGTTCCTCAAAAATAAATCTATAAATTTAGATTATTGGCATTTTTCCATCAAAAAACACAAAACGTATGAATTATTTACTATGGAGTTTATCACGTAACCTCATTCTAAAGATAGTAGTTATACTTAAAATAACTTATAATAAGAAATTCGACATTAGCAAGTAGAATAAGAGATTTCATGATCAGGCGATGGTATGGTGAACCAAAGGAGGAATATGAAAGATAATTTAATGATTTAATACCAGTAATTTGGAAGCTGAGTTATGAGGCAATTAAAATCGTTATGTGACAATTAAATGGATGGTATCCACACAGAAGATAGCTCAGCTAAGTCAGAGCTTAGCTGAGATGAAATATGTTTGATTCTCTTCTCCAAATACAAGAATGATGTTGAATTTATCGCTTCTATTTTCCGCAATTAGAATAAACAGGCAATTCTGCATGTTTTAAAATAATAAGGTTAGATTTGGTTCGAAATTTTGTGCATTTACTCAATATGAACCTATTACAGCGTAATGGCCGGTGTTCTAGCCGGGTAGCTTAGATGGTTCAAGAAGCCTCCCGGATAGAGGAAGATCCCGGGTTCGATTTCCGGCCCCGTCAGACTTTTTTCAAGTTCATTTTTCCTTGGGATTTTTTCTGGGTGCACGCCCTTATGTGCAAAGTCACCTCAACCCTTTCCTTATAAACGTGATATTGCACAAATATTGGATTTTAGATAATACTAAACATACGCAGGTCTTGAACTGGATACCAGCTCTAAGCAGATCTATTAAGTGTTTGGTAAAATATAGCAAGAGATGTAGGACTAATCCCTTACGATGGGATGAGCATGGGGTTACTCTTAATGAGTTTCATATTTAGAGTAATATCTTCTTTCGGTTTTACGAGTCGATTTCCAGATAATTCATTCATCATTGACTGAGAATAGCAATTTTTACAATTAAGCCACTGAAACCTTAGGCAGTGATCATGAAGTTAATCCTGAACTTTCCGTATATTTGATGAGCTGTAGACGATGAATTATCATTTTATTAAGAACGCTTTTGTAAATTTTATTGAACGAACCAAAATGGTTGCTATAGACCATGAAAATTTATAATCTTTTGTTGATTTTAATATTATTACACTGAAAAAGATTTGTATAATCTAGCTTGGGGGCGGGTGCTTACTTAAATATTCTAACGTATTTAAGTATATCTTTCATAAAAGTTATACAAAAATATTTCAAGGCACTGAAAGAAGCTCTAAACTTTATTAAAGCACAAGACTTCATTCAACAAATCAAACCACACAGTACCTTGAAAGCTGATAAGGGAATATAAGGATTGTATTGTATATCAGGTAAACAAAGTACACTAAATTAACCACAGTTATCTACTAATGTTTGTATGTATACGTTTTCTCGCGATAGCTTAATATCAAAACCAGTTACGCTCATCAGCCAAACAATTCTGGACAAGAGGTGTCGAAATGAAACCGAAAAAGTATGAAGCTGAGAGGCTCTCAAATTGAGCCGAGTGATTCCGACGAGATTGGTTAATTTACGATCGCAAATAAATTAGCGAATCGATCGCCCAAGGACTGGAGAACTCCATTTAATAACCCCCTCTTTATTGTCCCATTCCGCGGAAGGCGTTTTCGTCTAATGAAATCCATCCAATTCCGACCATTCTTCTAATCCCAATATCGGCGCGAAGAGGCCCGTTCGCATGTTAACTCTGACCTCGTGAGCGATGGCCCGGAGCGCGTTCCTCTGCATTCTTCCACTCGCATATATTGAACCCGTTTTTGCCGTCCTTTCGGGGAGAGAACTCAATATCGCCCGAATCCTTGTGTTATGTCCTTCTCCACCGCCAATATTCTTTCTTTATCCCCTTTCTCACGGCCTCTGCTCCTTATCCCCATCCTTCCACCGCTTTTTACCTTCCTCACAATCTCCTCATGTTTTTTCAATATTCTCCTCCTCGATATTTGTCCTCCGGTGGTTCCCCTTCAATGCTGCTCCGCTAGGATATCTATTTCAACGTCTTTATTCCAATATCCCCGCTAAAATTCCGACGTCTGGATTCAGCGCTTCCGCTTTAAAGATTTACAAGCTGATATTAACACTCCGATGCTCCTCCGAGTTTTACTTCACCGTCTACGATCTGTCGCTTCGGAGAGCTATTTTATTTCTTGGCAAAAAATATTAGAGCGCGCATAATCCCGAATTTGTATTCGAATGCCTCGTTCAAAGTGGGCCATTCAATGTTAAATTGAAGCAGATTGACGGTTTGGTAATGAATGAAACAGAAGACGTTCCACGTCTGGCTTTTTCTTTGAATTATTTAGATATAGAAGTAGAATTCTAAAGGGTTGATGAATTTTTCAAAGAAAGAAATAGCTGATTGTAAATATGTATGTAAATAAGTGTATCCTGCTGTAACGACTGTACTTTAAGTATCTTAGGTGCGTGTGTGTGTATATATATATATATATATATATATATATATATATATGTGTGTGGGTGTGTGTGTGTAAATCCCAAATATTCTGCTACGATAAGCATAATTAATATTGTGATTTATATTTTGTAATTTGTATAACTAATTATTAAAGGTATTTACTGCATGACTTATCTTATACATACTTGGTATGTCTTAAGACAAATAAGAATTATTATTATTCTTAAATGATGGAATGAAGAATTTGATTTGCGCATGTTAGTGTGCTGCTTAAACCAAAGTTAAACAGAGGTGAAAAATAGTGACTTGGCTGGGATTCGTAAAGTATCCCGTTTACAGAGATGAAAAGGATGTGGCTCGGTAGTTCAGTGGCTAGAATACCTGTCCGGAAAGGGTGAACATGGTTCGAGTAGAAGATAACGAAATATGCTT
The DNA here is from genome assembly GCA_947579665.1 of Sympetrum striolatum. Classification (NCBI taxonomy): domain Eukaryota; kingdom Metazoa; phylum Arthropoda; class Insecta; order Odonata; family Libellulidae; genus Sympetrum; species Sympetrum striolatum. The sequence goes on along the minus strand of OX388351.1, from coordinate 51,457,602 downwards.
ACGAATTATCAATAATCTTAGTTTATTCAATTCGTGAAATTTAATATGGAATTCCTTTTAAAGATTAGGAAATGAAGGATCTCAGATTAAAGTAAGGTAATTTATGAAGAAAAAGTAATGAGAATATGAAGGAAAAATGAAAAGGCTCTACATGGAAAGGAATGTATATTGTGCTTTTAGAATTACGTGCTTAGAGATATTAACGATGACACAGTTATCCTTTGATAATCATCTTTATTGAAACCATAAAGTTGTAAACTTCAGCACTGCCTGGTACTCGTTACCGGTTGAACGAAAAACTAGTTATGTTCGTTACAATCTTCCCGTAAACCATTAAAACAAGTTGCCAAATGTTACTTAAATTGCTTCGTGCATTAGCGTAGAAGTTGCAAATATGGCAACGCCGGATCGCAGAGGGAATCGGAGTGGGGCAAAAAGAGGAACAGCGCATAACTCGTGGTAATTCAACGCACGGGATTTGAAGGGATGCGGTAAGCGCGGAAGCCGCTGGGTTGGAATGGATGAGGGAGCGGCTCTGCAGCCGGGAGTGGGGAGCAAATTGGATAATTGGAGGAAGAAAATTGAGTAGAAAAGTTTGACGGCGTAAGATAGACAAAGCAAATCTCGAGGAGTAAATTGAGATGGGGAAAGAAACCTGAAGATGTAAACTAGAAGAGAGCGTTACAGCAAAGTTTGGAAGTAGCGACGTTCGAGAAAGGGAGCAAATTGCGAGGGACTCGGAGATGATTTCCAGAGTAGAACTTATTAGGTGTAATTGGTGAAGGAATATAATAAGCGGCGAGGGCTGTTTACTTGGTCTATAGAAGATGAAATCCCTCTTTCCTTAAAGGAATTTCGGAGGAATTTGCTACGTTCTCAATTACAGAGGGAGAAAACTGAGAAAAGTTGGGCAACATGATACTATTTAAGGCAAATTTGCGCGACAAATTCTTTTATAGAGTTCATTATGAAAAGAGATAAATTTGCGTACTTTGCATACTCGATATAAAATGCAATACTTATGTTCCCTTACCAGCTTTCAAGATTCTGTGAGGTTTGATTGGCTGAAAGAAGACGTCTGTTTTTGTGAATTCTATAGCTAATTTCAACGCCATGATATATTTGTATATAAAGTATTCCTTAAAAAAATTTTGACTATTTATAAATCGACTTTCTGGTCGTTTCTTTGCAACAAAATTCCTCTGAATATTTCTCATAATCATTTCAGTTAAAAAAAATTCAAGTGAAATTTTCAGAATTATGATAAAACTCAATTTTAAAATTTCACCTAAAAGTTTATCTTCCTAAAAATATTTATTTTGCTTCCACGGAGCGTTCATTTTCATTGCGGATATTCCATTACAGAATAAATGCATAGAAAAGTTACACGATAAAACCAGATGACTCAACGGACAATTATGAAGATATAGTAATATATAATATTTGATTATTTCTGTAAGCAAAATGAGAAAAAAACTCCTGCGGATCATCGCTTCAATCAAATAATAAAGACAAGTTAACTTCGAAGTGTCTAGTCCATCATGTCTAGTTTGTAAAGGAATTCTGTTATTATTTTCTACTGCCTTTACCATATTCACAAATGATGATTAGAAAGGAACATAGGTAGTTTTTTTATTTTTATGCCTAAATTTTACAGATAAATAGATATACCCTTTATCGACGACGTCTATCTATCTAAGTATCCATATAATCTTGTAGAATAATCATCGTTGTGTATATGTATTTATTTAGCCGATATAAGTAACTTCCGTAAGGAATGTGTGGGAGAGATGTTTGAACATTAATTTCATTCACTTCCCAACGAGATAGGTTTATAAATCTTTGGGAGTTGTTAAAGTTCTAATTGAGTATTACATATTGATATTTGTTTTTCCGAAGTATTCTTGGTTCGACTTTGGATGATTCGACCCGTCTCTCATAAGAAATTCTAGTAAAGTTCATTTTGATCGATAGCAGACATTTTTTCTTTCGCAGGATTAAATAAGAAATAATGACCGTGCGAAACTGAGATACGTGCCAAAAGAAAGGAGATTGAATACAAATTCTAATTTTAGTCGTAGAATTTCGTATTCCAGTTGAAATTTACGGCATTAGCATAAAATTGATGAAACGTTTGCGTAATTTTGTGGACATAAACAATTCCCTAACGACAAAGGTGATTCTTGAACTCAAGTCTCTATCGAATATGTGGGAAAGATATGTACACTCCTGGCCAAAATTAACGCAGCACCTCCCTAGCGATCCTTACGGCCGGTGCTGCGTTAATTTTGGCCAGGACTGTACATGTATAAGAAATTTATGGGGAAGAAGAGCTGACATACCAAGGTAATAAACCCAAAACTCCTGATTAAAATCGACTTTGCGATTAAAGTTTCAGATGATTGATGTTACCAAATATTATTTCGGGATTATTAATATTTTTGGTAACTAAATACAATTTTAATTCCGTCATTTTTGACGGGGGAATTCACTAGTTTAGGGATAAATACCACCCAGATTTAGTTTAATTAAAATTTGTTTCATATAATTTCTAAATTATATAGAAGCAGATAGGAAAAATATATTTAGCGTATTCTTGCAATTGTCTTCACCCTAAGCGGCGGAAAATTTCTTAAATAGTATTATAGTTATAGGATACAGCATTACAGTGGGGAGTGAAATTGCTAATACACGTGTGTATATCTACAAATACAGATTTTGTCCACTTACAATCAATGTTGACGAGTTAAGGTAAAGACCTATTCTCTTCGATAAAATATACTCGCGTCTTAGTAAAACTTAAGAATTTATTAGGTACTTCTTTAGACAAAAAAAATAAAATGATCATTGAATCTAAAGTTGAATAAACCATTTCTGGGACATTATGTTATAATATGTAAGGGATCAACTCTAAGATTTGAATTAAATAACTGCGTACGTATAATATACTATATATTAAGTCATTGATATTTTTCAATTTTAGTAATAACAAGGAATTTCATCAACTTTGAATAGGGCCTTCGTAGTAGATCTTAAACAAGTTGAATTTCTCAAGAACGTATCCCCAAATTCAAGCATTACTTTTCCTTTATTTTTACCCTTAATTTATCCTTTGCATTTTGCACCATCATCTTCCACCCTCCTTCCTTTCCAATTTCCCCTCTTTTTTCTCATTCCTAACCACAATCCTTATTCCTTTGTTTACATTCCATCTCCCAATAAATGACGAAGAAAGAAAGTAAACACACGAGATAATGGAGCAAGAATACATTATGAAAAATTAATGTCCCAAGTTATTATCCGTTTCGACATTCATTTCGCGGTTTATCATCGCTCGTACCGATGGGTTTATATGGAATGTTTACTCGACCGAGGAACTATTAATATATCAGTAGTCTACTTTTTTGACATATTTTAGAGTTTGGCACAAGATTCATACAGAGATATACGAGAGAGACAGAAGGGGAATCAATTTCAAAACATGAAGGATAATGCAAAGGATGATGCGATTGATGAAATAGATGAGAACGTTAGACAAGGAATTATGATGAAATTAAAACCATCGTAAATGAAACTATTGGTTTATTTCCGAAAAATCAAAAGTATTATTTTTTATAGATTGAACTGAAACGTACTATTTTTCTAACTTTTATTCGGAGAACAGAAATGTGCACATCATTAATTTTGAAACTTTTTCCATACATTTTCACATAAATTAATTTTATTCATCGTTATAAAATTTCAAGGCTATGATAATATAACTGCTGAAGACAGTATTGGCAAGATTGAGGTACGCTCTTTTGATCACTATAATTTTGAAAGAGGATTATTATGAATATCTTAATATTCTCGTATTTTAATAAAATGGGATTTAGCCAATGAGGAAGGAAATACTTTATAGATTAAAAAACTGTTTAGCTAGGTTATCCATTTATATTTTATTAACGCTACTTCACCTCTTGAGGTTTACTATTTCCTAACGATATACGGACGCGAAAAATTTGAAGAGTCAAGAAGAGATCTAATGATGGTTTGGTGAATATTATTGGTTATTGCTTGAATACACAATTTAATTTAATTATTTAATATCAGTGATAAAGGTGAATTTTGAGTTGTGGAACGATGTAAATCATCATGTGCAACTTAAAGGAATTGTTGTTTTTCAGAAGAGAGATCAGATACGTCAAAACTTAGCTGGATGAAAGATGTTAGCTGCTCTTGTTCAAATGCAAGAAAATTATTCGCTGCATTTTCTCTAATTTTTGTTTCTATTCTCATCGATAAAAATCTACAGGCTGTTTAGCTAGTTTTATAATAAATAATCTAGTGTTTAGTGTAACATTCAGTAGAATCAGCGTTTATAGCGTAATATTACAGCTGATGATGTTTCTGAAATTGTCATGCCGAGGTCTTTTACAGGGTTGACCGCAGCTATATCTCAGAAGCTTAAAAAGGAGTATAAAAATATACCAAAAACGAATTGTAATTTACTAAGATTAGTGATTCCGCGATTAGAACAACTGACAAGAAAATGGAAGACGTGAGTTAAAGTATCGGTTATGTCAATATTTTTACGAGCATTATTCTATTGGCTTACGGTACAACCCATTATGTGCAATGTATCTGATCAATGTTATCACATTTTACTCATGAATACTGAAAGGTAGAACTAATTCCTTTTTTCCCGAATTAATTCAGCAACTTGTATGAAGAAGGCTGTAAAGACAGCAGCCGAAACGTCGGCCTCACTTAGTGAAGAACCTAGGTGTCATTACGAGAACTACTTTTTCGACTATCTATTCACCTGAAAAGCCTGCAAACTCTTCTAAATTGGATTTGATTTAGAATAGTACTTCATTAATTAGAACAAGAGGAGACTCTCGCTTTAGTCCGGGGATTTTGATGAAAATTTTTGTGGTGATGCAGGAAGTAGAGTAATGAAAAACTGTATCGGCGTTCGTCTAAATGGGCCTTAACCCTCGACGGACTACGGATGCCATATGGCATCATCCGACACCTACTATTATTTCATTTTGTATCACAGAATAGGAGAGCTCGATGACAATGTTGCAATTATGTATTTGTTTACCTGGTTTTATGTGCCGTTTATGCACAATATTTTATGGGTATTGTTTTCAGACAATCACAAAGCGAAATACGTAAGAAATTAAAAATAATTACAAAAAAATAATTCGGGCCTTGGAGGGTTGAGTTAGTTAGCATAATTAAATTTCATTACATTAGTTGCAATAATTAATTGAAAATTGACAATCTGAGTGTAGGCAACCCCGCATTACACACACGCGCTAGACTAAATCCGTAAGGTATAAGCCGCTGTTTTCGAGTAATTCACAAATCTTATTTTTATTTCTTTTGACGTATATTTAACTTGTTACTCACAGGTGGACATAAGGGCAATAATTCCATTATTTAACCCGATATCCGATTGAATAACCTCATTTCCACCAAATGAACTTCGATGACGGAGAGCCGAACACAGGTTCGAATCTCGGTCAAGTCAACATTTTTCACTACCGTTCATCCACGGGTTTAAGGCATAACCCATTACTTACAAAGCATCTTTCCCTGATCCATGTCATCACGTATTACTCCTGAGTCCGGAAAGTTAAAGCGAATTCCTCTTTTCCTCGCATTAACTCAACATCTTCGGCTTCCTATTCCGAACCCGTTCGACGGTTTTCTCGCATAATTTTTTAATCGGCTCCAAAATCGAGATGGCCCACCCCATTATCCGGCCTGGAAACCCACGAGCCGAAAGAAAGGATCCGACATGAACGCCGGATTAAGAACGACTTTGCGCTGTAAGTCGGCAATTTAAATTCTTTTCGCACATGCAAATAAATCTTCATCGCCCGTCTGCGCTGCCATCCGTCGCAGAAGAGATTGCTTTATCCGAAAAAGAGAGGCCCTTGGAAATGAGAGATCCCGTCGTCCGTCTTTGAACTGGATTTAATGGCGGAATCAGAGGGAAGAAATCGCGATTGTATTTACGCTGCGAAAAAATCGGGGAAGCGTTTGGACAAACGGAACGTGTTACTGCGTTGATTTATAGCGGCGCGATGCGACGTACGAGCCTTATCTCGAGATGGTTTTGAAAATATGACTCGAGAATGGAATTCCAAATCTGTTTTCGTACCCCGTTACGCTTCGAGTGCGAAATATTTCTCTTCCGTGCCGAGTTCTCGCCCTTTATAATCAATTACCGGTGTGTCTCTGATAAAGTGCCCACACGTTGAATTCTTGACGACTGCGATAAGAAGCAAATATGTTACCTTTGTTACTCAAGCAATTTTACATCTCATGCCGTCCTCTTACGCTGAAATGAATTTGATTCGATCATGATTATCCGCTGACTAAACATTTTTTGCGCAAGCCAATTAACCAAAAATGACTAATATATTCCCGTAGAATTATAACAGACATTTCTGCTAGCACTATTAATTACTAAGAAAATGTTTTTTCGATAACAGAAACATGTAGGAATTAAGGCAACACTTAACGTGTTTCCTCGAGATACGTGTGGAAATATACTTATATATGTAATATATTTATTACACAATATTGCCGCAGCTAATCGCGAGGACAGGTGGCGACGTTAGTTTATAAAACAATTAATTAAAACAATATTTGTAAGCATCGATACAATAACTACATAAAATATAAAATTTCATAAATAAAAGTAATAACAAATAAATAAAAATATATAAACATACCATGCATATTTTAATTATTATAAAAACACACAGATTTATATCTCGTGGAAGCATGTTAAATACTATACTTTCCCATGGATTTCAGTTTAGCGAAGGCCTTCGCAATTGAATTTATTTCTTCCGAAACCTCAACGGTTTATAATAAATTTTAAATAAATAACGAACAACTGGGATAATGAGCCCACTTATTTGCTTGAATACTTTTGATTGAATTCAAATGGCTAGAAAATAATCTTGATAGATTATTAATTAGCTGATTCACTCAAAAAGAGTTTGAATTATTTTTCCTTTCCAATACTTTTTAGTATTAAATGGCCAGCTTATGACATAAATTAGATTAACGACTAGGCAAATGTATGCCCAGAGATGACAACAGTTCACAAAAAAGGAATAATTTACAAAATTTTAAAGAGAAACAGAAGTTCTACAACCGTATTCTACAGCATTTTGTCAGGTTCGTTACCTCGTCGTAATTTAAACTAGCCAGTGCCTCAGAATATAATGTGTCTAATGTTTTAATTAATTATCGAATGTTTAATTTCTATATCAAACAAGAATTTTTCCCGGCCATTTGAATCGAAGAATGAAAATTATTGAATCATATATTGTACCTGATTTCCGTTATCTATTTAAAAATAGAAAAAGGAACACTTTTAGAAGAATTTAATTCAACTGCGGAGATATTTTCTCTATTAAAATGTACAGGAAAATTTAGGAATTACTATAACATTTAACATGATATAAAGATAACACTTCACATATTTTCGCACGTATCCTGAAGAAATATCTTATTAGATAAAAAATAAAGGTTACCTTTCCACACAAGTCACAACCAAATTACGTGTAAAAGTAACCTCTCTTCAATCGGTATGAGGTTAAATTTCCGCAACTCAACCACCTCAGTGGATTTTATTGGGGAAAGATGTTACGTGTTACCGTTTTTCCTACATTCTCCTATTTTCGAACTAATTATTTTCCTCTCGGTTCTTAATGCTACTAGAGCTGTCTGTTGAAATTCGACAGAAACACTTCATTGCCATTCTAGGTTAATTGGTTCGCGCAAAAACTTACGTGGTAAGAGAATAAATTGAGAGAAATTCTTGCAGCTTTGGGATAGTGCGTGTATTTTACTCTCGGAAAATTAGACGATGAATACGAAACTTTCAGCACATCCAAAGTCTTGTTTCTTAATAGAAACTAGGTGCTCATTACTGTACTCCCTATAGTGGGTAAAATATTTCAACAAAGCAAAGCTGTAAGGTATTTTAACAGAATGTTCGTAATCATTACAACTCGATTTTTCCCAGCTTTTTACTCCACAAACACAATCTATTCCAGCCATTCCAGTCGGATGATAGGTCAAACGGAAGATAGGGGTATTTTAACTGGACTTAGTCCAAATAAACTGGTTTAAAGCTGTTATTATATATTAAAGTACAGTAGAATCTCGATGTATCGTTTTTGAAGGGACCGAGAGAAAAAGACGATGAATGCGGGAAAACGATCAAAACGGGAAATGTAGACTCAGCTCACACTATTAAAATGAATACATAACGAAAGTTTATCCAAAGAAAACCCCTAAATATTTCGAATAAAAACGTACTGAACTCCTAGAGAAGGTACAAACAGGGTGAAATATGCCAGTAAACTGGGATGGACAAACAGGGCTCGTACGCGCACCCATGTGAAAGCTCTCTAATAGGATACAATGTATTAAGATAGCCCAGGATGTGTTTAAAAAATCGGCCGTTTTGAGCAAGTGCTGAACGATGGATGCGGGAAAATAATATTTCGATGAACGATGAATGCGGTATTACTTTACATGTCTCCTTATGGGCCTAAGTTGGGACTATAGAAAATAAACGATAAATCCGGGAAAACGAGAAATGCGGGAACGATGGATCGGGGTTCTACCGTATATAGTTATACTATAAAAAATTTAGGGAATATTTTATAATCATTTGTAACAATAGAATACATTCTAAACCATCGATGATTTATTCAATGAAAATAAAAGGGATGTTGTTTGACATATAAACGAAATTTATATTTGTTCGAGAGGATTTCCAGTAATTTCAAGAAAGTATACGCCATACACATAATTGCAAGAGATTTACCATATATAGTCATGTATGAGCTGAGAATTAGCATATTTATTATGATGTGAAAGTCCCCCTCGGCTTATACTCGAGCGAGAATTGCCTTTTCTTCGGTGGAAAAAGTCTGTCGTGGCCGGCAATCGGCTTGTTAATTCCTCACTTGCTCTATTAACAACTCTTGGTCAATTTCCCCCAACTAACCAATTGATACCTCAATTACTAGTAATTAACCATTAGTTGCTGAATTTCCAACCCTAGGCTTCCACTCGCTTGAATTAGTATTCTCAGTTTTTTGCGATCAAATTAGGAGCCTCGGATTATATTCGGAAAAGCTCACGCTGGAATGTATACGGTAAGTATAATTTTTCTAATTAATTAAGAACGCATAGGAGACGAATTACGTTTCTTTTATCCGAAATAAATTCGAATTTCCACGAATTTATCCTCAGGAGAATAGGAATCCCCCCGCACATTTATCCAAATGATGAACTCCTCCTTTGTGCGGCCCATCTCCACTTCCCAGGATTTATAGAAAACTCGAGACGTATTATATCCCTTGTAAAATCCTCGATGAACTTTAAGTCGTATATCCATCAAAAGATTGACTCAATTCGCTTCCCTTTGAATGAATCCGCTCGGCGCGCCAACCGAAGCGTATCAAAAGAAAAAAGAAGGCGCTCTGGCATCGATCGCACGAAGCGCGTGTATCGGAACAGGAGACACTGGAGGTGCGCAAATACTTGTGGAAGGCACGGAGACACGGGCGCATAAGCGTCAAAATGCCATTTTATCTTCATCTCCCACTCTTCCCATCCGGTTCCCACAACTTCCTCTTCCCCAACACTACCCCCAACCCAAACCACCCGACCCTACCTCCCAACCCACCCCGACCCCCACATCTCTTCTTATTGATCCTAAAGGAGCTCCTCTCAAGACGGCGTTGAATGTGGGGGTATTCCCCCCTCGCTATACGCGACCACTTCCCCGGGCGCCTGCGCAGACCGGAGGATCCCCCGGTGGTCCAGGGAGGTAAAAAAAACTCCGTGATCGATCATATGGCGCCCGTTATTGCATTATCTGTACATGGCCATTCATTATTACCCGCGTTGTGTGGCAGACCGTGGCGGGTTTTTTCCCCGAGTTGAAAGAAAATTATATGCGGGAAATGGAGGCGGTTCCGAGTCCATTAACCTGTGACGCTAATAGGAAACCATTGTGGCTCGCAGTCGGTGCATAATTGCGCGCTGATATGATGGATTAATTTTCTTCGATGATTTAGAGGCGCTTTCGGGAAGTTTTAAATGGAGCAAAGGGAAGGGACGGGATTGGTTTCCGGCTTCCTTCAAGCAGAAAATCATCGGCATAATTAGAGGATAACTGTTACTGCCACCGTGTCCTGATGAATTGAACATTTTCATTTGCTGTATGATACAGGATAGAGGTAAATGAGTCTTTCATTTACGTTTATAACAAGAATCGCACTAAGATGATGACAGCATCGATATTGACACCACATTGGGTGTATCTAAGAAGTTCCTTCATAAAAAAAACTTTATAAAAAGAAGAGGAACACTTATACCTTTACCACAGTAATTTTTAACCCACGACGATGGTTTTGATCTGTAAGATCATCCTCAGATCCACACCTGAAGACGATCTCATAAATCGAAACCTTAGTCGTAAGTTATCAAAATTGCTGTGGTAAAGGTATAAGTGTTCTTTTACTTTTTCTCAAGTTTTATTATGGAGAACTACCACATAGTCGAGGCCGAATTAGCAGATTCTACTTACAAGTTCCTGTTCGGAATTCGCTTCGGAAAGAACAGGAAGCACCAGATTGCGAACTTTCTAAGAAATATTCAATGTACACTTTAATACCGATGCTGTCTTTATCAGGGATGTAGGAGTACCATCTAATGATGATACCTACCTGACGATGATAGTATCCCTATTGAAACGTACATAGGGTGTTTCTTAGGAAGGTGGTTATCCGGGCCTTTCCGTTGTTTCCGAATACCGGTTGTAGCGAAGTACGGAGAGACGACAAAGATGGCTCACGGAGATTTTAAAACCCTAATTCATTAACAGTCGTTTAGCAATTTTCTTTCCTTAAATTATTTTTCAATGTTGTGACGAAATGAACCTAATGTATGAGGGAAGGTGGATGTCACTGACTAGGGTATTTCATTACGGAATACCAAGAATAGTGGTACTCGAAGAGTCATTGTGCTTTCCTTACCTGGGCATGTCCCGTTTGCAGCATTCTGGCTTGGTGAGGAAAGCAAGGTCTAAATAGCTCACACACACCTTCCCTTGTATACCTCTTTCTCCTCTACTAGATCCAGTAGCTAATGTTAGAGGGAATGAGGCTTCAACCGGTCCTTGGACAAAGACTTTAAAGACAGACGTAGTCTCTTGGCGTTTTTGGAAGCTTTAAATGGAACGAGGGAAAGTGACTGGGAAATTGGATTCCGTCGACATTCGAGCGGAAAATTATCGGAGTAATCAGTCATTATGAGGGACTAATTATCCTTGAGAGATATTTAATGGCGGGGGAATTGATATATGATTTTTAACACTGAATAAAATTCTCATATGAGTAACTCTACCTATGAGGGTCAGAATAAATCGTGTACGAAAATTCCAAATAGAATTTGTATAGAATGAATGTAGTTGTTTTATGTAAATGAGGTACCAGCCTTCTAAAGGAAAGATAATGTAGAGGCTGTAAACATTTATTTCCAAAACATTATGTTTAACTAAAATTGAGTAGCGCCTTACAAATTTTAATGTAATAGAATAATAAGCTGAGAAGCAAAATCTAATGCCTCAAGGTGAAGTGTATTTTAGACAAGTTTAAAGTAATAAAATAGAAAAATTAAATGGAAAATGTAATGTATTTCTAAAATAATGTATTTCTAAACATTTCCCCTCAAAGTCTGATAATTTGATCAAAGAATACAAGGTATTCGTAAAAGAACACATCAAAGTATACTAAAGATGTCAGAAACGATAATAAAAGCCAAATTTTTGTCAATCATAATATGTTTCAGGGCGAGATTGTGACTTATTATTTTTTTCTTACACCTACCCTTAAAATAGGCTTAATAAATTTTTTTGGGTATTATAATGTATGACCTTAAGGTAACCTTTATTATAATTACTATTATTATTTAACCCTTTTGGTGGGGTTAGGTCGGTAAGGCCTCTCATCAGTAGTAATATTTTGAGAGTTCGACGGCACCCCGGTATTTTAATACAAAACCACAGTAACTTAAAATCATAAATTTATAAACGTGCTGACTTTAAAATATTAACATTTTAACATATACTTACAAACAAACTTATAAATTTCTTTCTTGATAATTAAATCTTCTATAGTATTCATCGTTAAGAGAGGAAATCATTTTAAACAATTCCGTCCATCTATCAGTATCCAACTCAATTTTTTTATCACCATCAACAAATTCGACAGTTGTATTATCTCGAACATTTTTAATAATAACCTTAAAATTATTTGTAATGTTGAAGTTGGTTTCGTGCTCCATTTAATAGAAACAAATTTTAAAGAAAATGAAAAAATCTGATTAGTCATCAACACACTAAGACAGCATGCTAAGTCAGCACATTAAATTAGCATAGAAAGTCAGCATGCTAAGTCAGCACATTAAATTATCATAGAAAGTCAGCATGCTAAGTCAGCACATTAAATTAGCATCGAAAGTCAGCATGCTAAGTCAACATGCTAAGCCAACACGCTAAATCAACGTGATAGACCAGTCAGCACACTAAGTCAACACGCTAAATCAATGTGATAGGTCAGTCAGCACGCTAAGTCAACATGTTAAATTTAAAAAAAATCATCAAAAATTTTTGCAAAAACTCCCGTTACTCAATCCACGAGAGAAACCTCCCTCACTTCCCAGCCTGGCCAGGATTTTGTTGTAACTTATTTTACTGGGAAGCGGGAGGTTTTTTACTTCTCCTCCTCCTTCTTCTTCTTCTTCTCCTTCTTCTTCTTCTTCTCCTTCTTAGCGTCGCTATCCCCTAACTGAATAGGGGTAGGAGCTATCCATTCCATTCACTTTGTCCGCTTTTTTATTAGCTGGCAATGATCGAATGAAAGATGGAAAATTTTGTGGCCACAAATGAGATTCGAACCCGGGTTCTCTTGCTTATGAAGCCAGCTACGTACCGCGCAGACAACGGCACGCAATGAATCGAGAATCCGAGTTTTAAAGTCTATTTAATTTCCTAGCTCTGAGTGACGTAGAGCGACCTCGAGCTGTGTGACGTATAAGCACGCTATTGACACATGAAAGAGATAGTAGCTTCCGCTCGTAATGATAAGTCAGTCAGCTCACTGCGTATGAAGAGGAAAGATCAAACGTAATTATATTTCATTTTAATGTTATAATTTAAAATTCTTCAATAATTTTTTCATTTAGTACATCATATGTTAAGTTCTTCTCACCAATTAGTATAACATAACAAATTGTATCTTTTGGAACAGGAGAATTAAAGTCAACTAATAATTTAATATTCGTCTTGTTGTTGACGGTCACTTGTTTTCTTTTCGATAAGTTAAGTATATACATTGGTCTTTTTTCTATAAATTCTAAAGGTGTGTAATATATTTCAGTATTTTTCAAGATGACGCGTTTAAAAGTAGCATAAGCATCATACATTTTGAAATATACATCGTTGCTAATATCCAAATTCCAAGATTCCTTGGGGAATATTTCGTTTCTTCCATTTCTAAAACTTATATTCTTAACATCACAATGATCAAACTGGCTAGAATCTTTTAGTTGATTATCTTTCCTTTCTGTTTGAAACAATACGATTACAAAATCAGGCATATCAAATTGAAGAGAGTTAAACTGTGTTGTAACATCAAAATCAAGTGTAGTTCCAGAAATTCCTGCTTTTTCAATACAATGGCAAGCCATGAAAGACATTGGTATCTTAGGATCATCTAAAAAGTTTTTTCTAATAATGTCAGCAGTACTTGACGCATATTCTACAATCGGCATTCTAATTTCCATACTAAGTATAGTTAATTCGCCGGGATGTGGAACATCTTTATCTCCTTCTTTCCAACGATATAACACATCTTCACTGTTAGAAGCTCTTTTAAAAGTTATACTGAATCCACCTTTCCACATAATATTTTTGTAATCGTTGAAAAAACCGAACAACAATCTTAGAGGAAAAATAATTTCACTAATTTTCGTTTTTGAATGTTCTTTCAATTTTAATCTTCCAGCGAAATAAGCCTTTTGCAAATCATAAGAATCTATTACTGAAAACGAACAAGTTCCCAAAGCAGTTGAAACTATCCCTGGATTGTCAATTCTATCAATAATAAAACCATGTTTCTTGATCTCAATTTGTGAAAACAGATGCGGAAAGAAATTATCAATTAATTTTATAGAATCATCTTTCTTGAATTCCCCATGTGCATTTGTACCATCAATAATAAAAGTCATATAACAATCAGCATTGTGAGGGTGAAAATAACCATCTCCAACATCTATCAAAAATTCAATATCCTTATTAGGATTATTTAAATTCCCAGATGTTCTTGAACTAGGAGGGAAAGATTGTAACTCATAACTTTCGATTTGAGTCTCCATTTATAAGAAATAAAACTTAATAATTTAATTCTAAAACTATTGTATTAGGTGCACAACCAAAATCAATCAAATTATTATGTTCGTCAGTGATTCTTATTTGTATATTTTTAATAACATTATGCTGAACAGAAAAAAAATAAAGGTCGTTTAGGTTCGTAAATAATAGATTCTTGAAAATTAGATTTTATTTTGAAAGAAGCAATAATATCAGTTTCATCATGATTATGGTCATCTCTTTTAACAATCATACCATTCGCCAAGTTACAATGAATATTTATCATATCGAAAGGAATAAATTTAGGAGATGTGTTTCCAACATACTTGGTGTTAACTTTCAAAATTTTAGTTTCATATTCATCAACAAATCCAAGAACCTTTCCAATTGAATCTTTTTTAAATTGAACAGGGAATTCACACGTAATTTCGACTTTACAATCAACTGTTTCTTTTAATGTAAAATTTTTAGAATTGAAAGGTTTTTGTGTTTGAATATATTTTTGTAATGTCTCTAAATTATACTGACCAGGAGGAATGATCAAAACATCGTCTTCGTTGTAATATAATTTGTTATTACTTTCAGAAACATTTGGTGTTAAAAATGTACTATAAAATCCAACCAGACTTATTCTAAAATTATTTGATTTGATAGGATGTGTTAATCTCTTTTCTAAAACAGATTCGGTTTCAGTTAACTTGAATACGTAACCCATTTATTACAAATTAATTTATAATGTTTAAATAAAAAAATTATTATATAAATGAAAAAGATTGATTGGAACATAAATGTTAGGATTCCTGAAAAATTTGAGACTAAAAAGAAAAATGGTAAACTATTGCCAGATGATATAAGATGCTTGATTATTGGTCCATCAGGATGTGGAAAAACGACTTTAATGATAGATAATTTTTTGTTATCAAAAGGTTGGTTAAATTTTCAAAAATTGTACGTTTATTCAAAAAGTTTAGATCAACCTAAATATAAGTGTTTGCAAGAATTATTTGAATCGATTAAAAATGAGATAGGTGATGAGATTGCAATATTTTCAAACAATAATGAAGAGATAATAGATTTAGATGAATGTGAAAACGATTCGGTAGTATTATTTGACGATTTCATATTAGAAAATCAAGATAAAGTTCGAGAATACTTTACTAGAGGAAGACATAAAAATATTGATTGTTTTTATTTAGCCCAAACTTATTCTAAAATTCCGAAACAACTAATTAGAGATAATACCAATTTCTTATGTGTGTTTAAACAGGATAATACTAACTTACAACATATTTATGATGAGTTTGTTAACGGTGATATGAAATATGAAGAATTTCGTGAATTATGTAGTAGATGTTGGAATGATGATGAATTTGGTTTCCTTACTATTGATATGACTAGAAAATTAAATGATGGAAAATATAGGAATAAAATTAAGAAGTTTTTAAAAATAACAAAAACGTAAAACGTAGAAAGGTAAAAACGTAAAAACGTGAAACGTGAAACGTAAAACGTAAAACGTGAAAACATGAAAACATGAAACATAAAACGTTAAAACATAAAAACATGAAACATAAAACGTTAAAACATAAAAACGTAAAAACATGAAACGTAAAACGTGAAAACATGGAAACATGAAAACGTAAAAACATAAAAATGATTATTAAATTTTTTTCTTATAAATGAATGACCAAAAACATGTTAACGAAGCCGAAGAGGCTATCAAGTTAAGAAAATATCTCATAAAAAGATTTAAAGAAATTAAGAAATCTAAAACAAGCGAATATGAGAAACATAAAACAGAAGATCAACCTTTAATAGATGCGATTGAAAATTTAGGAACAAAAATTAATAAAGTTGCGGAAGAAAACCAAAATTTAATAACAAGTTTAGTTCCTGTTGCTAGTCAAAATTATAATATCTCAGATTCATTGTTAGAAACAACAATTGATGAAGATGAAGAACCATTAGTTCACGAAGCAAATGCAATAACAAATTTTAAAACTACAACAATTGGTGAAAAGTTATTACCATATTTAAATGATAGTAATGACAAAATATTTGGACTAAGACCTGTGGGAAGTAAAAAATTTATTGGTGATTCTGAAGTTGATTTTAAAAACAATAATATAATTATCAAAGGTAAAGAATACGAAGGAACAGATGGTTTATTAAAATTGTTAACTAGAAACAAAATAAATGTTGATGAAATATCAGATGAAGATTTAGAAAATTATAGGGAAATTGTAATAAAGACAAATGCTATGTATAGAAATAATGATCCTACTAACTCGAAACCAAAAAGCAGTAAAAGTAATAAATATAATTCAATCATCAAACCAATTTGGGAATTAATGAAATATGAAAGCTCACTTAAGGAAGGTAAAGGTATAAAGAAATATTCAGAATTTCCTAAGAAATATAATTGGATGGGTGACTTTAGAAAACTGATTGATAGGTTGTTAGTAATTATAGGTGAAGAACATGCTGGAAATAGTAATTTTGAAAATGAAAAAAATAAAATCATGAAAGTATTCAGTGAAAAGTTTTCAGATTTCGTAATAAAGGACCCGAAGGGGTTAGAATATTTCATTAGAATTTTATACTCGTTACCACCTAAATTTTGGAATTCAGAACATGTTGGGAACGGATTAGTTAACGATCTAATCAACTCTTTACCATGTGAATTACACGTACCAGGTTATAATTTCTTAGGTCCAGGAACTAGATTGAATGAAAGATTAGCAAGAGGAGATAAACCGATAAATCCATTAGATGCAGCTGCTAAACAACACGATATTGCATACAGAGATCATAAAGATTTGGAACATAGACACGTTGCCGACAAAATATTAGAAAATAAAGCCATCGAAAGAATCACTGCAGGAGATTCAAGTATTGGTGAAAGAATTGCCGCGTTAGGAACAGCCGCAGCAATGAATATAAAAGTTAAAGCTGGATGGGGTTTATAAAATATAAAAATTTTTTAAAATATATTATTAATTTTTTTTCTATATAAATGACGACTAAATATAATGGTTTTAATGTTTCTCTAAGTGAGAATCAATTAAATAAAATTGCAAATGCATATAAAAAGAAATCGAATGTTACCTTTCAATTGAGATATAGCCAATTATCTGGTGATCATAAAATCGCATTAACTCAAGCCCAAATTAATAAAATCAATAAACATAAAAATAAAGAGAAAGGAGTAAGATTAACATTAACTTTCAATCAATTGAAACAAAATCATTCTGGAGGTTTCATATTCACAATCCCTGCATTATTAGGTTTGATTGGGGCAATAGGAAGTGTTGCTGGTGGGGCAGCTGGAATATATAAATCTGTAGATGATCATAACAAAAACATTAAAGAATTAGAAGAAATGAAAAGACATAATCTTGAAATGGAAAAACAAGGAAAGGGTATAAAGAAATCAAAAAAAAATTCCAAAATAAAATAGAACCTTTGACTAATTATGATCTTGAAAATCTTGTTAAAAAATTAAATATTAAATATTTTCGTGGTGTATTCATGTCTGACGAGTTACCGAATATAGTTAAGAGATATGAATCTGGAATCGTTAATTTAGATAATTCTAACAATATTGGTTCACATTGGATATGTTACTTCAAAAAAGATAAAACTAAATATGTTTTCGATTCATTCGGAGGTAATCCATCTAAAAATTTAATTGATTATCTTGGTGTTGATAACTTGTATTTTTCAAACGATAGAATTCAAAATTATGATGAAGTTATTTGTGGACATCTTTGTTTAACAGTTTTAAAATTGTTTTCAGAAAAGCATTCATTTGTTAAAATTTTAAATGTAATAAATGAGAATAAACATATATGGAAAGAGTACATTAAATGAATCTAGAGTTACACAGGATAGTAGTCATGATTACATGGAAATACAAATACATAAAATTAAAAGAGCGATCAGTGAATTGCGGATTAAATTCACACGAATGGATGCTCAACTAAATTCAAGCATTCTTCCTCATTTAAAAAAAATTGATGGTGAAATAATCAATATTAATATGAAATTTGATGAGATGTCAAAACAAATTGGAAGTAATACAGAAGAGACTGTTAAATTAGAAGAGAATAAGACATCTAACGACTTGTTAAAATAAATTGAAAAGATTATAAATAATTTACTATAATTTTTCTCTATATAAATGTATTGTTTGAAGTGCAAGAAACAAACTGAATCTGAGGATGTTAGATATGAGGTGACTAAAAATGGTAGGAACATAATGAAAGCTATTTGTAAAGAATGTGGATCTAAAAATTCATCATTTAAAAAAAGTTTTCAGTATCAGATGAACGACTACAAATAATTGATGAAATTCATAAACCAAGTAGAAAAAATTATTCGAGAAGAAAAGTTATCACTTATGGAATAGATGATTTATGGCAGGCGGATTTGGTAGAAATGGATTCAGGGAAAATAAAAGGAATTTCGAAAATTAACAAAGGTTTTAAATATATGTTAACTATCATTGATGTGTTTTCTAAATTTGCATTTGCGGTTCCGGTTAAAGACAAATCAGGAATCAACGTTAAAAACGCATTTGAAAGTGTTTTAAAATTAAATCGAATTCCAAAAAACATACAAACTGATAATGGTAAAGAATTTTATAATAAAGACTTTAAAGAATTGATGAAACAACACAACATAAATCATTATTCAACTTTTAGTGAATTGAAAGCATCTGTCGTTGAAAGATTCAATAGAACTTTGAAAGAAAAAATGTGGAAACAGTTTACGATTCAAGGTAATTATAAATGGATCGATATTTTACCAAAATTAATCGATGAATATAACAACAGTGAACATAGAATTATTGGAATGAAACCAATAGAAGTAAACAAGAAGAATGAAAAAATGTTATTGGAAACGGTGTATAAAAAAATACGTAAAAGTACTAAATCTCCAAAATTTAATATTGGTGATAAAGTTAGGATATCAAAATCTAAAAAACTCTTTGATAAAGGATACAAACCTAATTGGTCTACAGAAATTTTTACAGTAGAGAATATTAAGTATTCAGATCCTATCACTTACACATTAAAAGATGTTGATGGAGCTTTTTATGAACAAGAATTACAGAAAACAAAATTTGATGATGTTTATCTGATTGAAAAAGTTTTGAAACGAAAAGGAAACAAAATGTTGGTAAAGTGGTTGGGATTTGATGATTCACATAATTCATGGATTGATAAGATAAATAAATAATTTTTTTATAAATTATAAATCTTTTAAATTATCGATATTGACTTTCATTTGTTTATAAAATTGAATTGTTTTAAATTTAAATTTTTTTTCTTAATAAATTAGAATCGTTTTAAAATCTTCAATTAAAAATTTCCTTTTCTTAATAAATTTAAAATCTATAAATGGAGACCCTAAACCAGATCAACCAAACAACAGTTCGTGAGCTGAGAATATTGGCTAGAAAATTAAGAGATACATATAATCTCAACTTTGTTGGATATTATACTTTGAGAAAAAATGATTTATATAATTTAATAAATCAAAGGATGAATGAATATAGTGAAAAACAAAGTCTAAATTTTTTATCTAATTTTAGAAATTATGATTTTGAAGAAAATGTTGAAAGAGAGAACAACGAGTCCTTTCAATTTCCGTTTCATAATGTTGAAAACATAAATAGAGAATTGAATAATATATCAAGATTCTATCGAAAGGAATCAGCTTTTAAATCACGATTACAAACATTTGTAATTGAAAACGTAGGTAATATAAAAGATCCTGTCATGTTTTTAAATAATCAACAAGATCTTGTTTTGAATAAAATTATAAATTATCTTAGACGGAGTAATGATGGTTTAAAAGTAAATCTATTTTTCACCTGTTTGTTTTCAAGGCGTGGTGAGTGGCAAGAAATGAATTTTAAAACCAAGAATGCAATCATTTTAAGATCAACAAATCTTAAAGAATTTTATGATGAGGCAACTAAAAATATTTTGAAAGAAATGGATGGCTTTGAGAAAGTTGGTTCAGGATGGACTCTAAGCGAAGTTCTTAATTTAGAACTAAGAATTAATAAATATATTCCGATGAGAGGTTCTTCTTATATTGATTTACCTCAGAAAATAAAAGGTAAACAAGCCTGCATAAACGTTAAAAATGAGGATCAGAAATGTTTCATTTGGTCAATTGCTTCTGCTTTAAATCCTATTGATTCGAAAAATCGTCCAGACAGAATATCTCATTATAAAGTTAAGGCAGCTGAATTAGAAAAAATTGTTAATGACTTAAAAATTGATTTTCCAGTAAAAGTAACAGATATTGAAAAATTTGAAAAGAAGACTAACATATCTATTAATGTATATTCCTTCGATGATGACTACGTTGTTTATCCTTTACACATTACAAAAAATAAGGAAGATAAACATGTAAATTTATTATACTTTAAGTCTGGTGAAAATTCACATTATTGTTGGATTAAAAATTTATCTAGATTGATATCTTCTCAGAATTCAAAACATAAAGGAAAAGTATTCGCTTGTGATAGATGCTTAAGAATCTATCATTCTGAAAACAAGTTAAAAGAACATGAAATAGATTGTTCATCAAAGGAACCTGTGAAAATAGAAATGCCATTTAAGGATAGCAAAATTAGGTTCAAAAATTATAATAATTCACTTAGAGTACCTTTCGTTATCTATGCAGATTTTGAGAGTTTATTGAAGAAAATCGATACATGTCAACCAGACCCAGATAGATCATATACTTTAAAATATCAAAAACATGAACCTGATAGTTTTAGTTATTATGTTAAATATGTAAATGGATATTATAAGAAACCTGTCAAATATGTTGGAGAAGATGCTGCTAAGGTTTTTATAGAAATGCTAATAAAAGAATCAAAAGAAATCAAGAAAATTTATAAGGAAATAATACCAATGAAAAAATTAACGAAAACACAAAATAAGGAATTTAAAAATTCAAAAGTTTGTCATATTTGTAAAAAAGAATTTAAATCTAATGAAATTAAAGTTAAAGATCACGATCATCTGAGAGGAGAATTTAGAGGTGCCGCACACGAATCGTGTAATTTAAATTATAAGAATCCTAATTTTCTTCCAGTTTATATTCATAATTTAGCTGGTTATGATGTTCACCTATTTATAAAAGAATTGGGGAATGATAAAAACGATATTGGGCTAATTCCAAATAATGAAGAAAACTATATATCATTTAATAAAAAAGTTGAAGATGGTCTCGAATTACGATTTTTAGACACGTTTAAATTTATGGCTAGTAGCATTGATAATTTATCGAAAAATCTTTCAAAGGAAGATTTTAAGGAAACTGCAAAACATTTCTCCAAAGATGAAATGGATCTGGTAATTAGGAAAGGTGTTTATCCATATGATTATATGGATTCAATGGATAGATTAAAAGAAACTAAACTACCTCAAAAATCATATTTTTATAGTAAACTGAATAAGTGTGATATTTCTGATGAAGATTATGAACATGCTAAAAATGTTTGGAATACGTTCAAAATTAAAAACTTGGAAGAATATACTAAATTTTATAATGAATCTGATGTTTTGATCTTAGCAGATATATTCGAAAATTTTAGAAATGTGTGCTTAAAAACATATAAATTGGATCCCGCTTGGTATTACACCAGTCCTGGATTATCATGGGACGCAATGTTAAAATGTACAGGAGTAGAATTAGATTTAATAAATGATTATGATATGATTTTGATGATAGAGAGGGGGGTAAGAGGTGGAATATCACAATGTTGTAAAAGATATGCTAAAGCAAACAATAAATATACGAAAGAATATGATCCAAATCAAAAATCGAATTATTTAATGTATTTGGATGCTAATAATTTATATGGTTGGGCAATGTCTCAATATTTACCTTACAAGGAGTTTGAATGGATGAATATTCCAGAAAATTTTGATGTTGAAGAATTGACTAAGGTGTTAATGAATACTTCGAATGATTCTGAAGATGGAATGATACTTGAAGTGGACTTAGAGTATCCAAAAGAATTACATGATTATCATAAGGATTTACCGTTGGCACCAGAAAGAAAAGATAAATTGGTTACAACATTAAACAATAAAGAAAAATATGTTGTTCATTATCGAAGTTTAAAACAATATCTATCGTTAGGTTTGAAGTTAACAAAGGTTCTTAGAATATTAACATTCAAACAATCAAATTGGTTGCAAAAATATATCGATCTCAATACAGAGATGAGAACTAAAGCAACAAATGATTTTGAAAAAGATTTTTATAAGTTAATGAATAATAGTGTATTTGGAAAAACGATGGAAAATATTAGAAACAGGGTTGATATTAAATTGGTTTCTGATGGGAAAAAATGCGAAAAATTAATCGCAAGACCTAATTTCAAACATCGAACAATATTTTCTGAAAATTTAGCAGCTATTCATATGAATAGAACTAAAATATTATTCAATAAGCCGATATATGTTGGAATGAGCATCTTAGATTTATCTAAAGAATTGATGTATGATTTTCATTATAATGTTATGAAGAAAAAGTATAATGATAATATTGATTTGTGTTATCAAGATACCGATTCATATATTTATGACATTAGAACAGATGATGTTTATGCTGATATGAAGAATATGATTAATTATTTCGACACGAGTGATTACAAAGAGAATAACATATTCAACATTCCTAGAATTAACAAGAAGGTTTTAGGAAAAATGAAAGATGAAAACAGTGGTAAAATTATGACTGAGTTTGTAGGTTTAAGATCAAAGTTGTATGCACTAAAAGTTGAGGATAAGGTATCGAAGAAGGCTAAGGGAATAAAGAAATCAGTTGTTAAAAACGAAATAACATTTGATGATTATAAAAACTGTTTACAAACTAAGATAGATAAATATGTGAAAATGAATTTAATTAGAAGTTATAAGCATGAGATATATACAGTAGAAGTTAATAAAATAGCTTTAAGTGCAAACGATGATAAAAGACATGTTTTAGATGATGGTATTAACACCTTACCTTTAGGTCATTATAAAATAGTTTAAAACTGTTGATATGAGAATATGAAAATATGAGATTAATTATTTACAATATTAATAATTATATTAAACATAAGCATAAACGTAATGTTTATGCTTATGTTTAATATTATTATTCTGTTTGCTATAAAAATATGATTTCTTAGGTAGTTTAGTTTCTTTTAATCTATCTTTTGAATCGATATAATCATATGGATAAACACCTTTCCTAATTTAGAATTTCTAATTTATTTTATTTACTTAATTTTTTATATTTAAATAAAAGAAAAACAAAATGGCTGGCAATATCGAAGAGTTAAAAAACAAACTCAGAAAGATAAAAGAAACTAAAAGTTTTACGAAATTAATAGATTTAAAAAAGAACAAACCTTTCACTATTTCTTGTCCCGGAATTTTAACAACTAAATATGGTGCAAAAGTTGCAATATTGTTGGATAATAAATTTAAGATAATATTACCAGATAAATATACAAAGATCTTTTTGGAAGATGAAGATAATTTAGAAAATCTTTCTAGTTTAAAATTTGTATACCGAGGAAAAACTCAAAATGGAGATCATATTATTCATGATATTGATTTTGTTTAAATTTATAAGTTTGTTTGTAAATATATGTTAAAATTTTAAATATTTTAAAGTCAGCACGTTTATAAATTTATAATTTTAAGTTACTGTGGTTTTGCATTAAAATACCGGGGTGCCGTCGAACTCTCAAAATATTACTACTCTCATCCATTCACCTTTCCAGATATTATATAATATGTATAAAATTAATTCAAAATTATAATCTAAAATTAACTTACGAGTGGAAATCTAATCTAAATACAAGCAAGATAGACAAAATGAGATGTATACACTTTTAAAAACAACAACATACACAGGTTCATACTAATGCTAAGTACATATAAAAGATTTGCGTTGTTGAACTATTCAACTGAAGGTCTAATGAAACAAACCCACGATGCGGGAAAACACCCACACATGAAGGGGAGCGAAAAAGGAATAGGTTAGCAAACTAGATCTTCAAATACCATAAGATAAATACTCAACAGCAATTTGTACTCCACAACGAGAAGAGAGATCTTTTAGATATAAGGGGTTAAAAATAGAGATTCTAAGAAAGGAGGAAAGAAAATGCAAACCTAAAATGGAGTAAAGAAAGAAAAAATAGTCAAGATGAAAGAGATTAAAAAAATTCCGGATTGAAAGAAAACAACGTATGATGGAACGAAATTGAAAAATGAGACCCAGAGGGGTATAACAAGGAGTTTTTCCGTGGACGTTTCCCCGATTTTTCCGCATTTATTTCCAACGGATGAAAATTTTAAATGCGTGGGATCAGCCGAAAAATATAAATATGCATACTGATGGTGAAAGTGGATGGAGGAATAATAATTCTCAGCAGCATCAGGGAACTGCTTCTTAAATCATCATAGAGCCAACCTTCGTCGTCAGTTCGCAACAGCTTGCTTGTTTTGTAAACATTTACATCTGTTGACATTTCCAATGATAAGAAGGCTATATTTACGGATGCCTCGCATGATACCTCGTCCCCGTGAAAGGGTCCCCTGCTACGGCTTCCTGTTTGTTTGCCTAAGTTCATAATAGGTTACATTATGATAACACCATCGGCTGCAATCATAATCAGTGGGATTTAGATACGAAAACTCGACGATTATGAATGAAAACAAGCTGATACATAATTATTTACTTAGGTTCTAAGGGGGTTACCGGTTTCCATTGTTAGAATTTTCAGCAGATTTACTTTCATTTAATATGCGATTCCTCCACAGCGGTGCACTAACTATGATGTTGGCAAGAACTCAGAAAACATTGAATAATTAACTCAGATAATTTCGTAATCGTTATTGAACGTACAACATGAAAACATCAATATCTAGTTACGATATTTCACAAAGACTACGTTGCAATATATGCAAATTTGAAAATGTATATACTTTTACCTTGAAATAGCATTAACGCGACTTATCAATATTAAGTATCAATCAAGATATTTCACGGTTCCCGATACGCCTTCATAGCTACCATAAGGGTCCCGGGACCCCCAAGATCCTCTTTTTATATATCACCCAATCACTAATACCGTACACGTGTTTCCTTAAGTTGCTGGTAAGCTCACTCGTTAAAATTATTAATTCACTTAAACGCTTCAAAATAAGGGAAATTTACTCACAATTAAGTCCTATACAAATAATGAAAAACACATTCTATTTCATGGGATGGTTAGACTAATAAATAAAAATTTTATGGATTTGAAAACGTCACGATTGATTTTCCATTCAACATTAATTTCGCCCCAAATTTTGACTTTTTTGAGAAACGAGGAAAACCAATTTTCGTTGTTTTATATCAGATGGGATTGGAAACATGGCGTAATGAATAAAAATTTTTGTACACTAAACATATCAGGAAAGTTTGAAATTCTTTTGTCAATTTTTAATAAAAACAATTTTCCAATATTAACAGTAGGTGCATTTTGGTAGGTATTGAAATTTCTATGAAAGAACCCTGCAAGCCACCTTGCGGCAGGGGGTGCATGCTCCTTGACTTTATTTTCCTTATCGCATATCGTTCGTGGAAAAAGTGAATTCTTGAAACGATTCCTTCTAGCGTCTATTTCCCTAATCTTCCTCGCAGTATCAGAACGGTCCATATGACAGGGGTGCAGAGCTGCCAAATTACTGATTCAACAATCCGCTAAAATTAATCGAAATTAAGTTAAAATCCGCTAGAATTATCATAAGAAAAGTCAAAAATTCCGCCGAAGGAAAAAAGGGTAAAAATATCAACAAAAATTAACTTTTTCATTGTTATCTGTTTTTAAATTGATTTCCTGTCAACATATAACACTGAAAATAGTACAGTATCGAAAAAACATTATTTTACAATTTTCTCAACAAAAAATATATATTTAAAGGTATTATAAAACTAACTAAAAACTAAATATTGTAAAATACTTATATATTTATGAACTCATCCAAATCTTCCTCCCCTCCCTCATAACTGAGCTTGCATTGTACCCACTTTGGATAGAGCATCCTCTGAAATTTCCTAATTGTAACAATTACTCCCACAGCGCTTCAGGCCAGATCTGACTGTCAATATGGAATTTAACATTTTTTTTTCATTGCGTTTCTCATTTTTCCTTTGATACTGTTCGAATTTTTATTGCAATTATTAATAATTGCCAAAAAAATCGAAAGTTCATTGAATATAAACAAGAAATTTGGTATCAGAAAGCTCCGGTCCAGCGATTACTTTGTTGCTTTTGCTCGGCTCATTGCGAGGCGCCGTAATGAAAGTCGCGAGGCGACGTATTTTCCTTCAGCTGAGGCTGGTGACCCCCGATTTAAACAGCAAGTTTGTTATTTCTAGGGAAACTTGGTTGTAGAAATCATCAAAATGAACGATAGCAAAAGACTATGTTCATTCTGTGTTAGCGAAAAACTGAATATTAGCATATTCCTCCATCGTAATTGCTAAATGCTGTTATTTTTCCATTTAATCATGCACATTTTGAGAAATTTTTCGAATTTTTTTTACCAAAATTCTCTGCCCGATAACGAGGTGCGCGTTTACACGGGGGCGCGTGGTACATGAGAATATACGGTAATTCCTAGAAATTCCCCAATATTTGTCTGCTTGGAAGTTACTCCTCCATCTGGAAGCTATTTAACGCATTGCCGAAAATTTGTGCCCGCCAGTGTCCTCCTTCGGTCCTCTTCACCGTTTTAAAGGAAAGAAAATTTCTGACGTAAACCTCTTCTAAATGAATGAGGGTTCACTTCTGTCCCTTCACCGGGTGTGGTATTCCGGTAATCCCCACACGGAGTTGTCGAAGTGAGCTATGCCACTTGAAACTCAAATTCCGCCAGAAAAAGTCAAAAATTGCGACTTTCCCGCCCAATTTACCGCTATCCGCTAAATGATATTTTTTTCCGCTAAGCGACAGCAAATTCCGCCAGATCTAGCGGGAAAAAAGCCAGATTGGCAGCACTGCAGGGGTGTCGCATTATGTATATCGGTTACATCATCTGACCACGTAATTTCTCTGAACTTATTTAGTAAATTTATCCTTTGAATAAGTCTTCTATCTTCTAATGATTCCCATCCCGCTTCCTGTATCATTTGGGTAACTGGCAGTTTTATTGTGGCAATTCCTTGCAAATCGTACCGCCTTTCGTTGTACTTTTTCTCAATCCCGAATATGATATTTGTCTGCATGGTCCCATACACTGCATACATAACCAAAGTGAGGCCTAACTAACGCTTAGTAACATCGCTCGCGAACGTTTTCTTCGCTCCTACAAAAGTATTCAAACATTTTGTTCAATTAATAAACATTAAGAAGGATAAGAGGTATAAGTAATATTTTTACTTAAAGCATTTTTTATAAAATTTTATAGATTGAAACGATTGATTTACTCTGAATTTTTATAATCCTATGGGATTTTAAAAATGCAGAGAATTTAGGATCATATTGACCCCACGCAACTAATCACGTAACTAAATTGACGAAACTAAGGGTTCATAAAATGCTTAATGTTTTTGTATAATCTGCATGGACCTTCTCTTTACAGATATTGATGATATAAAAGCAACAATAAAAGCAGCGTTGGTAACAACAACATTCCTTAAACTATTATTTATAACCTCTGAAATAATCATCCATAATCATTATTTCCGGTAAATGCTAATTGGATAATATCAACCCCACCAGTGGATTCCAAATCGTCTCCATTCCTCTTGTAACCTTCAGTGCCATTTAAAAGTAAATTTAAACCCAGCGAAATGAGAAAATGACGAGGGGAAGATCGAAGCAGATGTTCCAAAAATGATTTCCGTCGGAATACGACTAATCCGAGATGATCAATTTGTTATAAATAGACCAGGATGAAAAAGCCGCGCAATTATCCAGGTTCTGCGTCATCCTGTCCTGTGACGTCTAAATGACGTCACGCAGTAAATTTTATTTGATCCTCATCACATTATTCCAAATCCCGTTCACACGCCCCGTCGCCGAATTTCACCGCCATTATGCCGTCCCGTAATTTGTGGATCATCCCCGGATCTGCATGTTGAATAGATCCGAGGTGACGAAAGTTCCTCCCATTAATTAGGATAGAGTAATTTTAAAATAACATGTCAAGCAAACGGGATGCTGTTAAAGGAAATTAAAGCAACATTCCCCCACCATCGGAGCAGCATTCGTAACTTCGGAATGGTCCACGGGATTAATTAAAATTTTCTTGACGGAAGAAGATTAACGTGGGTGTCCTTTGACTCTAGTCGAGGTTCTACCAGATGCAGTATATGAAAATTAATATTACTTAGCGAGGTTAGACGGATAATATCCAGGTAGACATAAATTCCCAAAGTTATTCCTCGTAGAAATTTCCGCGCAAAAAACAACGATTAGTTAATTAACTGATACGATTCGTTAAGAATAATACGAACGCTAAAGTATACCACGAGTTGTAAGATTTCTCAAGCATTTATAGTGAGTTTCAATAATAAATAATTTAATGTTTCAATTCTTAGTAATTTAAATAATGAAAATAAATAAAATCGTCGAGAAAGGTTTCCGTACGCCTGTCACATTATGATATTAGGAAAATAAATTAACATGAAACATTGATTTTTTTCCGAGGTACCGCATACTTTAGACTTACGTCAGGTACATGATACAAACTTTAGCTACATGATACAATCCTTTAAAATTGCGATAGACTATTACACATTAAAATAAAATTCAGGATTAATTAATTCTTGCTAATTGTGTATTTAAACTTGAAAATCTACTATTCTTTCGAATATGACTGTTGATTTCGCACTATTATGACTGATTTTGATTTACTTAAAGCAGTCTAGAACTATGGTAAACTTTTTATATATTTTAGGTATAAGGCCGCTTTAAAATCATTTAAATATGCATAGCAAGTACTCTATGGCCTTTTTATCGGTCCAATAATAACGAAAATAAGAAATACAGGGAAGAGAAAGGACTTGAGGACCACTTACTGAAAATCTTTATAGTTTATAGCATTCGAGCCGGGCTCGTATTGCGTCATGCCTGCATTAAAATAATAGAGATTCGACATTAATTATAAGAAAACAATGATTAGCTGAGCAAACTCTAAGAAAACATTTTCCAACTGATTTTTCAATTAACATCATTAGCAATATTGGAAAAATATATTATTTGCATTAGAAGAGACGAAAACCTGAAAAAGGCCTTATAAAACGCCAAAAAGCCTACATATGGTTACCAACCTCTTGTTTATCCCTAAAAGGCTCAAATTGACAAAAATTAATTTCTTGGATAAAGCAGCCATCGTCACCATTGTCAGCATAAAAAGGTCAAATCTACATTTACTTATTGAAATAGCTGTAAGGAAAAAAAATGGAATACGGCTGTCAATGAATTAGAGGTTTAAAAATCTACGATAACCGTATTTACCAGCGCTCCGCGTCTCGTTGCCACCGGTATTCGGAAACAATAGAAAGGCCCGGACTACTGAACTTCTAAGAAACGCCCAATGTACATTTCAACAGAGATGATACCATTCTCATTCTCATGGGCAGATGAGGAAAACGAAGAGATAAATTTTCCAATTAATTATGGAACGCTGATCTGAGAGAATCATGGAGTGAAGTCGCATCATGAAATATAATTTATGACTACTTCTCAAGTGAGCTAATCATTGTTGTTTTCCAAAAACTAAAGCTACTTATCACAACTACTATGAGCGTGGTTTTTTTACTAAATTCTCTCATCTCAAGAAGGGCTAAGCTATTTTAATGACCAACTATTCTTTAGAAAATAAACGAACCAATGAATTGTAGTTATCATAAATTTATACGTGAATATCTATCTTCCAAACTAATACTATCAAACTTTTAGTAAGGATACTCTACTACAAAAAACAGCTAACACTAGTTAAACTTTTTATATTTTCTGAGTATGACATCTTAATATAACAATTTAGGTCACATTTGCCGCCAGAAAGCAAGTTGTAAAGCTTGAGTGATCTGAAATCATGTCTCTTTGACTATATATGCACATGCATTTCTTTTCTGATACTCAGTAAAATTCTGCGTATGCGTATTAGTCCAATTACTGAGATAACGAGTGTGTATTTGCGGTAGAAAATCCTGAGAGTGCTTTTATTTTGTGTCATTGGGTGACCACGCAGATTACAGAGAACTCAAGTCTTCATGGTGCACCGCAAGAGGATTTGTTATTCAAGTCTTTGCTAGACCATGCAACTTCCAGCTTTGAAGCAAAACAAGTGCACTACGAGTAAAACATACGCGATACCCGGTTCTTTAGTTTACTTCCTTCAGCTAATCCGATTATCTTCATTTTATTTGATGACTAAATTATACATCCTCTGATACACGCAAAAAGTACCAGCTAGTGAATATCTTTTTGGTGAAATAGTTACAGCTCCATGAATATTATACGGCGTTAAAAATACATCTACATTAGTGCAAGACTGCGTCTTATTTCTCTCTACTCGCATGTAACACTTTATAGGAGGTTTAAAATCTCGAAAAGCCGTCTTTGTCGGCGTTCCTCCTCTTACTTCCCGTTATTCGGATAAAGCAAGAAAGGAATGCCGCACTATAATTATACTCAAAGTACTTTTCAATAGCAGTCCTACCGTCCTCAGGGGTCATATTGAAAAGTACTTTGGGTACAATTATAGTGCGGCATTCCTTTCTTGCTTTATCCGACTACCGGGAAGTAAGAGGAGGAACGCCGACAAAGACGGCTTTTGGAGATTTTAAGCCTCTAATTTATTAATAGCCGTGTTCCAATATTTTTTTCTTTACATCCAACCCTTTGCCGTAGAAATTTTAAGCCTTTAAGTGCCTCAAAGGATGATATTTTGATTCCGCTTGAGATGTCAAACACTCATGAAAACACAGAACTAAATTTTGTAAATGTTTTCATTTTTATTTCTTTTTATGATAATCAAGCATCTATTTAAAGAGTTTTTGGCTCATGGTATACATTTAATAACGATTAATTTGCATGTATCCCTTTTTCTGATGCAACCACGCACTTCAAATCTTTAAAAAGGAATACTTAATCACATACATCACTTATCTTTAAATCCTTCTCGTAGACTATTGCTATTATCTTTAAATTCTCTAGAACCTCTTTTCTTGAAACTATCACGTGGAAGTTGTTTATAATGCAATTTTATTGGTATTTTGCTACGCCTCTTTAACAAAGACACTGCTTTGGGAATTACAGAAAAGAGAAGGCAAAAGAAAGAACTGTTTTGATGATTGTAAAATCTACATCTACACTCAGGAAAAAATAAAACTCAATAAATATTAAACATAAAAAAGGCGTCATTTTGTGAAACCTCAACATATAAGCAATGAAAACGAGAAATAATACTTTTTCGCGATATTTATAAAGCACGACCGGTTTCAGCGAATAATACGCTTTTTTTATTGTTATTTTCTCATTATGGCGATAATAAGTCAAAACGGTGGTGCTTAATAAACAAAGTGGAAAAGTATTTCTTTCGATGAAAATAAAACTGCAAAAAAAAATTCTTAAATGCAAAAAAATTCAAAACCAAGCAAAAAAAGGTTTGAGAATTGTCTGCATCAAGTACAGTCATAAACCGATGAAGATGTTAAAATATTTTAACACGTTTTTCTGTAAATTTACGCTATTATGTATGAATTATTAACTTCTCATTGCAAGTGTGTTCAGTGCCGGTGTCCTTATACCTCCGTGCAATTATTGATGTGTCTGCATATATTAACTAAATGTAATTATTGATTGTTGTAATGTAAATGTTTATAAGATCTGTACAATCCACGGGAGGTTTTAGTAGAGGTATTCCAACCGTCTTTGTGCGAATCCCGGACAAAAACCATCCCTTTTTTGCTTAAGTTTACCCTGACCGTTCCAATCTCTTATATAGACCAAATTGCAACGCTTTATTGTTAAATAAATAAGATAATGGGGAGTAGAATACAAACGAAAGCTACTGCCAGTAACAACTATGATTTTAAAATAGGAAATAAAATACAAGAAATGGAAATAATCAACAATAAGACTGGAATATTAGACGGCGTAAATGCATATTAAATGCAGATATTCAAAAGCAGATAAAAACAAAATTTTAATACATATACGTTATGCCTACCCAATATATGGATTGAAGAATGCGTCTTTCATGTTAGAAGACATTTAAGAGCTGGATGCTCCGATTAATTTTTAAAACACCTCTCCTTTGACGAACATCCCATCGATCAGCCGCAAAACCCGCTCATATCGAATGGCACTCTTAATACTGTAATTGCCCACACTAACCATGAAAAGGTGATGAATTATTCAATGTCTTTTTTATCGTCCCCCAACCGCATCGTGGTTATCGTTTACGCAGCAACCTTTTCCCTTCATCCCTCCGAGGAAGATTGATGGATGGATCCCAACCAATGATGGAAGTCTTTTACTTGTCATTGACTTACTTCATTCAAAAACGATAAATTTTGAGGCCCCGCCATATTTCCCTGCCAAAACATCGTGACAAATATTGGGGAGATTA
Source organism: Sympetrum striolatum (assembly GCA_947579665.1). Lineage (NCBI taxonomy): Eukaryota > Metazoa > Arthropoda > Insecta > Odonata > Libellulidae > Sympetrum > Sympetrum striolatum. Next base: position 51,424,467 of record OX388351.1, on the reverse strand, counting down.
TGGAAGCAAATGTGGCCGGTAGATCGAGAGTTACATGTCCTCAATATGCTTTGTTTCCTCTCAATTGAATACTCTCTTAGGGTCGAGAATTTGTGTGTTTTTCCAGGCTTAACATCATCTCTATATCCTTAAAAATGTCGTTTTCAAAGAAAACGACGCGACGCTTGACAATGGGCATAACAGAGCGTACCACATAAATTATAGGTGCTACGAAGTGAAGTTATATATTTATTGGATGCCTTGGTCAGCTTTGTATGCTGCTCTCACGTATACCGGCTACGTTCATAAAATCATCAGCTATCCATAGCTGTATTAATATTCTAAATGTAAAATATGGATTATTTCTTTTCCATTGATGTATACAAGTCGTGCAGACACATGCAACAGTATTACACCTTGCAGTACGTTAAAATATCGTAATATTCACTATGTGACATCCTGATGCACTCCTTAGTTACCAATGGCTACAATAAAATTTCTCATCAACCAGTGTATTCGTCTTTTACTCTATATTTATTTGTATCCTGCCTTCGATAAGATATGATCGTTAAAATTCCTTTTTTTCGTTTTCTAATGAACTTACAGAGAGAATAAGGGTTCTTAAATCCCACACATAATCACAATAATTTTTTATTTCACTAAGAATAAAATTTCATGAATTATCTAATAAAATACTTAGTTAATTTTTAATGACTAAATGGAGAAATATTTTGTGGATTTAACATTGAATGAAGTATGGCAAGGAGTCTTGATAATTTAAATTTACCGAATATTTTCTACCTAAAATGATTGATCTAATTTTCATTCTAATAATTCAATATATCTATCCAATTTATTATCTGTCATAATTATTATTAATATAATTATTGCCATGTGTATTTTTGTTGATAATTTTTTAGAGTGAAGAAAAGAGCTTATGCGTTTTCCTCGACAATTTTAAATGAAAACAAACGACCAAGTTTCAACGAGTAATCGTCATATGACATGAGACATGTTTTCAGATGTTACCTGATGCTAGTGGTTACCTGTTGAAACCAGGTTGTGTGTTTTCATTAAAAATCCGTGAGATAAAAGTATAAATTTTTTCTTCCATTCTACATGATGAATTTCCACAATATATCGGCCTATCATAGTGAATTTTATTTATAATTTTTATTTATCATTATAATCGATTGACGCTACTCTCATGTGTAAGTTAAAAAATTACATTGTATTATTAATAGTTAATGTTGCATTATCATTTTTCCTATTGGAAAATTGCCAAAATTGCAGCAATTATTAAAATACACACCCGACGGAAATTTTCTCAACCTAATTCATATTCTTATTCATATTCAGAAATATATACCATTTTATTAGCTGTGTTTAACGAATATTATATTGTAATTTATTTTACATATCTATAATTTTGACTTGTATTTTGAAATAATTTTACATATTCAGTATTCAAAAATTAAATTTTAAATTTAAATTTAGTTGATATGGCTATAATTTTGACTTTAATTTAGATTTTCTTTAGTACTGAAATTAACCGTGTTAACTTAAGTTAGAGTTAGAGAAGTTATTCTGAGTAATGGAACTTTTCCCAATGGTTTCCAGCGAAATCATTATCCTGCAAGGAGAGACGAACCCATCCCCCTCAGAGTAAATTTAACTCGATAGATTCCTGCCCCATTCGACCCCGCCGGTTATCACCCGATCGGCATCGAGGAGGCATTGCATTCGCCCAACTGACCTGTTGAAATGCACTCTATCAATGAATGCTCCATTTCCCACAGCTCTCTCCGATGTTTTGCGGCTTCAGTTCGATGACTGAATCACGCAACACGCTGACGTGTCTTCGTTGTACACTCCGAAATGGCCGACCCCTATCTCAACGCGTCCCGCCTTGTCTCCCGCCATCTTGCTCATTACTTCCCGCCGCCTGTCCTTTTAAGGGACGCCAGCTATCCTTCATTTGTCACTCGGGCCCATTCGATCCCATACGTCTTCAATCCCTTTTCATTCCAGACTCATTTGAGAGGCGGCTCGCTTACTGTTTGATGCATTATTATCTACAGTCCGTCCATTAGCATAACTCAAGCTTCCTCGAACCACAGACGGGAACAAAAGCGCTTCTATGATGTTCCCAAACCTCGAAGGGGCTTTCTCCGAAGTCCCGGTCCTAAGTTACGATGCCATTTTGCTAATCAGTACGCTCCGTGGGTAACAAAGCAGAATTCGAAGATTATATTACCGAAAGAGTTCCATGGAATTGCATTCTATTCATTTACCTACACGCGATTCTACGTAATTAGGCAATAAAATATCTGTTATTCATACCGAATATAGATCACAGTCTCTCGGTCTGACGTATTATATTTTATGAAAGAACCAAATTTGACTAAACTAATGCTTTTTATTGAAATAAGGATAAAAAATGAAACATTGCAATCTAATAAATATTTTAATATTTTACGGAAAACAGGCTAGAGATGTTAACAAGTTTTCCGTTTTTATCTGCAAACAATAAAACACTAAGAACACATATCTATAGTCAGAGTAACCTTAACTTTTTTTCGAGGGAACATACGATTCAATTTAGGAAGAGATAGTTTTCTGTAGACTGCGTACGATATCGCTATCAATTTTTGAAATGAATAAACAGCGCAACGATAAATAAAAAACAACGCCTTACAAAAAAAGCACACAGACAAACAAAATTTCCGCAACGTTGCTTCAATATCAACTGAAATAAAGTGTAATTTTTACCGAAATATGTTCATATAAAAAAGAAATTCGCTGACGTAAAATATTTTAGCCTTTTTAATAAATTTCATCCTAGGTCATTGACCGCAAAACTTTGCGCGAAATGAGAAATATGCTCTAAATTGCAAAAAAGAGGGGAAACATTTTTCTACTACATACCCGCGATCCTACCCACACTATTTCGTAGCATTTACCCCGAATAAATTATTGATTTTTTTCAAAATTCGTTACCACCGTTGTTCTCTTTACAGTTTGGACTAACTCTTATATAGTGGAAGAGTATGGAATTAATTTCAGTACAGAAGATAGAGAATGATACCAAAAATGAATTTTGAAACAAATTTCCGCTTATGATTTAATAAATACCTCTCGAATTTTGCTAGGATGAAAACACGGCGATACAATGTAAAGTCAAAACAGATAACTTTAACAAAATTTAGTAAAATCCTTCATTTTAAAAATGTTTGAGCTATAATGTCTTCGTTACTTAACCATCAAGGCAAATAAAGCCGAGTTTTCTCTTCACTGCCTTTAGTATTTTATTGCTAACGTAGCAATTTTCAAAGATAAACTTGGAAGTTGATTTTTAAGATCCTGTTTCATAGAAACCGTTTAATACAAAAATTTAGAATAACATGCCAGGCAAATGCCAGCCAGGCAGTTGCAAATTCTTCACATCTCGTGATGTATTTTACTTCTAATCAAATTTTTAAAAAGAAATACAGTAACACCTCAATAATAGCCGATATTACAATTACACCTACGCTCGTCTAACTTTCGAATCTTTTTTTTTTATATCAAGACAAGGTGCTACATATTTTGCTACTACGACTTACAATTATTTCAATAAGACTAGTAATTCAAAACCAAGTAATTCTAATCAACTACGTCAGTGAAATTTAGTTGAATGTCCACGCACGTGATTCACCGCAATGCTAATTGATGGACTAAGGAACAATTTCAATATATCCAATCTGGGTTATATCCGACGTAAAGCCTTTCGCAGAATGATTCAAAATTGCAAAACATTTTAAAACTAGTAATATTAGATTCTCCAGCTAAGCCATCCTTTAACAGGTAATAGCGATTCTAAATAAACCAATACATTCTAAATATATACATACTTAGTCTAAAGATTAAGATTTAAAAACCACTAACCGCACGGTGTAAAGAAAGGAAAGTTGGGACAAGGCTGTTAAAAAATTAGAAATTTAAAATCTCCGATAGCCATTTATGTCGGCCTTCCTCTTCTCAATCCCCGGTATTCCGAGAAACAAAATACCATCTTATTACTAATTACTCCTGACGAAGAATGCATCGCATTCGAAATACGCATTGAGTGCTCTCAAAAAGTGCGGTGTCCTGTCTTGTTTTCTCGGAAGGAGATTTTGAACCTCTAACATTAACCACACTTTAGTTATTTTTACATCTTTAACACATTGTATTTCATAATTTATTTCTTTGTTATTTGGTGGTGGATTCAAAGCTAAAATCTTCAGTCAAATGTAACATTCACTTATCTCCTTCTTAAATATATTCATTCGATTAAGAAGCTTATTCAAGATATGAGTTATTAGTAGTAGTATTGTTAAAAGTGCTTCAGCAGCTTAGGCCATTCCGCACATTGGCTCCCACCGGGAATCGAACCCGGGACCGCTTTCACCAAAGGCAAACGCGCTGTCCACATGACTATCCGGGAGCTTGTATGAGTTATTATAAAAAGAGAAGGCTCTCATGTTAAATCAACACGAATTAGGTATAAAGCCGTTCGAGCTATAGAAATTATATCTTGTGAGAGTTGCTGTTTATTTGTTTTGGTACTGATCGGTATCCATCCTCACTTGCTTCTGGAAACAGGAAGTGATATGGACGAAATATCACCTCTCAGCAAACCCGGAAAACATGCGAATCAACTATTCCGTCACCACCTTCGTAATAAACACAAAATAAGATAAATGTTCCATGTACATGACTTGAACAACCTCTCATGACACGAGCACTACACGGCGCGTAAGGCGGGAATGTCATATAAAGATCTTAAATCTAAATAAGACGCATAAAGAAGGACCTTTAAGGAAGAGGTATAGAGAATTCTATCTCTCATAAATTTCTTATCGCCCTCTCTCCTCGGAAGGGAAGACATTTTTTGCTGTCAAACGGCTTAATCGACTAGAGCCTTTTTCCTCTCTTCGCATAACAACTGAGTTTGATAATATGTCACCTCTTCCTTTTCCATCTCCCAAATATTTTATCAAATTGAGCGCTCCGACTCCTTCCAGCTTGTCTTCCATTTTTCTTCTTCCTTCGAATTGATTTTTGAACCGGCGCTGCTGGAAAGAACGGAGCGATTCCAATACGAAAGAAACTGGGTTCCTCCGAAGTTGGTCTTGCACAGAACGATACCAAATTACCAGACACTTCGCGGCTAGTGACATTAGAGCCTCAATCTCTGAATAGGTAACAGCGATTATGAATAACTGTCTACAATCAGCAGAGATTCAGATTTAGTGTTAAGATAATTTATACATTTTTTGATCCCACTTTTTTGTATTTTCTGTTTTTGTATAAAGCTGACTAGCCAGAATTTCCGTTTTTGTTATTTTACAGTGGATTTAATTATTGAAACGTTTGGCTATAACTCTATTTTTAACTCTTAGATCCCCTCCTTGTATCGTCGCGCATTTGATTGTCCTGTTGAGCTTTCTTTCCTTTGTTTTACTCCTACCAACTAAAATATAATTAAATTCTACCATGGCAGGCCGTACTTCGTGGATGGACATTTTAAGGTTATGGAAAAATAACACAGTAAACTTCCACTCTGTTGAATTTATTTTCGACCGGTTTCGGCGCAAAGGCCCTCTCTTTGTCCTGAGGATGGTCTTTGCACCGAAAGTTATTCTTTCCATGACCTTAAAATTTACACAAGGAAAGGGTTAAGGTACTTTGCACTTAAATGCGTTCACCCAGGAAAAATCCCATGGAAAGATGGACTTGAAAAAAGTCTGATGGGGCCAGGAATCGAACCCGGGATCTTCCTCTATCCGGGAGGCTTTCTTGACCATTTAGGCTACCCGGCCAGAACATTTTAACAAGCCGTATTGCTCATGATTTCGTCTTGCTGACTTTCTTCCCCAATATTTCGATTGCAATCGCGGCTAGGAGTTGACAATTTTTACATCGATTCTCAAAAGCAGCTGTACTCCATTCCGATTGAATGGATATGACTTTTTTAACTTTCCTCACAAATTACACAAAATTCGCTCAGCCAAAAAAAGAGATTGGTAAAAGATTGGACAGAATTTGTCCAAAGTCTTTTATGACCATATAAAAGATTGCCTACGTCAAGAGTACAAAGGGAATAAATATTAAATTGAAAAGAGATTAACTTTAGAGCAGTAGGTGTACATGGCATTCCTTATAGAAAATGAGAGATAGTAACAACTACTGGCAAAAACCTACAATAAATGGATGACAAGTATCAACCGAAGGGTAAAACACTCACGTGTGTATTAAAAATACATTTCAACTCCATAGAAATACAAAACTATGATTTAAATGAGAAGGAAAAAGTGATAAACAGGACAATAACCTCTGAATTTTTAATGGCGCATGACAAATGCGTAGGAGGAAATTAAATCATCCACAACTCCTCTCACTGCGTCAAATGTCACGCGTGCACTTGTTATCTTAATTATTTCGGTTGGCCGCGGACAAATTTATTCCTCTGATTCCATTTCGTGGGCAGATTATTCCGCATCTCGGAAAGTGAAAGTTAATTTCGATTCTATTAAGACTCAAAATCGTGCATGATAAAATGAGGAAGCTTTCTCTAGGATAAGCCGGGTTCACACGGGACGTGAACTACGATCGTGAGACGTACTTTCGTGCTCTTCACTTCCCACTTCACGAAAGAGGGTAATGGTGGACGTGTTCACACGCAAACGTCAAAGGCAAGTAGTGGCCACAGACGAGTTACTTACAGAAAGTTGTACTCTTGTCAGATCGATTATTTTCGTTACTTTAATCAGAAAAATGCCACACCCCTCATCCTGCCTGCTATACCTAATCCTACTACTTAGTATATGATATTAGAGTAGGTATGGTACCAACAGGCCTTCGGCTTTACAGTCAGATAAGTAGGAACATAGTTAATGATTAGGTTTGAATAGGTTGATGGATTCAATTCACTCAAAGATTGGAACCTTTAGGATTGATTATAACAGAACAGAAAAATAAGAACCCAGGTGACTAAAAGAATCTATAACGGAAGACGGATGGTCAATTTAGTCATGTATATATAAAAACTTTAAGGAAAAAAGAAGCCGATATTGAGAAAGAAACAAGCCGATCTTGGGAACTTTGCGTGCAGAGGCAAGTGTGGTTTCGTCCGGATGTTGTGAAAATGTTCTTGCCGGGTAGCCTAGATGGTTATGGCAGCCTCCCAGAGAGGAAGATCCCTGGTTCGATTCCCGGCCTAATCAGAGTTTTTCAAGTCCGTTTTTCCTTGGGATTTTTCCTGGGTGCACGCCCTTATGTGCAATATACCCTTAACCCTTTCCTAGACAAATTTTCACAAATCTTAAGGAACTGCTGAGTGTTATTGGCGCCAAATCTGGTTAATCATGTTACTGCAGGGAATAGTAAAAAAAATAAATTAAACAATTCTTTGACATTAAAGTTCAAAAGTTATTTTTTCATTCCTGTGTTTTTCAAATTTCCAAATTATTTATCAATTAAGATTTTTGGACTATTGAGTTAAAGAGCATCCAATCCATTTCTAAGAACGTAAGACATTTCGCTGGTACTGTTGCTGGTAATAATTTTAGTCTACCCCTACCTACCTACCTCTGAAGGTAGGGGTATTACCTGCAGTTTTGTAATAATAATAATAATATTCTAATAGATGAGAGATTCGGAAAAAATATCAAGGAGAAAAAATTTACATTTTCTGAAAACGAACGATTTAAGTTTACTAGCTTTCTCATTCGCTCCTATTTCTTAATACGAAATCTTCCAAACTATATCTACCGATAAATACTCTTCCAAAACTCTCATCAGCATCTTGGAGACGCATACAAACCGCGAAAAGGGACCAAAAAGGATTTATGAAAGGTGGAAGTTTGCAGGTTTAGCACAGTTTGAACTCGTGTATCACTGACTGCATAAGATTCGGGGGCACACATTCAAATTTTTTTCAAACACAGTACTTTACAACTGAAAAAGCAAACGAGTTTAATTACCTCAAGAACGGGTCTTGGGTCTGATGATGACAGAAATAATTGTACGACTAATCATTTACAATTCCCATTACTATCGTTGTTCGCGCTACTATATCTTGATGAATAGAATATTTTTCATCTGTCATACGATACGATATATTGAAAAATGTATGTTTTATTTACTTAAGTCAGCGTCTTATTCATAGTTAGTAGTAGTAGTAAGGGTTATAAGGTGCCTCGACAGCAAAGGTCATCCATAGTTGTATATTCATAGTTGTGATGGCATAAAAGCTACTGAGGTACTGAGGTATGTACATTGAATAATGGCATTAGTTAAACTCTCTTTTTATGGAATGCTAAGAAAAGTATTACTCGTAGAGTCATAGTGCTTCAATAACATATACTATATGCGGCCCTTATTGCATTCATGCTGGGTGAGAAAAGCGAGGGCAAACTACCTCACTCCTCATCCTGCCTTTTAAGCATCTCAACTAATTATTATTGGCTATCGTAAGAGGGGGTGAGGTACCAACCGGTCTTTGAGTAGAATACTTTAAAAACATCATTCACACAGGTTTGAAATTGCAATTCACGGCCTTGGAAATCCGCTTTTACAAAGATACGGCGGGAAATAAACGAATTCCTGCCAGATTTAATCAATTAGATACACGCGAACCGGAAAATCTTACCATGAGCGGATAGGATTAACCATTTACAGCACGTCTTTTTAAACACAATGCTTACCGAAGTGGAAGGAATGCTGCGAGAGTTTTAGGCATCTCAGAGGCTTCGCTCTCATACGTCAAAGGCACGCCAAAGTAAATTTCACTCACAAAGCACTGCACTTGGTAAGGAAAAGGTATTTTTCGTATCTTTCCCTCGCACTTGTGTCATTTTCCGATACTTAATCATTTCCTGCCTCGATGGCTTCTGAGCACTAAGAATAGACGCGTTTAAAGCTTGCGTAGGAAGATCAAATAACCACCGACTGAAGGAGAAACTGAAATTGGATGGAAGAACAGAAAGACGGCTAACAATAGAGATTCACGTCAAAGACAGCTAATAACGAAAGCCAATATAGAACAAGGGATGAAGTCATGCAGAAAATAAAACATACCCATAAGGTATTTGGCGGTAGAACTTCATGTGACGTTATCGAATGAAAGGTATGATGTGACTGGAAATAAAGAAGTGCAAAAGAAGCTAAATCAAATTTTTAAATAATGTGAAATATAAAGCGTAATTCATGCATGCGTAAAGTAGATGGATATGGAAACAAAAATCGAGAAAACCCCCGTAAAATTACAATTCATTCGTAAATTTAGAGTAAAATTACATGGATGTGGATATCTAAAACATATTAGAAATCTTCAATTTTTAGGTTTCTCGTTTTGATTTTATCATCACTGCAATATTTTTGTTTTTGTCTTCTTTTTATTCTTCTATTTTATTCTACTACTTATCCCCGCTAATTTCATGTCATATGTTCTTGCTGATCATTTTGTACTAAATTACATATATATTGTATTTTATTTTAGGCTTGCTCCTAGCACTATCATTTTTTATTGCTTTTTTATTATAGTTTCAACTGTTAGTAGATGTTGAATATTTTTTATGCCACCTTCTCGAAGCTGTTTCCTGCAGGATTTTTATTTTTTTCCAAACTGCGAACTTAGGTTTCCTTTTTATATTCACGAAATATTATCCATTTCTTTTTTCTTATAGATGAAAGCTCTTTTTATAAATATTCAATGGTATAGAGGAAGATGTAAGAAAGACTTAAAATAAAATTGCAATTCTATTAGTCTCAATCTCGCCATAAGGTCGTTTAATATTCTAATTAAATTTGTGAGTACATATTTCGAAAAATACAATATTCAATAGTATTTGCTGAAACCATTCATAACTTTTGAAACGTGCAATACCGAATAAATGAGTTTCATTTCACTCCTAGAACTCTTTTCCCATACATTCTAGTGATATTATGCTCGCTTTATAGAGAAGGGTGGACATAAATCGTATCTACCTACTGCATGGAAAGAAATTGGTAGAAGAATTGGAGGTAAAAAAATTGCCAGCGATCCGCACTCTCATTGTCACTGGTTACACACATTACTGACCTTCTAAGTAATACCCAATGTGTATTTCAATAGCCAAGCTATCACTTTCAGAGGTAGTAGACAACTCTCAGAAACATGGGGCTTTTCGCTTTTCCCCAAACGAGGAAGACGTGAAAACAAAAACCGGCAAAGTCGGCTTTGTGAGATTCTTTAAACCTCAAATAAAATCAATCCACGTCTCCCTAAAATGCACCCTCCCTGATTCAGCCAACAAATTTGACCCAAATTTTCCCAAATACTCATTTCTTTCAATGATTCCAATAAAATTTCAGGAAGAATTCAAACACTTACAGATTCGTCTTTGCAATCCCCACTCAAAGATACATCCTCTCGCTAAGTCTTTTCTGATTAACACCCTTTCTACGCCCTGATCGTTGGAGGTCTTTCTTGAGAAATGATCCTGTATCCGTTTTGAGCGTACATATATCTTTCGTCTAGAAATACGAGGTGTGTACAGAGGTTGCCCTGGGGAAAAGAAAGGGGTCGTGACTTCTGGGGCTTGCTTGGTCCCTGAACAAATAAGTTTCCCTGGCAGTGATATTGAAGGGCGGGTCATTCGGCGGATACTGTCGATCCCCCTCCTCAGATTCCCTGCCCCCTGGAGTGTACTACGCGTGTTGTTCAGGCATGTTGACATTAAGCCCGCGTGAGTCCCCTGGCGGGAGGTTCCCGAAATAAAATCACGACATCCGAAAAATTTCGTGATGCCTAAAAGAAGGTCGGACTCTGACCGCATGGACCTCGGAAAAGCGTTGAATTTTAGTAAAATTATGCCGAGCCACGATGTGGAGAAGGTTAAAACATCAGCCGGAGGTGTTGAATTGACTGAGGAACCGCCAAATGAGTACGATTTTTTTATGTATTATTTAGTTGTTCTGTAGTTTTACGGAACGGATCTGTGGGTAAATAAGAGAAAGCACATGAACCTACCTTTCAGTTAGTCCGTGTACCTCAATGTTCCCTTTTCAAAGCCCCGTCTTTTGTTTCTCGATGACTTACTCTACCCTTCATGTCATTTAACATCTTTGTCATTCCTTCCTAAACTTAAGAGTGGCTTAGAAAAAGGAGCCTTTGATTAAACTCGCAAAGAATGGGTGTACTAAAAATCAGCACAAACCTACTAAGAACAAAACCTAATAATTGTGAAAATAGATACACTTATTATGACCAAGAGCTACTAATTTTGAAAATGTGACAGACATTCAAATAACATATACAAAAAATATACTTAAGTGTTCTACCTTTTTGTAGGTTCATGTGTCTCAATATAAATAATGATTTCACTAAAAAAAACAATTATTCGAATTAAAGTATGAAGCAATAGTGTATGGGAGGTTATATAAGACTTCAAGAACTGCTTACCATAAGATTTCCATTAAAATGTCAAAGAAAAGAGTCGTAGAAGACTTATGAGTCATCAACATGAACCTCAAATATTTATTTTGAATTTTAGGAGAGGTCATCAGTGCTTACCCCGAAAGAGTACGGTGTAATTTCTATGCATTATTCACTACTCTATTATATTGAGATCCATCCTTTACATATTCCAATGAATCCCTTATTTATTCCAATGGAATATCCATTCCCATAATCCTTTATTTATTCCAATGAAACAGCGCATAAATTCTACACTATATTCATCCAATCTCTCGATATGTTTACATTTGACAATGTTCTATAATTTCTCCAATCGCATTAATCCCTTGAGAAACTCGCAAATCGCACGTATCATTGCCGCACCTATCCAGTTTCCCTAAACACACCATCTAGAACAACCTTCCTTTTGCTACATCCCCGAGCTATCCCACCACTCCCAATGATTGCGTCACCCCTTACCATTGTTTCCTTGTCGTATGAGCGACCTGTAACCTTTCCTCGTATTTCGTACTTCCTTATTTGCTTTCCTTCCATTTCATTTTACCTCCCCGATCAACGGATGGAAATAACTCGGTCCTTTGATATTCTCTTTGGCTAAATGTATAGCTATAACTCACTCGTGCTCAGCCAGATTTAAAATTGACATTACTCGCTTAGCTAGATGGAAAACTTACCGTTAACATACTAATTAATTTTACCCAAGACCTTACCTACTTACCCAAGACCTGTATGACGGAGCCCGATTCTAAATACTGCTTCTAAGAGTAGGGCTTCCGCGTCATGGCTCGATTTCATTGAATTTATACCCATGTTAATAATAAGGTAATTCAGGTGCAATACCTAACTATCGACTAAAATTCGTTCGGGATATTTTCTTGTATGCAATTAATAATTTTCCAAAACGAAGAAATCGATGTGGTTTCGGTACTTCTCTAAATATTTTACCAATGATTTCATCAAGGATACAGACGCTGAAAACATATCTTTGAAATGTCCTATAGCAATAGGGTCCCGGACGAATGAGTCTTCCCTGTACATTTAGATTCAGTATGTTTTAATTTTTGCTCTAGGTTTTACTCATTTATTCATCGACCCAACCCAACCTTGACCGTTGGGATTCCACCCAGCTGTCCGTGATACGAAAATTTTCGGCACGCAATTTTAAATAAAACGGAAAATGTACGCTCAGTACCCGCAAATTCGTAAAACAGTGGGTCATTTCGCGCATGGGTTCCAACAGGGGGTCAAACCCAAGACCGCTTCAACCAAAGCAGAACGCTCTGCCCACTAGGCTATCTGGGAGCACATTTATAAAATAATGCAAATTGACAAATTTAAGAGTTGATTTATGCCGAAATAAAGATTTTTAGAGTGCTAGAAGATATACTATTTCTATACGACCCCCTCCTCATCATCACAAGTCTATATGTATCATTTCCGTTACATATCCAATATAGCCTGCCTCAGTTCCGTAGTGGTTTGAGTGCATCGCAAATCCTGAGACCCGGGTTCGATTCTGGTTAGGGTAAGGTTAAAGGATTAAGAGGACTACTTAGTAATTTCCACACTAAATTAATATAACGGTTTCACAGATGCTTCCACTGAAGTGAAACCGGTTGTGGATAGTGTGGAAATTTCAAATTTGTTACCTTGTTTATTCTATGGCTTCCCAAAAAGTTACGCCTTCTCGCTTTCTCGATTATATTTTTTGTGTAATTGATTATATTATTTATGAGAGTGGACTCTCAATGCTAAAATTCGCCTAAAAAAGTTATCATTACTACCCATAAAACTGTTTCATTCATAATAAGAGTTTAGATATGTAAATACAATCACACTTGATTTTTAGTTTATGACTTGGTGGCTAAATCCGGGGATAAATGTAGGCGAAAGTTACTTTCATGGTAATCCTAGCGGAAAATGCTTTCTCTCGATATTTTATCATACCCAAATAAAAAGATCCCCCGATACAGTCGTCGACGAAGCAAAATCCCACTCATGAAAAGCTTTGAGAGAACGCGGGCAATAAATATCAATTCACTAGTCCCGCCCTCGCGGTAGAAGTTTATTAGAATACCAAAGAGGCGGCTCGAAGAAAAAACATCGTCAAATGGGGCGATGAGAAAGAAAGGCGTTCCTTTTTCAGAAAGATTACGTCTATGTAAACCGCTTCAAAAAAAAGTCCCGTTACACACGCAGTTTAAACGAGTGATAACCGAAAAAAATTGGAGGTAACCTCCTTTCCTTGAGCAGCAGTTCTTTGGAGGGCGAAGGAACTGAAAACACACGAGCACGTTTCTTCGGAAGAAATATTAGGGAATTCACGAGAGGGGAAAAACTCGAAAATCGTTTCAATTACCACGAGACCCTGAGAAACATCGTGTTTTTTGAAAAGGCGTACAGTCGAACGGGATCCGTGCAGCTCGCTTTTATTACAATCCTTGGCTTCTTTTGAATTCCCACGTCAAATTCGAAAGCTTTTTCCCCTGCTTCCACTCTTTTCGCATCTCGTGCGTCACTCATCTCGAGTCCCACTTTCGCCTCCTCTCTTTTCAAATTCCGAGCAATCCCTTTCATGAAACGCTCAAAAACCAGACTCGCGAATGGCTAAGATATTCGAGTGATTACGTCACGCCACCTATTCCACCGTGTCTAAGAGAGATAAACAAACGTCACCAAACCCCACACAACCCAACCCATCCTCAACCTACTTATATTTATTCGAGTGTATTTATTGGCTTTTTAATACATCGATTGCCCGCTCCGAGGCGCCTTTACGGGGAGCCTTCCTCCATCTCTACCCCGTTTGACCTTGACCCGTCTTGCAGTGGTAATCGGCGCATCTGAATCGAACCAGAGCGCATGCGCCGTAGTGTAACTCGCCGGACACACTTGCCTGTAGTACACATTGGGCATCGCACGATGAACCTAATAAGTCCGCCAAGTTTCGTGCGACACGCTATCCACGCTGCGACCTTGAAGGCAGCCTACTATATCGTGCTGCCACCAGTCAAAGTGTCTCGCCAACGAGAAATATGCTGTACGCACGGTTGTTCGGGTCTGGATGCTTCGGAAATTTTTTCGCGGGGGGAGATTTGATTAAATCGTGCCTCTTCCCCATTACATCGGGGCGGAATGGGATGGGAGTGTTTAGAATGATCGATGGCTCCGCACGTGAGTTGTAGGTATTAGCGCCGTATCTTGCAGATCTGTAAATGCTGAGGTTGTCACCCATGAGGGGAACGAATGAATGAAAAAGCGAAGTAATTTCGAAGACTTTCGTTCCTCTTTCTCGACGGGGTTCTAAGAGCCTAAGTCGTTGCGGTGGTTATCAATACTTCTGGATCTGAGATAATTATCAACGAAGCAATATTTCAAGGGGTAAATGTCGAGACTGGGTATTTCCTGCAGGTTTCTCATGCGCCAATGTTGAAATTCACAGCAGCAATACCAGAGCCGTCAAAATCCTTCTCCTCCTTACATCTAAATGTATTGTAAAGTTTTATTTACGTTTCCTATCTTCTATAACCCGATTACGTTTAAAACGTTTTTTCGTATTATAATTCAGAACGAAAAAATCTTATTGTATTCGTATTTACTGTTTTACAATTTGTCTAGACACTCTGGTAGCAGTAGATTTTTGTTGAAAACTTCCAACGTAACCTATGATTTGTAATTTTATTCATCCGATCGTGGAACTTAGCATTAATAATAAAATTATTCGTCCTTATTCGGGCGATATTGATACTAAATGTCTCTTCTTCCATCAAACCCACCGTCATAAATTCAAGAATAATTAAATTAAAGAGATAGTATGAAAATAATTAGGATATCGTACACATAAAAACTTAAGAGATTCCTAGAGAAAAATGTATCCACTGCAGGAAAAAACTTTAGGAAGTGGAGTGTGAAAAACCTGCTCAATCCCAACGATAGCCATAGCTAAAATATGACAAGAAACATAAAAAAATATTTAAATAGACAATCATTAGGTACATGTACGTGATACGTCAATAACTATAACGAGCTAACAAGAATATGTATGATCAATGTACAGTCCTGGCCAAAATTAACGCAGCACCGTCCGTAAGGATCGCTAGGGAGGTGCTGCGTTAATTTTGGCCAGGAGTGTACAAAAATAACAAAACAAAAAAGGGAAAAGCACATAGATTTGCAAGAATACAGTACAGTAATACACAGATGTGTAAAAATTGCAAAAACATTATCGATGCAACACAAAAGGTAAATAATCAATATTACATAAAACGTAGACGATAAATTAACATTTAATAGGAAAATGAAGCAGATTGAGAATGATTATGTACATAATAATGCGACCCAATGTGAATCTATTTTCTCAGCAAGAGGAAAAATGTACGTGATCTAATCCCCTAACAAACCATCATTACTGACAAGAAAACCAGGAGTGCGATACAGTGTGGAATTGAACATTTACTTTTCCTATCGCATATTCTAATCTAAGGGTATCCGTTCGATGCTGGTACTCGATATATTTTTCCCATGGGAAAGGCCAAAAAAATCCATTCATAAATCCATTAGAAAGTCCCTATCCGTGCGTAAACAACAAGGGAACGTGCGCGCTTGCGTGATAGCAGATATGCCCTAACAATCGATCACTACTCGGACGTACTGAAATATCGGAATTTTTTTCGCAAATATAGAGTAACAACCGACTTGAGCTCGGTATGCCTTTCTCGTCTATCACCGCACAGCAAAGTTGTTAACAAGTAAAACGTTATTTTTATCCGAGAGGCGGTGAATGGAATTTTACTATCACTCATAAAATAATGTTCGAGGCGTTAGTCGACTCCAGTACGCTTAGTACTAAAGCTAAGTGAGCACGTACGGCTGTTTAAATGCAGTCATTACCAACCAAGGGAACAGCTTGACATACTTTACGGTATAGTAGTTTATAGGAATCTGTATTTCTTCCAAAAAGTTCTAGGAAATGCTGGAAGTATGAATTCAGTCACTACCTACATAATCGCCTTCTTAAACTATCAGATTCTAACAACTACATTTATTTATAACTTAAGCATCAGCAATAAATACCGAGTAAAATATTAGCCAAACGGTATTCATTGAGATGATGTATCTTAGAAAGAATTGAACCTGAATCAATATTAATTATTTGAGTAAAGTATTAATATTAAATGATTTTTAAAATTGTACTATTGTTCACATCTTTCTTAAGATGTATCATATTCAGACAACTGTAGGAACGGGTATAAAAAATAAAGGAAAAGCAACATTCAAGCATATCCGTAATTAGAAAATTTACTAATATTTCCTTCAAAATATAATCACATAAATTTTTATCAAGCTCCATCGATTTATAATTCAAAGTTACAACTTCATATTTTAGTACATTTTTCCTGTAGCCAAATATGATTTACAGCTATTTTTGATTTCAGTGCCTCGTTTCATTTCGATATGCGGAACCCTCAAAATGTTAGTACACTTTTTCAACGCAAAACAATTTAAATTGTGAATTCTACCACATTTAGTCACTAATTACTTTAATTTCTTATCCCTTAATTTTTCAAAGGCATCAATTTTTATGCCGTTGAATAATATGGTTGTGCTTAAAGCATAGATTAAAGAGCATAGCAGATAAAAATAGATAATTAGGAATGACACTACTCTTTGAATTAATAGCGGAAAACCAAAGCTAAAGACCAGTCATTAATTCGTTTCGCGTAACCTTTCGCATTTCCTTGTTGAATCGGTCATTTGAAAAAATCATTTATTTACAAAGAGAGAATTATGTATCTAACTGTAATCCCAACAGTAAACATCGTGATAGGAGAACGTTAGTGCTTTAAAAAGTCTACAATTTACTAAATTGCACCGCCGAGGTATATTGACTCTGCCGGCAAGGCGTATTTACCTGGTATTTATACGAGCTCAACTCCATCTTATACCCTTTTCAATTTAACCCCTTTGAATTTCAGCCCTCTTACCAAAAGGAAGCCTTGGCGTAAATTTATTTCTCAGATACACCTATTGAATTATTTTCAACGGTATAGAATGCCATTAATTTCCGGGAAGATTAAAGAAAAACCTCTCGGTGTTTGATCTAGATTTATTCATCCTTAACGAACCCCTCTCTCCCATTCAGATCGTATCTCAAAGCCCAACAAATAATTCACCTTCAGCGGAGCGTTAAAGAAAATTTTTATTGTCAATAGCATCAGTATCAGGGTTGTTTAGTTCCGAATACGAGGCATATTTTCTCACGGTGGAAGATACCTGCAGATCAAGCTGCGTTGGTAAGGGTATCGTCGATTCCTTTGCACAAATCAAAGGCTAGAGGCAAAGAAAAGTTCACTTGGAGGGAAAGCTACGTGGAAATGACGATAAAAATCTTCAGCGATAGCTTACCTATGATGTAATAAATATCGAAGAGGGTTTAAGAGAGAAACATCGGGAAAGTGTGCAGCAAGACTAAAGGTAAAAAGCAAAGGTTACTCCGAAAATTGAAGGACCAAAGAAGTGCCATTCCTAATAACCTGGGTTCATGTTTGTAGAGCCAATGAAAAGCCACAAACATTTCTGTATACAAGTCCAGTTGTTATATAGCTAAAATTATAGTTATTATATCATTGCAGTTTTTGTAAGAGCTTATTGAATTTAGGATTAAAATAAGATTATTCGCAAGCAATAGTTCTTGAGGTTACGATTTAATCAGTGCATGTCGAAGTATTGTTATAACCAACGCAAGAATTATTGGCTTTTCTTTCTCGAATTTCAAAATACAAATATTTTAAACAATTTTAATTCAAACGACTGTATCATTAACTTATTGAAGATATATTGGAGGATGCCTATTATTAATTTGAATTAAAAAACTGCGCTTTTAGATAGGTTAAAATTATATTTTTCTTTTGATGGTTATTTTGGTTGCATGAGATGAAAATTCTCAAATTTTCTGTGTGGCTTAGACTGGATTTCGTATAAGCATAAAGATCTGTTGCTGTTAGAGTGGTAGAGTAAATTGAATTAGGATTGAAACTAGGATAAAAATAATAGCATTCACATACTATAATATAAACAGTATTCGCAAAATAAAAATTATTGTCTTCCACAAAACATTTATTCCGCAAATACTACACTCTTAAAGTTAGTTGCAGCATGAAGTTCAATGGTGATTGTTTAGAAAATTCGTGTTATTACTACAATATACTTTGAAACGTTTCATAAATCGAATTCTCCGAAAAGATCTTCTGAACAGATCCCGACATCAAACGTTCAATCATCTTTCTTCGATCGATTCCATCAAAATGCATTTCTTACTCCCATCGCGCGATAAGAGTCGAAAAATGATTCTTTCATCTCTTTTATTTTTTCCTCCACAGCGGCGAGGCAACATACGAAGCTAGGTAAACGCCTCCGTTGTCCCTTTATGGTAGATTTATTTGCATGTAGCCCTTTTGATGGTAAAGTAGCGGTATGGAATTGGAAAGGAGGAAAATCATGCCACAGACTTTCGTGTAAACAATGAAAAACCCAAGCGAAAAAAGTTTATGCCCGCATTTTCATACGGCCTTGCTGAGAGCCTTTCCTCGGGACTTCGCCTTGCTCCAATTTTCTATCGCTCATGTCAACCTCAATATTTGAGCTGCCGAACACACAGACGGTTTAGAATCAACGGCCGTGGAGTTACTTTTACTAATAATTAACGCAATGCAACTGATGGAATGGTGTCGTTAATACTCTGGTCCTATGAGACAAGGAATGGGGTTTAGAATGTATAGCTCCAACCCTTAAATAGAGAAAACATTTTGAGGTTTTCCTTATCGTACAAACTAAAATCTTATCCTACAAAAATATTAACCACATGTCATGAAATTGCGACCGCACAATCTGTATATTAAAAAATTCTTTGACGTTACTATTCAAGGATAATTTCTTATCCTCGTGTATCTTAGATTTCATAATTACTTCTCTATTAAGATTTAGGAATTTTAAGTAAGAGGCCATCTAACTCTTACTTCTTGGAGCGTAGGGTGTTACTACCAAACACCGTTCTCTTAGGTTCCTTCGAGACCTTTACAAACCGTCAAAACGAACGAAAGGAAACCTGTAGAAAGAGTTTTGTAATGGGTAGTAGTCGGCTATATCTACAGATCGTAACTATTTGTATCACTGACTGCATAAGATTCGGGGGCACCCGTTCGCTATTATTTGAACGGACTGTACATGTGTTCATAGAGAAATTTTCCTTTGAATTGGCATATTTTTTTGTTTGGATATTATTTTATTAACCCTGTTTCAGTTTATATATTTATACATAATTACTATACTTTTGTCCTATTTTGGTTTTTAATTGGCCTATTTCTTGCCAAAAACGCAAGAATGTATTTTCTTTTTCAAATGCAAATAAAATAGGCTATATGTCATACAATTTAGAAAGAAGGCCAAAACCATATACAATGGCAGCAGCGGAAGGTTCAAGAAAAAGAGTTTAAAATAATGGAAGGAAATAAACTTGGCACAATTTGGGTCAAAAGATGAAGGGACATGTACGGATAACTTTACAATAATACACTTTAACACTTTACAATAATAACCAAATTTTGGCTATCAAACAGTTTCATTGCCAACATGGTGATTAGAACTGGGCAAACTTCGATTAAGTCACGCTTAAATTTAGCCTCCTGAACCATTAAATCCAGTCAGCGTGAAATACGCAGTTGTTACGGGCGACCACGTACATTTTTGTAATCTCCAGAAAGACACAAACGTGAGTCTATTAAGATAAACCGCTCTCTACTTCATATCCGTCGGTTTTGCACCAGATTAGGATATATCGAGGGTGTACATGCCTCCCTCTAGGAAGCATCTTTTCAGTTGTGATAATTTTTCAGCCGTTTTATCCTGTGCCACTAAAATTCAGTTCTACATCTACATTGTTCTCTGGTTTGAACAGGTAGAATAAATTACGCCCATTTATAATTTGAATGGTACTCATTTCATTCTTTTTATGAGAGAGAAATAGCACTGCCATTTTTAGGGCTGAAATGGCACTGCCATATCCTCTTTTGATATAGCAACCCATCCACCATCACCTTGATCTACAAATTGCTACTGCACTCTGCCTCTAGTTTGTACATTATGCCCAGTTTATTTACGCTAACTTTTTCGAGCGCAAATATAGCAGGTCTTGAGTTCCTCGGTATGACTTACTAAGCTATTACATCTCTTATGTTAGTCATAAAAGCCACCGATAGTCAGCACAATAAAGTTTATTTACAATCTCATATACTTATTTGAACTTTTAAATTTAAAAGCTATAAGCAAGCACAATATGGTTCAAGGCTAGCTCATTTATTAGCAAATAAACAGATTTAAAATTTGATATTTACAATCTATAACAATTTGCCCTCTTTGGAGCGCTGTAATGAGTAAATAGTATTTAATTTGACATTCTTGGAGCTATTCGTCAACAGTTAATCACCAATATCGTAAGGAAAGAAATTTTAGTAGTACGTCTGTCAACAAATTTTAAGTTAAGCTAGTTGATTTATAACCAAATATACCACATATTTAAATGCTCATCTTTAAAATTTATTCCATTTTACCTTCTGTGGAAATCTTCAACGAGCATTAAGTATCTCATTTGATATTCTCGTAGCATTTTGTGAACAGTTAATCAGGAAAGAAATTAAAACACGGATGTTAATTAATTAGATAAAAAATCTACAAAAGCCGTCTTTGCCAGCGTTACAAAAGGTCTGGAAACAACGAAAAGTCCCAGATTACTGACCTAGAAAGGGTGCCTCTTAGAGGGTCAGTAATCCAGATCTTTCCGCTTTTCCAGAACCGGTTACAACGTGGTACGGAATACTAACAAAGACCTCTTTTTAAGAGTATTTTTTAACCTCTATACCTCCACGAGACAAAGTTGCTAAACCAGAAATGGGACTATCGCCCTCCTCTTAAACTTTATAGTTTGAATTTCGATAGAAATGACAAAACTTAGTAATTTCCACTTTATAATATACATTTTTCAACGTCAATCAACACTTTCGGTTAGGTCGCCATCATAAGTACATCGCCACATAAAAAAAAATACATACATATATATATTAAGGGTAAAAATTATTATATTATACATTTATCCATGTCCTTCCACGGAACCGGCCTAATACTATAAAATTTTACCTTTTGTTTCGTAGGGAAAGATAGAGGGATAGGGGATCGTTAGGATTAACTAGTAAAATTCTGAGGGGATTTCATTGAGAGTTAAAGAAATATCTTGTTTTTCCCTTCTTTTACCTCTTCTCGGATATTGCTGCACGTTTTGTGATGCTCAAGAAGTAGGGTTCGCTTCCAATTTAGCCAGGGTCCAACGAAACTGTTTGTTAGCGGAGATTTCAGGCTCGGCAGCAGTGTCTCGGCTACAATAAAGTCCCTCGGGTGGAATTTGCTCCAGCCGAGGAGATCAGATTGCCGAACGAAGCATTTCGGAAAGTTCATTAGTTCAGAGCTCATCGACGAAGTAGGGGACTGGAATTCCAGTTAGCAAAGATCGCGAGGTACGGGAGGAATTGACAAAGCGTTAACTGGAAGTAATCTCATAGAAAAATAGTAACTTCTATACTTTTTCCACAAACTAACAAAGTAGACGAGGGGTTTTTGGGTAATCGACCAATTCCTCAGGCTACTGGTGGCTTGAAGATAAACAAATGCATTTTTATCGTCAAAATTAACGTTAATTTCAAAATCGATAATTATTATGGTTTACTTTCAGGGATTACTTCATACGAAATGATGACTGAGATGTTTTTATAGAATTAAATATGAAAAAATAAGAAAATTATGGCAATGAAGGCTTTTCAAACGCCAAATGTGAAAAGATGTCCTATTTCGTGGGAAATTTTAGTTCTTTCGCAAGTAGCCTACACTCCAAATTTGTTGACTATTCTCAGGCATCGTAGAAACATAGCTTATGTTAAATAATTTTAAAATTTTAGAAGTTAATACAGAGAAATACATAAATCGTCGGTATTTAGAATAACAGTCTACATAGGCGTTTCTCATTTGTGCCTGTAATTTCTCAAATTTTTAAATTGTAGGTCTCAGGCGGCAGTGGTTAATATTATCATATTTCAAAAAAAATGTCTGCGATACTCTCTTATCAGTATACAACTTTCTCGCATAAGGAAAATTTGATTCGGAATGAAAATGATTTTTCTACCCTAATAAACACGTCATACGACGAGAATCTCAAACAAAGAGTCGCTGCATATGCTTATTGAATTTATCAGAAAAATTACGTTTTCTATGAATTATAGTATATAATTAAGATAATTTTGAACACGGAAAAATATATCCACTGCAGAAAGATATCCATAGAGGTACCCATATGCCCATACCCAGGATACCAAGCGAAGGTGGATGTAATAAACTATAAAATGAGTTAAAAAGGATGAAACATATGAATATTACCATAAAGGACAACACAAATAACATCAGGAAGCAATATAGAGAGAAAAACGTGTTCTTTGTCATTGAAAGTTGATTATAAATAAAGTTCTTAAGTAATTCTGTAGTAAGAACAGTAGATTCGCCGAAACATTTAAAACACTAAAGTAGTAAATAATTAAATCACAAATTAAGAATGGCAATAGACAAGAAATTTTTACTGAAAACATCCGATAGTGTGGGTAGAAAGACACGCTTGACATACGTAAGAGCTTATGTGGCTCGCGAGCATCAATATGGCGGAGTGCACCATAAACCTCACTACCTACCGCCATCTTCCCCTTGTTTACCTTTCACCTAACCCCTCAACCATCTGCCCTTCCCCACGTCAACCTTGAATATCCCTGTCCATTGCCCCCATTCCCTTCCATCTACTCCGCCTGAGACCCTACCTTGCTCCCGTTACCCATCCCTGCACCTCCTTCAAACCCCATTAAACGTAACTTCTCCTAATTCTAAATCATACGTCTCTTCTTACCTGATACCCGCTCTTCCGTTCCTCCTCTCTCTTCATCTCTGATGAGCATATATCACGTGAAAAGTCCAAGAAGGGAATGTTCTTTGAAGTTGCCTCATTCGAATAACTGGAATCAAAATAACATACTCCTTCATTACCCTTGAAATGATAATTCTTTTCCATTATTCGATCAAAATTACCGGCGATTCAGTCAATACATGTTACAGTTGATTTTGAGAGATTTTGAAAACTACTCACATGGCAATTTTTTACAGCAATCAAAAATGCTACAATATGTTATCAAATATCATTTCTAGTCAAGTATTGAACGTTTAAAACACAATACATTCGAAAGAAAAATGATCGTGGAAGTTATTTTATTTATGTTTTCAAAAAGGTGTAATCAACGGAGTAAAACTACTTATACGGTGGTTAAAAAGCCTCTTTTATATAAACTATCCTCATTCTTCTCACTTTCTTAGTATACATCACGGCTTTTCTCAATTATTTATGGATTATCTCCTCTATTTATCAAAAGGAATGACATTAAGAGTCACTTTTAGATTGAAATGTTCACCTTGATCATATTTTTAGCATCTAAAAATTACTACACTGTAATTTGTTACCAATTCATACACTGTGATGAAGAAGTAACACTGTTGGACATTGAAGGATGGTTACAAAATATGAAGAAAAATATTACGGTGCTACGAATTGTATTAATACTCCTGCTGGGAAAGATTCCCAACCTGACTTTTTCCTCCATCCATGCTATTTTTTCTCTTTTAGTCCCCTAACTCTACAGCCTTCCAGACTTTGGGCATCCATATAACATTTAGTATTCTCTTTCATGTTTATGCATCACTAGACGTGACCTTTGCTCCGAGCTTTGCAACCCTAAACGGCCTTACAAATGATTTATGATAAACCTCTCCTACAAATAAACAATAATGCATTTGGATTTATGATCACCAATATATGATGAGAAATTTATTTGCGTGAATTACCTCTTCTATAATTATTCTGAACCGTAAGATACTTGCTTATGCTTGGCAATGCAATTTAATTTTGGTTAATTTATAACTTAATGGTAAAATTATACAAAAAAGATGAATATCGAAGAAAAGCGGGATATCTTTTTGTTCTTTTCGAAACGGGTGTCATTCATTCCTTTATTCATGAAACATTGGATTTTTGGCATAAAATTCTGCACGCAATCTTCCTCTTTCTGTTAGTGATAATACTTTCGTAGTTAAAAGTGTTTTACGTAAGTACATTAATAGTTAAATAGAAATAAATGGGAAGATCGAGAATGTTTTGCCAAAGGTATTGAAAAAGTAGTCACCAGCTATCTTCGCCCGATTCACCCAGAAAAAGGTCTTACATTGCATTAATGTTCACTGTGCTCTGCAGGGATTCTCCTATCAGAACAAAAATTATATACCTATCTGTTATATATAATTAGTATGTATAATATAGCATATCTTGACACAAACAATTAATACAAACATAATAAAAGCAAAGGAAATTTACACAATCAAATCTACTATACCCAAAATACAGGATACACAGATACAAACCGAAAAAATAAGGTTTAAATAAAATAAATTTATAGGAAGAATCCAACCCCAGTGACAAAAAAAGATTGGACTTTCTAGGTAAGAGCTTCTCAACTGATGGCTATAGAAGGCAAAATCTCACTGTGAGGGAAAATACCAGCAAAGAAGGAAGGTGAAAAAATCTCGAAAACAAGTAGTAGATAAGGTAAAAACAGGGTGACGTAACAGGCAGGAAAAGACGAAATCAAACGAAAGGACAATTTCCTCTATCCTGTCGCAATAGACTCGAGAAGAAAGCTCTATTCATCAAGACATAGTTGCGAAGACCTCGACAGTTTGCAGACCCCTCATTTAGACCACGTACCGAAAGGTATTCGACGTCAAAAACCCCTCCTAACATCCTAAAGGTACCTTCAGAGCTGTAGGGCAGTCGGAGAAGGAAATGTCGAACAAGGGAGAGCAAAGGGTGGAGGATGAAAAAAAACTTCCGTCTGATTTATTCGGGAGAGAGGACAAAGGAGGATGCGTCCGCCCGTGACGTACAATTTAGTGGGAATGACCTTTAGCGATGGACGTCGGAATAGCCGACGGGTTCCTAGACGCCCACGCACGCACGCCGGCACTCTGGCGGGCGAAATTGGAAACAGAGCGGAAAGGAAGTGCACGCGAATACACGGGTAGATGGGATCGGAGAAGGGATGGGGAGATTTGTGTAAATAAGAGCCGCTCAGACGTTATCTGCTTAAGCAAAGGCGGAGGAGACACGAAGGGGACAAAGGGAGGGCCGTTAAGGACGGAAACGGAGAGAAAAACAAATGGAGGAGAAGAGAATTACGGGAAGGCGTGAAGAGGGAATCGTAAGGGAGAATGCAGAGATGGGGAGATAAAGAAGAGAAAGTTGATGTTGAAGGTAATGGGAAAACAGGTACACAAAAGAAGAGAATGTTACTGGCCATGTTACACCTTCTAGATCAGGGTTGCACAACGTACGACAGAGGGTTAGAATGCTGATGTTTTAAAACCAACCCACCAATTTCACGAAGTTTGGGGAATAAATTTCGCCTAAAGTGACCACCATCCCATAGGTTCCCAAACTGGCCCAAATGGAGCCCCAGGGGTCCATGCAGATTTGCCGAGGGTAGATGTCAGGGAGAACAAATTAGGGGTCCAAGATTTTTTCCAATTTCTGAGTGTTTTGTTGCTTTTAGAAGCCAGAGATCCAGTTTTAAAATATTATATTATTAAATGAAAAAAAATTTTGCTTTTTAACAGCAAAATTGAATATTAGGCAGGCTTTCACGGGGAAGAAATTGTTTGGGAACCTATACTTTATCCTTTCGTAAGAAAATGTAGCGTAATGAGGACTCTAAACTGTAAGTCTTTAACATTATCCTTGTTATGAACTCAATTTTAACTGTGCAAATGATGGCTTGTTACTCTGTTCCTGTGCATAATTTAAATTACACATTAAGATATTTAGTAGTATGTATGTGCTTTTCGGCGCAGGCAATAGAAAACAATTGCCTTGCTAAAATGCGACATTATTGTACCAGAGAATTGTAACTTAAATTAAGATGGTCATCGCTGATTCAGAATAGCACAAATAAAGAAATCTGGGCAAGTGCGGCACAATGAATAGTATTTTTCATAGCATTTGTTATTCCCTTATTCAATTACCTCGGTAACTTGTACACTATCATAGCCATAAGCATAGATGGACCAAAGTGAAATATACATGTCAATCTATAGTACACAAAAACAATTCCATTCACCTTCTTGTGGTAGTAAGACCAGCGACCAGCTCCATAGAAGGTATTATCTCACCGATTTCAACTACAATTACATTCATACCCTATTAAACTCCCCATCGGCAAGTGGTAGAAGGATAAACACCAAACGATCCCTCTATTTCGTTCGTATATTAGTATCACGGACCGTTCGCAGAAAGAAAAGGGTTCTGAAAACATTTGTCTTTGCGTTCTTGTTTTTCCCCAACTATCGGATCGGCAAATCTAGAAGGGCGAATATTACCCTTCCGCTGTAGCACTTGCTCTACGTTCATTGAATTTATCGCCACGTTTAACTGAGGCATCCCAAGTAGCCGTTAACCTTTACGGGATTCTTGCACATTTTATACATCAAATACAGTTTTTAAACATTACCATCAAAATATCACCAAATAATAGCATAATGTTATCATTTTCTATAGAGGTCCTAAAATGACGGTTGTTTCGATAGATTGAAAAGGTAGATTCAGCAAAATGTTTACCCATATCTCTTTTATTTTCAATGCTATTTCAAACATTTCGAATGCAGTTGTTTACCTAAAATTCGAGTAACTTTTCCGTCCGCTTTATAAGGATGGTTCTTTTTTTAACAGTTAGAAATGTCAAACCTCTTAACCACACTCTGAGGCCTCTGAAATTCAGTATTTCAGTAAATCAGAGCGAGAGTTCGGCATGATTGTATGCCGCAGGCACTTAATTTCACTACACCCCATTGTTTAATAAGAATTCACCCTTAACATCTTCTATTTTTCGTTCGTCTATTAATCAATCCAAGTTTGCACTTAAACTAACTAAAAAGATAGATAACGATGTTTGAGATGGTAAGGCAATATGAAGTGAAAGCAAACTATGAAAGCCTATGACATGTTAGCTATTCAGTCTTCAACGAAAGAAATTGAAGTATGTTTATTTCGAGTTTAGGATGCCGAGGAATGACCCAAGAACGAAGGAAGAGGTGGTTCAAGATAAGGGATCGGAAAAAGGTAAACAGAAGATAAGAATGCTAAGGAAATATTTGGTTTTTCCAGCTTAGTAAGACGTAACTCTAGACCTCCAGGCGGCTTTGCAGGGTTAAATATTATGCTAGGTATCCAAGTCTATACAAGTTAAACCTTATCAGAAAAATAGCTTTACTAAAAAATACTATGCGATTACAGACCCGCTAAATCTGGTACCATGATAAAACGAGTACAATAATAAATAGATAACAGCGAGGGTATTATTATCAATCATTACGGATTTGTATATTTTTACGATCAGAGCTTCGTATATATTTTTCTTTCCTAAAGATGCACTACTAGTAGAAATTTATCGAGTTTCAAGAAAAGAAAAGGTAATGAGAGTAAAATTACCGGCAAGAAAGACTCGCGGAAATTGATAATACTGTTATTCAGCGGAGTTTTTCTCCTGTGAAACTTGTTTGTTTAACAAACAAAAATGGAATACTTTCCCCTAAAAGATGCCCATCGGACATAACATTTTGTTTTAGGAAGACTCTGAATTTTAAACAATATTTTCTGTATCAAGTTATGTACGTTTTTCCAGTTACGATTTTCATCTACGAAATATTATCTAACCCTATTCTAACCACATAATTGATGTCAATCGTACGTTATCCAAGAATTTTTTTCACAGTACCTATATAATCGATTACCTTCTCCATTAAAAG
The DNA here is from genome assembly GCA_947579665.1 of Sympetrum striolatum. Taxonomy (NCBI): domain Eukaryota; kingdom Metazoa; phylum Arthropoda; class Insecta; order Odonata; family Libellulidae; genus Sympetrum; species Sympetrum striolatum. The sequence continues at coordinate 51,396,020 of OX388351.1, read as the reverse complement.
AAAAATCATTCCTTGAAATATCATTATGGTTATTATTCGATCTTTAATAAGGCCGGAGAGGACCACTATTCCAATAAAGAGCCGAAAAAAAATATATTTGTTATCATATACTTGTTTTTGAAAAGACGTGCCGTCATAACGCAATAGAAAATGGATTGAGAAAATTTCGTTGGAGATGAGGTTGCCTTCATTTGACTATCAATGTAAAGGAAGAAAATTTGGAACACGGCTGTTAAGGAATTAGAGGTTTAAATCTCCAATAGCCGTCTTTGTCGGCTTTCCTCGTCTCATTCACTGGTATTCCGATAAAACAAGAAAGGACACCGCACTTTTGGAGCGCACTCAATACGTACTTCGGAAGCGATGCATTCATCTTCAGGAGTTCGAAATACGTATACATAAAAAGTGCGGTGTACTTTCTTGTTTTCTCGGAATTCCGGTGAATGAGACGAGGAGCGCCGACAAAGACGGCTTTTGGAGATTTAAACCTCTAATGACCATCAATGATAATTAGCAATGACTGCAAGGTTTCCAATTAAAGTCATTCAAATTGTAAGGTCAGCAGCGTACACATTCCACCGGCGGTTTAGTCTTTCCAGCCTGAAATTCCGCAACTGTTGATTCTTACGAGAGGAATGACTGTGCCAAAGAGGAGTAGCGCAGCACAAAACTTCCGACACATAAAGAGATTCGTCTAATCGGTGAAATAATTCATAAAGCACAGCGGATGCTGCCAAAGATAGCGACGCCGTACAGGGGGAATAAATGAGGATACTATTCTAGGATACCACGCATCTTTGCAACGTTGAAGGTGGTGAAAGGTTAACAATGCCATCCAACGCAACGTGCTTCGAAACGAAAACGAAACGTAGCTCATTGTACCATGTGATCTATAGGGAAATATAACTCTTTGCATACCTTTACCAAATTTCTGATCCAAAACAATATAATTATTAGATTAAAGTGAGTTGATAGCGTTGTTCCTCACCCTGAAAAACAAAATCTGGGGATGATATAACAATACTATCGCGCGCAATATCGTGATGCATATCAATGCATCACGTTTTAATTTAATCATAGTATAATTTATTCATTCACACACTTCACCTTTTAATTAATTCATCATGTGTAATTAATTTACATTACAACCTGCCAACGAAATGAAAATTCTTATCTTATCTTCACGTTTGTATTTGATGAATGAATTAATCGTTACCTTATTTTGCACAACTTTTATGAACCAATGGAGCATTCAAAGAACATTTTAGAAGTAGGTTTTCATAGTTGCATTCATCTTAATAACATATGAATAATGGATTCCGACTTATAGTAATTACAGACAACGTTAATTAAAGTAAGGCGGTAAATAAAATTATATAGATATCGGTCCGGCAACTTAGTTATTGACGGCGTACATAATATTTTTCCGCACATTCATAAATGACACTTAGCTTATATTTTTCTGAAACGTTTTAATGGAGTTTTTACGGATTATATTGTCTTTCTCATTCTACACTGTAGTAAAATTCTCCGTCAAATCAGCATGCAGCCCATTCAATTTACTTGTGCTGAGAGACAACACCCTTTTGCAGAGTATATTCATGACATTTAAGATTGAAAACCATTGCTATTCAAGTAAGGAGCACAATACTCCGCGTGTTGAAAATGTCTACATTGATACTTTTGATTAGCCAATGTCCTAGAAATCCCCGTCATTCCAATCTTATTTTATTTTGCTAGTTTCCAGGAAAGTTCTCGTGACGAAAAGGTCACGCTGTTCGATAGTTCATATTCCCTGGGCAAAGCACGGGCACGTGAAACATGGAGAATATGGAATCAAAGTTCGTCACTCCGTTTGACACTTTATTTTCAAAACTGAGACGAATTTTAAAAAGGCAACTTTTACGACGGCAGGGGAATTTCTCAAAAAAATCACTCGTTCCTTGAGAAAAATTCTCTTTCTGCAGGTCTTTCGGAGAAGGACGGAGGGTGGTGCATCTTTCATATACTTTAGTCCCTGCCTTATTCGTACTTACGCACATACATAAAAGCGTGTTTATCGGGAGATATTCTAACTATAAACAATAGAAAAAGTAATAACAGCAAAATTACCGGCAAGAAATTCTATCACCGAAATTAGAATATACTCTTTCTAGGGAGTTCCTCTTGTGAAACTTGTTTGTTTAAAAATAAAAACGGATTACCTTCCATACTTGCATAAAAGATGCTCATCGCACATGACATTTTTCTTTAGGAAGTTTCTGAGTTGTAAACGAAAATATTTTCTACATCGAGTTATGTACGCCTTTCCAGTTATGATTTTCATCTACAAAATATTATTTGGCCCGGTTCTAAAAATATAATTACCGTCGAGGATGCATTCTCCAATCAGATTTTTTATAGTATATAATTGATTACCTTCTCCATTAAAAGGATAATCATCCCTTTAAATATTGTTATTGTCTCTATACTATACTATAATGTCTCATCTTCCATTTATTTCTAAGACGATACGAAAGATACTACGGTATGATATATAATGGAGTTTATGTAGGTTCTCTAACTAACACACATTACAGAAAGTGTTATTAATAGTATCAATCTGATGTACTTAACTCCTCATCGCCATCAGACGTACTTATACAGACGTACGAATTTCGTATAGTGTTAATAAGGTACATAAATTCTTACTAAGTAAGAGTAGAACTTTGCATATATGCGTGCTTCGTATTTTATGTCACTTTTATTAACTTAAAGGTTAAGAACAATCATCCCGAATTTTTACACCCGTGATAATTTTTAAAACTGCTAATACTCTTTATCAATCCAATATAAAATTCTCGTCATTTCCCTCAGTCGCTCTCTTTTCATTGGCACGATGAAGATTTGATGCATTTTCGAAGTCTTAAGGGTAAGTTATTCCGGAAATGCAGCGGGAACCATTAGAATACAAACCACATGCTATTTCGTTTAAAGAAATCAAAACTTTGTTATAAAACGGTTAAGTGGAGCGTAACTTCAGAGAAATGTGTTCGTGTAGCCCATTTAATTAGTCATCTAAAACCTTATTATTTCTCATGTGATTTGTGAAGAGTAAAATTCAGATAAATGCGACAATTTTAATTTAGTTGGTTTAGGGACAATATCTTGAATGGAAAGTATTAGTTAACGCTTTTGATTTCTGAGAGCGGAATTCGCGGTGACGAACCGGCGGCTGCGTACCTCATTGGGTTTTGAACACAAATTTTCCAATAATAGCACTCAGTCTCAGAGAGGATTCAACTACAACATTCCTCATCTTTTCTAGTAAGCCTCATTTCCCTGACTAGCCTGTGGTAGCTAATGTTAGAGGCACCAACCAGCCTTTGAGGTGAAAACTTCACAAACAGACTTCCCTCATCAATTTCACCTCCAAACCTTTGCAGCTAAAGATACAAGGGCTTTGGATCCAGCGAGCCTTCCGGCTGATGATTACAGACGGAAATTTCCTCTTTAAAACGCCCACGGGGGGAAAGGGAGCGCAGCAAGCACGGAAAAATGAACCCGACAACAATGTACACCTTGAATTTCCCTTCATTACGCACAACGCCACTAAATGTCGCAATTCATATTGCTGAGAAAAAGAAAAACTCTCGCTGGAAAACGAGAGACAACCCAGGGACCGAACTGCCGATATCGTATCAATGGAAATGAAATAACAAGTGGGCGCTCCGCGTAGGCGGTCATAAAGGCCGACCGATAATTCCCCAGGAATCCGTGGGAGCGCTGGGATCGACCTTCGACATTTGCGCCTTCTCATTGAGAATGAATGACGTTGCGAGCGAAAAAGTTGTCGGTTACCTAACGCCCTTTCACCGCTTGAGAAAGACTCGGCCGGACTCGCCCACTCCTCACGGATGATTACTGGATTTTCAGGGATTCTCCATTTTGGAAGCTCATCTACATTCGAGAAGATTCCCCGCCCTAAACGTCCCCATTAGGGAACGGCCTCTCCATCGACGACCTCCATAAGTGAGGCTCACGATTTTTCGTGTTTTTCTGTGACCCAACGTCTCGACACATCTTCCGAATTTCCAAAAAGCGCATACCTTTAACATAAATTTGTCGCCAGATCGAAGCTGAACGTTACTTCACAAATGTATTGCGTAGATTAAGAATATTTTATTCCATTCATTCCAATATGCATACAGTAGTAATTTAAATCCGTATCCTGCGACTTCTGAATATCACATTAATAATAATAATAAATGATTTTATTCTGGGCTAGATTGAGACTATAAAGTATCTTCATACATCAAACCCTACGTCAAATAAATTTAAAGAAAGAAGAATTATACCAATTCATCTTACATGGGAAACATATTAATAGAACGGCAATTTACGTTAAAAATATTTGTTGCATTTTCGATAATGTCTAAAATTTAATTCTTTCTATTACATCAATAAGAAAATGTGACGATAGCACAATTGACGATTGATTTTTTGGGAAATACTTGTATATGAACGTGCTAAGAATTAAATTGTAGACGAAACAGAAGTCTAGTAGATTAAATATACTCTTGTCGCTCACCAATTTAACTTAAAATACATCCAAAAGTGTTCTACTTAACGTATTTTACATTTATAAGTACATCCCATCATTAATTCATGGTAAAAATGCTGTAGGTTAAAGAAAGAATATAAATAGTCAACCTGAAGCAGAAAGATATCAAGCCCCGATTACTTCAAACTTCTCTTTGGATTATCTCTTGTAATTAAAAAATATAAGTGTCATTATCAACTGCCTTTCTCATTTATAGTAGTTAAAGAAGATAATACTTGAAAGCATCCACCGATTGATGATACCGTATTTATAGTTCAAACTTAAACTTGCAAACAGAATTACAAATTTTAATGATTCGATATCTTAGAAGTGAAAATTAAAATAACGCCATAGACGATTGTGAGCTAATGTTTTCAAGAGTTTCACAAATTCAGAAAAAAAGAAATGCTCAAAAATCTTATTCAAGAAATATCCGATACATTCAACGAGACGAGTGTAAATTTTCAGCACACAAATTTTCTTATTTAACATCAAGAATCATAAATCAATATACGCTCCAGAACTGAGCTCATTCATCTTCATTTGTATAAATCTGAGCCTCTCAATCATCTTGCCATTCAGCATCGCAATTTTGAAAGACCGACTTAATCTGGGAAGGTAAAATTTTGCTATTCGAGAATTTCTTTTGGGGAGACTTCGCTTCCTCTCGTATCTCTCTAAATATATTAAATTGAGTCCGGTGTCAATTTGAGCCGAACGATTCGCCCACTCATAGACTTCGAAGAATATGCTCGAGACGTCGAATTCATAAATCGAAGTCAAAATCTTCCTATTAGAGTTTTTGATTTATAGCAGTTTATATATGTATATATATATATATATATATGAGTAAAATGTTGCTTGCATACTGCAAGCAGATCGACAACACTATTTTCATGTCGGCATCTTATCGGGACGGCCATCAAAAGAAAAAAATGGATTGAAATTTTTCTTAAAATTCCATCGTCTGGCATCGAACCCGGGTCTTTACTGTTGAACTTACTATGTAGCACAATAGAAGATCACCATCTCTAACTATGTGTGAAAATTCAAGCAGAAATATGGGCTACAGCTGCCTCAAAAGACGTTCTAAGTTTCACGAATTTAAATGGCTCTCTGGATTCGAACCAAGGACGATATTGGAAATCTAAATTATGTTTCAGTATTTTATTTATGATGTTTATCTATATGCCGAATTTCAAGCTTCTATATTATTGGGAAAGGTTTCAAAATAATTCCTAAAAATCGGATCAACTTCCGATTGCAGAGACACCTGGTGTCGAACCCAGGACACAATGATAGCTGTGAATGCACTGTTTGTATTGTATGGACTTGATCTTTATATATGCAAAGTTTGAAGTCGATATCGTGCCGGGAAGCACCTAAAATTTGTTTCCGTTATCTCCGTAAGAAATGCATTGAGAAGTGCAAATGGCCCCCTGGGATCGAACCAAGGACCATCAGCGAACATAAAAAATTTGATTATGAAATATATTCATGATATCTATCCACGTGCCGAGTTTCACGTATCCATGTTATCGGGAAAGGATAAAAAAAAATCTTCAAAATCGCCGCCATGCATTTTAAACGGCCGATTTTTGCCCCGACCTAGCATCGAACCAAGGATAATATTCGTAGATGTCTTTATGGTTTCCTTTAGATATGCACGGCATCTAGCGATCCCTTGAATTTCAACTCCTTCCATTTCCGGGAAAAGCCTCAAATAAATTTTCGAAAATCCCCGCCATGTAATCTTATGGGGAAAATCGCGACTTTGGGGCCTTCTGGAATCGAACCCATGACACCGAGGTTCAAAGTCGGCTTTTTCCTGGAGGTTACACGTTATGGCCAATATGTCGTAAAAATTTCAAGCCATTGGCACTTGTGGAACATGGTTAGAATTTTGATCCCCTATGAATGTATATATATCTATCTATTATACGAGTAAAATGTTGCTTGCATACTGCAAGCAGATCGACAACACTATTTTCATGTCGGCATCATATCGTGACGGCCATCAAAAGAAAAAAGTGGATTGAAATTTTTCTTAAAATTCGCTGAAATTCCATCGTCTGGCATCAAACCCGGGTATTACTGGTGAACCTACTATGAAACACAATAGAACATCACTATCTCTAACTATGTGTGAAAATTCAAGCAGAAATATGGGCTATAACTGCCTCAAAAGACGTTCTAATTTTCACGAATTTAAATGGCTCTCTGGATTCGAACCAAGGACGATCTTGGAAATCTATAATATGTTTCTGAAAGTTATTTATGATCTCTATCTATATGCCGAATTTCAAGTTTCTATATTATTGGGAAGGGGTTCAAAATAGTTCCTAAAAATTGAATCAATTACTGATTGTAGAGACGCCTGGTGTCGAACCCAGGACCTACTGGCAGCTGTGAAAACACATTATGACTTGGTTTGACCTGATCTTATTAAATGCAAAGTTTGAAGTCAACAACTTGCCAGGAAGTACCTAAAATTTGCTTCCGTAATCTCCATAAGAAATGCATTGTAGGATGTAAATTGCCCTCTGGGATCGAACCAAGGACCATCAGCGAGCTCTAAAATTTTATTATGAAATATATTTATGATATATATCTACGTGCCAAGTTTCAAGTTTCCAAGTCATCTGTAAGTAATTAAAAAAAATCTTAAAAATCGCTATGTAAATTAAACGGGAGAATATTTGCCCTGGCCTAGCATCGAACCAAGGATAATATTTGTAGATGTCTTTGTGGTTTCCTTTAGATATATACGGCATCTAGCGATCTCTAGAATTTCAACTCTCTCCTTTTCCGGGAAGTGCCTCAAAAGAATTTTCGAAAATCCCCGCCATGTATTCTTATGGACAAAATCGGGACTTTGGGGCCTTCTGGAATCGAACCCATGACCCCGAGGTTCAATGTCGGCTTTTTCCTGGAGGTTACACGTTATGGCCAATATTTCGTAAAAATTTCAAGTCGGTGGCACTTGTGGAACATGCTTATACTTTTGATCCCCAGTGTATATATCTATTATATATAGATGCTTCTCCGGATTCATTCATATATATATATAGATAGGTATATAGATAGGATACTAATTCACAGCCTAAACCACAAGCGTCATCGGCTTGAAATTTTTACGACATATTGGCCATAACGTGTAACCCTCAGAAAAATTGCAATTTTGAACCTCAGTGTCATGGGTTCGATTCCAGAGGGCCCCAAAGTCCCGATTTTTCCCATTTCAATGCATTGCGTTGATTTTCGGGAATTTTTAAAAAATATTTCCCGGATAGGTAGGGAATTTAAACTCAAGGAGCCGATGGATATAGTCAGGATCTATTGATAACGTAAATGATCATCTCGGAAAAGGTCCTGAGTTCGATGCTAAGACGATGCAAAAATCGGCCGTTTAAAATACATTGAGGTAGTTTTTCACTATTCTTTTTGATATATTTATCGAAATCATAGGAAGTTTGTGCTTGGCTAGAAGATGTATGGTAACAAACGGTTTTAGAAAAAAATTTAGATAAGACCATACTGTTCCTGGGTTCGATGCCAGAGCACATTTAAATTTCTCTCATAAGGAATATAAGGGAAAAGTAGGACGTCCTTTGAAGCAGTTGTACCCAATATTTTTGCTTGAATTTTCACACATGGTTAAAGGTGGTGATCGTCTTTAATGCTGCATAGAAAGTATTACCAGAAAGACCCGGGTTCGAAGCCAGACGGTATATACATCCCCCATTTATAATATATTGAGTTGCCAGAGCACATTAAAATTTCTCACATAAGGAATATATGTCAAAAGTAGGACGTCGTTTGAGGCAGTTGCAGCCAATATTTCTTCTAGATATATAGATGCTTCTCCGGATTCATTCATATATATATATAGATAGGTATATAGATAGGATACTAATTCACAGCCTAAACCACAAGCGTCATCGGCTTGAAATTTTTACGACATATTGGCCATAACGTGTAACCCTCAGAAAAATTGCAATTTTGAACCTCAGTGTCATGGGTTCGATTCCAGAGGGCCCCAAAGTCCCGATTTTTCCCATTTCAATGCATTGCGTTGATTTTCGGGAATTTTTAAAAAATATTTCCCGGATAGGTAGGGAATTTAAACTCAAGGAGCCGATGGATATAGTCAGGATCTATTGATAACGTAAATGATCATCTCGGAAAAGGTCCTGAGTTCGATGCTAAGACGATGCAAAAATCGGCCGTTTAAAATACATTGAGGTAGTTTTTCACTATTCTTTTTGATATATTTATCGAAATCATAGGAAGTTTGTGCTTGGCTAGAAGATGTATGGTAACAAACGGTTTTAGAAAAAAATTTAGATAAGACCATACTGTTCCTGGGTTCGATGCCAGAGCACATTTAAATTTCTCTCATAAGGAATATAAGGGAAAAGTAGGACGTCCTTTGAAGCAGTTGTACCCAATATTTTTGCTTGAATTTTCACACATGGTTAAAGGTGGTGATCGTCTTTAATGCTGCATAGAAAGTATTACCAGAAAGACCCGGGTTCGAAGCCAGACGGTATATACATCCCCCATTTATAATATATTGAGTTGCCAGAGCACATTAAAATTTCTCACATAAGGAATATATGTCAAAAGTAGGACGTCGTTTGAGGCAGTTGCAGCCAATATTTCTTCTTAAATGTTCGCACATAGTAAGAGATTGTGATCTTCTGTTGTGCTGCATAGTAAATTTACCAGAAAGACCGGGGTTCGATGCCTGATGATTAAAATGCAGCGAATTTTAAGAATATTTTCACTCCTTTTTTTGTTGAGGACCGTCCCGACATGATGCCGATATGAAATTAGTGTTGTCCATCTGCTTGCAGTATGCAAGCTACATTTTACTCGTATATATATAAGTATATCCGGAGAAGCGTCTATATATCTATTATATATAGACGCTTCTCCGGATATACCTATATATATATATATATATAAGTTATATATAGGGGATCAAAATTCTAACCATGTTCCACAAGTGCCACTGCCTTGAAATTTTTACGACATATTGCCCATAACGTGTACCCTCCAGGAAAAAGCTGACATTGAACATCGATGTCATGGGTTCGATTCCAGAAGGCCCCAAAGTCGCGATTTTCCCCATAAGGATATATGGCGGGGATTTTCGAAAATTTTTTTGAGGCACTTCCCGGAAAAGGAGAGATTTGAAATTCAAGAGATCGCTAGATGCCGTATATATCTAAAGGAAACCATAAAGACATCTACGAATATTATCCTTGGTTCGATGCTAGGTCGGGGCAAAAATCGGCCGTTTAAAAGGCATTGTGGCGATTTTTAAGATTTTTTTTGAACCCTTTCCCGAAATCATGGAAACTTGAAATTTGGCATGGGGTTTGAAATTATAAATATATTTCATAATCAAATTTTACATATTCGCTGATGGTCCTTGGTTCGATCCCAGAGGGCCATTTACATTCCTCAATGCATTTCTTATGGAGATTACGGAAACACATTTTAGGTGCTTCCCGATATTATATCTACTTGAAACTTCGCATAAGATAAGATCAAGTCATTACTAATCAAACTGTGAATTCACAGTTACCAATGTTTCCTGGTTTCACCACCAGGCGTCTCTACAATCAGTAAATGATCCGATTTTTAAGAATTTTTTGGAACCATTTCCCAATTATATAGAAACTTGAAATTCGGCAAATAGATAGAGATTAAAAATAACTTTCATGAACAAGTTTTAGATTTCCAAGATCGTCCTTGGTTCGAATCCAGAGCGCCATTTACATTCCTGAAAAGTAGAACGTCGTTTGAGGCAGTTGTAGCCAATATTTCTGCTTGAATTTTCACACATAGTAAGAGATGGTGATTTTCTGTTGTGCAACATAGTAAGCTTACCAGGAAGACCCGGGTTCGATGCCAGACAATTCAATTGCAGCGAATTTTAAGCATATTTTCAATACCTTTTTTTTCTTTTGAGGGCCGTCCAGATATGATGCCGACATGAAATTTTTGTTGTCGATCTGCTTGCAGTATGCAAGCTACATTTTACTCGTACCTATATATATATACATTCATAGGGGATCAAAATTCTAACCATGTTCCACAAGTGCCACCGACTTGAAATTTTTACGACGTTATGGCCATGACGTGTAACCTCCAGGAAAAAGCTGACTTTGAACCTAGGTGTCATGGGTTCGATTCCAGAAGGCCCCAAAGTCGCGATTTTCCCCATAAGATTACATGGCGGGGATTTTCGAAAATTTTTTTGAGGCACTTCCCGGAAGAGTCGAGAGTTGAAATTCAAGAGATCGTTAGATGTCATGTATATCTCAAGGAAACCTTAAAGACATCTACAAATATTATCCTTGGTTCGATGCTAGGCCAGGGCAAATATTCTCCCGTTTAATTTACATTGCGATTTTTAAGATTTTTTTAAATTACTTACAGATGACTTGGAAACTTGAAACTTGGCACGTGGATATATATCATAAATATATTTTATAATAAAATTTTAGAACTCCTTGATGGTCCTTGGTTCGATCCCAGAGGGCCATTTACATCCTACAATGCATTTCTTATGGAGATAACGGAAGCAAATTTTAGGTACTTCCTGGCGAGATGTTGACTTCAAACTTTGCAATTAATAAGATCAGGTCAAATCAAGTCATAATGTGTTTTTACAGCTGCCAGTATGTCCTGGGTTCGACACCAGGCGTCTCTACAATCAGTAATTGATTCAATTTTTAGGACCTATTTTGAACCCTTTCCCAATAATATAGAAACTTCAAATTCGGCATATAGATAGAGATCATAAATAACTTTCAGAAATATGTTTTAGATTTCCAAGATCGTCCTTGGTTCGAATCCAGAGAGCCATTTAAATTCGTGAAAATTAGAACGTCTTTTGAGGCAGTTGTAGCCCATATTTCTGCTTGAATTTTCACACATAGTTAGAGATGGTGATGTTCTATTGTGTTTCATAGTAGGTTCACCAGTAAGACCGGGGTTCAATGTCAGACGATGGAATTTCAGCGAATTTTAAGAAAAATTTCAATCCACTTTTTTCTTTTGATGGCCGTCCCGATATGATGCCGACATGAAAATAGTGTTGTCGATCTGCTTGCAGTATGCAAGCAACATTTTACTCGTAATAGATATAGACGCTTCTCCGGATATACTTATATATATAATACACTGGGGATCAAAAGTCTAAGCATGTTCCACAAGTGCCAACGACTTGAAATTTTTACGACGTATTGGCCATAACGTGTAACCTCCAGAAAAAATCCGACTTTGAACCTCGGTGTCATGGGTTCGATTCCAGAAGGCCCCAAAGTCGTGATTTTGTCCATAAGAATACATGGCGGGGATTTTCGAAAATTTTTTTGAGGCACTTCCCGGTAAAGGAGAGAGTTGAAATTCAAGGGACCGCTAGATGCCGTGCATATCTAAGGAAATCCATAAAGACATCTACGAATATTATCCTAGGTTCGATGCTAGGTCGGGGCAAAAATCGGCCGTTTAAAATGCATTGTGGCGATTTTTAAGATTTTTTTTGGACCCTTTTCCGATGGCATAGAAACTTGAAATTCCGTATGAGGTTAGATACCATCAAACCATTTCATAATCAAATTTTACATATTCGCTGATGGTCCTTGGTTCGATCCCAGAGGGACATTTAAATTCCTCAATGCATTTCTTACGGAGATAACGGAAACAAATTTAAGGTATTTGCCGGCACGATATCGACTTCAAACTTTGCATATAAAAAGATCAATTCCATACAAATCAAACAGTGCATTCATAGCTATCAATGTGTCCTGGGTTCGACACCAGGTGTCTCTGCAATCAGAAGTTGATCCGATTTTTAGGAATTATTTTGAAACCTTTCCCAATAATATAGAAACTTGAAATTCGGCATATAGATAGAGATCATAAATAAAATTCTGAAACGTATTTTAGATTTCCAAGATCATCCTTGGTTCGAATCCAGAGAGCCATTTAAATTCGTGAAAATTAGAACGTCTTTTGAGGCAGTTGTAGCCCATATTTCTGCTTGAATTTTCACACATAGTTAGAGATGGTGATCTTCTATTGTGCTGCTTAGTGAGTATCACCAGAAAGACCCGGGTTCGATGCCAGACGATGGAATTTCAGGGAATTTTAAGAAAAATTTCAATCCATTTTTTTCTTTTGACGGACTGTCCCGATATGATGCCGACATGAAAATAGTGTTGTCGATCTGCTTGCAGTATGCAAGCAACATTTTACTCGTATATATATATAGGTATATCCGGAGAAGCGTCTATATATAATAGATATATATATATATATATCGGAGCTGAAAAGGGACCTCGACTTATCAGCAGGCAGCGGGATTTATCAGACCGAGAGGTAAACAAAGGCGTGCAGTACGATATGAAAAGTAATATTTATTATATATTTATATATATATTTATAACTTTTCAAATCGTACTGCACGCCTTTGTTTACCTCTCGGTCTGATAAATCCCGCTGCCTGCTGATAAGTCGAGGTCCCTTATCAGCTCCCAACTGGAGTTGTGGGAAAAAAACTGTGTTAAAGCTGCAAAATCGGCGCCTAGGGATGGACCTTTAAAAAACCTCACATAACTACCATTAACTGAGTTTTTAAATCTCCAAAGAGCTTTGGGTATCTTAAAAGTGCGACATTCCTTTCTTGTTTTCTCCGAATAACGGAGAATGAGACGAGGAACGCCGACAAAGACGGCTATTGGAGATTTAAAACCTATAATTCATATTAGCCAATTTCCAAATTTCCTTTCTTTAAAAAAAACCTCCTAATGCATCACTCTTAGAATCGACAAACGAAACCTCGTTACCATACTGAATGATAGTTTCGAGTATCACAATAAACCACGGAAGTCGATTAATTTAATTAGCAGACGGATATTTTTCAGTGTCACTTCCTCCTTAATTAAGTTATCGCCCAATTAGCTATTCAGATAAAACCAGAGCGTTGGGATAGGCTGCGGGGAGAAGGACGACGAGAAATATTTTCGAAGAGTTTTTGAGGATATTTTAATTTTAGGTTTGGGATAATTTGAGGACTCCCGTCCCATAAGCCGATTACCGCGGTTAATTGAAACAATTATGATTATATCTACCGAACTGGAATGTTAAGCACGATACTCTCGGATAAATTAATTTTCAATATTAATTTTGCGGGCAAAACGTTTGCGGTTAAGAGAAACTGTCGAAAGGATAAAATATTTAATTTTATCCTCCAATTCAGTCAACTGAATAGGGGAATAATGCAAAAATTATATCCAAATGATGATTATAAAAAGAAGAAAGTGCAAATTCGTTCAATATTTATATTATACGTACATTTTCTTTTACTTTTTGTCTTTTTCTCTCATGATCTTGCCCATTTCAATACACCCTTATTTACTTCATAACTACCTTGTATTCTGTCAGTATATCTCGGCAATATAGTGGTCAGTATCACTGTCACGAGACCATGGTTCGATTCCCCGCAGAACAAAATGTTTTTGCCTACCCTAGTTGCTCGAGTGATAGAGTACACGTTCTCTGGTTAGTTCTGTCTTATTGTTCAAGTTTATTAGCGTGAGTTAATAGTAAGAGTGGTATCTTTAGACTGGATCTGGTACTCCTCCAATGTATGATCTACCTACCACCGTCATCCAGGGGAAAAATAGAGAATTTTCTTTAATGCTGCTCACTGTAACAATTAAACAAAACAGCGATTTAAAAGCGTCTAATTCTCATGTACCCTCATATAAATATATATATATAGTATTTTCAATCACTTCGGCCTTCACTTTGTGGAACTTCATCATAAGCACATATTATATTAAAGATTTTTTTAAATTTTTATCTAATGTGTTTTACAAAGCGTTTTCTTTAACTTTGAAAATAAATTCTTTGCATTCCTTTAGATTATTTAAATAACCTAGATTACCCAGCGAAAACTATTTCATTGACCCAAACAACTGAACCCAACCATACAAAAAATATAACTGCCTGCCACTGTCGAGTAGAAGTAAATAAATTATTGAGGCAGACCACTTATTGGAAGAAGGTCCAAAGTTTTCAACTACGAATTTTTTATGTTTAGGTGAAATGACAGAAGTTAACTATGCCAGTGTATTGAGTTAAGTCTTTCGTGCAACGGAGTATGGAGTTCACAAACTTACAGCTTCGTCTAATGATTTTATTATCCTTATTAACATATACTATATTGCGATTCTACTACTTTCCTTTATTTCCAACCAGCGAATGCGTAACCCTTTCATATTGTTCATATTTTGAGAAATGGAATATTTTTCACTTATATGTTGGTACACGATAGAGAAAATGCATCTTTCATCGATTATGGCTATGATGGTATGAGATCTACTGTGGTATGAATGAATCTGAATAATGGTATTGAGTAAGGTCTCTCCATATAGAATGCCAAGAGAAGTGTTTCTCTTAGAATGATTGCGCTTCACTTACGAAGACATGTTAAGAATTCAGACTTGGTGAGGAATGCAATCAACCTACCACAATCCTCATCTAGCCTAGTAGGCTTGATTCTCTTCCGCTAGGTTACAGAAGGTGAGGTTCCAATATTGATCACGCAGCCCACGTTCATTCATCTCTCATTCACTACTGATTATTTCCCGTTTATGCCACGTAGGGGCAGCACCGACATCGTGACATTTCGCGTCTGTTAGCACAAGTGGGAAGGAATGACGGAGGCGGGACGACAAAGACAAGGAATGATGACTCTTTCTTTTAATGGCGGGAAAATACTTCTCGACTCCTCCTTGGAGTTTGACCCACATCCCGTGTTTACTATTAACGCCAAAGTGGATTCCCCCGTTAATCGACGTTTCCTAATTCGCGGAGACGCGTGATGTGCAGAGTGGGGCAAACTCCAACAAATTACGCCGCGATTCATGCCTCGAGTCGGCACCGAAGATGGAACTTTGATGCGGAACCTCTGTTTTACGGGATTGCTTCCAGATTTCTCGCTCTTCGCCTCCATTACTATTCCACTGTAAATATGCGATGCTCTTTGATAGCAATACAGGCACCCGAACCCATTGCATTATTAATACGATATACTTGGGATGGGTCGCAGAGGAGCCGATTCCGGGCGCGGAATGAATTTTTCACTTTTCTATCAGCGAACCTCGTCTCGAAGGCTGCGCGCGCACGCGTGTCTGGAGGAAAAAAAAGAAGAATGAAAAACCCTTTTAATGAGGATGTTCCGTCCGAGGTCTAGATTGGGAAAATAAATGGCGCCGTGGGATACTGCGCAAACTTTCCCGTGCACGTATTAGGTAAATCTCCTCGGGAAGAAGAACGCGCGTAAATTCACCCGTGTGTTTAGGCGCTTTTAACGATCCTTGGCGCGAAAAGAGTAAGAAATACTGCAGTTCGCGGGGTGTATAATGAACCTGAGGATCGGCAAACGCGCGTTTTGTAGTCTTGAATGATCTATGGAATGCTGAAAGTAGGTTGCGTGCATGGCGGAGGTTGCTCGGAGCGGAATTTAACATTTAACATATCTTTCGTATGCGTCGGGCGTGGGAAGATACGCTACGGTTCCCACGCCGTGCCTTCGGTGATGGAGGGTATGGAGGAGGTATAACTCAAACATCTCACCATTCATACCTTTTTGCTTCAAACTTTAATGTAGGTTATCACTATTACCCTTGTATTTACGATGCGTTTTCGAAGTCTTAAGGGTAGATATTTCCGAAAATGCAGCGGTGTACATAAAGAATCCTTGGTATTGCCTCTCCTCTAATCACATGAATTGTTTATTAACTAGTGTATTTTTCAGTCTACTTTATGCCTACGTACATGTAAATGTGTAAGGGTTTGCTCTTTTTCTATTCTTGCATGATACTATTGGTATGTCTTCTTGTCTTTTAAATTTCATTTTAACTGATTTCATGGCTAAATATTGTTTTTCTATCTGTAGGTTTAGCAGGTTTTTCACACCCCCCTTCTTGAGGGTATTTTTCTGCAGTGGATATTTTAATAAAGCTCTTAGTTAAGGCTTTTTAAAACCAAAAAGTAAACATTTTGTACTTTTTCCAAGCTATCTTTTTTTTATTTATAAAACTAAGGGTTAGATGTAAGAAGAGGCTTAATAGCCTCAATATTGCCCTAAATAAAGTTCTTTATTACTATTATTATTATTATTTAAGAAATAAATTGAAGGTATGTTGAAAAAAGGGAGGAATTAAGTAATTTCGAGTTCTAACAGTCCGATTTGATCGATTTTTTCTCAGCTGCGTTGGTGAACTTGTCTGAAGAGATGCTGTACTTTGTTAGCCATATTAGATACCAGAACATAAATATGGGCAGCCTGGACTAAAGGATACAATAGGGAAACATGTGGAAATAAATCATTCTTTCACAAATTGCTAGATAAAGCAAAACTAATAAAAATAAAATCAGCGAATCATATTAAGTATTTCCTTAGACGTAAAAAGTGGTGGCACCTCTTTCTTAAAAAGCACAACAAGAAGTATGTATACATAAACTGTGGTCAGTACAGTTGCAGAAAGACCATCAAAAATAAATAATAAAGTAGCAAGTATCGATAGGATTCAAGTGAAACATCTAATTTAATTGATCTCTTGGGATATGGTGTATGAATACCGACATTCTTTCACCGTCATATTTTACTAATCACTTCTCCTTCATTTACAAGGAAGACATTATGTGAGGCGTGGTACTAATAGGATTGGCGCGGTAATTCTAATCCATGCTATTAGGAGAGTATCCGATAAACAATCTGCCGGTTAAATCAATCGCGCTGAATCACTGCTTTACAACAGTGGGGAACATGTACGTAGATACACAGGGCAAAGTTTCGTATTTTACAAGTGCACACTTCTTCCGTGATCCTTTATATGTATTTTTTGTAAGTTTGTAGGTAATTTTTATTTACATGTATAACTTGATAAGCGTAAAATTAATGGTTTCCAAGGAGATCTGGTGGAACTTCATAATAAATAAATATTTATTACAAAACTAGTTTTGTAATAAATCTTTATTTGATAAGCGTAAGTTTGTAAGACTACAAAACATTAATGTTCTAGAAAGTTTTCTGTGGTAAATCGTAAAACGCAAATAAGTACGTAAATTTATATTGATTCAGTAATATGACAATATCTTTTTAAATATTATTTGATATGATTTAAATTGATCACCTTATATGAACCTTAAGACATCCACGGTATCAAGTCCACTGTATTATAGCTATACGTTTATTATTTCTTATGTACGAAAATGAGGAATAAATACTACAACATTATGGGAAACATTAGCATAAATCATGATAATCACATACCGCCAGAGGGAGGGCAAACATACAGCACCAAATATAGTGATAGTATAGTACTTAATCAAAACTATCGAATCCAAAGAAAGATTTTCAATAATAATTTAAAGGCGTTTCACGTTCAAATAATAATTATTATACAAGGTTGAAATTCATAGATTCAGGCAAAGGTGACGATTCTCCGTTGAAACCAGTAGGATATCAAAGAATCCGGTGGAAGAAGTATCATTTTGTTTCCTTCATTTTACATTTTATATTACACAAGGATTGGAATTGGATTTTAGTCGATTTGAATCGATTTCGAGAATGCTATACCAGTTTATGTTACTTTATTCGTATTTCTTTGATAAAGAATAATGGGGTCCAATTCGTATCTCTCTAACAAGGTTACTGTCTCAAATATATTAGATTGTCACATAATTTTATCTTAATTAAAAAAAACAAAACAAAACAAAAATTCCGAACACTCTCCCGTTAGAAATACAAGAGATTCGGATCGGGGATTCGAGCGAAGACAAATCAGGTCTCCTAATGGGATTTCCTCGCCGAAGCCGGATTTCAGATAAAGCGGTACGAAATTGAATAGGAAAGGCACGCAAAGGTCTATTGCGCGATTATTCCGAGCACTTTTTCATCCGGGCCTATAAGTATGGCCCCGGCTCATTAGATAAAGGTTTTAAACTAAAAATCAGATTAATGGGTAATTTAAAACCGCCTTCAGGAAAATCCGGCATAACTGGGGCGCAGTGGTGCTCCCTGGCGAGCGCAGCCACTATTAAAAGATAAGAGAAACAACTCCACTCAGGATTTTCGGAATTAGGTCTTATTCCCCAATTATAAATCCTGACCAATATTTCGAAGTTTGGGCGTAATTACGGAGCGATGCCGATAAAACTACGCGATGGCGAGTTTTGAGATTTTCGTCCGAATTTTTGCGAATATTACAGCTGTTTAGAAGAAAACAGAGAGCTTATGAATATTAAATTCATCGAAATGGAAGGCTGAACAGGTATAATAATTGGTTGTTTTGTTCGAAAGTGGACGGAATCTTTAATTCGCAGAGCAGTCTAATTTTAGAACCAATCTTAATTCTGTCAATTTTAATCAAATTTACATTTTTTATAATATTTAGCTCTAAAGAGTAAATTATTAGCGCTTACTGAAGATTTAACGATACTGTATTTATTTGATAGAATTATGCTACTTTAATTTACAGCGTAAATACTGTGAACTTTACTAACTATTTTCGTATTTTGCGGTATCTATAATATTTTTCAAGCAAATAAAGGAAGGAAATGGCTTATAATCTTTATAATAAAAATATTATGATTTATAAATAAATATTAATTAATAATTTTGAATTAAGAATAATTCTAGATCAATTCTATAATGATTTCCTTAATAGAAAACTATCCGAATTTCACACTAAATAAAACAAAAACTTAGTAACTTCCTTAGAATGTATATTTTTAGATTAAAAGTTAGAAAAAATATTTAATTTAGAATGTATTTCTTCTACAAAGTATATCAGATTCATATACGAATATCTTTAAGGGTTTATATGCTTTCGTGGTTGAAAATGATTACTCCAAAGTTGATAGGATTGTTAAAATTGATATTAACAATATTTAATGTCTTCATTGACCTACTGTGGTTTTTCGCGTGAAAATACTTGATTGCTGTAAAATATTTCGCGAATACAGCAAAATTCAAGCACGCTTTTAAATATTCAAAATTTTCAGTTTTTCTTCCAAAAAATATAAGAACTTAAATCTTAAAACACCTTCGAGAAAACAACTTTTCCTTTAATTTCAAATTACGCCTCATCTGCAATCAAAATAGTGAAAACGTAAGAAATTGCGGATTGATTTTTGGCTGAACACAAGACTCTATCTCCCTAGTATGTGTGAAATCAGCGATACACCTCGGTGTATTTCCGGGTTCCTTTTACTTAAGGGATATTGAAAAATTTCGACAGCTTTCTATCTCAGCATTTCTTTTCATGAACACTTCCTGGTTTAACAATGAAACTGACAAGTAGGGTCAAGCTTGACCCCACTTCTCAGTTTCCTTTCCTTGATTTTCTTTCTCGGATATTTCTCTGTCACTTTTACGTTTCATTTATATTCCTATATCTTCTCACTGTATATTCTCGCAGAAAGGATATATTTCTAATTTTCTTTTCGGTTCACTAAAATTCTTAACTTCCTCGATGGGGTAATTTTTGACCTCACTTGTCGGGCAATGACTCTCTTTAATTACAGCATTTATATCCATTGTATGAGGCTAATAATTAAGTATTAAATATTTGGAAAATTACACAAATATGTTTCTCATATTTCTTATAATATTACAATTGATATATATTACAATAATAAGTTACCAAACCATATATACTATACGTTCCAAAATTTTAGGTCTAAATTTTATATAATCGATATTGGAAGGCGTGACTTCGTGAGAAGCCATTAAAAACAGAATGACAATATTTAGTATTTTTTTATTTTTCGAAAAAATATTTACTCTGTGCCTGAAGATGTAAGTTTGCTTAGGAAACCGGTCGCCTATTAAAATATACTGTGGAAAAATACGAAGTATTATCATTCTGCTCTAAATTTTAATGTACGTGATCGGAACTTGTCGTACCGCAAAACAATTAGTAAATTTATTTCTTTAACCACATATTTTTACGTTTTCCAAAAGATACGTAATTTTGTTTAACGAAACCAATATTATAAACCTTCTTCTAAATATTTTGAAGCTTGAATCTCCAAAGTCATTATTAGTCGAAAAAATATCTACTATAGAAGTAACTGCAATTTTACGTCGTGTTTAAACATTATATTTAATTAATAATTATTAAAAATCTATAGCGTATCAAAAGGTTGGTTGGATACTCGATTCAGAGAATTCAGGGGCCATATTGACCCCACGCGACTCATTACGTAACCTTTTCGGCGTAACTTAATGAGGATTAAATAAGAGAAAATAAAGTAAATCTTGAGTGACTATATAGATAGTAAAGTTCTGTGGTCAAATTTTACCCCAGTCGACCGGTTACGTAACAATTAGGGATTGCCCTTATAAATTATTTTCTTCTCATAGTGTGTAATAGCAATTTTCACTTTTTTTATTTTAATTTACTATTTGTTTTAATTTCGTTATATTATCTTAATCTATCAAAATCTTATGTTTTCTGTAATATTTTCTATTTTCTCATGGAGTAATATTGCAATTTTTCCTTTTTTTAATTTTTACGACCATCATTTCGATAATTTCGTAGTAGTACCGCTTTTTTAATTTCCATTTTAAACGCAGCTTTCGTTTAGATCATTAAGCTTTTACTACCAGTAGGTTTGTGCAAGTTTTTCACCCACCCCTTCTTTAAGGGTTTTTTCCTGCAGTAGATCATTTTTCCTAAGATATCACCTTAGGTTTTCTTTACATCTACTCCTTCTAAAGTTTTCCTCTCTCTTCCTGCACACCAACTTTTAATGTTTATAATATCATCGACGAAAGGTTAGATGGGAAAAGAGAATCTTTAGTCTCAATCTCACCTTGATAAAGACCTTATAGACCTTATAAAGCTTAATATCCACAAGGTATATTGAGATAAAGATATCCTGAGTTCGCGAAGGAACGAACCAAGGACTTTGCCCACAAAGATGGAAAAAAAATTTCCTTCAGCGGAGCCCAAGCCGAAATATGCCTCTAAATCTTCGCATAGGTTTAAAAAGTTCGGAAGTGGAGCACCTCTAGCCCCATAACTATTTCATAGGAGTGTTTATCCCAAAGCAAAAGAGCCTTGAAAAAAGGGGAATAAGGAATTGGAGAGGAGAGAGGAAACAGAGGGATATGAGGTCAACGGACTCAGGCTGAAATGGAACAATTTTCCCGGCAAAATAAACGTTCGGGTCAACTCCTTCGTCCATAAAACGCTCGTTTTATTTAGAAAAAAGGGTTTCCGGACTTGAAAAGGCCTCCGACCCATCGCAAGCGGGAACTGGGACTCAAAGCAACGCCGGGAATAAAATTATGCCCGAGGAATTAAAACTAAATAATAAAAGGCGTTGTTAAACTGCGATATCCCGGCGAAGGAATTTATCTCCGGGTCCCATATGCGCGCAAAACGTAATCCGATACACTTTAGTAGGAATCGCGAGGAATTATTCAGTGGATGGGGACTTCGGATGTTGTCCCAGATGTAGAAGATGCCGCGCTTGGGGTTTCCCTTGATCTGCAGCGGATTACACGAGAAGCATGAGTCGAAAGACCAGAATTCGGTGTAAAAGCTTGGGTAAAGGATGACCATGGACAGAAGGATTCTTACGCGAAAGATCAGTGCCATTCTAAACTGAATGCCAAGGAAGAATGGTTTGAAATTATAAATTTTAGCTGTATATTTAATTACTCGATGCTATTGTTCATGATACAATAAGTAATCAGATACTATAGTATTGTTAAAAGTGCTTCGACAGCTCAGGTCATTTCGCACATTGGCTCCCACCGGGATTCGAACCCGGGACCGCTTTCACCAAAGGCAAACGCGCTGTTCACGTGACTATCCGGGAGCCTCAAATACTATACCTGTGATGCTAAACAAACTAACTGATGATTTCCAAATAGAAACAGTCAAGCACAACTGAAAAAGAGGTTGGGGACATACCTTTTTTCCGTTAATACTATATTAACTATCATAATATTTTATACAGTCCTAATTTACCCATATTTATCTTCTATGCAAATTATATTTATTTCCTAAAATACTAAGCAATCTCACATATATAGTTTGCTTACATTGCTCTTGTTTTTACCGGATTTTATTGATAGATATTACATATTCGACAAGATGATATCAAGTATGCAAATCTGCATTCAATGTATAGATAATAATTTTAAATACATCCTAATTTTTTTGTGAATATTTTCTGCCTATTTTGTAAAACATATAACTTCTATGCTAAGTTAAATTTCAACGTAAACTTTTAAAATTTTATCATTATAGTACTAAGTGTACGTAAATTTAATTTTTATAGTATTGACCAGACTACTGGTAAATATTCTCTAAGTTCCGCTTTCTAAAATGATGTTTCCTAAACAACTGAGAAGTAGAGTATCCTGGTACCTCCTGATGAGACAACTTGGGCTCAAAGGGACCTTGAATATGTATTATATTTCTATCAGATAAATATTTCTTTTAATGAAAAAATATCTAGAGACAATTCAGGTTTTATTCAAAAAAAATAAATGATGGTAATGAAATTAAACTTAGGAAAGGAAAACGTGTGACTTAAATCCCAAGGTTATACAAGAAGAGAAAATAACGAGAGGACTGGGACTCGAACCCGGGTTTCCTACCGTGTGTAGCTATTTTTCACTTCTTGTTTAAACTTAAGTTGTACTATAAGACTTATTAGACTTAGTCTGCGTTGAGAAAACGTGATTTATACATAGATGATCGAAATTGAAAAGACAGAGTCAGTAGCAAAATGACAGTATGAGTGTATCACTTATACATTCCAGAATACTAGCGTTGATTTATGGCACATCTTTGACATTTCAAAAATCAAACTCCTTGAATTAGATACATCAAAAGTCAGTTAAACACATCTGCAAAAGGCACACAGACCAGATTAGGGAAAATCGTATTAAAACGGATTTCAATGAGAGAATCTACTAGGGAAAGAGGATGCATTCCTGCACAAACACAAGAAGTGACTTCAAAATAATGAATTAAATTTCGAAAAATACTGTATCCTTGAGATATACATGAAGTTTTTTTTTAAATAAATTTGATTAATTAACGACTTACGTTTATCTTATTGCTGGGGCATTTTTCTGCTGAAATCACATATTGAAACTTTGATACATAATTATATGAATGCTAATTATAGCAATATATTTATGGCAGCCATTATTTTCAATCACGATATTGATGCTGAACTTGTAAAAGTCTTTTTTATTGATTCGATTGCTATTTGTGTGATTAAAAGAATGTTATGTTTTAAGTATAACTTTAAATCCTTATTTAGTTATTTATATCCTTTAATATATATAATTATATATATATATATATATGTATATAATTATAATTTAATATATATAACTTTAAATCCTTATTTAGTTATTTATAGTCAATCGCTTTGCTGAAGTCATTACTATTTTTCTACTTTACCATTGAGGATTACGTTTGACTCAATGTCCTTAAAATAATTCGAAGCTCTTTAGAATAGAAATATAATACAGAATACCCAATTATTCATAAAATAGCACTCTGAGGATCTCTTAGGATAAAAATAACGTTGTTTCTGTTTATCTGTTGTATTTCTCTTAAAGTTTCCCAAGGCAAAATAAGGAAAAATCTCTTTCATGGAGGAAATCAAGTGAATTTTTAAAATATTTTGAAGACCTCTTATTTTCCATTCGCATTCTTTTTGTTGATGACAGAGGATGTTTTCCTAAATTCTCAATATAAGCATCTTAGCCCAAATTTATATATATAATAGTATCGCCCTCAGCGAGAGCTTCCCATTCACCGTTTGATTGAATCGTTGATGTTTTGAAGATGCGTACCCTTATAATCCTACCCTAATGATTTCAGAAACTCACGGAGATAACAGTTCCCTATTCCCATCCGGTTTTAATGATGACTTCCAACTCATCCAAGTGGAAAACCCCACAATTTTCAAAATCATTCCTAATCTTATAATATATTGCGTGGGAACTAAACGAACGGCAATGAAGAGATTGATTTTTATTGATTCTTAACCCCCTCAGTAAATATATGAAATGGTTGATTGAATGAAGGTAAAAAATGTCTTTAAATGGTTTGCGACTCATACGTCCATACAAAAACGAAACACAATAGATAAAACCAAGGTTGAACCAGAAGTTAAAAATTGTGACATGAAATAAAATGTAATCTTATCTTCTATCTAAGAGATATATCCA
Source organism: Sympetrum striolatum (assembly GCA_947579665.1). Lineage (NCBI taxonomy): Eukaryota > Metazoa > Arthropoda > Insecta > Odonata > Libellulidae > Sympetrum > Sympetrum striolatum. The sequence goes on along the minus strand of OX388351.1, from coordinate 51,371,130 downwards.
AATTATTATTAATTATTATCCATATTATCGTGCGCAAGACTACGAAGACAGAAAGCAAGTAGTTGACAACAGACATTTCCAAAGCATTCTCCTGCCAAGTACTTTTCGCAAAGCATCAATATTGCGAGCTTTAAACGTTAACTATTTTTTAAAGTCCTACTTAACTTTAATTCATATTTGAAACTCGAAATATCTTCAAAAATTACGTATGAACAAATACATGTTGGTTCTATATAAACAACTGAAATGGTGAAAAAATGCTCACGACATTTATTTATTTAATGTATACGCTTCAATTTGCAATGATTAGCAGTTGTAAAAGGTTGAGGGGGATATAACAACGAAATCTGTCCGGCGTTCGCCTACGAACGGGAACACAGTGGAACAATCACAGAGACGATTTTAATAAAAACAGGAAAACGAACTGTCGAAATAATGATTTGTAAGAAAAGGGAATTATATTAATTTTATGTTTTAATTTTAATACCTCCGAACATTTTGATTGTGTTTGTTTAAGAAGTCATGAGAATCAAAATAAGTAACTGAATGGTGATGAGAAAAAGACTTTTTTTATTTTTCTCCTCACCTCGATGGAGTTCCACGTAGTTTATACTTTACCTATTGATGGTAGAATAACTAAATATTTTAATTAATTTAATTTTAATTATGAAAATTCGTTCCCTTTATTTTTTATCCTTACTTATACCGCCCTTGACACATTTGTTTTCATTTAAGGAATTAAAATTATTTTATATCATGAGTGGCAACATGCCATCTAACTGATTCCATATTTTATTTGAGAAAAAGAAATGTTTTTTTAACTAAGCCAAATTTTACTTTATTAAAGAAATGTTTTGTTTATTTAGGGCCAAAAATTGTTAATTTGTTACCAAATGATATTGAAAGTGTCAAGTGCGCAAACAAATTTTTTAGACTAACTAAGTTTTGGTTTTTGTTAAATGAGGAAATTCGAAGTCTTTCTTAAGTTCCGCTAGTTTCTTTTTCTTAAATTTGATTATACATGTTTCTTTTACGTTCACTTCATTTTTTGTATTTTAATATGTAAAATTACAAATTATGTGCTGTCAGTTAACTCTCTTTTTTTTTGAAACGCATGAATGTACTCTTTTTATGATTGTTGCCTCCACACAGGTACCTTTTGAGGCAACTTAATGCTTTCTAAGCCTTTTTTTATAAAATTTGATTTCAGTTTGAAAAGAATAAAATAAACTAAACTAAAAATCTAAAAAACTAATAATATCAAGCAAGTTTTCCCTCTTGCCTTCACTGATCGAACTGAATTCCACGTGTATATCTCAGCTAGCAATCAGAGAGCTTCGTCGATCAGAAGATTCAACCATCAAAACGTACCAAGGAAGTCATAGAAACTGAAGTGCTCGGTAAGATTGCTCTTCGTCGGAAATCCAAACTAACGCCTTGCATTCTGGTCCGTTTCCTAAGGCGGAGAACGTGATACGTCCTACAAAGTTACATAAACGCACAAAATTCGTTCCTGGAGCACGTGACCCCTCGATACTTCCAACTCTCCCAAGTCCTTTAAAATTTCAGAAAAGTGCTACCGTTGGAGGAATAAAAGCCCGGCGGTGGTGCCGTTTGAGAATTCTCTGCCGCCACATCATTAAAATGGTGCCGGATGACTTCACAATTGGGTCACCCATTTAGCCACTGGAATCATACATTCTCGCGAGGCTCGTCGCAATGTCAAAACTTTCCTTTGCGACCGATGGGTGTCTCAAACCGTTCGATAGACGCGGATTCCCAAAGTTGGCTGCGTGAGGGCAAACATTTCCTTTCCGATGGTAGTTGGAGTGAGCTAATCGAAAAAAAAATTAAAGATAATCTAGAAATATTTCGAATACTCCACCAACTCCATCATTCCAACACCAGCCTGGGCCTCCTCAATAAGGAGCAACCGGAGAGAGGAAGTGGTTATCACAAGATTAAGGATAGGGCACTGCGCTCTAGATCATACACATATCTTATATGGAGAGAGAATACCACCAGAATGTGGCGAGTGTCCTATCACAGTGAAACACCTCCTATTTGAATGTAGAAAATATTAGAAAACTGATTAGGCATAAGAGAAGGGATAGCTACAGAGCTAGGGGATAATTAAGAATCCATTTCAAGGGCCCTGACTTTCTTAATGAAAACAGGTCTATTTTCAAAGATTTATAAAATAAAAACGGGTTTATTACTTACATCTCTAGCAAACCCTATTCATATATGTTTTAATGTAACTTATTTATTCATGCACCAATTTATTTATTTATTTATAAGACAATATTTTTAATAATGGTGCTAAATGACCATAGACGTCGACGCACCACAAAAACAAACACACACACACACTTTTCCCTAGCTAATGAGTTCTCTTTCACTGAGAATCCTTCTACATTCTTTACCAGCGTTTTCCGTTCATCGCCCCCTCCTCCTCCGCTCCATGATCTATTGTGAATAGCAAATTGACTCCCTTATTCTTCTTCCCCTTCCCCCTCTGGTTAGTACTTAAGCTGTTGTATCGAAGCCACTGTGCCTGATGACGGTGTATACTTTCACCGAAACCATAGTCGCTCGGATACATTTCCGTGGAAAGTAAACATTTTATTTCTTCTTCGATTTTTTTCCATCCGAAAAAGACGTCGATTGGCAGTTGACTGTGGATGGAGTGTACACGAGATACAATTTCCTTATCTCATCCATGTATGAGTACCCGCAAATTAGTTTCAAGTATGAGTCGAATTCAACCTCTACTTGAATTTTTATCCTTCAAACTCTGATTTCGATATCCTAGAAATTTACTCGAGTTCTTCAAGCATAAAAGTTCAAGACATTATTAACGCTCAATTGAAATACACTAGAGATATCAGTATTTTATTTTGCGCCCACGCACTGGTAACGTATTGTTTTTTATATGTTTACTAGTAACAATATATTTTTATCTAACGATAGTGAATCGAATATGGATCTCAAAAAGTACATAATTATATGTCTAGATAGTATATATCAGTAATAATGATACTAATATAAATTCTAGAGCTTTCTTTAATTTTATTCCGGATTTCAATGAAATGCATCCACTACACTAAGTAATAAATAGTTCCAATTTAATTATTTTAAACCTAAATTTTTATATACTACTCAATATTCAAAATTGATTCTTTTAATTATAATCTACTAAATTTTTTGATTTAAAGAATCATAAGAACCTATTAATTGATTTTTCAAATGGTGATTTGTCCATAACCCTCCTCCTCTATAATATACAGAGAATTTCACACACTTTATTCATCGCAGTTCTCAATAATTACGATTACAAATGCTACGATAAATTGCTTCCATTAATATCAATCAAATGACGAAATGGTTTATAAGAACTGTACAAATACTTTTATTGAGTTGATATTTGAAAATGGAATTCCACCAGGTATTGATGTCAGTCATTCATTCTGGTTAATTTAAATTATACCTTACAACATATTAATACATGTTGTATATACAGCAGGAAATTTCCAATTACTCAAATTGATTTAAATCGTTTTCTACACATCCATTTGATTTTCCTCAGCTTACATTGGGAATAACACTTTCTTTTCTTTAGGGTTATTTATAGAATAAACGAGGCACCAAAAACCATAAAAGAACGTATTTTGGGTGCTTCCTTTATTCTATATTCCAATCATCAGCGGCCTTCCATCATTCTTAGGGTTATATTTTTTGAAAAACATTCTTCAATTCTATTATCCACAACACATTTATAGCTCGATATTTAAACAGCAAATTTTATCTTATAATATAGTGAGAATCACTCTTTTGGTGAACTCTTTCCCCATACATATTTTGAATCCCCTCCAATAAGCGTGTTATTTTGTTTCGTTGCAGACAAAGCGCCGTCCGAGGCCACCTTCCGGGGATCAGAATTCCTCTCTTACGACTTGGGTCTGAGCGGGGGCGGGCCCATAGTTGGGGCCCAGGACGCAGTCTCGCTCCACTTCAAAACGAGGCAGCCGAGCGGACTGCTCTTCTACACAGGTGAGCAACGCACGCCCAACTCTACTGCGCTCCTCTTTTGTTAGCCGGAAAAGAAGTTGAAGTGTCCGTATTGTTCGCCATCTGGTGACGAAGGCTCAATTGAAAGAGGAACGGCTGCGCGATGCGTGTCGTATGTATATCACGGGAGATTCATTCATTATTTCTTCGTGAATTAAAATCAGCCTGACTCTTTCATCTGTTCGGATTCGCTGGAATAATTCTTTAAAATTAATTTCCTTGCAATGGCAGCAGGAATGTCACCTTGCTGGAGCTACGATGATATTGTGAATAACCTGGCTTTAATATCGATTCTCCTTACTTGTTTGTTTGTTTATTTCTTTCATATATACGCAGCAATTTGGCATGATTTCACGTGGTAACGGTCAAGGGGGATATAGTTAGATAAAAATACAATCTTCCCGGCATTCGCACAAGGATTCTATCTGTAATCCATAATAGTAATTCATCCATCCAAAATCCATAATAACAATGATTATCTTATCCTGTACTCGGGAAATTGTCTTTGAATAACATTATTGATAATTATTTTTGTATGTATGATACATAGTGTATGTTAATAGCTTTTGAAATTAATGTAATGTATTTCATTAGAAAAATCATTTCAGATACCATCAAAAATAGATGCAAATTTTCGATATTATAAAATGATAGCAACTATAAGCGATATGAACAGCTTTTTTATATACCAAAAGTACAGGGTGCGGCAACATAACTTCCTTCTTTTAAATGCTTTTTAATGCGAAAAAAGGAAGTTATGTTGCCGCACCCTGTACTTTTTAGTAATAAATGTACTCCATGTAAATGGAATCCAAAACATTGTCACTATTAAGATTAAGTGATTCGAAACACTTGATTTTTATCTTCAACCTGGCATTTTGTAAATAATGAGACTATGTCACGCTGTCTTCGAGAAAATTGGAACTCTCCCCTTATTCTAAAGATTTTAACAATTACAATTATAATTCAAATAGGAGTAGTGCTTTGTGGATCTACGCAAAGCTGTCTCAAGTAAAAGGATATCAAATCCACGCACGTTCTGAGGAAATACATCCACATTAAAAAGGATTTCCTTATCCCAGTTCCAAAACAATTTTGCTTTCTCAACGCAACCACCTAGTTTTACAATCCTAATTTATTATTTATTTTCATACGAATTTCCGATGGAAGGTTAAATGCCAACGGAGATTTCAGATAATTTTTCAAATAAAGTCGTTTTTATGTATGACGTATATTTATACCGAATACTTCCACAGATAAGACAACTTTCAGATAAGACGAGGTATACGTTTTCGTCAAACATTTATAGTTTTAGCATACCCCAAAATTATCAACGAGCTACGAATTTAGTCGAGAACAGCGATCATCGTCTGGATAATATTACAGTATAGAGTATAAGAAATTTCCTCCTATTAGGTATTTTTCAGACAGACAAATTTTATTTTTTTGCATTTGGCAGCACTGACTTGCGATTGCTGCAAACATTCTGCCTGATTTGGGCATTGGGGTAATCATCTTGACTATCAGTAGCTCAGTAAACATGACCTTTAATGTTTACTTTCTTTTAGTATTGTATTATTATTTTGATATACTCGGTATGACCCAAGGACGCTTGGGCACATTTACTAATCGATGGTGTAACTTCGTCATCCAAAATTCCATAACTTGGCCATTACAAAGCACGTGACTGGCACCGATATAGAAATAGTATTTATGTACCCCTAAAATTAATATCTCAAAATAATATAAACCTATTTAAAAATGTTTACGAAGGAAAAGATTTCAGAACCTTATATTTTTTAATTAAAGCGGAATATGCACAAGTTATATACATATATGTGCATTATCATTAAAGCAAATGAAAGGGAATTGCTGCTGGTTTATTTTATATTTTAAAATTGTTTTTGTTTTGTCTTTATATTTTATCTATTTTTGTGGGGGTTTTGTTCTTTATTTTTTCTTTATTTTCTTATGTATTGTTTTTTCTAAATAGTTCCAAATACATTGGTAAGTGGTTTGTTTTATGTTACAATGGTTTTAATTTATAAAGAAAATTGATTTGATTTTATTAATTTATGAAAAATTTGATTCGACTATCGTCTTCTCTGCGGAAGTATGCGTCATGTATTTTCGACCTTTGATTCGCAGGCGATGGGCAAGACTACATGAACCTGGCCCTGAAAGACGGAGGCGTCACCTTGGCGGTCAGTTTGGGAAGCGGGCGACTGGAGATGAACGTAAAACCTCCGCGGATACGATTCGACGACAACCAATGGCACAAGGTCACCGTCCATCGGAAGGTCCAGGAGGTAATCACTAAGCCATGAGTCCATGAAATCGCCCCTCGAAGTAAAAAGCCCACAGTTTCGGATCTGAAAGTGCTACCCTGACCTTTACGGTCCCTTTCAATGATATCTTTTGATGTGCAATCCTCGAAAGACCGGCCAACGAAAGAGCTTTCGCCAGTAATTCCATTCCATCGCGGACGTCAAAGAAATGCTTATGTGGTCGGAAACGACTGAAATACCCCTAATATTTCGGTCCTTCGCGATGGGAGAGTACTTTCATATACGTAATTAAATCAGAAGTATAGATTGGTGACTTTTATTCTATTGATGCTTTCTAACGGTAAATTTCCAATATGACCAATTATAAAAAGAGAAATTACTTAATATAGATCTCAATATAAATTTATATCGCGAAATATTAATATTTTGATAAAATTTCTGTTGAAAACTGATTCAGTATGCTGACTCGAACTAAATTAACAAAACTATGAACTAAATTTTATCAAAAAATTTTCTACAATATTCCTCATACATATAAAACTCAACACAAATGTATTCAGTGTTTTATTTACGCTGGATCTTATACAAATTTTTGTGATTAAATATGGTGCACCGTTTCACATATCTACCCCCGATGTTCTTTTCAACACACTGAAAACAAGGAAAATTAATTCTCAAAATTAAACTGTTCTTAAATATATACGTCATGCTAGGAGAATGATAATAAACAACCCTCAAGTAATTGATAAATGCACAATAAAATTGATTAACTCACAATGGCATTTAAAGCATATTACGCAAATTAAGTGTAAGTGTAAATGAAGGTAGTAATAATGAAAAATATGGATTACAAATACACTACTGCTCTACTGCACTGGTTTCAAGGCTGAGACAACTAGGGCAAGGTAATGCTACCAAATGCGAGTTTCAAAAGTCATGATGTAATGTTCCATTAACACAGATAGGCCATGCTTACATTACCTTTACTCCTTTTTACTGAAAATGGCTTGTTTTCTACTCGCATGAGCGGGTGCAGCGTGATATTCATCCATTATATTCAGAAACTCGTTGGGATAAAATTAACGACTGTATTTGCACGCATATCTTCCCCTCATATTCTCTCTGTGCTTTGCCTTTTTAATCAAAGTCGTTTCTCAAATGTTTATTATTTGCTTCGTTTCGTTCCCGTTTGTGCCGTGGGCGCTGTCATCGCACTTATTGCTGGCACCGAATTCGACGCTCCCCATTGCTGCTGTTGAAGATTTCATCCGTCATTACGTTCTGTCGCGTAAGTAAAGCTTATTCTGCAACCTTCTTTCCCATTGGCTTTTGTTTCATCGTCCTATCACATAGCTTTCAGTTGACAAATATTTTGGTAGCTCCTGTATTATAGATACAGTAAATACTGCAGTGCATTTATGTCTTCTTGATGGTCCTGTTTTGCAAAGATTCACCGCGAATTGAAGGAATCCTTGATTAAAGGAATATTATGAATTTCATCATTGCTTACTTTTTTCCCTTTAGCAATAAAAGTATTCGATGATACGAATTAGCCATTGTATCTACCACGTGAGAAAAGTATGGAATTCAGAAGTCACCACGTACTTCTCAAACGAAGAAGTGATTTTCCCTGATTCGAACCTATATTTGAGCTAACAAAAATGAGAAAACTTACATCAGAATATAACGAGTTTAAATTTACTACAGACTTCCAGGATTTTGTTTTTCAATGCTTATTATAACTCAAACGGCGTACTTCAAAATATTTGTTGAAATAAAGTTTAGAAAATTATTAATGTTTAACAAAATAAACAGTACTTTTGTTTTATTGACGTAATTAAATCATTCATCAAAAACATCAAATCATTCACGATAATCATCAATTTTTAAAAAAATCTAAAGAGGGGCTTCAATTGGTTCTTATCGCTCTAATAAACTCACAAATCTTAACTCATTTCGTGTACATGAATTTATTTCCTATGTTTATAAGCTCGTAAGTCCCATTCTTGTTTTGTAACAAAAATCTCCAAATTTTTGGTGTAAAATGATCGACTGTGCGAAAGCAAAAATAATGAGTGGTTCTCCCAAGCCGGAAGGAAGCAATTGACTTCGGAGAATTCCACTAAAACTAAACTAAATCCTCAATTCCGGCCGATTGTAATGCATATTGTGGAAGTTACAACGTTTTGTTCTTTAAAATGGTTTCCACGAAACTCCACGAAGATATGATTGGCCACATCAATTTTATTTAAACTTATTTAATTTGGAAATTACGTCAACTCCAGTTAACGTGGTAATTGCCATGATGATGCAATAACTAAAAATGTAGTAAGACAGATATTCGGTGCCTTCAATCAAATTCACAGAGTTATTCAAAGAGAATATTCTGATTTTTGAGCCGTGTTTGTTGGCAGAAGTGAATCTCAAACTATTTAAAGGAGGATATTAAAGTTTCTATCGTGGTCCAGTAGATTACTCCTCCAATGGCTTTCGAGGGTTCGAGCTTTTACAGATGAAAAGTGGATTGGTCAGAGTGAATCGCAAGTCTGGACCCTCTCTGGACCCCAGAATACCCAGGCATCACGCCCTGTGATGTCTTTCTTAGGGCATTTCAAAGATTAAGTCCCGCCACTACCCACTACACTTGATTATAAGTACTAGAACTACGACTGCGTTCAACGCAATGCAACTCGTTTAAAACGGATGAATAATTCATCGGCTTGGTGTTGACCGTTGACCTCATTGTTTACAAGACTGGCAATGAAACTTGATTAATTAGGTTTTACAAGAAGTGAAAAATTGATTGGTTAGGCTGGGACTCGAACCCAGGTCTTCCACTTTTCGGGCAGGTCTTCTAACCACTTAACTATCAAGTGCCGTTAGCGATACCTGGGTTCGAGTCCCAAATAAAATAACTATTTTCACTTCTCGTATAACCTTAAAACGTTCTTGTGGAGCGTTAAAGTTAATTTCCACATCTTGATTAATTATATCAAAAGGTGATAAATTTTGAAAAACATTTCCCTATTAAAATCAAGTTTTTGAAATAGGAACATACACTTATACATGCCCCCTGTAAACTAAACAAAAAAGCATGCACGTTCGAGAGATAAAGCAAGATTTCGAGCAAAAATTACTTCCAAACGTAACAAAATGTGCGGAATGTTACAGCGAGGATCGTAAGAGACAGCATTGTGAAGGAGCTAAGAACTAAGAGGAATATTTTCAATTTTTGGGAAATGCAAAAGTTTTAAGCACAGAAAGGACCATTGAAATATCCTTCTCCGTCCTTGCCTCATTAGAGAGATTAATCCTAGAATTTTCCTCTTTAACAAGGAAATCTGTTTCAGCATGCGGACCGAAATAAAGGGAGTACATATTCTCCATTTGATATTCGTGTCCCCCTAAAGGCAGTTATTACTTTTATAAATCAAAATTCGTGAGAGCCATAAAATTATATGCTTCATATTTAATTACCGTGTATACTAGTGTATAAGTCTACCCGAATGTAAGCCGTAGCACCTGATTTTATAAAAAAACTGGGAAAACTAATTGACTCGAGTATAAGCCTAGGATGCGAAACGCAGCAGCTACTGGTAAATTTCAAAATAAAACTATTTTCCAATAAGATTACAGTAAAGCACGCATCAGTACGTAAATGATGTAAACTATCGATTTCTTAAACTGAATAAAATTCACAGAATCGGGCGAGATATGGTGGAAATCCATCATGCAAAATGAAGGAGATAATTGGTACTTTTTCCAAAATTTTGTGGAAAAAGTTCCAATTATCTCCTTCATTTTGCATCCTTATACTGAGCTAAATAATAATAGACTGTAAATACTCGAGTATAAGCCGACCCTAATATGAGCCGAGGCGCCTAATTTTATCTCAAAAAACTGTAAAACTAATTGGACTCTAGTATAAGCCTGGGGTGAGAAATGCAGCAGTTGATGGTAAATTACAAAGTAAAATAAATATCAATAATTACAGTAGTTGAGATATCACTAGGTTAAATGATTTTAAAACATTTATTTCAACAATAATTAATCTTTAAAGAATTGTTAATTGATCAAGTGAGGATTTTAAAAGCCAATTTCCGGATACGGCAGACTTTTTCCACAAAGAATACGTAAGTTGAATCCTCACTCGAATACAAGTCGTGGGGAGCTTTCTCAGCATAAAAAGTGTGCTAAAAAACTCGGTTTATGCATGATAATATACGCTACTTCCTGTTTAACTATATAAGCATCTTCTTTAGCATATCATGTTACCCTATTTACTAGGAAATTGTTCATGATGGACTACATAAGAACTGAATCTCTGTGCTGCAACAGTGAATGTTTTAACGTTAATGTGATTAGTAGGAATGATGAACGAATTCGCGACCAGAGCTCCCAAAAAATAAGTTCCTTTAATTTAACTCCGAACAATAGAATGTCTTTCCTCTTGAGCTTCCATTGCTCCTTTTCATTGATGCTCTTAAAATCGAGGCGTATGGTAAGTCCTCGCATATCGACCAGGGCCGATCGTGGCAAGGGGCGGGAGGGACGTCCTCCGAAGCCTTTTTGGGGGACGCTAAACGAAGGAGAGCGGAAAAGAAACATCGGCGGAAAATTAATCCGACCTAAAAATGAAGGAAATGATGCAGAAGAAAACGGTCACTGGAACCCTAAAATAAAGCGAGGCTCTTGGAGGCAGAAGTGGTCCAGCGTAATAAGGCCCTCGAACTAGGACCTGCGATATTTTTTCGATGACCCGGGTGTCGGGGGACTAATCGGGTTAATAACAACGAATCCGTTCCACCCCTGTTTCCACTAAGCTGACCGCATTCCAGATCGCATAAGTTGGGATAATTGCTACTACTTTTGGTGTGTGGGCAATTAGTCACCCGAGCAGAACCGTTAGTTCTCTGCGAATTGCAGAGTCAGTTTTAATGGAACGCCGTGAGTGGCGAAAAGTTGCATGCATCAGATCGTAATCCTCAGCACAAAAATTAATAATCCTCTCCATATTATTCCAACTATCGAGTTTTAACGAAAGGGGAATGTGATTTAAATTTTTACTACATCAATTGGTGGGATTACGACTGAAAGTATTGAAATAGTGAAATTAGCGCGGGGGTAAACCGTCAGTAAAGTATTACCAATTCGTACCTCAAACCCAACGACATTGGCTACATCAAGTGGTACTACTCCGTAGAGGAAATGAGGCTTACTAAAGAAAATAAGAGTGGGGTAGAATTTCTTTTCTTAACCAATTCTAAATTCTACGAGTGGAAAACGTTCACGTACATGCTCCGCTATGGCTCCGTGAATCACACATTTCAACTATGAGGATTTATCAATATGGATGACGTTAATAATGATTACTCTTACCTCAGTACCTTTTATGTATCCAAGCGAAAAAGACCGGGGAAAGGTAAACTTTAAAATTAAATTTTATTATAATACATACGTTTTACTCCATTCTCAGCCAATAGACGGTTGAAAAATATTCCTATCGTCAAAATGTGCTTGCAGGAACCGTTAACATACAAATCCTCAATTTACAATCGATACAACATAAAAGAAAGAAAAATTTTAGACGTTTTTCTCCCCAGAGATCGATATGTTCTTGTAAAACGTCCTACTGATGAGCATCATAAACATATTTAAAAACATGAATGACTTAATATTATATTTTCCTATGTCAGCTTATTTCCTTATAACCAAGTAGATTAAAGCTTTCCGATCTATATGTAGAGAGAAAAATGGGTGACCATTATAACAAATAGAAACTACACTATGTTCTTTAATTAAATCAAAGACGTGTCTTTCTCAAATTTCAATTATAATTTCACTTATAATCCTTGGGACGGTTTGATATTTTCCATACGAACGGAACTTTAAAAGCGTTGCTTCCTAATTTGTTTCTTCTAAGCCAAATTTACGTGATATTTCAAGCTCTGGGGCACACTAAACAACTAATTTATTACTTCAGTTTTAAACTCAAATTGGGAAGAGAAAATACATAGTGTGAAATTTATATCTTAAAGCTATAATTATGGATATCTCCTGCAGGGAAAATAGATCGCTAAGTAAAGCACGTAATGGATTCGAGAATGTGTAACTAATAGATATTGAGCGGAACATAGAGCTTATCCACAGCCAAGCGAAATACCGAGGCATCGACTAGGAAGTATAGCTAGAAAATGATTGAAATAGATTTAAGAAATAAAATGTTCACTTGTACTATTTTCCACCGTATATATACACCCTATAAATTTAATTTATTTCTATGGAATTCCACATAGTCAACCCTTCTACCATTGATTTATTAATAGTTGAAATATTTTCGTATTTTTTCTCGACCTATCAACTTTCTTTTGTTTTCGTGAATAAAATTTTCTCGGCGATTTATGCTCATAAACCAAATGGAGGGCTGTAAGGTTTAGCGATATTCTTTGTGAACGAACTTACTACACTATACTTACATTTTAAATTAAGAGTTCCTTGCCAGAAAAATCGCTTCAAGCTCAGTGTATAAGGCTTTTCTCTGAAAAATATCTCCCAAACGATATAACATTGGCAATATGATTGAATCGCTTTTAAGTGACGTGATCTTGCTTGCAAACTAACTTACACTACACTCATAATTAAAACTTCAAAATTTTTTTCATCGGCAGAATTGCTTAACGCTTCAAGTTTTACTTAAATTCCAATTAGAGCTCTCCTTGTATCAAAGTCAGTCTCACAGTTGCCTCTCACAGTTGCCAATTTAGAGATTTTGTCGCTATATCTAGCGACTTTTTCCTCAATTTAGCTAACGATTTTTCTGCTTTAGTGACACCTTACGCTCTGTCTAGCACGACCTGGTATAAAAACCCACTTCTGCTAAATCTAACATCTTCGGCATTATAATAAATTTCAATACATCAACATGGCAAAAAAAATTGTTTTTACTACATTAAGGCTCAAAATAAATATTTCAAGTGATATCTAATATAATAAATAATAATAATAATAACTTATTTATATTTCTTCGAGAAAATTTATATTTAGCATATTTTACGGCGATATTTTTAGGGGCTTAGCGATGTTTATGCTACTTTTCGGAATAAATTCGGAATACATTTTCAAAAATAAACTGGCATCTCTGGTCAAGTTAATATAGAAGATACATTCTTTATTGCACAGTCTGCAAAGCTTAGCAGTAAGGTTTGCTCTTGTAGAATATCTCCGGTTAAAATAATAAAAATATAATGACATATAAAAATAATAATACAATAAAGAATCTAATTATGAGGGATTTGGATATATATTGTAAACATAAAATGTTATCTGTCCATCGTTGTGAGGATTGTGAAGCTAATTTATGAGCTTTAGCCAACATAAAGACTTTACATAAGCGATTACGCGTTGAAAATAAAATATGTCAACAGTTCGGGTATGCATTTTATTTTTGTAGCTATAGTAATAGTTAACCTTAGTTAATATAATTAATATGTGTAACTGAACGAGGAGTTTATAAAATCAATAAAATATGTGAAAAATATTTATTATTAATATTATTAATTGCTAAATTTGGTGATATAGAAAAATTTTAATTCTAAAATTATATTTGGCTATATTTTGCCTATTCCAGTTTAAATTTACATTCCTCTAACATCAAAAATAAAGCACTTAACTTAATACATAAAAAACAGAAATTTCAGTCCGATAATTCGTGGGATTTCTGCGCGACAATATTCAAATTGGCTTGGGATTGAAAGGGTTAATAGCAGATTTTTGGTTATACTCTTTCAAAAGGTATCCTTCTATTTCTGTAAACCTTTCCCCTAAAATTAACCCATACGTGTAATACTATCTAAATAAGTCGATATGTGTTTTAAGGCTATCCAATGGCCATCTGCCAGCTTTATAAGGATGCTCAACATAGTTAACATATGTTCTGTGGTTTTTATACTCCCCGTGGCCTTATTTTGTATTTGCGAACATTTCCTCCTCTTCATTTCCAACAATTTAACCTGGTCTTTCGCAACACCCTATCAGGTGTCGGTGGTGGTCGACGGCATGTACTCGGAGCACTCCCACACCGCCGGGACATTCTCCTTCCTCTCATCCAGTCTGGTGTACGTGGGCGGCAGCGAAGATCCCCGCTCGCTCCGAGGATCAAAAGCCCACTCCAACTTCGTCGGATGCTTGCGAAAGGTTTGTATCTGCGCCCACAATCAATTCCGCCAGATGTCTCTGCCAACGAAACACGTTCCGATTCCACGAGCGACTAGTCCCGCGACTCGGGATGAAAAGAGAAGCGTAACGTTTTCTTTTTTTAACTCCCAAGTGCCTTTAAAGGCCGGCGTAGAGCGATCGAGCTAATTCCTTTACCTATGAGAGTTTAATTGTTTTAACGAGGGCTTCAAAGCTGTCTGTGTCAGCGGAAGGGAGAGAGGTTGATGGGACATCATTAACATCTCTCTTTCTTTCCCTCCCCTTTCGTTCGCTTTGGATTTCAAGGACTCCGATCGATGTTCTGCGGATAATGAAATTGATTTAAAGTTCCTCCGCGGACTCGCTCCCTAGTTCGCGGGGCAATATGTTCGATGAAGTTTAATACGCGTGTGATTCAAGTGAAAATCTTGCTTCCGTACTTCTAGTCCTTTCTTTATATGTAAACAAACGACGCAAATGATTTTCTGCCACAGGTTTTTCCATTAACAAACCAACTTTTATATAGATGTGTAATAATTGTGCACAAATGTAGACAAGATAGACAGAGAATAAATTAAAATTCATGCAGAGGAATCTATTTTCTTGATTTCTCTTCGTTAATACTGCACACAAAGAAGCACGGCTTAAAATAGATCCATAGAGAAAAAATTAAAAATCATGCCGAACTCCGTTTTTTTATTTCAATTCAAAAGAAATTGGATTAATTTAAAGAAAACAATTTCAAAATTTCAAAAGTTCAGGTTAAGATCGACGAAAAGTGTAATTTACTGTCACCAATGTTAATTTTCAACGAGCAACAGTCAATATATTTCTTATAGTCAATATAACTCTCATAGTCAACATATGTTCTAATGAGCAGCGATGTCACGAAGGGATGTTTTTAAACAATATATCCTCTTTATAAACAGATTATTTTACCAAAGGAAATTACTCAATCATACATTTTTAAGTTACCATTCATTTGTGAGGAGATTTTTGCCTTCTATTCTCTCCAATGAATCCAGGGATTTATGAAATTATTTTCTAGCTATAAATTCTCCTTATTCAACTTAATCTAATACGATAGCATACTAATATCTCCTTAAATAACATTTACTCCTGATTTGTATTTTAGTAAATTAGAGAAAAGAAAACGGAAAGATAGACATTTTTATGAGCAATCTATACTTGGATTGAAAAAAATTACGCACGGAAATAAGTAACTCTTTGAATTTCCGAAATTATGAACGCTCTTTCTCCTTTATTTCACTGATTAACTCGTTCGGGGAGAAGAAATGAAGACGGTGAAAACATTGTTTTCACTTTACTTAATTACGAAGGGTTATTGTCTGCTATAAACTAGAACCCGTCTGATTATCTCCATTTGCTAATAATTGTACTTGTTTTGCCAGGTGGAATTCACCGCCGATACTCTGAAACTGAATCTAATCGATTTAGTGCGGACGGGGAGCAAACTGATCTCCGTGGCTGGGAGACCAGAGTTCATGTGTCAGGAAGTAGAGGCTGCTGAGCCAGTTACTTTCACTACCGGCGAATCTCATCTGGTAAGGGCATCAAATATATATACTCCTTCAAAGAAGAATCATTAGTAAGTCATCTTCAGTTCCCGGTGAAAATTTGATTCAACACCATCGAATGAAGAATAGCTATACCTATACAGCTCAAACTTTCCCTTAAGTTAGCACGCTAGCGGGCTAACGCTCCACCCTCACGGTCCCTGGTTCGAATCCGGGGTAATCGGATTTTTTCTGGTTAGGGAATTTTTGTATGTGTATGTTGTTTTTATTAAAGGAAAACTGAAAAAATACTAATATAAAAAAGGGGTTAGTTGGAAGAATGGTCTTCAAAGGTTAAAATTCGCTCATGAA
This sequence comes from Sympetrum striolatum, assembly GCA_947579665.1. Taxonomy (NCBI): domain Eukaryota; kingdom Metazoa; phylum Arthropoda; class Insecta; order Odonata; family Libellulidae; genus Sympetrum; species Sympetrum striolatum. Next base: position 51,354,689 of record OX388351.1, on the reverse strand, counting down.
AAGAGACGGAATTATTAATATTAATATCATTATTATTAAAGTTATGTAATTGAAGATACTATTGCTATCCTTTTCGTAAAAGATATATTACAAATTGTATAAGAGTTAATAAAACCTAAACGATAAAATAAATTATGGGAATTCGCGATCATTTTTGACTAAAGAACTTTGATCTGTGAAAATAAAAATACTAGTGCCTAATGAAGTGAATGTATTTTAACTAATATTCATTCTGCCATCCAGATTTATAAAGTAGTCATTTCTGAAATAAATCGAACTTGTTAATATTTTCACTAAGCTGATAGTACCAATAAGAGATGATTTATCTTACGTTTAGTACACCTTAGATTGTGCTCTCTTTCTGTTGATATAATTCAGTAAGATTAATTAAAATTTCAAAATTTGGGACAAAAAATGTGTAAGAATAATGCATAAATTATATAAAATGCTTGTAGCAATGATATCTTGAGGTTACTCTCGACTATACCAATGTAATGAGTATTAAATCTTATTACTGTCACTTAAGCGCCATAGAAAGTCTTTAGCAAATAAATCGGGGTTTACGAAACGACACAAAAACCTCATAAATCCTTCGTCTTTCATGATTAACTCATAAGTTAATATTTCTATTTCATCAAATCACTCCAATGCTATCGACTCACTTTTGGATTTTTTATGTTTCAGATTCTTCCACCATGGGACTCTCCTCATTCTGGTTCCATATCACTCAAAATGCGTACCAACGAACCAGACAGTCTTCTTATGTTCAACGGAATGGCTGCAGTTGGAGAAGGAATGCCTGCCCCTGATGTAAGATACTTTACAGACTACCTACTCAAGCATGAATTCCAAAGAATCGCCTTCCATAATATTTTGTCCCATGACTTGCATTTTCACCACGTATTTGATATAGTTACCGTCTCTAGAAGAACGAATTTTCTTAAAACAACTCCGTTTTTTTTATTTGATACGGTCAATGAATTTTCCAAGAATACTTGCGGATGTATGCAGGTACGAAAAATTCAGAAACAGCTAAAGCGAAATGTTTATAGCTTATTCTAACCAGTAAAATGAATTGGTGGTTATTTTGTAGTATTTTCGTTTATATTACATCTCGTAACTAATGGGAATGAGCATTTTGGCTATCAAATTCGGTTCTGGAATGAATTATCTTCGTTAACCGAGGTTTCACTGTAAATCGAATTTTGCACTTATACTTAGGTTTAAGATTAATATTACTTTTCAGTTGATTCCCTTACAAACAACCAGTAGTAGAGTAATCTTTCTTCTGGGCTTAGGTTGGGTTCTTAGAATAAATAATTTAAGTGGGCGAGGAAATTCCATCAAAGTAATTGCAAAAAGCAGCAACTGAGCAATAAATTCTCTTTAAGATACCAACATCGTAAAAAGTCGTAATTATACATTTTACGGAAATATTTTCATACAATTGAAATGCAATGTCATTTTTTCTGAAAAATGCTAACTAACCTGTAAAAATTATAAAATAGAAGACCGAACCACGTAACAGGGTTATAAAGAATTATTTTGCTAAAATATACGAAGGTTAGCTACATCTAAATTACATGGTATAAAAATCAAAGCTATCCGGTAAACATAATTTAATCTTTCTCTAGGAGGAGTACTTCGCCCTAGAGATACTGGATGGTCGCCTGTACCTTCATTTGGATCTTGGATCTGGGAGTATAAGGGTGAAGGCGGCTCCAGGACGAGTGGATGACGGCGCTTGGCACGAGATCTGGGTGCGAAGAGAGGGGAGAGAAGGCAGCGTGACAGTCGACGGAACGACTGTCCGCTTTTCAACACCTGGTAAGATTTTCTCGGCTTACGAAAGATGCGGAGTACGAAAGGGAAATGCCGCTTTACCATAAATTAATCAATGGTAGATCCTCAAAGAGTGGCCCGTAGTTCCTTGTAGAATTCCATGTAATCTTTTGGGTCGGTCTGATGAACGATTCCCAAATGTTCAAACAACAAAAAGATATCAAAACGTTATTTCGTTTTAACGTTATATTGTTATGCTTTCCATTATTTAAAATTTCTTTTTTAGGATACAATTATGTTATCTAACTAAGACTGTTTCATTAAATTTTGTTTATAGCTTATAGAACCAGCAAAAATTACTATCACCAAATTACCGGATATGAAAAGTCGTACGACCAATCAGGATTCAACCTGCGATGCTAAATATTATTCTCACAGAATTTCAGGAATAAATTACGTAAGAGCACAATAAGTTGTATTAAGTAAAATAGTAAATGGTATTCATTAACTTACAGTTATTGTAATCAATTTTTCAAATAATAACAAAGTTGCGGTAATTGTAAGATTTTAATATGAACTCACAATCAGTAAATTTTCAAGAAAAAGTCGCGATTTTCTAATGATTTTAAAGTGTACTTGTAAGTGATTTTAAAGTGTAACGTTGTATATTGCCATGCAAAATTAACCTAATTTCCATGGGTCCACTTTCGTGGGCATAGATTTTTCTAAGCCTACAGCTTTGTTTGAATTTCAGTTGACAAGGGAGAGATGAATTTAAACAAAACAAATTAATATCATTTGCCTACTCTCTAATGAGGAAGCGTTTGTTCAGATATCGCGATGCTTTTGAAGCCAAGTTTTTCAGGAATGAAAATTCTACTTGTACTCATAGAATATTTGGGAATTTTCCGTTCAGTTACCACTATTTTTGATTATATTCAATGAATGCTATCTTGTAGGATATTAATACCTAATGATACCGTTAAATAGGCATTTGTTTCAAAACCGAAGGGTCTATTCCTTCGTTGAGTTGTTGCGGTTGGGTAGAAAAAGTTATTACAGTAAATTAGTAAATACTCAGAATACAGCATAAATTGTGCGTGTACTTTATTAATCGATAAAATGATTACACGCGCGGCGAATAGTGCTAAACCCGTATCTCTAACGGATGAGCAGTCAAATCATCCGATCAATCAATCGCAATTCTTCGCGAAAGAAAACTTATCAAAGAAAAACACCACGGCTACAAGCATGACAGAATCTTATAACGGCTCCTCGGCGATATTCGGTTCAACCTTTTTCCGAAGTTGCGTGACCTCTATAATTTTCGGAGGCCGAGAGAGTTCAGCCCTAGGCCTAACCCATGGCCCAAGGACCGGGGATTTTTTCGGGACACTACCTAAGGGAGTTGGATTTCTTTCACTTAAGATCCCAATGTTGTGGACTGGTTCGTTCGGCTCCTGCCCTTTGACCAATTCGGCAAAGGTGACCCTGCCAGGAGCTAAGCTCCCGCCGGCAAAGCCCAGTTTGTAATGGAGCACGCAAACCTCACAGAAAATTCAAGGGACCTTTCCCTGGAGGGAAAAAAGTCAAACTTTGGAGCGCTAATTTGGGATGACGAATTCGAACGGTAGATTAGCGAACGTTGGAATTAAGGTGACGTAAAATGCGAGAGTCACACCTTATACAAGCAGAGTGCGTTAATGCAGCGAATACATCGAGTGCTGCGTTTGCGTCAATTTATTCCAAATCATCACAAGTAACGCTCCATTACCTAATTCAATACTCGATCTTTCGACAGTCCCGCAGTATCAAAGATTTTCGAACTTGCTATCGCCACCCATTCTCAGCTTACCTCTCATTACGTTCAATACTATATTCTGCTAAGAAAAAAATGGCAAGTAAAGCTATTGTGAGTTTTCAACACCTTTAAACTAAAGGCGAAACGCACTAGTATTCGCAGTTTTATCCCAGCTAATGAAGCTATTCGTTCGGAATTCATTTGCCGAAATGATATTTTCCATTTTTTTAAATAGTTACATACTTGAATACCTCCGAAAATCTACCTGTCATTCAATAGTAATTCTACAGTGCTTCTGGGTATTTATCGATTTCTTTCGATACAAATTTGCGTACACCTACCTAAAAAGTATTCGACATTGAAATTTCAAATATTAACTACTTACGATGAATTTAGACATCCATATTTAATAAATAATGGACTTGAAGAGAATTACATAAATATTGTCAAACGTTACTTGGTGGAAATTCATATTAAAAACTTTCAATGACAAAGTCAAAAGATAAAACTTAAGACGTTCTGACCATGGTGTTCGGTCACCAAAGCCGGTAAACCTCTTTTTGGGTCCTATTTGTGGAATGTGTACAAGTTTTATCTTTTGACTTTGTCATTAAAACTTTGCAAAGACAATGATTGTTACGAGATTAAAAGAGCTGAATTGATTCTTTTCACATTTCATTTCCTATCTCATTCATCTTATGCGACGGATGTTATTGAAAAATTACTGCTAGGGTACATCATCAAAACGTTATTAACTAAACATTCCGCTTAATATACTTCCATAAGAGTGTAATCACCGCAACCGGGAGATCCGGGTTCCAGTCCCGTCAGAATGTTTTCATGTCCGTACCTCCTTGGAAATTTCCCACAGTTTAGCAGTTTAGAGATTATTTCTTCTAGTCACATCATTAAGTTATCCCTGTCCTCTCCAAGTGAAACGAGTTAATTCTAATCAGGAAAGTGTGTCTTTCAGGCGACTCGAGCCAATTGGATCTGGACGGGCCGTTGCTGTTAGGGGGAGTGGGCTCTCGCCTCCCTGGGCCTATTCCTCCCAATATTTGGACAGTCTCCCTACGGCGTGGGTTCGTTGGATGCGTCAGGGACCTCGTCATCAACGGCAGAGTCATAGACATCGCTGGGTTTGCGAGGAAGCAAGACGGTGGTGAGTATAATCTCGAATAGAAACTGTAATCAACATGAATATCTTTTAAATCTTCATGTGATACCATTCATAGAGTCACCGTTGAAGTTATGAATGAATCAAACCGTTCTTATCACTCGGAGTACGGATCTCTGGTCATCGGCGACCCGAGAAATACAGGGTGTATACCGGGAACCGCGTGGTTTTCAAAAAGCCACATTTTTTTTAATTTTGAATCAAAAATGTATTTTTTAACAAAACAAAAGCGAAGTGCTCAAGGTCCCACATCTTGAGTGTAACTAAAACTTTAAAACTCCCTTCTACACAATAGGACCTTCCCAACTGCCATCCCCCGCTACTTGCCGTGTACTACCCAATCCAAAAACATGCGGTTCCCGGTAAACACCCTGTACATTTCGAAAATAATTATTTCGATTATATTATGCCGTTATTGAAATTAACGTATTCATAGAGAACATATTTAGAATTAAAATTTAACTGCAAAAGTATTCCCGAATTTAAATTATAGGAATCATCGGACTTAATAGCACTGCCGGTCTTTTGGGACTCGGCTCAGTACTCAATATCCTCTATATTGTGAACCTTTTATCGCTCTTATAAAGGAGTAATTCTAAGTACAGAAAAAGTCATTTCGTTCTGCATGCCACTGTAATATACTGCTGTTCTCCAAGCCTATACGCTTTGATTTTCAGTTTTCTAGTTCCGTCTCTACTGACGTTCGCTTCGTTGTTTTCCTACCAAATCTTATTGGGATATAATTTTTGTTTGTTCGCGGTCCTAGTCATTCTGTAATGCGAGACACTTTTTTTTATTAATCACTATCCTTATTCAATATTCATTAATTTCTTTCTTGGGGCCCAAGTCCTTACTCCGTAAGGGTTAGATGTAAGAAGAGACTTCTTAGTCTCAATTTCGCCCTAATGAAGTCCTTTTATTGTTATTATTATTATTATTATTATTATTATACTCGGCGTGACGACAGTGAGGTTCGTAATCTGAGTGTTATATCAATTTCATATTATACAGATAACAATTTGGTTCATCTAAAGCTTTGTCATGCCTTTCCACTACACCAGGCCAACTCATATTGATTATATTACTAAGAATGTTTTATATGTTCCAGGGATAACCTTCCTACATTTATATATATTCCCTGCAATATATATACATCCGGCCAACTCATATTGATTATATTATTAAGAATGTTTTATATGTTCCAGGGGTAACCATCCTACATTTACGTATATACCCTGCAAGCCGCCTTTTAGCGCGTTGCAAAGAGTGCATGACTCTCCTTCCCTAATCCATTAGTTTCACGTACTGTACCTGGAAAAAATTAATTTTTGAAGCAACTGGTTCTAGCATCTATTACCCTGACTTTCCTCGCTGTGTATGAACGACTTATGCAACAGGGTGGACGCATAATATCGACTATATGCTCTGAGAACGTACTTTACCTGAATTAATCAAGTAATTAAGTTTTTACTTAACATCTTCCGCCTTCTGCATCCTGAAGCAACTGAGTAAAGCTCGCTGCTTTTGACGATTCCTTTCGAAGCGTACAGCCTTTCTCTGTACATTTTTTAATTCATGAATAAAACACCTTTTAGCTTTCTTGTTTGCGATTGACTCGCATTAAATTAGTGACTAAGACGCACAGAGATAACGATTTAAAATTGCCGGAAAACACGAATGACTAAACTTTTGGTGTTATGTTATCCTACATGATCTCCGCCAAGAAAAATTAGAGGTGGTTATAATATAGTAGTCATCTCTTTGGATTGAGAAATCCGTTGCGTAAATTGGATTCACGTCCAAGCGCAAAAGAGCAAACAAACACAAATGATCGGTCGATCGCGATTGTTCTGTTGATTAGACAATGAGAATTCGACAAATTCAATACACGATGAGCTACCTTATTTATTCACCAATTTTGTATCACTTTTCCAGCAACAATTCTTGAAAAACAAGGTAAATTTACTCGTTCAACCAATTCATTTATAGAAAAAATCAACCTAATTGGGAGCTGAGAAAGAGCTTTAGGAGCAACTAAAGAATTCACTAGCTCATATCAGTTCTAAAATCTATCTGCAAGTTTGCGACTACTCTAAGCCCCTGAATTGTACGCACACAACGGTACACAAATGATGCACCGGCTGCTTAACCTTAAGGATGTGTCTAGATATTTTCTATTACATTTCTTTCGCATGACTACGTAATCGTTGGTTTGTAGGACTACAAATAAAATAATATACGAAATTTTTTAATAGTTCAAGAATATCCATAATCTTCCGTTGAAAACTTTCACATGAAAAAATGACGAAATAAGAAGCATTTGATGCTTACTTAACAAGAATAATTATTCGAGGACCACATTAGATGATTAAAAATAACAAAATGTTTCAGCTTTTAGTACACTGTACGTTAAACCACGCTCTAAGCCTAAACTAAGTAATTACGCTCTATTCGCCTTAAGCTTACTTTCATGCTCATTACATATACTGTAAGTGTGGCATTCAGTTTCTTGGACAAAGAAAGAATGGAATATTTCCCATATTTTTTTCTTTATAAATGTGATCATTTTCCTCTATGAAACATTTTCGTACCACTAAAACTTCTTGATGCACTTAATTTGCCTGAAAGGTAAAGGCTTTATTTAGAAATAATGTCAAAAAAGTACGAGGTAAATCGCTTTCGGCACATTAACTGCGAAATACCATTAAGAACCGAGTAAAATCAATTTTACCAACATATTTCGCTCAAAATACGTTGTCAACTAAAGGCACTTCTGTCACTAAGGTCACTAAACTAAGAAAATACAAGTTCCCTCTGAATACTAATTCTGATACTGAATTTTAAAAATAATAAATCGAGTCACTTTTCTTATTTTTTACTATTTAATACTTGTTTCTTCGTTCGACTATTTTCCCCCATGTTAGTCACATTATAAATAGTATTTAAAGTAAGAAAAATCGACAGCGTTCCTTTCCCTGGTTTCACATCCTTCCCTTGCATGAAACACCTCCGGAAAAAACCATCTTTTCATCCGAAACTTTAAAGACGGCGGCGCTGGATCTCAGCGCCGTGCTGCTTTTATCTTTTAACCCCTTGAATCTCCTAGAGATTGGCGCGCAGTTTTATGAAAAAGCGAAAAAATCCCCCCGGACGTCCCGTCGGTGGTTTATTTTTCCTTGTCTCCTCTATTTACGAGGTTTAATCATTCTCTCTGATGCGTCCCAACACATCCGTCGATCGAATGAATAAACATGACTCCGCCTTCCACAGCCTCCGTCAAGCCGTGGTGCCGCCTCCTTTCGCATCAGTGCATTCACCCATCCCCTTGTCTACACGGCGGCAAGTGCTTGGAGGGATGGAACCGCTTCATATGCGACTGCTCTTCAACAGCTTACTCCGGACCAACGTGCGCCAAAGGTGAGTCTATACATCCCATTTACTTATCCTTTACGATTACTTTCACTTTCCATGTTGCAAGGAAAACCACGGTAGATTATTCCCGTGAACGACACGTCATTTCTAATTTAATTAGTCAAATATCTCTGTCTGATAATATTCAAAGAGATCATCATGAGTAAAACATTTTATATACGTAACTCTTTAAAAATAAAATGTCTTTAATCTAATTTAATCCCCAAATGTTATTGATGACTAATCGGTCACGCGGTTCACCGCATTAATGAATTAGAATATACGTTTTTGGAATGTAATCTAATTCATAATTATGTAGGAAAATCTCATATATGCAGATAACGTTCAAACTTGTTTTTGAAGCAGCTATTAAAGCAATCATATAATGTTACACACCAACAAATTTTTAATATAAGATTCAATTTGTGACCTTGGATCTAAGTAATGGTTGACTTAACAATCAAAAAAACACAAAGGTCTAGTGGTGGTCTTATAATGAATATACATCTAGGGTCTTGGTACTTTCATGGCACTATATTATACAATCGAGGCCGTTGTCTACTTTCTATTCTAACTGATATTCCCTTCATACGCTTTTCCTATCACTGGAAGTAACTTTGAAACGGAATGATCATGTTGATAAAACTAAATAAACTGAATCTAGGGAGATATTGCAAATTAACAATGATCTGTTACCTTTGTGTAAAGAGTGTTGCAACTCATATCCTCCCAAGAGATAGGAATTTTTGACCCACAAATGATCATGAAATCGAAACTTTGGTAATCATGCTGCAAACATATGGCTATCCTTTCATAAACAGTAAACCAATCAAATATCATTAATTACATCGCTGCTAAAAGATGCACAATTAGTTGGCGATTTTCTTTCCTCTGCCTTGTTTTACCGTTGTTCTTTACGCTCTGTTTGAAGTGAGAATTTGGAAGATACTATTCACCTGATAGAGTATTCGATGAATATTACTGTCTTCTTCTTAGGTCTCCGGTAGTCGATTATTTACATTTTAAACATGAGGAAATACAACTTAATAATACTTTACGTATAAAAAATTTCACAAATTCTTTTATTTAATTCATATAGCTAACAGAATGAGGTTGCAATGTACATAATCTTGAGGTAGGTCCAAAATCGTCGTGAGAAATTTCCTTTAGGCCATTTGTTTGCTTCTTGATATCAGGTCCTTTCCTTAATTTCATCTGCAAACATTGTCTAAGCTTCCCTATTTCCCAATACTCCATCACTCCAGCATCCATCCTTTCTTTATATACCACCCACTTGCCCTTTCTTTGTTTTTCCAATCGATACATGATATTTTGTTTCTCAAGCCATCGAGCCACAATGTTACCACGTAGTAAGTAAACGTGGGCTTCATTTCCCCTCCAAGATTTCATCACATCGTGTTTTAAGAGTTACTTTGTCCAATTACTGAATGGGATACTGTTCTTAGAAACGTTTCTTACCGTTCACGAAAAAGGATGGAAACCGTATTTAATTCACTAACACGCGAATTCTAATCAACTACATTAAGTGCGCAGGGATTACATTTTATTATCTTCCCTCTTTGCATTTTGTGTATGATATACACTGAGATACTAAGGATTATATTTTTAAATAATGCTTAAAATAGGCTATTACTTAAAAAAGTGATTTCGTTACTTTAACAACCCTCATCCATAGGCTTACATTTCCTTAGAGTAGTAACAATAACAATAATGATAATATTAACTTCTCCATTGGAAACAAAAAGATCCCAATTACATCCATCTCAGTAACTATTACTATTTACAAAGACACAAAAAACCATTCCCTAGCCAGAAAAAATCCGATTACTTATTTTGTGTCAAATTGGGTAGATACCGTTGAAAGAATAAATAAATAGTGCATTCAGGAAAAAAGACGAGATACGGGAGTGTTCTACCTTTCGGTAACACTATTAAACACTATTAAACGCCATCTTCTTCACTTGTTGGTAAATTAACCCACCCTGTCACCCAAAATATGAAAATTAGAAGAAAAGAAATTGTGACACGGCTTTTATGAATTAAAAGTTTAAAAACTTTCGAAAATCCATCTTTGTCTGCGTTCCGTACCGCGTTGCAACCGATTCTAGATAAAGGGAAAGGTTCCGTATACTGACCTTCCAATAAATTGAATAATTAAGGTATCAGGAGAGAAATTTCAGGACAGAGTACTGCTGCATTACTTTGGTATTGATCTCCTCCCATAAATACGCACTTAACGATGAATCTATCTTTCTCTTAATGCAGAAGCGACCCTCTTGAGTTTCAACGGCTCGCAGCACGTGACCGTGTGGCCGTGGCCCGAAGAAAGTCACTCCCAGGCCGAAGAGATGGCTCTGCGATTTCGAACGACGCGCCCTCTCGGACTTCTGCTGCTTTCGTCCACGATCACCAAACACTTCTCCCCGCTGTCCCTCGGGGATAGGGTGGAGCTGGCACTCGCCGGGGGACGCATCAGGCTCACTACGAGACTCGGAGATGCGGAAAAGGTATCCCACACCTCGATCGACTATTCTCCGTCAACGATAACGTGATGTATTTCATACGACGTGCCTCAAACGATGTAAAATATTTACAGTCGCATTTCTTCCTAACTCAATGGGAACTCTCACAAAACTATCCTTATTTTGTACACTTCACTTAAAAAAATAAAGCCCCGCATTAAATAAATCTGGATACTGTTCATTAGTAATAATAATTAACGATCGATTAGGCCAATTACAAGATCTCAATCCTATCGTTGGCATTATTAAATGTAACTACGAGTCGTATTTTTATACGGGTTGTTACTAGTACTACTATACTAGTATAGGTTTGGCCTGTACTAGTACTACTAGCATAGGTTTCGCAGGTTTTTCACACCCCCTTATTGTGGGTGTTTTCCTGCAGTAGAATTTGTTTCCTAAGCTCTTAGCTTAGGTATCTAAAAAACCACAAAGTAAACTTCTTCTTTGTATATTTTCTCAAGCTATCTCTTTTTTATAATAATAATAATAATAATATAATAAGTAAATTTATTCCATCTTAAAGAGAATACAATTTTACATATATGTGGCGAAGGGTTATTTATTTATTTATTTTTACTGATGTAAGAAGAGGCCTAAATAAAGTCCTTTTATTATTATTTTTATTTCACCATCTCCCTGTAAGGATTCGCACCACATAGGCACGCAAGTCTTTTAAATTAATAAAATAAGGCGCACTTACCGCAAAAGCTTCGCCAATACTGTTCAAATTTATCAATCTTCAAAAGAAGTGGGTGTTACATATCACGCTCCTATTTACACAATTTCATGTAAATAAGTGAGACTGTTGGTATTGTCTAGAACGGAAATATAAGCACCGTATATTCTCGTGTACAAGCCAACCTGAATATAAGTCGATGCATCTAATTTTATAAAAAAACTGGGAAAACTAATTGACTCAAGTATAGGGTGTGGAACGAAGCAGCTACTGATAAATTTCAAAATAAAAATAGATAGCAATAAAACTGCAGTATTTATGAACGGCACGCGATTGCAGAGAAAATTGATAAAGAATTATTAACTGAGCAATTAAGGAATTTACAAGCCGATTTCCGGTAGACTTTTTCCTTCGGAGAACAGGTAAATGGGACCCTCACTCGATTGTAGAGCGAGGGGGTTTTTTAATCATAAAAAAGGTGCATAAAAACTTGGCTTATACAAGAGCATTTACGGTATGTCGTATGTTCATCTGAAACTATATCCTTGTTTCCGATGTAAAAGATAAATAATATTACAACAGTTATATCTGTGAACAACCATCTATATCTGTAATGTGGCAATATTTCATAAACCGCACATCCATATCAAGTCGATATGCAATATATGTATTTAAATACATTTTGAAAAGTGAGACTTAAATGCCAAAAATAGTTTTGACATTGATTTGACTTCGAATTAATAGAAAATAAAATTCTACGGAGATCCTTCAAATATATAAATCAACATTATTAGCTCACAAAATGATAGATTTACATTCCTTTAAGAGCTTAAAATCTTATACTACATTTATTTCTCGAAAATATTCGTGAGGAAAACATTAAACTCATATATTTGCCATTCGTGGAAGGTGAAATTTTGTGAATTTCGAAATATCTCTTACCTTACCGATTATTACCGATAATTTATAGAAAAAATATCTTAACAGCATCTCCAACTAAAATAACTTAAATCTTAATTTATAGTGAAACTTTAGGAGCCATACTAGGCTTTATTTGAGTTGTCCAAATTCATTTTCATATAACTTTCTTATCTTTTCATTCCTGTTAAGTTTCGACAATTCAGATTAGGATTTTATTTTCAGTTAAAATTTACTCTAATTATAAACTGATATGTTCAACATTTTTTTAAGGCACAATGCACCATAATTGACCCCTCTAAGACGAGATTTAAAGGTAGTACAATATTTAGTGAACGCCTGATAGTTTAATTTCTTTACATTTTCGTCATGAAATGAAATGTGCAACCAATTACAAATAATTAAAACCGATATTTTCCTACCCCTACAGACGGTCCAAGCTGGTCACGGTTTGAATGACAACCAATGGCACACAGTGAGATTCTCAAGAAGGGGATTCCTACTCAGGCTACAAGTTGATAACGACCCAACTGTTACGGGTAAATACTTTCACTAAGAGTTAATTTGAAAAAAATCTAATGTGAATGTTTCGTATACATGTTTAAAACATGTATACAAAAGGTAACAAATATTTTCTATATCTATTCATTCATCAATACTTTATAAAGCCTGAGCCATTAGCTTACGTTTCCATATAAATGTTCTATATTGTCTAGTAAGTCATTCTAACTTATTTAAAATTGATGGCTCGATTCCACGTTGTCTCAAGAGTCAAATTGCTGTTCCAAGAGACTTGACTTCATCTACATTTAGCTGAATTCGTGTTAGAAAAACGCTTTATCATGTGTTTACTTTGTTTAAACTTCAGTTTTATCAAGCTGATCTCCTGTGGGTTATCTGTAACTCAATATAAATCGGTGCACTGACACGCAAATCTCTCTTTATTTATCTAACTTAATTTATAAAATTTGTTTTAACTTATCTTTTCGAAGCATTTCTATTCGGATCTTCCGACGCTCGATTTCTAAACTGCTCGGCTGACCGATTCCGCGATCAACCGAAAGCACAGTTACCGACAGCTTGATTGAGCGATACTCCAACCCATCCCACCCCATTAACAATAATATATAACTTCAGTGACATACGTATTTGCGACAGTGTATTTACAATGGAAGTAACAATAAGTCGAGACGTCGTTCAATCAAGCTGTCGATCAACTGAGTTGCCGGTTAACCGAGCAGTTGAGCAATCGAGGTCATTCGAGGAGATCCCTTTCTATAACGCATCATTAATAATTTAAATACCATCCCTCAGGAGAGCTGAACGGGAAGGAGATGACCCTAGTAATGGACGCAATTCACATCGGAGGGATAATCCAATCCGCGGAGCATCCAACCAGTGCTTCACCTCCAGCGCCAAACTTCGTCGGACACATGCAACATTTGTCCATCAACGGACGCTCGTATTTCGAGATGGCCAAAGCAGGCCAAGCCGGCCCGAGAGTGAAAGTAACGGCGAGGTACGCCCGTAGGGATCCCTGGTGGTCATCCGCAGAACATAACCCATCGTCGTCCTTCAGGTCTAGGCCAGAGCCTCTGGTACACCATCCAGTGACCTTCCGGTCCAAGCACACCTACGTGGGCCTCCGGACCCTGAGGAACTACGGAACCGCCGACGTTTACTTCCAAATGAAGACCTTGCAGCCATCTGGGCTGATACTATACAACGCTGGGAGGGATGACAGCTTTTTCGCGGTGGAACTCGTCGGTGGTCACATACATTACGTCTTTGACCTCGGAGATGGACCCGTAAGGGTTAGAGACAATGCCAGGATGTCCCTCAACGATGGAAAGTGGCACGGTGTCACCATAGGGAGACCTTCTCCAAAAAAGCACACCCTCATGGTGGATGACCACTTGGCTTTTGTCATGACAGGGTCGGGACTCGGCGTGACGGACACCTTCGATCTTGATGGCATACTTTACGTTGGTAAGTGTAGAATTTATTCTGTACTATAGTATGGTGTCTTCAATTGAAAGTGATACGATAGTTTCTTCCGAAAGGACTATCATACTAGCAATACTGTAGATAGAGCTGGGTTAAAATTTAGGTTCATCCCAATTATGAACCCTTGGTATTTGAAAGCCTTCGGTAAATCTTATCGTTTGGCAAGGACATTACATTTATGGCATTGATTTAAGACACTTTTCTTAATACTTGGGAACGATTCTGTAGTAAGTGCAGATAAAATTAAGTTCAACTTTATTCGATATTAATGATTAATACTTTACGGTAGATACATAAGTCGCAATAGGATTTTGGTCTCAATGAAGATTGAACTAAACTTCTGTTATTTTATGGCAGCTTAACGCTCCTTATATCAATTCAATTCACACCATTTAGTAACATAAAACGAAGTACTTTACAAATTCAGATGTTTTCAGAGATTAATAATTATAGCTCAAATTATAAAAATATTTCAAGTGACTCCAAAAAATATATTTAATATAACTTAGAATATGGAGCGTAAGTAAATAAATCCAAACAGACTTTTATGCTATATTTACCATCTAGATCAAATAATAGTAATAATGAATAAGAAACGTTAGTATGGTTGAACAGAGTTGTAGACAGTTAATAGCAATTCATCTTTAGCATGGAGATTCTATTGTAGTCAACATATTGTACTAATTTTAATTACTAGGTAATTATGAATATTATTACTGTTAAGGCAAGAATTGAATATGGGAGAAAAAAATCTGTCCTGTCTCGCTTATTAAACCATATTTACGGGCAAGAAAAATTTATTTTGATTGCATAACTGATCCTTATCATTTATATTTGCAGGTGGGATCCCAAGAAACAAATTTGAAAACTTACCCGAGCAAATTGTTTCACGGCATGGTTTTGAGGGATGTCTTGCATCATTGGACCTCGGTGGCGAGACCCCCAGTCTCATAGTAGATGCCATCATCAAGAGCCCTCAAGTGACACCAGGCTGTGAGGGAATGACAAAATGTAGCTCAAACACTTGTTCCAACCATGGGTCGTGTGTTCAACAATGGAACTCATTCGAATGTGACTGTGATATGACATCATTCACAGGACCAACTTGTTCTGAAGGTAATATTGTTGAGTAGTTTAGAGGAGCTAATTCTAATATTAACCAAACAAATATGTTTCTTGGTTGTGTGAACAATATAACAAAGTTTATAAATACGAATTAATGGCTTCCTTCAAACTCTTGCATAATTAGTTGAAAAATCTGTAAAACTTATGATAGATAAGCTCATAAAACTGATGATTATTTCAGTAATATACAAACTCAAGCATGCAATACATCGTTAATCAATCTAATAAAATGCATAAACATACTGACCAAAATAATACAGATAAAATAATCATCAGAAATGAAGAAGGTGATATATTTATAAGCTGAAAAATATCTTAGAAAACTGACATTAGAGAAAATGCAAGAACTTCTCTTTTTTAGAAGTTTTTTGCTTCCTGCTTCATTAAGTATTAGGCTTATAGTATTATATAATTATTATTATTAAGTGTAAAATAACTCCACCCTTGAGGTTTTGATTTGATAATGAAGAAACCGAGAGATTGATTTAAAAAACAAACTATGCTGGCTTAAGCTTCTTAAGAAACTTCATATTAAAGGAAGCTAAAACTAAATACAGGAGATATGGAAGAGAATAATAGAAATAAAACATTTTTTTTATAAAAATAGCCTTTAACTCTAAAAACTTAACTGTGGAAATTCCCAAATTATTTGAATTCACTGTTGAAGCACTTTTAATAATAATACTAACAAAATAAAACTGTGAGGAAGAATATTTATCTGCCTTTACCTCGGAAATATAAACTCAGAGCCCTGGTTTAGTATTTGCTTAACTAGTTAAGAATGGTCAATAATGATGGTTCAATTCTCTTTTCAGAATCTGTTGCATATGAATTTGGAAGCCATGGAGATGGTGGATTGATAACCTACACCTTTCCAGAGGAACACAGGCCTCAAACGAAAGGAGATACGTTAGCTGTAGGATTTTCTACCTCAGTCGAAGATTCAGTTTTGGTTCGAGTTGACAGTGGAGTTTCACACGATTATCTAGAACTAGAGATTGTAAGTGTTACTCCTATAAATTCCCTTTTTTATAAACCTATATCCATCAGTAACGTTTCATTAATTTAATTACCTTTATGTCCATCCTTGATGGTGAAATATACTCTGCTTATAATGTTTGAATAACAGATTTTTCACTCTAATTTCCTAGGTGGAAGGTAACATATTTGTAGTGTACAATATGGGAACAAACGATCACCCGATAGGAGAGACTGGAGTTAAAGTCAATGACAATGCATATCACGTAGTTCGATTTACTAGAACTGGAGCAAATTCTACATTACAACTGGATAATTATCCTGTGCAATCTCACTACCCAAGTGGTAAGTACTTCTACTTCCGATACAAAATTCAGCGATTATTACCATAATATATAAGTTTTTTGTTCAACTGCACTGAAGAAAACTAGGGTAAATTTTTCAGCCCATTGACAGCTATGAATGAACTTTGCTTTTTTTCATTGTGAATTAGGTAAACAGCTTCATTTTACCTATTACTACTGAATATTTCACATTATGACCAATATTCACCTATAGATACAAATATATTCTTTGCATATTATTTCTAAATATACATTTCTGGTGACCAGCTCTTTTCTCCATTCACACTCCATAAAAACATATAAATAACACACAATTTGAAAGAGAAAGTTATCTGACCAGCCAAATATAGACCAGAATAAGAAAAATGCATCATTTGGTCAAAAAATTGAGTTATAATTTGAATTTGCCATCCCCCCAATGACTGCAGCACCATAACACAGTCTTGCAAGGAAGCTCTCCTTTGCTTTTATAATAACATGGATATCTATTGCTTTTCAATGCGGCCTAGATGGGACTAGAGGAGATCTCACTAAACAATTCCCTGTGAAAGTTTCATCTCCTATGACCAACAATAAAGTACAGGGACAAACAGTACAAAGGGTTGGACTGTATTTACCAGAACCAGTTTTCTTAAACAAGCAGTTGTAAGTGGCATTTTCAAAAGTGCAAACCTTTGGAGATATCTAAGTTTGCGTTAACGATACTTACAATCAAAACCTTACTCATTGACATCATCAGCCCCAATGAGGTTTCATAATACTGATAATTCTATACACACATTTTTTTTATTCTTACTTTTTGATATAACCTGTTGTTTTACCATTCTATGTATATACACCTGTTCATCACCTCGTTAAAAAACATACATTTGTACTACTTTCTATGAACCTGATTGCATACATTCCAGTGATAATTTTTGCAAAATTTTTGCACAGGGCAACTAGTAAATACTATTTTCATTTAATTTTGAACAAAATTCACATTTTGTATGAAATTCATTTACAAATATTATTGTAAGAAATTGAAATTTCAGTTAACTTTTGCATTTAAAGCTCAAGATAATAAATAAATGGCAACTATAAGGCATAGGGAAGCATACTTAAATTTTAAAGGTTTAGATGCAATGTAATCCTATATTACGCTATTGCAATTAATAGCAATGGTATTATCATTAATTGAAATTAATGGCATTGATTGAAATTAATGGCATTAATTGCATTATCCTAATTTAATAATAATAATATATTAAATGATTTGAGAGAAATATTACATGTACTCAAGATGTTAAACGTTTTTAAGATACCATTCTGGTTAAAAATGCAATTTTCATGATACTTTGTTAAATTCAAATGATTTCAGCTTCAAAAATTTTCCGCACAATATAATGAGACAAACTATTGGAAATCATAGATATCGACGCTGTTTTAAAATTAATTTTCATGAAAAAGAACTCTAAAAAATATCCCTCAAGAAACACACCTATGCAAACAATTAAAAGTTTGGCTATTTTATACAAAAATCATTTGAGATATACTTCTTATAATTCAATCCCATTTTAGGACATCAACTGACAACGTTCAATGGGCAGGCCAGCATCCAAATTGGAGGTCGCTGGAGCAGGACGAAGAGAGGGATTGAAAGACCATTCATGGGGATCATTGCTGGACTGTCTTTCAATGGAAGGCATATACTTGATCTAGCAGCTGATCTTGATCCACATATCCTACTTAAAGGGGATGTGAGGAAGGTTGATACCCGCAATGTGCACTCTCACATGACAGGGAGCAATGCAATGCACCATCATAGAAGACGTTTGCACCCTTCCAGGCACCCTTCCGAAGTTCACACAAGAAGGCGTTTCGGGCACAATGAGCTACATCTGCAGAAGATGCAGCAGGTAAAAAAAGCACATCCCAATTTTACCAAACAACAGAGAAAATAGAGACGGTAGCATAGTTTTATCTTGGGCAAAATGACTTGCATCAAAAAGAAAAATTGTCAACAGAATGCACATAAAGAAAGAAAATTTGGAACAGGGCTGTCAATGAATTAGAGGTTTGAAATCTCCAATAGCCATCTTTGTCTGTGTTCCTCACCTCATTCACTGGTATTTGGAGAATATAGGAAGAATGGTCGCTCTTTTTAGAAACACCCAATGTACATTTCAAAAGTGATGCTTCCATCTTCAGGGGTGATGAAGCACTTTTCCAATAAGTACTCTATTACCCTTGATTTCTCCATATACTGATAATTGAGGGAAGGAATGCCCACAAAGATGGCTATTGGAGATTTTAAACCTCTAAAACAGAATGCTTGTTTAAAATTCATTTGCATATGATGATACTAAATTCTACTATATAAAAAATTAAGTATGCAAAATTCTGTCTTTCCATGCCCAACTGTAATTAAACTATAAAATACTAAAAGACCTAAAGGTTTTTAAGGGAGAGAAAATCAACCAGTTTTTCAGTTGTTTAAGTGAAAAGTAAATTTAAGGTCTCAGAATAAACTAAATAATTTACTGATTGACATAATTCTCGTCTTATGCTGGAAGTGGGATGATGCTATTCCCATCCCATTCCAACACTAGTTTCATCAACAGTAACACTGACAGTGCAGAATGATTCATACACCAGCTTTTATACAAAAATTGCAAATTTCAGCCTGCCTCAAATGTTTTAAACAAATTTTCTTAAATCAATTTAAATACTAAGACTGACAGGCTTAAGAATGAAGATATATTAGTTTGGCAATAATCATATTGTCATGACAGCACTAATTTTCTTCACAAAACAATCTAATAGTTGAACAAATGTAGATTAATTTGTCTCAGCAACAAATTTAACAGATATTATCCTCAATTTTATACTAATTCTATAGTTGCCTTGCCGTTTTCAATGATTAAACAAGTAGAAGTAACCCTGTGACTTCTTAATAAAACATTCCAAAAAGAAGATGAAAGTCACATATAATGAGGGATTGAACTTTATACAAACATTTCACAGGATTTTATTATAATTGCTTCGTAATATACTATGCCATAATATTAATACTAATAAAAAAACTTCTTTATTTGGGTAGGGGTGAAGCAAAATAGCTCTTCCATCTAACCCATTATCATAGAATACACGATTATTAATTTAAAAAGATATTATGAGAAAAAATGAGCAGAATTGTAGAATAAAAACCTAAGAGATTCTTAGGAAAGATGTATTAACTGAAGGTAAATACCCACAAAGAAGGGGGTGTGAAAAACAAGTGCAAACCTATTGATAGTAATAATTAAAAGATTTTACATTTGCATAAGTGTTATCAATATATAATAATATAAATGAATTGAGTACGAAAAAGTACAAAAAATATAAAAAATGATTATTTAGCACCATACCCATAAGATTAGATATGGCTATTTCCAACACACAAGTAAGTGCTAAAACAAAAATTAAAAGGATCTCAATTATTATGTTTTCTAAATTCTATTTTATTCTCCCACTCATAGACCCCAGCTTCTGAATTCCCTGGAACTATGGATGATCTGGTTTTCTCTGGAGCTGGCTCTGGATGCAATGCTGATGACGAAGACGAATGCACGCCAGTATTTGACACAGGATCTGGTTAGTGTATCAGATTTCTAGAGCATAGCTGATTATGAGTTTATATATATTCATAGTGATTAAAAATTATTGGATTAGATTGAGGAAAACACTGGATTAATTCTGCATGTGTATGTAAGGAAAGAAGTTTATAACATTGCGTTAATGAATAAGAGGTTTAAAAATCTCCAATAGTTATCTTAGTCAGCAATCCACACCTCATTGCCACCTTTTTGCAGAAACAACAGAGAGGAGTAGATTAATGCTGTTTAAATAACCACCCAATGTACATTTCAATGGTGAAACTACCTTTCACAGTTTTACTACTCCTGAGGATGATACTATTAATCTATGATAATGATGATGAGTCTCTATAATTCAATATAACTTGTAAATCTCATAGTAAAACTTCTATATATTCTTTTCGTATTTATAAAAAGTAGAGAGTAGCACGTTTTTATCATGTTCCATGCAGTGTCAATTTCATTAGTTGATATCCTATGGCTGAATACAGTTTATTTCAATTATACATAGAATGTTAGCTCTATATGCTGTAATAAGTTTTTTTAATTCTTTGCTAACACTTATCACTTTTTTAAATATGTATTTATTGTGTGATATTCTGCTCTCAGCCACAGGGTAGTAGTAGAAGTAAGAAAGTAGAGTCTATAATTATATTAACAGGCTTCCTTTCTTATTTAAAATTATAAATAATTAATTTTATAAATAATTTACAAATTAAATATATAGCAGCAACATAAGAAGGGTAATTTTATTCGATTCTTTTTTGGTGGTATGCTATTTACAATTTGAGTCGCTTGGATTCTTAAGAAATGATGGAAACTTAGGAAATTTTGTTGTGCGTAATATCCCATAGCAGCCACACCTAAGCCCGGCCACATCGTGGCCACACGAGGTAACTCGTTATCACATGCCGAAAAAACCTAGTTGTACAAAATATACGGCTATTTTAGGACCTCTAACCAGGTGCTTCATGTTTTTTGAACAGTTCTTCAACAATCCGAATAATTTTCATCGGTCAATTTATTGATGGCGATCTAGGAACTGGTTATATATGTGAGAACTCCGAAAAAAACAGCTTTTTTCAGAAAAAAGTCATTACTCCGCTATTTTTCAATATTAAGGGCTAACATTTTAGGGTTGTGCACACAAGATATACCACTACCATAACAAAATAACAGCATCTGCCGATCTTGCAAAAAAAATATTTATTTTGCAAAATTACTGGTGGGAAAATTGGAAAAAATCACACATCATAAAATTTGCTTTTTTGGGCTTTTATTGGCTTCTAAATACATAATTACTTATAGAAAAGTGAAAAGTATTATTTTCATGATATTTGAACAAAACAAATTTTGCGGTTGCGGCCACACTGGGGTAACTAGTTACCCCATGCCTATAAATGGAACGCTCGAAGCGCCCCCACGCATTTTTTCGGGTACCTATGTAATGGGATCACAAGTCACACTTGCCTACTGCCGACAGATGTAGTTACTTGTATCAATTTCAAACGTTATATACCTCTAATTTCCCATTTTCTGAGCATGGGGAACGAGCTACCCCCAGTGGCCGCTAAGGGTTAATTCAGTATTACTCAAGAATATATGCAGCATTCATTCTTTCAAATTTTGTTACACATATGAATATGTATTATGGTAACTATGATACATAAATAGCAGGAGCAACATTAAGTCCATTTTGGAGATTTCTTAATAACACTGATTTACTAAAGGACTTATATGCATTGGTTTGAGGTGATCAAGATGAAAAAATAAATTTTTGGGAGGTAAATGGAGTTTTAACACAAGATTTTATGGGAGCTAGTTTGTGTGATTCTCATGAACTGCATAATGTTCCATGTTGACAAATACATAATATTTCAGAATTCTGCTATTTTTCTGTACTGATTAGTACTTATAATAAAAATCAGGCATGAATAAGTTAAGTTCCATCATACTTAAAGGGGGAATTTACTAACATGGAATACCTATAACTTATATCCTATGACAACATGTGATATCAATTGATACCTTTTAGATTGGCAACTAGCTGACTCTGGCTTTAAGATTTCAAAGACACAACATTCCCTTATATCATTTAATAGTGCCACTTTTCCTTTGGTCTAGGAGATGACCTCATCACTCCCGTTTATGTCCCTCCTACAAGACCCCCTCCAACGGCACCCCCTAAAGGAGGCAGAAAGCCATCTGAAGGAGGAGGATCTAAGCCTTGTGACGATGAGGACTGCTTCCCAGGATCTGGCTCAGGAGAAGCTGTCACTACAGAGGATGGAGGAGGAACTGCTGGACCAGATGGTCGAGGTCAACATCTAATCCTCCTCTTTAATTGACATAGGAAAACCATAGACCTCTATCCTCTAAGACTTATAAATACTTTTAGTTACTACTCTAATACTCTTACTAATTCCTTCATCATGAAGGATCAATTTACATTGTCTTAAGCATTGGATATTGCTAAAACATTTCACTAAATTTATTTTGAAATGTTCAATCATAATAGCATTATTTAATTATAGAATAAATACCAGTCATAAACCTATGATGATCTTAATTAAATGCAATTATTCAGTTAAATTCTTAACAGTTCTAATTTCACATAAGAAACAAATCTTAGGAAATCTTGCTTCAACAAGGATAACTAAATGAAAATACTTGATTTACTATCAAATTACAAGCAGCCTTTTGGTACTGTTTTCAGCTAAAAAAAAATAGGGTGTCCACTAGAATTGATGGTGTACTAGATTCGAGCACACTGCTACTTGTGCACATGTATGTACACTCCTGGCCAAAATTAACGCAGCACCGGCCGTAAGGATCGCTAGGGAGGTGCTGCGTTAATTTTGGCCAGGAGTGTACCATAGCGCAGGGCTGGCTGGATCCTTGGCATGCCCTGGTTCTATGTTACTTATCAAAAATTGCACTAATGTGCTATTGATGTTTTGACAAAGCCTCAAAGAAAAACTGTCTGCCAATAGTTTTTAATTGAAATGGAATTGGTTAGCCCATCAAACCTTTTAAATAGCCAATTTTAAATTGGTTAATGTGCACTCAAACCTAGGACTTGAAGCATAGACAACTACCAGTATTTTGTATTTAGTTTATATGCTAATAAATATGCATATTTAGAATCCGTGTATAGTAGGTGTATAGTAAACAATTACACAGTGCTGCGAATGGCATGACTGCGGTTTAAATTAAAAAATCAGAGGCTCTAGGCACATTGTCATGCATAGGACACATTAACAGATAGCTCAACTTACAAAAAGACAAAATCTTTGCATTTGGGCCCTTCAATGGCAAGGCCCTTAGACAGAGCCCAGTGTAAATTTATCCCTGTTTAGGTAAAACCTTTTCTCATATTTGCAATCTTTTTAACAGTTCCAACATTGGAGACAGATGTGAGCAGCACAAATGGAGGAGCCCCAACAGATGCCATCATTCCAGACATAGGCACTACCTCAGCCCCGTCCCTCCCTCCACCATCCCCACAGCCTTCCACACCCTCCAGTACAGAGGTCTTCCCTGATAACTCCTCCTCCTACTCCTCCACACCTCCCTTCCCCACATTTCCCCCCTCATCTCACCACATCACTACTTCCACAACCGAGTTACCCCCGCCACCGAGACCTCCCCCACCTCCCCCAGCCCCACCGGAGCTCGTCATCCCTACCAAGGGAAGTGCCAACTTCGCCAATACTAACGGTCGGGGACGGATGCCCCCACGCATCTCCTCGGAGGCCGCCGAGAACACGGCCCTCATCATCGGCATCATAGCCGGAGCCATGATCGCCATCATACTCATCATCCTGGTCATCCTCAAGTTCAAAGGTCGTACCGACGGCTCCTACAAAGTGGACGATAGCAAAAGTTTTGGGTACGGAGGAGGGGGTGGGTCTCCCGCCGTGGGGGCCAGCACGACCCTGCTCCCGCCTCCCACCGCCCCCGTGGCGACCTCCGCAGGGGCTTCTGCCGGCTTCGTCGCGAACCAAGCGGCGCTCGCGGCGCAGATGAATGGGAACGTGCGGAACGGGGACGGGAAGGGGACGGTGGGAGGGAAGCCGCCCGCCAAGCGGAGGGAATTGAAGGACATTAAGGAATGGTACGTGTGAGTTGTGAGGGCGCTGAAGAGCCCGTCGTCCGAGCCAGGGAGGGCCAAAACCTCTCGATGTAAGACGCGCACAAGAATGGGCGGAGCCGAGGGGCAGAAAAGAAACCCCCCTTACGTAACGAACGGAATCTCCCCATCCCCCGTCGTCCCGATCCCCAAGGATGTCGTCTGTAACGAGGTCTGTGACTGACCCACGCAAGAACGGTGAGGAGGCGAACCGCTGAAAAACTAAGAACGCTGTCGCCGGAAAACCGTTCCGGGCGGCATCTAGTGTGTAATACTTAAAACCTGCTTCTTCGCCGCTTCCTCCGCATATTTTTTGAGTGCCGCCGGCGTCGTGTTTTGCCCTTTCTAAGAAAAGGTTTGAATGTTTTTGACGATGCCTAGAAACAGCCCTGAAAAAATGCATAACTACCGGTTGGAATAAGTGTCTTAAGGCCTCTTTGGGTTGGCGGCGAATCAGGCTCAATGGAGTGTTAATTCCAGGCAATAAAATGTTACGATGAGAATTGAAGAGTAGATTGACTCTCTTTTCGAGCTTTAACGCTCGATTAGGTTAAATAAGTGAGAAGAAGAAACAAACTAATAAGCTCATGTTACAGAGAAATCGCCCCTAGCGATGGTCGAGGATGTTGTCGGTGGTCAATGCGGCGGGAAAGTACGTTTCTTGTGATGAAACCGGCAGTGTAGTGCTGTAACGTTCGTGGTTCTTAAGTACTGTGAAAAATCCCCACTATACCTCTCCGTGTTCTGTATTTACCTTTTTCTCAATTGTAGGGTATGGTGCTCAGCTTTCTGTCTCACACAAAATACTGAGAGAGTGATAAATTGGACGTCTGGTGGATTGCGTCTTGGATGTTGATGTGCGTAGATGTGGAGGGTGTAGCCAGATCTCAGCTTATCACTCCCTCGTACGCACTGCCAATCTCTTAATTAATTATGCTGAATCATTCAACATTCCTTATTCCCTTCGAGTGAAAAATGCGTGAGTAATGTCAGCTTGCTTCAATGGAAATCTTTCCCCAGTTAAAAGGCGGAATCCAAAAGCAAATTCACGGACGCGCAAATCGAGATTTTTTTCTTTTGACTGTAATGAAAACTTCATGTGCGCCAAGGCATTCGGGATGAAAGAAATTGACCGTTGGGAACCATCTTAAAGAATAACGAAATTCCCTTATCAATGTGCTCCTTATACAAAACTCAAAAAAGTTTCGCGTTCTTGCTGTGTGTGTGTTCCAAAGTTTTGTCCGCCTCCGTCTTTATATTTCTTGTGCTATCTCTATCTCTCTATATCATATATCTATCTGATACCCAATCCCTTTTTAAACAAGACTTTCCAAAGGGTGTCCGAAAAAATCAAGTCAACAAACAATACTCATCGATCACTCAGTTACCATCCAAACACTGCCATTCGAATCTGCACACACAAATCGGCAACAGGCGAGTCCTCGTTCTTTTACGGGATTTCGGATTCGCGGACAAAAGGAACTATTAGAGAAAGGAAACTGCTTCATCTTGTCTGTATCATGCATCGAAACGATGACCAAACACCCATTTTCGACAAACTCTGCCCCTCACCCTCCCCAAATTTCCAGTATCATCGAGCTCCAAACATCTCGAACTTGGTTTAAATGGCAGTTAAAAACAGTTGCTGAAGCGAGATCCTTGCGATTTATTCCGGCGTACGTACACAGAGAAAACCTCTTAATTTGTTGTATAGAAATTCAACATTGTACGTCCTTGTTGTTTCTGCAAAATAAAAAATTGTTTCTTTTTCCAGCTGCCAGTTTTCAATTTCTTTATGTGATCAAGGTTTAGAACTAATTAAAAGTGAATGAATGATTGGAGCACACAATCCTGTGGTATCTATCATATCATTTGAATGACTGTAATTGTGTAATTAATGGAGTTTTTATAAAATCTTACAAATACAAGACATCTCGTTCATTGATAGTCTACAGCAAATTCCATAATAAATTCCTCTGTAATAAAGGAAAGAGGATTAAGCTTCATTCATCTGATTCCCTTTTAAAAATATTCATTATGATTTAAGCGGAAAATTCACCATGAAAAAGCTTATTAAAAATGTTAAAATAATAAAATAAATATCATTAAATAAATAATATTATCAATTATATATATACAAATAAAATTTTGTAACACAAATTTCAAGCCGACATCATATCGAGAGGGTCCACAAAAGAAAAAAAAAGGATTGAAAATTTTCTTAAAATTCGCTGTAATTTATCCGTCTGGCATCGAACCCTGGTCTTCCTGGTGATACTTACTATGCAGCACAACAGAAGATAACCATCTGTAACTATGTATGAAAACTAAAGCAGAAATATTTGCTGCAACTGCCTCAAACGACGTCCTACTTTTCCCTTATATTCTTTATGTGAGAAATATTAATGTGCTCTGGCATCGAACCCAGGAACAGAACGGTCTTATCTAATTTTTTTAAAAACCAATTCTTAATATGCATCTTTTAGGATAACAGGAAATTCCTATCATTTTGATAACTGCCTCAAACAAATAATGAAAAACTACCTCAATGTATTTTAAATGGGAGATTTTTGCATCGTCCTAGCATCGAACTCAGGATATTTTCTGTTAAAGTCATTATTTTTTTCGATAGAAAATGCATTTAAATAGGAAAAATCGTGAATTAGGAGCCTTTTGGCATCGAACCCATGACACTGAGGTTCAAAGTTGCCTTTTTTCCTAGAGGTTACACATTAATACCTATACGCTGTAAAAATTTCAAGTCAATGATGCTTGTGGTTTAGCCAGTGAATTTGTATCCTATCTTGCTATCTATCTATATATATATGAATTAATTCAGAGAAGGAATTATATATAATAGATATGAATAAATATTGATAATAATATAATAAATAATAAAATATTTCCTATTCTGCTATTGTTAATATATCAGTCTTAAACCACATACTAACAACCAGCTTTGAAATATAGTAAGCAAATCGATATAAAAACTATTTGTAAGTCTAAGTATCTTATCCAAGTGTGACAATATTCTAATGCTACATACATTTTTGGGACCATTCAAAATTCCTAAATATCCTGTAAGATATCCATATTGAGGTAACCACATCAGAGGCAAGCATTCCACTCAAAGTAAAAATATTTTTTTGATATATTCAAAGATAAATAGGTATATAGTGATCATCAAAATGAGCTGGTAAAATGTTTGTCTCCCAAAAAAAGTACCAAATATTTTCAAGGTGCACACATTACTGAGAAACAAAACTTTAAAAAGTATCTGCAACAAAAACATTCTGATGCCTGATGATGAGTTAATTTACTTGTAACTGGTCACATTATTTTTCAAATATGTTTTCTGTGGACACAGTCAGATTGTGTTTTTTTAATTGATAAAAAACTTTCCTTCTGAAGCCACCACTACATTAATATTACAAATTTAAAAGTCATTGTAGAGCTATTTTAATATCTATTCAAAATCTTAAATCTATGATTCTTATCTATTAAATTCTATGTATATAAGCTTAACATTGCATACATTTAAAATAAATTAATTTGGGAAATCAAAAATGAAAAAAAATATCAAAATACTTAAAATTTAGTGATAGCAAGGTAAAGCTTGATAATTTTCTTGATAAATGAATCAGGAATGTAGATGAGAGAAACGTCCAAATGAAGTTTATTTCCTTATGAGGTACGTTCGCGCAGGAAATACCGGACCCGGGGACACTCATCAAGGAATATTTCAACGATGCCCATGAACGTTGAGAAAGGAAAGGAAGGGGCCCCACACAACATCGGCGGAACTATTATGGGATTATTGTGAAGTTAATGTGTAAAAAGTAGTCTGTCGTGTGTGACAAACATTTTTTCCGGGAAGGGAGTGTTGTAGCGGCCAGGGTTTTCTTGTATTCCTTTGTTAATTCTTGTATATTCTTTTTTTGTGGTTTATTCATTCGCGGGAGATAAACGGACGCGGAGACGAGAGAAATTGCTGCCATCGCGAAAAGCACGCTTTCATTTTGCTTTTAGATCGCGAATTTAGGCCTTTCCAAAATAGTCGAATATTTTAGACTATTTTCCCTTAGGATGAGAAATAAAAGCCCAAAGTTTCACCGAGTAAACAGTAAATTTAACCTTTTAATGTCAAAGCTTAAACTATGCTGTTCCGACACACTCTTTCTTGTTTTCGGAAATACCTGAAGTAATAATGTATGTCCCCCTTTTCATAATTTTAGTTAGAAACAGGAATAAAAGTCTCGCCTTAAACGAGCCATTTAGTCTCTCTATTGTGTCGCCTGACAAAGTGCTGCTCGAGCCCGTATTGGATACTTCGCGTGTCTCTCCCGCTCTCCGTCTCTGGAATATCTACAACCCCCGTCCTGACGCATAAGTGAACATCAGCAGAAAAGTAAGGAATAAAACCTTTTAGTATTTTTACGAAACTTAAGATAATTTATTCTCTGTAATCGCCGACACCTGGCAAAGAACCCGTTAATTAATGTAATTCTTCCGTCCGAAAATGCTTATAATATTCTCCATGTCTCATCGGTATTAATTCTCCAACTATGTCTTTTAGAGTTTTCCTTTAAACAAGTGATCTGGCAAAAACCTGGTCCTTGTTGGTCAGTAGCGAGCGTTAATTAATGATAACATTGGCATTCAATGCTGACAGATATGATATGATTTCTTAATGAAGTTCATTAAAATACAACATGGAAAAACAACAATGAAAATTATTTCCAACAGAAGTCTTACTGAAAGAAAGATGATATTTTAAATGAAGTAAATGAAGATATTAATCTAACAATGTGCAAATTTTCCAAATTTATTTTTCATATTATATCGTACATACTCTCGGATTTTAATTCTATAGATGGTAATGTTTCAGAAATTTTCATTTTTATTGCACTTAACAAAGACACCAACTTATACAATTCCCTAACAGTTCCCATCTTAGCTGATCTAACATTTTGCTAACTCTCTCATCCTTCTTTCCAACTAGGTATCCAGCTACCTTCCTTTGCACACCTTCAAGAGGCTACCTTCCTTTGCACACCAAGTCTCTTACTTAGATCTGTTTATTGTGGGTCTCAAGCACTTTTCATACTCAACTATCGGGTCAAAACTCTTTAATTGAGCTTTTAACTATCATTTTTGCGGATTGTACTTGAATTTTGAGAATCTATTTTCTAATTGGAATTCCACCAAATTACGCAAAATCAATCTTTTTTTCAAGAGGTAGATAGAAGGAATACTATATCTTCATAGAATATCATTATTTCAATCATAATTTATATTGAATTGAATAAAGCACCAAACACCATCCAAGAAAAAAATAATTAAAAATCTGATGTGGCCAGCACATGACTTTCTCCATATATAAGATGTAAATATTTATCAACGACAGTATTTTCGAACTCTATATTCGATCTAAACATGGAAGATGAGTGATTAATTTATATCATATTATCTTTTACGTCACAAACATTATAAATAATGTTTTTTGGGACATGTTCGATGAAAAACAATGAAATGGCCTTTCGCCCCAGCGCCCAGAGCGCCCACATTAACGTACATAATTAGCAACTTCCGGTTTATCAGTATTTCACAAATAACTCCTACACAATCAGTGATACAAAAATATGTTTCATACAAAAGTTATAGTAAATTACATTTTCTAAAACGTTTATAAATAATAGTTTATACCTAAATATCATATTTATGGAGATATTTTGAAAACCGGAAATGAGCTTTGAAGAATGAAGCTCAACTTCCGGTAAACCGATTTACTCTAAAAACTAATCAACTCTAACAACACCAACCAACATACTATATATGAAATTTGGTGTTTATCCAACAAATAGTTTTCATGTTAGAGCGCCCACAAAGTACATAATCAACTACTTCCGGTTTATCAGTATTTCACGAATAACTCCTAATCAACCAGTGAAACAAAAAATGTTAAATACAAAAGTTATAGTAAATCAAATTATCTAAAACTTTAATAAGTAATACAATATACCTATATATCATATTTATGGAGATATTTTGAAAACCGGAAATGAGCTTTGATGAATGAAGCTCGACTTACGGTTGATCGATATACTCCAAAAACTAATCAACTCTGACAGCACACACTACAGTGCTATATATGAAGTTTGGTATTGATACAACTAACATTTTTCACGTTAGAGCGCCCACTATCACACAGACACATACACACACACACATACACACACACACACTCACACACACATACACACAGACATCATTCCGAAAATGGTGAAAACGTGTTCTAGGGACCCCAAAATATGTATTTCCGTTGAAATCTCGAAGTCGATTTTTTTCATGAAAACAATACTTTCTCTATACTACCTATATGGAGAAAGTAATAATAACCCTTAATATGCAGGAGTATTTTTCTTTCGCAACAGTCATGTACGGGAGGAAAGTTAGAGAAACGGTCCCTTCTCCTGGCAGGTCAGACTAGTCGCAGCAGGTGGAAAACTCCCATAATCCGGGTAGACTTTTTTCTGATGCCCGCGGTTATTGGTTGCTCCTCTAGCATGGAAGCAATTGCCAATGGTTTAATTGTTTAGTAAAGATCTTTGATTGGAATAGCTGTCCTATTTTTTTCCATTGCTGTCAGCTGATTAATTTGATACCAAACAGTTAGCAGATATATTGATTTTTTTAAATTCGGCTCATTTTTTTCAATTCCGCCAATGAAAAATGAAATATAAGGTTTGTTAAGTTTAAATTAAAAATACAAAATAAGTCTTTAATTAACCCTAGTAACACAGGTTGTTGGGCCAACCGCAGGATTTGGTAGGCACCGTTGGCAAATGGTTAGTGGAAAAACTAACGTAATGCCAATATTGGGCCAACGGACTATTTACAACAGAGATTTGAGAAGAAATTGGTGGTTTTGCCAACACTGGGCCAACATTGGGTTGATTAATTTTTGCCAACGAATATTAAGTGATGGATTTTTGCATCTAGAAACGTACTTAAGGCGTCAAGGAAAGGAAATAGATAGTAAATAAAAACTGATGTGAGGATACAAACCCGATTCTTCCATTGAGGTAAAATTTTGTATAGGAACTCTTCTCTGTTTTGTTTCTATTATACAATATTGTATTCAATAGAAAGAAAACAGGGAAGTGATTTATCCTTAAACATAAACAAGCTAAAGTTATTTTGATACCTTAAACATTTAATTACATTCCGTCTTTTTCCAGGTATTTCGAATTCCATTTTCCGCTTCGCACCTACAGTACAGACATTTTTTCTTTTTACAGTAAACTCCCGTTTATCCGAATCGCGTACATCGGAACAAACTTTTCCGAATGCACCTACCCCACCCCCACCCATCGAATACCATCGCGACCCATTATTCATTTGCTCGTGACACTCCTGCTGCCAAATAAGGCAGATTTTTTCATTAAGAATGCAAAATAAACGAGCTTTGTTATTAAGTATTTAAAAACTTTGGATTTCAATCATACTTTGGCGCCTTTTTAACTCGTCTATACAAATTTTTCAGTCAAAAACATGCAGGCTTTTTCTCAACCATATCAATAGCATTCTACGTACGCACGTTTTACGATCATATTTAGTGGTATTAACGCAATTTGGGGTGTTTCACACGGGACTTCGTTTAATCAGAAATTTCGTTATCCAAACCGGCCGCCGCCCCGATCAACGGGAGTTTACTATACTTACAAATATTATCGCTAGGTAATGCTAGTGGTATTTCCGCTTGTCGGGAATGGATGTGCGGTTTTGATTGTTATTGTGCTGTAGTGGTTCCTCTTCTCTGCTCAGATGATCTCTCTAATTCAACTCGACTACTAAGAACGGAATGCACAATATTTATTGGTTGTTGTTTCTGACACAAAAATCCGTAAAAGGTAAATAATTAGGAGCTACATTTTAGATGATTCGAGTGAAGAACAACCTACTACAAGAGTAGAGGAGTTCTGTGAGCGGCCTTATCCATCTCCTCCGAGAATAACATTGCTAGTTCAATCCTCACAAATATAGGTATGTATACATTAATGAGGAAACCTGTATATAGTTACACTATCTGTTATGTATTATTAGTCTACCTGCAACAACAATTTTTATTCCAGCTTCTACTGTTGATGCTATTGAACTTTCAGTACCATCTACTTCAAGTGTAAAGGTCTTCAAGGAGAAAAAATTGAAATCAAAGAGTTAGTAGATTCTCTTATATTCATAATTTTTAAGGGGTGTGTTACTTATAGTTTAACTATAATTTTAACTTCTAAAATGTAATTTTTTCAGCTTTTGATGTAATAGCTAGACATTTGGCCCATCTAGAAAAAAATACACGAGATATATGCAAGACAAGATGAAATACTACAGAAAATAATCCCAAGCAATTCAGCAGTTTAGGATCCTGAATTCACAATACCAGAAAATTTAAAGGTTCCATTTCGTACAAAGGATGCTGTTGATGAACCTGAAAACTGCAGTTAAAACAACCATGGTTGTTTCTTGGAAAGGACAATGAAGTAATATTGGTGAGTATCCTTACTTTTCTATCTGTATACCAAAACAAGAATGTGTGGCCATAGAGAGTTTTATATGATTACAAATTTGTTATTATTTTCATAGGAAACGAAACCAATTCTCTTAGGAGGTAGAAAGTACCCCCTTCCTCAGTGATGATATGAATGTTGTAATTATTAAATCTGTTAGTAAAGCTGTGAATTCATTGGTTTTACACTGATGTATTCCAATAGAAAAGCAACTACTTTGAAGAATCATTTCACAGAAGTAAATTATGAATTTTTGAAGGAAGAGCTCGTCAGTGTAATTATATTATTCATGCAGACAAGTTGTTAAATGTGTACTGCTGCAAAAGTTCAAAGATAAAACATCTTATTTATGTAAACCATTTTGTCAGATGAGGCTCTAGTTAGTTTAAAATAAATTAATTAGCTATGTGTATAACTTATATAATTAGGAAGTACTTTATGTAAAGTATTCTTTGGAATCAAGAAAAAAATTGTAAATATACATTTTGTAATATAAAACTTTTTCCAATATTTTATTTGTAATTTAACATTCTCTTGGATTTGTTATTAAATTTGTAAATATGAATTAATATAATCATTTCGGGAAATATATGACAAACTTTTTTATGTATATCTCTTGGTATTTATTATTTCACTCCTTGAATTACCTCTGCGTAATTTTAAATATAATATGAAAGGTGCATTTCCTGTTGGAAAAGAGTAGCATTAATGTTGGCAAAGAGTAATTACTTTGCTGGCACAATGTAGGGCCAACGAAGTTACGGTTGGGCCTCTGTTGGCTGGTGTTGGTTGGCCCAACGTAGGGGAATGGTGGGTTGGCAAACGGTGAGGCGGAGTGCCATTCCATACCGTTGGCCAACCGTGGACAACAACGGTTTGCCAACGTTGGCCCAACGATGTCGTGTTACTTGGGAAGAAGAAAGAATTCTTTAAAAAGATTTATTTTAGATTTAGAAATCCTTCAAACAATGATAATCTTTAAAACAATTTTCAATGTGGTGCGCTATTTTACATTCACTACACCAAAAGAGTGTGTCTTTTCTCTTTTTTTCCCTTCTCACAGTGTTCTTACACACGAAACAATTTTTTTGAGGAGTTTTTAAACCAAGAGAATTTGGGATTTTCTCTATGAAATGCCTAGCAGTCAGTCTCTCAGGTAAGTTTTCTTTTGCATCATGACTTTCCCCAACTTCGGCATTTCCCCTCACTTTGACACAGTATTTTTCAAGAAGCTGCTTCACAATAGCTCTTGAAATTTTTCGGTATGGTATTTTACAATTAGTTTTTATTTTGTACAGGTAAAAGGAATTCTGTAAGGCAACATCCAATAAACGAAAAAACAGTATTTTATACAACTTAATTGATTCTCTCATACACTCCACAGAACCCACCATCATATCCAATTTGTCCACAAGTCGCATATTTTTAATATAGTCAACCACTGCATCTGGTTTATAAATAACCTGGTTGGTAGCACAATCTTTTTTGCTACTATCCACTAAATTGCCCCTGTTCACAGTATACAAAACACACACATCTCGTTTGTCATGCCATTTCATTGCAATGATCTCCCCATTGTTTTGCTTTTCGAAATCACCTTTGAACATTTATTTCGTAACAAATGTTGGCATATTTTCCTATTACTTCTAACAGTCCCAAAAGAACCAGTTTTATTTTTTAGAAGGAAATCACACAGGTTTGGGCTACTGTAATAATTGCCTGTGTACAAGATGTGCCCTTTCCCTAAATATTTCCCCATCAGCTCTTTCACCACTGCACCAGACAGTCCTAATTTACCCAACCGATTAATTTCAGTCTTCTTTCCGGTATACACAATCATGTCCAATACAATTCCTGTTTCACAGTCACACAATATGAATAATTTAATTCCAAACCTATGTCTCTTGGACGGAATATATTGCTTAAATCCTAAGCGCCCTTTGAACAAAATTAAATATTCGTCTATGACCAATTTTTTATGTGGGCGAAAAACATCCAAAAATCACTGCTTTATTTGATTAAATACAGGGCTGATTTTCCATAGTGGATCACTTAGGTACTTGCTTGTGGGCTTGCCTTTGTCAGCAAAATGCAAGCATCACAAAATTGAAATAAACTGGTCTCTCGGCATGATCCTTCCAAAAATATTTGTACGAATCAGAAGATCCTGCGACCAGTATTCCTGAATGTTGTGTTTTTTTACATGTGGCATGAGAAAACACAGGGCAAGAAACACATAAAACTCATCGCAACTAAGTTTGTCCCATGACTTCATTTGACTTTTCTTTGAAAGGTCTTTGGAATTAGCAAGGATTTCACTATAACTGTTGGTCTTGTTTAGAATAAATGTCACTATTTCAGCATTAAGAAATAGCTGGAAATAATCCACTTCTGCACTCTTCTCATCAAGGTCGTCCAAATTCAATCCTGAGGAAGTATCACCAAAATCAAATGCTGGGGGCGAAAAATCCTCAATCCTAGCCCAAGATGATGATGAAGTTGCACCATCTTCAATAGAATTTGGAGCCACTTCTTCAGGGCCTTCTTCTTCTTCACTGGAAAACCTATCATTCGAACTGCTTGATGTATCGGAGAACTCACTCTCCCAGTACGAGTGAAACAGCATTTCCACAACATCCTCTTCTGTGGAAATCATCCTCCTTTTAGACTGAGGCTAAACTACGTTTATATAAATTATATCTATACAAACGATGCTAGAAAGTCGCAAAAAAGATAACCTTGATAAACACCCAAATGCAGCGGAAACTCACAGAGAAGTGAGGAAATATGAAAGTAAGTATGCACTGCAAATCTTGGAATTACCCAGAGGCCGGAAATCCCTGGGGAAGGGTCTCCACATTTAGGACAATTCAAAAGATTTTGCGAGCATGCCTCTCATTCTCAGGCAGCGCCATAAAATTGGGAATTGGGTCAGGACTCCTTTCGTCTCGGTGAATCACACTTCTGCGCTAATCAGAAATCGAGTTTCACTAACAAAAGAGCCAAAAAGCCCACGCTACCAGTGCGCACCTGACTGAAAAATCCCTACCACAAGCAAATCCTGCACTCTGACCTGGCCTGGCCTAAAAATAACCCTTCTTGTCCACACTTGTACATTTTCCAATTCTTCTTCCATGCTTGCACTCGTGACGTTACTCCATAGTTCTCTTTTATGTCTGGGCCGAGTGCCGGATTAGCGAGAGTGCACCGTAGTAGCCTTATTGACTTCTTACAATTCTTACTTAACTGAAACACGACAGTAATTATTTCTTTCCTAGTGAATATTCAACATACAGACCTAGGTAAGCACATCTCTAGATCTATTAATTATCAATTTTATAATTTTCAAATATTATTTTATTTACTAGTTTACACAACTCTGTTGTCATAGAACTGTAAAATTATTTGATTATAAAATGTAATGTTTATTCTTATTCACTTATACTGCAGTATAAGTGAATGGGAAAAATACATTAAATAATAAAATAAACTAAACATGTGTAGTTGCAGTTTTGATAATTAATCTTAAATTTCAGTTAAGGATGAAAAAATCAAAAAAGAGGAAATGCCAGTTCAATGGTAATTGAAAAAGGAATTTCTATTCATCACACTAAAAAAATACTACTGTTTTCTGCAACATTTGCTGTGGATAATTTTGCATAGCAGTTGGAGGAAGAGCAGCTATAACGAAACACTTGTCCACTAACAAACATAGGGGAATCATTCGATGTATCTGCTTCCAGTAGTAAAGTAACAAGTTTTTTTTAAACTTCAAATTATTCTTAAGATGAAAAGCAGCTAGCTGCAATGGGGGGAACATATGCATTTCATACCATAATTCACAATCAAAGTTTTCGTAGTATGGATTGTACAACTAAATTATTGAAAAAATTTCACAGTGCTAAATTTTCACATGCCAGGACCAAATGCGAGGCCATTATTAAATCAGTATTTAAAAATTACTGTGACAAAATATCTACAGAAGACTTGGAAGCTGCAGCATTTGTAACGATTTTATCTCATGCTTCAAATCACAATGAAAGTAAATTGTATCCAATACTAGTAAGATATTTTAATGTAACGAAGGACATTCATGTAAAAACTTTAAATTTAGAATCCGTTGAAGGCGAAACAGCTGAAATTTTGTCGAACCATCTACATAGAATAATAAGTGAAAACAATTTTAAATCTCAAGTTGTTGCACTAACAACTGACAATACAAACACAAATTTTAGAGGCCGAAGACGCAAAGGAGTGAATAATGTGTATGTAAAGTTACAAGATTTACTCCACAAGAAAATATTAGGAATAGGTTGTAATGCACATATTTTATTAAATGCAATCAACACTGCGCCTTGTGCCATGCCAATTGATGTGGAAGTAATAACAACTACAATTTATTTGTATTTTAGTCGTTTTACCGTTTGTGTGGCTAGTTGAAAACAATCTTGTGAAGAAGCTAATATTGAATATAAAAAAACTTTTAGGATATTAAAAGTTTGATGGCTTGCTCTTAACATCTGCTCTAGAGCGTGTTCTACACTTATTTGAGACTCTGCGATCATATTTTTTTAAGTTTAGACAATTGTCCTAAATTCCTGGAATTGTTCTTCAACAATGAAATATCTGAAATGTTAATGCATTTTATCTTATCTCATGAATCTATTTTTCACAAAACAATTCAAAAGATTGAAGGTGAACAGATTTCAGCTACATAAGTAAGTCTTATTTTAACTGAGTTAATCCTTCAATAAAAATCTAAGTTTGAAGAAAAATCTCTTCCTTTATCTATAAAAAGAAAATTGACAGAGTTAGAGGAATCAAATCCGGGAGTAACGGAAAAATGTCAAAGAATCCCAGAAAAATTTACCAAATATGTTTTGAATACATTAAAGAATGGTCTGAAGAAAACTTTACAGGAAATAGCAGTTTTTTATGGTACTTTTTGACTTCGTCTCAGGTGCACTGGAAAGACATTAAGTCTTGTGTTCAGTTTTTATCCACAGAACAACCAGACATTAAAATAGACGACAATTGTCTATTTGAAGAAATTAGAAAACTGAATATTTATTTAAATTCTGAAAAATTGATCGAGTGGGAAAATGAACATGTTGCAGTTGACAAAAGATGGGAGGATATATTCAACCATTTCAAAAATGCGCATATATCATATGAAAATTTACTTCTTCTAGTCCAACATTTCAGATAGAGATAATGGAGTCTTATTTCAGGACCTTCCCAGTATGATATGGACTTCAAACTTTACATTAATTAAGATCTGGTAGTAGCAAGTTATTATATTCATTCGCATCTGCCAATAGGTCCTGGGTTCGACAAAAATTAGAAATTCCTACAATTTTTAAAATTTTTTTAACCCCTCCCCGATAACATTGAAACTCAAAACTTGGCATGCCAATGAAGATTATAAATACATTTCATATGCTTGCAGTATGCAAGCAACTTTTACTCGTACCTATATATAAATTTACTCGCTCATTCATTCATAAGGGATCAAAATTCTAACCATGTTCCAAAGGTGCCACTGACTTGAAACTTTTACGATGTATTGGCCATCACATGTAACCTCTAGAAAAAAGGCGACTTTGAAACTCAGTGTCATGGGTTGGTTTTCAGAAGGCCCCAAAATCCTAATTTTCTCCATAAAGATACTTGGTGCGGATTTTTGAAAATTGTTTGAGGCACTTCCCAGAAAATTAGAGTTGAAATTTGAGGGATTGCTAAAAACCTTGCATATCCAACGAAACCATAAAGAAATATTTGAGGATTATCCTTGGTTTGATGCTAGGTCAGGGCAAATAATCCCACATTTTAAAAGCATTGCAGCAATTTTTAAATTTTTTTCCTGGGTTCAACACCAGCCATCTCTAAAATTAGAAATTACTACAATTTTTTAGAATGTTTAAACCCATTACCGATAAAACAGAAACTTAGAACTCTGCATGTGAATAAAGATCATTGATCTATTCCATATACACTGTTTAAGGTTTCCCTGATCGACCCTGATTCAATCCCAGAAAGCCATTTACATTACAATATGCAATTCAGATGGGGATAATGGAGTCTTATTACAGGGCCTTCCTGGTAAGATATGGATTTCAAACTTTGCATTAATAAAGATCAGATCCTAAAAATTATTATGCTTATTCGCATTTGCTAATAGGTCTTGGGTTTGATACCAGGCGTCTACAAAAATTAGAAATTGCTACAATTTTTAAGGTATAGTAAGGTAAGGTAAACGCAAAACTTGGTATGTGAATAAATATTATAAATACATTTCACATGCTTGCAGTATGCAAGCACCTTTTACTAATATAAATATATAGCCAAATACAAACATTGACTTAAATCTGGGCAAAATATTTTTTTGCTCTACTTATAAA
Source organism: Sympetrum striolatum (assembly GCA_947579665.1). Taxonomy (NCBI): domain Eukaryota; kingdom Metazoa; phylum Arthropoda; class Insecta; order Odonata; family Libellulidae; genus Sympetrum; species Sympetrum striolatum. The sequence continues at coordinate 51,315,207 of OX388351.1, read as the reverse complement.
AATTAAATATAGAAATTTAGCATATCAAATATTTTGATGTAATAGGTCTGATATGTTTCTGTGATTATATCACAAATTAACCATGATGGCACCATAACAAAAAATACCATTTCCAAAATATCTTCTTTATCATATTAGGACAGTAAACTGATCTAATAATTCATTAGTAAATCACAGTTTTATAAAGAGAAAAACTTGGCAATGACACAAGTAATGTGCACGTTAATTTTCTGCAACAGGAGTGTTTTATGTTTCTTGTTTTGAAAATCGAATAATTACCATATTCGAGACAAAAAATTGATGGACAATGATATTCTAATCAATGTTGAAGATTTTTTGGAATGCAGCAATGGTATATTAGGCAAAACATCAACAAAAATGACTAATGCTGCATTCCCATAAATCTTATTTTATTCATTTGGAGTTTCTTTTGAAACTATTGTCCACCACTTATCCTCAAAACAATTATAAAAATAAGTAACATTGCAGAATCTTACATAGATAATCACTCATTTTCTTTTAAATAAATACACAACATATAAATCATTTCTTGATTAGCAACATGAACTGTCAATACTCAAGCAGTCTCAACTGTTTTAGGTAACAACAATGTTAGTAGAATTAAAATTTATATTCACCTAATATGAATCAAACATCTTGAATAAAACATTAGCTGTATACAAAATGAAGTAGCTGATTTCCTTTATAAGCACCAGCAATTATCATTTATGCAAAATCCACTATAAAAATTCACTTAAGTCAACATTTCTAAGAAATATCCGCTAACCTAAATGCCAACAAAACAGGTTGAGATCAAAGAGCAGTAATTCCCATTTATAAAAGAATAAATCAAAAGAAATCAATTTGAAAAAAAGATAAGCAAAAGGGTAATGGTAGTTACGTTGTCAAAGAAATGAGTTTATGATTTGATCTCAGTAGTAATGAACAGACAATGCTAAGGAATATCACTCCTTAACACACTGGGAGCAAAAACATCCACTAAAACATCTTAGGACTAATGCCAGAGATGTTCCCAAAAAGAGGAAGAACTTCAATTGATCCATGCTATAAAATAGAATGCATAGCATCAGCATTAAAACATGACTTAGTGCAACATGGATAATGCTGACGTGAGTTCAGGAGTTTCTCTAACGAAATGTTGAGAATTTTCTCTTTCAAATGCAGTAAGTAGGTTTTTAATGTCACCAAAGACATGGCAGAGTTTAAGAGAAACACTTTCTTTGATTAATTTGTAAACCTTATCTGTGGTGTATGAATAGCCTGAGAGCTAAATAAAGGCACCATTCTGGAACATACGAGGGCAGATCGGAAAGTAACCCCCAGTATTTTTTTCTCAAAATGTTTAATATGCACCAAAACCAAAAAAATCACAAATTAACTTAGATCTTTGAGCTACTTTTCCAAATAGTCACTAATTTTCTCAACACATTTCTCCCATCGTGGTACCAGTTTCAATATTCCCTGTTTGTATAAGTCCGTTTATAGCCATCAGCGGACTGCTGATTTCACTTCCGCATCCCTCACAGGATCACGCGGCCCTCTTGGAAGAATGCACACCACCTGAAGACAATACTACTGTCCAGACAGTCGTCCCCATACACGCCCCATGCATGTCCCTGTGAATTTCACTCGGTGAAAGCCCTTTGGCACACAAATATCGAACTACACTTCGCTGCTCTTCACACGTGGACGACATTAACATGAACGCCATGTTTGTTTCATGGTTCAGGCTTCTCTCACTAGAGCTGCATATGAAAACAAAATACCCTCTATAGCACAAACTTCAAACTATATCGTCGTGAAATTTCAACATTCCAGCTGCAATACCAGGGGAGAAAAATATTATTGTGCGTCCTTTTCCGATCTGACCTTGTATATGTTCTCATGATTAATGCTAATCATTGTGCACTGCTTGTAGCTCAATCTGAGGAACCTCAACATAAGGACTTCAAGGCTTGTTTGCAGCAACCAATTTAGTTGGATGAAAGAATTGGTAATACACTAACATGAAAATTATGCCAAGAACAAAAGTGACAAATGAAAAGATAACCATCATTAAGGCAAGATGGTTGGACATATGGTAATACCAATATAGCACTGATGCAACATCTTCAATGAAGAAAACAAGGAACATTGTTATATAAGTATTGCGAGATGGAACATTACGAACAGGAATAACATAAAATAAATATCCAAATGCAATCAATAAATGTACACTAAACCTTCTAAACCAGGATTCATACTCTCTATCAGGTCCCATATTAAATACATACAGATACCCTAAGGCAAAAAATATATGTAGAACTCCTCCACCTAACACAGCAAGAGGAAGTACAGCCAACAGGCAGGCCAACGAGACCAATCTTGATGCTAAAAGGTAAAATGTTAGCAATATAAAATATAGATTCCTATAATTCTTCAGTAGGTAAAGTTAGAATTTGAATAGCAAGAGCTTTAAGAAAATTTACAGCTGAAGCACACGATTGCAGAGAGTAAACTATTACTAAATTCAGTTACATATAATGCAAGCTCTAGCAGTGTTTTAAACTTGAGCCTTGCGTTCACATACAATATTTAAAGAATGGGATTAACTCAGGACAGGGACAGATCTAGAAAACATTTTTGGGGGGGTCTGATCGAATAATTTAAAAATAAATAATATTTTGGCTTTCACAGAAGTGACGTTATAATTGTGTTAGACTAAATCGAATTTTTTCGCTAGTGACTGCTTATTAAATTGTGTTTATTTGCGTTATTTGAGTTTTATTTTCGAAAAATAGGCATAAGTGATATTTCGGGGGGGGGGGGTCCCTGGTCCCATCCCTGACTCAGGAGCTTTAACATATGCTATATTAAAACATTCTGGTTCAATAAGCCCAGAAACAGGAAATGGTTTAGGCTGTCTTACTATGAATGCAATATGGATGGTTTTCATTTTGTGTAGATTATAATAATACTAATAAAAACAACAGTAATTCAACAAAAATATCGACTGTTCGATTTCATTTTCTACTGTCTACGAACCTGTTAGATAATGTATGGCAGGTCTAAAACATACAAACAAATTGAAAAACTGTCAACTGAAGACATAAGTAACTCTGAACTAAGAATAAATACCTGTAATAAGTAGATGCCAAAACAAGTGAATAATATACCCACTGCAGCTTATTCTCTTCATTCGTGATAGAGGCATTCTAATGGCCACATGATAACTTGCAATCGCGAATCCCACAGTGAGATAAGAAAAGACAGCACTACAGGTGCGTTTATAATCTGCAAATATAAAAAATAAGATAAAATATCTTGGAACTCATGTCAGGAAATCACAATAAATGTTGTATTAAATATGAGATATTATTGACATGAAATAAGTATACACTTTTTTGTAGAAACTGTAGCTTTGATTTCACTATAAGCAAAATGTAATAAAACTAACCGAAATTAAAATCATCATCGGGATTTCCAGGAATAATGCGTGACATCTGCAATATAGCTTGCGGGTCAGACTTCAGCAAGGCATCCATTACTCCGATCATTGCAGCTTCTGCATACCAGTCGCCGAATCTTTTCCTCCGGTGGCGGTATTCTTCAATGGCTTCACTTTCAGTGGGTTGGTTTTCTGCAGACAGTTTGAGGGCGAGACGAAGTAGATTACATAACCTGCATTAAATGAATTGAAGAGTTGATACGTGACAAATCAAAAGAGAAATGCACACGTGTTATGCATTAAATTCATCGGTTACCTTGTTATATAGCCGAGTGACAAAAAATGGAGACATCCTGAGATCTTGGATGTATCGTTGTCGTCACGGTAACTGAACGGATAAATATAAAAATGAAATTCCTTGATGCATTTTTAGTCACTGCGTCTGTATCTTATAGCCTAGAATAAAACCTACGGATTCTGAGTTAAACTCTTTTGCACTTCATAGAATGGTATTTTCAATTACGAAATAAAATAAACATTTTGAACATACCAATCCGTCTGACTTATGGTGTCAGCCCAATCTAGTCATTGAAATTATATTTATCGGTAAATTTTTGTTACATTAAGAGCACTAATTCATAAGTAAATAAACTACAATGACCACTTAGTAGTTCGGATTAAATGTCTAGCATAGTCAATTAGACAAGAAAGAAGAATACTTACCAAAACCAGCTAATGACGTTTGTAATAACAACTGGTGAAATGATAAAGTATAAAGCAGTAGCAAAAAACCACGAGCTACAACGATGGTAAATATCAATAACAGCGATAATGTCAAAGACGATGTCCGCGAAAAGAAAACCCAGGCTTACTCCAATTTTAAATACAACACATCCCGTCACTTCGATGGTTTTCACCGATTCATCCTCGATTATATTTGATGAAGAAACTATGTCCACTCGATTAGGATTTTCGGAAGCTACTGAAGTACCTTCATCACCCATCATTTCATTCCTAGCAGTTGCCATACCGTAGTAATCTTTTGCCTAAAAATCTTGTAACGTAAGGCGAACTCAATTTTAAATAATTTAAACGACCATCAGCTCCCCAGTCATTCTCTTCTGAGTAAGAGATAACGTGAGATGGCTGAATTTTAGACTTGGAACTGAAAAGGGGACACGTCTTCCGAAACTCAATAACTTTGGCTAAAAGCGGATGGGTTGAGTTGGGTGGGCGGGTTTCCTTTAATTAAATCGTCTATAATATTATAATAATCTAGACTAGACAGTACACAAGTAAACAAACGCTCCTGCCACCTAGGCGGTTAGATTTGGAACTAAAAAGGGGGCACGTCTTCCGAAACTCGATCAAAATATCGTAAATATCTTTTATTCATCAACTATCCCGTGTATGTCCTGTTAATCGTACGAATTTATATCTCCCTGTGAGAATAAACGGACCTATCCGGTAGAGTAAAAAAGTTGAAGACAGTAAGTAAATTGGATTTAATTAACGAGACATACGCGATAGTATCAATTTCGATAGATTACTAAAAAACGCCCGCCAAGATATGAATGAGAACAAACTGAAGTTTCAACTTATTTCCTAGAGAAAATTTTGCCCCGGCATATAAATCTAGTTATTTGTTGATTCTTAATCTTCACATGTAACTATAATTGTAATTGCAGATGGAATTATAATTAACGTATTACACCATCGTTTATCTGTTTTTACATTAAAAATGGTTTGGATTTACGAGTTTTTACTTACCTAAATACATCTAATGAGATAATCTTAAAATTTCTACTTCCTGCCCTATTTTGATGAAGATAATATCATTCATATATCTTTTGTCGTGGTGCAGAGAAAAATCTGGGCCTATTTTATGATTAAAAGGAGACAAGTATTAGTGCAATACTCTACAAGTTTTGGGCACTGGTATTATGAAGATGGTCTAACCTATTTAAACAGTCCTGCTTCACTATCTTTGATGGCACTTTTTTTAGAAATGCCAGCATACTCTGAATCATCAGTTGCTTTTCAAATGTATCTCCATAACACAGTAGATGGATCTGTTTTATGCTGGTTGACATTTGGAGGTGAAATGGAATTGGGAAAATATGAATTCTGAAAAGTGTGTGCATTTCAACCATGATTTCCTCAGTGAGGATGTTATAAAAGCCTCTATGACATAATTCTGCTTGATCCAATCGGTAAAAGTTTCATTGGATAGTTTTATTGCAATGGAAATTGTATTATAATATAAACAGAGAACAATTTCTTCTTTGATAGTTAGAATATCTTCACCCAAAAGAAAACTTAAGGAATGTGGTAAATGAAAAACCATCTCATGATCAACAAATTTTAATGTTATTCTAGCAATTTATATACATTATCAATTGTAATTCCTGCTAAGTAAACCTCATTTCTCTCTTCAAGCTATTAGTAGCTTATATCAGAGAGGTTGAGGCACCAACCAGCCTTTGGGCTGAAAACTTTGCAGACATCAATTGTATGAGATGATGTTGATATATATTGACGAAACTACTGTTGTAGTTTGTTGTTGCCATTTAAATGTTTCTGTGGAAGTTACTAAGTGTCTTTTGTTTATTTAGTAAAGATGTAGATGCTAAAAAACTGAGAGCTCATTACAAAGCAATGCAGATCTGAACAAATCAAGTAACATGTAAATGATAATGATATAATAAATAACCAATAATATCCACTTAAATTATCATGTTAACAAAAACATTAATATTTAATTTAACACAAAATTTAAATAATTTTTATTGCAAAATAAGGTTAAATTTAAAAGTGCACCTGCTAATATGACTTCAGGAGTAATAAATTTAAAAGAATGCAATATGATATTGGGTTTTCATTAATTTATATGCAACTTAAAATAGAAATAATTGTGATAATAATGTGTAATAGAATCTGTAATGCTGTTATAAATTAATTAAAGGAGTATAAAAGTGGTATAGAGAGAGTTTATATCCAGCTCTATAGAGAGGGCTGGATTACTGAGAGAACGTAAAAGACCATAGTGACCAAGTTTTTGGTGCTCAGCCATAACTTAACATATAAGAACATGTGATATTTACAAATATAAGGTAGCATGTTAATTTAAGTTTAAGGCTTACATCTATAATGTAGTATGTAAATGAAAGATTAGTAAGAACCTTTTAAAGAAGTAATTCTGATTATGATGAGTTAATATATGTTTTCAGTATTATCTATGTCTATAAAATATAGACGCTTGAGGCATTGATACGATCAAGGTTGTTACACTGGTATTTATCAACTGCAATCCCCCAGTTGAGATTCAACAGACACTTCTGCTAGTATCTATTATATATAAATGCTTCTCCGGATTCATTCATGTATATATATAGATAGATAGGATACTAATTCACAGGCTAAACCACAAGCGTCATAGACTTGAAATTTTTACGATGTATTGGCCATAACATGAAACCGCCAGAAAAATTGCGATTTTGAAACTCAGTGTCATGGATTCGATTCCAGAGAACCCCAAAGTCCCGATTTTTTCCATTAAAATGCATTGCTTTGCTTTTTGGGAATTAAAAAAAATACATTCAAGATAGGTATGGTAGTAAAATTCAAGGAGCTTACAGAAATGGTTGAGATCTATTGAAAACATTATTGACTTCTAATGAGAACATCCTGGTTTCGATGCTAGGACGATGCAAAAATCTGCCCTTAAAAATACATTGAGGTAGTTTTTCATTATATTTTTTGATGCACTTAACGAAACGATAGGAAATTCTTGCTTGGCTAGAAGATGTATGGTATGAATAACTTTAAGAAAAATATTTAGATAAGACCATACTATTCCTGGGTTCGATCCCAGAGCACAATAACATTTCTCTCATAAGGAATATAAGGGAAAAGTAGGACGTCGTTAGAGGCAGTTGCAGCCAATATTTATGCTTGAATTTTCATACATAGTTAGAGATGGTGATCTTCTGTTGTGCTGCATAGAAAATATTGCCAAGAAGACCCGGGTTTGATGCCGGGTGGTAAATATGTCTCCCATTTAAAACACATTGAGGTAGTTTTCATTATTTTTTTGATGCACTCATCGAAGAGACAGGAAGTTCTTGTTTTGCTAGAAGATGTATATTAAGAATCAGTTTAAGAAAAAAAATTAGACAAGACCATGCTGTTCCTGCGTTTGATGCCAGAGCACATTACAATTTCTCACATAAGGAATTTATGTGAAAATTAGGACGTCACTTGAGGCAGTTGCAGCCAATATATCTGCTTGAATTTTCACACGTAGTTGGAGATGGTGATTTTCTGTTGTGCTGCGTAGTAAGTTCTCCAGGAAGACACGGGTTCGATGCAAGACGATTAAATTGCAGAGAATTTTAAGAATATTTTCAATCCTTTTTTTCTCTTGAGGACCGTCCCCATATAAAATTATTGTTGTCGATCTGCTTGCAATATGCAAGCTACATTTTACTCATATATAGATGCTTCTCCGGATTCATTCATGTATATATATTGATAGAGAGGATACTAATTCACAGGTTAAACCACAAGTGTCATTGACTTGAAATTTCTACGACATATGGACCATTACGTGTAACCACCAGAAAAATAGCGATTTTGAACCTCAGTGTCATGACTTCGATTCCAGAGGACCCCAAAGTCCCGATTTTTCCCATTTAAAAGCATTGCTTCGATTTTTGGGAATTTTTAAAAAATACTTCCCGGATAGGTAGAGAATCAAAACTCAAGGAGTCTATATATATGGTCATGATCTATTGAAAACATAAATGACTTCTAAGGAAAAATTCCTGGGTTTGATGCTAGGATGATACAAAAATCTGCCCTTTAAAATACATTGAGGTAGTTTTTTATTATTTCTTTTGATGTACTTATCGAACTGATAGGATGATCTTGCTTAGATGGAAGATGAATATTATGAGTTGTTTTAAGAAAAAAAAAATAATATAAGACCATACTGTTCCTGGGTTCGATACCAGAGCACATAAGAAATACATGTGAAAAGTAGGACGTCGTTTGAGGCAGTTGTAACCAATGTTTCTGCTCGAATTCTCATACATAGTTAGAGATGGTGATTTTCTGTAGTGCTGCATAGAAAGTATCCCCAGAAAGACCCGAGTTCGATGCCGGGCTGTAAATTTATCCCCCATATATAATACATTGGGGTTGCTTTTCATTATTTTTTGATGCATTTATCGATATGATAGGAAGTTCTTGCTTAGATAGAAGATGTATATTAAGACTTGGTTTAAGAAAAAAAATCTGATGTGGCCAACACATGACTTTCTCCATATTTATTGAAAACAGAAGCCTATGCCGTTGATAAATAAATAACTCCAAAACAATGAGTGTTACAGAAAAATGTTTCATACAAAAGTTGTACTAAAATATATAATCTATAACATTTTTGTGTAAATTTACATACCTATATTGCATTCTGACAGAGACATGTATGAAAAACTTCCATTCCTGGATAAACAACAACTTCCAGTTAACCATTATTCAAGAATACCTCCTAAACAATCAGTGTTACGAAAAAATGTTTCTTACAAAAGTTGTAGTAATGTTCATTGTCTATAACTTTTGTACGTAATTGTATATACCTACATTGCATTCTGACAGAGATATTTAAGAAACAAAATCTTGTTCCGGATAAACCGCAACTTCCTATTATGCTATATTCATCAAAAACTAATCAACTTTTATCAATGTTAGTAAAATACTAAATATGAAATTTAGAAATGATTGGATAATTCTGTTTTAAGATAGAGCGCCCACAAACTTTTTTACCACTGACAGACAAACACACATGTTCGGGAAAATAGCGAAAACGAACTCTACGGGCCCCAAAACATCTATTTCCGTTGAAATCTGGAGGTCAAATTTTTTTGTGAATACAATATTTTCTCTATACAACATACAGTGAGAAAGTAAAAATTATATAAGACATGCTCTTTCTGGGTTCGATGCCAGAGTTCATTACAAATTCTCACATAAGGAATATATGGGAAAAGTAGGACATCGTTTGAGGCAGTTGTAGCCAATATTTCTGCTTGAGCTTACACACATAGTTAGAGATGGTAATCTTTTGTTATTCTGCATAGTAATTATCACCAGGAAGACCCAGGTTCAATGCCGGACGCAGAAATTTCAAGAATATTTTCAATACTTTTTCTACTTTTGATGACCCTCTTGATATTGTTGCGTTTGCACTTAACATAAGTACAAACACTGTTCTCCTTCCGAGCTTTCGCACTCACAATTGTCGGTCCTCTCTCTCTCGCTCCCGCACTCACTTTCTAACTCTCCTTCTCGTGCCTCCCTCTCCCACCGAAACTGTTCCCTGCTGAGGCCCTAGTGGACCCCGGAGGTACTACATGGTCAGGGCATCCGCCACAATATGATGTGACATGTCTTTTAGAGTTTTCTTTTAAACAAGTGATCTGGCAAAAACCTGGTCCTTGTTGGTCAGAAGCAAGCGTTAATTAATGATAAAATTGGCCTTCAAAGCTGACAGATATGATTTCCTAATGAAGTTTATTAAAATACAACATGGAAAAACAACAATGAAAATTATTTCCCAGAGATGTCTTAATATAAGAAAGATGATATTAAATGAAGTAGGTGAAGATATTAATCTAACAATGTACACATTTTCTGAATATAATTTTCATATTATATTGTACATACTCTTGGATTTTAATTCTATAGCTGGTAATTTTTCAGAAATTTTCATTTTTATTGTACTTAACAAAGACACCAGCTTACACAATTCCCATGTTAGCTGATTTAACATTTTGCTATCTCATCCTTCTTTCCAACTAGGTATCTAGCTACATTCCTTTGCACACCTTCAAGTCTCTTACTTAGATCTGTTTAGTGTGGGTCTCAAACACTTTTTATAATCAACTATCAGGTCAAAGCTCTTTGATAGTGCTTTTAACTATCATTTTTGTGGATTGTACACTCCTGGCCAAAATTAACCCAGCACCTCCCTAGCGATCCTTACGGCCGGTGCTGCGTTAATTTTGGCCAGGACTGTACCTGAAGTTTGAGAATCTATTTTATAATTGGAATTCCACCAAATTGCGCATCATCAAATTTTTTTTCAAGAGGTTAATGCTCATAGAAGGAATACTATATCTTCATACAGTATCATTATTTCTATCATAATTTATATTGAATTGAATAAAGCACCAAACACCATCCAAGAACAAAATAAATTATATTAAGGGAGTGATATGAAATTCATTTTTAACAGCATCTTGAAGGAAAAGAATTTTTGATGAAATGGGAATAATTCCGTACATTTACATATTTTCATATAGTTACATAATTTTATATAAATACATGATTTAAAAAAATGAGAAAGGTCCATACTGAAGTGCCACACCCGATGAGGGGTGTGACGTCCACTAAAGTATTGGGTTCTTGCCCTTGGTGTAGGGGTTTCGTGAAATAAACACTTTCCTGGATTCTAAAACAAAAGAAGCATTTTTGTTTATTTACCTTCGCGGCCACAAGCACCCAGCAACCAAGGGGAGGTTCCGGTGAGGAGCAGAGAGCGGGAGGGCGCGGAAGCGGCGTTGAGGTGGAGTCGGTCTTTTCGCTGCCTTCTTTCCTGTCTTTCACTGACTGGCACTGACTTGATCACAATGGCCACCTCCACTGTCCTTTCGCAGATAATTAAGACCGACTCTCTGGTGGGGAAGAATTTAAATACCTGCATTTTGGGAAGGGATTTACGGAAAGGGGGAGGAGACTTTAGCGCAGGTATACGGCGACAATCTAAAAGGAGGGTTCTTGAAAGTTGGCCTAACTACATAGGGGGCTCGGGGGCATAACAGAACGTGGCCTTAGCTTCGCGAAATAGACAGAATTCGGGTCAATCCACAGTTCTTAAGGAACTCTATAGAAGAATATTGTTAGTAATAATGGATGACCCTTTTCACGCGGCTTTAAATTTACATGGGGCGTATTTCGGGAGGACTTGGGGTGTTAGAATGCTTGCTCGCTCTCTCTGCCTGGGGGAAGGGTGGCGGTGATGAAAGGCTAGGGGATGGGGAGGGGGACACTCGTGGCGGCATTACAATACGAAAAAAAAATTTTCAGTGAATGGTGAATTTATTCAATCTTTCCACGGCAAAAATTGACTATAATCTTCATAACATTCAAATAAAGAGTGAAAGTGTTAAGATTAAAACGCTATATTAATACAAAACTACATGATCAAGATGAAACTTTTAATTTCATTTGATTTAGAAAATACATAACACATATAAAGCCATGATCATCAATGTTATATAAATATATAGCCAAATACAAATATCAATATATAGCCAAATACAAATACATTGACTTAAATCTGGACAAAATTTATTTGCTCTCCTTATAAAAATTAAATATAAAAATTTAGCATATCAAATATTTTGATTTAATAGGTCTGATAAGTTTCTGTGATTATATCACAAATTAACCATGATGGCACCATTACAAAAAATACCATTTCCAAAATATCTTCTTTATCATATTAGGACAGTAAACTGATTCAATACTTCATTACAGTTTTATAAAGAGAAAAACTTGGCAATGACACAATTAATGTGCACGTTAATTTTCTGCAACAGGAGTATTTTATGTTCCTTGTTTTGAAAATCGAATAATTACCATATTCGTGACAAAAAAGTGATGGACAATGATATTCTAATCAATGTTGAAGATTTTTGGGAATGAAGCAATGGTATAGTTGGCAAAACATCAACAAAAATGACCAATGCTGCATTCCCATAAATGTTATTTTTAACATTTGTAGTTACTTTTCAAACTATTGTCCACCACTTATCCTCAAAACAATTATAAAAATAAGTAACATTGCAGAATCGTACATAGATAATCACTCATTTTCTTTCTAATAAATACACAACATACAAATCATTTCTTGATTAGCAACATGAACTGCCAATACTCAAGCAGTCTCAACTGTTTTAGGAAACAACAATGTTAGTAGAATTAAACTTTATATTCACCTAATATGAATCAAACATCTTGAATAAAATAACAGCTGTATACAAAATGAAGTAGCTGATTTCCATTAAAAGCACCAGCAATATTCATTGATGCATAATCCACTATAAAAATTCACTATCAGTCAACATTTCTAAGAAATAGCAATTAACATAAATGACATCAAAACAGGCATTTCAGGAAAATTTAGACAATCTTTTTATGATATGACATATTCCTAAATCTTTCACAATAATATGATGTACAATCATACTCAAGAAGTCGAAAAAATATCAAATTTCCATACTTCTAAGAAGCCACAAGACAAAGAGAGAGCTATGCCATAACAAATAAATAATGATTTTATCTATGTAAGGTAAGAATGCTGCATTTCTTGTTTCAAGCACAAACATATGACCATGTTTCTCAGCTAACAAAAATCATCATTAGCATATTTATCAAAAGTTGATCAAAAAGACAAATACATGTTACATATGAAGGCAAGTATCACATTAATTAGAAAACTATTCTTTTGTTATGCCTTACTGTATGCTCTTGGAAGACGATAAATAACAAGGTACGATTTCATAAAAATTCAAGTAGATGTTTGCCAAAATATCATTCACGCATTGTTAACATTACCTTAAAATAAAAATTATTCTAAGGACTTGGAGCATGTATTATCACCTACAGTCCATGTTTAATTTTGTACTTATAGTCATGTGATCCCCAATAGGGATGGTAACATAAAAATCTGATTCAGCTGACAAATGGAGACTTGAAAACTATGTTTACCACCACATCAAAGTATTAAAGCAATGTAGGATAAGTAGAACAGTACTATAGAAAGAAATATTTTATTACTACAATTTAAAATGCAAATGGATGGATAGATCGGAATAATAATTGTGTGATATAATAAAGTTACTGAGAAAACCCAATTCGAAATGAAAAATTCAATAAATGAAACATGAATACCAAGAAAAAGCTGTAGGGTATGGGTATAAAGAACTACATATAATTAGAGTAAGGAAATAAAAATATTTCTTTAAAATTAAAATAATCTCTTTAAGTATAAGAAAGAGGGACAATTTAAAATGAAATACAGAAAAAAGTTAGTCAGGTCAAAAAAGAAACAAAGTTGTAACAGAAAATAAACTCTAGTATTTCAATCAATCATTGTTTACTAAATCAAAATTTTAAGAAGCCATGATAAGAATGTATATGAAGGGATACATTTCCTCCAACGTAAGATATGGAATAATGCGTGAAAACATTTAATGAATAGAAAAGTTTTTCCCAAGTTTATAAGATTTCTGGTTAGATAGAGCTTGTGTACCTTCTTGACTTTAACACTATAGTATCAGTAAAAGACCCATTACAGTATACATAGGAAATTCACTTATTTCCTAAGAATACACCACAACATCAGTTGGCAGTGATGAGAGATAAACAAAGAAGTCATAGTTTTGCTATCCTTCGATAAAACTCAAACAACTTAGTAAGATCCATAATAAAGTTTCCAATGTGACTTGCTTGTCAACAGCATCCATAGATGCATCAAAAACAATTTCTATGACTGACTAACAAATTTCAGCTCAATACTGAGGTAGACTGATAATTGCACTTGAAGTTATACAAAAGTATACAAATTATTTTTATCTCTATGGCAGTTTATAGGACAGAGTTTGCAATGAAAAGGGTATTTATAGATTGTGCATTAGATTAAGTTTTAACCCTCTATAAAAATTCTCTATTAAATCTTTCTAAAAGATTGAGATCGAAGAGCAGTAATTCCCATTTATAAAAGAATAAATCAAAAGAAATCAATTTGAAAAAAAGATAAGCAAGTGGGTAATGGTAGTTATTCATAGATTATATATCATATTAGGACAGTAAACTGATTCAATATTATATTAGTAAATCACAGTTTTATATAGAGAAAAACTTGGCAATAACACAAGTAATGTGCACGTTATTTTTTTGCAACAGGAGTGTTTTATGTTTCTTGTTTTGAAAATCGAATAATTACCATATTCATGCCAAAAAAGTGATGAACAATGATATTCTAATCAATGTTGAAGATTTTTGGGAATGAAGCAATGGTATAGTTGGCAAAACATCAACAAAAATGACCAATGCTGCATTCCCATAAATGTTATTTTTAACATTTGTAGTTACTTTTCAAACTATTGTCCACCACTTATCCTTAAAACAATTATAAAAATAAATAACATTGCAGAATCTTACATAGATAATCACTCATTTTCTTTTAAATAAATACACAACATATAAATCATTTCTTGATTAGCAACATGAACTGTCAATACTCAAGCAGTCTCGACTGTTTTAGAAAACAACAATGTTAGTAGAATTAAAATTTATATTCACCTAATATGAATCAAACATCTTGAATAAAACATCAGCTGTATACGAAATGAAGTAGCTGATTTCCTTTATAAGCACCAGCAATTATCATTTATGCAAAATCCACTATAAAAATTCACTTAAGTCAACATTTCTAAGAAATATCCGCTAACCTAAATGCCAACAAAACAGGTTGAGATCAAAGAGCAGTAATTCCCATTTATAAAAGAATAAATCAAAAGAAATCAATTTGAAAAAAAGATAAGCAAAAGGGTAATGGTAGTTACGTTGTCAAAGAAATGAGTTTATGATTTGATCTCAGTAGTAATGAACAGACAATGCTAAGGAATATCACTCCTTAACACACTGGGAGCAAAAACATCCACTAAAACATCTTAGGACTAATGCCAGAGATGTTCCCAAAAAGAGGAAGAACTTCAATTGATCCATGCTATAAAATAGAATGCATAGCATCAGCATAAAAACATGACTTAGTGCAACATGGATAATGCTAGAGGGGGGTCCAGGAGTTTTCTAACTAAATGTTGAGAATTTTTTCTTTCAAATGCAGTAAGTAAGTTTGACAAATGCCAGGTTTTTAATGTCTCCAAAGACATGGTAGAGCCTCAGAAAAATACTTTCTTTGATTAATTTGTAAACCCTATCTGTGATGTATCACTTGTCGAGCTAAATAAAGGCACCATTCTGGAACATATATGTTCGCATGACTAAAGTTATTCATTGTGTACTGCTTGTAGCTCATTCTGAGGTACGCCATCATAAGGGCTTGAAGACTCGTTTGAAGTAACCAACTTATTTGGATGAAAGAATTGGTAATACACTGACATGAAAATTATGCCAAGAACAAAAGTGACAAATGAAAAGATAACCATCATTAAGGCAAGATGGTTGGACATATGCCAATACCAATATCCCACTGATAAAGCATTTTCAATGAGGAAAACAGAGTACATTGTTCCATAAATATAGCGAGATGGAACATTACGAACCGGAATAACATAAAATAAATATCCAAATGCAATCAATAAATGTACACAAAACCTTCTAAACCAGGATTCATACTCTCTATCAGGTCCCATATTAAATACATACAGATACCCTAAGGCAAAAAATATATGTAGAACTCCTCCACTTAACACAGCAAGAGGAAGTACAGCCAACAGGCAGGCCAACGAGACCAATCTTGACGCTAAAAGGTAAAATGTTAGCAATATAAAATACAGATTCCTATAAATCTTCAGTAGGTAAAGTTAGAATTTGAAAAGCAAGAGCTTTAAGAAAATTTACAGCTGAAGCACACTATTGCAGACAGTAAACTATTACTAAATTCAGTTACATATAATGCAAGCCCTTGCAATGTTTAAACTTGACCCTTACTTTCACATAGGTACATAATTTTAAGAATGGGATTAACTCATGAGTTTTAACATAGATTATATTAAAATATTCGGGATCAATAAGCCCAGAAACTTGAATTAAGGAAATGGCATAGGCTGTCTTACTAAGAATGTAATATGGATTTTTTCATTTTATGTTGGTAATAATAATAACAGTTATTCAACAAAAATGTTAACTGTATCATGTATAATGTAACTATTTCATTTTCTACAGCCATACCAACCTGTTAGACAATGCATGGCGGGTCTATAACTTTACAATTCGATAAACTGTCACCTGAATATATTTATAACACTTAACTACGATTAAATACCTGTAATAAATAGATGCCAAAGCCAGTGAATAAAATATCCACTGAAGCTTATTCTCTTCGTTTGTGATAGAGGCATTCTGATGGCCACATGATAACTTGCAATCGCGAATCCAACAGTGAGACAAGAAATTACAGCACTACAGGTGCGTTTAAACCCTGCAAGCATAAAAAATAAGATAAAATATCTTGGAAGTCATCTCAGGAAATCTCAATAAATGTTGTATTAAATATGAGATATTATTGAAATGAAATAAGTATACACTTTTTGTAGAAACTGTAGCTTTGATTTCACTATAAGCAAAATGTAATATAACTAACCGAAATTAAAATCATCATCGGGATTTCCAGGAATAATGCGTGACATCTGCAATATAGCTTGCGGGTCAGACTCCAGCAAGGCATCCATTACTCCGATCATTGCAGCTTCTGCATACCAGTCACCGAATCTTTTCCTCCGGTGGCGGTATTCTTCAATGGCTTCACTTTCAGTGGGTTGGTTTTCTGCAGACAGTTTGAGGGCGAGACGAAGTAGATTACACAACCTGCATTAAATGAATTGAATAGTTAATACGTGACAAATCAAAAGAGAAATGCAACACGTGTTATGCATTAACTTCATCGGTTACCTTGCTATATAGCCGAGTGACAAAATATGGAGACATCTTGAGATCTTGGACGTATCGCGGTCGTCACGGTAACTGAACGGATAAATATAAAAATAAAATTCCATGATGCATTTTATTCACTGCAATTGTATCTTATTGCCTACAATTAAACCTACGGATTCTGAGTTAAACTCTTTTGAACTTCATAGAATGGCATTTTCAATTACGAAATAAAATAAACATTTTGAACATACCCATCCGTCTGACTTATGGTGTCAGCCCAATCTAGTCATTGAAATTATATTTATCGGTAAATTTTTGTTACACTAAGAGCACTAATTCACAAGTAAATAAACCACAATGACCACTTAGTAGTTCGGATTAAATGTCTAGCATAGTCAATTAGACAAGAAAGAAGAATACTTACCAAAACCAGCTAATGACGTTTGTAATAACAACTGGTGAAATGATAAAGTATAAAGCAGCAGCAAAAAACCACGAGCTACAATGATGGTAAATATCTATAAGAGCGATAATATCAAAGACGATGTCCGCGAAAAGAAAAAACAGGCCCAGTCCAATTTTAAATACATTACACCTTGTCACTTCGATGGTTTCCTCATTCCTTATATTTGATGGAGCAGCCGTGTCCTCTCGATTAGAATTTTCGGCACCTACTAAAGCACCATCATCACCCATCATTTCATTCCTTGCATTTGGCATACCGTAGTGATCGTTTGCCTAAAACTCTAGTAAGGTAAGGCGAACTCTAATCTAAACAATTTAAACCTCCATCATCTCGCACATAAAACAATCACCTAACAACAGCCGCCAGGGTTGCCAGATCCAGATCCGAAAAAACCGCCTCCAGATCGCGCTGAGATAGCCCAAATCCGCCCAATGTTCACCTTCAAACGGCATATGGGAAATTCATATAAATATATACCACAATAAACATCTAAAGACCTTTATTTCGCAAGTGAATGCATGAAGCATATTAATTTTGGTATATTAAGAATATGAAGAATTAAATAATTTTTCAAAATTATTAATTGAAACAATTTTCTTTAAAATAAACACTTATTGCACATTCAACTGACATATATTCTTAACTAAATAATTACAATATTTAAATGAACAATAAAACTTTTTACAGTACAGTTTCCGATATATTCTTTTCATGGATCAGTTCTTTCCTCGTCAAACATTATTAATGCTTCAAAGAGGTCGTCTCCGTTAGCTTCACTTCGGTGATGAATAGCGGAATAGCATCTCCTCGGAGGGAGTAAAGTGATCGCAGCAAACGTTACTGACCTAATTAAAATTTGAAAGTGCTTTAGGAATCACTATATTTTGGACTTGGAAAATTATAAAATTGCAATATAATTTCTCAACTTATTTTCAGTAGAATGCTGGTATTATACTTACTTTTAGATGAATACGGATTTGCAAAATTGATTCCAGCATAATAGTCTTCATTCTGTTCCTCGGCTTTGTATTTACAGCGTTCATTACGCTGAAGACTCTTTCTAAGACGGCGTTGCTTATCAGTAGGGTAAGCGCTTTTATGGCAAAATCAGCAAGATCCTTTTATGTCTGTTCTTTGTTCGCTGCATTTCTGAGGTTCCGAACTCATGTCCAAAACCTCACAACGTCGATTTCTGATGGATCGACAGCTTCAGGACAAACCTCATGCAGAGACAGTGTGCCCAGTGCTCTTCTAAGAAAGCTGCTGATGACATAGTCTAATACAGAAAGATATTCAAATAAGCATGGGTGCGCCAATGTGGTGATCTATTGAGACGTTTTATATCGCTTGCCAAATAACCGTAATTATTTTTTCCTTCTCTCGCTTGGCAACCTCTTGGACGACCTCTCAAAGAATCGTATATCTACAACACTAAAAAATTTCAGCATAGAAAAAAATAAGTTTTTAATAGATATTGGACTCGTCCTAACTATAAATCCAAACAACACTGCTGACAAGTTTCCAATAGTTCACTTATGTAAACTACTATCTTGGAAAGTTTAATAAGTTGGCCTCATAAGCATTAAACTCCTCTGGTTTCCAATGCATTTAGTTTTTGAAAGATTTGACATATTTGTAGTAAGAAGCGGGCATGAATAAACTAGCCCATGTAAGTTACGCATTTTTCGGTTTCTGGGCTGCCTAGGACCCCCCCAATTGGCAAATCCTGGCTGCGCCACTGCCACAACTGTGGCACCACTGGCTGCCACACTGCAACGACAACACAAAAGGAAGGATTGTTTGGATAATCTGAGAAAGCCCAAATCGCGGTCATATAATCCACAATCAGCCCTTTCAGCTGTAAGCACCGCATTAATCGCGCTAGCGGCTATTTTCCATGAACAATGTACCGTAATTTTCCAATTATAATACGCACCCACTATAAGACGCACCTTCGTTATTACGAGCGCAATTTGATAATTTTCTTATCACCATATATAGTACGCATTTGGTTTTTAGAGAACGGAATTCTACGCTATTATTCGCGTATGGTTATCTGCACCCAACAAATCACCACGCAAGCACGAAATGCTGCTTATGGATGGCTTTCCCCCTTACTCTTACGAGCCCCTTTGATTTCTCAATGTGACGATCTATCAGTTACAGGTTCTTCCCCTCTGAATTTTAATTTAATAATTTTATTAATATGCAGAAGTGTTCTTTTCAGAATAAACGTGAAATCAGAATACATATATGTATGTTGGGTTATTTACTTCAAATGTCATATACAGCCCGAATAAAAAGATGATGCTTGTAACCATGTATAATACGCACCCTACTTTATTGACGTATTTTCGGAAAAATATGCGTACGATATATTGAAAATTACGGTACTTATTTGCTTTTCGGGGGAAGGAACGGAAGAACCGTGAGACTTAATATTAGAATAATTGCGCTCGAAAAGAAAACGTAGTCGCAGTTTTCGAAGGTAGCCCAAATCGCGGCTATTGAATAAGCAACCCGCCCATTGGGCGGAATACCGCCACAAGGACTTTCAAACCCGCCCCTGAGCACCTGAAGATAGCCCAATTCGAGGAAATCCGCCCAATCTGGCAACCCTGACAGCCGCTGTGTTGGGTGGGGCGTTCCGAGAAATTCATTCGGCTGACTAATTCATTGGTCCTGAAACGAATGAGGACCAATGAGAGCAAACGCTAGAAGAACGTCTAATCAGGAAAGACATGGCGGCAACCTAAAATCTTGCTGAAATTATACCCTTACCAAACATGACTCCATGACAGAGAATCGGAGGCAGAAATGTTATTGGATGAAAGAAAATATTACTAATAACTGGAGGGTAACTTAGAGTAGCCCAGCATAGTTTATACAAAAACATAGGTTCCCTAACTTTTTTTTCAGTGGACACCTTTTAATTTTCCAAGGAACCCATAGCATGA
Source organism: Sympetrum striolatum (assembly GCA_947579665.1). Lineage (NCBI taxonomy): Eukaryota > Metazoa > Arthropoda > Insecta > Odonata > Libellulidae > Sympetrum > Sympetrum striolatum. The sequence continues at coordinate 51,294,590 of OX388351.1, read as the reverse complement.
ATAATATTGAATATTTCTGTTTAAAAGCCATATTTGGTTACATTTCATTGTATCATCTTTTAAATGGGATCTTTGGCCTCAAAAAAACTCTCTCAAAAATAGAAAGAAATTTTGGGACCCCCATTTTTTTCTCCCTGGCATGGACTGGAAATCTGTATGTGGACCACTTTGAGATCCTATGTTCTACACAAACATTCTAACATTCAACTTTCAGTGAAATAATTAATAAATTATTCAATACATACTTCTGATTTTTACATGAAGTAGTCCTAGTATTATTTATTTTCTTGTATAATAACCATTTTTTAGAATTCAAATAGATACTTGTTCCAATAATAACTCCCCTTATGATTTTATTCTTTATGTTGCAATCTCTCTCTTACCCTCATTATTTCCAAAAACATTATATGATTTACACAACCCTTCTCTTTATGGAAGTTATCCAGAAGTTATAATAATGTTCCACAACATCATCCTTTCTTTACTTAGTCTCACCTTATCTGTTGTAAGTCTTTATGTGCAATTTGCATTTTGTTTCTTTAAAAGTAGGAAAAACTCTTAAGTCTCAATGAAGATGTTTGGATTGTATTGTATATATTATCAGGAGTGTATCTACTACAATTAAAGTTGAATTTGAAGAAAACAATTTTGGCATAATAAATTCTAGTTTTTTGTAACAGTTTTATTTAATAACAACTGTATTTAAACTTCATATGTACAATACAAAAGGGATACTGTGAATGCTAATTTTTTTTCAACCTTCTTTTACCAGTTGTATTCTCTTTTTCATGATTGTTACACATTGTTACAATTTAGTTAAAACTGACTCCCATACAAAATATGAAGTTACAAAAGTGGAATTAAAAATTAGCAAAGGCTTACAAATTAATGTTATTCATACAATTATTTCTTCCAGGCATTAACATAATTTTGAAAGCTACTGAATAAACTGGCTTATTTTGGGAGTCTTTCAGCAATCCACCATCCTTTCGATTAAATGCAAATTATAATGTTTGAAGTAAACCATTTTCACCCAGAGATAATAATTACTCCTATGTTAAAAATAAATAAGTTTCAGTGAAAAATATCACTTTTTATATTACAAAAATGTCAATCGGTAGGCTTGACAAATTTGTCACCTTCTTATTTTCTTGACCATCCATTAGTTCTATTCACCTCTTTTGAGAAACACTCAAATACAGTGTGTTAAATGTTAAAATAATCATAGATTATATTTGAGAAAGCACAATTTGTACACAATCTGTAATGTGACAGAGGGAATAAGACTCACACTTCCATCAATTATAAAACATGAATAAGTAGTCATCTGCATAAAATCAGTCCTATGTATCGGTTTTCCATTCATAACTATCTGAAAGAATGCAAAATAATCACAATGAACAAATTCTTTAAATAAAATAAACTTCATTTTTTTCAAAAAAGATTTGCTGGGTAAACTATTATCACATAAGTCATTTGTTTGTTGATGATATATTAACAACTGCATGATGAGAGGTAATAATAAAACCAGTCCAAAGACAACAGTTTAAAGGAATGTATACTCAGTCAATTCATAGATTCAGCACACAATGCTCTCTCTGAGAGCAAATATTTAAATAGGATATGTCACCATTTTACACAACAATATTAAGTAAGTAGATTAGCATTCATTCATTTTGCACCCATCAACCAAATAACAGTAAACTAGCATATTTATATTCTTTCAATTATAAAATGAAAAGAAATTAAATGGATTTAAGAATTTAACAGTAATTCTGCCATGTATTATACAAATAGGCTCAATCATCAAAAAAATAATAATACTATTCTTAACTAAACTGATTTCTCATGTTCATGAGAGCAGATAGACTGACCAATCAGCCAAAATAGAATCAAAAACTCAAGCAATTCTTCTTTCCAGCACTACCAATATATTTACAAAATCAAATGATGATGAGTAATTTAATCTCGTAAGGTTTTTCCAAAGTTTAATTTACACTCACAAACTTCATAAATATTCTCATATCTCCTGATAAAAACAATGCAGTACTTTTGTTCTGTGATGTTTCATTTGAGCTTGCGTGGAGTTGGGCTGTCAGGCGGAGTGACCGGCACCGACTCAGATCTCACAGAGAATGACTTCCGCTGGTGGATAGCACTACTTGACTTGAAAGTGGGCCTCTTTAATGGACGAGGAGACACTCCTGCAGTCGTTGCAGTGGATGTGGACTCAGCATTTCCACCAGATGAAGAAGCGTTTCCTCCACCACTACCTCCAAACCAAACCCGAATGCCATCAGGGCCTGGAAATAAACACTTCGTCAAAAAAATCATCGCCAAATGGGGCTGGAAGTGATTTCTTCACTGACATTCTTCAAAGTAGCTTGCCACAGTGATTTATTCATTCTAGCTATAGACATTGGGGAAATTCATGACAGAAAACAGATGTATACTCTTTCCACAGCAATATATTTTAGAACTACTGGTTCTACTGGTACATCGCCATGATCCGGCTCACAGAACACTCTGTTCTGATGATGGAGATGTAGCTGAAACAAGTGGTTCTAAAATAAATTGATGTGGAAATAGTATACATCTGTTTTCTATCATGAATTTCCACAACATCACAGCCATCTCCGTGGCTTTAATGCATTCTAGGTTGTACAAGAAGCGAAAAATAGTGACTAGGCTAGGACTCAAACACAGGTCTCCCACTTTCTGGGCAGGTGTTCTAACCAACTAAAATACGAAGACACATCCTTTTCACTTGTGTAAATGGGGCAATTGACCTTTTATGATAAAGGAAGTGGTGATCCATGTAGTGGCCCCAAAGTGGCTCCATCTAGTGGCATCTGGCACCAACCACTACCAAGAGGTCCTCACAGAGGCAACCGACACACATACACACACAGAATTACACACAGTGATATTAAGAGTTATCCCCTCCAGGAAATTTTAAAACTGATGCAAATGCAGTTATAGCACAGGAAAGCATTCGAGTTGACCCAAGGCCATACAAGAAGCGGAAAATAGTATTAACTATTAGAGTAGTATTTATATTTCACTTCTCGAACAACTATAGGTCAATTCAAACCCTTTCCAGTGCTAAGTTTAACTTCATTTCCATTTTGTTTATTCTGATGAGTAAATGACATAATTTGCTCCAAATTCACTTTCAGAAAAAATGACATTCCAGTGTATGGTGAAAAATCTCATAAAGTGACCTTTGCTGCATAAAAATTTAATTTTCCTTTTAAACTCAAACTGAATTATGAGTAATATATACTAATAATTTTACAGTCCTTGGTGGCCGAGTGGTTAGCATTCTATCAATATGACTCTGACATTAACGTTCTGGGTTTGAATTCCAGCCAATTGTTTTTTTCTGATCATGGAATGGCTGTTTGGGTTAGTTCACTGCCTTGGTTAAGTACCTCCTGACAAGCTCTGTGGAGCTCAGGAGGACTTAACCAAATTTCAAGGGCAACATAAGCAGAAAGACTATCACACATTTGAGAGTAGATCAGCTTATTTTGAAAAATGATGTAAAAAGCTGTTTTCAGGAGATGAGACATTTTCAAAATAAAATACCTTAAAAGAGGTTTTAAACTGAGTTAAAAGTGAATTATATTTTTTAATTAAATAAGTTTAAATAAAAATAAAATATATGTGATGAGAGGCAGTGAATTACAGGCCTAAATTTTCTGAAAAAGGTGCATGTCACACACTGATAAATAGGGTAATAAAATTGATGGTGCACACTAAAACTTTTTCAGAGAAAGTACCAAGATCTTTTCTCGTTTTTACTGTGAAGATGGAGACCAGATATCAATTTGGAAGACAGTATACAGAAATTCTATTGCCTTTCACCAATATCTAAGAAGATCTATTCCCCAAGGAGGGACTTTTCATCTCTAAAGATTTATTGGACAATAAATTAACTTCCAAACACCCAGAGAGGTTAGAACTTGCAATTCCTCATAAAACACAAATTAAAGACAGAAGAGAAAGAAAAATTAAGTTAACTTGCAACTTATGAAATATATATAGCAAATATTTAATAAGTACAGCCGTAAAGTTGAAAGGTAAAATCGAATAACAAAAATTTATTTGAATATGTAAATTTAACTTGTGTAAACCCATAATATACAGCATAGGAAATGGAATATTTTGATAAACAGGCCAAATAAAAATATGCATGATAATACTAATGATTTACATAGAAAATTTTAAGCATTTGGAATATCTAAAAATTATAATTCACTTTTCACAAGAAGACATACTCAATATGCAGATTCATGCTAATCTGCGACCTAGATAATCCACTCCAAATAAGCAGGAACATTCTACAAGTATGTACATTTTCCACTTTCTTTCCCAATCATCAGCATATGTCCAGGGTCCAACTAATCTATACAGGACTAAGCTCGGACATTACCACTAATTTCACATACATGTTTATCAGGAAAATGATATGAAGAAGTTGGCAACTCTAGTGTTTATACAGCACTGAATTTACATATCAGGGCTTTAAACCAAAATAATTTTTGTTCCACTTTTCACAAATGAAATTAACCTATTTAATCTGGTTCCATTTTTTATCTATCAGCAACTGACAAACTAGTTTTTTAGTTTTTCTTTATAAAATATATGATAACTGATGCAGAATGTATATAACCACCCTTAAAAGAATCATTTTAATAAAATTTTGAATACAAATACAAATGTAAAGGATAGAAAACAAGAATAGGTTGTCCTAAAATTTAAATTTTGATCAATGGGTAACAATGAACTGTTGCAGGTTGATTTAACATTTAGTGCCGTCCCTTTCTTGGTTTAAGTGAGATAGGATTGGTGATCATACAGATGAGAATTTTTTCCTTAGTGTAAGGAATGGCTGAGAAATAAATATTTACCTCATAAATTAATAAAAAGTGTTGGGTTGTGAGTAGAGAGGAAAGCGATGGAAGATGATTGGCTGAGACTCTATTTTAGGTAATATCCCTGGTCCCAGGGAGTACTACTGATGAAAGCATACAAATTATTTGAAAACAAATTCTTTGAGAGCAAAATCTTTGAAAACAGATTCTTCAAACGAACACTTCTTTAAATGAGATATTCCTTGAAAATAGACCACTCAAGTGAATCTAATGTTATCCAAAATTTATACTAAAGAAGTGATTTGGAGTTGAAATATATTCAGTAAAGATATGAATATGCTTCCTAGAAAGTTGGACTGGATTGGGCGTGGAAATTACATGTGGCAATTTTGGGAGAAAATGATCAATTTTCAAAGAATTGATAATTTGAAGAATTCTTTTACGAAGAATTTGTTTTGAAAAAATCACCTTCAGAATTCACCTTTAACCACTCCTTTCTATCGGAACAGTTAAGTGTTGTTTCTCTCAATGGCTTTTTGGGGCCTTTTGCAAAGGTCTCCCTTTGATGGCACCCTCAAAACTCTTCTCTTGAACCGTAATTGTGTTCCTCTGCCCTGATGGGGCCTTTATATACCTGGTTTGACGTTGAGAGAAAAAGGTGAATCTAAGATTATACAGGCACTTGTGAAAGAGAAAGCAAATATGAGGGGGAGAAATTAGAAAGTGAGACTGACTTTAGAATATTTTAGGAGAGCATAAAGTCAACCAATATATTGTGGACAGCAGGAAGTGATAGAGTCTACCTCATTGCTGAAGGATTGGAAATAGGGGATGAGAGATTGAGGATGGATTATAGGCACTACAAACCAATAAATACCATATTTGACGGCACATAAGACGAACCTTTTTTCCTAAATTATGTCTTGAAAAATTTCCCTGCGTCTTATATGTGAAGGTTCAACCTCCACAGGTTAACTTTCAATACTGAATGCTATTTTTAGCCCAGATGGTCTATATTACCTATTTCATAATTGCATTCAATGATTGTGTTAACATTTGGCTTTTACGAAATGTGACAACTAAAAGAAACTACATTTTAAGTTATTGTGGTACCGCGCTTTCGCACGGACTATTAAAACTTTTTTTCCTTATGAGTGGCCAACTTAATGAGGGTGCGTCTTACATGCCGGTGCGTCTTATATGCCGTCAAATACGGTAACTACAGTTACATACTTTATGAGTACAGAACCAGTATAATCAGAACAGAAAATATCAGAATTCAGTTTTGTTCAGGTTTGGTTTTCACCCATTTCTTTCTGTTCCAGTTCAATGCCCTGATGTGTATACAGATAGCTTTCCTACTTCCTTCCCAACTTCAGAAAAAGGCAAGCAAAAATACAACAACAATCTTCTAGACACTAGTTCTACTTCACAGTAACAAACACCATAAAGTGTAGGTGCCAATGGAATAAACTCAGGAGCAGAAAGTGAAAAGATATAATGAGCGATACACATAGCTCACCACGGACAGAGCGAAGTCCCCCGAAGCGATGATGATGGTGATGGTCCAATAGCGCAGCAGCAAGAGTAGAAGGGGGTGAGGGAGAAGGAGGGCCTCTTGGGGAGTGTGGGATAAGGGAAGAGGGAGCACCCACCCCACCAAGGGGACCTGGCTCAGGACTGCGGCCATGGCCAGCCATGCCTTAGGGGCATCAAGAGGTTCAGAGGTGAAAGAAAATTCAAAAGTGCAACAAAAGAAAAATTTTGGATGAAAAGGGTGCAAATTTATGATGCATGCAAAGTGAGTAGATTTGGTTATTGAAGAAGGTATGGGTTGTGAGGCAAGGGCAGGTGAGAGAAAATGAAATTAAGGAGAGAATTAAAGATAGAATAAGTCAAAGTATGCAACACTTTCAACGTTTAGACATAATGTATAACAAGAAAGTTTCACAAAAAGAACACCGAAAATCATCATCATTAATGGTACAGCAAAACCAAAAGATTTTTTCAGCATAACTTATTATTCGGGTCAGGTTTCTAGAGATGTGTAATAGGAATTTTACCATACCACACACTGAAAAAGCAAGTTGGATTTTGAAATATTTCACTATCCCCACCATTCATAAAAATCCACTTAAGGACCGAAAAAGGTGTGTTATTTTCAAGTAAATATGGTATTTGGCAACAGAGGATTGTGCAGATTCAGTTAAGTAACCTGATATAAAGTAACAGAGTTCATTTTGAGGTTCAGACTAGAATTCTGGCCACAAAATACAATCTGTATTAGGACCAAACTGGGCCTAAGTTCACAAGAACTTCACTTGAATCATATATTTTGACTCATGCAGACCTCTACTCTGCACTTCATAAATTATGAATCAAAATCAATAAACAGGCGTCATCAGACTACAATTTTAGCATTTCCCAATAGATAATATCTAATTCTTTACAACCAGATGAATTAATATGCTTCATGGTGATTGCTAAAAACATTCTACTGCCTACTAATAAGACATTTTGGATAATGATACAGGGGAACATCTATCACCAGCTACCTAAACAGATTTTCAAATGAAATGATTATTTCTCCACACAATTAAAATTAAAGAAACTCAAATAAAGCATATTAAATGAATTTGTAGTGTAAAATACAAAGAGATTATCTCAATCATGCAAATCATGACAAACCTTTCTACAAAAAAATTGTTAATATAATTTTATACTTCGTTTTGGTGAATTGAATTCCTGTTTCAACCCAGCGATTCTGTTATAAGATTAACAATCTAAATAAATAGCTGCATTTAAATATTAATGATTACATTGAGAAATAAATCAATATAATAATAATGAGTGTATAGACAAGTATGGTAAGAAAATAAAAATATTGACCCTGAATTCCATCATCACTTTTCTGACTATACTAATCTAGCTTTTTGGAGTGCTCAGATATGAAATGGCTATAAAAACAAAGCCTCATACGTTTAGTAACTATAAACAGATTTAAATATTTTCAAATAACATATTTCAAATATATTAATGAGAAATGTATTGATTAACTAGTGTTATGGAACAACTTGGCTAAAAAACTCATAAGTAAGATATTTAGAGGTATAATGTTTCTGTCATTAATGACCGAGACTTAAAAGGAAAGTTAAAGAAAGAATAGTTTATAAAAAGAACTGTAGATATCAAATGATAGTTTTAATTTATTGGATTTGAAAGACAGAGAGCTTCCATCAAGGGACCATCACAAACAAATTATTTCCAATTTGACATAAATAGTTATCATAATACAATATAGGCTACCATCTCATTATTTGAACATTCAATCAAACTAATATTAGAAAATTTTATTATTTCTTTAGAAGATCCTCAAAATCAAAAGAATTATTTAAAAACTTGATGCCTGGGTTGATAGTATTGCAATGCAAAATTTTAAGATTTTTTATTCAAGGATTACAACATTGATAAAAAATTTAGCATAGTTATTACAAAAACAGATCTAAACAGTTAAAGTGTAATACACAAAAGTTGATACAAGGGATTAAAATAGTAATTTAAGAAAGAAGAATGTCAAAAAACAGGAATACTCAAATATTTAATTTTACTTAAAGGAAAATGTAAAAAATCAAACTGATAAGCTGGTTGATAAATGCTTTTGAAGAGGTTTCAGCTTATTAAGCTTAAAACTGGAGGAAAATGTAATATTTTAGAAAATTACTTATGAACTGAAATTTAAAATACCAAATGTTCTCCACCGATACGGATAACTCATTTATATTTTCTTTCAACATTCTTCCCATATTTCATTTAAGTACTTTGATGAAATAGCAGTATCACAATGTCATGCTACGGACTTACAGAGGGAAGAGTTACATGTGGTTCAGTGACCAGGCTTGAAAGTTACATGTATCATTGATAAGAATTATTAGAAAGCTTAACAAGTTTGCACTACAACACCCATGCAAAAAAAGCAATTTTATTTTGATAATCATTAGAAGTGGAAGCATTCATTCATTTTAGCAGGCATTCTCCTAATTTGAGAATTGCATGGATGGATGGTCACTTAAAAACTTCTCTTTCTTTAAACATTAGTGATGACATGTAGATTATTAAATTTTTGTGGTAATCCTTCTTATAGTTAAGTGAAATACAATTACATATCTGCAATGAAAATCGCATGTGTAATCCTAAGATACAATATGGAGGCTTTGCTATTCAACAATTTAGGAAACTGTCTTTTTTTAACTTGATACTTCTTTTACTGAAATCAATCTATTTTGATTATAGTATTAATCAATTTTAATATGTTAATATAAAAATATGATATATCAGTTTCTTCATACACACCAGGAAAAAATTGGTAAAAGTAGACTGAAAAATCATCAAACAATGGAAATTTAGATTAAAAGTTAACGACATTCATATAAAATTGGAATTAAGGTCTGAAAACTCTCAAAACAAAAATGAGGATTCAGGAAATGGGCCCCAAACAATCTGAAAATGGAAAGTTTCATTGAAAAGATAGATATACCTCAAAAGTGAATAAAGTAATAGTAAAATTGAACTTCTGTTCCATTGTACAATTACTATTGTCTGAAATTCTGACAGTTATTACTAGAATATTTACATTTAAATCTACAAAAAATTTCTATTCAGTAATATCAGTAATTTAGTTTCAAATTTTGTATCTTCATATGCTTCTATAGTTTCCAAATGCTTCCATTAAGATATCATGTTGGGTAGATCAATTAATTAGAGCAATTTTGGTTTATATTTTAGTTATTTCAGCCCTTTTTCAGTTTTCCTAAAATATCAAGCATGGGTGCCAAGCAAGACTCACTGCTTTCTTAAGGATGGCCATTTTAAACTCTGGACTTTTTCATAAAATCAGGAAAAAACCCAACCCAAGCAATATAATCAGAGCAATGAATTGAAAAATTCAATGCAGATGCTTTTCTTTAAATATTTTTGAGAATGTTTTCAAGTAATATTGCTCAATATTATAATAAAAAAACATTTACAAAGAATAGGGTAAATTTCTTTTCATTACATGCTGATTTTCTGAGTCTGAGTAATGGGTTATAGAACCATTATTTCTCAGAAAGATAATCAATTACGACTTAACTAGATATCTCATGCTGAGCAGCTTAAAAGATTACTAAAAGGAATGAAGAGTGACTGAATACTTAAGAAATATTTTTTGAGACTAAATTCGAGTAGGACTGACCCAAGGAAATTCAAATCAAAAGAATTACAATCATTAATATTTTTGGCATTGGGGAATTACACTTAAAATATTATGTTTCCATAACCAGAAAGGATCACCAAGTATATCTGTGTATTTTCATGAAATTTGGAACTATCGTTCAAATAGTATTCATCAACACAACCAATTAATTCCAAATTTTCATCATGGAAATTTCTCTCATGGAAAGCTATTATCTGTCATGCTTCATAATATTCTCAGTTTAAGAATATATTAAGCTATACATGACATGTGTTTAAATGTGAATGACTTTGTGAGAAAAAAAATCTTTTAGCTTCTAAAATAAAATCGAAGGAGGCGATTTTATTTTTAAATAAACCTGTGGAAAAGTAAATATCTATCTACCTTCAAAAAATCTTTGTGAGAAAGTATAAACAATAAAAAAAATAAAAATAGTTGTACCTGAAGACCTGATGGAACCCTGTCCAAAAGGAGAGGAACCTATGACTGGTGCATAGACTTGAGCTATGAAGTCTTCAAAAGTCGACGACTCTTTGTGATTTTGAACAACAGTCTCCAAAGCTTTTGCCCGCTCTTCATAGCTGAAAGAAACAACATTTTTGAAGGAAAAATACAAACGATAACTCTAAATATATACACTTAAAATTCCATTTAAAGTTCCTAGAATAGACTTCATTGTGAAGGACAAAAATACTTCATTTATCTGCTGACGTCGGAAAATTATAACTTGAAGCTTCCCTTACAAAAAAACTTTCATAGACATAGTTTTTATAAATAAACTCACTAGTTTTGGTAGTAAGGTAACATGCTCCTCTTTGCTCTGGAAGCACTAAGAGCTGTCGTTCTCACTAGGCCAGGAAGAACCTTGTGGTCAACTATTGCTTCATTAAACAGTGGACCAAAGTGAGGAACCTGGAGTAGTAAAGGATAAAATAATCAAGTCCTTCTAAAAATATCACATTTATAATTTTCGGTTAATGGAAGGTATCTGGGGGTATTACCGTTACTTTTCTCAGGTAGAAATTAGGAGGGTCTCCATCCTGGACCCTTAGCTCGCCTTTGCAGCTACTGACTGCCCGACCCTCCCATCAGGGGGGACCATAAAAAAACTGACCGCGTGGAATACAATTCAAAAAGTTATAAACAATTCATGATCTTAGTCATCTCACTCATCCAATGAGATATACAAGCATCTTTTGATAGACGTTCTACAATGAAAATCAAGATTTTTCGTGATTTTGCTAGAAATGACCCGTTGACACACAGCAAAATCCCCGTGGTTGAGTTGGGTTTGTGGGGGGGGATTTCTAGCAAAAATCTAGAAATCTAGAAATTCCCACCCCCAACCCAACCCAACCCCCATTGAGATTCAACAGCTAGTTGATAATAAGACAGCTAACCAAACCAAGTGGCCAGTGAGCTATTCAAAACACCCGCCTATCTGACTGAGCAATGTTGCCATGTGTCAACGGGTCATTTCTAGCAAAATCATGAAGAATCTTGATTTTCATTGTAGAACGTCGATCAAAAGATGCTTGTATATCTCTTTGGACGAGTGAGACGACAAAGATAATAAATTGTTGCTCATTTGAATTATTTATAACTTTTTAAATCGTATTCCACACAGTTTTTTTAATGGTCCCTCCTGATCTACCAAGTAGCTGCGAAGGCGAGCTATGGGTCGGAGACCCTCCAAATTTCTACCTGAAGAAAAGTAAAGGAAAAACCCCCAGAAACCTTCCATTAACCTAATTTTCTTCACTGAATACATTTTGGTAAGCAATTATCCTTAATGAAGAGAGAGTCAATTTTTAATGATCTAAATCAAGGGAATTGAATCTTGGAGAGTTCTACTGTAGCTGAAACTAAATAGAGCCAATATGGAATCAAACAAATAAGACAAATATATACTAATCTTAAACCTGAGGTTCTTGTTACAACTCTCAATCTGAGCCTAAGTTCTGTATTTATAGATGAATAACATGTATCATTGTATAACATGCATGCTGTAATATAAAAGCTTTACCTATCTTAGTTATTATATGTGAATCATATTTTTCTTTCAGATATACCATATTTATCAGCATAAACATGCATCATCGTGATTATGAATGTATTATCATCTCTTTCAAATGCCAGCAAGCATAACACACACCATGTTACCATATCCACCATGATTGAATAGGGAAATTTGAATTAAAAAATTTAAATTAAAAATAAATCAATTGGAAGGATCACGACACAATGCACTCTGCTGGGCAGTTGCAAACAATTATAAATGCTAGCCTATTATACTGATTTACTAAGAAAAAGGGGATAAAAATGGAAAAAATCAAATTAAGTTATTTCTATAACAAAGATTGAATTCAATTAGTAGTATATTTGTGCCATGCATCTGGTCAAGCATAAAAAAGAAATTATTAGGTAGTCATATGTTTGTTTCTCTATGCTTGTTGTTTCCACAATTGACCATAATTATTAAGTATTTAATCAAATGTACGTACACTCCTGGCCAAAATTAATGCAGCACCGGCCGTAAGGATCGCTAGGAAGGTGCTGCGTTAATTTTGGCCAGGAGTGTACATAGTTGGGAAAAATGTGATGTTAAATGTGTGAAAATTAGTACAAATTAGAGCATTGACCATATAATTTTAAAAAGAATTATAAACAGTTCTTTTCAGGAGATGAGACATTTTTCAAATGAATAATGTGAAATACCTAAACAAGATATTTTAAACTGGATTAAAATGAATGAATGCAATGTTTTATATTTAATCACATTTAAATAAAAAATGTAATATACATGTATAAAATGCAATGGAAATTTTATGCCTAAATATTTGGTATAAAGGCGGGTGTTGCAAACAGATAAATATAGTATTTATTTTTTAAATATTTTTTACTTTAAATTTATGATCAAATATTTTTTAGTTTAAAGTTTAAATCTTATCAATTTCCATTTTTAAATGTCAATTGATTAAATCAGATGAACGAAATATTAGCACATCAGAATGTAAGAATCAGCAGCATTAGATACCAATTGATGTCAGCTTACATCCAGTGTTGGGCAAGGATGATGCCTATTGACATCATCAGTTACAAATGTAAGGAAAAGTATACTTATAGGGAGCATAATGACTATACCTCACAAAAGGAAGGAGTCATACCTCTTTTTTTCTAGACACATGTATTCTGAATAGCCCATTCGGAAGTGGATAAATAACTATTAGAACATCACAGAATTCAGTAGGCAGAATACCACGGCGATAGTCTCTGACGTGCTCGGACCAAACGATGTGGACTTCATCATTTCCCAGATGGCGCATCTGAAAGAAATTAAGAAGATTAGGACGGGTTAGTTACAAAGATGTGTAATATCATTCGGTTCTCTTAGCAGGAGGTTTTCATTACCTTCTGTAACAAGGATTCTTGGCTGGATGAAGGCATGCGAGTCGCTACATGGAACATGCATTCTAGAAAAGAAGTTGCATAATATGGAGCTGTTTCTCCTGTGCTTCTGTTCCTTTGCAATCCTCCCAGAAAACCAGTATGGCTCTCCAATTCAACCTAGCAGAAAGATACAGGAAGATTTTTAGTTACAAATAGACAAGAACCAAAGCAAAGTTCAAAATTAGAGATCGAAGAAAGAGTAAAAAAAAGGTTTTTGTAGCACAATTTCTTCATAACAAGACTTCTAGGAGATTTTATAGCTAATATCATCTACAAGTAATGAATGATGCTTTGGTATACGACCATGACACCATGATTCAAAAGGGGAAACCATTACATTAAGTAGAGTTAACTAAATAAATTAATAATTAGACCTGATTATTAATTGTTTACTAATTTTTTAATCCACTTAATATGGATTTTTTGCTGAAATTGTTTTATTTATTCTTCAGTTTAATCTAAATAAGTTTCTATATGTTTAAACAATAGAAAACTATGAAATAAAATAACTTTTGTATCAGGAACCAATTTGCTGAATTATGAATTGAGTGGGTTATACCAATGCACATAAATTGAATAAAATTAAGAGGGAAATGAGAAAAATTACATATAGGAAAAATATAATTCAGTGATAATGATAAAATTAACAATTAAAGGTGGATTTCATCAAAATACATTGCTACAAAAACTGAATTTCTACTTTTCTGTAGAAGATACTACATATATAAAAAGAGACAAATAATACCTATGTATTACATAGGAATACTTTGAGCTAGCCTCATGATTTTAATGAAGTAGAGAACCGTCTTCCTTGATGATCTAATGGTGTTTCACCTATAAAAATGCATAAAATATGCAGAAATCTTAAGAAGTAATTGAAAAGGTCTAATTTGAATGCATCATAGAATTGAGAGAATCTAAAAACTACTTTAAATCAGATATTGATTCAATGTATTGAAGTAATTTAAAACAAAAAATACGACGAAAAATTTCAGAGCAAATCTCCTTCCAGTATATATCTTATAGATATTACACTACAACTCCAGTATATCTAAATACCATTACAAAGCTACAACACAAAAAATCAAGTATTATGCAGGAAACTGGATAAAATTTCTTGCAAGGACAGAATATAATCCACCTGTTGCCCTCTTATTTCATATTTGCCCCTTAATATTTATAACTAACCCTGGAAGTGATACACTTCTTACTGATAAAAAAATTATAGATGATCCCCTAGAATCCTATCTATAATCGATAAACATGAAGGAATTGATCAAATTCCTGAAACATACCTCCCATGCTAAACCAGCGATGAACTCCTCATAAGCCTGACTTCCACTAGTGTTGGACAATATTGAGTTCTTGTCTTCCTGCCCATCTGCTACATATATCACAGCAATTTTGTGTGTTTCACGGCATCGCTAAAGAAAAACGTGTTTAACAAATATGTTAATCAAAGAAAAAAGTCCAAAAGAAAAGAGATAGAGCAGGCCAATAAGTATACAAGACACAGTAAACTAAGGCCGTTTTAAAAGTTCATACAAGAACAAGACCTAACAAAGAACATACAAGATTTAAGAGATAATTTTTTTCAATTTTCCAGCATGGTCACATTATAAATCAGTATATACAATCGAATGAGTATATATCAGTAAAATGAACTTTCTCCAGCTGTGCAAAATAAAAATTAATCTCGGCTTAAACCTTATTATTTATTGATCATCATCCACTCAGTGGTTTATAGTTTTGGGAACAAAAGGTAACTGTAAATTTTACATTATCCAAACAAATTCTCGGATTTAGAAATTGCGGAAGAATTAAGAAACAAACTAAAAAGAAATCAAATCTCATGATATATGGCTTGAAATACCAAATTAACTAATATATTAATTGAATATATTAAATGAATTTGATATACCAAAATTAACTAATGAAAATTTGCGAAACTGACTAACCTGTGAATCCAAATTTCTTAGCTCCCTCAACAGTTTCTCTCCCTTGTTGAGAAGATGTAAATGGGGTCGTCTTTCCCAACCAGCAAGTCCGAGCCGCGAAAACAGAAGTCTTGCATGTTGGAAAGGAGCTAAGGATTTAGGAGGGGAGGGATGGCTAAGGCCACTCTGAGACATTGAAGAGAATTCCTCCTCATCAATCCTAAAAGCCAAAGAAATACACATTCATGAGTGTTCTACCTTTTAAAAATTCACCTGCCTCAATATTCCCTTATCAACACCAATTCTTTTGTTTCTTGGTAACTTACCTCATTGTTAGAGTTTAGAGGTTTTAAATCTCCAATGGCCATTTTTGTCAGCGTTCCTCTTCTCATTCACCAGTATTCCAAGAAAACAAGAAAGGACCCTGCACTCAATGCATGTTTTGAATGCGATGCATTCTTTGTCACATGTTCAAAATACGCATCGAGTGCTCTCAAAAAGTGTGGTGAACATTCTTGTTTTCTCAGAATACTGGTGAATGAGAAGATGGACGCAGACAAAGATGGCTATTAAAGATTTTAAACCTCTGATTCATTAACAGCTGTGTTCCAAATTTTCTTTCTTTACTCCCTAGTCCATTTCTTTCCAAACTTTTTTAACCATTTCATTTGTACATCCAGATGCTCCCCGACTTAAAAATGTCGTGACTTATGACAAAAATATTTTGAAAAATGTAATTTCAAACTACGAAAAAATTGCAATGAAATTTTCAATAGGAGCGGCTCATGTTATAAATCATGCACAACTATATAATACTTTGTGATGGGATGTGGTAATGTGATACGTGCATGTCTCATGTTTAATTTCTAATTTATTTATTTTCAAATAACGCTGCGATTAGGCCTGGTGGCAGTGGTGGAGGGGGATGTACTAAATTACAAAGGATTACCTGGCATTCGCCCAAAGACAGGAGGAAAACCCCTCCAAAAACCTCCCATGGGCAATGAATCACTTTCATATATACATAAACAATAGATAACATAACATAAACATTTAAAAAATTTAGAAAGTACAAATAGATTTAAGCTTAGTTTTAAAAGTTTTTACATATTTTTGACATTGGAAAGAGGAAATCTCCGGGTAGGTCGTTCCATTCTCTAATTCCCCTATTGACGAATGAATACTTTGCAATGCCTGTTTTCTGTTTGTGTTCTTTGATCTTTTAGCTATGGTTGCCTCGTCCAATATAAAAGGAAGTTTAAACCTGGCATTGAGTTCACCCCAGCCCTCCGCGTAATTCCATGCTTTGTACATTCCGGCAATCTAAGGATTTTCCTTCTCGAATCTAATGATTCCTATTTCAAGTGGGCTAGCATTTTAGTTACACTCTCTGCTTTTCTGTGCTTACTGACTACCTACCTAGCCCCCTTTCTTTGTACCCTTATCCTTAAGTTTAATGCTTGAAAGGAAGGTAAAGGTTTCCACAGAGATATAAATTGACTAAAAACAGAATGGAAACTGTGGTTCTCTCTATGAGAACAATATTTAGTAATGTTATTACTTCAGAATCCTCATCTCTTCCTTTCTGAACATTGCACATACCTCAAAGTGCTTTGACTCAACAGATGTTCACGCTCTGCATGTCGTTGTCCAAGGAGGGCAGAAATGGCATCTTCTTGAGCACCTGGCACCAATTGCGGGGGTGGTTGTGCAGGGACATTCAGAGATCCATCGAGCACATCCAAACACTCTGGGCTTGTATGACCAATGTACTGAAGCAACTAAAGAAATAAATAAAACAAATAATTATCTAATTACAAGTTACTCACAATGTCAGCGAAGTTAGGATAGTCTTGGATGACACTGTCATTTACAGGGAAAGAGAGAGTTTAGAGGATAGAATAACCCTTTTGAATGACTTAAATAGAATTACGAAATGGTAGACAAGCATTCAGTAGTTAATTTCTTAGAAAAAAATCTATAATAAATGATTATTTGTTCAGCCTCCAAGGGATAAACATAATGACAGTAGAAATGGTGAAATATCCTGGAGTAACTCTCACAAATAATTTAACATGGAGTACCTACACTACCACCTTACATAGACATATGATTTATTGCAAATAGAACTACTTGTTTCTAGTCAATCTCTTAACTATCTGTTAGACATACAGGGTACATCTCTACCCAATGCAGCCAATTTTGTAAAAAGATGTTTGTATCTCTATCTTATTTTATTCCGCCCAGCTTTTCATGTAGCTGTAAGGACATGTGTATCCATGATTTACATGCAGAAATTTTTAGTTTCATGCCAACATTTTTCTTGAGAACAGTGTTGAGCTAAACAAGAGTCTGTATTCATCTCTATAGATTCAAATATTTTGATTTAGATTAATTTGTGTGTGAAATATTACTGTTTCATCACCGGCCATGGTGGCCCAGTGGTTAGCGTGCTTGCACGTTATTGCTCCAACTTCACGGTCCCAAGTTCAAGCTAGTCAGATTTTTCTGGCTGGGGGATGGATGTGTGTCTTTGTAAATAGTAATAATTATTGAAATGGATGTAATTGGGATGTTCCTGTTTCCATTAGAGAAGTTATTATTATTATTATTATCTGAAACAATGTTAATAAATAAATATTATACAATAGATCAAATTTGTTTTAAAGAATATTAATATACTGTTTGGTGATAAAATAAAAATGCTTTCCAATATTATAACAAGTTTCAAGCACTACCGCCAATGACCATTGGTACAATTAAAACTCGCGCAAGTAATAGAGGATTAAGAACCATACTTTTAGCTTTGGAAACGAATTTGGGAGAGTAAAACTCTCAATAAACACCAAATCTTGTTCTTACCACTCCCTTTTTCAAACTTTACATATAAAAAACTCACATCATCCAAGTTGTCCATATCTTCAGCTGCATTGTTCCATGTTGGCAGGAGATCTGGAGGCCGATGACGCATGGTGTGTTGAGGAGGAGTGCCGCTTAAGCGTGCTAAAGAGTGCAACCGAGAGGAGGGAATAGATAGCAAAGACTGCTGGGATTCATCAGCCATTGATATTGGTCTCCTTGTTGGTGTCTGGAATTTTCCCCCAACGATTATATCACCTGTAGTGAATTAAAGAACGGAATTATAAATTCATAATAAACACAGCCATTCAAAAAGTATCAAAGGTGCAAGAGTTGGAAATTTCAAGTAGATTACTAGTAGAGTTAATTCATTGTGAGCCTGCATAAACCACAGTAACTTTTACTCAGTGTGTGAATCAAGCTTCTTGTTGAGGGGGGAGAAATATTAAGCCAATCTGCTTTCCGCACTTATATCAAAATAAATAACATTTCCTCTGTTAGGATATTGAAAGATCTCGTGAAAGACTGCAATTTAAGGGGATACGCCCCCTTTGCACAGACTAGTACAAGTAATCAGTAGTTGATAAAAGTAAGAGAGGGGAGAAACAATTTTCCCTGGCAGGGAAAAAATATCGCTATCATCAGCATCATCGAAGGGTAACCTATCCCCCTCCCTCATGAAACAGTCATTGGTAATGAAGTGTGTGAAAGAAAAATATCAAGAGAAAGCAATTTGATATGAATTAGAATTATCTAATGATATACCATTACTTTTCAACAATTATTAAGCAATAATCTTCCATATTTTATATTAGAGGATATAATTTGGTCACAGTTAATGAATTAATGAAATAATATTTTTGACGCAAACGTACTTTTTAAAACATTCTGAAGCATTTGCGTAAGGATTAAAAACCCTTCAGTTCCAATCTGCCACCTCGCTGCCGTTGGATTCAAGAAGACTGACATATAATCTTAGAGATCTACTATAATGACTACCCTTTATTACGAGTACTTTTCCAATTTTTGACAGCTCTCATTATACAGTAGAACCCCGGTAATCCGGACGAATTCAGGCACATAGGCGTCCGGATTAGCGGGGTTTCCGGATTAGCGAGGTTTTAAAAAATAACGTAAAAATCATTTTTTCTCAAAAATTATATTGTATAGATAATGCATGTATATATTGCATAAGGTATTACAACATATTAAGTGAATGAATATTATCAACGAGCAAAAAAGTCAGTTCTTTTCTTTTGCACGACCATTCTTATTTTTAAATAAAGTGCGCGGTTTCTAAAACGTCTAAAGAGCATAATCTCATGTGATTCTAAAAAGTTTGCTCCTCGGCCCACTTTAATGATGTATTGAGTGCCGCCAAAGCCTCAGAATGAGAAATTTTGACGGAGTCTACAGGGTGGTCATCGTCGTCGTCATCATCATCTTCTGCCACGGACGGAAAAGGACGTCACTTTATTTTTAAAAAAACCGGCGTAAACTAAACGGAGACATAGAGAATCGAAAGAACCAAGTTATACTGAGGGATTGGATCGTACCGCATCTTTTCACGTGACCAGCCGTCTCTCTCGGAAAAATTGTTATAGCACTGGAAAAATGGACCTAATTTATATCCTACTCATTTGAGGTTTTAACTTGAGCTTAGCTCACCACTCTGTCACGGCCATTAAAGCTTAAAATTGTTTAGCTTTTCTCGCTTATAAAAAACAACTCTATATTCCATGCATGGTCATCCTCATTTGACGTATATCAAATAAGGGAAGGATTGTTTTTTACGCTTCTTCCCCATAGCTTTTTAATGAACGTAATGTTTTGAGAAGTGATACCCAGCTGCAACTGAAAAATTATTGTCTTTCGAAATTGTTTAGTCTCGCACATATTAAGCATTCCTGTAATGGAAAAATGCTGTCTCAGAAAAGTATCACAACTTAGATGTGTTATCAGAATAAGTGAAATACTTCGCTCTCCATCACATCATTGCAGCCAATGTAGACATTTTTCAAATAGTCTGTCCACCTCTCGTTTCTTGTTACTAATATGCGAGAATGTATGTTCACAAGAAGAAGTTGCGGGTTTGCATAACTCCCAATGGACCGTCCGGATTACCGAGGGTTCCGGATTAGCGAGTGTCCGGATTACCGGGGTTCTACTGTAATGGACTTTTACTGTATTGCTAAGAAATATGGAATGCAGTATATACCTCCATCCAAAGAGATGTTCAAGTCTCTGCTTTCTGAAACATCAGCCCATGGAACGTCTTTCTGAGAGCTATCTTCATCCATATACGGAGAATCTGAGTTGGCACAGTGTAGAATAGACACGTCCCAGCAGGCTTTTCCACCAATGCCCCTTAGCAAGACACGGACTTCAGATGATCCAGGGACCAAATCATCTGCTCTAGCCTGACCAAGGGCTTCCAGCTCTACTAGTGACATTAACTGATAAGTTCCACTCATAACGAAAAGCTGAAACAGTAAAATAGATGCGGCAAATAAATTTTAAGTAAATTTACATTGATAACTAACTTAAGCAGGAGCAAAATATTACTCTCAAGATACTGCATATAGAATACGAGGAACTTGAAGCTCTAAGAATCTTGAAAGTTGGAATATTGTCAAAAATATCTGTATATTCAAGCATTAAAATTAAACTGAATAAATTTATGATAAATAATTTATTACAGTGAACAGGAAAATTGTATTAGGCTGATAATGCTCACAAAATTGGTAAGTGACTAATATTCCAAAAATGATATCAAAACTTATCCTTACGAGTTAGATAGTAAATGCAGTATTTTTATATCTTATACCACAAATATATATACATAAATGAAAAAATATAGCATCATATTCCATGGAAAAATTAGTAATTAAATCAAGCATCAGTAAATCAATGAATAACAATAAACAGTTTCTCATAATCAAATACAGCAAGCAGTCCTTCAATCTTTATTAATTATTTTTTTAAGTGATTAATATTTTGCACAGTTGTTATCAATCATTACACATTTTTAAACCTTTAAATAAAAAATAATTTCTTTCATAGATTAAAAATTTTAAGCTATTGACGATAGGAAATATTGTTATTTTTCACACCTGGACATTAGGAGCAGAAAACACCTGTGCACTGAGCTCATCAGCAGGCAGTCCTGGTACATCATCATGCTCCACAACCAATGAGGGAAGCCAAGCAGCACCATCTGCTGACATTGGAAAATGGCCGATGTGATTGACCAAATGGGCTCTCACCTAACAGAGAAATAAAAGGATTAAAACAGAAGTGATTGAGATTCAATATTGTTATTCAAGAGTGAACTACAATACTGTACTGTATTTATAACTGAGACTAAGTATGCATAGACAATAGTTATAGGAAGTTATTCATGTATATTTGAGAAACACAGATAATAGAATATAATAGTTATAGAAAGTTTATCTATGATGTATATTTAAGAAAGGCATTTTCAATACATAAATGAAAGTGCAGCCAAAACAGAAATCTGTGAGTACTGTACACAAACATTTCCTCTTTTCCCATTTGGAAATTCCTGCAACATTTTATATGATTAGGTTGGTGTTTAGAGCAACAAGAAATAATTTACGCTTAAGAAATTGCTTTCATTACATTTAATTACAATTCCTCATAGCAGTGAGCAATGGATACTAAAAATATGTTGGA
Source organism: Sympetrum striolatum (assembly GCA_947579665.1). NCBI lineage: Eukaryota > Metazoa > Arthropoda > Insecta > Odonata > Libellulidae > Sympetrum > Sympetrum striolatum. The sequence goes on along the minus strand of OX388351.1, from coordinate 51,272,538 downwards.
ATAAGAGTACATACTTGAATTTTCTACCTTTCGGTTGGTTCATGTGTACTCAAAAATCCTTATTAAGTGCCATCTCCTTCATTTTCTTATCGTTAACCCCACCCCTTATGTCATCTAACATCTTTCTTCTTTGCTTTCCCCTCTGTTTTTCCCTGAATTCTGCCCTAAATTACAGTCTTCACCAATCCCTCTCCCCTCAATATTTGACCCACCCACTTCTTCTGTCTATGCTCAATCACTTGGATAGAATAATAGAAGATGGGTATAAAAATAAGGAAAACACTCAAACATATAGCATGATAGGAGATATCAAATTACACATTGTCTTTGGAGAAGGCAATTGCGTGATATTGGAAGAATGAATCAAAAAAGAAAAAAGCAGCCAGGACAGAAAATTTGGATCAATCACAGGCTGAACTGTTGCTCTCAGCTACATGGCAGACATTTTTCTTCTCTCGTTTACTTCTCAAATAATTTACAACAAAAACTTTCTATAGTGAATCTTTTTTCCAAAGATAATACCTAAGTTTTTTACACCCACTTCATTTAAACACATTGAGTACTTAAAAGAATGAGTGTTTGAATTGTTCTTTCATTTGATGTATTATTTATAATTGTAAGTGAAATGTAATATATACTATGAAGACTTGAAACCCTAATATTAATTTTGAAACAACCTGTATTGTAATAACTACTCATGACTTCAAATGCAAACATATTTTATATTAACCTGATTTGGAATTAAGGAAGGTTTTACAGTTAAGTTTAGGACAACCTTATGAGAGGAGGCCAAAGGAGCATCCAGAAAACATCTAAATAACAATGAGTGACCTCACCATTCTTGCTGCTAGTTTAACTCTGTTCCCAAGACCATTGGAAGAAGGGGATGATTCTCCACTATCAGGTGTATTGATGGGAGGAGTAGATGAGGCAAATTTCTTTGCTGGAGTACCAGGAGGACTGCCCATTCCACCCACACGAAGATTGTCAAGGATCAAGTCTGGATAGAAGGCATCAATCTCACTGTCCTCAAATATTCCAGCAGGCCACCTTCCTCTCTTCTTCACCCCTGCCCAACCATCCTCTCCTTCAACTCTCTTCATTTCAACATCTCCTGCCACAATCGCATCTAACACCTGCAAAACCAAATGCAAAAAGCGTGAAATTGGGATTGGGACGAGAAGAACTCAGATTGCAGTTCATGCACCTTCTAGTTAACAATCAGAAGAATATAAAGATTGGCATTGGTACAGAAACTTACTCTCTGGTGGGCCATATTTATTAATGAGGAAGTTAAGACTTTGCAAAGATTATGATACTAATTTTGAGTGCCTTCAAATTACAGAAGGATAAGAGTGTAAGGTAATTTTACACATTGAAGCATTCACCTACAAAAATTGTTGAGCAGGAATGGATATGAAAAGGGCTTATTGGAACTAGAACTCCAAACCAGATGTTCCAACTGCTTTGAAACTCTGATAGCAATCTCAATTGGAAAAGCATGGCATGTGAAATGCTTCCTAGGTATACTTAGGTATTTACTATTGCATAGTATAATCAGAAGGAATATTTTTTAAACTTACTGCCCAAGCATCTATTTCTCTAATTTTATGCTCATTATTGAATTGGACAATGTAGTAGAAGCATAATACCAGTGACCTTTTCCGCAAATGTAGTTCCTCTGATTTTATTCAATAATCATAACTTAAACCTAATCTTAATTATTTTAAAGATTCCCTTAAATAAGAGGAATGTTAAAAAAATTTTATCATAGCTTTTTTAACAAATTTACTGCGTTGTACGTGCAGTACAACACAGTAAATTTGCCAAGTTTATTAGCATACTACTTATCTAAAAGTAATTGCAATTTGCATACTTTCTCTTAAGTCATCAAATAGCATAGGGTTGAAATGTAGAACATATTTTAGGGAGAATCTTATAATGATTTTGCAATGATGAATTAATCGATCTATGGAGCTGGACTTGGGGTAAGATATACTTATAAATGACAATGCGAGAAGTGAATCTGATATTTTCAATTCTTACTGACCTCAAATATGATACGAAGGAGGGAAGATCCACCTGGGTATGCATCTCCAGTTTTTGGAAGGAATGATTTGGAGGGTGGAGGCGCTAAGAGGCATGAGAGAGGAAGGCGCATGCACCATTCCCCCATGCAGAAGAGAAGAGACGTCATCAAGCGACGATGCTCCTCTTCTACCACCCCAGCACCACAGCTGTTAGAGAGATTTTCCAATGTCAGCACCAACACCTGAAGAAAAAAATCAAATGATTGAAATCTACATTTATACCATAAAAGCTTCCTTTCGGTGTGTGGTAAGAGTATGAACACCACACACTTGAACTACTATTTTAGTCTTTTATTACTGTGCATCAATCATGGCAAGTTTAGCTTTTTAAAACCAAGCCTTTTTGTCATAGTATCAACTTTTTTTCAATTTATGCTCATTATTTGATTGACTGAAGTAGCAAGGGTGTTGAATGATGCCGGCTGTCTTCTGCAAATGCACTTTTTAATGTAATACACCTAAATTTGTCAAGCAATACTCTAAGAGCTAACAATAAGATTGTTATACTCAAGGTAGGAAAACAAAAAGTTAAAAGCCAAGATAAAGAAAAGATCGGCAAAAGATTCCATGTTTAATCAAGAACAAGGAGGTGGAATTTTCTTACAAAAGAATTGAGTAACGATCATAAATTTTGTTTGTATAGAATTATGATATATGTTATTTTGTATTGCTATGGTACTAAATGTTTTTTCCCCGTTGATTTATTAATTTTATTTTTGTATACAAATATAAAACAATAAAGAGATTAGCAATTTCGCAGCAAAGTTTTGTGAATAATGTTTTGAAAAATAAAGTCAGTTACCACAAGCAGGATATTATACTAAGCTAGTTCCTCATTTCAATTTTTGTAATATTTATGAATGAGCTTACATGAGGAACAAATAAATAATAATTATAGCCCAGCTTCTAATCTCTTTTCATATAATGATTCCTAACTTGAATATGAGAGAATTTTTATTTTACTCTATTTTATTTTGTAACAGTTTTTATTTGATCTTTTTTTAGCATAACCTATCACCTTGCACTGCACTTCCTCGAGTTTGTGGGAACACATTCCATCAGCCTAATATTATATGCTTGCTGCATATTCCAGTTGGGATCTTATCAAGGAGAAATAATATGGTTCTCTAACCTTTTTATTGTATTTACCAACAATGAGCTTTACAAATCTGAACCTTTTCATTGCTTACTACATATCTATCAAATATGAATTCTCCAATTTAAGTAATCTGTGAGGGAAATCCTGATTAATTGAACTGAATCTACTACTGATAATACATTCCATTTTTATTTAAGAGGGAAATGACATATTTTATTGCTCAAACAAATAAATTATTCACATTTTCTGTACACATAATTGTTACTCTATCTATATTTATTCCTTGCTAATGCCTAAAATATTTATCATTATAAAAATATATAATTTACACATTCATATTATTACATTATAAGACAAATTTACAGTTCAACACTATAATTTATGCAATTATTATGAGTTAAAAGGATCTTAGAAGCATATGGATAACCCAGAGCCACAATTAAATGAAATATTGCAGCTAATAATTTACCAACACACACGTAAAGAGCAGCCATATAATGTTAACTATTACATATAAAATAATTATTTAAAATCATGAAATTTTCAATGATTAAAACTGTAAATTTCATTTTGATTAATAAAAGCATCAGCTACTTCTTCAGAAACTGCCCTGCTACTAGCAAACTACAATAAAATGGTATGATCAATGCAATCCAGATATCTAACAATTATATTAGGGTGTAATTGACCATTTATTTGGTGAGGTAAGGCCTAAGATGGGTGCCTATTCACCTAACCTTAAGGTAAGAGTTAAAGTTCTGTATGCAGCATCAATAGCTAATTCACAAAGAGTTGAGGCAGATTTTTAATGAAAATGTCCCAATTTTCCAGTTTGAAAGTACTTTGAGTAATGCAGCAATAATGTCACCCCTTTTAGAATCTCCGGGTAAAGCCTCTAGAAATGCCTAGCAAAATGCACACAGATGGTGGGATCCTTATAAAGTGCATTGTGGAAGAATATGACTTTGAGTGAGTTGACTCGTTCCAGCAGAAGCTTTTACCCAAGAAAACCTTTTTCCATTGGGTGCGCTACTGTGTTCAGATCTCGCGACCCCCTCTCTCCCCCTACAAATGACTGTAGTTTTGCGAGACTACCGCAGGATCTTGCTAGTTTTTTCAAAGAGCTTGATCAGCCGATTGGAACTTTTCTGAGCACAATAAGACAAGACTTCTGTGATGGTAATTAAGCTATGAAAGCATTTATAATGATATTCCTGAAGGTGAATTTTGTAAGACTTTGCTATTCATTGGCTTCATTGTACACATGAACTTTCATGAAGTTAACTCATTTTGAATTTCTAATTAGTTTGCTATCATATTTCATTAAAATTCAACGTATGTAGTGTTATAAAACTTGTCATATTCTAACTTAATGTTTAATTATTGCCTTGTATCTAGATTATTGTGTTTGAGGACGTTAAATCATTGATTCCGAGATGGTTTTTATGTTAATTTTGCTATTTCTTACAGCTAGTTGATTACCATATTTAATGCACTGTTAGAAAGTATTGTATAAGGACAACTTCTTTGTTTGTTTATCTAGTATTGTTGCAGAGTGCTGGATGAATTCATTCAATATAGCCACTGAAAATGAACCCATCAAAAAGCATACCTCAACAATCCTTGGAGGAATGTCTGGAAAACTTTCCATCAATTTATCAGCATGGTCACACAGCATAAACAGAATGTCTGATGCCACTTGGCCCACCATATTGCAGTTGAACTGAAATTTGATCCAACAATTAGAGGCTTTTTTTCTTTAAGATTAAAAAATTTCAAATAATGTACACACATAGTATACTGAAAATTGAATAGCTTGGAGAAATTTAACAAATTAGCACCATATTCAATGGCATGTAAGATACACCCCCATTTCAGTAAGGAAAACTTGAGAAAAATTTTTAACAGCACTATTAAAACTTGAGTAATATTTGTTTAGTTTTTAAGTTTCAGTTTCCTATGCATTTTGTTATGTTCATACACTCCAATTGATAAAGGCCATTAAATATATAACAATGTCTGAAGCTTTGCAGATTGGATGCAACAGTATTTTCTGAGCATTAACTTTGGAAAAAAGGGTTTCATATGCTGTCAGATATCCTAATTATTTTTTAACATAAATTTTTAGAGGTGTTAAAATATTGCTTTAAAATATCATTAAGTTGATTTAGAGAGAAAAGAGAAGCTGAAAATATCATACATGAAATAATTGAGGCATAACATTACACAACTAACTGCTTCAATATATAGAAATCAAATTTACAAGATATCCCTAACTCTGAGATTTAGAAACATTCAAGGTAACATATTATCCTTGTACAGGTCTAGGGAGTTTTGAGTTAAGATGTACTGACAATAATTAGAGGTTCAAACTTAATTCAAATTAAATTACATCAAAATTATATGCACATTCTTTTTTCTCTACCTCTCAAACTTACTAACATGAACAAATTTCTTATATTGATTTAATTCAAAAAACTAAAATCATGGAAGAATGACCATCTTTTGTTATTTCTGAATCAAAAATTTTCTTTTAATTGAAACAAAGATTGACATTTTCAACAATGATCATACAGAAGATACAATACTCTAATATTAGGCATGGGATGAATTCTTAGCTACATTCAACAAATACAATAAATATTTGCATCCTCTTTTACAAGTACGCTTAAAAACAGAAACAAATCTTTCCTTTTTTTCCAAATAAAGAATGTGAAGCTTTATAACTCGTTTCTGGTTTATAAAGTCTACCTTAGAAATAACATCGCATAAGTTACTCTTGCATTTAGCAAAATTGGATGTTTTTCTTTTGTGTGGATTTTGAAGAAAGTATAATCAGAAAAAGTTTTTGGCGATGAGAGAATAAAGATGTTTAATTGTTGATAAAAAGAGTATAGTTATAATTCAATGAAAGGTAACTTAAGTTATATGAGTTTTAATTCAAACTGAGCATTTAAGATTACTCTGTGATTAGTTATTCAGTTCTGCTCTTTTTCTTACATAAGTAGAGAGCAGGGAAAACCAATATATAGGCAGCAACCTATAAACCTTAAAAAAATGAATAGATAAAAAAATACCCCAAGAGCAAGCAACAGAACATTGGTGGCCTCCTTCACACGAGGATGAGGTCCATGAAAATGACTGTCCATTGACGGTGAAGAGGTCAGCTCTCCTTGCAAGAAAATGCCTAAACCAGAGAGGGCAATACAACGAGCTATTCCAGTTGGTTCACATCTCCCACATTGTAGCAGTGCATCCAGTACGAGATCCTGATGAAAAAATATATTAATGGAATATGTTCTAATGATGTTGTACCTTTAACTTTACAATGACAGAAAAAGTATCCAAGTCTACAAAACAATGAGAGAAGATGGATTCCACTTGGAACAAATCTTCCATGATTAATCAATGAATTACATTCCATGTCTTCCTTGTTAATATTTATACTTACATTTATATATATGTTATTTTTTCCCTTTCTGTACCAAAGCACCATACTTCAAGTTTGAAATGAGATGGCAATAATGATACCAAAATTTAATTAAGCAGTGTGTGCTTTCTTCTTAATTAATTCACATTGAGAAAAATCTAATTTAGAAAGAAGTTAAGAGGTTTTGTTACCATCTTAGTTTGAAATAAATGGTTAGCATGAGTGAAGGGAATTTTATTTAGCAGCACTATAACAAACTGCAACTAAAGCATGATATTTTCACTTTTTCTTCATTCTAATTCCAACAGTGTTAAATTGGTTTCAATGTTTGGCAACAATACAAAAGAACCTCAGACAAATAGAATTATAAGAAACAAAATTTCTTTGATCAATGAAAGAGATAATGATTGATTAACAAAGATAAATTAAAGAATCAATTCATAACAAAGTAATATGTCTTCTCAGCTGATAAAAAATTATAGATACAAAAAAGGTGGAAAGAATATGGTTTCCAATGCATGTTTTGAAATAGAAACCCATAGCTAAAAGAACTGTTAGACAACCAATGGCAAGATGGTAAAATGAAGCAAGGACAGGCTTAAATTCTGGAAGAGATAAGTAATCTGAAACTCGTAGATTTCTACATTCTCTCCTCTTATATATTTTCTTAAGTCCGTTTCTGACCAAAATGATCTCAACTATAAAATGATATATTCAGCAAAAAAGCAATTCTTTTGCAAAACAAATTGTAGTAGCTTTTATTATAACTTTCTAGGATCAATTTTTATATAAATATAATAAATTTATGGGTATAAAATGAAAAATAAAATTCTATATTTTCTCCACTAGGATAAATAAAAATTTCTGATATCCACCTTTCTAATATATCAGGCCAATAGTTTGCCCATTTGCAGTAAAAGGGTTAAAATAAGTCTTCGTCTTAATGATTTCTTTTTCACAGTCATCTTTTAGCAATCTATATTTTTATAGCATATCTTTAGCAATACTAAGTGCTTGAAAAAGGGCAAGAAGGAAGAATATTCTAATTTATCCTCGATTTGGCTCTTTAGAAAGAATTGTCAGTAGATCTATTAACATTATTAAAACCATCCTAACCTTGGCTCCAGTGGAAAGAGTCATTGTAAACTGTCCGTGCTCAGGCCGCAGAACTGCTGCATCAGCTACAGCATCACAGTAACAAAGGAGGCCACCTAAGATTGAGCAAGCTTCTGTCCTGGGTGCCTATTAACACAAAGGAAATGTTTCAATATGAAAACCAACTTAGATAATATCCAAATGTATGTACAGTAAGGTATGTACTAGTGCTTAAGGTTTGTGATCCTTAAAACATATAAAAAAATTCAACTCGATCGGATTGTGTCCTGAGGCTGCGAATTTTAGTCAAAATTTTATATTTTTGCAAAAAATTTCAAATATTTGCATTTTTTCCTGATGGTTTCTCAATATTTCAGAAGTGATTTAATGGCAAAGAAGTACATATATTGCTTGGTTTTTGCTTAATATTAAAGATTTAGAACGTTTGAATCAAGGAAAATGGTTTCACAGTTTGCCAAAATTCGTCAAAATACTCAAAATATACAGAAATGTTACGGATGTTGGTTCGACAGTAGGGTGGGTTGTTTTGTCTTTTTCCTTATAGAAATGTAATGCCTGGCAAAAGTGGCACACCCGCAGTACAGATATAATTTTCTTTCCAAATCAAATACTATCTTTTGTGAGAATTTTTACCTCAAAGATTCAAAATTTTACCAAGAAACGTTAAAATTGCTAAAAATTCTAGTTAAAAAATTATTTCTACCCACCCTAATGCACAGTGGTGGATTGCAGCCAGTATAAGATCTGAAGTTGTAGTAAATTATGCAATGATATGTGCCACATTTTTTTGGGCAGTTAATTCTTTAAAACTATCACCCTCAATTGAAGCTGAAGCAATTATACCACAAAGGAACACTACTGAGGAGAAGATATTGCATTTTTATGTAAGTTGATCATGATCAAAATACATAGTCGGAGAAGAATGTAATTTTAATACCCCAGAGAGATAGTGACAAACAAGAATGTTTGAGAGCAGATTATGAAATTAACATTTTGAGGTGTTATCTAGCAAATTTAATGTCAAAATAAAAAAAAATTGATGGAAAAAAATTCTTGCAAAGAGGATTCACTAGTTATAAGTGAGTACAGAAACTATTAAGATGGATTCAGAAGGATTTGGCATCACTAATAGTAGCTTTTACATGCTGGAAATGGTAGGTAACAATTTTAGTTCCACTGCTTTATTTTCAAAATATTAAACCACAGGCTACATGTTAAATGCAATTAATAATATCTCCTTTCCCTTGGATAGAAGTCTACAACCTACCTAGGTTTCTCAATTAAATTAAAATTAAACAACAGGAACAGAAATCAAACTAGTTTGGCCATTTTTTAAAGATTCTATCTACATGATGGAATTATTTCCCTCAAATGAGAGTGTAGAGTAAGAATTTGAAGGTAAACAAAAAAACTAAATCATCTTGTTCTCCATTGAATTCCCAAATTAAATTGTATCATGCTGAAATTTTTAGAGCTATACAACAAAGTAGCAAACAGTGAATAGAACTTAAATGTTTGAATTTACCTTGAACTTAACGTTTCATTATTTTCTGTATCTGTCCATACATTGTTAGTAAACTCAATCGGAAAGTATTTTATTTTTGTTGTTGTCATTGATTAATATTAAAAATGATTTTACTTGAGTATTTCTATATAACAAGATAATATAAGAATTGGTTTCATCATAAATTGGTGCAAATATGGTAAATTCAACAAAAAGGGCTTTAAAATACAAGTTTTTTTCATTAAATCAGGCCTTAGATAGCAAAATTGGTCTTCATGACCTATTACTATGACCCTTAACACTAAAATAGCACAATTTTAAAGGACACCTCACAGTAATAACCGTAGACAAAAATTATTTTAATTCTAAATGTCTTAAAAATTACTCTAATGAAAACTGAAAACTTTATACAAACCCCTTTGATATCTGAAGTTGAAGCAACCTCTCTAGCGGCATGGATAAAATCCAGAAGCAAAATAGAAGAACCAGAAAGTGCCATAGAGAAAAACCTTGGTCCGCAATAGCGAATAAGTGTATTTATTACAGCCTGAAAATTGTAAACAATACGGTAATTAATTTAACATAACCTCAAAACATTCAATGACTTATTTTATCATTTTTCCTACAGACCATCAAAATGAAGTGTGCTGGAGAACATAGAGATATACTAACCTGATCATCACAAGTGAGTCCTTTGTGCAATACCCTATAAAATTCAATTAAATAGTCCCTAGGAGGAGGAATGTCTTGCGGTGTTACAGTTATACTGCAAAGAAGCCTATATGCACAAAGCTTTCCTTTCTTATGCGTGTCAGGGAGTTTAAGAGCCTGTAAGAGAAAAAACTGTCAGTATGTGCATTTCTATCATTAATTTTGAGTTTGTGATAGCCATATAAATTTCCATACATGAATGCTTACCTCAACAGAGGTGAAACTTGAGCAAAATTGATGTACAAAATAAAATTTAACTTTCCTAGGGTTCATGCAAATGGTCTTGCATAATATCAAACATGAAAACCCATCAACTCATTGAGGAAACATGATTAACATACCTTAACATGATTTACTGGTAAGTTAATCTGGAATATGTTGCACAGGTTAAAGTTATTTGAAAGTTAAGGAGAGAAGTTAATGAAAAAGTACACCTTCCTTAAAGTATTTTGGATGATAAAGAAGATACCAAATTAAGTTGAGATTATTATAAAATCAGAGAAAAAGGAAAAGAGAGATAAGATTCACTTTAGAAAAATAAATTCCCGAACACCAAAATTGAAACATACTGAAATTTAAGAAAATTCATGAACCCATTAATCCTTAAGGCAGAAGAGATGAATTAAAAAAACAAAGATTGTATGAAATAAAAAAAATCTCTGTTAATGAACAAATATAGATAATATTATATAGAAACTCATTCAGGGATATATCCAAGTTAAGGCATAAAATATTATCTTAGGGGTTTGAACATTACATAGCTATCTTTAAATGTTAGAATGTAATGGCCAAACCTAGAAAAACTGAAAAGATATACTTCACCTCAAAACACCAAGGAGCAACAATTCCAATTGGAGGGACGAGTTCTGGGGGAGGAGGCGTTGTTTGATTATCACCAGACACCCCTTGGTTCAGACGAATCTGGAAAGAAAAGAAAAATACATGAATGGAATTTCATGACATCAGAGGAATTTTTTTCTGTTTGAGATTTTGCTTTTTTATTAATAATATCTAAGAGATATAGCTATAAGCATTTATGAAATCATTTTCAAGCCAACATTTATTTAATCACACATATTGTTTACTATTTATAAGTTAACTTTATTAAAATACATAGTAAACAGAAATAAAGTAATATTTTACGTTGATTGAAGGGGGAAAATGTATCTAAATACTGTAAGAGAAAAATGAGGCATATAAGGAAATTATAAAAGCCAACAACAACAAAGTAAAAGGAAAATTTATTACATTTTATCCTCATTGCAAATAATTCATTATTTGAAATTAGATCAGCAAAAATATATAGCTCTGGAATAGTTAAGGTTACAATGACATTCAATTTAAGAGCAATATAAATGAAAACCACACAAAGATAAAAAAAACTAATCAAGGGTACTGCAAAGAATGGAGCAGAGATAATCACTACTCTGAAAAAATATCTCACACCTAAATTCTTTTAATGCTTGGTCCAAATTAAGAATAAGTGGGAATATAATTTAGCAGAAAAACTGTCAGAAAAGATTGCTAACATTAAAAAATCTGGAGAGAAAAATCATTTTAAAATATTGGAGTGTTTCACTTACAAATAATGTAAAAGTTGATTACATGGGATACAATCTCAGAAGAGCACATGGTCAAAAAGGGTGAATAAATGAAAATTTGGGTGTCATAGAAGTTGGTTTAAAAAAAAGATGACTTTACAGAGAAAAGGGAGTTATCAGGAGTAGAAACATAAAAAAATTGACAACTCAAAGTAGCATATGGCCAAAGAGCACACGAAAAGAGATGCACATGATAATTATTGTTCAATATTTGAGATTGTATGACACTGGAGTATACTCACTTTTACTAACGTTTCACATAATTCTACAAAATGGTCAAAAACTCGGGCATGTAATACTGGATCCTTTAAGGCATTAACATCTCCTAGAGCACCAAGCATTCTCCTCCAAAGCACCACAGCCACATCTGGGAGCCATCCACGGATAGTTCCACCACTCATCACAGAGATTCGTCCAGGTTCATCACCAGAACTACTACTCACTCCTCCAGCTAAAGCTGAGCCACAAGACCCATCTGGAAGATCTGTCCAACAAAGGTAAGAGTGATTCCACCATCTCATATATAGATTCTTACAAGTACGTATACCAAGGATACATTCAAAACAAAGATTCGGTAGGGAATAAATAGAACCTGTCTGTAAGGTATTCAGCCCAAAGGCCTGTTGGTACCTCATACCCTCTGGCATAAGCTACTAAGGCAGGCATGCACAAATGCTGCCACAGTGGCTGTGGCGCCAGGGAATGCCACAGGACTCGGCCTGTGGCAAACTACCTCCCCTACCACTACCTCAACCGCTGCGAGTTGATTCCCTCACTCGCTACCACAACCTTGGTTCGTGAGAGAGACAACCTTCTCTTTCACGCTAGACTAGGCCTATGCAGTCATTCAGTCTTTTCTAGTTGAATAGCACCCTGGCAAAAAGGGTTTCGGCCTTGGAACCTTTGTAACTAGGCTATTAAAGCTTCGTAAATATTGTCATACTACTCTTGTAAAAAGCATAGGCATGAACACAAATATTAAGTAAATTTTGTAGTTGCCCGAGTTATTGGTTTCAATAATAATGGCAAAGCCACATTCGACCGTGCTGTGGCTCAGATTCCCCCCTCCACACTACCGCACAACCGAGTTTGCCACGGCTATGAGAGCGGTGGCAGGCGGTTGCCACTGTGGCATTTTCTTTGAACTTGCCTGTGCTAAGAGATTGCAGAGAGGAATGAGGTTCACTAGGCAGGATGAGGAGTGAGGTAGTTTGCCATTGCTTTCCTCACTGAGCCAGAATGCTATAAGCGGAACATATCCATGCAAGTGAAGCACAATGACTTTATGAATATCTCTATTCTTGGCATTCCGTAAGGAGAGACCTTGATTAATGCAATTATTCACTCATACCTCAGTAGCTTTCATTTAATTACAGCCATGATCAAGACTGGGACAAAAGAAAATGAAAGCTACATTTTCCAAAAGAATTGTAATAATGACTGGTTTAGGCTATGTAACAATGATTAGGTACACTCAGAGGAAAACAGAAATAATTTATACCCTAACAGCTAGTTTTGAGGATAAGTTGAGGAGGGGAGAGGTTGGAGAACCATGAGATAAAGGATTGGCAAAGGTGAGGTCATTTGTTAAATTTGAGGATGCCTTATTAAAATCAACAATCTAGCAAAAAATTTGGTTTCTCATTTAGTAAATGGCATTCCACCAAGTACATTCAAATCACATTAATTACATTTGTAACCCTAGTATGGCAATATACCAAAATATACCAGAAATACAGTATCAGATTCTGCACTGTATCCATGAACATTTATGACATAAATACGAGGGATGTCCAGAAAGTAAGTGTACTGAGGCTCTCATGGCCAGAGGGATTTTTTTTGGACATGTTGGCTATTCTGCCGTGTAGCCTAATTCCTACCCTCCACAAAAGACTAGTTCAATGTCAGTACGTTGAGAATTGTCGACGCGACAATAAGTTTAGTGAAAAATGTCAGCCCAATCTCCCGCCAAGTGCGAAATACGCGGCGTCATCCGTTACCTTGTATTGAAGGGAAAAACTCCGTTTCAGGTTTATAATGAGGTAAAAACTGTATATAGTGATAAAGTTATGAATCATACTAGTGTGTTCAAGTGATTTTGCAATTTTAAAAACGGTCGTACGTCTGTGCATGATGATCAGAGGAGCGGAAGACCTTCAATTGTGACTGACAAAATTGAGGAAAAAACAGAAAATGCGCTCCGTGACGGTCACAGATTGACTGTGGATGAACTTTCAGCTATGTTTCCACAAATCTCCAGATCTCTGCTACACAAAACCATCACAGAAACCCTCGGATATCAGAAACTGTGTGCGAGGTGGGTCCCAAAACAGCTGACAGACCAACTCAAGTCAAATCGAGTAGAGCCCGGGCCGTGCGAAGGAACTGCTCGCCTCGTTTAAATGGGGTGTCCTGAACCATCCCGCCTATTCCCCTGACCTAGCACCTTCAGATTACTATCTCTTTACCTCCATGAAGCTGCACATGGGTGGAAAAAGGTTTTCAACAGACGAGGAGGTGAAGGGGGAGGTGGAGAAGTAGACGAAGGGTTTGGCGGGAAACTTCTTCAAGAAAGGCATCAAAAGATTAATACCCCGGTTTACCATCTGCATTGAGAGGAATGGCGACTATGTTGAATAATAGCTTACATATGTACTAATGTAACCAGGTAATTATTTTCTTCAAATAAAAATTTTTGTAACCTTCAAAAATTCAGTACACTTACTTTCTGTACAAGCCTCATATATGTCCTAAATTGGGTGTGTTTCCTAAGTTTGTTAGTTTGAATGCAGCATACTCAAATTGAACATAGGATGTTTCCCAGAGAGTCTACTTGAATTTCAAAGGACTTGCTTACTCTTGGCCCATGAGATGTAGGCCAATTAGAGACCACATTTGGAGTCAAAATAGTGTGACTTATGAGCAAGGAAATATGGACAGTACTCCAAGGCTTGTATTTAGAATAACACATACCGTATCCACTCAAAAATAACATGCACCCTTTTGGGTATTTTTCAGCTCGAAATTAGACAGTGATATAGATTCAGGCACAATACTACTCCTGCACAGGAACTGTAGTGCAAGGCCTGCTACATCGTTGGCTCACCACGGTTCCAGGTAACTCGTCAAACATTCCACCAATGTTTTTGGTGGAATGGTGGTGGTGGAACTTTTGTTTTCACTGTAAGACCCCAAAAGACTACAGACTAAACTGTTGGTCGATCATTTATAATTGAGATGGAATCAGCTAACCCAGCAAACTTTTTAAATCGATTTTGAATTGTTTAACAAGTGCATTTAAGTAGGACTTTTGGCATAGATGACTAACATCATATTGTATACAGTGTACATATGTAAATATATACAGTGCAAGTATGTATATATATACAATGTATGTATGTGACTATATATGGCACCATATATGTGTATAATAAACACGTATACAGTGCTGTGAATGGGGTGACCACAAGTCTTTAGGTTGGTGATATAATTTTTCTATTTCCGACACTCAAATTTTGGGGTGTGCATTACATTAGATGGTACGTTATTTTTGAGTAATAATAAGAAAACGAAGTGTATAAAATGAATGATTAGTTTTACCTGTGCTGGTGGCATCAGCTCCCACAACATCAATTTGCATTGGGGAATCTTTGATTGAATTACTTTCTATTCCACTTGAAGGAGAGGGAGATGGAGACCTTGTCGGACCTTCAGATTCACAGAAACGAAGAGGAGTTCCAGCTGAAAATCAAAAAGCAATTGAGTTATGGATCACAACAACCTTCTTTTACCCTTCAAGTTTTCCCTACAAATTGACAGCTGTTAGCTAATGCTTTTTCTATGCAAAAACACTGACATTGGCTACATGAGAACCCAAAAGTTAAAATAAATTAAAAGAATTAGAGAGACATTAAAATTAGATCCAATGAGCAGGTTCAAATCACTGAAAATATCTTTTGTGATTATTCATTTACGAATACATGATAATGAGGCTTTTTAATTAAGATTTGAAAGGTTCCTCGAGCCAAACCAGAGTATTACTTAAACAAAATTAACTTATATGAAAACATACAACTAATTAGTACATCAAGTTTTCCAAAAGGTCACCTTATATATTGATATAGAGATAGCTACTTCAATGTGTTTAATAACTCCTTTGAATTATATAATGTTTCAATTCAATTTTTTAATTTTATCTGTTTAAGGAGAATAACAATGAACAATAATACTTTCAAAGTGTGAATTTTATGATAAGAATATCAAAGAATAAACTCTTCAATACACATAAGTATTGATGATAAAACCATCATTCATTAGATTACTTTTGTTTTAATAAGCTCAGCGACTCTAATAATACAAAACTCACCTCTGGGGCCAAGCAAAGAATCCAACGAATGAGATTTCCTATTCAGCAGTTGTGCATTTGGAATATGATTTGAAGCAGATTGAGGGCAGGCTAATATTCTTTCTACCTCCCGTTCAACAGAAGAAGGTAGTACTTGAAAAAGAAAAGATTAAGGTATATCAATGCCACCATATAATTGCCATTTTCTAAATTACTAATTTGATTTGTGGTATTTTACATGCTTATTAGTGTAAGTTATAGTTCAGGAATGAGATTTGTGGTTAAATCAAGGAGACACATTAAGTTTCTCATGTCCAGCAATGCTCTACAGTCTTCAAAGCCTACATTTAAGAAGTATTAAAATTGAATGATATCATAATACCTCTAGAGACAGTAGTAAATATTATTACTTAATATTTTTATTTAATATTATACATAAAGTTGCTGTTAACTTAGAGACTGAACTTGAGAAAGTTGGTAATATTTGTTTGCATATCTAGGATTACTCTGCTCTTTGTTCCTTTGATTCATTTCCATTTGCAAGAATGTCGATGTTGAATACCATAAAATAAATAAATTCATAGTCAATAACCGGTAGAGCTATCACCTAGCCGAGCAGTAACATTAATAGTTGATCTATAATTATTTTGGCTTTCCTGGACTGCTGGAATCCAAACCAATAGGTTTGGGTAGCTTCATAATTTTTAACATTGGGTCAAAATCATGGCTTCCAATGGGAATTTTACCCAGAAGCATTTACTTTCCAAAAATGAATGCATTAATGAGGCAATAAACCCTTGAACTGAGCAAATGTTCTAAGAATTTGCCTCTCTAATGGATATTTATTTTTTTATATTAGTAATTTCGAAGTTGCAGATGATTTAGATTTTGCCTAAAAGATTTAATTATTTTGGTGACAATAATTACTTAGTGATTACTTAGATAATTTGGTTGAGATACGCCCATGTATTTTTATGTAACGACAATGAGAAAATCACCCTGGTATTATTGCCATCAAATGGGGTTAGATTAGCATTGACTGTATATTAATACTTGTTATTCAGTCCCTGGCTAGTGAAATGAGTAATGCATTTGATTTTGCAAGAGGTAGCAGCTGGGGAAGTTAGTTAGCCAATGTGTAAACCACAAGTCAACCATGACAAACATTGCCTGCCTAGGCCATATCTTACAATGGAATATATTTTTACTAATGTAAAAACTTGTAACGTAAAAATTCGCTTTAAAATTGAACATTACTAGAAGAGTAGAAAATATACCACACTATCACGAAACAAGATTGATAAACAACTTTGCCTAGTTCCCAATGAAACAGAAATCAACCCCTTGTCTCAACTTGACAGGATGATAGACTTGCAGTTAAAGTACGCAGAAGGTTTTAAGTTTTTATCGTATCTTGATGGAGGTTTGGCTCTATCACTTTTCATGGTTTTTAGGAATTTTTCGTCTCTGGTACATACCTTACCCATCTTTGGTTGGGAAGTTGTCTCAGCTGAAATGGCATTGACAAAACCCATAAGTTTTAATTCAATTATTGGTTAACTTATTTTTCATTCCAGAAATAATAAAGCTCACAATAGATTTTGACTTCACATTATTTTCAGGTATAAAAAATTAAGGAAGCAAAGAGAATATATGGAGGATGGAAAAGAATTGGGAGAGGAAAGAACAAGAAAGGGTTAAAATCAATAAGTCTTAGGGTAGTGGACCGGACAGCATGAATGAGGAAAAAGATGCTTGAGCACTATTGAAGAGTGATTCAAACCTTTCTTTAGCAACTTCGTATTTCTCTAGATAGTCAAGTCTCTTGCCTTTTCCTTTGAAAAACAAAACAGTCGGAAATAATCGGAATAGTGAGCTAGGAGATGTTCTACAAAATGCAACTTGAATATTGTGTTACCATTTTTAAGGCACCTCTTGCATTCTTTTATTTTTGTGACTAAATTTCGGCCAGTCTGACTGACATAAGAGGATTGGCTATCAGAATGTTTGAGCCAGTAAATATCTGGTATTAAGAAAATATATATACATCTAACAAGGAGATGTCAAAACCAGTAGTGTGTTACATTATTTGTGAAACAAAGGCAAAGTTGTTCATCAAAATTTTAAAGATTTGAAGATGAAGTTCCACAGAGTTAAGGTCAATTTGATCAATATAATACCATTACTATAGTAATTAAATTCTGACAACATAATCACACCAGATGACTATATAGACAAACCTGGTACAGTGGTTAGGGTGGACGGAGATGGCCTCGATCTGCTAGAGGAACTATTGCTGCGCAAAGAGGAAACATCTCCCTCACTTGCACTACGTGGTCGGACAGAAGAATGAGAAATGGCAGCCCTACTATGAGAATAGCGCATGGGATGTTGGAGGTGTGGGCTGCCACCACCAACACTTTGGCCGAGCTGACTGAGGGTTAGAATGCCAGAGCCACTGCCACTGCGACGACGGGAGCTCTCTTGGATTAGAGACGGCGGACTGCCATCTGGAGGAAATAAACACACTCATCAGCCGTTTGGTATGCAGGTAAAATTAAATTATTCATACATGAATCTGCGGATAGGTATGCACTAGGTGGCAGAGTTAGAATAAATGGAACTCAAACACAATGGTCATAACATGTACAAGTAATGAATAGATATGACAAAACAGGAGAGGGCAAATAATAAAATAAAATACATTATTGAAAACCAAAAATCATCAATAGTAAAAAAGCATCAAAAAGCAAAAAAATAATACTAATCATTTTATATTTTCCATCACTCATTCAACACTCAGTGATCAGTTAATTTATTCGTATACCATATATGCCGGTGTATATGTCTACCCAAAAAATAAGGTAACACCACTTCCCCAGCTCTATTTTATGGGAATTAAAACTGCAGTATCCATAAATGCATGATAGCATAAGGAATATTTACCACATAAGATTAAGATGCTAGAATTGTTTCTTTCAGCTGGAATGTCAACTTCTCGCCTCTGCTATTATACAAGTTTCTTTCATTGGTATCACTCAGTCTTTACAAATAAAAATGCTTTACGAAACAGAAGCACAATGTTATTAAAAATTTATTATGGAAATAATGGTAATATAGCGTGGTAATATCAAATCACAACACTGTTAAAACAGCTTCCATTAACTCCTAACGCAAAGTTGAATCATAACAATTATATAAACAAAAACAAACCATGATGTGCTTATTGATCTCCATTTGTAAAAAGAAAACATCAAAATATATATTAAATATTTATAAAATAAAAATGCATGTGAAGAAATTAATATAATTTGCAAAGAATAAATATGAGTCAAATTTTGCTAAAGATATGAAAATGGTTTATTAGTTTAACTCTTTTATTATGAAAACATATCATACCATAACATACTTTACTTGGCCACAATTGTATTTCGTAATGAAATTTGCTTTATGTGATATCTACATTAGCTATGGTAGACTTGCCAAAAATTAGTTTCAAAAGAAATAATTGTGGTGAGAATTGAGAATTTGTGTACGAGTATAAAGCAGGCAGTATCACCTATTTACCCCTCAGTGGTAAAGGGTTAAATTTTATGTTCGGCGTATAAGTCGACCCCTGGTTTTTGAGAGATTTTTTTAGGCTTCAAAGGTCGACTTATACACCAGCATATATGGTAATATTACCTCACTGCTGTTCACTATCATAACATTACCATTACTGTTCACTAATTAACTTCAATACATTTATTAGATTACACTAAGTTTTCTCTTGAGTGCCTTTTCATTTGCAGGGAATGGATTCAAAACTTCTCCAGGTACTGCAAATTATGAACAAACTAACAATCCTAAAGGCAATGGTGGATCGAGAGATTAATTTTGCACTACTTTCATTATAATATTATATCAAACCTGGTAAATAAGTATTCGAAGATGAAAATGAAGGAGAAAACAACTATTTTTCTTACTTTAAAATTTAAGATGAAGGAAAAATAGATACAACATTTACAACATAGAATCATCCAGCAGCATCTATTATCACTGATATTCTTTCAAAATTGGCGCAAAAAAAGCCTAAAAAATGCACATCTATATCTGTATACAAATATTTAGTCTTTGTTCAAAATCTTTCACAAATGAGTGTTGATAGAAATACCTTTAGGTAAAATGCCTTACAAAGAAGCATATCATAATAATAATAAATATGTCTTTTATTAGAGTAAGATTGAGACTAATAAGTCTCTTCTTAAATCTAACCCTTTGTCATATAAATTTTAAAGAAAGAGATAGCTTGAAAAAAGAGTACAATGAAGAAGACTACATTGCAGGTTTAAAAACCCGAGTTATCGCTTAGGAAAAAATATTCACTGCAGTAGGAAAACACCCCCAAGAAGGGTGAAAAACGTGTGAAACCTACAAATAGTTAATTAAATTTACACAGTAAAGCAGGTTAAGAAAGATTTTAAAAGTAAACAAAAACAACACAGATACATATTCACATACATAAATCAATACAAATGTTAGTGTAAAAGTAAAGAACATCAGGGAAAGCAAGAGATAAGATCACAAAAAAAAATGAGTAAATAACTACCAAACTAAATGAAAATAGAATAAGAGATGTTAAAGAGTTCACTAGTATTACCGTATTCATCTATACTAACTTATAGGATTAATTCAATTCAAATTATGTCAATATTTTAAAGACGACAAACAATACGATAATATCAGCTGGACATTTAACCATCCATTCCCTTCTAAATGTGTATTTTGTGCTTTTTAAAGTGCAAAACGTTAACTTGAATTACCAGGGAAGACATCTTCTGGGATGGTACCCTCTTCCTCAGTGCGTCGAATACTTGAAAGATTCTGAGCAGGGATTGAGGATGATGCTTGACTTGAAGTAGCCTCAACAGAGCTCCTTCTACGCCTCTGCCTAGCAGAACTGCTGCTATTGTTGCCCCCATCAGCTCCCCCAGCCCACCTAGAGCTCCCATCCCCACCACGCTTCTTCTTTGCTTTCTGCTCACTTAGCCGGTCCAAGGGCAAGTCTGTGAGATCCAGCCCATAAACGTGCCTTGCCAGAACTCTAGTCAAGGTTTCCAAAGTTTTCTTAACAAAAGAAACAGAAATACATTAACATACTACAATAACGAGCATGTCTGCAATGAACACTATTTTAGGATATCATTCTTGAATCTATACCACTAATTCTCAAAAGGTGTCTCACGAGTTACACTTAAGATGACATTTGGTACAGGTATGCAATGATCTCCTAATTTTTCACTTGATATAACTAGGAAATTAATTTTTTTGTAAACATTTACAAGTAGCAGAAAATGACATCCATTGTCTTAATATAAATTGCTTAAACATTTACCACTATCCACAGGAAAGAAATTGCAAAAGAGGTTTGATCAAACCTTATGATAAAAAGTATTGTTTCTTTGAGAGTATTTTAGTAGTATAGTTAAAGTTGTATAATTAAAAGTGCTTTGGCAGCTAAGGTCATTTTGGTTATGGGTTTCCACCAGGAATTGAACCCAGGAATGCTTTCACCAAAGGCAAATGCACAGCCTACTTACTTAACCGGGAGCCCTTAAAGAAAGTATTTTCATATTTAAGATGGTAGTAGAATATCACAGAAGGGATTTTTTTATCGTATTCTGCCATAACCATGTAGCAGCAGTATGATTACTTACACAAGAATATTATTAACGGAAAAATTTTGCAGAATTAGAGATAATTTAATTTTTGATGGGGCAAGAAATTATTTTTCATCGTGATAGCCTACTGGAAATTAAAACGAAAGACCTATAATGTGATAATAATGGGCAGATATGAATTATCAATATGAAAAAACTTAGTCAGGAGAAGACTAGTTCTACAGCTTATATTTAATTGAGAATTTGAACAAATTAAAGTGTATCTTACCGCCCATTCCCGTACAAGTTCCTCCCATTGGTTTAGAGATGATAGGACATGCAGAAAGCGGTCCCAGAGATCAGCAGATATCACAACATTTAAGTTTGCTTTAATCCAGGTAACAATAAGAGTCTGTAAGGAAGATCATAGCTTGATATTATTAAAATATGCATTTATCCTTGAATAAAGCGCACAGGAATTTGACAAATTTAAACAACAAAAATTAAAAAAATTAACATACCACACCTACATCATGATATGAGAAAAAATATTTCATGATTTACCCTATAAACAAGGGAAAATTATAAAAATATTGCCTGATGTAAACAGGAATAAAAATTAAACAATTTCCTACTTTAACTGAAGGAAAATTTTAGTGGCAAACTTTTGGGGTATTTGCAAGAATTGAAAATAATTTTGATTTAAAAATGTAATTGCTCAATAAAAGACTAAGTACCACTTCTCTGCCTATTTTATTTTTTCTTTAGTTAACTTCATGTAAACTTTAATTTTGTAAATGAGTTAGTGCTTTGTGTAAATAAAATTGTGCAATTTCATGCATTTATGTAAATAATTAGAATATAAATGTACTGTTTAAAATTCTTTATGTAAGAAGTTGTTTATTATACATGGGTATATTTTTATAGTTATGTATAGAATGTAATATGTAAGGTACAATGATGTAATGAATACATAAGAGTAAAAAGAGGAGATATGTATAATAAAGTGAAAGTGTATTGATGTATCTTTAGAAACCAAAATTCTTCAATTGAATAATAAAAATTACATAAAAGAGTAAATTTAATTGATACAAATATAATGTAATGAAAATAGGTACAGAGTATTAGGGGTAAAACTAGCATTCACTATTGAACATCAACCTTCACGTATGAGATGCAAGGTGATTTTTTGAGTTATAATTTTGGGAAAAAGGCATCTTATATACTGTCAAATATGATATTTACTTATGTGAAGAAAATGAGCCTACTTGCCTGAAAGATAGCTGGAGCTAACTTTCCCCCTAGGGTATCTTCCTTCCGTGAAGGTGGGGTTTTACTCAGGATGAGGGATGTTATCTGAAGAAGCACTAAAAGCAACTGTTCCCTGGAAAGTAAAATTATACAAGATTTCAGAAAAAGCAAACGACAAAATTATAGTAAGATAGAAACAACGCTGTGAAAATAACATGATTTTATCACTCATTAATCCTGAAATGATACAGAGATTTGAAGTTTTGATTCCAAGGATCATGAAAATACCCTTGGCTTCCATTTAAACCATTGCAAAAGCAAAGATATTCATTTAAGTTTAATAATTCGCTTTATATGACTTCAACACATCATAGCTTCAAAGATTATTCATTACCATGACTGAGAAGGCATAATCAGAAAATTGAAATCTTAGAGCACAGGGATGGAGACTAGTAAAAGATAAGTACATTAAAATGTCATTATTTGTAAAGAGAAATGCTCATTATCTCACTGGACTTCCATCGGAAATGAGACTCTTTCAAATCTGTATTGCAACATGTAATAGCATTCTTTTATTTATTTCTTAAATTATGTCCATGGACATCCAATATTCTCTTAAGCTCCATTTAACCTATTGTAGTTACATTTAGGTCTTCAATATCAATAACAGGTCAATTTGAAAGACCAATTTCTCATGAAACTTACAGAAGGAAATTAGTCTCTTAGTTTACAGATAGATTATTTTAATCTACCCATCTTTCATTGGTCTCCTTCAGCCATGATGACAAATGTAATACGGTATATCAACTACATATTAAATGGTGATAACATTTTTGCAAGGTACATTTGAGCACCAAAGTTTTTTTTGGGTAAAAGGGTACCTCAAACAGACAAATATATGGTAAAACTACTGATTAAAGTTCGTCAGGTATGTGAAATAATTTGGATACCCCAGCAAAAACTGTAAAACATACTATTCAAAACAAAATCAATTTATGAAACAACAATCCCACTTTATGTTATGTACACTCCTGGCCAAAATTAACGCAGCACCGGCCGTAAGGATCGCTAGGGAGGTGCTGTGTTAATTTTGGCCAGGAGTGTACATGGAATATCCATAGCTCCATCCATAAAGAAATAAATCCATCATTAAAGAGCAAAGATAGAGAGTATGTTAAGGTGAGCAGAAATGAATCGTGGAAACCTTTTGACAAGTGGTGAAAGATTAACTGAACATCATAAAGGATATTTATGATGAAAGCATATCTAGCAATCAAAGGAGTAAAAAAATATATATTTATTCATCAATTTACACAGTGATTTTGAGCAAATATTTGAGAGTTGTCCAACCTTTAGTTTTTTTACACTTCAATAAACAAATACCCGCATACCAATCTGTAAAATGAAGCTTATACCCAAATTATTTTTAAAAAATCTGATGTGGCCAGCACATGACTTTCTCCATATATAAGATGTAAATATTTATCTACGACAGTAATTTCGAACTCTATATTCCATCTAAACTTGGAAGATGAGTGATTAATATATATATTATTATCTTTGACACCAAAAACATTATAAATAATGTTTTTCGGGGCACGATCGATGAAAAACGATGGAATTGGCCTTTCGCCCATAGAGCCCAGAGCGCCCACAAAGTACATAATCAGCAACTTCCGGTTTATCAGTATTTCTTGAATACCTCCTAAACAATCAGTGATACAAAAATATGTTTCAAACAAAAATTATAGTAAATTACATTTTCTAAAACCTTTGTAATTAATAGTATATACCTAAATATCATATTTATGGAGATATTTTGAAAACCGGAAATGAGCTTTGAAGAATGAAGCTCAACTTCCGGTTAACTGATTTACTCCAAAAACTAATCAACTCTAACGACACCAACCAAAATACTATATATGAAATTTGGTGTTGATACAATGAATGGTTTTCATGTTAGAGCGCCCACAAAGTACATATCAGCTACTTCCGGTTTATCGGTATTTCACGAATATCTCCTAATCAACCGGTGATACAAAAATATGTTAAATACAAAAGTTATAGTAAATTATATTATCTAAAACTTTTATAAGTAATACAATATACGTATATATCATATTTAGGGAGATATTTTGAAAACCGGAAATGAGCTTTGTTGAATGAAGCTCGACTTCCGGTAAACTGATTTACTCCAAAAACTAATCAACTCTGACAGCACACAAAAGAGTACTAAATATGAAGTTTGGTATTGATACCATCAATAGTTTTCACGTTAGAGCGCCCACTAGCGCGCGCGCGCGCGCACACGCACACACGCACATACGCACGCACACACGCGCGCACACACGCAAACACACACGCACACGCACGCGCACACACACACACGCACGCGCGCACACACACACACACACACGCACACACACACGCACGCACTGCTATGAATAAATAAAACATCACATGAACTTCTATTTCTCCACTGAAGTAGCAGTCACAATATTTATTTATTTATTTAATGTATATGCTGCAATTTAGTAAGATTACTAGTTGGCAACGTGATTACCAGGTGGCACCGAATATATGCTAATACATACATGATAACACGATAATAAACTAAACTGCAAGGGATGGAATAGATGAGGGAGAGATACATACCAAGTGGCAGATTCCATTCTAGTGTGCATGACCATGTAGCGATAAATGTTAAGGACCCTTTTACAAGTATCAACCTGTTCCTCCAATAGAAGAGGATAATCTGGGCTGACTTCTAAGAGGAAAACATTAGCAGCATGTGTCACGAACACTTGAAGTACACACTGTAAACAGTAGGATGATATTTTAAAAAGGAACAAAAGAGTTATATCCAAGCCAAATTCAAGGAAATAAACATAAAAATCTGGGAATGGATATTAACACTGTGAATGTACAAACCTGAGATCCTGCATAAACTGACAAATTCTCCTGCTTATGATCACCTTTGGAATGCAGCATTCTACCATTTTCCTTATGATCCTACAACACAAAGAAGTCATCAGTTGCAAGAGTGCACAAATATGTCATAGATAAATACCAAATTATAGTTTAATGTCAAATGTAAGATCAATTGGGGAATAGAAATCTTGGTTTTATTGAGCCACAATTCATTTAAAACTACCACACTTCGCTTTGAGCTAACCAGGTTAGCCTTAATTTGTAAAAATATATTCTATCTTAATCATTTTCACATTAAAACTAATTCAGTAATAAGCCACAATAATATATTCTTAAGATTCCTAATGTAAGTAATTACTTCTCCAGATCCTTCTGATGATGAAAGGCTTTGGTCTTCCCTGTGACCAGGTGGGGGCTCAAGCATAAATGGTGGAACCTCAGCAACCTGCAATGATAATCATTGATAATTGTTGAAACAAAAAGGAGAAAAAACTCAAGGAACAATATTTACGACAGAAAAAAAATTTGTAGTAATTAAAGCAAATGTTTGCAGATGCAGAAGTACTGAAGATTGTAAACAATTGTTATGTATTTTTATACCACATGGTCACAAAAATGGTTCACATGATGTATTATAATTAAGATATGGATCATTTTATGACTTTTTATACTGACTTCTGTACTAGTTCTTATAACACTCATAAAAGAATGAATTCAATACCCGAAGAGAAAACAGACAGGATAAATTTAAGCATTAAGAGAATCCATTAAGGCAGTCTTTTATATTCAAACACAGGTAAAAAAAAATCACAAATTTCCAACACTAATAATAAATACATAACTTATGAAATAAAACAAATGAAAAGATTCAGATCTTAAATAGAACGTACATTCATTTGTATCCAATCCTTGTAAACAGCAATAGCCCTTCTGATTGCTGGAGAATGGGTGAAATTTAAGAGGAAGGCTTGCCTATACACTTCATGCACAAAGTTCACGTTTTTACGACTTCCATACAGCACTTCCCGCACAATCCTTGCACCAATGGTAGATGGATCTTCCATTCTAAAAGTTGAAAAACCAAAAAAAGAAACATCTCTTTAATTATGAATCCCTAAATATGAGGAATAAGCATTCCAGATAAAGGAGAACAATTCAAAAACAAAGATATTACAAAGCTAAGGAAAAGGGTTAGGGTATCTTTACACAAGAAAAATTCCAAGGAAATATAAGACCTGAATTAACTTCTGTAAGACATTTCATTTTTCCTTAGGACTTAGAAAGATGCCTTCATGTTAAGAACATCTTTGTGCCTTAAATGCTTCATTTGAAAAAGGATCACATTGAATCTTACAATTACTGAAATGAAGCATTTCCAAAAAACTGAATGAATTTTAAGAATCTAACTCTACTGGCTTCAACTTCAACTTCAACTTTTGCATCAATACATACTTTACCGGATTGATATGATTTGATACCAGCTTGGATCAATAAATAATGATGCAAAAAAATTGATAAAATCTTGTTGAATTACCTTCCCTTTTCATTTTCCAGTACCACTAATATTTAAAACATTTATTTTGAAATATTTATAAATAATAAAACCGATTCTAAAAGCTAATTTGTAGTAAATAACTTCGACCAAAGACTATCCTCTACATTAGCTGAATCCTCACAGATTATAAGTACACAAAATAAAATTATGCAACAAATTTTCCAATTTAATTATCTTTGATTTCTATGAATGCAATGATATAACATACGAGGGTTGTCCGTAAAATAAGGTTCCCATGGCCCTACAGTCCTGAAAAGCGCTGTTACGGTGGCTCCCGCAATTTTGTAGTTTATCTGGGTTCCCTTACTCCAAATCCCTTCCCTAGCGAGCTGCCTGCGGTGCTCGGTCTTGGCTTGGCAGCCGTATGTGATGGATCTCCCCCTCACATCGTCTGCCAGATGTAAGCTGCGCTCGGTGATCCGTTTCCTGTCTCCAAAAAACATTGCACCGGTAGAAATCCATTCCCAGCTATGCAAAATCTATGGAGACATGTGTATGAGCGTACAACACGTGCGCAAATGGTGCAGAGAGTACAAGAACGGGCGTACTGACGTCCATGATGAGGAGCGTTGAAGGGATGGCGGAAAATTTGGATAGGGTATTGTCAAACACCCACCCTACAGCCCGGACTTAGCCCCAAGTGACTACCATCTCTTCCCTAACATGAAGAAACACCTGGGTGGAACGCATTTCAGCAACAGAGAAGAACTGGAAGAAGTGGTTCTCAGGTTTCTGCGTGGCTTGGCGGCAGATTTTTTGACTCGGGCATTCAAAAGCTCGTACAACGCATGCAATAATGCATTGACCTCAGTGGCGACTATGTAGAAAAATAGGTAAAAGTCTGAACTTTCCAAAAATGTATGCATTCATGGAATTAAACATGTTTTACACTGTGAAAAAACACTGAGAACCTTATTTTACGACCAACCCTCGTAACAGGAGAGTCATTCACCTTCAAAATCAAAACTGTGGAAAAGAAAAGAGAATGAAATTATTCCAACTTATTTTGGACATTAGGCTAGAAAAAGATCTAGAGAGAGGAATAAAATGTGAGAGTTTATGGGTTCAGAATTTAAGCACAACTGATGGAAGGTCAAATATATATAATTTCAAAACAGAGGAAAAATGCAGAAGATATCTAGAGCATAATAAACTGTATTTCAGAGGATCATTATCATTGATGCATACCCTGGAGCCTGTATATGACCATCCACAAACAATCTGTTCCCCAGTTTTGAGGCTCCTTCAGCAGATGACGATGAATTGCCATCATGAGCGTTGCTAACTGCCACTCCTGACCCAACCTGACTGACGCTCACTCTCCTGAGCTCTGTGTCAGGGGAATGATCAGTATCCTCACCAGGGGTGATGCTAAGAAAAAATGGACAACTACTGTAGTTAAATTTAAATAACAATAATGAAATTTATTATGGGCATATGTGCTCTTACATTTTACCAACAAATGTTACATAAGGTAGAATTGAACAAAAAGATCAAAATTTGTTTTTCGATGTTGCATACCATTACGTTAAGTAAAAAAACTATAATATAAAGAAAAAATAACACAAATGTAGCTTGTGAAGTAGCTTACTGGTCTCTGAGATATTATTTCTAAAACAGAAATAAAACTGAAGCATATTATGCTGCTATCCTAAAAATTTTCAAAAATCATGCTGAATTAATTCTATTTATGCGTCAGATGAGAAATATTTGGGCCAATATCATAATTAACAATGTAAAATCCTTTAGAGTCCAAAGATAAATTTTTAGCATTGGCAGATGAACATCATTCCAAAACTACCAATTTCATGATACTGTAAATTTCTCTCAAGAAATTAAGTTTTCTCAATAGTTAAAAATTGAGACATTACTAAAAAATAAATTTTAAAATAAAGTATAATCATAAACATACAGTAAGTGTGGGCATGGTTGCATTTATGGATTTGAATAATATTCCAAAGAAAATAATTTAGCAAAAAAGTCCACATAGCCATATAGGATAACTTGAACTAACCAGTTACAATATATGAATTTATAAACATGAATTCATACCTCCTTGCTGAGTGAGAATTACTATGCAAGGGAGCCTCCCTCTTCACAATGTGGGTGTAATTGGCCACCCATTTCACCAGTGCCACCCTGCAAGGCACCAGTGGATCCTGGCGCCTCTTTCCATCCACACGACCCTGAGATGCTTGCCTCAACTCTGGAAGATCTGTGATAGAACATCAATCAAATTAATTCATTTCAGATAAGTTTTACGAAAATATGAGGATGTCATATTCGATATATTTTGATAGAAAGTATTTTATAAGGTGATATGACAATAATTATCACAGAAAATAAAAGTTGAGAGTATCAATGGAGAAGTGATTAAATGGATTTTGTACTTTTTACTGATAGGGAACAATGAGTAATACTGGATGGTTTTAGTTCCACTCTAGTAGAAAGTGACCTTGGATGTGCTGCAGGATACCATATGCACTTTATCATTTTTACTAGTATATGTTGACGACTTTTGTAATCACATGGATAGTAATGTAAAGATATTTGCAGATGACGAGATCATTTATGCCATATGCTTGAACCCAAGATTGAAACTCAATAGCAATGATTGATTTAATTTGAAAACTACCAACTCTATGCAGATAGAATATATGAGGAAGCTCTTCGAAATTGTAAGCTATGAGTGCAGTCAAAGCTTATTAAAATTAGACAAATGATCAGTAGTTAACTTATTTAAAAGAAGATCCATTGCTATATAATAATTAATGGTGCAGTCTTTGACTAGAGTATCTGGAGATGATAGTATCATTATTTTTATCTTTTAAGTACAACATGAATTTCATAAAGGTGAAAATTTTTCAAAGATACTCAATTACAAAATATTTCAAATTAATAATGCAAAAACTATTACATTTCAAGTGAATTACTTACCTAAAGTTGGTTTGTAGAGGCTAGTTGTATGAGAAAACTTGGGAAATATATGTGGCAAATAATACTGTTTAAACCTTTCTAAAAGGAAGCTAAAACATTTTGGTTGCTGCTTTGCTTTATCTTCCCACTCTATTTTAGTGATCTGTCAGAAATAAGAAACAAACAAGAATTAATTTTCAAAATATTTCAGAAGACATGAGGATGACCATTTCTGAAATGGATTGTTCATAGGTAACTAGGCATGTAGAAAATTATTATCATATTCTACCTAAGAGATAATTAACACTAAAATTTTTAATACTTTAAATAACCAACCTTTTAGACGTATGAGACAATCATTCGCACAATGAAATGTATGTATTTGTATTATTTTGGGTGACAATTTGTCAGGATCTGGAATTATATTTTCCGTGGCATCAAAAAATTTAAATGAATGACAAAGGGTTACTACAAATCAAGCCAAGGTTACCATAAATTCAATTATTTCTAATTTAACAGCTTAAAATATTACATGCCTGTCAAAATATTTGTTTTTCACTGAAAATCCAATGAAAAATTTCCCAGGAAAGACAAAATGGCACAGCCACAAAGGAAATATCAACCAAATTTCAAAATAAAATATCACAATAATTATATGCATAATTCAAACAAAACATAAAACAAATATCACACATTATTATACTTCACAATTTAAAACAACATTTTT
This sequence comes from Sympetrum striolatum, assembly GCA_947579665.1. Classification (NCBI taxonomy): domain Eukaryota; kingdom Metazoa; phylum Arthropoda; class Insecta; order Odonata; family Libellulidae; genus Sympetrum; species Sympetrum striolatum. The sequence goes on along the minus strand of OX388351.1, from coordinate 51,241,623 downwards.
GAAGTTTAACAAACAACGTAATACTTAAATTTATTTAAATACCTCTCTCAATTTACTGCAATATTGACCAGTTATCAACAAACATTGATCCATCATATACAAAGTTTGCTTCAGCCCAAATTTTAAAATTCTCTCCAGTTCCAATTTTGTTCTGAAATCTTTCACTGAATCAATGACTTGAGCAAATTATCATCACTCCAGACAAGATATATGGCAATTCTCCTAAATATAATTCATGCATCTCTTCTACTGAATTCAAAAAAATTAAATTTTAATACAAAATTGTGTGATTTTAAGCAATGGCAATTAAACTACCAGATAGAATACATTTAAAAATATCAAGGGTTTATTTTAATTAGCTGAAAGTCCTATCACCATACTTAATGAAATTTAAGAATTGATTAAATACTGTTGACTCATACTTGACTAAATTTTGTTTGCTTTAGTAAACTCTTTGCAGCGATTACAATCAAAGAACCAAGGTAAACCAATATAAAATGAGCACAATTAAAGTAAGTGTACCATAACACACAGATGAGATGACACTAACAAGTTGCCTTAGAAGATGGTCATAGCATCCAAAATCGTATTAGGCAGACATTTAAGTTTTGATCTTCAGGTTCCTAGTTGAGGTTCTGTCCTTACATATACGGTTGGAAATTTTATACTTTGACTTCACATGTTATTCAATGTTTGGTTTTCATTTTATGCATTGTATTGTCTCAAAGTATTGACACCACACTCTAAGAATAATTTTATCACCACATGCTTAAATTAAAAATAAGAGCAGAATATTTTTTTCAATAATTTGAATTGTTTGACTTTCTCCCAGTTTTCACAGAGCCAAAAATTAGCTTTTTTGGGATATTTATTGATTGATTCCCTAGCATTCATCAGCAGAAGGACTTCATTTTTAACATAAAATATAGCTTACCTCTGAAACCATATATTCAAGAAGGAGATCTAGAAAGAAGCGTGTTAGGTCATCTGGCTGCTTCTCACCACTTTGAGGGGGAAGGAGGGGATGTATCTCTACCACGCTCACTGGACAGCCTGAAAATTTAAACAAGAAATTAAGAGAAAAAGAAGAATTTATTTATTGCACAATATCACCAAAGTTAGTTGTACAGACAGGTGGCAATGATAACTTATAAAAGAATTAATTAAAACAATATTCTATGCAATGATGCAATAAACAGTACTACATAAAATGCAAACATGCATAAATAAAAAATAAATAAATATAAAAAATAAATATAAAATAAACATATGTATTATTATAAAAAACACAGCGCTGTGAATTAGTTATAGGTAAAATATGAATTTTGAACAACCTTGAAACAACATCTACAGGATGTTTCTTCAACCTTGAAACGACATCTACAATGATATGTCAACAATCATTTCAAAAAATATTTATTTATTTAATCTAAACGCTGCAAGTTGGTATTAATACCAGGGGGCAACAGTTGATGGGGATATAAAATTACAATCTGTCTGGCATTCACCCAAGGACGTGAGGGAAACCCCTCCAAAAACCTTTGGTATTATAATGTATCATAAAATGTATGATGTAATAATAAGTAATGACAATACTATTATGTGGCATCATTAACAAATACTGAAATTACCTCGAGTAGCATCAGTAGTTCCCATACTATACATGGATGGGTTCAGAGTTTCAATAGAATACTGAGGAAATCCTGGCACAAGGGAGGCAAACATGTTGTGCAAAGAATCTGGAGCTCTTTCCCCAAGTGCCTGATACCACAAGAGGAATAATCTAGAAGAGAACACAAAATGTTAACTGCACGTACTCAAAATCATTCTTGGCCGTTAAATCCCATCCCATTACTAAATATACTTAGAATGCAGAGACTTAGAAATTTCCAATATAATGAAATGAGTTCAGAAAGATAAATATTTTTATTATAAACTACCATCAAACAAAGAATTACTTAAAAAATATATTAAATATTTTACCTTTTGATACTATAATTATTATTAAGTTTATTTAAAGTGTGCTGCAGCACACAGGTTTACATAAACAATTATAGAATGCTTCTTGCAAACTTAACCTCTGCTGCCTGACAGGTTTTTTGTTTTGTATTCTCGGACACAACAAGAGATGAATTATGGCACTGCCACGGAGCTAATAAACAACACATTTATTCACTATTTAATTTATTTCAAGGAACCCATTAATTGAATAGATAAAATGCAGATACAGTTGAACATGGATAAATTAAAATATTTTTTTATTCAAAGTTTTTCCTTGTCCATAGCATTGTGTATCCAAAAAGTATGAAATAATAGTGATTAATTCAATTTTATTTTTGATCAATTCGACCTTTTAGAACCAAGATAAAGTGATTTCACTATTTTATAACATCAACCAGAATGAAACATATTTACAGAGAGAATTTAATAGAAGAAGCAAGTAAAAATCTCCCACATTTTAGAGACACTGTGAACATAGTTTTTGCCTGAATTCACTAATTTAACAATGTGGTAGCAACATACAATTTAATCGTTTTTTATAATTTACAATGACTTGATTTTCAATAAAACATACAAAGAAAGATATTTACTTATAATTGCTTTGGATGTGACTTAAGAAAAATCATTTAGTATGTTTTGTTTTATTTATTATTTTTATTTTTCATAATCTAACTTTAGTTGAATTTATATAAATTTGATTTCTTTTTTCTACATAACAAATCTTTTAATAACTGTTGGTGAATTACATGTAAACATAAAGGTTCTTAATATATATACAGGTGCACATAGTAATTATGATATTTCTTAATACATAGGTATACTGGATGTATTGTGATAAGAGTGACATAAGTATGTTATTTTGTTAATTAAATACACTATAATAATTATTATTGATACTTTTAACAATAGGCAATCATTGTAACTGGGCTCTACTTGTAATGAATGAATAAATGAATACATAACTTAAAATAAATATACAAGCATTTGTTTCGGTATAATGAACGATGAACCTTTGTAGGAAAACTTCTCAAATTTAATTTTATGGATAATTTAAATTTTTTAACTGATCCCTTCAAGGTTAAATTTACAAATTCCACTGTATAAAACTACTTCTTCAAAGAGAATAACACTTACCTTGTAGCATCTCGACGAAGTTTCCAAGAGTTCCCTGGATGCAGAAGTTTGTACATTATACGAGTCAGACTGTGGCACTGCCATCTTCTTCCGATCAGCTCGGGAAGTAGGACAAATACTCGTTCGAGCATTGCAAGCGCACAGTCAACCTCCTCCCGATGTGCTTTGTGCACTGTCAATGGATTATCAATCTTTATATCATCTGCTCATTGAACTTATGAAGGCCTAACCTAACCCAAACTCCCAAAGCAAACCATTGAGTGGGAGAAAGGATGAACACGAATGCCACCAACAGAAAGAAGAAGGTTTTCTGCATGGAGAACCACACACCAAAACAGAAAGCTCCACTCAATGATTTCACAGATGCAGCAGGCAAGGAAACTTATTAGCAAAGTATCCTACATATTCGATCAGTTTTAGCTCCAGCAACAAGCAATCTGGATGAATAAATCTCACTTTTTCATGGCTTTAAACACCAATGTTGCCAATTTATACACTTCAATCATGCTAACAAACATTCAAAAAGCTCAGCATGAACAACACATTAAGATATTGAAGGATTTACAACTAATTTATCCCTTTCTTTCCTGATTTGATTTCCTTATGCATGACAATTTAATGAAAGAAAAAACTTCACAATTGAAATGGAATAATGTAAAATGAAGTAGACCAGGTAATTATAAAAATTAAATTAACATTTGATAGCCATGACTTCAATGAAATAACCAAAATCAAATTAATAAATCAACAAAAGCTTCCTAAAAAACATGATGATGTTGGTATTATCAGAAATTATATGGTAAATATACATAATAAGGAACTACAATAAATTGATAGCAAGTAATAAAAAATCTTATTACATTATAGCCATTGTCATACTTTGAAAAAGCATAAAGTCTACCGCTAACTATGGTAAACTAAACATTACATTTAGTACAAAAACTGAAAAGATGAAAATATTGAATAAAACATATAGAACAATATAAATAAGTACAAAATTTTAAATATCGAGATGGAAATGAAGGTTTCAAAATGGATAAAATTTGCTTTAGAAAGGAATCCATTAATTGTTTAAATAACTATAAATATTTCAATGAGAATCAAATAGCTACAGAAACAACTCTTAGAACAGGATACTAAAAGACGATGATAGCACTTTATTAAAATAATCACACTAATTACAACAACATTTTACAATTTCAGCCAACAATTAATGAAGGACTAACTTGAAATTAATCCACAAAATCCAATGCCTCCGTTAATTGATATCCAATTAAAAGAATACTCCAAAAGTAAACTAATATTCATTTTGTAGGCTTTTAATTGGTAAATTAGCCAAATGAATCATAACTCAAACCAGCAAACAAAATATATTGAATCAGATACTGAAAGTTGTTAACTTGTAGTATATATAATCTTCCCAAGTAAAAATAGGAAATCTGTTTTATGATAAAAAAACTGCATTGCATCTCATATATTTAATTAACATTCTCCAGAATTTAAGAAAAAAATCTGGATGACCTGTATTTTTTCACTTAATTTAATTTCACCAATAATTTGGAGTTAAATTCTATTCTAAATACAGGTTAAGCTAAATATTTACTCCAAATGAAGATTTAGCTACATAGAAAGGAACAAGATGATCCTCTTTTCTCCAAAATATTAATTACATCATTTTACCTTACACTAGCAATAAAATCAACAAGAAAAATATTTTCCATCATTATTAAAAGTATACTTGGATACCAACATACTTGTAAATATCAATACTTTTTCCCTGAATTGTGACTGAATATATTTCTGAGTAAATAATCCAACAGATAAATAAATATACAGAATATCAACCAACTTATATCTTTTAATTTTACAGGAAAGTTACATCTATGAGAAATAGTCTGGTGTGTATTTTCAATTATCATGCTGACCAAAATCCAACACATGCAACTACGTGATTTTAGAGAGAAACTGTAATGCGTCAAAAATTGCATCACATAAATCTGTGGTTATTTTAGCTGTAAATAAAAAGGGGAATTATTTAAGAGCAGGGAACATCAGGAATGCCTAATTTTAGTGCTTAATAACAGATGATTCCAATATCAAACACTTTCTTTTACAAGCACTTCACTTTGGAGTGACATATTTAATTTTTTTTTAGACAGTGATACTGATGAATTTTATAATTATGATAGTCAATTAATACTTAAAATTAAAATAAGTTTGATTAGGAATCTCCATGCTTTTTGGTAACCCACATGATTTAGATTTTTCAACATTCTTATGGATTGATCCTATCGAGATGGAAGATAAAAGATGGAAGATCCTAGAGATGAAATTTAAACTCATAATGAATCAATGATATAGAATTTGGACATCTTTAAAACTCAGTCCAATTACATAATATCCAATAATATATAATTATAAATACCCAACTCTGTTTCACAACTTCCTCAAAATTCTAGATCCATATAAAAATCAATCATACAATTTTATGTAATAAGATTAGAAATGCACAGACATTCCAGTGATTTGTGAGTAGAACTGTTTTGCATGAACTCTAATATCAATTACTAATATGTTCTATTCGCCTTTTCTTCTGCAACAATATCAAGTAACATACATTTTGCTATATGTTGTGTAATCTTGCGATATTGTCAGCATTCAATAAAATCGTATGAAATAAAGAAAAACTTGGTATGACTTTTTGGAATATTCATATACTTGAGGATACATTCATAACATGGCTATTAATAAAATAACAGAATTAAACGATAGGCCACTTATACAGTTTATGCAAACATCTTTAACGATTCCTCAATAGTTCTAACAAAAAAGGGATAACTAAAGTAAATTTAAGTTAAAACAGGGTTTCATAAATTAAAAAGGTAGAAATATATTCAGCAAGAAGTGCCCTAGCAACCAAAATCCAAAATGACCATAGTGAAAATATATGGATAACACTACAAATTATAGAACATAATGCAGTATAAGGAAAAATAAGGTAGTTAATCCACATTAAGGAGTATTAAACAAGCAACCTTGTAAAGGAACAAGACCTAAAACCAGTATGAATTGTAACTACAAGAAATGAGTTTCATTAAAACAGAAAGATGGAAAATATAATGCATTGATACCATTCACCACAAGAGCCCTTCACCAATTTTGCATTCCTATCATGCAATAATGGTATGTTATCCAGCTGTGTAGGCTGTAATATATAGCTGCTATGGAAATAGGGCTAAAGGTAGCTGTGTTAATATAATGACTAAAGACTACTGAAATTAGAAGATATGGAAAATATCCTTCTACAATTCTTTACTTACCAAGATGGAAAGGCAGCTCTGTAAACAAACGACACCCCCAATGAAAAGAGAGTTAAATTACTATTTTCCTTACATTTCAAATAAGAAGAATGACTACTGACATATATGTCTATGATAATATTCAAATGGAAGAACTGTACAATTGTTTGATACTTAATAGAAGCAGTATTCAAAGATGACAAATTCCTACGCCTAAAAAGATAATAGATTATATTTAAGTTTCAGAATGTTCATTGCTTCATTTCACCTGACTACTCAAAGTGCATAAAAGCTACAAATTCAAAGAAGAAAATGGGATGAATCGGATAATTAGTTTTCTACCAATAGTAAAAAGAGGATGGTGGGATACAGATAAGTGTATTAAAATATCTCTCCTTAAAGTATTTGCTTTTATTGCAAAATAGTAAACTTTACCTGCTTTGTTTAAAAATATAACTAAATCAAACTAATCTGACAATTAAGTGACACCACAGACATAAAAGATAAAGGCAAACATAACTATGAATCAAATATGACTTCTTATTATTACTACAAATCCATAAACAGAAAAATAATTTTTGGTTAATTCGAACTTTCCAAGATAATTATTATAAGGATTAAGTTTGACAGCATAAACTTCTCAAACACTAATCAGGTGACACAAAATGTGAACTAGGCCCCTTATTCATCCTGCTCTTTGCATTTACCCGTTCTGGCAACCAACAAATACATCTTGTACAAAATTTGTACATTTTGTGACCACTTGCTGATCCTTTGGCTGATGCAACACATTAATCAAGAGAAAGATTGTGAGCTGTCAATCGGTACATCATTAATTTGTATAGTTTATGATTGTTTGAGTATCAATAAAACAATTAAAACAAGGTATGTTCTTAAACGTAAAAAAGTATGTCAATTATAGGTTTATTAGGTATTTTTCAATCCTTTCTAAGATATTTTTTATTTAAATTTTAGGTAGCTCAAATATTTTACCTGGACTCTTTTTGATAAATTTATCACTGTGCCGTATTATATATTAACGATTATTTGTTTTCAGAGTTAAATATGTCATAATCTAAGGCAATGTAAGCCCTTACATCACAATAAGATTATCAACAATTTTTTGCATTGTTATGTACATAGTTATGTGCTATTATTACTATCTTGAAATATAATAGAACATTTACAAGATCAAAATTAGAAGGAGCAAGGCAGCAAATAAATTTATTAAAAATGCTTTTAGAGATAATTAAAATTGATTAATGTATCACACTAGGGTATGAGAATTAAGATGCCATTGCCAAAAGCTATAAATAATCCAGTACAATAGTTAATTGGGAAATACAAATGAACTCTAAAATGATCTGCAGCAATCTGAGACACAGAAGGAACTACCCTAATAAATCACAATAAACAAATGTTTCATGTAATCTTAGAAACATCAGGCCATTACAAAAATTAAAATATAAGCATAATTACTACTACTAATAATAATATAAATTGATGAAATTTATCATTTTCTACTTTTGGAACTATTGTCACAGTTTGTTAGTTATTATAGAATTAAGACACGCAGAAATCCTAAAGGCAATTAGAAAAGAAAAAAATGTTTTCCAGGTTGCATTCATTCTATTGGGATTAGTTGAGGATGAACAGCCTATGACTGTCCCATTACACAAATTACTTTCTTAAAAGAATTAAATTCAATAAATATAGCTTTTATTAAAAAGAAGCAAAATCAAAAAATTTCAATGAAATGTTTCAAGGAGAAATAAAATGATAATGAAAGAAAACCATAACACTCAACATTGATAACAGTAACACACAGTAAGAAGAAATTATAAAATCTTGAATATAATAAATTTTAGAGCTTGGCTTGCTTCAATAGTGTATAGAGTAAAATGTGTATGGTTAAAATGCTTTTACAAAATGAACCAAGGAATTTTTTCCTTTCCACAATCCAATCAGACACCATTAAGGTGTGAAACACAGAAGACAAGGCATATATTTCTGAGCAACGAATATGATATTCTACTAGTTAGAGTTTTTAATAACTACTTACTTCTTGAATGGGAAACTTATAACAAAATAAATAGATAAACCTACTAATAGGGTCTTGGCTTAAGGTAATATGCTGTAAGCAAAATGTAACAATCCTCCTTGAATATGAGTTTCATCACACAACAGTTACTTTCATAATTATTGTCCTCATGTGACAAGTACACAGAATAAATAATTGATTTTGTAGCCTCTGTGATAGAGAGAACATTTCCGATTAAAAACCTATCCTTCATCATATTCTTATGTTCAATGGTAAATTTGTAAATTGGGGTATGATAAATAATCCTACCATAGTCACGATTCAGACCGAGAACAACGGTGTAGATAGACTAAAATGCTAAGTACTTCTATGAAACCAAGGCCAGGGAATAACAACTGAGTAGTGAGGAATCACACAAAGATGGAAATGTTCTATTCCTCATCAGAGTTAACCTAATATCACATTACTTTTTGCGCCTTAGGTGGTGATGAAGTTTCTGATGACCTTTTTTTGGTTTAGCAGTGGTGCAAACAAATGAGTGAAAATCATCATAAAATTTTGATTGCTTGCTTTTGCAAAACAAACAATATAACATATTTTAATGAAATTTTTATGGTTCAATTATTTTATAGCATCTGCAAGGTAGTTAGGGAAAATTATTAAAAAAGTAATTGAATTTTAATGGAAAGAATTTGGTTAGATTTTTCAGAATTTTTTACAACTGAAGCTTAGCAGGAATTAGGAAAAGAGCTATATCTGTACTCATAGATTAATATCGAGTAAAAATCCGGGAACAAAATTGAGCAAGGAGGGTTACTCCAAACTATAATATTGAGGAAACTCTAAACTATTGGGCAGTACGACTTGAAGTTGTAGGATGCTTAAAGTACATTAAAGATGATCAATCTAAAAATATGAAATGAGAAAGAACATTTGCCCCTACTTTTATGAGGCACTTTTTAATAACATATGATTGTAATTTAATTTCAAAGATGTGAAGATATGCCCCATAAATAGGCAAGTGAATGTTGCTTTATTCACACAACATAAATATGCCAACATTTAAAACATAAAAATCTAGTACTATTACTAACATTTCGAAGGAATATTTTCATTTCAGTGTTAGCATAAAATATCCTTAAATGAAGCATTATTCAAAATGAATTATTTTAAGCATTATATATGCAGATACTGACACAACTTCATGGAGATGACTAAGATGCAAGTAAATTATAAACCTTACAATAAAAAAAAAACATAATCATAACTCTATCACAACGTGAAAAATAAAGAGTCTGATATATGCCATGAAATGGAACCTGAAACTTGATGCAGTAGCAAATAATTTCCATTGAATTCAGAAATAATTTTATCAGGTATTAAAAATCTCAGTACATCATTTTTAAATTGACTTACCTCGCTGCTTGAGAGTGGCCTCGGCATTGATGAAGCTTTCATAGAGGACAAAATATATGTGACTGAAGTTGGCTTCAAAAATGTGCCTTGCTTCTTCAATGTCAGCATTGTCTAGAATAAACAGGATTCAATTGAAATGAGTGAAAAATGTACAGTATTGTTTAGGGTAAAAGATCCAATAATGCAATGACTAGGAACTAAAAATCACTTAAAATTAAAAGTAGGAAGTGAAATTTGGTGGAATTTAATTTTAGAAGTCACATCTTTTACGCTTTGATCATTTGTTGAAATCTGGATCTAAAATTCAGGATATGAGTTTATAAGTAAAAATTTTACTCTTTATACTTTTTAAGCAGCATTTTCTCCATCAGATGAATTTTCCTATACTAGCGGCAAACAATTTAGCTGGTTACTACATCGAGATGAAATTATATTTCCCTAGGGGTAAATTTATAGTTTCTTTGTAAAATGTCAGGCAAAATTTGAATACGTATCAAACTTTGCAATGAAAAACAGCAAAGATAAAAAAGCAATGTATTATGAGAAATTTTAAGAATTCCAAATTTTTTAAATGGTACACAGAAGGGAATGGCAAAAAATATATATCACGCATAATTGCGATAACACAGTCTTGTTATATTTTCAACATGGAGGATATGCAAACAACAAAGTAAAAAAAATCTAAATTATATTTGTTGATGATATCTTATCATATGCCTAACAAAAGTAATCTACTCAGAGATGGGTAAATTAGGTATTCATATATGTAACAGATGTACCAAAATTTTGATCTCACACACTTTCAACAAATTTAGAGTTCTCTGAACTTCAACAAAACATTTTTTGCTTAGATTTAGCCAGTTTTAATATACATTGTCATCATTAATCCCTGCATATTATAAAGCAAGGGGTGATCATAGCATAAATTAAAGCAAAGGAAACAAAGAAATGATATAGCTGAGTATTTATTTATAAATAAAGGAGGTAAAGAATGGAATGTGTTGCTTGATGACATCTTCAAATCCTTACTGAAAAACAAAGAGGGGTTTAGATGTAGGTGCTGGAGTTTGTAGTAAAATAGAGGAATGAATGCAAAATTTTTGTAAATTTGTATGGGTAATGATTGACAGACAAAATGATACCTGGCTCAGCAAAGGAATGACATAAAATGACAATGTAGTAACAGTATTTATGGAATAACTGGGATGCATATACATTAGAGTGGGTCCTGGAGGATGTCGTTTCAATTAAGGCTTCTTTTTGTACTTGTGTGTATGTTTGTATGGCATTCTAGACAAATGTTGGGACTGCCATCTGATAACCGTCAAACAAAGGCAAGTAATAATAATAGTAACAATAAATAAAACAAATGCATATACTGCTTAGCAACTTGAAAACTGAAACAATCATTTAAATTATAACTACTAATAATTAATGACAAACTAATCAAAAGTCAAGCCTTCACTTTGAAATGTAGTTTTAACAAGAGTTCAAGTTCTTTTGAGCATTAAAACATCACTGCCTCTAAGCTAAGAGTTAAATAAAAGTAAGAACACTAACAATTAATACAATCAGCAGAGGATTAAGCAAAATATGTAGGAACAGTAAAATCATAACAATGTATTGAAAACAAACAAAGAAAAAATTAAACATTAATCCATTCATGTTTTGGGTAGGACAAAATACATTTAAAAAACAAATAACTGATGTCTATACATCTTTCAAGTTGATTAAGAAGAGCTATATCCAATCTGCTTCATCTGACAACTAATAAACATCCAGTTAACATTCGATAGAAACAAATTATTGCAAAATATTTTGGGGAAAATTCAAGGAGTGGCAGTTATTGAAAAGAGGCAGGTATTTCTTAATTGATGAAGTGTAAAGAAAATTTGGATAGTGTTTGTTGTCAGAGTGGTAGAAGAAAAAGGAAAAAATCACCCAACTCCAGCATTTCATAAATTTCTGAGTCCTTTATGGTGTTTAGTAATTTCATTATAATGTACAAAAAAATTTAAATCTTTTATGTTTAAGGAAAATGTGATCAAATCTGAGAGACTTGATATTGCAGGTAAGTAAATGGCAGTTTTCAAATATGCGAATTTTCTTTGACAACCAACACTCTTTCTTCTTGTTTTGAGAAGTTAATTTAAGAGTTTTTCACACTCACATTGTAGTATAATGAGGAAAGTTTGATGTTTCCTTCATGACAATGCGATGGTACTAAACATTAAAATAGGGCGTGGGCAGAAAAATACACATTAACTCTACAAGTACCTTTCGTAATAACGTATCCAAGTATAGGTGGCATAACTCTGCTAGCAATTACTTAAAGTGAACAGTAAAATAGGCAATTCGGTACTGTTTTGAGGATCTTCTTAAGGAAATCCATACTTGGAAAAGAACGGAACTGCACACAATTACTTCGTTCCACGACGAATACAAAAATTTACAACCGGCGAGAAGAGTAAATATAACAGATGTCTAAAGGATCTCTCTTAATTTATTCATTAACTTAGAACCAAATTTGGAGACGTTATCGAAATATAATTTGTAACACGTCCACACTTTTACAAGGAAGAACTAGAGATTTACATAGAAAGACAACGAATATTCTATCAACATATACAGTTAATCAACCAGTGTACGAGCCAATAGCAATATACAGTTAGTTAATCTGAGCAACCAAGCATTCTGATGTCATGCACATCCATAAATATGAAAATAAACCACTAACATTCCAATGAAATGATTAGGAATGGTGAATCAAAACCATACATGGCACTGTATTAGAAACCGATTAAGGTTTAAGATAAAACATCGGGGTGTTAGAAAAGAAATCAGGGTAAAAATGTCAGAAGTTATCCGAAGCGAACAAACGAAAGCAATACCATTTTCTGCATGAAATTACACTCATCAAGAAGCTGACAATGATGAGCGTAGAAAAAGTATGCAAATAAATGATCAACCATCAATATTTATTCTGATTATTCAAAACCTACACAGACGTGTATGCCATGAAGTTCGCTATTATTTGTAAACAGTTAATAAAGGTTCACACGTCACTCTTAACACACTCAGTTTATGAAGCGACAAACGTTTCAACTGCAAAGATTTTAAAATTATAATCAATTATATACCTTACCAATGATTATCTTAATATGCCTCAAACGTGTAGCAGTATCTTTCTTTGGATCTTGTATCTTTTGGGTTGACTTCTTCACATCTGCATGGATTTTTTTGCTGAACATATTTAGTTAAACCGTAAGATTTTCTTTATATGCTAAACAAAGGCTACATTATATTTAATTAGTTGATTTTCGATATTTGCTATTACAAAATTAAACCAAAATATCTCACGAAGTCTACTAAGCTCTCTACGAGGTACACCTCCAACAATCTCTATATTTCCTGCATTTAGTGTTGTCCTTACTCGCTAGATGGTAGGGGCATTGACGTTCAGTTATGGCTCAGTGATGTGAATGGAATAGCGATTTCAAGTGCAGAGGTACCTGCGGCAGAAGAGCGCTCATTCAAGACGAGAATTATAATTATCTTCGAAATTGTGTCACAGTTATCATTGATTTATAGAATATTACAAACTGCTACTATTATTTCTTCTATTAGTATTTAGGTCGGAAAATAATCAAAGAAAAAATTGACTTTCCCAGCGGTAAGCACTCGCTTTCTTGGTGATCTTTATATAATAAGTTAAACTATCCATCAAAGATGAATTCAGTCAACACTTTCAGTTTAAGCTATCCGATAAAATTAACTAGGTGTCATCCATTGTCCTGGGAATCACATTTTGTGCTTTCCAGAATTGTTTTGTTCCTAGTTAGCTTTATGGAATTGCAAAGCCAAGTAGAAGCACCTCATTCCCTCTACATTCAAATATAAACTGCGATATTCTTGGATTCTTGAACAAAAAAATATCTTTTCCATTTCCGATTAATACTTGATTTTACTGAATCTAGCAGGCAAAAATTCAGGACAACAAGATGGAAATACCTCAAATAATCGATTCAGGAATCAATTAATTTATTAAAGAGGATTTTTGAAAGAACACTTTATTTAGAAACTGTCAAGCTGCTGTGGTAGGGCAATTTCTCCCGCGCTGAAATTAACCTAACTTTGACGAGAAAAATAGAATTTCATTCAAACGAATGACGAAGTATTTTTTTAATACAATGGGAAAAATAGTTCTATCTCCAGAAGGAAAATTAATCAGCCATCAAAGTAAAATACCTTCAATTTATTTGCGAAGTATTCTGCCGTATAAAAGGTTAAGAGGAAAAGAAAAACAGTTTTATTATGCAAAACATTTTATTCCAGCGATTTATCAATCGAATACAAAGAATGATCTATCAGAAAAAATAATACAATTAGACACAGTAATTCTTCGAAGGTACATTCGAATGAGTTACTGCAAAATTATTATTACTAATTACTAAATGAAGCCTAAGTAAATAATTTAAAAAGTTACCAGTACAAATCATACATTATAATATAAATATAAGTAAATGTGAAAAATATGTTACAGGGAATGTACAAGCAAGTTGTTCATGTTAAAAAAATTACAAATGAGTGATTAACATTAAATAATTACCACATTACACATAAATTTTACAGTTATTTCATTTCTTTTGCTTATAAACAAGATTTGGTAGAGCTGTCCTTCGGGACGATTGAAAAATCATCGGAGGAAGATAGAATATGTCGACTAATAACTATATATAATTCTGTCTATACAGATTTCAATCTCTTTTTACACCCACTCTCTTAAATACTTATATAAATGGAATAGCTGCTGTTTTAAGCGCAGCAATTCCGAATGTGAATGAATTCACCCTGTATTAATCCTTCACTTTCACCAATTAATCATTTATAAAGGTACAAGCAAGTTATTACCGATACTAACATACAATCAAATATTTACATATGATAAGATTTACCAATGGGAATAATTTTACAGAGGGTAAGGGAGACTAGGTTATCTGGGCCTTGAGATCAAGCCCGTAGACGGATTCTCACGGAAGAATCAGTAGGCCCAGAGTGCTACGAAATGACTAGATTCACTCATTCCCTCGGCCTCACGGGCCGAACGGGAGTTATTTTCCATATAATTTCTATACAACAGCATTCTCACAACATGAAACATTACTAATAGGATAAGTTCTAAGATTAAGTTTTAAGGCCACTTTGGAAAAATACGTCGCTTCCAGAAAAGTTAATTCACCACATCTTCATTCTCACTATTTTGCACCTTTTGAAAAGTTTGATACCAGAAAGAGTCCCCAATGACACTTTTCCATTAGGGTCTCCCATTAATGTACATAGCACACGAAAAGTTTCTTTCGCTAATCAACACGTTCAGGAAAAAGCCAGGATTGAAAGAGCGGGCTATCGTTGAGTTTTACAGAATGCCCGGAAGATGTCAACGCGGTCGCCACTCGCGAAACACCGCGTCTTTTGTTTGAATGTTAAAGCTACCACAACATTATGACGTAATTTATTCGACATGGTTGAAATTTCTACGACGAACATGGCACGCAGAAGTTTTAGTTTTAGAACAAGCGTTCGAAATAGTTGTGCAACTTCAGCATATACAAATATTAAGTATGGACAAATAATTATATACACACAGCATGTAGGCACTTGAGTAACAGATGAAATAATAGGAATAGTTGATATTGGCATGTCTTTCGGCGCAAATCACTGAATTTATACAGACCAACGGAATATCAAGCGACCAAATTCGCACGCACAAATACATTACGAATTGTGCATTCATCAGAGACAAATTTAAGAATTAATATGGCAACGACAGAATTCACGGGAGACATTTGTTAATTGAAACTAAGAAATGTAGCGGAAATGACGAAAAGAAAGAAATGCCTCTGTCTCTATTGCCTCTTTTGATTATAAAAGAGGAAGAAAGTAATTATAAGCAGCGGAATTTTGCTTGCGTGAGTTGAGAAGTGCTCAATCAGCTCTAAGAATACGATACAGTACATACTTTGTTAACAATGTGGCTCAAAATACTCAAAGTTTGATGCAAACTAAGAACCACCCCAAATATTAAAAATGAGATGCATAAACACCCTCTTCAGTTTAGAAAAATAAAAATATAAATAACATAACTCTACTTTGAAATAAATATATTGACTTTGATAAACAATTGACCATGCAATCCCGGCATTAGCTGCATTAATGAAATGCGGCTAAACTTCTTCGAATAATTCTTTACATAAATAGCCGATTCAAGCTTTTCCTAGAGTCGAATATAATTTGACAATTTATTCAACAACCCTGAATGCCTAAATAAATGATAAAAGATATTTACATACGAGCAACTAACCACTGATGAAAACGTTTCCAGAGACGCGCAGCAAGCGACTGAAATTTCTTTGCACGTGAACAATCCCAGTACTCAAAAGTTTACTGATTAATTGTAAACTATGAGATGAAACCATGTTCACCACACAAGAACTAGCAGAATCGAAACTGGACTATAGAAGAATCGCATAATTGACTAGTGCGTATTACCTAAATAAAATCATAAACCTAATGAAAGACATGAAAAGCTAAATTAGAAATATTAAAGTTGATTAGGGACGGAAACGAGATTATGAAAAGTATTCTCCAATTATTTGACAATAACACAATTCTGAAACTTAAAGTTTAGTACGATTCCAATGACTAGAATTTACAATTATGATGAGAGTTGAAATTAGACTAATTGAAACGTAATTTATTGAAGTAATGACTAGAATTTTATCAATGACTAGAATTTTACCAATGACTAGAATATTAGAAAATCCCTTAGAAATGCCTACAAACTAAATTATGACTGAATTAGCAAGCAATTCCTAGGATCGTTTCAAATAATGACTAGATCGAAAGACAAATCATGCATAAATTGAATTTACTTTCTTCAAAGGACCAGATTGATTAAAACACCTGGAGTGCCTAAATACGAATTCAATTCTCAAATTAAATGACTAGAAAATTTACATAAATGACTAAAATTCATTAGAATGATT
This sequence comes from Sympetrum striolatum, assembly GCA_947579665.1. NCBI lineage: Eukaryota > Metazoa > Arthropoda > Insecta > Odonata > Libellulidae > Sympetrum > Sympetrum striolatum. The sequence continues at coordinate 51,224,686 of OX388351.1, read as the reverse complement.
ATAATTCATTAGAATGACTAAGATTTATCAAAATGACCAGAATTCATTATAATGACTAGAATTGATTAAACGTGACTAGAATTCATAAAAAATGACTAGAATTAATTTTAAATGACTATTATTTAATTAAAATGACTAGAATTAAATGAAAATGACTAGAATTGAATGAAAATGACTAGAAATAAATGAAAATGACTAGAATTTTCACAAGAATGACTAGACAAATTAAGAAGTCCAAGAAATTTTCTAAATTATGACTAAAATTTCTAATACAATTCGTATACTTCCATGACTAGAAAATCTCTCCAGGAATGACTAGATTATGAATAATAAAACCAAATAATGACAAGACACAACTCAATAGATGACTAAATTTGGAGAAGTGAGACTTAGTTTTTGTAAATGCGAAATAGTTAAGCAATTAAATTGAAGTTCAATCATTTAAAAAATAATTGATTATTTTTCATGAATAACCAAAGGAACCAAATATACTGCAAAATGACTAGAAAACGCACTGACAGAGACCATAAATTTAGTCAATATAATTTACTAAAGTTTAGGCATATAATTGACTAGAATTTGGTGTAGATAAATGGAAAATCAATAATTTCTAATGATGACTAGAATTTGGACTTTGGAAAAGTACTGAAATCAGACTAGACGATATTAATATAACAATGACTAGAATTCTGACTAGAAAATGATTAGAAATAAACTATAAGAATTTATGGAGAGTGGAAATATCTTTCTCAAATATATAAAAATTTTAAAATATAATTTTCCTCTGCTATGACTAGATGCGAATGACTAGAATTAAACATCAGAGTGCGAAACAAAAAATTCATGTTGAAAATCGAAAAACCTTAAATGCAATTAATTTCTTTTATATATCCGCATGCTGAATTGATACTGTGAAAGTATCATAGATAATGACTAGACCAACGATACAAAAATAGATACTCAAGCATAGATGATTCAACAACTCAGCCACAAAAACTGATGTATATCATGAGAATTTCCCTTAATATTGTTGAAAATTGAGAAAAACATTCGGAATATTCGATAGTGCCAGTTATTTAGTAGACAACGAATGAGTAAAAACGGGGAAGCCGTGTGGAAAACATGAGTTGTCTCAACAGGAGAAACTCATAAAAACTAAATTAAAACAATATTCAAGACTAAAATTAAAATTAATTGAAAAATTTCAATCAAAAAATGACTAGATTGAATGACTAGACTAAGGTAAACCAATTGCGTTTCCGCAGACAATCCAATTGGGTGATGATTAGCATTAATGACTAGAGATAATGACTAGATAAGACTCATCTGCTGTCACAGTCAAACTTACTGATATCAGTGGAGTTGCTGCATTATCAAAAACAAACTCAAAATTCAACAAAGCAAAATAAAACAACTTAAAAATAATAATAACCCAACATAGACTAGATAGTTACTCTAGGGCAAATGCACAAGATACCACAATGACAGAGTGCGTGCAGCGACCAGAAGATTCTTCAGACGCCCAAATGACTAGAGTCTCAATGACTAGGTCCCTCCAAAGGGTTGACTAGAATACGTTCCACTCTCGCCGCACTCGGCTTCCACGGGCGCGGCAATCTCGAATCGAAGCTTCTCCGAAAGACAGTCGGGCAATATTCATTGTCCAAAGGGGGTGAAAACCGTTTCAGGGCATCCCCCAGGGCCTCCACACGGGGGCAGCTTGGCCGTCAGGGGCCTCGCCACCCCCACTCCCCCGCTAGAACCTCAGCAACACAGGCAACGGGCTCCGTAGATCAGGAGATCCGGCGCCGGGCGCCGACAGCTGGCGTCAGTCCCCCGCTGCAGACATCCCAAGGAAGAATCCGGGTGCGGAAGTCGGCTCGGGCGGGGCTGGAAGCGGAGGAGATGGCCCCATACGGAAGGTCGGGACCTCCACCCTCTCGATGGTAGGCTTCTTCTCTTCACCCTTCCTATGAGTCGCCTCGTGCTTGCGGAGATACGCCTGCCTCCGGAAAGACTTGGGACACATAGAACAAGGGAACGGTGCCTGCTTTCCATCCCCACCCACCCCACCTCCACTCCCCTCCTCTCCCTCCTCCCTACTGCACTCCTCCGTGGGCGAGGGACCCTTTGGGGCCGCCGTTGGGCGCGGCCTGTGCCACCTCCGGTGCGATGCTAAGTTAGCGGGGCAGTTGAAAACTTTGTCACACTCCGGGCATCGATACTCGACGTGCACAATTCTAGAGCACCTGTGTTGGGCCAGTGCGAAAGCGTCCACGAACTGCCTTCTGCATAGTCTGCACACGTAGGCACCGATGCGGTTCTCGATCTTGGCCAACTCCGCCCTAGCCTCCGGCGTCGCTTCGACCACGTTTAGGGAGGGATCGATGTCTCCGGTACGTACCACGAGGGCCTCTCCCGCTTTGAAGGGCTTTATGAGAGTCCCCGAAACGGGCGAGGTGATGTCTATGTCCTCGTCGTCGTCCGGAAACCAGCCTTCGCCTTCATCATCCTCCACAATCTCCTCCTCAAACTCCAGCTGCCTGGAAGCCTTCTTCTTCGCCTCCGCCTCCGCCTCCTCCTCCTTGGAGGTCTGCTTTGCCCTTCGCGGTGACGATGGTGAGGGCGTTGGGGGCGGCGTAATGGGTGCGGACGTCTTGATGGAAAGATCCAGAAGGAGGCCGTGCGACTCGGGCGAGTCCTGCTCCTCGTAGTGCGGCGGCGAACGCCCCCTGGGAGCGGTGAGCGCGAGCGGCATCGGCTGCTCCTCCTGCACCCGGGAGAAGTGCGGAAGGTGCCGGTGGAAGATGTGCGCGTACGGGTCGTGGTGCCTCATCGGTGGGGGCCAGTCGAAAGCGAAAGGGGCCACCCTAACCATCCCGCTGTCTGCGTAAGGGTGTCCCGCTAAGAGCCGCGTCTTCTTCGCGGCCATGCGGGCAGCCGCGAGTCCCATGGACTCCTCCTGCATGACGTGGTGATCGCCTCCCTCAGGGGAGCAGTGCCTTTTGACGAGGAAGCCTCGGGGCATGACCACCTCCTTCTTCCACGACCTCCAAACATCGAGTGACGCTTCCTGCCGATCCCCTACCGCCCTTTCGTCCCCTTCCCCCCTTCCAGGGACCCCTTCCCCTCCAGCCGCGCCGACGGAGAAGCCCGGTGCGGGCCAATGGGGATTTGCCGCTGGACCCGCCCACCTCGGCGGCTGAGTGGCGGCATTCGGACGGGGAGGGGGTGCGGTGGTGCTATGCGATTGGGCGGCGTGGGATTGGAAGAACGCGGGAGATGAGATGGTGCGCGCATGATGCTGTTGCTTGCGAAGCCGGAGAAGGGTAAAACGGAATGGAGGGAAAATTGCGGGAAGAATTGTCGAGGAGGGAAATTTCAACGGTTTGAGCGCGGGACTTCCGGATGACAATGCGCGGGGAAACGGGGACGTAGCCTCCGAGAATAATTCCACCGTTTCAAACGAGTCCCTGAGTTGATACAGTAATGAATTACTTTCTACAAACAGCGACAAGTCCGATAAAGACGCGAATCACACTTTAATATAAACGGTAAGAACGGAAGAAATAAGCATCAGCTAGAAAATTCAAATAGCCATGATATATCGCATAAGAACGGCTACTCAAATAAAATGATATTCGGAATGTTCCTCTACTCGTCTTCGATATGGTTTTCAAGTTCTAGATATTCACGTGAAGGCAGTGAGATGCAGAATAAAACATCAAATGTATCATACACAAATGATAATTAATGAATTATTATTATTATATTATTATTGTCATATTATTTGTGAATGTTAGGTCTGTTTTAAAATAACAAGATTGATGAAATAAAATTTTTCTAATAATTGACATTTTCCATTTTTTAATTTGTGAGACTTGTGTTAGCCGAAATAAGGGAAATGAAGCGGGAAAGATGATAAAATGTATTGCCTCTTGCTCTATCGCCTCTTTTAATCAGAGAAGAGTAGAAAGTAATTATAAACAGCAGAATTTAGTGACCTGCATGAGTTGAAAAATGCTCCAACATCTCTAAGAATATCCATCAGCTCTAGTCCTTACTCTACAAATCTCTAATACCTATTATATAGTATGTACTTAGTTACAAATGTTGCTTTTATACTCTTCATGTTTATTTTATACTTTATAAGTTTGATGAAAACGAAGAATAATGTTATTAAAAGAATATTATAAATGTTGGCGTGATATTTTTAATAACAAGGCAGATTAAGCTATATTACAAGTAACTGTTCTGATTGAAAATTTACGTAATTTTGACGAAGTGTATAACTTAATTCTTGACTAAACTGAAAAAAATGTCATCAGGACGTACCCCTTCGTGCAGTGCTACGTTCATAATAATAATATTAATAATAGTTACTAAATACACCCAATTTGCACTGCGAACTATTGGAACAAGCAACAATTTCATTGATAAAAATGGTAATTTTGGTTAGAGGAATTGTAACTAAGAACTTTTGTTCAGATCTAGAAAAATTATACTTCACAAAATGATTCACATAAATTATTCACGAGGCTGTCATTCTGAAAACAGCTTCCATAGTAGAAAATTCTTGAGACAACTATAGAAAAGTGTATGACTTGGTGAAACATGACCGATTGAGGTGTTACTCGGTGGAACTGAAAGCCCGTCACAGGGATGAAAAAAACTACGCAAAGTGAGAAAAACAAATAATAATAATATCGGCGACGTGATCTGTTTTTCAATTCGTTTGCGCATTGCTTGGTAATAATAACCGTTGGGAATCGATCCACCTTTCGTTTACCACAGAGGTCGATGCCTTTTCTCGGGTTCCTCACCTGAGGATTTCAGTTTTTGCGGAAACTTCCGCGAGCAGCGGAGAAGAAACCACTTCTGGGCCCGTGAAAGCGGAACCCATGTTGAAAACATCGTGAAGGAATGGGTGCAAATGAAGGAGATGAAAGGAAGTCTTTCTGCGCGTGTAAATCTGAAAGCACGCGCGCGGTTCTTTGCGGGGAGTAAGCGTGCCATGGGAGGGAAGGGGGATCGAGAGGTTGCGGGGGGATGAGGGATTGCGAGGGATGAGGGATTTTGATGGTAGGGGAAAAGTCGCGTGGCAGCTGCCCCTCTCCCCAACCACGGATGCTGCAGCCGAACAAGGTGCCCACTCCGCTGCACCCACCCTACACCACTTCTTTACGACCCCCTCTACCCACAATGCCCACACCCTCCAACTCTTTCTCCCTGCACACGCTTTCCCCTTCCCCTCCCCAGAAGTCCATGTTCTCTCTCGGCTTTATTTTACAATACTTTTGCATGCTTTCGCTAATCCGCAAAAAGTTGCTCAGCGCGCATTTTCGCACACGACGCGAAGTCTTTCAGACTCTGGAGACTTCCGCAGCTTCGCGACAATGTGGAAGGATTTCCCACGGGCAACGACCTGCGTTGAACTTGTGGGAAAATGTGGAAACTTTTCCTACGTAGACGAAAGTTTATACTAATCGTGGCCGTTATCTCGCTTCGTTAGAGTCGTAAGTGAATGCAGCAGATTCGGGAACAGCGTTCCATAAGTGGGCAATTGATTGGTATAATTCGTAACGATTCGTAATTTCTCATTATCAATGAAACTAATTACCTTTTAACCTTAAGTAGCTGCATGGAAAAATCTCTGCACAATTTTCATCGACTGTTTTTCCAAACAAATACCGAGGAAATTTTCTGAAAGTTACTATATTACATCGTTCTTACTTATCGTGCGATTTTTAGGACAAAAACAAGATTATTTTATTTCACAAACAGTGGTTGAAAATTTTTGAAATTAGTATTAAACCTTGGCAACAAAAAAAGTCTTCAGTGACTATTCAGTGACCTAATTAACAAAATATTCTTCCAAAGCTAAATTAAACATCCAATTTTATTTTAACTGGAAAGAAATTGTTAGGTTATATGTGAAATACTTTGGAAAAGCTGGTTCGATGGTGGTTACAGTTATCTCAGTACAGTTTACGGGTGAAGAATGGCAATCTAAAAGAATTAGACGATGCAAAATGAATATTCTTACCATTTCCTTATTGTTTAGCAAGCTTACATCCTCTTCCATTTAAATTATGTATGAATTATATTTTATTTATGTCCTGACATCAATTTCGAGTCCTTACAAAATTTTGCTGAGAATTAACAATTTTCACACAGAATGCACAAGTATAGCTGAAGGAAAATAAATTCATCGTAATTTTATTTTTCGTTAACGATATCGGAGAGTAGAAGCTGCACAAGAAATTAAATATTCTCCATTTAATCGTAAAACAAAAACTGACAATGTCTACAACCGTAGGGAACCGGCTACGTTATCATGATGAGTTTCTTTGAGATTCTTTGCCGAGGTAGTAAATTCTTTTATTGATAAACATTAAAGTATGAAGAAGTTCAACCAAGTATCGTAGGAGGTATATAGTTGAATAATTCCTTTTCTAAATGTACATTGAGTTTTGTCTATGGTTTTTTTGACAGTCATGGATCAACCAAATATCTTAGGAGGTAATTATTTAAAAATTCTCTTTCCTCAATCTGAAGGGAGTTCTGTTCGACCGTTGAGGAGCTTTATTTTGGTAGAAAGAGTTGCAGCATGGGCAGATGATGATACGATGCAAGTCAGTGTTATTCCAAGGGCGCGACCGTTGGGTATTATTTGGCGTGGGGCTTTGCCCGTGGTACGAACCAACGGGGGATGTGGTAGGGTGACAAAAGAGGGGATTGTTGGCGTAGGGGGTGGTATTATGTCCGAGGGAGTGGGAGTATGTATTGGGGAGGGGAGCAACGCTCTCCCAGATTCAAACTTTAACCAATGGGATGGTGGTTCCCATTGATTTTTTCACGAAGCGGCCGTTGGAAGTAATAAGAGCAATTGGCGGAAGCGAGGCGAATGTCAGCGGACGACGCCTCGATGTCCCGCGACCTCCCAACCGCCGGCGGAAGACCCTCATCGACTCGATTGTTCTCTTAATTGATGAGGATTTTCTGTCTCTCTCTCCTCCGACAATGACGATTTGTACCGTGCGAAGAACAATGAGCCAATTCTCTCGATGGGATTGAATTCTTTTCTTCCGCCCCCAGCGGTGCCTCGAGCTATAAGGATCATAAGAAGGAATGGGTAGGCATTAAAAGCGGGAAAGAAATTGAGTGCAAATTTGGCGACCCGGACTTTCCAGGAGAAAGTTGCAATATTTCGGAATTCGTGAAACTTGTGCCTTGAATGAGCATTCCTGAAGCGGAATATGTATTAACGAAAGGAAAATGTGAAGGAGTATTGTGTGTAAAAGAAGTTTCAATTATCAGCTTGCCCTCCAAGATATGCCATGTATATATCTACATAAACTACGGCAATCATTACTCAGAATTTGTATATTAGCTATAAACATTGATATCATACATGTAATCATTATTTTAAGCGAAGCTAATTAGTAAATATTCCAGCAGTGCTTTAGAGCAAGCAGTTATTCTTTAAAACCATTTCGCAAACTCCTGGAGCAAAATTTCAATACAAAATTTCCTTCCAAATTACTCAATAAGCTCGTTTTTACGATAGAAATATACGATTTGGAATAATGTTGCTAAAACTTATTAATTGGGAGGTAAATATGAGATACAACAAATTTTCAACGTATAAATTTCAATAATAGTAGTCAATGATGGTTGGACAAGTTAGTTCTCTACAATCAACAAAAATTCCATTAGTTTTCTTTTGATTATAATTCACGTTTTCTTATGGAATACAGATTGCAATTAATTGTGCATTATCTAGTTCTATGGATAATCATTTATATCAACAAAAGAATAAAACTATGATAATAAAAATTACCTATCAAAAGGTTTATGAGAAAATTTTATGATCTCTGATGTAATAAAGCTACAAGTGTCTTCGCCTAACAAGCAGTACAAAGACTGTAAAAAATTCTAGGGACCTCAAAATTTAATCTGTTACTACCATATTGGTAGAAGAACCTAGGTACATCACAGTTACATTTTTTCTTGTTTCCATATGATATTTTTTAATCTATATATATATATATATATATATATATATATATATATATATATATGTTTTCAAAGTAAGAATAATAATATTCTATTGTCTGGACCGAACGTTTCCTTGTTGACATTCTTAGATCGCAGAAATTGGAACAAATTCAAATTCAACAGAAAGTAAACCGAAGGTTAGCTCACCCCACTTCAAAGCCCTCCTTAACTTCCCTCCCACGCTCCTGCGATTTGTGCATCGCCCGGGGCAGCTGGAAATGTTTCCATGGATACACCCAGGTGCCTCAACGTCTAAGTCAAAATAACGAAGATTAAACTCGCCAAATAGAATATCTGAGCCAATACTCGGCTTCGATTACCACGGAGCAGATTGTGAAGAACCGAAAAATCCACTTCATGTCCCAGGTGCGCCCGAAATGGGTACATAAACGCCGATAATGAAAGCTTTCGAGTGCCACCTTTCGCTGAAACTAAAATAAATAGCGAAGAGAGATAAAAAGAGCTAAAATATAACTCTCGCGGTGGTAGGATAAAGTATATTTGCCCCTTGCGTGGAATGACTCGGAGGAAAAGAAGGTAATTTTCATGCTTTTAGTCAGTTCTAAAGGTTTTAGAAAGAAAACCGCGTTTCAGTACTTACAGGGATTGCTGATTCCACAGTTTAAAGCTATGAAATGAGAGACAATATTTTATAATATACTTATCACGCCTTTAATTATTACTAATGGATAAAAGGAAATGTAATAGTCAATCCTCACTATTTATTTATTTATTTATTAATCTAAACTACAAACAGGCATAAGGCTAGGTGGTAGTCATATCATGGGGGGGAGGAAATTACATAATCTGCCTGGTATTCACCATAGTCGGGAGGAAAACCCCCCAAAACCTCCCGAAGGCAGTATGTAATACATTTAATGATAATTCAGTAGTCTAAATATCTAGTAATACATATAATAATAACCTTAAAATATATTAGTTTTATAAAATTGTCGACAGAATTCTAACCGCTTCATGGATCAAATATAAGATCTCGTTAAGAAACTTTCACAAAGCGAAAATACCATGTCTCATTTTGATTGGATAATTTCCATAATTTTACATGACATAAGTTTGACTAAAGAAATAACGTTAAATAATTCAAGTTAAGGTACATGGATCTTCAGAAATGTAGAAATGTATTCCATATATATATATATATATATATATATATATATATATATATATATATATATATATATATATACGGATTGAAAATGGCTGATGATGATGATGATGATATATATATTTATTTATTTATATATGATTTTACTCTTACCTTAAAAGATCCAATAAATTGCTTTAAAAGTCTTCACTTATGTCCTAATAATGAACGTCATATTTTTACGATAGAAAATATTGTGTTTTTAACTGTACCTTGATACATCTGATTTTGAATAGTACCCAAAATTTAATTAATTTATTTAAGTATCTTGAAAAAGATTCATTACTTTCAATGTATTCCTCTATTGATTCTCGTCTCGATTTGTCAATTTTTGCGTAACATGTGTAAAAAGGCTGCGGCAATTGTGTGAACAGAAAAAAGATTTGAGTGCATTGAATTTTTGCTAAGAAGAAAATTGTAAAATACATTCTTTGAATAATTTATCGTAGTTCGTTATCATAACTCCCCAACCCACAGCATGACAATCGCAACTGGAGTGGAAATCAATTATACCAATAATGATCTTAATACCACCGTCAAACTTGATGAAATTCAGCCCCGAATCAACATGTATTAATCATTAAAATAAAGCCTAGTAAGAGGAGGTGAACAGATGAATTATTTTACAATAAACGAAATATTTTCTATACCTCGAGGAAGAATCAGGCAAGTTTTGCCGAGATAAAGGAGGGCAGGAAATCAATTTGCGCGCAGCAATCTATTTTTCCTGTACACTTCGAGGAAAAGGCGTCTGGAATTTTCTCATTTTCTACGAGTCACCATATCCGTTCGCTGGAGCCGACGCACTCAGCTAGGAATGCGCCTTGGAGGGAAGATAAGAAAATAGAGGTGAATCGTAGGGAAAGAAACAAGCCTATTGTGCAAAGGGGGAATAAACTCAAATAACGAATAGCCTCATACCAACTCCATCACCTACAAGCCTGAGATTAGATGGAAATTTCCTTGCCATTCTGGTAAGAATTTCAGGAAGAATTTTGAGTTAAACATTATCAACAACAACGTTGCGTCTATCCATTTTCCTCGTTATATCATCTCGTGTGATTTTTTTATCCAGGAAGTGAGTAGGATTCAATAAGGAAAGAATCATCCATAAGGCCTAAATGATAACCTATGCATCTAAAGCATTCAATATGTTAAACAATTTCCTTGTTCGATTTTTATCCAACTCTAACTGTAAACACCGCGCAAATCATACAGCATAACCTATGAGTTATGAATGCATCACGTACGCGATGCTTTATTGCCGTATATGTGGTCAAGTTGACTGATTAAAAAAGAAGGAATTACGGCGATTCTGATTTATTTATATTAGTGACCTTCTTTTATTAATGACCTGGATAACAGGACGTAAAAATCAGCAATGAAGGTATTTGTATGTACATATATAACATATTAAACTATCCTTTTCATTCAATTATGTTGGTAGTAACAGCATTTATTTATAAGGTTTCTAATAGTTGTATAAATAATTAAAGTTGTGTAAAATAATATCTCATAATAACATTGCAAATAAGTTTTGAAAATGAATGAAAGAAAAAAAGATAGAAAAAATCAACACCTTTGGATGAAAATTTACATAGTTACAACCATTTTTTACGATATTTACTAATTTTTTCTTAGTGATCTTTGATTTTTTCTAATCTTTGCACCCATTCAAGATGACTATTAAACAGAAAGTCGTTTTGCACTTTAGAACTATTAAATTTAAATATATCTGCCTTAAACAGCGAGCTTATATTTCATTCCATTCAGTAATTTACTTGTTTTATTTATTTATGAAAGGATACAAAAAGCCATTAGTGGAAATATACACCATAAGAACAATTTAAATTTATGTTTATATGCTTTAGCTCTGAAAAATAAATAATAGTGAATTAAATGCATCGAGTGTATCACTAGACGAATACCATTACGTGTGAAAAGGTTGGTCGTGCTATAAGTGATTGTAGCTTATTTCAAAGTTTAACTAGTTTCAATTCAAGTTTAAACAACAATAAAATAAAAGAATATCGGAAAGGGAGCGTGAGGTTTCATTCACCTTGAGCCTCCTTCCAACTTTCTTGCGCAGCGCCTTATGATACTGCAATCCGCTGCCTAAGACGTTCTGCGGGCTGCATAACATATCCTTAGCGTAGGCGTTTCGGAAGAAGTTGAAAATGGCTGCGACAGGCAAAATGGCTTCCATGATTTCGAATCCCGGAAAACAATTACAGATCCCGACACGGATAAAAGAGTCGTTAGTTATTTTTACTAATATACAAATTGACTCGACAATTTCATGTTAGCGTACAAAATCTTCAACGTTATAGCTATCAAACCTATTACATCCTCTAATAAAAATAAAGAAACATACGGAAAATATGAGTGTGAACAATGTTACTGTGATACGCGTATGATTTATATAAAGGTGATGTACGAAAGTTATATTCGTGGTAGTTAAGGAGATTTCTGCAACCTTATCTGGATGAATGGATCATTTTTCTTTTGTCTTTGGTTACAAGATGCTTGTAGATGAAAATATTTCTTTCATTCATTTACTTTTCTTCGGTCTGGTTAGTTGCTAAAATGATTTGAAAGTTTCTGAGGTATGAGTGATACTGAATAATGGCATTTATGTAGATGTCTCGTCATTTAATGCAATAACAAATGTTATTGATAAGTTCATCATCCTGCACTCTTTACTAGTTGCATTCTGGCTCAGTCGAGAAAGCAAGAGCAGTACACACAGCAAAGTGTTTTTAACTAATAGTGTAGGGAATAAGGATTCAAACAGACTGATGATTCATCTCAAGATAATAATGAAGAGATTTATCTTAGCAGATTAAAAGTTTATTTTAAATAACGGTAAATAAATTTTCAAGAGAGTCATATATTTTGTGTAATTGTAATTAGATAATTTATTCCTATGTTCAATTATAACTCTAACTATATTCAGAAGGAAATAAGAAACAGGGATCGCTCATATTATTGAGCAAAACAAGTTCTTGTTATGGAAAGAATTGAGAAAAACTAACAAACCATCAAAAACGTGAGTAAACCATGCGCATTTAGATCAAAGAGTAAACATCTTCAGGGGCAAAGTTAAACTACTGTCTACTTTTCCCCTGAAGTTTTTCTCTTTGAGAACGAAATGCACATTGGGTTTATTCACGTTTTTTTGACGTTTTGTCGGTTTTTCTTAATCCATTACGCTTTGCCATCAGTGGTCCACTATATTCTGTTCTTATAAAAAAATCTTAACCCGCATTTGCTGAAAAAATTGCAGCATTCGTATATCTTCATCGTGTAAGCCTATCATCCGATTCTTTGTTCATCCTACGCCTCCGTTATCTCGGTTGAATTTCTTCATGTTACGGATGCAGAATCGCCTTTGTGCTCGTATCGGCAATGGATAGAGATATAGGAAAACGGTCTTTCAACGTGGGATTATGCGGACGGATGTGTCATCGGCATGTCCTCCCCAAGAGATACGACAGAGGCTCTCTTCCCACCGGATATTGGGGGTCAAACCCACGGAGTGCGTGGGTGGACGCCGCGTGTGTCACAGACGGAAACTCGAGAGTTTAATGGCGAAGCAACGTGTGTCCCGAGAACCCTCGTGCTACAGGGAATGCTCGGTGGTTTAATTAGGGAAGTGAATACAAACATCACCAAAGCATCGCATTCAATCGAGAGAGAATTGAAAAAGGGAATATGCAAGTCTCAACACAGGATGCAGAAGGTACTTCTCGTCTTCTTAGAACCATCTTCTGGAGATAATTAAGTGTACAAATATAACTGCTCCGCAACTACTCTCTCTGCCATTTCCTCCTGTGGGCAAATATTTACGATATTTTGAGCAATCGATAAGATTTAGGCTCACGTCTTTTGGGAAATTTAATTTCCATCACTTTTATTACATCGATTCAACTAAAAAAAACGACGATTTATATCAATTCGTAACCATATTTCAATTTAGTCTATTAATCAATGTTCTGAGACTTAGAAATCCTCCTATTTCAAAATAACTAACATAAAATAATTAAAAAAATAAGTTAGAAACAAACAATAATTTTATTTCACAATTTTTAAAACAATATTTATATAATTTTTTAATGTTCGGAATAAAGTCATAGTTTGTTTTTATTTTATATGTTTTAAGTTATGGCCTCCATTTATATGTTTTAAGATTGGCCTCCACCAAGTGAAGGCCGAAGTGATTGAATAAAATAACACCTTTAATTCCACAAACATTTTTAAATTCAACAACCTATTTTAAGATTTGGGTGTAAATGATTGGATGTATTCATCATGGACCATTGTATTGTTTTAAAGAAGGTTTTGGTTGCAGAAATAAAATGGAAGCGACATAAACGGGCAATTCAAATATTGAGATGTGATGGGTTGAAACTAAAGAAGTGAAGGTAAGGAAAAGAGAGAGGGGAAGAGAAATGCAAAGTTTGTTCTTTGATAAAAGGATTGGTGCAAGGGAAATGGCATCAACGGAAAAAGCTGAGGCACAGGAACCTAGAAAGATATAGAGAACTCAGCTGACGTAGAAATTAAACAAATCACGCAATACAGTACAATACAGTAGATGACTATTTCTGAGGTAAAACTAATGGCTGTATTTATATTCGTTTCTCAGGTAAAAAGAAGCTCAGTCACGTCACGAAAATCTGATTTTCTCGTCCTACCTGCAAACTACGTCAACGGCATGTGTTTGGCGCTATTTTTAAACACCAAAAAAATGAAAATCGCAATTCCGACGTCCGCTTTTGTTGGGTAGCCACGGCATTTCCCCCGCACCCAGGTAACGTGAGCGTTGGATGTGAAAGGGGCGGTGGGAAAAGCAGACTGTGATGGCCGTTAATGGCTGTTCAATTTCCTATACGGAAGTGCGACGCATTTGCTCTTGTCTCCCGTGGGAGTGACGAGGGCATCTCCGCGTAGCCCACATGGCGCGGACGATGGCCCGTGGGAGAGAAAGGGTGGCTCGCATCATTATGTAGGTCAGATTGGAAGCGCTCCATCCGAAATTACGATTCCCTGGGAACGCTTCGTTAGAGCGGTGATGATGCTGTCCTCAGGATGAAGAAGGAGCCTCCACTAACCCATTGAATTGTACACTACCCTTACATCCACTATTCTACTTTGAAAACTCTGATATTGTCACACTTCATTCCTATAGGCGAACTATAATGCTAGCCTATCCGACTAATTAATCAAGTTGGTTCATCTATTTATTTATTTATTTATCAAGCCTGCTGAAGGTGCAAGATAACGATCAACATCTCATAGACATCATAATAATTTGAAGATATCGTCAATGAGTTGGTTTACAAACTCATTGACGATTAATCATTGAAATCAATTATTTACATGTAAATTAAATTTTATTGAAATGTATTAATATAATGCAACTTTATATTCTATTTATATATTATTTATATTTACACATATTTATGTATATAACATTTATATTTATCTATATTTTAATATATATCTATATTTATAAATGTGTTTTATTTAAACTCAAAATTTATTTAACATTAAAATACTACCCTTGTTTAATGAATCGGTAGTAATTTTGTACATAATGAATCATAAGACTGGAAAATGTCCAGGTCTCGACGAATCATCAACTACAGTTCAAGACAGTAGATACAGTAGTACAGTAGTCCCTGGTTAAGACGAAATTGCGAAATAGAAATATACAAAAAATACGAGTTCTCATAATAAGAATAATAATGAAAAACTGCATTCCTATTTAATATGAGAGTATATAATTTCCCATATTGATTGATCGCAATTTCTCATAAAGAGTGATCTAATACCATTCTTGTATTTTGCACCTTATTTAATTAGTTTTAAATACTTCCGAAATTTTTTCATCGATTTTTTCTTCGTCGAGAATTTGTCACTCAAGTAGTCAGTTTTGATTCCTGAAAAGCGACTTCAGGAATCCAAATCATCGCGAAAGCAATTGAAAATGCTGTAAATATGGACATAACAAAGGAAGAAGAAAAATTGATATTTAGGCTTATTACTTTCTCCATATACGAAGTATAGAGAAAGTATTGTTTTCATGAAAAAATTCGACTTCGAGATTTCAACGGAAATACATGTTTTGGGGTCCCTAGAACACGTTTTGACTATTTTCGGAATGATGTCTGTGTGTATGTGTGTGTGTGTGTGTGTGTGTGTGTGTGTGTGTCTGTATGTGTGTGTGTGTTAGTGGGCGCTCTATCGTGAAAACTATTGGTCGTATTAATACCAAACTTCGTATATAGTACTGTGGTGTGTGCTGTCAGAGTTGATTAGTTTTTGGAGTAAATCGGTTGACCGGAAGTCGAGCTTCATTCATTATAGCTCATTTCCGGTTTTCAAAATATCTCCATAAATATGATATATACGTGCATTGTATTACTTATAAAAGTTTTAGATAATAAAATTTACTATAACTTTTGTATTTAACATATTTTTATATCACCGGTTGATTAGGAGTTATTCGTGAAATACCGATAAACCGGAAGTAGCTGTTATGTACTTTGTGGGCGCTCTAACTTAAAAACTATTCATTTTATCAACACCAAATTTCATATATTGTACTTTAGTTAGATTTTTTAGAGTTGATTAGTTTTTGGAGTAAATCGGTGAACCGGAAGTTGAGCTTCATTCATCAAAGCTCATTTCCGGTTTTCAAAATATCTCCATAAATATGATATTTAGGTATATACTATTATTTATAAAAGTTTTATAAAATGTAATTTACTATAACTTTTGGTTGAAGCATATTTTTGTATCACTGATTATGTAGGAGTTATTCATGAAATACTGATAAACCGGAAGTTGCTGATTATGTACTTTGTGGGCGCTCTGGGCTATATGGGTGAAAGGCTAATTTCATCGTTTTTCATCGATCATGTCCCGTAAAACATTATTTATCATGTTTTTGGCGTCAAAGATAATATATAATATTAATCACTCATATTCCAAGTTTAGATGGAATATAGAGTTCGAGATTACTGCAGTAGATAAATGTTTACATCTTATATATATGGAGAAAGTCATGTGCTGGCCACATCAGATTTTTTTTACTATTCTTATTATTCTAGCAGTAACTGCATATCTATGGATTCAAACAAAATATTTTCAATGAATCAGGACCTTAGAGATTATATCGATTATTGATGATATATACCAATTTTTACTGAAGAAACATACTAAAGAATGAGTGTTCAGGTACAGTAATAGATATACACAAAAATAGCGAAAATAAACTAAGAATATTTCTTCTGAAAATCTACTATCTATTTTAATGCAATACGGAGAGCAGTTATTTGCACAGTAAGCTATGATTTTTGGACATCAAATCTTCAAATCTCTCCTAAATGCCCATCCTTCTTTCTATGGTGCATGATAGATGAAAACGAGACCGGACGACAATATGCGACGTTATGGCAAACAATAAATCTTTCATTGGGCACCTATTCTGCCACCCTTCATAGATGGGCCATTCGATGCAGAAAACCTTTATTCGATTTTTGTGGGGCCTTCATTCAGATTGCCCTAATAGAACGGAAATATGGGTGACGGACTCTGCCCATCTGTGCAGCATTTCCTTCTCTCGGAGATCTGCTAGCGGAAAATACTATTACGGTGCTCCGTCCCTGCTCCCAATTCCAGTATAGGGTGACAGTGGAATTCAAACATAATGTTTAGAGAAAAGCCATGTAAATATTAAGTCTTAATGCATGTCGTTGATTATGTGAGAAAAGATCAAACTCTTAATGATCACAATTATCTTCTAATTTCAGTTGATTATGTAGCTGTGTATAGGACTGTACAAATAAATGCACTATTTAAACAAGGAACTGGATAAAAATGATTTTCCGAAGCTGTGTTTTATGGTGTTATGTGCTTCCTGCCCTGTTTATAGTCGGCCTTTTTGACCTAACGATAGCATATTCTTGTCGAAACCAACCTGCAATGGTTTTCTATATTTTTTTGCCATGAGCGTATGATATATGTGTAAATTATATTTATATCTGTATAAGTGTGATCTGCTGGGGGCTAACTTTGTTTTAAATTTAAATTCTGTCCTGAATCATTTAGTTTGCAACGACGAAAAAAGGATTCCTATAGGTATTTATGGTAAAATGTCAGTCAGTGAAAACGAAAGATCTTACCTTACGAAAAGAAATTTTTTGGTTTCTGCTGAAATAAAACCACTGATTGTGGGCAGAATACTTTCAATTATGCCTGTTTTTAGACGGGTTACTTTGAAAAACGCCTCATTTTATCATATTTATTTACCATTTATTTATATTTAAATATAAGAATAAGTTCAATGCCGTTTAAGGTAAGATTACTAATCTTGTAATAGAAAGGCTACTTTGAATTAGGTAAAGTAATAGGTACCACTAGACAGTAGTGGAAAGATACTAGAGTATCATAACCACTAGCTTCACATTTTTTCTCCCTCTCATGATACGGTTTCTCAATCAAGAAACTATTTAGCTGTGAATATCAGCTAAAGGTTGAAGATTTATGCGTGACATTAGATATACTACATTAAGCAGTGTAAAATAGACCAAGTTTTGATAATTTATAATTTTGAGGTATTTTCTATAGAGCATCAAGACAAATTATAAATTTCATGCGGTTACCCTAAAACTTGCCTTTAAAATAGACGTTTGTATGGGTAGGATAAAGAACAGACTGTAAGGAAGGGAAAATGAATGAATGTGGGATGAAAGAAAATGTGCTTGAGCAGCAGGGAAGGAATATGTTACACCGGTTTAGGCCCATAAAGAGGATGAAAGAGGTTGAATGGGTGGGAGAGCATGTGGTGAGAGAGAAAGTGTGCCAAAAGAGAAAGAAAAAGTGAGAGAAAACGGGTGTTGATGTTGTGAATGAGATTCTGAAGAGGGGGCTTGGCAAAGGTGTAAGGAAAACAAGCTATAACCGAAAAGATGTTTGGATGCTTAAAGCGAAAAAATTGTGGATTTTGAAACAGAGATACTTCGTGATAAAAATACTTTGCTCTTAGCGGGGCGAGATTAAAATTTATAAATCTCTCCATACATCTAAACCTATGTCATTATACATTTCAAAACTGAGCTTTGAGTAATAAGACAAGAATATGAAAAGAGAGCAAAATGTTTTGTGGATTTACAAAGACCTTAGTATGCACTTATGAAAAAGTAAAACCTCTGGAGGAAAACACCAACAAGAAGGAGGTGTAAACAAGTTGCGAAACTTACTGACAGTTGCAACTGAAATTTAAAAGAAGAAAGAAAGAGATGGAAAATACGTGTAAAGAGAAAGCCTAAACAAAGAATATATATGCACTTTCATACAAAACTTTTCAGCACGACAGAATTCGATCCAAAAGTAGCAGAGTTACTAGAATACAACAAAAAATAAAGCGACAGGGAATCAAAGGAATGTCTGAAAATTTATTTAGATTAAAGTGAAGTGAAATATGAATGCAAGGATGAAGACGTACGGAAAATTTGGATAGGGGACCATGAAGCGCTGATCTTTCAATAGAATACCCTTTGTTCAGCGTTCAAACGTGTTAAATACAGAACGTGGATGAAGTGGATCGCGGTGCGAAAAAATTTCACCCGCAGCCCAAACGCCACGGCGTAAAACGAACTGCAAACTCAACAGTCACCTTGCAATCTCATTCACTTGCTCACTGCAGGTCTGCAAACTTCGATAAAAAGTGCCACCCTTCTTCCGGATTCAAGATGCCCCATCGATAAACGGGCAGCGTCGCGTGCAGCCCCATTATTCTACCTCCCCGAGTGCCGGATCATTTGGGCTGTATGGATATGAGATAAATGGAGAATTCTGAGAGATTCGTCTGAGATGGGAGGTGAATAGAACCAAGTGGTGGCACGAGCTCGCTGGGGGAAAGCACGGAGAGAAAGACAGCTGTTCGGTGACGTCACTGTCCCACAGCGAGTGGCTTTGGCTGGGACAGATGGCTGCAAGCGAGTGGTAGGGGCGGCAGCTGCACCCCGAGTACCCCTCGATGCAGCGATGCGCGCCGAAGGCTATGACCTTTGTCGTGGATTGAGGAAGGGCTCATCGTCACACCGATTTTCGCCTGCGGAACGATTGTGGACCGGGATTGTTCCGAAGGATTGCGAACCCCCAGAGGAATAGCGATGTTTAATGATTGTATCGCACCGCGCGAAGAATTGGCGGTTCCGAGCAGCACCCTAGGAGTTGCCATCAAAGGAATAGCACGAGCCCCGGGCGAAGATGTGGATGCAGAGGATTCGCACGATCGCGCCAAAACAATGGGGGCGCCAAAAGGGTTTGAGGGGCGTCAAAGGGAAAGTTAATCATCCCGATCAATCTGCACCCCCACGAAGATATTGAATACCCTGAAGATTGCCATTTACGATAAAGGGAGTTATTGATGGACGGCTTAACATTTCCACTAAAAATGGAGCGATACCCTAGCATTATAAATATCGGAATAGTAATTTGTCAGCGTATCTCGTCCTTCCCCATTTAGCCTAGTGGGAAGCTAATTCATATAAGCTGAAAGCGGTCCCGGGTTCGATTCCCGCTAAAGGCCAGCAATTATCGGCTTTCACCCAGCATGTAAATAATTTATAAATTAAATAAATGGTAAAAATACTTTAAAACATAAAATAAGGAAATTATATTAAAATAAAAAGTAAAATTATTACAATGTGCTCGGCGAAAAATATAATTAGTAATGATGCTTCACAAAATCAACGATCTTCATCAAAACTTCAAAATTAATATCTAAATATCACTGGAATTCAGTAATACAATTTAAAAATAAACATTAACGAATCAGCCAAAAAAGGTAGCGATAAGAATAATTTATAAAATTATCATACAATGTGTAAGGAATCATATGGAACGAGAGAATAAATTATTTTAATGATTTAAACTTATGAAAAAATGATAAAATAGAAAGCGTAATTTTGCATTCGAGAATCAGATTTCGAAAGACTCTAAACAAAGGATGATTGGACAATGGACGAGACATACATACGATTGACCAGTGTGACCGAAATGATAAGGGCACAAAAGGCAAGAGGGAAAAATCTGAAATAAACTACGTTTAGCAAAGAGATAATGATATTTGTAATTGAAAAAATAATAAATTTAGTCTGAGTAGTGCACACATAAATGTATTTATATTTTATATTTCCATTTTTTAAATTTTTTACTTTGCTTTCATATCGTTTCATTGAAATTGTTTTAAGTTGTTTATTACTGTCACACTTCGATATGATTGTCTATTTATAAATGTTTTTAATCATAATAAGAAAATAAATATAAATAAAAATAAATATAAATAAAAATAAATATAAATAAAAATAAATATAAATAAAAATAAATATAATAAAAAAAGGAAAAATTAATATGATAAAAATATAGAATAAATTTCAAGGAATTAGATTTAAATATAAATAATACAATATATAAATAACTATCCTTAATTGAAAATATTGTTTTAATCTTAAATCACCCGAAGAGGATCGGGAACTGGTTCGTACAGCATATGCATATCAAATCCGAGAAAAATATCGTACACGTAAGGTCGTTCGTATCAAAAGAATCTTCCCCTTATAAAAAAGACATCTCCAGGAGCATCGACGACGGACATTGATTTGCTTTCGACGTCCTTTTAACCGAGAAGAAAAGAATAATTCCTGCTGAGATGATAGGTAATATCCGATCCCAGATCAAAGGAGGGAAAAAGCCGGATGTCCTCTTAATTCTCGATAGAAGAATCTTCCTTTTTCCTTCATCTTAAAGAACGTACGATGAATATACATATATATGGGAGGGCTATTGAATGGGTAAATGATGCATCAAAGAGGCGACTAATCTTCCTTGTGCGGTATGGAAAAAAGGGCGGTGGCTTAGGGAAGAACTCTGAGGGGAAAAAATAGACACAAAGGTGACATTCATGGCGGCAAAAAGGTCTTAATACCGAGCGGTGGGCTTGAGGAATGTGAAAGCAAAAAAAGTAATCCGGAGGGATTGACGATCTGGGAGAGGTGAGTAGGAAGGGATGAGTTGATGATGAAGGAACTGGAGGAAAAAAAAAGATCATCGGGTTGCGCACTTGGAGTTGAGGGATAAGACAGTATTGAAGTAGGAAGAAACAGCCTTTGAAAATTTTTCCTGGAAATCTATATTCGGAAAATATGATATGCAAAAATCGATTCCTTAAAGGTTGAAAGAAAAATGCGTGGATAGGGAAGTATGTAAGATGGAATATAGTGAATGGAATTTCTGCCAGTCTTTTTCATTCCAGAGGAGAAAATATTAAAATGATGGCAAGGAAAGGGTCGGGATGAATATTTCAGTGAAATAGAGCATTTTGGAGTTCTGGGTTCGATTCCCGGTTCCGTCAGACTTTTTTCATGTTTGATCGTGTACTGTAATTGTAAATTTAAAAGAAATTGAATAACTCAAAACTCCAAAATGTATTCCAAAGATAAGCCATTTCCGCTTAATCTTGTCCCATAATAGTAGTTACGATATCAACATTCAAATGGATAATTCAGCCATTTTCTTTATATACGTCTTTTCCTTCAGATAAATTAACTTTTCATGAATTCCTGATTCTATAAAGTTTCTGCCTCTTTCTTAAGCGTCCAAAGTCTTTATTTTATTATATCTTTTCTATTTAAGTCGATTTAATGAGGGAGACACCATAAACAATGGTTTAAGGAACAAAATGCATTTGATGAAAATCACTGTCACTGACTATTAAAGACTAAAGATAACTCAGGAAGAATTAACGATAATTGGTATTTCATTACGCAGATATGGACTAAAAAATACGCTCCACATTTTGAGATTGATCATAGTTTGTGGGTCTATTCTTGGGTTGCGTTGGAGAAATGCAATTCTTAGTAGGTTAAAAGACGCTTAAATCTTCCAGGACTATAAGACATGGGACTCTATTCACCCATAGAATTGTAATACATATTACAGGCGAATCGTACTAGATCAAATAGTATTTAGCTGCCCTTTATTTTGTCAACGCATAAAAGAGGTCGATTCCTGGCAAAAGCCTTGAAAAGGAGGAAAATGAGCATAAAGGGAATTGGATGGGGAATTGGGTGGATGGAAGAGGGGATATAAAAGGGGCATCTCCCTCATTCCGCAAATCCCCTCTTAACATTGCGTAAAGACCCTAATATCCGTAATGTGCCACCTGATGATACTCATCATCCATCGAAACTGGTATCAATCCGTTTGTTTCAGACCCCAACGATTTAAGACGTTTAATTATGAACTCACATGACCTCTATACGATCATAATCTTTTATCATCCTCAATTGAGATGGAAAACATTTAGAAAGCGATTGTTAATATAATATAGAAACGATGTGATAAAGAATACAAATAAGCATTGCGTATCGTTGAGGTGGCCAAATAAATAAATTATAACAATATCATTAAGAGGAGTTCTATGGTTAGCAACTATTTCCAGGAAGCAACCGAAAATAATCTCAACATTTAAATGAAACCTTAGGATTAATAGAAGTGAAAATAAGCTAACTTAAAACACATTGAGGAAAGGGTTAAAGGTACATTGCACAAAAGGGCGTGCACCTAAGAAAAATCTCAAGGAAAAACGGATTTGAAAAATATCTGACGGGGGCGGGAATCGAACCCAGGATCTTCCTCTATCCGAGAGGCTGCCTTAACCATCTGAGCTTCCCGGCCAGAACAGTTCAACAGAGCAGAACAAGTTTTTAAACATCTTTTTTATCATATCAATTAAAGGAAATCGTGAGCTACGGTTACCTAATAGTAGTATCATGTCTTTATCAATAGTATTGCAGTAGAAGCATGATCATTAGCAAAGGCAACACCTCCAACGGGATGCTTTTAATCATCCTATCAAAGAAGAAAATGATTATTTCCATCGAACGTTTGATCACACGGTTCTGAAATACTCCTAAATAATTTGTGAATTTGGCAACAAAAATTATAAGCACAAAACATCTCAATTTTCAAAGGCATGTATTTAAGAACTAATACTATCTTTTAAAGAAACAGCCATTTAAGAATTTCATGCAATGTCACGTCGAAAGAGTGCTAAATTGCGCATTACGCTCAAAGACATCGGCTTCCATAAGAATTATAATAAAATTTTTGAATTTTTAATGAAACGTTCAATTTTAATGATGCTAGTTCTTTTGTTTTTATTGCATGGCTGGTATGAAATGATGCAACTTAATTTTCACGCAAGAGATGCGATGTTTCTGTGCAATTGAATTTAATATTCGTAAGAGAGTACTTTATAATATTGGGGCGATTTTTAAACCTATTAAATACAGTAAAATTTCCCAATTAAGAGAAAACAAGACAGGAAAATATTTTATTGATTATTTTGATGCATTTTAGCTCTGATTCATTAATTCTAGGATCTTTTAATAGCAAAAGCGGTGATTTTACTATTTATTTTAAATATATTTTGGCGATTTAGAATCAATTAAGCAAGAATGTCTTGGTAAGGGTTCTAATCTCCGATAGTTCCATCAACACACGCATCACTTTTTGTCTGACAATCTAGATTTTCATTTCCCATGCTGTCTGAATGTAGCGGCGTTATTTAAGTCCTTATCGGCGTACTTATATGGAACGGTTATCTTCCATTCCCCGCGGGATATAGACAAACGGTTTGAAATAGCCTCGTTGCTAAGGAAACTCAGAACTTGTTTATTTAGCGATATATTAAAGCTGTTGCTGCGTAAATGGCCGCGATAGTAGAGATAACTAATTTCCGAGCTTATTTGAGAAAGCAAATGCGAAGATAGGTCGTTACAGCATGTTTTCACACTCATTTCTTCTACGTAAGACGGAATATGACTTGGGAAAGAGGTACATATCATTTAGACGGTCATAAACGTGAAGAAACAAAAAGTAAATTGACAAATCTTCTGCGGGTTCCAAGCCAAAGGGGGAGCGCCTTGAAAGCGGTGCTAGGTTCGATTCCCGGTGGAAGACCATTTGTGTGAAATTACCTCCGCTTTCTAAACACTTTTAACAAAATTTCTTCTTTATAATTCAGTATTGTTTCTGGAGATACACGATGGCACTCATTCATAATTGATGCAACGGAAACAGAATTTAACTGTCCCCAGAAATGGATACACATGGATCGAATGAGTATTACATTTATTTATTATTATAAATACTGCAGTTTGATGGATGTCAGGTGGCAGCTAAAAACATTTACAGCACAAATATAACACTCCACAATCCCTTACACCAGTAAGCCTCCTACAGATTAACATAACACCGCTGCATTTACAAACAATATTAGAACACACAAAACTACAACAACAAACCTTAATTTATGCTAAATCCCCAATGGGTCCTGTGGAATATATAATATACATGCGCTGTAGACATTTCATAAATGAAGTTACGTTAACATAGTCAATTTTTATCGTTTCACAAAATGACCAAATGACGAATATTATTCTTAAAATTTACAAAAAAGTTAAAAATGTGTCCCATTCATTTCAATCTTTAATAATAAATTACTACATGAACTTGTTAAATCCTTTTTATTTTAGGTAAGGGTTTTAATACCTCTTCAGGCAACATATTCCATTCTTTAACCACTTTATATCGCTATATAACTACGATATCTATAACTATATAATAACTACGATACTATCTACTATACGATATATTAACTACGATATACTATGTTACATAGAGCTTTTTCTTCTTTGATGCACAAAATTCAACCTTATGTTTTATTACACAGGAACATGCTCAACATTTCTAGAATGTACGACGGTCCAATCAACCCCGATAGAGATAAGAGAGAAGATCCGAAAAGTACATTAATTGCTTTTCTGTGGAATTACGCGGCGGGATGGAACCGGAAGAATGGGTATTATAGTTTTCCCATCGTAAATTAAGAGGATGATCCCGATTGGCGATGATGGTTCCAAGAACAAACGCTTTCGACCTTAATCTTTTTCCGGAGAAACATTCCCACTCACCCCTCTGTGTTTTTTCTCCCATTCGCCTGTTGTGCAAGCGGCGACACCTAATCCCCGCATAATACGTGGGCTTTCGAGTCTGCCCACGCTCCGCGATTGTCTCCTATGGTTACGGATACAACAACTGTTGCGGATTCCTCGAAGTCAAAGCATGCGACGCAGAAACATTCTGCTACGAAATTTCTTTCAACCGTCCGTGCTCGCGAGGGGAATTAATGCTAGCACGGAATAAGTCCACATGCTGTGCAATCCTTTACTTCGAAGTAGTTGCTGCGTTTCAGATCAATTATCATTATTGTTTCTTTATTCACTGATGGAAATATACAAATTGGGTAAACCCGTGTAGCGTAGTTAATTGGAGGTTTAAAATCTGCAATAGCCGTCTTTGTCGGGGTTCCTCGTCTCTTTCACCGGTATTCGGCGAAAACAAGAAAGGGCACCGCAGTTTAAGAACACTTAATACCAATTTCGAAAGCAATGCTTTCATATTCAGGAGTGATTATGCACGATAGGATAGGATAGGATGTATACTACAATAGTAGGTGGTACGAGTGCGTTTTAAGAGCACTCTTTCTCACTTAAAAAGTGCGATGAGATGATGAATGAATTAGAATAGAATTTGCCACTGCAAAGTCGGCTATTGGAGATTTTAAACCTCTAATTCCTTAACAGCCGTGTTCCAAATTTTCTCTCATTACAATGCGCAGTTTATGTCCGCAGATAAGACGATAGTCGAACCATGAAAAAGCAACCAAATATTTGTGGTCGAATATAGGACATATACAAAAAAATATTGAAATTTAGCAATTAAAACCTTCTTAAAATAAACAAATCTATCACCAATGGATTTAAAACTATTTAGCTACGTAAAAATAGTAATGGAAATTAAATATTACAAGTAACGTTTATTGAGCTACTGATAGTCAAAGTCCCGAATGCTCGAATCGGTGTTTTAATGGTTGTAGATATATATTAAATTATAGCTGTTTCTTGTGAATTGTAAATTAATGTATTTTGTAATAAATTTAATGTATTTGGTGGTTCACTATGTTGTCGAGTTGTTGAATGTTGTGCAAAACAATAACACCACCTGACCCAGTGTTTTATCTAGGCGGGTATTTTTAAATAATAATTATTCGTGGAAAAGCGTAAAGAATTAGAAATGGATAACTACAGAAAATATGAAACGACTAATAATGAAGTTTTGTCGTATATTTTGCGAGAGTATCAAAAGAAAAATTATCAAAGGAAAAACTCTCGAGTGGACATCGGGGTCAATTCTTTTCAGAGGGTCGACGCTTTGTAGTCTTAAGGCAGAGGGCGAGCTGGTGGCCGAAATATCGTCTCTAAGAGGAACCACACCGGTCGTCAACCTGAGGAAGTATCCTGTCAGCTGTGCGTCGAGAAAGCACGGGATCTCTCCATATAATACTCTTCCATTAAAATCTCCCAATTTATAAAGTACACCTGGTATGTATTTAGCACGTTCACTGGCCGGAAAGTGTTTGAAAAAAAACTGTGTCACTGTAATGTTTGAGTTTAAATTTTCAACAATTACTTCTACTCTATTTGTTTGATGAAATTATTGCATTTTTTATTAGGGTTTGACCCTCATGGCTCAAGGGACCTGTAAGATATTTATGTTTTATTCAAAGGATACCAGATATATATATAAATATACCAGATATATATAAAAATATATTTTTTGCAATCTATTTAAATAAATTTGTTTAGCCGGTCTCAGGTATAGCTACAATCATTACAAAATTTAGGGACTCTCAAGGCAGATAACGTGTTAAAATAACGTTGGTATAGAAAATAAATAATTTACATATAAATCAATCCACGTCTTATCAGCCTTCTAAGTACCTTCAGAAATCAATTTAATTTAAATTACAAAAATAGAAAATAATTCACTTCAACTTGAAATTTAGCATTCGTAAAATTGCAGGTTATTTTACCAACAAACAGTATGTTTAATAGTTAATTTAAAATCATATATAAACATAATTTAAAGTACTCTGTAAAACTTAGATAACGATTAACTGTTACGAAAAAATCATAAAAATATAAATTTAAATATATTATATTTATAACATAAATAATAAATTATCATAAAAATATTATAAATAAAATATGATATAAACATCAATGTATGTCATAATAATTTAATAATTTTCTTCAACGACATAATTAAAAATTAACTATTAATGAAAAATTAACTATTCCTCATCCTTGACAGCTTGATGGTGTGAGCTAACTTACTTTCAATTTTTCGCGAAGGTAAGCTGAACTTCACTTACGTTAACCAAAGTAGACACATTAAGGGGTAAGATAACTACACAGAGCGCCATCTGCCGGTCAAATAGCCTCAGACAATCCATCGCCTCCTCATAGCCCATTCGTGATCATTCAACCCCCGATATAAACTCTTCTCTCTTCATTCTTATTTATTTCCCTTTATTCCCCGTTTACTTTTCCCCACTTTCTCCACTCATTTGCAGCTGTCGATTCATTACCCATCACTCGATATCTCGCCGCGCTTTTCGTAATTCTTTTGTCTCCCCCTCTATCAGCACGTCATCGTGGCGGCTGTTTGCTTTCCTAACAGCTCAGAATGCGTCCAATCTAGAACAAGAGACAACGTTTTTAAGTTGCCTCATCCTCCAGCCCCTCTCTCTATTGATTTATTTATCGTGTATCCATGGATAGCTTCATCATTTCGCCGCAAATTTATGTGCGCGGCGAGAGAGCCTTGGAACGTGTTGATGAGATCCTCGTGTTTGGATGGAGTTTTCTTTGAGCTATTCACAATTTTTGTTTAATTAACTCCTTCAAGCATGCACTTCATTATTTATTTTGTACAACCAAAACAATGTGGTGACCGAAATACGCTGAGAAAATATTTCCGCGATAGACGATAATGCCTTTGATTACTAATTTATTTATTGTCTCATTGATTATTTGATATTGATTTTTCATACTATATTTAGTGAAATAGTGTAGTAGAAGCAATACAAGTAACATTTACACATTCTGAATCATACATACTGAAAGGGTACTTCATACCACCGGAACAGTTAAACAAGGGATATCTTATTCTTCCCTCATCATTGTGGATGAGGTAGGAAGTTCACTACAAGAATAGCTCGGCTAGATTTTTTCTCTTTACGAGGATATTACACATTCTGAATCATACTTAGTTTATTTGTGACTGATTTGTTAACTTAATGCTTTATTTTGATAAAATACATTTGAAATTGTTATTAATTTTCATAATTCATTTATGAAATACTCCAAATTTTAAATTAGTTGCAATATAAGACTCTTGATTACTTAACCTGACACCTCCTGATAAGCCTACATCTGGCTCAAAAGGTCCATAAAGATGAATATTTATTTTAAAATCCTATTTTTCCTGAATTTACATGCATGAAAATTCTTTATATGCTACTGTTAGGTTATAGTACATTATTACATTATTACATTACTACATTATATACTACATTATTCATATATGCTACTGTTAGGTTTTAGTAATAATAACAATAATAAAGGACTTTATTTACGGCGAGATTATCGTTGGAGCCGTTATCGTCATAAGGCAAACTTAACCAATGTCTAGAACATGCTACAAAAATTCAAACAAATAAAACAATAACAATTAAAACGATAAAAGAGCCATGGAAACTAGAAACAGCTACAATAGTACATACCAACACCCATTTTGGTTATAGGAATTGCAACTAAATACTTTTATACGCATCTTAAAAAATTAATCCACGCAAAACGTTTCACATAAATATTCAAAACCCGTCATTCTGAAAACAGCATCCATAGTAAGAAAAACAAATTTAAGACTACAATAGAAAACTATGCGGATTGGTGAAAGTGCGAAAAAATAATAATAATAACAAATTTCAAAAAACATCCTCCTTATGCCTACTATAATACACTTACACACCAGATATCCCATGAATACTTTTATGTAGTCAGTATTACAAAAATACTGACTATATATAGCAACTTTCTTAGAAATTCAATCGCAATAATTGCAGACATTTACTCCAATTAAGTGTGAAGGATGGAGGAATGACGAGGAAATATATCAAACCGTTTTCTAGAGTTAAACAATGACAGGGCGGAAAATTTGTTTCCTAATTTTTTGACCAGTTAATTATCCTCCCCAGTAGCGTTTCAAATGGGACCCCTTGCAGTGGTCGGAGAAATAGGTTTGAGAGGGGCGGGAAGGAGTGAACCCTGGGGCACAGGGAGTGCGGACACAGTTGCAACAGGAGTAATGAAAGGGTACTTCATACCACCGGAACAGTTAAACAAGTGATGTCTTATTCTTCCCTCATCATTGTGGATGTGGTAGGAAGTTCACTACAAGAATAGCTCGGCTAGATTTTTTCTCTTTGCGAGGATATTATTTAAGTTCAGAACCTGCAGGTTTAAGTTCAGCTTTCACCAGCCTATTTAAGTTGCCTCCTCCTCTCATATCTTGATGAATAGCTTTGTTTTGTCTCTTGACAAAGGATAGAAACAAACGTATCATTCATCGATTTTGTTATAGTCAACGGGAAAAAGAAGACAATATGGCGATTTCTCTTTAATGCGGTGGTAAATAACTCGATTTTTTACTAGTTTGTACAGTTCAGGATGGTTTGAAGAAGGATTTCTTTGTCCATAGAGTTTCGAAATACTATTTTTGAATGGCACTCATAAAAAATAGTCGATGATGAACGATACGGTCGATTAATTAAATATCGATGTTTCGAGAATCGAATCTAAAGAGACGAAAACGATCACTCAAGCATTCAGAAAATCGATACTTCTCTAATCAACCAACACCACTTTCATAAGTTAGTTCAATTCCTTCCTGAACGATTTTGTAAAATTATTTGAGCCTTAAAATAATGCGTTTGAAAGGCGTGCATCAAAATGATCGACTGTCGGTAGTATCGATCTATCAATTGGTTGTACATCGATATTTCTATAATCGAAATTAATGGGCCGTACAATTGAGAGCGATTACTCAAGCGTTAAGAAAATCGATACTTCTGGGATCGATAACTGCAGAAATCGATGTGAGTAATCTTCGAGCCACACAGTAGAAAAACAGCGAGCGTGCATCTTATGTGCTACGCGAAGTGCTACGCGAAGCTTGGATTAGAGATAAGTGCCGAGGAAAAAAGATTGAGAAGCACTGTCCTGAGGAAGAGATAAAAAGGAGCAGTGTCCACTGCCATATGCGACAGAGATACGGCATCCAATCGATCCAACATATGACATAATAATCAGGATTAGGAAGAGAGCGGGCCTGCATTTACACCATTCCCCTCTCCCGTTATCTTTCCCCGCGTCTCGGCCCGCACCTGCCCCCCTCCCCTCCTATTAAAGCCCTTTGCTGGGGACCCTCGGAAGGGCAGATGGACACGAGTCGGTGTATGCGTGTCTGCATCCGAGGGTTCCCCGCCACCGAAGCAGGGATTCCAGCCAAACACGTCACCCCTTCTCATACCCCTCTACGTCACACAGCGTCACGCCAAGCGGTTCCACTGATAGATAAGGCACTCGTTTGTGTTTCCTTTTTTTATCCGGTCCTTCTGATTTCGGAAGACTGGAAATAACAAGTCCTGGAACGGACTCGGCCCCTGTTTGTTGATCCCGTTTCATTCTTGAGGCGGTGCGGGTTGGAAATTTTATTGAAAGATATGGGCCGCGGAGTATTTTGGAATCTCCACGCTCATCGCTTAAGAAGGCTCGGTTCAGAGCTGGGGTTCCCGACTGCGGACCGCCAGCAAATTCCGCCTAAGGAAGGTGTGTGCGAATTGTACGCATTCTATTCCTGCCTGGAGAATGACTTTGCCATTTCCAATCCATGATTTTTGCACGTATTAAATATATTACATCGATAATTTATTTTATGAACAATACCTTCATTATACCCGGAGAATTAATCAATATGTATTTTTCAGAAATGACTAGAAATATCAATTTTTCTTTGATGAAAAACTGCTCTTGGATGTTTCCCTAGGTGTCCCGAACCCACGATTGAATGAAATAGGAATAAATATTTCGCTTTTAAAAATATTACGAATTTTTATTTATGCTCCAATTATAAACATAAATGTAATATAAATTCCGATAATATTAGTACATGAATATTATAATTACTTTTGAGTCTTACTGTTGGATATTTTATTGTAAAAATCAAACACTATCATGTAGTAACTATTTTTATTTATGAGGAGTCTAACTTTCTACGTATGCATTTCTTTCTCGAGGTAAGAAATACACTTCTCAATTATTAATTAATACAACCAGAACTGAATAATAATTATATTACTAATACATTTATAGTTAATATTAATTATATCTATAATATATTTGCAAGCGCAGGGGATGAAAGAGCTATTATAAAATAAAATTTAAGGACCTTGTTGATTTCCTGATTAATTTTTGTAACTAATTTAAATCTTCAAATAATATATTTACTTAATAATAATTTAAAATCTGTATGAGCATCCTATTAAGTAGGGTAAGATAAGAATTATATATTATAATAATTAAGATATTTCCATTCAATAAAAACATAATGTCTCCTTTATTCATAATATAGCATTTAATAAAAGAGAAGCTCAACACCAAGTGAGAACCAAAACCTTAACTTCCGAAGGCAGACGCAACAGCTTTGTTAACTCTCACAATATTTTGAATCCAGAAATAATTGGGCTCGACCTCAGACTAAAATTGCAGTCGGCAATTCCAATATCCTTCCCGCACATCGTAAACACCCGAACTCATTCGCTCAGGGATCGAGATAGATAAACCGGTCCCCGACAAAGGCATTTAGATCCCACTTAATTAATTCCCTCTCTATCACTCGGCTCCCCCGGGAGGGAAGCCTTCTTCTTACGGCAACGACGCCCCCTAAGTGCCCCAGTGCATCCCGGTGAAGACGAAGAGATTCGCGGTCCGAATTCCCTCCAAAAACTGCACAAAGGGAGATAGCTCCGTATCGCTATCAGACCCCACCTGCGCCCTGCATCACACAGGACGGGGTCCCCTTCCGACCTTTTCCAGTCCTTCCAGAAAACCCCTCTTGGCGAACCCTTTTTTCTCCTCCCGACAGCTGTAGGGTGGGGCCACGTGGCCCGAAAGATTGCCACCCAGCCTTTATCTCCCCCCTTTGCCACCTCCCATTATTCTGCAGAAGCAGCCGCCTTCGACGCACGCCGTGCATGGGACGGGGGAACGGGAATGCCGCCGAGGAAGCTATTTACATGAGGGCTGCCAACGTTAGAAAAATTGGGGGCCCGGACTGGGAGTACGCTGCGGGCGCTCGGGATTAGATGTAGTGCTGTGGTGCTGAGAGGGTTGAAGGGAAGTTTCTCCCGAGGAATAAGCATCAAACAAGTGGTGATCTACAGAAGAAAGAGATTGAAGTGCTAGGCCCCTGGAGGAAGTTCGAAGAGGAAGCCAAAGTGGGGGTATTGAACCATCAACTTCTCGGCCACAATTAAACATACACAGCCCCTAGAAGCATCTACCACCTAATATGTTCTTTCCGATACATATATGTAAATATATATAGTGTACTGTTCAGCAAATCTATCATGTTTTCAAAACGATCGTACTCTCTTGACCTGTGTTATTGAGTATCATCAGCAGCTGGCACTGCTTGGACACCAAAATTCGTTCCCTCACCTTGCGAAAACAGCATATTTTATTCACAAAGGAGAACTTGGGCGCTATTCAGTTCGGAAAAGAAAATTTGATTTATTTCAGAATGGTTAACTCAATTCAAAAATGATTTCCCTCATATCAGAGTTCAATACTCTCATCTATTTCGTAATTTATCCCAATTACCACTGTGTAACATCAAATGCAGATCTAACTACGTAATCTTATCTTTTCAAATTACACAATCTGAAATATTTTGCGTGCCTTTACTGATTATGTATAGAAAGATAACTTCGAACGGGCATAAAAATAAAATGTACTTTTCCGTGATATTAAAGGAGCGAAATGTCGTCAATAAACAGGTTTAGTATATTTGGTCATTGGTTAATTGCCGTTATTAAGTAACAAATCATGTGCTTCCATCAAAAGAGCTCTCACCTCCATGTTTCTGCACCTTTGATTGATAACCTTTGCAGTACACCATAAAAGTAACACATTGAATTTGAACCATCACTCTTCCAAAACATTCTTTGGCTGAATCCTAATTCGTAACCGAAGTCCAAACCAAAGAAAATTCTTGGCTGGCAATAAACTTCGATAAGAGGGGCTGAAAACTCAACGCAAGACTTCTACTTTGAATTGAAATTAGCGACAAGGGGAACATCTCTGTGAAACTGCATTTTAATGGTCCTCTATTACTCCCCTAAAATAAAATGTTAGGGGGAGGAGGCTAGAATCCGCCCCCGTTAGATGGTAGGGTTAAGATTAGATCAATCGCTACGGTATATGAGAAGGAGAATTATACCACAGGCAACGCCGAATGCTCTGTTGTCTGCAAGGAATGCCGGAGAAAGTTACGGCCCTTCCCCTCAACATATGGACGGACGTAAAAATTGTTGTCGGACACGCGACCACAGCAGTGACTCACACACGCCTAGTCAACACCGGAACATCGGAGCAGACGCATCTCGTAAGATATGCGAAAGAATCTATTGAGAATCACAAACCGTGTCGCGGAATGGGCCGGCCCTGCTGCCACGCTTTTCTCTAGGGCGTTTAATGCTTTTAATGACTACCATTTATCCCACTCTTTAAACACGACCACTGATTTGAATGTATGAGTAAACCTCGCAGGGCCAGATTTATGCAACCTTATCGATTCGTATTTCAAAGGAACTGATGAAATCGTTTGCAGTATCGCCTTTCAAGCCAAGCGGTTGATTAAACATTGAAGTACAGGTTAGCCTGACTGAAATAGTACAGCTATTAAATACAAAGAAGAAGTACAATACATTTAATTTCAAAGTAACAAGTAAATTTACAAATAATTAATTTGAATATATATATATGCATTAGTAATCTATGTTTACGTCTACTTATTATTTTTCTACATAAATGATTTTAACAAAACAAACCTTTCTCTGTGAATTTTATATTAGATTACACTTCCAAACATGAACTGTTTCAAAACATGTTAATAATTTAAGCTTTCGTATTAGTTCGAGATTTATACGAATTAATTAGAAAGGACGTATTTAGGTATTTAATTTATAGTATTTAATATTATCAGTTAATGCTGGAATTACTCCCTTCGTCAAGTACAGTACCAAAGATTTGCTAAGAGAGCATGCTGCCAGGGTTTCAAATGAATACTTAATATTTCTTCTCCTCGTATACTTCTTTTAATTAAGAAATATTTTCATACATCTAATAGCGCATTAATTTCGTAACTAAATATTTATTTCGGTAATAAATATTTCTGTCGTAAAATAAAATATATACCGAATTACCTAGTTGATCTAGTTAATCGTTAGCCGAAAATTCCGCTACCATGGTCGTTAGCGGAAGAATGGATACGAGTATATAATACGCAAGTAAAATATGTAACGGATGTACAACATTATCATATTCATCACAATGAATAAAATACAGTGAACGCCGTAAACAAAAATAGTTTAAAAACTTGTGTCTACTGAGAAAAATAGATTTGCAGCGAAATTCAGCTTCATCCATTTAACATTGAGTGAGTATGAGGGTTGTGATTGGGAACGAATGAGTTTGTGAGGTTGTTCCAGTAGGGTGAGTCGTGTGTAGTATTTATCAGCGTAAAGAATGAGAATCTAAAGCCTCGATCCGTAGCAGCCCATTCACATTACGACACAGCCCCCCAAGATCGTACTCCGCTCACCCCGAGATGAAAAAAGTCGAAGGAACTATGGCTGGAACCCATTCGGCAGGACCCAAACACGCCACGGAACCGGTGGGGCCGGCCTCCCCGACCTCCGCAAGAAAGAAGGGTCGGGGACCCCTTAATAGGGAACGCAGTAGTAGGCAGTTGTAAGACGGGCGTCTTTGGTGACGTCACTCGGCTTGAATGGTTCTTTTCGATGAATGGCCGACTTGGAAGGAGAGGAGCATGACGTAGCCTTCCTTTCTTCTGCCACGGCCTTCAGACGTGTGTCCCAGGCACTTGACGCAGCTTCCAAGGGTCGGTTCTTTGAGAACTGCCACGCACGACTGGGTTCCTTTTGTGAAACCCCGCAAGACACTTTACCACCGTGGTTCTTACGATACGATCCCCACTGTTGTGGTTGTCGTCACAGTTCTCTGGTGTTTACGTCTGTGGGCCGTTGGAATTTGATTCACAGAGATCACGATAGGAGTGATACTACCTCATCCGAGTCATCAATTTGTCGGGCAGTGATTTTCAAAGCGCTTTTCCTTGCCGTTTATCTTATGGTGAGTATCTCATTTTTATAATCTGACTTGCTCCTTACGAAATATTAAGAAAACTCCTGAGTTTGAGTAATAAATGGGAGATTTCATACCAAAGTAAAATTCATTAATTTTAAAAATTATGGCCATATGTCTTAAGAAACTATACTTGTAAAGAACATAATTCGAGAAAAATGAGTATTCCAGTTTTTAGAATAAAGATAATTTTAATGGATTCGAAACATAATTTGGATATGCACGTGACGGCAATGATTGATTACACTTACCAATTTGATTGAAGGTTCACTAATGATATATGATTAGCGATCAAAAACTGTTTGAGCGATGCGCATAAATATTTTAATTTTTTAAAGTTGTAATGCTAATGATACATCTCGACTTCTGTACAAGAGATCACTACTCAATTCTTATTTCTTTTTGCCAGCAACGAAAGTCTATTCGTACAATATGGAAAAATAATTGTAATTTGTTCATTCTAGATATATATATTGATGCAACTAGGGGTGGGTTCTTATCCCATTGCTATACATTTTCTAAATTGTCTTACATGAATGCATAATATTAGTTTTCATTTAATTTTTAATCTATAATCAAGTAAAGAGTGAACATTGGGAATTGTAGAAATAATTTCCATACATCAATTCGCAAGTCAATCATTAAAACCATATAATCAAGTTTGTCCAAAACGTTCGCTAATAAGTTATTAGGTGGAGTCCTGATTTATTTAACGTGTATCTTACTTCAATTAC
Source organism: Sympetrum striolatum (assembly GCA_947579665.1). Classification (NCBI taxonomy): domain Eukaryota; kingdom Metazoa; phylum Arthropoda; class Insecta; order Odonata; family Libellulidae; genus Sympetrum; species Sympetrum striolatum. The sequence goes on along the minus strand of OX388351.1, from coordinate 51,188,234 downwards.
ATACAAAAATAATATAGAAGAACAAGAATCGATTGAAGCTGAATTTTAGAAATGGCCCGAAGATCATAAAATAATTTTCCAGAGCCAATTAAATCTACTGTGACGAGTATATTCTCAACTGTTATAATTGATGAACCATTCCATAGATCTAATACGTATTTTAAATTATTAGATAAAAAATCTCTAAAATGTACTAAATCTCTAAATATACTCTAAAATGTACAAATTCCGAAGTAAATGCATCTTGATTGGATAAATAAAAACATAACTCTATTGGGCTCCCGAATAGTCATGTGGACGGCGCGTTTGACTTTGATGAAAGCGGTCCCGGGTTCGATTCCCGGTGGGGCCAATGTGCAAAATGACCTAAGCTGTTAAAGTACTTTTAACAATACTATCACTACTACTGCTACATAGCTTTAGTGTAAATGAATCTCCCGATAATGCTTTTAATATACATAGGAAAAGATGCGAATTATTTGGTGAATAAATTGATAGCAAATGTTCAATATATTCTACCAGAGGGTTCCAGAATTATTTGCCCATATCCAAATGAATCTGACATAAAAAGCTGATAAATTTACCCATGAACGAATGAAAAAGTGTATTCTTCGAATTCCGCTAGACAATTATACTACGGAAATCAAACATGATCAAATCGACGCTTCCAAAGCAAGACCGGGGGAGAGAAACATGCGTTGAGAGTAGGAGGAAAGACTTCAACGGAAAATTCGAAGAGTGACGATCACGGAGTAATGGACACGTTCTCCAACGGACGGTTTCGAATCACTTCCTTCGTTGCGGTTTCCGAAGATTGTGCTTTTGGCTCAAAGTGACCGCTCACCCGTGGGCATTTCTGTTTTCAGAACCCTGACCATCTCCGATATTCGACCGAGAGCATTCTGCTAACGAGCTCTCGTTTGCTTCGCCGAATACGCCGTGTATCGCAAACGCCCCCCGAATGGAAGGTCAAACCGAACATCACTTCCTCAAAGCCTCCGATTTCCTAAGTTTTTGTACGTACGAGTTTGGGAAACTCAGAGGCATCGAAATCAAACATGAACATCCCATATTTTAATGTAAAAACGACATAAAGATATTCGTGAAATGTGAGGTTTACAGTCATGGAGTCTAGAGGAAATTCTGCTCTCTCAAATTAAGAGAACTGCATTTTCACGCTGCTACTATAAATATGCGATTGAACCATCACACCACCTATAAATTATAATTATTGTTACATAAACTGCAGGTAGGCTGTAAGCCTGGTGACAGTTTTTTCTATATAATAATAATTAAACTCTTTATTTGGCACATACGTTTGTACCAGTTATAACATAATTAATATTAAATACATACATGATAAACATAAAATTCCCGCAGAAAGATTTCATACATATACTAAATTTAATTTACAACTAAATAATGAATTTATAATATTATTTGTTACTGTTTTTACTGGATTTTTTGGGGTTCATGACATGCCTTCTCGGCTACCGTAGCGGTCACGGGGTTGAATCCCACCAGACATAACCCTGTCATGGAATCCCTTAATTTTCCAGAGGTCCCTAAATTACTACTACACATTACATGCATTACACAGCATTACACAGCATTACACAACTTTACTATTATATATTAAAACATTTCTTTTTGAAATGTTGTCTTATTTTCAGGCAAGGGCCTAAAGAGTTATATATTTATACCTTTGTTGTGAGAAAATATATTTAAACCTTTGTTGTTTTCACATAAGGAAAGGGTTGAGGTGACTTTGCACATAAGGGCGTGCACTCAGGAAAATTCCCAAGGAAAAACGGACTTGAAAAAAGTCTGACAGGGTCCAGGGTCCAGTTTTTCCTTGGGAACTTTGTTAGTTTGTTTAAAGTAATAAACACAATTTTAGATTATATAAGTATAGCTCGTTCATATAGAAACGCATAGGTTCCACGAAATTATTCGAGCCGAAAATACTACCTAAATTAAATAAAAGGAAGCTCACTGTTATTTATTTAAACCTTTACCGAGAGATCGAGGTTATGCGATGTTTTAAATAGGTTATTAAATTGTTTATAGATTACTGATTAAAATAGTATGGTTATTATTCCATCCTTCCTTAGAGCCCGGATAGCTCAGTCGGTAGAGCATCAGACTTTTAATCTGAGGGTCCAGGGTTCAAGTCCCTGTTCGGGCGAAACTTTTATTGGTTTTTGGAGGGGTATTACTCCCGTCCTTGGGCGAAAGCTAGGCAATCATTTTTAATACCGTATGCCCCCTCTAACACTGCCACCTAGCCAAATTGCAGTGAAAATGAAACTAAGAACATTACGTTATATTGAAGTATTAATTTAGACCTGCGAGAAACAAGTAAGCATAAGACGTTAACAAACAACTAAAATTACAAAAATAAGAAATAGGATGAAATAATAAAGAAAAACTTGAGAACAAATAAAAAAGACGAGTAATTTTCAACGCATATTTGCGAAACTTTGACGACAAAGTATTTATGGATTATTTTAATACGTTGCTACGGATTTATATCGCTCATTAAAAACGGAAATATTAAAGAAATTTACGTTTATCTAAATTCGCTCAGCAGAAAATCATTTAATTTTTATACTCGCATAATAATTAATACACGAGATAAAGGTTGAAATGGAGGAATTAAATCTCTGAGGTAATAGATGCAGACTTAAGTTCAAATCAATAAATTGACAAATACTGCGCACGAACTTTTTATGAACTTAAACGTGGCGCATTACGAAAAAATAATTACTTGCGTCTCCCAAAGCTTGATCAAAATATACCAAACATAGCACCAAAAGACGGATATGATGGGCCGCGATAAGTAGCAGCAGCCAACAAGTAACAAATCGATTCAGACCTTAATTAAAAGCTCCGTGTCCCTTTGCCAAGCAAGACTTCATTTAGGAAGCCCACACTTTCACTGCAGTCGCCTCGTAAATTATCTCCCCATGAACTTCGCCTAACATAAATCCACTCCTCTGGCTCCATCCGAAAAGGAGACTAATCCGCCCCGTGAAAACATTTCCTTGGACGAACGACGCTATGCCCAATGTTGAATTATGTCTCAATATACTCATTATCCACGTGCCTTCGCGTAGAAATTAGAACATCTGTCCAGTAGCATTAAGCTATTATTATTAAATAGAGCTAGAATTTTGAGGGAGAACTAGATGATACTTTAAGAATATATTGCGCTGGGGGAGCAGAGGGAAGCACAAGTTATTAATTTTTAATTACAACGAGCATGAGTAAGTACACGATTTATGTGGATGTTTAGCACGAAATTCAACCTTTAATTATTTAGGTTAGACAAAATATAAAATTATAATCTCCATTTATATGATGGACAGCATTCAAAGATAATAACAGAAAGTTGTATATTTACATAGAAATTCAAGCAAGTAATCGTGTTGCCGGTTAAATATTGAGATGGGTTGCTATTGAAAGTAATTAAAAGACAAAGGCAAGAGATTTTAGATAATATAGAAGACTGAATCAGTGACAAAGGAAAGGAATCAAAAGCATCAAAGAGCGAACACTTGACATTATTGTAAGGCACTTATGAAAATCCAATTACAGGGATGAATATTTTGTAGCTTACTATACTTTTGTGTTATACTTTTATATTACTTTTGTACTATACTTTTGTATTACAAGTGAGGTCTGGAGCGAAAGAAGCTCGAGTTCATTATTATCATACAAATACATCAATACGGCTTAATTTATGCAGCATCCTCTAGTTACTCGCTCTAATACCCATACAACTCAGATACACCCATAAATACACTACACAGTCAGTTTTTATTGTTTGTTCGACAAGCCACAAACATGCTGTCAAATTCATCATCATTACACCTAAAATTTATATACAAAAATCCCAAAAGCCTTAAAATTCATTTCCCTGTTCCACAATAAACGCCAAGATCTACATGTAAACTCCTTTTTATTTTTTGATAATGGTTTGAAGAACTATCTCTGGCATATTCCAACCTTTAAGCTAATTGTAAACGAGTACTTGATGATATCAATCCCTTGTTTCCCTAGCTTCAAAACCTGTGTATTACCTCTCCTTGGAATATAAATCGGTTTTTCTATTCTCATATTTAATTACATCTAACCTTACTAATAACAACAAAACCTTCTAATAACTTTAAACCTTATAACAACAAAACTTAGTAATTTCCAACGTTTAACGCCTTAACACCTTTAGTATATCCTTCTAATTTTTATGAGCTAATCTACGTGAAAGATTTATATTTCTGATGCCTGTGCATGTATTTATGAAATAATAAATTAAATATATAAGACATTATACATATATCCGCATATTTCCAACGTCATAGCCACTGCTATTTTCCGCTTGCTTATCACAGCCTGTTTTAAGTATTGTTAATTTTTGAGTTTTCTCGTTGATTAATCTTCGAGGTTCCACCCTAAACAAGTCCCCCGTGGCATATCTGTGCTATCTGGAGTATGGAACTCATTTTCATGCACTTCAGGAGATGTAATTAGCTCAAGAGCTTTATCACTGTACGGGCCAAAGCGTGCTTCGCCCCCCAGGTACATTACCCCACGTCTGACTTTTACTGCCCAAAAGGGGAATGCAAATGTTACATATAATACCTCTGTGAGGGCGAGGGCATAATTTGGAAGCTTTTACGACCAAAGATGAACTCTGCTGCCCTTCCAAAGAGAAAATTTTAGCTTGACCGTTTCTCCTACCTAAAAAAAATAACGCAAGCCATCGTGAAATTATATTGTAACTAACGTAATGTTTATTTAAACATCTTGCCTGTAATAGATGAGGCATCTCTTCCTTCTAGAAATACTTAATTTCAAGGTGTAGTTTAAGAATAAAACCATATTGTTACATAATTCGAACTAATCCAACAAAAAATATTGTAGATACTTCAAACATTCATTTTTTCTGAATTTGATAGTAACCGATTACGGAAGCTGTCGCGATTTACATACAATAGTAGACAAAAGCTCAAAGATGGCAAGGAGTACTTATATGGACGTATAAAATTACCTTTCTCAATATACAAACTCCTACATAAGAGTAACAAAGTAAATACTTATTCGAAAGCAGTTAGCAATAGATCAAGCTGCAAATTTATTAAATATTAATTGAATAGCAAGCTTCAATCCATATTATCACAACTAGCTCGAAGTGCATCGGCACCACTTAATACATATCAACGTAATCTCATTACTATTAGCCAAATTATTATTCTTTTGACATTTAACATTTTTGAAAATGGATTTCTTTGTAAAAGGCGAGTGCACTGAGCAACCGGCAATTACTATATACTGAGATCGATTGCAATTAAACTTTCTACTCAAACTTCAGTTTAACCGAGGAATGTTTATGTTTATCAGACTCGCATATATTGGCTGTGCAAATATATAGCATAGCTAATCAAATGAAAAAAGACAAAATCTGACTATGTCCACAGAAAAGATATTTATTTCCGGTTGCCTGAAGATGAGGATGCTACCTCGAAACCGGTCGCATTTTTAATTTTTTTAATAAATATCTTAAAGGTGGAAATAGTCAGATTTTGTCTTTTTTAATTTGATTTTGAATAGGTTCCACCAGATATCGCCAGAAGTCATTGATTTTATATAAAATAGCATTAATCTATACAGTATGTAACCTCCACAAGATCTTAGTTTTTCTATCGTCCAAGAAACCACGAAATACATAATTATCCATGAAAAGCTCCGCACGTAGTCTTCAACTAACGCCAAAGATTATACGTCTCCAAACTTCGGCGCTCCGTGCGACCTCCCGGCTTGATCTTGGGCCGGTTACGAATGTTATATCTCATGCAATTCATATCATAGTTATGTTTTCACATTTTTATACGTGATAAAGAATGTGTGGACTCAAATTCAACATAACCTTGAAAACATGGAAAATCAAGACGATCCTTCTTCCCTATATCAGTAGTTCATCGATATTATTGGTGGATCACGAAAATTCCTCAGTTATGTGTATCATAGTTTCTACGACGAGGTCCGCTGAAACATGGGATTCCCAGTAGGAAGAAGGTAGGGGGTCCCCCTGAGTTAAGCCATCTATATTTTGTTTGCAATTTTTTGCGAGCAGAAAAACAAGAAATTTGATAGCAATTCATATTGGCGGGCTCTTGCACTTCGCAACAGAAAATAGATTTTAATTCGGTGGTTGAAATGAATAAGTAAACAAATATTGCTATCATTCAGCAAGAAGAAAATTGGTAAAAACAATAGAAAGATAAAAAAAGGAAGTAGAATTCAGAAGGGAAGCCAAAATGGTTGTAAAGAACTGCTGTAGTAGATCACCTACTCTCTGTACCGCATTACTGTTACTCTTGCAGACTTGTTGAGATTCTCAAGAGATCCAGATGTAACAATAGTTGTATTGTGAAGGCTCTTTGACAGCTGAGGTCATCTCGCACATATGGCCCCCACCGGGTATCGAACCCGGACTGCTTTCAGTAAGGGCGAACACGTTACCGGCTCGGCTATTCGGGTGGCCATATAACAATAGAAATGAATAGATATTGGACATTTTTCGCACAGATAAAAATATGTTTAAAGATTGAAAACGACCAGGTTTCTACGAGTGGTGGTCATCTTCAGGTAACAAATTCAAGATTAGATTTAAGGTAAGGTTTATCTAATAATTTCTAAGAGATGAATTTCTATAAGACGACGCTTGCGACTATATGTATTATTATACAATTATTTAAAATTATTTCTTGCTATCACGATCCCATTAATTGATTATTTTTCATTTTTAATTCGATACAGATTAGGTGAACATTAATTTACTTTTGATACTCTCTTATTCATGCTGTGATGGTATGAACGCGCCTTAGGTATGAATATAATGAATAGCGGCACTAAGTCTTTCATTATGGAATGTCGTGAAAAGTGTAACTCATAGAGTCATTGTGCTTCACTCTCGTGGACATGTTCAGCCTAAGGCAATCTGGTTTGGTATTGAGAGCAAAACTATCTATTCTATCTATCAAGCTGCATTTCTCCTAACTAGCTCTTGGTAGCTGAAGAAAGATAAGGTGAGTTACCACTCGGCCTTCGGACTGAATACTCCACTATAAAACAATAATCATCCATAATTACATTGCCCACATTTAGGAATCTTCCTCCATTAGGGTTCCGAACCTCCAGATCCCGAGACACCGCAGGAGGGCGATAAAAAAGTGCCGTGCAATGCGTGCGCCCGCAACACTCGTATCTCCTCTTCGGAATCAAGCCCCGTTTAAAGGGACGCATAATTCCGCCGATGTTAATGCACCCGAAGACGCCAAGCGGACCGTAAACAAGTTCTCGCAACCCCACAAGGGGTGACGTCAGGCCGGCGGCGGCCAGGTGGTGCTCCGCAGGGGATCATCGCAAAGGGGAGGGGATAGCACGCGACACGGCCCCCATCTGCACACCCGTTAGTTATAGAACCCCTCCGCCCAGGTAGGTACCCTCACCCACCTGCTCCCTCCCCCCCTACCTCGCCTCACCTGGCGCTCCCGCACGCCGAGCGGGATCTCCCCGAACCAGATTTACGGACAAACAACAATGAGAGTGATTCGGCATGCAGGGGAGGGGAGAGAGGCAAAAGTGGAATTTTGATCGCGGAAAAAAAACTCGCTTTGGAAGCCGGTCTCGGCGGGGGGGCTGCGGAGGGCTTTCCCGGGTTTGGCGCCAATGCAGACCACGTGGGGTGGGTTGTCTCGACACTGGTGGCCTCGTGTCCCATTCTGTAGGAGCGGGTTGCCGGAATCCTCTGGATTTGCCGGAATTCGTTCGGTTTCGACGGAATCCGGTCAGTTTTCGGTTCTTTTTCTGATTCCTGATCAAAAAATGAATTTAAGTCGCATGGGGTCGCTATGACCCCAAATTCTCTGAATATTTACAATCCTCTAAAATAGTTAGCAGTTCAATGTATACATGAACTACTAGATTTACCATAAATGTTCTTCTGCTAAAAAAATATAGCTTTTTATAAAATACATAATTTAAAAACAATTATTAACGAAAGAATATGTTTAAATTGTATCGTAATTGCAGTCACTTATTATTTAGAACATTATTCCGATTAAAAATTGACATGGGAGTTTCAAAATTTCAGGATTTGTAGAAGAAGGCTCTCAATTTCGATTTCGTACTGCAAAATTACTTTATGCTTTAAATTCCAACTGTCATGAATTAAAAAAATATATTTTCTCACCTTCCGGAAAAATGGCAAAATATGGGGCGAAAAATGAATTTTAAATTTATCATGAAACTTTCTCCTCAGGAATTTTCGACCAATCGACTACCAATATCCGCAACAATTTATGTTTCGGAAATTATTCTTTTTTAGTAGAAAAATTTATTTTGAATTCAAATAGTAACAAAATATTACAAAAATATCACAAATATAAGAGAAAACATTATGGCCCTCCCAAGCCAGTCAGAGGCACATCTGGAGGTTCCAAGAGTAGTCCAGGAAACACTAAAGCCAGATCTTAATTGTAACATACAATGCTCAAAATGTGTGAAACACCATAAACCATAATTTTTTTTTTCGTAATTTATTACCCAGATATCATCTTCTTAATTAATAATTAATCAGTTATTATCCTCTCCAGTAACTGAATTTAGATCACTGACATATATCATGAATTTCGCAGACTTTAATTTTTCATTTAATGACGTGAATGATCAAATGAACAAGGTTCCAATGGAAGAAGGGAGTCACCAGAGGTGTGCATAGACTAGTAACAGAGATAAGAACCTCGATGTAACATCAAAACAAAACGACGAAATACTCCAGTTGGTAGGAGAAGTTTTGCCTGAGGATATGAAGCAGAGATGGAAGACATAGTATACAATTAATTCATCTAATACATCACTCACGTCATCTGAGCTGTGGTAAGGACAGGGAAGCCGTCGCACGTGCCTAGGGCGGTGCTTTGCTAGGGGATGCAGTTTGTTCTTTCTCCTTTACAAGGGAAGATGCTCATGTGCGAGAAACTTGTTTGCATTACAATGAGGGACGGAATGATTGGTACTGTGGCTTCCCATTTAATACATCAATTTCATCTGCATCAACTTTCTTTTCTTCTAAGTGCTCGTAATCTGAGGAATATAAAGCCGGAACGCCGTGAGCACTATTGCCAAAAAAAGTCAGAAGCCATTGATGAGGCTTAACTTATGATGTTTTTACATTCACGGCAAAGAAAAAATGTTCTTAAAGTTGTTTATGTGGCATGGAACTTTTGAAAGTACACAAAACGGCTTCTACATATAAAATAGATCTAGAGCCCTGTAAGGGACAAAACTAAGGATACCAGTTTTCCATTTTGAATACACTGGACCCGCAAAAAATTATAATAATAATATAAGGATTATAATTACGGAAAAAACGGGATATTAAATAATATGAAATTAATGATATACCTTGGCGCAATAGCATTAATATCGTCAACAACCATTCTAATAACAATTCTAATAAAAATTCCATTCGTTACAGATCTAAAAGGCATACAAATAGAAAATTATTCTTTCCGCATTACAAATGGTATGCTTTATAGTTAAATGCTACAAGAAAAGAAAATCCGAAGCATATTATACGATCGTATGATACTGCAGTTGTGACAAAACTCTGAAACACAAATAAAGCATGCCATAAGATGCTATCTTAATACAATACTTTTATATAAAAATGGGGAATTCCATATGTCCATGCATGATACAACTTGACAAGAGTTTGGGCTACCCCGTATAATACGGTGCAGCCCTTCTGTCTGGGACCCTACGGCCACAGGGTCTGCCAACCCTTCTCAAAACTATAGGCGCTATCAAATTTATCCTCGAAATTTCGGAGGTAAGGTGCCCGTTGAGGAATGTCAATGGCAAGCGATCCAGGAGACCATACTACTGTGGATCGCTTAGCCCTGATAACATTTACCTGTAACGTACCTTTTTCTCCTTGTAATTCGATAACATTTCGGAATATATGAGTTACGTTCCGCATTCCGTCCCATAAAAACCTTAAGAGGAAAGACTGCCCACGCAAGGTACGCGTACCCGACAATAAGTGGCTATTATCAATGGATCTATACAGTAAAAAGTAAATGAATGTCTATTATATACAGGATAACAATAAAGAAGTGCTTTAATAACTCTTCACGTCTTTGTTAACAATACTGATCCATTATTCCCCACCCTTGCCTGTGTATTTCGTTACGACTATGAGTCTTTTCATAGATCTCCTTTTACTATCATTTTAATAAAAATTTCCTTGGTACTAGCTTTATAGGTTTTACATTTTCTTCATGAACTATTTTATTCATTCATTCTTTAGAATGAGGACATTATAGAATGGAGATATACAAAATCAAGTCGACGACGCGCAAAATTTATTGGCCTTAAACAGAGCAATTGATCATCATTTACGGTCAGTTTGAATCTGAAATTAAGATTCAAAAAAATTTTCCGGAGCCAACGAAACTATTTAAAGTTGGGATTCTGCTGGTTTTCCGTCATAATATTTTATACAAAAATCTTAAAAAATGAAACGCGAAGTTTTAGCACAAAGTGTAACAGAATGAGACAAATTTGTAATGGACAGAATGCATAGTTAAAGCATTGGATGATATAATAAAATTATTTAACTTCATTAAATCTTTTAGATATCAAATAATTAATAATCACATCTTTATACTTTTGTATTCTTTTACTTAGAAAAATAGTAAAGCATATATAATAGCACAGTAAAATCATGTTAATTGTATGGAATTAAATGGAATCATGGCATAAGCTTATGATCGCTCCAGTATTTATATATTGATTATAAAGAGTTTAATCACGGTACCCGTGTAAGTAGTTTGTATATTAACTACGAGAATAATATATTTATTAAAATTATTAAATACAGCTTATCTACAAATGTTTTCCTATAATTTCACTTTTCCAGAGAGTGACAACATTCATATCAACATATATTCATCTTAAAATTTGAAATGCTTCCGTTCCAGACTATTCTATCGCACGGGTGTTTCCGGATTGACTTGAAAGGGGTAGCACATATAGCTGAACGACGGATCTATTTGTTAGGATTCCATTTCCATAGAAACCATGTACCCGGAAACTGTTTTCTCCTTCTTTCAGTTTCCGCACAGACCAACATCTATGGCTTCCCCATTCTTCCGCTGCAAAGCAGCCGAACATATTCTGTAAGTCTCACATCTGAACTGGGATGCCTTAGCATTGGATTTTAGAAGTCGTAAATAATTCGTGACTTGTCATTAACATTTTTAGGATTATAAAGTTTCGTAGATTTCCTCTGAATTTGTTATTTCCTTTGCCGTATGGGTTAAAAATGCAAAATTAAAACAGTTATGTGTATCAATTTACATCCTACGGCATATTTCTTTTAAAACAGCGAATGTATTATGGGAGATTATTTTTCTATTTTTAGAACAAGCTATCGATAAAATGTTTATTGAAATAGTGATAACTGATAAATAAAATTAAAAGTAATACATATCAATTGATATTTTAATTTGATGTAATATAATATTGCTACTAACTTAATGGCAACGATAACTTTCAAGATAAATAAAACTTCTTACCCTATACACGAACCACTATTAAATAATAAAAGGAATAACTGTAACTAAAAATGATTTAATTAAAAAAAATAAAAATACACAATAACAGAGCTGTAGATCATTACGATGTACAGTGATACCTCGCCTGAATGGATGATATCGATAAGAAAATACCATTCGAAATCATATTCATTTGACAAAATACTATGACTTAAAAGTTGTCAAACGCTCATTTTTTTAAGTAAGCGCTGCCAAATATAAGCAACTACTATTCTCTAATAACACTAGGGAAGAATGGGCACTAATGATTTAAATAAGACTATTTTAGAATAATTCGTTCACGCGCAAAGCATCCTCTAAGAATGCATTAGCTGTTTCGTATTCCCATTCCTTAGACCAAAAACAAATCTACATTGGCAGAAAAAAATATTGATAGATTCACTCTTTGGCCAAGGCATATTTGTAATTGCAGTAAAATGTGCTCTCACAAAACTTTTGCTTCAAACAGTCAAGGTGAATATTATTCCGCATTTTTACAGATTTGTTTGAAAATGTTATCATTTGAGATACAAAATACAAAGCTGAAAGAAAGTTTAAAGGTAAAAAAGGGAATTTACCATTGGTAAGATTTTGCTGTTAGATCTGGAGCGATCCAACGTTGACTCCAGGCAGTCCAAGTGATAATAAATGACGGAATGCAAGAAAAACAACCACTGTAATCAACAGAAATATTAATAAGTCTTAACCACCAAGGCGCAAACCATATGAGAGTATAATAGATATAAAAGTTTAAATTTCTATTTTAAAAGGCATTTTTAGAAATGGATTATTACTTCATGTCTGTGGTTGAGACTAGCACTAAATATAATGGGTAGTCGAATCGAGGCACAATTTACCGGTACCTACACTATATAATTCCTTTACAAGATTCGAAACATTAATGGAAAATATATATGGGGAGAAAGGAAGTAATCTGTTTTTAATTTTAAAACGACGTACCTGTACAGATTCAAGAGCTGTCCAGCATGTCAAAACCTTATGGTGTTTTCAGGTGATTCAAGCACCGTATGTCGGCACTTCCGATGTGCAGGGGCAGATTCTCAATTCCCACACTGACATCTAAATTAAGGACCCAACATATGTCGCTGTTAGCAAATATTCGGAACCATATGAATCTGAGTTTCATAACTATATCCATGTCCTGACTCAAACATCGATCACACTTCGGTATATGTCACCAGTTATTATAATGGATAATAAACAGAAGATGCATACAATCATGCGAATCAAGTTATTACTGTTGAGTTTAGTACATAATTTCATTTCCAAATTACGAGACAAAAGAAAAATTCTTCCGTAGAACGTACTTTGTTTAAAAAAATATGCATTTGATAAAAGTAAAAATTAAACAAAAAATTCAAAAGTATACCAAAGCTGAACCAGAGAAAGGAACTAATACTAAAATACAAATTAAAGTACGTTCAGCAAACCAATAAATTTGAATACTTAAATTATTCCACTATGGAAAATTTCTTATGTCCTGAAAGACATATATTTTAAAATTTATGACAATTATAGTGCAACATTACAAAATTTAGTTGCTTGTAAATATAATATTAATGTTGTAAATTTTGTATTTGGTAATTTTTCATTTTGGAAATTTTTATGCTTTCGGGAGGTTTTGGAAGTTTTTCCTAAGACTTCATAAAAATATTGTAGCCTGATGATAACTATTACTAGTTGAAACCACTTCGGTCACATTAAAAAAATGTGAATCTTTTGCTTTGATAATTCTACCTTTATTTACATAAACAAAATTCAAATTAAAAACTAAAATTACGAAAGTAAGACTTAAAAAGATAAAAACGAACTGAAAATTAAGGAATATTAATATATTTTGATAAGATTGCAAACTCGACGAAACTCTCGATTTCCTTGTCAGATAGTAGCCCATACTTCGTCAGCCGAAAAAAATTATTGCAAAATGTCAGTAAGTAAGACCCAAAAGCATATGGGTGAAAAAGTCAACTTAAAAGTCACTGATTAAATAACACCAATGATCGAGAAAGGTGAGGCGATATTCAATCCACACCTGATCAAACAAAACTTCAGTCAGTTCCAAGAAATCGCATCACAAAAATATAGAAGTCGAACTCATCGTAATGAAGGAAGCGAATTATCACGAATGAGAGAAAGGTGTTGAGAGAGTGGGCAACATCTAGAGGTCTTCCGAAGTAATCCCACTCCCTCGATGGACATTCGATACGATTCCCTTGGAAGTGAACCGCGTCGTCCCGGAGAACACCGGAAGCAGAGGCCATCACTTCCGGGGCGAATCGAGGGGGAAAGTGGGCTGTCACCCCATTTCGCCACCTGCCTCTACTCCCACACGAATGGCCTCTGATACAACCCTTTCACTGTGCCAATGCTCCGTTCATGCGATTCGAGGATGACACGTTCGTACGAATGGTTAGAGTCGTGATACGCGGCTAAAATCTCTCATGGAGATCTTCCCAAGCGTGCACTGCCCAACTGGTCGTGTCGTGTAAACATTGCCTCAGCGATTACCCTTTTAAAGTCCCGAGCCAAATATACATATCTACAACAGAGCTTTAATATACCAAGGAGACGATCACAAGAGGACGGAGAAGGCGGAACCTAGGAAATTCTCATGTATTAGAGGTTTAAAATCTCCAAAATACGTCTTTGTCGGCGATCCTCGTCTTATTTCCCTATAGTCTGAGAAAACACGAAAGGAATGCCGCAGTATTAGGATACCCAAAGCGCCTTTCAAAGACAATGTCTCCCTCATCAGGGGCCGTAAAAGATAAAAATACTGATGAGGAAGGCATTGACTTTGAAAAGCGCTTTGGGTATCTGGAATACGCAGCATTCCTTCCTTGTTTTCTCCGACTACCAGGGAATAAGACGAGGGTCGGCGACAAAGACGGATTTTAGGGATTATAAACCGCTAATTCATTAACAGCCGTGTTCCACACTTACTTTCTTTGCTATTGTCATATATGTAGGTGTAAGAAGTCCACCAGATTATTATACCTACCTTCAGTATATGTATAATATTAACAAAATAAATCATTACAGCTATCCATATACAGTTAGTGAGTGAATTTTACTTTCGACTAGGCTAATCAATACTGTAGAGAATTGAGCGATTGCACGCGTATATAAATTATTTATAAATGATCAGAACAAGATGGTTATCCTCCATTATAGCTTTGCAGATAAAAAGGCGTTATGTTTGCAGCGCTCTCGGTTTTTTCAGGTGTTAGCAACTTACTGAATGTATCGAAATTAAGGAAAGTTAATAATCAGATAGATTAGGTGAGAGAAGTAATCAGATCTTCTCAGATAGAGTGAACACCATCCGAGGGTTACTATCATTGCCGCAACGCTACTGTCGAACGTGAATTCTCCAACGGAAGGAAATCTGATTAATCCTACTTCATGTGGATCCCAAATCGCTCAGCAGTATACGATATATAGCACATGCTTTAGCTATATAATAGTACTTGACTTACTTAATAGTATAATGTACATAATAGTAATATAATAGCATAACTAAAGTGAAAGGTATAGTAACTTCTACCGATATTGAGCCTGGATTATTCTAAAGTGAGTCTCCTCAAGAATTTCATGCCTGAATTCAGTTTTTCAGTAGAATTTTTAAGAGCAAAGGAGGTTATCAGCATGTGAATTTCAGGAATTTTACATTAAGAGCCAAAAAACAGTCTTAACAACATTTCCTTAACGTTGGACATGAAAAAGAGACTTTTTTAAGTAAACTCTTGCGGGTATTTCGTGTGTACGAAAGATAAATTATTCACTCACACACAAGACTTTGAAGCAGGCGTTGCCCTTTCCACCAAAATTTCCATAAGACCTTTGCTCGGCGGCCGCAAGCAACGTCAGTGCACCTTTCGTGGTCACTTAATTGAACTTTTACGCCATAATTTTTAAGGCGATGCCCTCTCTCGGGAATTCTGGCCGAATCCGCTGGAACGCGAATGTGATAACGTACAACGGTCTTGCTTTTTGGCTTTCTGTGTTACCCGAAAGGGAATACCGGTGGAAGTATACATCGTTTCTAATTTTCTCTCCCTGTTAACACAATAGAGGGCAGGTGCTAAATATTTTGGTGGATAGAGGGGAACGAAGCTGTTTACTTATGCTGCGTCACTGGTTGAAATTGGAGAGACAAAATTCAAAAGGCATAATCGGAAATGGGGCGAACTATATCTGGAATAAAATTGATACCAATAACCGACAAATTTTAGCTATGATTTGCATGAATATATAACTACGCGTGCAAGTTCAATGATAAATCGAAAATAATGCAAAAAACTTATTATAAATATTATTTTCGAAGACAAGGGCATACAATTTGCAATAAATGTTCCGTCCATGCACTTTTCACGAGGTGGGTCTGAAGTATAATTCGTTCCATTTAAGAATAACCATAATTTGACTCATTATGCTACTTAACTAAGATTTCTATTTAAGAATAAGTGATGTAGGATCTATCGAGAAATCTTCGATGTCTAAAAAATAAAATATGACCGTTATCAAGAGATGCACATGTTGCGGTAAATTCATTCCATTAATAAAAAGAAGCAATATTTTATTGAGATCCGAAAAAGACAGTCACCCAAAGCATATTTCACCTTTCAAAATGTAATCATTTATAGGCAGAATAGATTATTTATTTTATTCTAAAATAGTTTTTTCTTACAGGATAAAACCATACTTTTCACTTCATGGGAATAATACCATTGGGGACATTTTCAACACATTTAGCTCATATAAAACAATTGTTTCGCAAATATTAGACGACGCGACGTGACGTATCTGGAGATATGAAAGGCTGATAAGCAGAGTAGGACTTTTCTGTGTTATTACTTTTTTGCCTGGAAAATCCGCCCAGATAGTGAAGATAGTCACGAGTTTTTTCACCTCCGTATAATCTGAGCGTCATCTCAGACGCAAACCACGGATTAAAAGTTAGATCCTACATATATTCTTTTCATTAAAATGTTAATTGCTTCAGTTCATTAATTTCATATTAGAATTTGTAATTCAATTTTTTTCCTGTTAAAAAGTAGAGATAATTTTTCTGTTATGCGCAATCTGAGATATGTTTCAACAGAATTGTCACTTTATTTTATATAAATTGTTACTGTAGTGTATATTTGTAATTTATAAGTAATTTATGACTGTAATAAACTATAATATTGTGTAACTGTACCCAAATTTTCTGCAGATTATTAAGTACTACTTCAGAAGTAATTTCAACTACTCGTGACAATGAGTTGTCCTACGTACGCTATGCTATGATGACGAATATGTTATTATTATTTATATTTTGAATCTGAATTTTTCATATATATAGAACTTTAAATCTGCAAAAATATTTCTTGTTTCTCCTTTTGTTTTATGATTATGTAACTCTACTCTATGTATTATTTTAGAATAATTGTGAGGCGATCACTGATGGGGTTTTATTTTGTTTTTTTGTGCCCACGTTATATTTTTAAAGTCACCTTTCACTTTTCAAACCGGTATCTAAATTGAATATTTATGCTACTTTCTTGAACTGCTTCGAAAGCTTTACTGTTTTTTTTAAGAAAACATTTTTAACAAAAATTAAGAACTAATGATACATTGTAATCTTTTCAGTTCTATTTTTAGGGAATTTATGATTATACCAGAGGTATTATTTTACTATAACTGTGTACCGATCACAGGAAGAATTTTCTTTTATGTCTTTTGTATGATATTTGAAATCTACTGTATGCGTTGCAACTAAACGAGAAAAAATATAAATATTTAAAAATCACTATTACAAACTCAACTAGTTGGGGAGTAACTTTGTGTCATTCTATGAGTACGGAAAAAATAAAATAGAACCACTTTTCATAAGGGAATCAATTCTTATTTTATTCAAGAATCGCTTCGCACAACACCACACACAAAAAATGGACATTTTTAAAACACGAAAGGTTTCAACGCATATGCGTCATTATCAAGTGAATATGGAAACGCGTTGAAAAAAATGTATTTTTTTTGTTTGTGGTGATGTGTAAAGTGATCTTTAAATAAAATAGGATCTAGTTTCCTTGTGAAAAGTGGTTCTATTTTTGTTTTACCCGTAACTATTATTACGCAAATATTTAAAATATGGACTTCAACCTGATTTTTTACGCCTACGAACTGGTCACTAAATCCGCCCATGCATCTCGCATGCAAATATAGGTTGTGGCATCCCTTTTATACACAATTAATTCCATATCAGGTACTCAGTGTTACTCTATCCCGGAAAATCTCCCTTGACCCACATAGAAAGCAGGTGGAAAGAGTCCGACCTCGTAGTCGAAAGTCACGAAAAAATCCCCACGGTGTCCCAGGTTTGAAGGAGCCGCGGATTCTATTTCTGAGCCGTAGTACTCACATTAAGAGATCACCAGTGAGTCACCAAACGGGTGGCGCCACAGGTGAAATCGATTTCGCTCTTTTGGCGCCAACGTTTTTAAGAAGCGTGTTAGACTTTTGGCGCCGTCTTACGGGGAGTGCGAAAGGCGTCTCACGCGAGGCAACTCGTCATCCGCCGAGACATTATCGGACACACAATGCGCCATTACGTCAGAGTGGCTCCCTCGGGAAAATTTGCGGAGATATTCATTAATGCCACTAACGGACGCAAAAAAGTGACGCGCACGCCCCCAAAGAGTATTTGTCAAGCCATCGTTTTACGCTTACTATCCGAAACATACGCGACTCGCATAAATTGCTCGCTTTGATAAATAAGCGTCGGAGTAAATGGGCCGTTAAATTGGGCCGAAAAAACGCACTCGAATTTCCAGTCGGGAACATAAGCTGTCGGATTTGAATTCCGGAATATATCGAGGGAAAATGGACGTAATACATTTTTCGTTTGTGAGTATTATTCTAGTCTTACTACAAATTCGATTAAAATGTTTCCTTTGCTTGTTTAAAACCTAGTTATATGATAGTTTATATTCTTGTTTAAAGGCTGCATTAATTCTTCCTTGCCCTAATTTCGCACAGTAAAGACGTTTATACGTATGTTTCCATTATATTGACGAACAATCTAATGATTTCTTGAATATTAGTTTATTAATATTTATATTTTTTACTAAATTTATTTATTATTTCCCCAATCTTCTTTTATCTGAGGGACAAAATCTGTGAAGTTAATTTATCTACAAAATGCGTCCTTTATGACTGTAATGTTTTCCAAGTTAGGAGTAGATTTCATGAATGTAAAAACAAAAGTATGATGAATATTGGATGACATGATAAAGGGACAAAATTGATCTTCGTAAAATTTTATGGAGTAAGTTTTCCTATGAAATTGTATATTAAGAAAGGTTACGGTTCAATACCGAAATTAACTACTGGTATAGCTAGAAATCATCTGAAATGTAATGGATGAAAAGTTTGTATTATTGTAAATTGTATTATTGTTATCGGTAATTAGTGCTGTATATAGTATTTTATTACTAAAATATTTAATTATATAATAACTGCTAAGCAGACTGTAACGTTGGATATGCCACTGGACTATTAGTTTATTTGCAATGTATTATGAAATTATAATAATTCTTACACGTTAAATAAACTGTAATAATTAATAATTCTACTCTGTAAAAAAGCTTTTCGATATTGATCTTACCATCGCTATTTGATATGAAATGTTTTCAGCAAATACCCAGCCAAAAAGAAATTAAGCCAATTAATTGATGAATATACATTTAAAATTCGGACTAGGGACTTCTTAGACGCTGTACGAAGTAAAATATATTCAATCCCGCAAAGCTTATTTTGCATGAGGGGAAAAATAATTTGAGCCTCAAATTGAAAAGTATCATCCACATAGAAACTTGCTAGAGGGATTACACAGAAAAGGTTTTATTAGCTGATATGATTTGGGGCCATTTAGATGGCTAAATATTATAAAACATTGAAAAGATTTTTAATTTAAGTCATACATTTAAATATAAGGCTGATTAAAATAAAGAGCATCTAACTTATATATTACATGACTGATTTAACCTATCATGGTATTTCTAAATCATTGCTTAATCTTTTTTTATATTTCCTACTTATTTATACTAAAAATTCCTAAACGTTATCAATTTCGTATTCGGAATGGAGTAAGAGAAGAAAAATTGTAGATAAATCGAAGTACCTCTGGTAATTTGAAGATTATAGAATTACACACACACATACGTTTCACTTATCTTTTTCATACTTAAGGTATAACTTTTATGTATTTTAACTATATCTCGCATTATAATATCCGTTAAAGGTGCAATTTTAAAATGGGCGATAACTAAAGGGTAACAACGATCATAAACGCCATATTTAATTACACAACTTTTGAGGGATTCTTAGGATATATTTGAAACCGAATACTATATATTAAGCAATATAATAAGTATTTTATAGTAATAACAATATATAATAATTAATTATCTACATAAATTATTCCTCATTGAGTTATCCTCCCTCATTCATTTCCACGCAGAGCCGATTTTAAAATAACGTCAGTTGATTCACCGGAGAAACGCTTTACACACGTGAATTTTCAGGTGACTAGTCACGTTTGATTTCTCGATCACCCTCAGCTAAGTTTGGAAGAATAACCTCTTGCGATACAGAAGTTCCGGGTGACGTTTGGACACATTAGGAATTCCAATCTATTTTGGCCGAAAGAGAGGGGCGACTAATGCACAAAAAAACCGATCGAATGTTTCCGAAGGTAAGAGATGACTAAGAGCAGAGGCGTGGGTCGGAAGCGGAAGGTTGCTGTCAGAGGGACAGCTCACCTGACTGACTCACCACAGGCAGAGGGTTCAGAGGTTCTCTGACGAGATTGGAAGAATCCTACTATAAGCAAGGGAGCAAGGGATCTTTCCTCTAGGGTAATAATAGGGTAAGAAGTTTGTTAGTTAAGAACTCTGATGTCGAGGATGTACTTATCACCCCTTTTTACCTTGAGAATTTTTCCCGTCCCTGACTAATCCGCTGTTTTAATGAATGTATTTCAAATTGTATTTTACCTTTTATAGTTTGTCATTTTCTTCCTTCTGTCTTTTTAATTGTTTAGACCGTTTTTGATTAATTGTTTATTTACTAGTATATTTATCAGTCTATTTTGTTCCTACTCACAAGTAATTGTGTAACTGTTTGTTCTTTTTTTATTCTTGTATGATACTATTGGTATGTCTTCTTATCTTTTAAATTTCATTTAATCTGATTTAATCACTAAATATAGTTTTCCGATCTGTAGGCTTTGTGGTTAAAAAAACCTAAGCTCTTAGCTTAGGTATTTTAAAACCACAAAGTAAACTTAGATGGGTATGAATAGGGTAGATATGAGAAGAGGCTTTAGAGTCTCAATCTCGCCCAAAATAAAGTCCGTTTATTATTATTATACATTTTATTCCATTTTTTCTCAGCACTGCTGGATTACACAAGGGTACGGGCATAAATACCAAGTACTCCCAGAGTACAATATTTCTGATATTATGATAATGAATTACAAACTAAAATTTAAAATTTTCCTTGCAATATGGCATGTTGAAATAATAACAGGCTTTTGAATTTTTATATAAACGTTCTCTTTTAAACTAAAAGTTTCCAGGCTATTAAAGAGTTCTTTTGGGATTATACCACTGTCCGATGACACTACGGGCATTATTATAACTTGTTTCATACCCCAAAACCTTAATATTTCATTCGCTAGTTCTACGTATTTGTTTCTTTTTTCATAATTTTTTTGTGTGTTATCCTTTAAAGGGACTGCTATATCTATCAGAAAAACGATTTTGTTTTCTTTTTTATTATTATAGCTTGGATAGGATCAGGGGACTCAAATTTTAGCTGAAATAAAATAAACTGAAATAAAAATAAACTATCATTATTATTATTGCTATTGGATTACACAGATCAAAACCTTGGTTAAGAGATTCTTTCCAAGGGTGTGAATCATGACGGGTGTGATGAATGAACTAGAGGTATAGAAACACTTCAAAAGTCGTCTTTGTCACCGTACTTGGTCGCTACTGATTCCGGAAACAACATAAAGACCCGGATTACTGTCCTTTTAAGAAGAATTAAATTTATGTACATTTCAATAGCCATGTTATTATCTTCAGGGATAGAAGAAAATTACCCCTGAACGCTGACAAAGACGGCATTCGGAGAGTTGTTAAAACTTCTAAACTATTCTATTTCACGCATGAGACTTATTTTATAATGTTATATCCACTACATTTCAAAATTTTACAGCCAGCATTGCGACTATGATAGAATTCTGCGGTTGGAATTCTTTCCAGGTGAGAAGATCTGATTACTAGCTTATTGAAAAATTCGTAGGTTCAGAACTTTCATTCCATTGGGCAAAATAATAAAACATTTCAAGTATTACCTGAAATGATGTCTCTGGGTGGATGACTTGAACGTAAGCTGTAACTTAGATAACTTTATGGAACCATAAATAACTAACTGGCTTTGGAATTTCTTGTCCGAAGGATGTGAAACACGGACTTTCTTGATGTGCGTGTTTCGCACCCATTTTGTTTACATTCGAGGGAGTGCCAATAAAATGTGGGTTAGATGCAAGTAGAAGTTTATTTGAGAAAAGAAGAGAAATATGAGTAATGTAGGAGATCGTCTAAGTACATACACGATGTGCTAGTTTGAGGAGAATTGAAGAGTTCTAAAAGAATTCGACCAATGATTCAAAAGAATTTAGTCAAATGTCAAGAAGTAAACCTAGCTAAAGAGATAGATACAAGGATGGATTCTGAGACAATTATTGAAAAGGAAAAAGACAAATCTCTAGAATTTAAAAGAATGAGTATTAAGAAACTAACAGGATACAGCTATCTTAATATAAGAAAATGGAATCGTCTGTTTCAAAAATTTTGACTCAAATCATTCAAGTCTTCATACTTTCTATATTAGATATATTTTACTCCGTGCTGGATATCCCACCCTGTCACTCATATTTATTGAATTAGAAATGGTCTAGAGTTTTGTTAATAATTGATAAGACTAATAGATGATAATTACCAAATTATTTCTCGTAGATATGATTGAATTCATCAGGAGAGGAAATATCAAATTTTAATCTATTCATCTACCATTAAAAAAAATACTCATATATTGCAATACAAAAAACTCAACGGCCGTGAATAGGCCGGTGCTCTCGGATAGCCAAGTAGGGGCAGCGTGTCCGGATTCGGTAAAAGCGGTCCCGGGTTCGATTCCCGGTGGGAGGCTCTGTGCGAAACGACATAAGCTATCCAAAAACTTTTAATGAAACTTCCACTATAGCAAATGTGCCGTTAAAAAGAAAACTTATCGCAGGATTGGAAAGTCTTTTCGCTGTAGAAGTAGTACACCTAACATCTTAGATTAATGTAGGCCAAGAAACGTTGTAGTTTATTTTGTAGAATGGGACATCCCAACCAGTCAATCGTAATCTTCAGTTTGATCGGTAGGTGTTTCCTCATAGATCTTACTCATCCGTTTGTCAGAGAACATGATAAAGGAAGGTTGGGCAGCCATGTCGGAGAAGAACAAATTTTCGGCCACCAAACCTGAAGAGAAGGTGAGTTGGGTGGAAATATTGGAAGGGAAAGAGCGAATGAGACAATGAGAAATGGGTAGAAAGGCGAGCGATGGGGGTTGAAAGAGACATGTGGGGGGGGCGGCGGGGGCTGGCGACTGTCTGCCGCCAGACCAACGCGCACACACCCCATTCAAACGGCAATTTCGCTCATTCGTGTGGATTTTTATAATTCGACTCCGCATAAAAGACTTCCGTTGAATATGCTCCTGGGAAGTTTTGTTCGCGGCCCTACCACGATTTAAGTTTGCACAATCTATTCGTGATAACATGACCCCATAGACTTTGAATAGTCCTCAATTTACTACGTGAAATCAGCTGCGAGAGTTCTAATACTGCAGGTAAACTGTATATGAATAATTGCTGTTTTTGAAAAATCCTTTTCTTTCTTAATTTTGGTATCCACTTCGTTCATCATTGTTAAAATAATGCAGCGGCAACATTTCATTTGTAAGGATGGAAAATTTATCCATGAATAGTATTCAGCGTTTTATTGAGAATAGTTTACTCTTATGATAGTGGTTAACTACTTCAAAAGAAAACTTGACTCATTCTAAGGATATTTTTTTTACACCTCCGATATCGTTGGTGTTTTCCTATAGGTTTTATTTGTTTTCTAAGTGGTAACTTAGATTTTTTTGAAACCTGCAAAATATTTCCCACTATTTTTATTTTATCGTATCCCTAAAATATCTTCCTTGGAATATTTAATAGAATAGGGCTAGATGTAATATGAGACTTGTTAGTCTCAATCTCGCTCTTCAATTAAGTCATTATTATATAAGGACGAGGCAGTTTCGTGGATTGACCACATCTTTATACAATTATTCGGAATTATTTATTGATTTCCATTCCGTTTTAATTTACTTAACTAATCCTCTTAGTTAATGCTTCTGATAATTACTGCTTTTCTCTGGATTTCTGCAGGTATTTCTACTCGGATAATGAAGAAAAACAATGTAATTTTCCACACTTTTAGTGTAGTGTAGCATCTTCTTCCACCAGAAGATGCTACTCCGGTAGCGAAACCGGTCGTCAGTAAAATAAAAGTGTGGAAAATTACATTGTTTTTCTTCATTATCTGAAATAGCTTTCCACAAAGTAACGCTTGATCATATAGATTTTATTTCTACTCACATTTTATATCGTAAAAGTATGATTTTCTACAACGTGATGTTCTCTCAGAAAGCCTAAAGTTGAGTTTCTACTTATCCTGCGGTATAAGATCGAGTATGAGCAAAACCGAAAATCAGCCAAGGTATCTAATGCTATCACAAATACAGGGGAATCTAATTAATTCGAGTATAAGCCTACGGTGGGAAATCCGACGTCGCCCGATCAGGACGTCCGATCAAACACGTTTTTTTTTCAATCCTACAACTCCCGACAGACTGCATGCGATTGCGCAGAAAACATATTCTACGCATAACGTCTTCACGTATTTCTTGAGAATCATATTTATAATTAAAATTCGACCACAAAAGTATTCTTGAATTTAAATTGTAGGAATCATCGGACTATATAGCACTGAGGGTCTTCTGGGACTCGGCTCAGTACTCTATTCCGTGTAACTTTTATCGCTCTGACGTCGGAGCAATTCTAAGTACAGACAGAGTCAGATCGTTCAGCATTCCACAGTAATACACAGCTATTCTCTAAGTGCTTTGATTTTCAGTTTTCTCGTTACGTCTCCGCTCACGTTCAAGTCGTCGTTTTCCTCCCGAATCTTACTGGAATGTATTAAGTGTTTGTTTTTAGTCCTGATTATTCCGTAATACGAGGCAAGATTTTTGTACGAATTACTATCCTTATTCAAAATCCATTCATTTCTTTCTTGGAAAGTAAATATTGTCACTAGAAATCGAAAAAGTGTGGGTCTCCAGGTCCGTACTGAGCGTGACAACAGGCCCGTGCTCGGAGTGTTAAATTGTGAATATTAACTTCGTAAATGAGGTATGATAGTTCATTTGGAATTACCCTCACCTACTAATATAATAATGAGTATAATAATGAAAATAATTGGTTAGGGCTCAACTTAAAATGCGCGTGCTATAACGTTTGCCATTCATCCTCTCTTCCTGCAATTACCTCACTGCAACTTCTTTCCCATCCGTCCCAGTTTCTCCCTCTCTGGAATGACCGGAAGGAAGCCCCGACCTCTGGAATGGTCAGTGTCTACTCCATGCGTAGACTGTCGCCCTTTCACGTGAAAACTAACAGTGTCACGCGTAAAGACCTAGAAATGGTGTTCACTTTCCGTGTCCTCCCGAGACAGATACTTTTACGTCTCCACTTCCTTCCTTTCCTTCGCCCACGCCCATCGGATTCAGTTTAGGCATCTTTGCAAAATTAATATGGTTCAGCCATGCGAGAACGATCTTCCATCAATTATAAAAATCTGTATGAGAAATTCCATAAAGATAAGGTTTATTAATCAATATTCGCGATCCCTTTATTCCATTATAAGTCGTTATAAAGATAAGAAAGATGGATTAAATAATTTGTTAAAGTGATGGAAAATAAATTTGAATTGCCACGCCACAATCCCAAGGCTAAATTTCTTCTCGGAGAGTGGGAGGTCTGGGTTTGAGTCGCAGTAATGTCGTTATTTTCCACTTCTGTTTAGCCTTAGCTAAAGATTTGTAATCATTACCTGTCAACCATCTTTTCTTCATTGTAATCTATAAGACAAATTCTATAAAGATAATAAGTGAATGGTCAAACAGTGTCATAGATTTAAAAAATTATGCTTAAAACGATTCATGAAATTTATAATTTCAGAATAAATTTACGACCTATTCATTTTTGGAGCAATATAGATTCATTAAAACGCTCAGGGGCGATGTTTTCCCCAAATATCGTAGTAAAGTTCTGGTTATAATTCCATTTTTTCTCTAAACTCAGTAAGTTTTACATGCATCACCTTCTAAAGAGATGAGTTATTATTGGGTATAGATTAGAGTCAGAGATCCAGGATACTTCGCCAACCAGAATCATTTGTAGAAGAAATTAATATTATTGAGACATTTTACTATTGAGTCTCTAAAATATATATATCATGTTATATTTCACCGCTAGTGAAGAATAGTGAGTAACATTTTATGTTAGAAATATCAGCATTTCTCGTTTATGAATGTAAGCTTATAAAGGACTCCATTCCATTAAAAATTAATATATAGTATAATTATTAATACTAATATTATAAGTCTATATTCACTCTTCTCCTGTTCAATTATAAGTCGTTACGATCTATAATTAAACCATATGAATTATGAGCAAAGAAAAGGTAAAAATTTCACAAATCATATTATCGATTGATTATATCAATTTCATTTTCGACCTTTGACCCAAAGATATAAAAATTTAATGCAATTTTATGTTGATAATCTATCGTTGAAGCAAGATAATGTATGGTCTGTAATTAATGATAAGGTTGTATAATGTAATTAGTACTGTGTACAGTATTTTGTAGAGTGAGGTAAAAGTTTAATGTAAATTAGTGCTGTAATAATATTGCCTCCAAACCATTACTCCATATAAATTATTTGAATTAATAATACCTAATAAGAGCGAAATGTTCTGAAAGAAAAGAATGTTTCCGTTGCTCAATTTAAATTGGCATTTTGGTTCAAAATTTTGAATTATCCGTCTTTTTTAAATATACCTTTCAATTTATAAAGAAATATGTAAAGTTTAATTTTTATCGATACAATTTACTTCTACTTTTATACTTCATACTGTTTGTTTGTGATTCGTGTCATACAAGCAAAATTTCGTTTAGTAAAAATATAATTATATGTAAAACAATATAGCGAACAATTATAACTAACCTAAAATAAAATTATCAACAAAATTTAATGAAGCATATGATTGATCTATGATTAATTCTCCCTATAAAAGAAGGCATAGAAATGAATGTATCTATTTTCCTCATTTTCCATATTTATGGCGATTTGAATATTTTTGTATAATATTCCGTAAGGAATTATACCGAATAAATTTCATTAGAGTTTCACAAAATTAAACTCTCAAACAACGAACTATTTGAAAAAAAACCTCGGGAAAAATAATTTCTAAGCCCAAATGTTTCCTCTCGGATGAATAGCGATTTTAAAATCATATAAATTCCAAAGAAAATTTGCGCGCATAATTTAAGGAAGGAACGAAGGGGGAGACGCGGAAATATGGACCTGGAAACTTTATTAAGATTTATTACACGGAATTCCAGCGTCGAAACACCAAACCGGCCGATTGGAATTTTCATTTTCGCGAAGAAATAGCCACTGATTCGGATTCAGATCAATGGCGATGGGATATTTCCGCGATCACAAAGCCATCGGAAGAATATTCGCTCCCTTTAATCAGTTTGGATTCGATAGAATGCACCCACGAGGTCGGAACGAATTCCCTTCCGAGTCATTTAAAGCGAAACACTTTTTGCTGATCGGAATTTAATATTCGGAACCCAAGCCTCTCTTTTTTATGTCTAAACGGCGTATTTTTTAATTGTATCGTTACGATCCTGTTAGATAAAATTGATTCCCCGCCTGTAGACCGGTTTGGAGTTTTAGACTGATTGTAACTGATCGGATTCTGAACATGTTATGTTATTACTTGAAGCGGCACAAAGTATATGTAAATTTCGTGCTGATGGAATTTTCTATAATGAACGGGAGAAGTAGACAAGAAACTTTAATATATACTACACCGCAAAAAAGTAATGTTTGGATTTTCGTGGTTAAGTTTCTTGCTACTTTTCTCGGTATTATCGATTACCACCAAGTAAAGGCCAAAACCATTTCCGCTATTCTGTTATTAAGTTACAAAAATTGAGCTTCTATATTAATTTTAACCGTTGCTCTAAGACAGGGTTTCCCAAACCTTTTCTGCAATGAAACACTTCGCAAACCTGGGAAGTTTAACGGAACACTAAACTTATATTTAGGTTAGGTAATTCTACTTGTAAAATAAAAAAAAATCATTTAATGACAACAAATTATTTATTTGGTAATTATTTTAAAATGTAAAGCTATAATATTGTAATAAAAACTTAAAATATGAATTAATGAAACATTTAATGAATTTTATTCTCCAATTCTCCATTGACACCCCAAATTGTCGCGGAACACCTATTCAGGCTCAGCGGAACACCGTTGTTCCGCGGAACATAGTTTGGGAAACTCTGTTCTAAGATATCGAAATCTTCAATGTTCATAGAAACCACTGCTTGGGTAGTGACTTTGGGGTAAGTCTCCATCAGGAAAGAAAACTTAATATTCATTTAGATAATCTCTTCTTCTTTAATACTGATTGATTGAGATTCATTCTGAAATTATGGAAAAATGTCTGAAAGAAGAGCCGCACAATAAAATAATCAACTGTTATTACAAAACTGGGATCAAGAACTTAAAATATGAAAAAACACCCTAAAATTTCGGTTTTCCAATGTATGGTAAAATTGTCAAAATTGTGTCCAAAAATCAACCCAGACTATAATTTGACACCATTAGCATTCCTCTAATTTTATCCCTATAATTTCGGTTTCGACACATTTAGTTAAAAATATTCCAGTGATAATAACCAAACGGAGTGATCTTGAGAGGACAAAATTAATTCAGGTAGCAACAATTCTTAGAATTATGTGAGACTCCTTTCTTTAACAAACAAAACGGTTTGTTAAAATGTTCTGGCCGGGTAGCTTAGATGGTTAAAGCAGACTCCCAGATAGAGGAAGATCCTTATGTGCAAAGTTCACCCTCAACCCTTTCCTTGTATATAACTCTTTTCTTATTTAAGATCCCTATTCCTTCAAATCAGATTTCGTAACAAATGTCTACAGGAATTGCCTCCCTGAATATGCAATATCTGAAGCACACATATACAGTACTATTCTCTGCCTTTAGACCATATTTCTTTACTTATCTTACCGTTATATGGGGAAATAAAATTGTTACTGGCTGTTGGGCAACAGAGGTATGCCATTATCGCTAAGAAAAAATACAAACTATTTATTTGTTATGATAAATTTGGTGATAAAAATAACTATTTAATCTCACTATAATATTGGCGAAGAGAGATATCAGATAAACGTAAGTGAAATATAGACCTAAATGCTTTCAACTTTCACTTCTCACAAGAGAAATGTTTCGTCCATATTTGACCCATTTTACATTTATTAGAGGTTTAAAATCTTCAAACGCCGTCTTTGTCGGCGGTCCTCCTCTTACTTGCCGGTAGTCGGATAAAGCAAGAAACGAATGCCAAACTATAATTGTGCCCAAAGCGCTTTTTTAATAGCAATGCTACCGTCCTCAGGGGTCATGGAATTCAAAGATTTACAAACCTTTGTATTTTATGACCCCTGAGAACGGTAGCATTGCTATTAAAAAAGCGCTTTGGGCACAATTATAGTGCGGCATTCGTTTCTTGCTTTATCCGACTTCGTGAAGTAAGAGGAGGAACACCGACAAAGACGGCGTTTGGAGATTTTTAAACCTCTAACTCATTAATAGCCGTGTTCCAATATTTATTTATTTACACCATGTTACCTTTTTTCATGTAAATTTATTATTCAAACGAATATTCATTTAATGGAGTGTTTTTATGCATGATATTTCTGTGTACACCATCGCATTTCCGCAGTGCTATATGATTCCGGGTCACCGGGCATTATATAGCATATCATATCAATGTACATCATCCCTACCCCGCCTAGAAGGTCTGAAACGTTGTACCGATACACCCTTTATACAGTATAGCGTATACAAGCACATTAAGCCCATCTAATGCATATGAACGTTTTCATGCAGGAATCTCCCATTTGGCTGACCTCGTAACGCATGTCGAAGGTCACGATCTTCTCCCAAATGCGAGAATGGAACTGGATTTCATCTCCCGACATTCACTCCACCCACGATAGATGAAGAGTCAGATTGGTGCTCCTGAGTTGCGTGGTGCTTCCCTCACCCCACGACACCTCTGCATCCTCTCGTCGGCAGCAGGTAATTAAATTGCTTTCGTGGTCATGGCGACCGGGAATGGGGAATGTTTGGAAAAGGAGGGCGGCGCACTCTCCTCCCCTGTGCATCACACCACTACATAGAACACAACTAAAAGGTCCCTTGCGCTCTACCGAAACTATTTCATTAAAAGCTGTGCTCGTTACCGCTCAGACTGTTCCATGTGATCCATTTCTTCAACTTTCTTATTCAAATCTCATTAAAAACAAAGTTTAAGGAGTGTTCACTGAGTCCCGATGATGTTAGCTGTATTAAATTGTCTACCTTTTCATTTATAAGAAAGGGTATCGTATATACTCGAGTGTAAGCCGACCCGTATATAAGCCGAGAAACCTAATTTTATCAAAAGAAACAGGGAAAACTAATCGACTCGAGTATAAGCCTAGGATGGGAAATGCAGCAGCTACCGGTAAAAATGTTACCAATACCATCATAATAGTAATTATACCAAGAGTAATTGAGGCATCAGTAGGTTAGTAAAGAAATTGACAAAGAATTGTTAGGATTAAGGTCTTTTGTTATAAGATAGTTTGGATTTCCTGGTGATCTTGGAATATATTTTTTTTGCATTAAACTTTCTTTCTGCGCATTCTAAATTAAGTTTCGCATTTTCCATTATTGAGGCAGTAGCTGTATGAATTGTAAAAGCCATGTATTGTATACTGTAAAAATGCATATAATGTAATACATAGATTTGTAATACCAATATGCGGATCGGGTACTAAGTACTTATAAATATTTAGCTGTAAAATTTTTACATGGTAATATTAAAAAGATAGATAAAAGCTTGTTTCAGTTTTATTTTGGCTTAAATATCCCTAGCTGAACTTAAGTTAAAAGAAAGAGGATAAATAATCATAAATTTCCAATTAACTCTTATTCATTCTGGTATTTCTCTTTAAACCACATCTATATTCCATTAAATTTACTATAGAGCTCATAAGCTATCATAAAATACGAAATAAGGCTCTGAGACACGGGAATAGGACTACTAATAAGAGCCTATGTACTAAAGTTATGGAAGGAAAGGTGACTAGAATACGATAAGGAAACAGAAAAAGATATGTTAAAGTATTAAAGGAAGGGATACAAATAACAATTCGTGTGGCATGTGGTTTCTATTCGTGCTAATGATACAAAGACCAACTGAGGGAAAAAACAGAATTTCATATTGCGCTGCTAGAGATTATTAGCAGGTTTAAAAGTGATAACGGGTGAAATTTTCGGGATAAATGTTTCTCACCTTTAGGTTGATGTAATATATATATATAACAAATAAAACAAAACACGCATATTTGGAAAAGACGACTCTTCCTTTATGGGAACATATGTATACCATATAATATTATACGAAAGTAGAGCTCCTACAAGATGAAGAAGTGAAAAATAACGCATGACATACTAGAACCTTTGATAGCGTGAGGAGTTAATTGGCCCTTAGTACCATATTAACTCTAGATCGGAATGTAAAAAACTTTTAAGAATAATCCGAGAAGATGGACATAATATTCCCAGAATGCTCCATATGAGTTGATGGTTTACTTCCCCATCCAACTAAGATTTTTTGACACTAGATGCATTACCATATTCGCATTTGAGTAAACGAAACAGACTCAGGCTCCACTTCGTGGTATTCGTGAATAAAAAAACGGCTTTATTATGTATCCTTTTACTTCACCGCACGAATATAGTATACACGAACCGGTTTTGTAGCTGAGCTACATCATCAGCGAAGTAAAAAGATTCATAATTAAGCCGTTTTTAGCAGTTGAGGCTCCTAGGTTGCTTCTTATGAAATTACGCTGCTAGTCATGAGCAGACACAATACAGGAAGTGCACTGTTATAGCGGTAAAGAGAACATCGTCATTGCAATGCATGTTTACTTTCGAGTTAGTCATTTCTCGTACAGTGAACAACGCACTTTAAACTCCTTTCTCTCCAGTCGAGGGCAGCGCTTTAAAAGGTCCTTTTCATCCAATATTAACTTTTAGTCTCCTGCAACGCACGCACTTTTGGGTTAATTCTCTTCCTTGTCCCCCCAGTGACTCACTCCCCCCTTGTCCAGCGATGCCTTGTTATTGAAAGGACCTCCCTTTCCAATCCACCTTCCGTGCCTAGCACGCCTCGTACCATCAAACAACCCGTCCCCACCCCCGCCGCGATTTCCCCTCCATTACACAGTGGGGTAGGTCCCCCCTTCGGCACGAGACCGCCTTACATTGTTGCCCTTGATTACGCGGTGAATGGCAGCCAGAGATGCGATCCCCAGAGGAAAGAGATCCCGTTTAAGCTCCTTAAGCCTCGAGAGAAGCCCTCGGAAAAATGGAGCAAAGGAAAGTAATGAATTAGGGCGTGATTACCCGATGGCCAATTACGGAGATGATGGGATGCGAAAGAATTTTTCCATTAAAATGGATCGTGTTCTTTGAGATCTCTGAGAGGTCAAAGGTCCCCATGTCCCGTGTATGTGTCGTTCAGTCAGGAAATGGGAAGCGTAACAATCGAGCTGTTTGCTTTCGAGGTGATCATGCCAACAGCTTCTTCGGAGTGCACTTCTTTTCCGTCATCTACAGCCCTTACATTCAGACTTCGCCTCTAACGAATCTATAAACTTTCCTTCATTACCTTTCATTCCGCACACCAACCTTTTAACATAACATCTCTACTACAAAGCACAACAATACTAGATAAACGAACGAAGAAGTTGTCCTAGTACGCTACGTTCTAACCGCGAGTTAAATAAGGTAATCAATTAATAGTAGTAAATAGGGGCATTTTCACTAAAGATCTGCCACGCGATATAGAATGGGAATCTTAAGAGAATAGAAGATGTAAACAAAGACACAAGTATCTTAATAAATTAATGGTTTAAAATCTCCAATAGCAGTCATTGTCCGCGCTCCGCATCTAGTTGTACTGGTATTCGGAGACAACAGGAAGTCCTAGATTACCGACCTTCTAAGAAACACCCAATGTATGTACGTTTCAATAGCAATGTTATCATCATCAGGGGCAAAGAAGTACGTTCTAAAAGGATGTGACTGACATACGAGAAAGATCAGGGAATTAAATTTATATAAATACCACGCGAGACGCCAGAAGTGTAGGGCTGGGGTGGGGTGTTGTAACATCAACATTATTTTCTAATGTACCCTAGGGAAGTTCCCTAATAGACTTCGGAAAGAACAACCAGAAGAAATTATTTGTTTACCCGATTACTTCTTTGTGACGTTTTGTCGATGCTTCTCAGGGATCGCGCTCGTTCTTTACTGGAACGAAAATTACATTTTCCGTTTAAACGTTCTGTACCGATGAATTTGTTTCTGAACGCGATGAAAATGATTCTTTTGGTAATTAGATTTTCTCACCTGGATCAAATTCCAACCGAGGGATTCTATCATAGCCGTAGCGCCATTGTCGAACCTGAAATCTCCTCTAACGAAAGGAGCTGCTCTGTGTAAGACCATCTCTATATCTGAGACAAAAGCTACTTCAATTGGATCCTTAATAGCACAGCAGTATTAGACTAGGCCGAATAAAATAAAAATAAGCTATTTCTTTGATTCTTGATGAGCATGTCCTCAGCGTTCTGTCAATTAAACTTTGCATTCTATTCCACTCTCTTATCTTTCTCTCTTATATCTCGAATATGTTCTTTAAAAGATAAGTTACTTTTAAACTTAATTCTTAAGTATTTGTTGTGACGCACAAACTCTATGGGATATTATATATCCCGAAATTTGATACTATGGGGTAATAAAGTTGTGAATGATGAAAATCATCGTAACGTATTTCTCGATATTCAGATCAAGCTACCAATCTTTAGACCATCTTGGTGTGAAGTTCTGGTCGTTCTGTGGTATACGTTTATGCCTTATATTCTAAGTTTGGTAATTGAATATAGATGAATGTCTCTGAATACTCAAATTGCCAAAATAAAGTCCTCATTATTTTATTATAGCATTCAACAACCTTCCTTAAGGCCATCCTGTGGGTTAGATAAAAGAAGAGACTTTTATCCCAAAACTGGCCCAAGTAAAGACGTTTTATATTTCTTGTCCTTTCTCTTTTTGACCAGTCAAATTCTCATCAAGTATCATATGTCTCAACGGAGGGGGCGAATCCTGTTTAAGGCATGGATTTCAATCATGTATTTAGATATATCCTCGATTATACCAAAGCGACTGTTAAAGTTTGAATGAGGGCTCCCGGATAGTCATGTGGACAGCGCGTTTGCCTTTGGTGAAAGCGGTCACGGGTTCGATTCCCGGTGGGAGCCAATGTGCGAAATTACCTCAGCTGTCGAAGCACTTTTAGCAATACTACTACAAAAGTTTGAATGAATTATGTCAAACCACCGTACATAGTAAGATACGAGATATGAGACAATCAAATTACTATTAGAATTGACATATTACGATAAGTGAGCCTGATGGAGGGGATTCAATATTATTTTAAATTTCATTCTAAAAGGATATACAAACTTAGTAATTAAATAAATCACATTACAATACTCATCAATGCGATGAGAATTCACGAAGAAATGATTTTCGGAAGTACGGATTTTCTTCAGGGTGAAGGATCATTTACCAGCATCATTGTTGAGTGGATGACGTCACTCGTATTAATAAACCACTGTCTTCACCCGAAATCAACCCTATGGTATCACATCCTATGGTAGATTAATCGCGCAGCGAAAGCTTTCTCATCGGTCTAATGCAATGAGGAGTTGTAACGACTATATGTAAAATAAAATCTTTACATCTAAAGTAAAAGTAGTATGCCAAGGAAGTAACAGTCAGTTAAGTATTGAAGCTATTAATTTAAAAATATCTGGTCTTGGCATATGAGTTGTTTTAAGTGCCGTCTGCAATGTGTTAGCAGGTAACAAAATTTCATCCGTTAGCATAATAAAGACTCAGAATAGCCATAATAGAAACAAAGAGCTCGTATATATCAGAAATCAACTAGAATACATATATCGGACAAATAATACATAAAGGAATTAGTCACAAATTATAACACAAAAAATCTGCAAAAAAGCGTGTAAAGTGGCATCTACCACCAATCAGTGGAAACAAGGCATCCACGTTCCAAATCACTATGAAAGATCTCATCAGATCAAAGGAGAAACAGAGTGAAAAATAGCGACATGACGGGGATTCGAACCCAGGTCTCCCACATTCCGAAAAG
This sequence comes from Sympetrum striolatum, assembly GCA_947579665.1. Classification (NCBI taxonomy): domain Eukaryota; kingdom Metazoa; phylum Arthropoda; class Insecta; order Odonata; family Libellulidae; genus Sympetrum; species Sympetrum striolatum. Next base: position 51,152,717 of record OX388351.1, on the reverse strand, counting down.
GGATTCTAACTGCTGAATGGTAGTTTAGTGGGTCTGGCAGTAACCACTAGTGCACTACGTGCAAAGTTATTTCCTTTCCTCGTTCCCTACGTCATCAGACCCCTTGAAAAAACACCATCCGGCCTAAATAAGCAGTTAATGGACGAAGATTTCGGACCAAATATCGAAATTTGAAGAGATGGTGGGGCAATAGGCATCAAGAGGTTCGAAGGAAACTAAATAACCTGCCGACGAAGCATCTCTCAAGAATTACGCGGAAAACGCATTACATATTCCCGGAAAGATATTAATTTCACCTCTTCCTTGGAGAAACTCGAAAAATTAATTTTTTCTTAATTTGCTGCCTCCTTTCTCCCTCTCGAATGTAATGAGAAGTCCGTGATGGGCAAATTGACTCCCATCTCTCCTAAGAAACGCTGCAGAATTCCCCCTCCTAATTATTCTTTTATTAACGTCTCGAGCGAAATAGCTGCTTGGGAGTCGTTGATTGATATTAAGCGGAAAACGAGTAATAATCTGCCATGTTTAAGGCAGGAGATTGTCCAATGGAAACCGGTTTTCTAATTAGGGAAAGAATTTTCCTAAAGGAGCGCTTCCTTGGGATACGTGGTTATTTTCAGAAAAGATGTTATAAAAGATACACAAATAGCAATAAGGATTTTCCATTTAGGTTGAGCATGATAATGATCTCTTTACTAGGATTCTCCTCCAATGTATCCGTGTCTATAGGAAGTACTTCTTTACCCTATTTTATCCATTTGCCTTACTTTTACCTTAAATTTACAATTTAACGTTTACTCCTTCACATGAACTTATTGATAGTGTATTTATACTTATATTCTGTGATTTTTCTTTCTTCTTATCTTCTTTATATTACTATCGGTAGGTTTTCTCAGGTTTTTCATACCCTATTTCTATTTGGATGTTTGCTGCAGTAAAATATACATTTTAATTTTAACATAGCATAAATATCTAATAAAGGATGCATTTTCCCCTGAGAATCTCTTAGGTTTTTACATCCGCAATTCTTCTCATTTTTTCTCTCACTATCACTTTAATTTTACCATTATATAATAAAATACTAGGGGTTAAATGGAAGAAGTGACTTTCAGCTTAATTCCTTCCGGAAAAAGATGTATTATTATTATTTTGAGTTATATATTATTATAAGTTATACGTTATAATATGTTAAAATATGGGAAAAATGTTTTTTTCCTTTCTTCTTCTTACTATTTTTAAACATTTTTGTCATTTTTGAAGATGTATATTTATGTTTCTTAAGAAGTTTTTCTCTTTATGCCTTTTTATATTTTTTTCTCTTCTAAAGGTAAAATGCACTGGGCTAGTTTTGATTACAGATAAATTAGTTCAGATTTACTTATTGCATAGTTAATTTTCTTTTATTTCATATTCTTCGTATTTCTTGTCACCGCAGCACTACTTGTTCCTTCCTTGTTTTTATACGGTGAGCTCTGAGCTGTTTTATTAATGCATTTTATAACATTTTGTGCTATAGACGTTCTGTCGACAGACCTTATAGTCTGATGAAACGCACCTTTGTTAAATTAAATTTTTTTAAAGTCTTTTAAATCAATCTCGCCCGAATAAATGGTGGGTGATTAGTATGCATTAGTGGTTCTGCTCTTATAACAAGTAATACATTTTTCTTGATTTTTTTATGTGCCCCTTATCAGTTAAATATAAAAATATAATTAGATTTAATTAATATTTAATAAATATAGCCTCCCTTGGTGTCGAGGAAGGGCCGCTTGGCATACTACACTACTGGAGCTGTTGTCTCTAACCGCCACTAACTAAAATTGTTAGTCTAAATCAATCAAAAATTGCTGTATACAATGGTATTTATAATACAGAGCCGGACGCTGTGAAGAGTCACGATAAAGAAGTGAAGAATAACTTTGCTGCATCCATCGTATTTTTTATATAGACAGCATTTTCAGGTACCTGATGTCGGCGTTGTTGTCGAAACCGATATTTTCCTATGGAATGCAAAGTTACTCTTCGCTTATTTATTCTGATTTCATTTAGGACCCGTAGATATTAAAATTTTAAGAACTCACATCACCGAAAACTCTGGTCTATCTCAGGAAAATGAGCGATGGAACATGACCGTGACTTGATGTATAAATCTGACATTGACCAACTTTGGTGGCCTCAATTATTTTAATTTCCTCAAAAAATATTGAAGGATAGAAGCTATTCTAAAGATCTGATAGAAAACAATGTCGGCATAACTTGATGTTTCGTGAACTATATTAAATATTTTCTATTAATGGCGACGTATTTTAGATATTAAGTAATATATAGATAAGAATAAATAGATGAGGGAAAATTATTTGGGATTTGTGGTATAGAGTCTTGCAAACAAGCTTTCAAAAGTAATGACATACTAACTTTTCCATGCAAGTATGAAACAAGGAGAAAAAATATATTGCAATATCCGAAACACAAACTAAATTATTTGAAAATAGTCCACAGTAGAATATGGGTAGGAGGATATACAACAAATTAACAATTGATATGAGACAAAAACTGTCTACAGATAATGCAAAATTCTTTGAAAAATTTAAAAGGTTCTTGATTAATATTATTCTGTAAGACTGTTTATTGAAGATTTTATTATAAATATGTAATACGGTATAAATTATTACTTAAATAATAATTGCTCTGTTAATGTATTAGGCAATGAATTTTGTATATCATGTACTACGTAACGTAACAAGTTTATATTTGTAAAAAGAAATTGTAATAATTGTACAGTACTGAGGATATAACAACCTGCAAACAGTGCTTTTCTGTGTACTGATAATGTTGAAAGTGTTTTGCATTAATAACAAATTCTATTCTCTTCCTTTCTATTGGTTTGAATTCGTAATTGTATATATTGCTAAGTTTTCATATTCACAAAACATTGAGATATACTTGAATAAATACCAACTTCTAACAGCTCGTAATCTAAAAAATTAAGGATACATCTTCGAAATAATTCATCCTAATTAATTGTCTTAGACGAATACAAATTTAAATCTGGGGAGACATATTTTAAAGAAGTGGTACTCACAGATAAGTGACTGAATTTGAGGTTTTTACCGGTCGCTTTCCTAAAAGAGAAGGTAAAGATAAATTAATAGGCACAGTGCACATTTCTTAAATAAAATGGGGAGAAGAAGAATTTTACAACAAACAAACATATTGTTATATTACAAGCAAGAAAAGAGCGCTGTTAGAGGTCAATAAGATCTTTATTAGGGCAAGATTGAGACTGAACATTTTTTTCTTCCATACCTTTCCTCAGATATGTAAAGCACGTCAGCACAATGTAGAGAAATAAAGATAGACCGGAAAATTGGTTATAATAAAAGCCTAAGGTTCTTCGAAATCTTCTGAAAATAAATCTAATCGTAAGAAAAAATCCACTACAGGATAACAAACACGAAGAAGGAGGGTGTACAAAACCGGTGCAAACCTACTGATGGTACAAGCTAATAGATGTAAAAGAAAGTGCAACGTGAACAACATATAAGCAGTTCTAAAACAAAATTTAAAAAAATAAAATCGAAAACGTTAAAACTTGCAATAATACACCATGAGAAAATAATCATCATCTTTTTCTTTCCAGGGTATATAGGCATTATGCCTGTTCCGGCTTCATTTGTTCCGTGGAATTTTACCATCCTTTTCTCGGTCTTCCGTCACTTCTTTTGTATGTGTTCTGGATATTGGTCTATTCTTGTGCAACCTTTAACTGATCTTAAAAATTCAGATGATATTATCTGCCTTTATTCATTTTTTGGTGCCCAACATTCTGACCCATACAGTAAGGTAGGGACTACTATCACTTTATAAAACTTTATTTGTATTTCTTTTCTTGTTTTGTTTTTTAAAGTTCTTTCTTTACTCGTAAGCTTCACAGAGAGCCCCGGAACAGGATGAAAAAATAATAAAGGAAGAAAAAATGTATGATGGAGCAGGATTTATAAGCCCGAAAACCAACGGATAAATTGTCAACTGTTTGCAATGACACATCTTATTTGTTTCTTTTCAATGTCGCATCTGATATGATTCGGAAATATGGGAGACAGCGTTGACCCTTAACACGCAAGGGCAAGGACGGCCCCACTAAATAATTTTCAGCTCTCCGTCAAATAAGACCCACATGTCCCCCGCCGCGGTGCGGGTGCAGGCATTCAAGGGCGCGGTGTCCTCAGACTTCGGCACCTTCCAATTCCGACGCCCAAACCCACCCCCTGCCGCCCACGCGACCCATGCGGGTTAGATAGCGCCCTTTCCGTTTCCTGCTCTTGACAGATGTCCCCCAAGGTGGGCTTCGCGCCAATTTACATTCAGGTAGACCGGAAACACTGGATTAAAAGCCCCGTCGCTTTATTCCGCTGTTATGCGCCCGATTACGGAGGAATTCAGGCGACTCGTCCGACGCGTGAACTTGACGCGCTTCGCTGAATTCCACTGATCTTATCAGCGGTTCCCCATTATGTGGGACTCGTGGTCAATGTCTGCGGTGACGGGGGTGGTTTCCACTGAACCATCTTTCCGGGGGATTTTTAGGAATAGATTTTCTATCTTCACGCTTATTACCACATGCTATAAGTCGTACTGAACACGGGTTCTCGACTCTAGGGATGGCGCAAAAGTTTGTATGGGTCCCAGGAGAATGAGAATAACACTGAGTGAGATTTCGTAGTGATTGTTAAATACAAAATAGGCGGTACTTCTTTAAAATTGTAGTAATTAAACTTAATGTGGAATTCCTAAGTTTTTATTTATTTTTGATTTTCACAGTTTCTATGCATAGGGTTAAACACTCTCAAATATCAATTTAATGACTCAAATAGTTGTTTCCAGAAAAATATTGTTTCATGAACACTGTAGGATATTTTTCTAACCAAGTTTTTGGTCACGATTTGCGTATAAATCTTAAAAATTAACAATACAACGTATTTTAAGTATAGGAATACAAGCACCATGTGAAAGAATCGGAAAAGCGAAAAATAAAGGTTGTAATCCTTGGTAAAGAAAATTCTAAACGGATGACACATTTCCAGCTTATTCTATTTATTAAATCTGCAGAATAAGTTTACATAATATCATTATAATTAAAATCATTAGTTTTAATTAGTATATAAGTATTCTACTTATTAAATCAGCAGAATAGGATAAACAAATCAAAGTTAATTATCCAAAAGAAAATGTTAAGAAATTTAACATCATTGATGTAAAATGAAGACGATAGTGATTTCTTCCCCCTTACTCAATATATTATTGGGGTCAACTGACGATTATGATTTCCCAATACCAATTCCAACTAATAGTCACACTAAAAACTTGTAGCTTATCTTACTACAGCAAAGGATAGACTAATGAATGAATAAATAAACATATTCTTTAGAGCAGGGTTTCCCAAACTTTTTCTGCAATGGAAAACTTCGCAAACCTGGAATGTTTAACGGAACACTAAGCAAACCTGGGAAGTTTAACGGAACACTAAGCTTATGCTTAGGTTAGGTAAATCTACTTGTAAAATTAAAAAAATCATTTAATTGCAACAAATTATTTATTTGGTAAATATTTTTAAATATAAAAATATAATATTGTAATAAAAACTTAAAATATGAATCAATAAAGCATTTAATGTCTTTTATTCTCCAATTCTCCATTGACACTCCAAATTGTCGCGGAACACCTATTCAGGTTCAGCGGAACACGGTGTTTCGCGGAACATAGTTTGGTAAAAACTGCTTTACAGTAATCCGTCTCCCTCTACACCTTGTGCGTATTTCAACTCTTGCAGAGAAGAAAAACAACTTATCAGTATTCCTGCAGTAAAACCACCCCTATGAGATGTACTGGGAGCCATTGAACCGATTTTAATAAGATTTACTTAGCCAGGATGTTCACCGCATTATCCAAAGAAATTCCTCAACTCTTCAACATCGCCACACTTGGACATACTCAAAGCTACGGAAACTTTTCATACACCTTTCTAAATATTTTCTTAAGAATTATCTCATTTTTAAACTTTGCACCTTCTATTCTTTATAAAAATCAATAATTTCCTCTGTGACATCGGAATAGAGCTGTAAATGAATAAACTATGAATTTTTATGTTAAGCCAATATATTTCATTATTCCTTCCCGTCATTATTTTAAGGTAATTCAGTAATTAAGGTCTTTATTAGGGCGAGATTGAGAAGTCTCTTCATCCATCTAACCTTTCGTCAATGATATTACATGCATAAAAAAGTTTTGTGTAGGTGAATAGAAATATAAAGGAAAACTGAGAAGGAGTGGATGTAAAAAAAATCCTAAGGTGATATCTTAGGGAAAAAAGATCCACGGCAGGAAAAAACTCACAAAGAACTGTGACAAACTTGCGCAAACCTACTGATAGTACAAACTAAAAGTTGTAAAAGAAAGCTGTACATAACATGGAAATTACAAAAGCAGTACTATAACGAGATTACAAAAACAATAACAAAATAAAATCAGAAACAGGAGAAATTGAATAGTAAATGTGTTATGCAGAAATATTTTTATCTAGTGCTAGAAGAAGTATAGTGTCGTGTTGCTTTTTTATCGTGCTAGAGGGAAACCGTGTTATAGGATTCCGTATTGTAGGTGGACTACCTGTATTAAAGGAAAGAAAGTTGCAGATTTTCTTCACGAAATTTTCTAAATCACTGATTTCCGTTGAGTCACCATCATTCGTCACCGAGTCCATCTCAATAGACAAGTTCTTGTATTTATCTTCCACTAAGATCAGTTTCTTCAAGTCGCCCGCCTATCTCTTCACCACCATCTAATTCTCTGTCTCAATCACTTCAAAGCAACGATTTCAGGTGACAATTCTATGGATTCCGTTTGACCACATCTGTTTCCATTCTTACTTTCCGGCACTTGAGCCTCCCGATTCTTTTGTTGGCACATCTCGAAGGCCCGCTCTCGACGAATACTGGAGGCAACTCACTCTCACCTCCGGCGGGGAGGCGGATTCTTTGGGACCCGCATTTCTGCCCCTCGGCAGCGGAGGAGGAGCCATTTGGCATCGCCTTTCTTCTTTCAATGACTCTAAACTCACCAGATTCGTTGCAAATAACGCTACTCCCAGGCACTTCACCGAACGCATTCATGCGGGAATGTAACTATATAGAGGTTATGAGAGTAGTTATTATTTACTTTCGAATAAATTTATTGGCATAATGCGGGGAGCCGTCGAGGGTAATTTAGGCTCGCTTCGGTGAACTTGTAAGCATAGAAATATCCCCATGAGATTATATCGCATTCCTATGAGATGGGTAGAGTACCTTTGTAAAGATTTCTGTTATCCTAATATATACACAGATTAGGTGGAAGAGAGCCTTTCAACAAGAATTCTGGTAGCAATAACTGGCGTGGTGTTACTTGATGAAATGTTATATTAATGCACCATAAGTAAATAAATACCTAAAACTGGTGATATAGGGCATTTAGATGTTATGCAATATCTTTTACCCCAGCAACATTATTTTAAAGTTGAAAATAACCCGAAATCGTCTGTGAGGAATTTAAATAAATATAGTATTTGCTACAACCACTTCTTCTTTTAGAATAAAGTATAATTTATTTTAAGAATATATTAATTGAACATGATTAAACAGAGGCAAAAAATAATAAAAGCATGTATTCAGTGAGCTTAACTCAATTGTAAAGCTGAAACCTTTCTAACTTTGCAACTATAAAGTAATTATTATCACTAATAGTTTATGAAATTAATTCCACGATTTACAAGCAATGCCATCAATTATGTAAACCATGAAGATATAAAATTTTAATCGATAATTATTTTTTAATATTCCTTGAAAATAATTCTATAGAAAACCATTTCTGTTTCCAAAATGAATGACCACGAGACAAAATCAATTCTTCCAATTAAATTAACAATCTTCTAAGTTTTAAATGACTTAAAAAGACCGATCGCATTCCTGTACTGCGTTAGATTACAAAGTCACTTTCGAATAAGAGACACGGAAAGTTCGTGAGAAAAACAGATACGTAAGCGAGATTCATATAACAGTTTTAAAATCGGGGATTCAACCTAGCTTGTCTGGCAAACAAACAGCAGAAGGTAGATTGCGCGCTCTCGTGCGTAATAATGCGGGTTATTTTACTTCCCTCATGGAATCCTCAGCACTCTGAGAGTGAGGGAAGGTGGGAATAGCTAATCCACGGGAGGTGAGATACGTAGGAATCATGTGGGTACACTCACTTTCCTCTTCTTTGCCCTTCCAAATGCCTCCCTCATATGCGGGCTTACGACTTGCACGTCCCTCGACGACGGATTGATTCCTTTTCAATGATGACGCGAATTCAGCCGATCTTATTGCCAGGGACGGCGGTGATATTTCCCCGAGGGCTACGGGTCCTTCTGGCAACCCATTTACCTAAAACTTATCTCAGAGTACTTACTTTTAACCCTTCGGCTACCAAGGGGGTAATTCAGTTGGCCCAGCGATAGTTTTCTGTGTTATTTAGGTTGAAAATTTTAAAATAATCTCACGCGTCTACGTGTTTGTTCTTCAAGATCTAATTATTTTATTCTCTGAATATTTTTCATCAATCACACATTTTTTGTTTTATTTTAATAAAAAATGCTGGTAAACGATATGCACTCTGTAAAAGAGGTGAAGATAGAAAACTAGAAATACGTTCGTAAGCAAGACCATTCCATCTTTAAGTGCTCCTAATGTGAAATAATTCCTAAATGTTGGTAAAAACCAATCAGGGTATGACTTTTTATAACTTTGTTAAGTTGAATAACCACTTGAAAGGATTGTTGTGAAGATTTTCGAACTGCTATTGATTTTTAATTATGTTTTCCAAGAAAGACATTACTTATCTATCCATTATGATTCATTTTTAAGAAAAATTCATAGTTTTATTGTTTCAACCGTGAAACCAAACATTCAGAACGCAAAATAATTTGGGTTAACCCAGTTATCCACCTTGGGAGAGGTAAGATGTAAAACACCTTGATAGTCGAAAAGGTAAGGACGATTTTAACAGATTGACCTTCTATATAACAACCGAGTATTCGACAAACGCCGCTGGATGACTTTTATTACCATGATGATTATTTATTAGTAGATAGAATAAGTCATTTTAATCTCATTTTGATTTTTTCCCTTTTGATTTAGTGATATTATTTTTTCCTGTAATTAATTATTTTATTTTTTATCCTTTATCTATTTGCAATTCACTATATTGTTAGTTGTTCATCTGTGTTTTAGCGGTTTTTTCACCCCCTTCTCTGTGGGTTTTTTGTTTGTCAATCCTCAGTCGTAAAGATTTTTTCCCACGCTATTCTCTTTCTTTGTGTTTTAATTTCTAACTGTTTATACACATATGGGCATTTGAGATTAATTGGAAGATAGGCCACGAGTCTAACTTTGCCAAGAAAGGATTAAACAAACTATATATATAACTATGTGTGTGTGTGTGTGTGTGTGTAGTGAAAATTCAGCAATTGTAAGGGTAACGTTTTCATGGTAATAGTATTTACTTTTTAGCAATAAAAACAATAACATATAAATAATAGAATAATATCAGTAAAAACAGCTGTTTAATAGTCTCATAATTAAAGCTCTTCATTTTGAATGATTTTTTCCAACTTTTATTAAGGATACTTCATTTTCTTTCATTAGTGAATTCGATATGTTGAATAATTATTGAACCAGTCCGCCTTAATAATTATATAAAATTACACGACCTGAGACACAATGTCAAGTTAGAGAGTTGGTAGTGAAAGTTTCTCCCTTCAAATCTGATGCAGGTCCCTCGGAATGAAATTCCATGGACTCCGAAAAGAAACTCAGCAGCCAAGAGTAGGATTGTGTCTTCACATTTTTCACACGAAAATGAGCTCAGTTATTATTCAGGGAAATAATTTCCCCTTTCCGGTAACACCAAACCGCTGGTTAAAAAAGCCTCAGTTCTCAATTTTCCAATAAATACCTGCAATTACTTTCAAGAGCTAAAAATAATTGAACCGACGAATTTCCAGTTTCATGAAAATTGAGCTAAATTAATAGTACTATTACTTTGATTGCTTCTCGATATCAATAACGAATATTCTGCATCGAATGTCAAAATACCTAAATTTCGGATTTTTCGCCATCGCTGACATCGAAATTGCTTCGTTTGGCCAAACTCTCCGATAAATAATAGGAATTCAATATAGACATTTATCCCAGATTCCGAACGTTGCAAACATTTATGAAATACTTAAATTGCTAGAGCGAAATAATAGACGGAACAAATTTTCAACCGAAAATTTCCAATCTTTCTGAATATTACAATCTAATAATGGTTCACTGCTAGCGACTGGATATATTGATCTCCCGAGCAATAATATATGAGAGGTAAATATTCAATATCATTCTGCCTCTAATAAGTCTCTGGCATTTCGAAAATTTTTCTGTTACGTCATTACTCGAGCATTTTAATAAAGGACTTTTTTCAATAAAAACCAGAACTAGTAAATCCAGAATATTAAAGGTGGTTGTTTCGTGGAATTTAAAAAATATAGCTCCGGAAGTGGGTTGTTCAAACAATGAGGTTAAAAAGTCATGTAAAAGATTTAAACAAACACTAAGTCTAGGTAAACTCATAAAATTATTAATTAATTCTCTCTAATACGTTTGTAAAGTTTTCGCTAAGTTATGTCCATCCATATTGACATTGCCGACAAGTACAGGCATATAAACGCATGGGAATATCAAAATATAGCTAAAACTATAACAAATATATAGTCATAACTATTATACATGTATATTATATGTGTCAACCATAAGTTTATACAAATGCATGTTGTTATAAAGCTGATAAATATGAAATACAAGTTTCGCCAAAACAAGAATAATATAATAAATATTATTCAAACAGTGGGTTGTAGCCCTTCGGTAGGTCGTAAAATATGATAAAAATATTATTAACTTCATGAATGGAAACACGATGACCGTAATTGCATCCTTTTTGAGTATAATTATCGACAATACCATTCACTAAACTGAAATGTCCGATTAGCCGGGATTAGATCTCGGAACCTTCAAGTCGGAACAGGAGTATGCCACCAATTCACCGCTGAGATAATTCATTTAATTTCATAAATAAATCCAGAGAGTCCAAAAATATGCTAAAGCAACTACTCCATTAGATCTTCCCATAATGATCTCAAAAATACTAGAACTTGAAGTATTGGGGAAAAAGTTAAAAACGTTTACAAATGAAATATACATTTCCGAATTCATATTGCATTATTTCTCTGTCGATAGAAAGGTATTAAATCTCAAAATTGGTCATTTATCTTTCCGTTAAACCATTATTATTATTATTTTATTATTAATGTGGATCTTATAGAACTACACCCAGCACTAAAATGACCTGTGCAGAAGTATTTGATAGACTTTTCAGATCCATAATAATGGAAAAGAAAATACTTCGTACACTCCCATAGAATCTATTGATGCGAAATGTATCAGTATCAGGCAACTTTTTCTTTACAGTACATAAATTTTATAGTACAAATCAAGAAAATAATAACTTCTCTAATGGAAACAGGAACATCCCAATTACATCCATTTCAATGGATGATTACATTCCTTTAAAAGAGCAATGTCACGACTGGGAATGCTCTATTAAATTTATTTTTATCTAATATATTTATTTATTATCTTAAATTTCTTTCTAAAAATAGTTTATTTTCGAGTCCCGTCATATAGAAATATGCCAAAAGATCATCTTCTCAATCACCTTAATCTCACCCCAATCAAAGCCTCTCATACTTTCTCCGACATTTCCTTCTTACATAATATAATAAATAGCAAAGTTGATTCCCCATTCTTACTCTCTCTTTTCTCTTTCCGAGTTCCCTCAAGAACAACACGCCTATCCGATACCTTCTCTTTGATTACTCCTCGTCTATCAATAGTAAAACGATCACTCTTCTTTCGCATTCCTTCAATTTTCAACTCTCTTTCCTCCAATACTCTTTTCGATCCTTTCTTCTTATCTCCGAAATCTATTCAGAATATGATTCCACGAGTTTGACGTGGAAAAATACAATTTTTCTATGATTTTTCTATGATTCTTTATTTGTGTGTATGCGCATATTCATTTGTTATATTATTATATGTTTAATTTGTTGATTTTTTACGATTTTATTTTTATTTTGTTCATTATTATTATTGTTAATCATCGGCAGTAATTGGCTTCGTGCTGTATGTTGATGCTTGTTAATAAATAAATAAATAAATAAAATAAATAAATAAAATAAATGATTACTACTATTTGCAAAGACACACATCTATTCCCTTGCCAGAAAATCTGACTAGCCGGGATTCGAACCCGGGACATTGGCATTAGAGTGCTAGCACGCTAACCACTCCGCCACCTTAGTAAAACAAATAATGTATAGTGTATAGTAATGTATGGTTAACATTATATAATATATAAATTTACAGTACTAATCAAGAATAGAAAGGAAGATTTGCCTGATGCTGCTAGTCTGCTAGCAAAACATGTCGCATCAATAAATTCTGTGGGAGTGTACTTATCAATTCCTTACCATTATAATGGCCTTCCACCTTTGCATAATAAGTTTTCAGATTCACATTACATTTCAGTTTTAAATTGCAAGAAAATCACTGAAGACACCGTTTCAATTTTCTCTTTCGGATTCTAGGCGAAAGTTTGAATTCCTTCGTACATTCTTACATAGGATTTCATGAGTCAGCGAAATAGCAGCCAATCATCGTTACGAGATTCCGGAGCCTCACTGTTGCGTGCGATAAGCAAGAGAGCTGAGACGGAAACAGATTATACGTCTCAAAAGTGTAAGGGTCGCTTTCCATGCTTTCTTCCATTAACATCCTCAGATTATCGCCACTCCCGTAATCTGCAGCGATGAAGCAAACGAGTTCCTTGCCGTTTTCTGCGTTTCGTAACAGCCCTAAGTATGATTTAAATACTGGTATTTTGGCTGACAAATTTGATGCTGCATTTGATACTCCGAATATTAACTAAAGGAATACTGATATGCATACACGTTTACGAAGGATATTATTCTCTGCTTTCACCGTTGTGGTCAGAGAAAAGATGACGTGACTTTTCGGGCGGATGGTATATTTTATGAAATTGTGAATTTCTTGCCAAGTAATACATAAGTACGGCGTGAGATGAGTGGCTTTATATAGGTTATTTTGACAATTATATTGATAGATGTTAATTTTTATCAAGACTATTTTCAACTGACGGAGTTCATATGTATCAAAATTTGGTATTGATTACATGTACATTACAAGTAAATTACATGTGCATTACATGTATATTACAATTATTTATTATTTATTTATAAATTTAAACGCTGCAAGTTGGTATTAATACCAGGTGGCATCGGTTGAGGGGATATGACAGTACAATCTGTTCGGCATTCGCCCAAGGATGGGAGGGAAACCCCTCCAAAAACCTCCCATGGACAATTTATTTATTTATTTATTTGTTTGTTTATTTATTTATTTATTTATTTATTTATTTATTTATTTATTTATTTATTTATTTATTTATTTATTTATTTATTTATTTATTTATTTATTTATTTATTTATTTATTTATTTATTTATTTATTTATTTATTTATTTATTTATTTATTTATTTATTTATTTATTTATTTATTTATTTATTTATTTATTTATTTATTTATTTAAATTTGATTCATTAACAGTCATTACGACCAATTACAATGAATCTTACAACAACATATTGAAATAAACATATTTATAAATATCAACAAAGGTGCATTGAAATGCAACCAAACATTTGTAAAAAGCGAAAAAGGATGTTAGTGGGTTAATTTAAATTAAATGAGAAAAAAAATAAGATAAAATAATAAAAAATAGTAATCATAAGTTACAAAAGGTGATGTAAGGGGGAAAAACAATAGTGATGGGAAAAAATGAACAAATAAATATGAGGGAAAAAGTCGAAAAGGACGAAACTCGAGACAACGAAGTAAGCTAAAGAGCAATGATTAATGAATGGACGAAAGGAGTGAATTAATGGGGGAAAACAGTTCAAGGGAAGGGTTATTGGATGAGAGAGAATTGAAAAGTGTTGGAATTCGATAGAAAATTTATCTTCGAGAGATTGAAAGCCTGAAACGAGGTACGTGAAGCAGGTTAGAATTGCGGGAAGGGCGGGAAGGGACGCGATTCACATCTTAACAGTAGCAATAGGCCCAATTAGTACAATATGTCAAACCAGTCAGATAAATAATATACAAGCACCTCCACCAAACACAGATACAGTCGGCTATTACATATTTAATTGTACTACATGGAACTATTTTCTTATTCTAAGGAATTACATTACAGAGATCGGTTGGGCAAAATCAGGATATTTACTATTTCAAGGACAAAAATTCAGGACTATCGTTATGTAGCGAGGAATTTTCTAGGGCAATGTCATAGTTCAGTAATATTTTTAGTTATCAGAATACTCCTAATTAGCTGTTTGCTTTCGAGTTCCTATTAATTCTAATAATATGGACTGTATTATACGGATTGTCATAATATTGCATTCATTTTAATGAAAAACAATGAAGTACATAATATTTTACATTCATGCATGTAAAGAAGTTGGAAAGACTGTCCTAAAATAAGTCAAATTAAAGAGACTGAGAATGTCGTGAAAAATATAGAATGTAGTTCTACAGGTTTTTGATGAAATTATTTCAAAATATAAAACAGGTTTTCGGTTGAAAAACACTGATTACTAGCACTCAAAATACGTTTATTGATGAACACACAGATCAGCGATCATAAATACCTCAGCTGATCAATAGAAACTGATTACGCATAGAACTCCAAAGTAGCTGGAGCATTTGGGTGCCCCGAAAATATTTTCGGAACACTAGGCGAAGTAATTAAAACCCGGGACATATCCCGGAAAACAGGGACCTCTGGACACCCTAATTATATGTGAAAAATGTACCAGAAAGGGCACCGAAAATGCTCCGCGTGCCGAAGAATTCACTCTTCCGCTTTTAGGACACGCATATTATAGATGTGTTTTCACTAGATTACAGATATTCTTCGAAAGCAAACCAATTAACTGTCTGTATTCAGACCGAAGGCCGGTTGGAACCTCATTTCTTCAATCATTAGTTAAAAAGAGAGGCCCTCGATTTCCTCATCCGGTCAAATACTATAAACCATGTCCGTGTAAGTGAATCATAAGAAAGTTGTTCTATTAAAATTTAAAATTTTTACATCAAATCCTTTATAATATTAGTATTAAAATGCTGATTAATATGAGTATATTCATATTAATTTGTTTTGTGTATATGTAGGTTTCAATATGATAATGTGCGATTAAAATTTTATAATAATATTATACACATATCCTAATGTCACTTTTTAAACATCACCACACTTTTATCCACCACTTTTACCACACAGCATCACTTTTATTATAATAATGTATTTTTGTAATGGCTTGTATATGTACCACAGTTTTTACTACTAGGAACCTGCTGTCAAGCTGTCCGTGCTTAGTAGGATCTACTTTGTATTTATATTGAATTTGACAATTGTAGTGATTATTACAAAAAATAAATAAAGATAGTTTGCTATCAATGACTCTATAGATAATACTCATCGTAGTATTCAGTAAGAAGAATCCCTTAATCGATGACATCATAGTATCCATTTAGTATCGATGCCATTTAGTATCATTCATGCCAACACAACTTTCATTACTCTACATCCATGAATAAAACTGAGACAAAAGTATATGAAAGATTCATGTTTCTGCATCCTTTACTCAAAGACTAAATCTATACAGATAGCAGGCCAACCAATTACCATATATACTCGAGTATAAGCTGACCCGAATATAAGCCGCTCCACCGAATTTTATCATGAAATAAATCTGGTAAATCTAATTGACTCGAGTATAAGCATAGGAAGGGAAATCCAACGTCGCCCGATCAGGACGTCCGAAAGAACATGATTCTTTTTGATGCAACAACTCCAAGCAAGCAATTACGGAGAAAATTCATAAGGAATTGTTAATTGAGCAGGTGAGGAATCAACAAGCCGATTTCCGATATCTGAAGACTTTTTCCACCGGAGAACAGGTAAGAGGGACCTTATCTATCAACTTATTAACAAAAGTAGATTTACCTACATTAGCAGGACCATACAAATATAATTGTTTCTGTTTATGATACCAATCTTCCAAGCGGCTGTTCCACCAAGTCGTAACGGAATCCGTCCCATTACAATGAGATAGAAGATACTGTTTAAAGCCTTGAAAATTTTCAAGCTGATCCTTCCTAACTTCTTCATGAAATTGTTGGAGAAAAAGGAAAAGGACGCTCACTCGATTATAAGCCGAGGGGGCCATTTCCAGCATAAGAATGAACTGAAAAATTCGGCTAATGCACGAGTACATACGGTAACGAAGGTCGATTGAAGCGTAAAAATCAAACGAATGCCATAGCCCGATCTTTTAACTTTCCTCAATCTAAATAGGATTCGCAATACGGCATAAATTAAACAGAACGTGGTTCAAAGCTGATGTTAACGGAACTCAGTATTCGTCAAAAGTGAATTAAAGTTGCGGATCAACGTTCCATTTTTGAAACCTCACGGTTGAGTAATGAAAACTGAGGCTTTTTTGTCAAATTAAAAAATTACCTCATTCCGCATCCACTCGTGTGCCTGACATTCGTGATCATCATCATTTCCAGGAAAGAATTTGATTTTGTTTAACACGAAGCTATTTGCGACCTCATTTTCCGTAACAGCGTTAAGGTCAGCATATGGTGCAACTTTATGAAGCGTAGCGTAACTCGAAGGGAAAAATTACATTTATCCACCCGTTCTTTTACTGCGTAAAACATTTCGTTAACTTCATGGGAATATAATTGCACGGACAAAATTACCCTTTTGAGCTACTGTTTTACAAGACTAGAAACGCTGAGCCATATTTTGTTGGTAATATTCACACACACGCAAAAAGTAGAAAATAATTGACAGCCCAAACACCAAAGATAAACGTCTCTAAGTAGAATTTAGGTATTTCATTCACATTACAATTTTCAAAAAGAACTAACCATTATTTCTCTTGTATCAATCGTCTCACGTATTTAGATTAAACTCAACAAGCCATTTATGCCGTCGCTATTTGAGTTCCATGCAAGCATATGTTAATACTACATTTTCTCTTGTTCTATGCAACAGAAAGTGCCAAGGAAATTTCGAGTGAAATGAATTTCTGTAATAAGCAACTCTCTGTTATATCTTTTCCTGATAAATGTAAATGCTACCAGCAACAAATGAAACAAGAAGGAAGTTCAACGCAATCTATCATAGAAGTACATTTATAATTTTTAAATTTTTAGCAAACTATAAAATTAGATGATATAGTAATAAACGTATACATATGATTAATACAACAGCCTAAGATTATATCAAAGATTCCAAAACTTAAGTAAATGATGAGATTATTTATTAATTCATTATGAGAATGCTCATAAAATTGAAAAAAGAAAATCTAAGCCAGTCTTAACAATCCTTTAAATCTACCTAGGCACAATTACGTTTTAAATCAAACCTATGCAGCACAATAAAGCCTAATCTGTATACTTTTATTCTAAATTCGAATGGGAAGGAAGCAAAGACTAGCTACATCAGCAGAATTTAATACAAATGATATATTTTAATTACCTAGTTTCTACAATTTTATAACTGTGTTTAATATGGGAATAGGTGAGCTGGTTCTATAACATATTCAAACAAAAAGATATGCAAAATAAAGAAAAAATTAAGAAATGAAAGGTTTCGAAAAATAGTAGTTATTGGGCACGTATTCTAGAATGCTCATTTCTAATAATTATCTAAAATACGTGCCTGTATGAGTTGTGGGTGAGTTCATATCTATTTGGGAAAATCTATCATTGGAAATTCATCATGGGCTTTAACTCCTATTATCGGAAACCAAAGGTTATGAATCTGCAATGTTTACTTTTTAACGATAACCTTCCATACAAAACATTTTAGGAACACTCTTTGTCCCACCTAAATACATTTTGAACCATTGTGAGTCACGCCAATGGATGGTGGACAAGTTTTCAAAACAGGCCAACGATATCTGCGCCCCGTTAAATTTCTACAGACAACACTCTTGCAACTCGCATCGCGTTATTGTAGCCAAGGGCCATTCCCAAACTTCCCAGCACCTCCATCCGAGTCAGAACAAAAGATTCAGAAAATATCACATCCGTTACGGCAACATCTTGCGTTATGCGTGAGTAATGGAGGCCCTCGAAACAACTTCTTTGAAACCAATGTGCGGGGCAGCGCTTTTATCTCAAGAATGACCAACACAATCATTTCGCTTATCCAACGAGTCCACTTTGGAAGAAAGGGAAAGAGTGGGCCGATCTCCGGTATGAGATGAGTGATATGAAAATATTTGAAGATGGATTCCCTCTCTCCTACTGCCCCTATCGCACGCATTCAGGGTCCGAAGTGGACGTCCTGCGGCCCTCTTTAGCGAGACGAGTGCTGGACCCACAGCTTCTTCCGCGGTACAAGTGTCCGAGGGAAAAGTGCACGAATACCACTCGTTGGAGAGTCCCGCAGCACTCAGAGACGGAGGGGCAAACAATGAGGGAATCTTTCGTGGAATGGTATATGGCTATTGATGAGGCTGGAGTCCTCCACGGGGGATCGTTCAACACGTGGGCCACCGATAGAGAAGCAGTCGAAATAAAATCGGATCCGAATATTTTTGTTGGGATCAAAAAGGTAATTTCATTCGTTGCTGTGTACGCTACATTTCCTCGAGCCTAAGTAAAGAAAATCACAAGTTGAATTTTTCTCTACGTCAAAGGTCATCATGATGACAAAAAGAACATACCTTTTAACTATATAAACATGGAGGTTACCTAGTTTTTCTTTAATATTTAACTAAATAAAGACATGCATCACTTTACGAGATACTTCTTCAGATTTACGAGTTAATCTTTACTATATCTAATTCTTTATTTTGTAATATTTCCGTCCTTTATCTCTTGTTAGGCTATGATAAATAGAGTGAAGCATTTGAACACAATGCTTATCTTCTCTCAGGTATTATGGAAACATTGGGAAAAAATTAATCAAATTGGATTCCCGGACAGCCAAGTGTGCAATGTGTTCGACTTTGATTACCGATGGGAGTCCATGTGCGACATGACTTAAGATGTCGAAGCACTATTCAATCAATGCAACAACAACAGTAAATTAAAATCAATTAGATAGGAAAATAGAGAACCTACTAAAATACAGCGAACATTAATATCTTTGACGAGTCTACCTCTACTCTTCGATCATCACTTGCCCTCAATATTCGCAAGCTGGAGGATTTAAAAACAATTTTGCCGCGTCATCGTAAGAAAAGATACTTTCTACGTATAAAAGTTTGTCTTTTTCTCTTAGTAATAAAACTGTTGTATAAGGTCATTATGATATACTTCCTCTGGGAGATTTTATAAAGAAATTTATACATCATATTAGACTCCATTCAATGTATTTATAGATATTTTCCAAATATATGAATAAACTCATTGTAACACACTACGACAAAGTTAAGCTTGACCTCATCACCTAAATAAACAAACTTCACGAAATCTCGCTTGTATATAGTATCGCTTTGCATTAAAATGAAAATATTGAATAATACGATAGTTTGTTATCTATTTTTGGTTTAAAAAGATGATGGATGTCATATTTAAAATCGACAGACCAGGAGAATAAATTCAATCTACCATATTTTTAACCGATATAAGTCAAAAAAATTCCTTGAAATACATTTCTTTTCTTACTATCAATAAAAAAATAGGAATGTAGCTGTATGTTAAGCTTGAAATAACGATAACAAAATTTAGGGCAACTGAATTTTGTTTGCTACTAATAAACGCAAAACATTTGTGGTAATGTTACAATTGGTTGTAAGTTTCCTCTTGTTTATCATTGTTTATTATTTGGTTTTTATACAAAAAAATACGGATCATTTTATCTAAGAAAGCTCTACAAAAAATTAAATATTGAACACAAGAGCTAAATATGTACCCTGTTCGTAGAATATACACGATTAGTTGGTCATGACTTCCTTTGGGATATTTTAATCCCACAAATAGCTCCGTTTATTATTAATATTTTATACATAAAAATATGGATAATTTTATCTGAGAAAGCTCTACATAAAATTTAATATTGAACATAACAGCTAAATATGTACCCTGTCAGTAGAATATATACGATGGGTTGGTCATAATTTCCTTTGAGATATTTAATCCCACAAATAGCTACGTTTATAATTAATATTTTATACATAAAAATATGGATCAAAATTAAATATTGAACAAAACAGCTAAATATGTACCCTGTCAGTAGAATATATACGATGTAATGGCCCCACAAATAGCTCCGAATTTATGAAAGGCCGATCCTAAGATATACTTAGAAACCTCAGATAACACATTCTACTTGTTCCTTCGCAAAAGAATTTCCAGTCTTATTCACCCTCCAATTTCTTTTTCCTCCCATTCCATGAACTTTCACCCCAATCAGATCACTCGAGGCATTATCCGGATTCTTAGCTATCTTCGGAAGAATTCGTTTTTTCCTTTAATATTTACTGCCTCCCATCGGAGAATATGGGAAACCCACAAAGGCCTTCATCATCGCTATCACTCCACCTTTCAATATTACATCCCTCTAACATCTCGTCAATCTTAACCGTCCATCTACCGCTCCATTCTTTCCTCCAGCCCACACGTTTCTTTCCCTCTCATATTTTGGATAATCGCACTACACAAGACTTCTCTAAATCCTCATAGGGTATTCTCTGAAGAAAAGAAAGATGATAGACGTACGCCCTCTTTAATCGTCCGGCGTATGGTTTCATGGTGAAACCTCATGTTATTATCATTACATACATACGTTGCGATTGGAAAAGATACAGTGGCAACGTCAATGCAATTTCATACATAACTGTACCTCACTAGATCATTCATTACATTTCGTCTGACCTAATAATCAGAAACCATTACATTCTAAATAACATTCAACAATCATTAATTGACAAATCCTTTTATACTTATATTATTACATTCAAAATTCCTAAATAACAATAACCATATCTTAACTACAATATCCCCGTTTGTTATGAAGAATCACAAATTTCGCATTGAAATCAGAAAGCCTATTTTCCCTTTACATCTTAAATCATGAAGATTAGAATATGGTAAATCTTTGATGACAAAATAAATTTTGATAATAAATAACTAGTTGAATATGAACAACTTATCATGATTCCAGGAAAGTATAACGGCGAACTATAATTGGAAATATGATAATTTAAAAAAAGTAACTAATTAAGCTTAATATCCGGTAATATAAAGTCAAACGTTCTTATTTTTCCTAATGATAAAATACTATTGAGAACTAAGACATTATGCAAAGCACAAAACCTCGATAGTTTAAGGTAGTATAAGACAAATTAAATTATACTTAATACCATGAAATACTCGGTATGATACGATATACCTTGGTTCCCCACTAAACAAAGAATAAACAACCGGGATTAATTCATATCTTGACATTTTCGTATGTCTTCTTTAGATATGCTTTCAGTCGTGACACCATAAAATACGCGAAAACGCAAAAGTTCAGAATAACTTTTATTAATTTTTCCAAGTGTTTTTTTGACGCTTGATAATCAGGAACTTCGAATAAATCCTGTAAAATTATAATTTACACTTAAACACAACAAAAAAATCTATTGCATAATTTCTATACTGCGTTTAATATTTTGTAGTCTGTTTGGCAACGGAAAACGGTTGTTGGAATCTTATGATGTTAGAATTAATTTGAAACTTCAATCGTCAACTCGAGGAAAATCGCATAGATACAACTTCGAGAGATTCTATTTTTGCAGCGCAGGTTATTATAAGAATACAATCATTACTGATGTAAATATCTGGAGCACTTCTGAAGCTGGTTACATGTTAATGTTTTGAGCACAGTTACATGCGCAAACATTCTCCAAAACATCCATTCAATCAGAAGACAATCAGCTAAAAAAAACTTTCACAAGCTGAAAAATTCGCTTTTATAGTTACTTTTCAGATGAGGTATCGTCTGTAGAAGTTTTTTTTTAGTTCGATAAAGTGACGAATAAAAAAAATATTCCTCATTTCTTACCACCTCAAGGGCATCGAACATGTTTCCTTCGGAATGTGTAATGCGTAGCGATATTAAAGTGCAACTCATTTAGTAGATTCCAAGGGCAGCCATCAACCTGAAGGCTATTTGATAAAAGGTATCGCCGACGCTAAGCACGAAGCAATGCGGGTCACACGCACAGTTTTATTGCGCTTATGCTCGTTCATTTTGAAGGAATGCCTGAGCGGAAGGGATGAAGGTTATGAAAGCATTGTTGTCCATACAACACCATCTTGATAACATAGAGATTTATCTTTTACGAAAACTATTGAAGTTAACAGTCGATTCAAAAACTTTGAATCAGAGCATTGAGGAAATTAAGATTCAGATGCAGGGATGTGCAGACTACCAAAGATAAACTTTTGAAGCACTCTAGTTACCAGAATTGCAATGTTCCATGAGCTCCACAAAAATAACGGTCACAAAACTGTCAGCATCTTTCAATTAAAATGGAAAGAAACCTACTAAGCACGAGAAAGCCGTACAACCCGAAGAAAAATAGGCGATATTAGTGGCATGACTGATTCGAACCCAGGTCTCCAGCTTTCTGAGCCTGTATTTTAACCACTAAACTACCACGCAATCTCCATACCAGTTCTGTTAATTGATAATAATTCAATATGAAATGGATAAACTTATATATAATTAATAATATAAAATTATATTAGTTATTAAATATATCTATTCATTTTCC
Source organism: Sympetrum striolatum (assembly GCA_947579665.1). Lineage (NCBI taxonomy): Eukaryota > Metazoa > Arthropoda > Insecta > Odonata > Libellulidae > Sympetrum > Sympetrum striolatum. The sequence goes on along the minus strand of OX388351.1, from coordinate 51,129,674 downwards.
ACTTATGATAATCTTTCAATCTCTTCTATTTTAAAAATTAATAGGAAACATCTAATATGATTTTAGATCTCTTTATGTACACTTGCAATAGTAATGCATCTATCGAAATATTCTGTGGCCAAATCCATAAAGTTAAAACCAATCTGCATCTGCTGGCTGAGTTAGAAAAGAACAAAATATGTATTTGTTACATGTTAGATCAAAACTTTGATGAAAAGCTAAGATAAACCCGTATCTTGAGACTTAGAAAGTAATTGAATGGTATATGCAAACTTGAAAGGCCGAGTAAAGAAAATTCGTTAAGTATAATAGCTGAAAATTTGCTCATAAGTTGACTCAAAATTTCACCTAATGAGACAAACCATTTCCACGGACTAATGTAGATCGATTACAGGCCAAAAAATTAACATAGATTTATGGCAATTCGGTATAAAATAAGGGAATATTTTGTACTAGACAGGAGTGAAATGGAACATGGGATAGTCCCAATTTTGCTCAATAAAGACGTATGTATGTATATTTTACGGTGGTTAAGAATCAGAATGGCAATGCTCATGCATCAGGCTTTACAATAATCCCATCTAAGGAATTGATATATAAAATTCCTCAAGTTACCAGCATTGTATTTCATCCTCTTGTTCGAGAGTTTCCGAGAATTTCCCGCTAGATGTCCTTGTTTCTATCTCGTGAAGACATCTCTCGTACGAATTCTTATAATTCTCCCGTGACAAATCGCGGTCACGCGATACCTCGCTACATTAATGTCAGCATTTCGTATTAGTAATTTAATTAAGGGTTAAATTTCCCCACTGTTTCCTCCGCCGTGGAAAAATACTCGGAAATCAGCAGAGAAGAAAGGGATGAGGAATTTTTCATTTCGAAGAGTGGTCCGAATTAGAAAGCATCATAACTACGCGTTGGAAAACGTAGAGAATCAGGGGAAATAGATCTTCAAAGATCCTCGAGTAATGCGTAGGCTAATAAAGCCGGAAACTTCAAAGCGCGAACGAGGGCCGCGCTATGACACTTTGATGTGAATTAATCTCCCGTGTTGACTGGGAGTAAATTAAGTTCGTCACATTCTTGGGCCAAAAATAAAAATGCGGATGATTTTGGGGCGATAATTTAGGCTGTAATTCATCAGAAGATAGATGACAACTGCCTGTGATCGATGGAAACATGACTAACCGGGTGACAAAAGAGAATGTACTTGAAGCAACGTGTTAGACAACAAGAACGCTTTGAGATATGTCTGTAAAGTAGAAGTAGAATCACTCCTCTACTAAGAGAGTGAAGAGAGGAATGGGGTTTACTAGGCAAGATGAGGAGTGAGGTAGTTTGCCGTTGCTTTCCTCCCTGAGCCAGAATAAGTGGAATATGTCCACGCAAGTGAAGCACAATGACTCTATGAGTAACACTTTTCCTGTCAGTCCATAAGGAGAGTACTTGATCAGTGCAGTTATCCACTCATACCTCAGTAGTTTTCATTTCATCATAGCCATGGTTTAGACTGTGACAATATTGAATGAAAAATACATTTTTCTCTATCCTGTACCAAATGACAAATGAATATATTTTTTATTATATATTACTTTCAAATGACGCTGCGATTAATAAATTTGATAAATAATGGATTATCTTTATGAGCACCGTAGTAAATGCGATGATTGACAAGGCATCCTTGATGTTTACAGGAAGTAATCAAAGGAATTAAACGGGTATGGACTAAGAGGAATTTATATTAAAATTGGCATGGACTTTCTTTTTATGGTCCATTATTAATTAATATTTAGTTTTAGTTCTTTGATCGTAATTGGAAATTTAGCGCATCGTTGATATCAAAATTTACTATCAGAAATATTTTACTGTATACAACGAGATGTTGCGCGCTAAATTTGTGATAAGCTTAAGAAGGTAAATAATGAATTTCCCTCTTTCGTGGCGGTAACTATCTTGAGGAAGAGCGAAATTAGGTATTCATATTATTAATTTGAGATATCTCAAGAGTTAACTTCATATCTTTCCAACTCAAAACTACTATCGATTTGCATGTATAAGTACCTGTTTCCTCCCGTTATATATATAAAATGATGGATAAATAAAAACCAACATAGTTGCAAATTTAATCCAGACACTAGTAAATACACGTATTTAACAGGGGAAAATATATTTGTACAAAAATATATGGGCCACGGGAAAATTGCAGCTATCATTCTTTACATACCTGAAAATGTCTCAACCGTATAGTATAGCTAACCAATGTATCCCAAGGGGGAAACATCCTTTATAAGACTCCACGCGTACGGAAGTAGTTCTTTATGCCACCGCACCTTCCAATCGGCCCTCTTAGTATACAGTAAAACCTGTCTAAGAAGGAACCCCAAGAGACCGATTAAAGTTTCCGGCTCTTGTAGGTTATCCGGCTTAGGTAGGTTAACACAAATTACATACATTTATCTGTTAGGAATTGCTATTTCAAGAAAAAGAAAATATAAATAAAATTAAAAATAAAGATAATTCCACGAATGTGGTATATTTATTGCAATCAAATTTCTTTTAGTTAATAAGAGGCCCATTGGCAGAGCAAATAAATTCAAGACGGTCTAGGAATTGTGAACTATCAAAATAAAGTCCTCTATATCAAATTTGTTTTTCTAAGTATTTTTTTAATTTGAACCGTTTCTTCATATCTTCGAGATGGCACATTAACCCGGAAGAGAAGCATGCCAATATTAAACACTTTTGAATGTAAGAAAATTTTGTTCCGCCTTTCACAGGTTCGAATACTAATTTTTCAAAGGCGAGGCAGAGGGAATTTTCGTACACGTTACGCCTTACAGAAGGCCTTTCCCCTGAAGAAAATTGCGTTTGAGTTTGAAATTTGATATATGTATTTTTTTCTTCTCATTATATGTATTTTACATTGAAATTTTAATATTAGTATTTTTTAATGATTGCATAAGTTAGATTAGTATTGTAATATTTGCATATTAATAGTTTTAAAGGTTAGGATTCCACTTTAATATTTGCATATGTTTGTATAATAATATTTACCCTTCATTGTATTTTAATATTTGTTTAAGTTTGTATTTAATATTTGTATAGATTTTTATTTTATAATTTGTATTTTTTAAATTTTTACAGGTTAATTGGATGATGGTACTTAAAAGTGTCAATTTCGCCCAATATAGTCCTTTATCAATTCTCTGTCAGTATGCAGTAATATTATTTATGCTTCCGACTTAGGCAGGTTTCTACTTCAAACAGGTTTCCCCTAAGACCGGTTTTATAACCAAAAGTAGGCTATATAATTCCTAAAAGCTTCATCTCATAATATTATAAACGATAATTTTATAATATGTCGATCAGATAAATGGTAACAAAACTTCCACCACCGTCCCACCAAAAAAAAATAGAACCGAACGAGCAGTTGATCCCTTGATGCTATCGTTCTACACGGACCTGAAAACGTTTCCGCCAAAGATATCAAACCAAAGCATCGCAAGGTGGAAAAATCCTTCATAAGACACCGCACGTAGGGAAGTGATTCCTTATGGCATCGCACGGCCTCATTATCCCGCCCATTCTTCTGGCGGCAAAACCTCGACTCCAAACACATTTGTTGACTCATAAGCATGCAGATGCAGAAGCGGAAGCGGGGACACCAAACATTCCAGACCTTCCGTCGCCACTCTTCCTCCCCCGGTGACCACGCGTGCCCCCGCTCACCCCAGGTGCCCCCGGCCAGGTGCACCTCGCCGTCTGCCTCAATCCCACTTAGCTGGCTTCCCTCGCCCTGATTGGAAGTGAGGATGCTGGACCCCCCACCCATTCTCGATTGCATTTTTGCCGCCACTTTTCGCTCCCGACAATGCCGTGGTTTTGGCGGCAAAACTCTCGAGTAGAAGAATTTTGGCGGGCTCGGATGCCCCCGGTGGGGGACGCGGCGTGGCGGTGGAAAATTGGACAAAGAGACCCTACTGCGGTTCACTAGAGATTGAATAGCGAAAGGGAATTGCCCTCCGCGGGTCTCTTCTTTATTCTAGGGCCTATGCAATTTGGGTCTACGTTAGTTGCTATGTGGGTCATTTGCTAGCTTTTACGAAATATTTACATTCCCGTCTATTGGTTTTCAATTTATATTAGTATTTATTGTATTGGTATTTGGTCATTTGGTTTCCGTAGAATTTTTCAATAGCTCTTAGAGCTTAAATCAATCATGTATGTTGTTTCGAAAGATCCCTGCAATTCGTCTGATTAATCCATGTAATTGTAGCAATATTTTTGTTCCATAACTTTACAATTTATATCATTGTTTAATTTTCTGATATAATATTTCGCTATTTTTGTAGTTAGCTTTAATTTTTCTCGTTCTGTATGCTGATTCTTTTTAGTAAATAAAATAAAACAAATCTTAAATGTTTAGTATCAATCTCTAATTACGACCGGTTATTTAAAAAATAAGTCACAACTTAGGAAAAGATTGTTTAAAGATGTAAATATCGAAATTCGCCGAAAATAATTTATGAAATATTAAAAATACTATCAATATTAGTTTTAGAAGCAAAAGAAGATTGCTATTTTTATTTAATTGATTATACAATTTAATGTAATGGTCACAATAACTTAAATAAGTTACTTCTGGTAATTCAACATCTTCTGCCACCACAGAAAGAAAATCATGGCTTAAAATAATTTTCCCTATCTACTGGATTAGAGCTTCCGAGCCTTATAAGGACGCGCCCGTTTTTTTTACATTTTAGCAATTTAGGAAATATCAGCTTACTTCCGCTTCAAAAAATAAAAAAAATAAAAGGACAAATAATAATGATAATTTTTCTTTTTATGTAATAAATCTATTCAAATTTTAATTTATTGAAATATATCCTAGAGTTAATCCGCTGTTTAAATCGCTGATTACTTTATCACCTTATCTTTAACCGGCCTAAATATCTTCCCAAAGACAATATGTTCGATAGCGACTATATTATAACAGATTATCGATTGATGACCTTTTAATGTACTGCCAAATTTGATGAATCTACCAGAGAATACCACTACACTATTTTAATTTGGTGACACTACGCTAAATTTCTTACTTTGTAATGTAAGGAATGATGATTGTTAATAAATGTAAACAAATGATATCTGTTAAACCCCCAGCTCAAATCACAAAGATCGTAATACATTTTTGAAATTGAATTGAATGGTTTGAGGCTAGACTTGCCAAGGAAAGTGAGGGAATTCCTGCCGGGATGCAATGTGGCGTGAAGGCACGACATCCCGTTATGTTTGCCTAGAACTCCGAAAACCCTTGGGTAAACATAACACTGTCAGCATCTCGGTATGCCTTTTTGGGACACTCTCAAATGATGGAACAAGGACAGGAACAGAAAAACACACTATGGTTGTCTATATCTATGTAAAAACCCTGCTAGTCGCCTTTCGGCGTGTGGCAGGGGGTGCAGGCACCTTGACTATTTTCCTAATCGACTGATTTCTCGTATCGTTCGCGGGAAAAATGAATTCTTGAAAATATTCGTTATTCTATTTCCCTAATCTTCCTCGCAGTGTCAGAACGGCTCATATAACAGGGAGGTCGCATGATATCGGTTACATCATCAGAGAACGTAATTTCTCTGAATCTATTTAGTAAATTTATCCTTTCAAATAGTCTTCTACCTTCTAATGATTACCATCCCGCGTCTTGTATCACCTGAGTATCATTTGGTTAAAATAACATATGGTTATTTCTTATTCCAAAATTATTATTGAATTAAGGTTAAGAACACACATTGATCAATATGTGTTAGCCGGATATCGTGGGAAGCCATGACAGTAATAAAGAAACGCACTGTACTTCGTAACTTCCACAAATTATTTTATTTCACGACCGGTTTAGGACTAAGCACAGCCATCTTCAGGACCTGATAAATTAATTTGTGGATAGAGGATTCAGGACCTGGTAAAATAATTTCGCTCTTCTTTCCCCAATGTCCATGTTTCACACCAATATAGAGCAACACTCCTATGAACGCTTTTAAGAGTCTCTTCCTCGTAGACAACTTGATATTGTTTGAATAAAAGAGGCGTTTTTTTTTAGTTTAAAGGTATATTTTTGTCTTATTCTACTTCTTATCTCCCTTCTTCTTCTATCGTCTTTAGTATCTAAAATTTTAGTATTGGATGTAAAAAAAGGCTATAAGTCTCAATCTCACCTTGAGATAAAGTCCTTTTATATTTATCTGTACTATAAATTCCAACTGAAACTACGCCAACCTTTAATCTTATTCAATACTCTTGCGTAGTAAGCTAGGCTAAACGACCTACGCGTAAGTTACAGTCTCTATTCAAAATAAAGAGATAAAATACAAGCATCGAGTATAGTAACTATTTTTTTATTACGAGTCTAAATGAAAAGAAAACACTCTCCGTTAAAGGAAGCGCAAATTTTATGAAAAATTTTAAAAAATATGTAATTCTTGGATAATTTACATGGCACACTAAGAGCTTACTGACAGCTTGACTAAGAAGCATTGCTCTAAAATCCACGAGTCGTATATTTTTAAGTAAAACTGTCAAGCTCTCATTCCTTATAATAGGGCAATGACAGATAACTAACGATGAATTTATAGTATAAAAAAGTTTAGCCCTTGGTTTGCGTTCGAATTATTCGTACCGTTAATTTCAGATTGAAAACAACACCCACGAAGAGTATCGGATGACACGTAACTCATCTTAATTCGTCTTAAAGACTCTCTTAAAAAATAACATTTTTACTTATCATTTACTCACTTGTAAACGTACAACTATTTGTTCTTTTTTGTTTTGGAATGATATTATTTCTTTGTTTCTAGCATTTTACATCTCATTTAATCTGATTTCATCTCTAAATTTAGTTATCCTATCTGTAGGTTTCGCAGGTTTTTCACACCCCCCTTCTTGGGGGTATTTTCCTGCATTGGGATTTTTTTTTCCTAAGCTTTTCCTTTTCTTCCTAAGCTCCTAGATTAGGTTTTTTAATTCCACAAAGTAATCTTCTTCTATGTACATCTATTTTTTTTTTCAATTTATACGACGAAGAGTTAGATGTAAGAAGAGACTTTATAGTCTCTATCACGTCCTGAATATAGTCCTTTATTACTATTATGTATCATATATATGCGATTTCATGAAAGTAATAATAATAAAAATATAATATAAAGTGATTGTAACAAAAAATTCAATGTCGAAAGGCACAAAATTCTTAGTAAAGTAAATGAAGTAAAGAGAAAAATAAAAGAGTGGCTAAATAATGCATAAAAAATGTGAAAAATAGTTGTGCTATTAAAATTTTATATTCTTAGATCCAATTATTTCTAATATTAGTATTTAATGTTGATTCCATACAAAATATACATGCATATACTTGTTAATTTGTTTCTTTGTGTATGTAGGTTTAAAAATGATAATGCGTAATTAAAATGTTATAATTACAAAATACACGTATCCTAATATAATTACTAATATAATTATATATCTAAATCACTTGTTAAACATCACCTCTGATTATCACTTTTATTACCATAATGAATTTTTGTATTTGCTTATATATGTACACTCCTGGCCAAAATTAACGCAGCACCGGCCGTTAGAATCGCTAGGGAGGTGCTGCGTTAATTTTGGCCAGGAGTGTACCACAGGCTTTTTACTATTAGAAACCTGCTGACAAGCAGTCTGTGCTTAGCAGGGTGTACTTTGCATTTATATTGAAATTGACAATTGTAGTGATTAATACCAAATAAAGATAGGTTTCCCTCATTATTATTATTATTATAGAACATTTGGACGGACTAATGAGTAGGCGATGCATTCCTAACCACCGCTTCCAAACCGCAGCAAAACTTGGGGCATTTCCATCGCTTTTCATTTCGATTCGCTTTCGCGCAGTCTCCAAATTAGAAGAGCAAACGGGGCCACGGAAATTCACGACGGTGAAATACTGCCGCGCAATTTTTTTCCGGACCTTTATTGCCGAACAGAAGGACCTTCGCGTCAACTTTCCCTTCCGAAATAAAAAAAAAAACGGCTTTCAACTGTCTTGCGCTTTTAACGACTTTGCTATCAACTGCAGCAAGATCTCGAGCGAGGCGCAGCGCTTGCATGCGTGCGAAGTGGAGGGAGATTAGGGGCTGCGGAAGAGAGTGTGTGCGGTAGTATGTACGAGATAGGGTGAGGTAAAAGGGCAATTATTTGCATTCGGAGCGGGAAAGAGGGGTGAATGGGAGGAAAATTAAGAAGTGAAAGGGTTGATACAGCGACTTGGCCTAGCATTAACCCCTCAAGCCGCGATGAGGTTTATTCGCGGCCGCCGTTTCGTCGCCGCGAATTCCTCTCATAAAAAGCGATAACATAGTTCTTTTCGAGATATCGGCTCGAGATCAACTATTGATGAAAATTTCAAGATTTATCTCAATTTCACTCGCGCCTACAGTCTATTCACTGACTATTTGCGGGTTAGAGAGAGAGAGAGAGCGACAATCGAATTTTCTCTCACTCTCTCTTTTCGTGGGAGCCAATAGGAAGAAGGGTGGAGATCTGTATCCCGAATCAAATCTTACCGTAAAAATTTTCTATGTTGCAACATAAGCATGAAAATACGAAGTTTGTCAAAATTGTTTAAAACTTTGTCAGTATGAAGTGGAAGTAATGCTGGACATGTCAGTGGAATTTTTTTAGGGTTAATTACTACCATCATCGCGAAAAAACAAAAATGTATCATTTCAGAAAAATTCTTGATTTTTTCTGGTTTCGTTTGAACGGGTACCTTCAGTTCTCTAATTGAAGAAACAAGGGATTTTTTACATCAAATTCTGCTTCAAATCATTCTTTTCAGGCTCATGTTTTGAATTTGGCAGAAAAAGTAGTGCGGGAAGTTATTTGTCACTTGAGAATTGAAAGGGTTTTAGGCAAAACTTGAATTGAGACAATTCTTTCTGAAGTTACGCTAAATTTTCAAAGTTTAAATTTTTAACCCAAGTTATACGAGAAGTGAAAACAGTGACTTGAACCCATGTCTCCCACCTTCTGGGCAGGTATTATAATAACGAGGGAGACCTGTGTTCGAGTCACTATTTTTCACTTCTCGTACGACTTGGGTTAAGCCACACACTTCCTAGTGCAATATTTAAGTTACCTCCTATCATTGAAATGTTTACATTATAGTAAATCAAGAGAAGAAAAAATAACAGAAAAGCAACACCAGAATATGTGTAAAAAGGATTCTCGGGTTTCGAAGATGAGGTGTTATTGCTGTTGAAAACGAGAATCTCTTTTACGCAGGAAATTGAAAGCCTAAGATACTTAAAAAAAAGGATATCTTAGACATCAAGCTAAGTTTTCCACCTTTCCAGCTGAATAGATAGGGTTATTAGAAAGCCAAGCTAAAGGCCGAAACGCACATAAATTGTCCTATTAGGTGCAGCGAAGATGAAAGAATCGTAAAGGGGAGCGATATTTGAAATCCATTACCTAGAAGGGTCTTATAGCATTTTCCCTCACATACGTGGATCTCTTTAAGCAGAAGTTTCGTAATCTGTCAAAAGCACCACGATTTTCCGAGAACGAGCCGGAAATTTGGGAAGTGGAAGTGCAACGGGAAAAAGATACTTTTAGCGAAAATATGTTTTGAATCCTCGTTTACTGCCTTTTGCCAACTACTGCTATTTGAAGTTTCAAACAAATATTTTATCAGTTTTTTCTGACATGATAGATAATCGAACGAACAAGTAAAAAAAATCGTCTAAATCCAGTTTTACAATCGATCATTATTGACATTATTCACATATTATCTAGTCTTTTTCCCACCATATTAATTATTTATTAATACATTTGACACTACAAGTTGGGAAAAAACAGGCGGCAGAGTACGGCATAATACAGAGATCAAGATAAATTATTACAATGATGTTCAAACAAGATAAGTGACAAAATTACGAGTGAATGAATATAAATATTCAAACAAATACAAATTAATTGGCATTTAAGTACAAATACAGTTGTTTTCAATTTGCCCTAAAACTATTTATAATGAATAGTCACTCATGAAGACTCTTTACTAACACATAATTCTACAGGCGACCTGTATACTTAAAATTAAAATGAAAAATAAATTACACGCGTCCAAGTAATTGCTCTTTTAGTTTATTACAATTTTAAAGTATGAATAAATGTCGCTGAAGTCAAATTTCTTAAGATTAAATTACGCTGATAGTAATCCTAGAGAAAAGCTAAGCAAACTTACTAATGTAGAGCTTGTTTAGCGACGTTTTAAAAATGTGATATTTCAATTAAATTCGCGAAGATATCCCTTCATATTCGCCGCGTTGCATTTTCTTGTCAGAGGCTCGTTACGAGGCATGCGACTTTCTTTTTTACTCTCGACGTCTTTATGATTATTCCGACCTTTATGCACCTCGTGAAATTCGTGTACTTTTACTTTTCCCTTTTGTCACCTGAATTGCGGTTCGATATGGAGCTAAGTAAGGACAAGAATGAAAGGGCAAACAGTTATATGAGGTGTAAATATGGACAGTGTATACCAGGTACAAAGAAAGGCTGCAGTAGTGAGAAGGATGAATTGTAATGACTAGAAGAATAAAATTAGCAATGAAAGATTTGTTATGACCTGAATGAAACAATAGCTACTCGTTGATAACCATCGGTAAAAGATGTAAATGAAATTGAGTGTTTAGGAAGGATTTGAGAGTAATAAATTCCCCGATCACAAATACATTCCTCCTTGATACAAAGATCTCCACATTTATTTTTAATTAGTTCTATGTTCGTATCATACATTTTTCGAATCTTACAAGGTAGTTTAAAGACAGTTGTAGTGTAACTTATAAGTATTTTCATTTTAATTCTGATAGAAAACAAAGGGTTTTATAATATTTTGGTATTATAAAAAATATTTTATTTTTGTTAAGTCCAAATTTGGGAAATTATATATGCCAACTTTCTAGCTAAAGCATATCCTTTTTTAAAACTAATTTAGTCATTGATTTGTAAAAACTCGTGGTAATAAGCCATAAAAGTATTACATACATATTGTTAGCCACTGTTATAAATGTTACGACATTGCTTGTTCCGCAAACTCTGTACGCAATTGACAGAGATAGTGCCAATCTAACTATTACTCTTTTGTAGACCGATTTCGAGGCTCTGACTTAAGTTGCTCTTCCAAGAATCGCATTTAAATTTCATCGTTTGATTTAGGTGCATCGATTTTAAGGGGGTTGCTTTACCCTTCCAAGTTCTAACAGGGAGTCGAAACCGGAACTGGTAACGCTAAAGGCGGAAGCCATAGCCCCTTGAATGTCCGGAAACCTTCTCGTAACAGATAGAAGGTGCAAAGCGAAGTCAAAGTTATTACGTAAGTGGACGTCATGAATTCGACAGAAGAGAGATCGAAATTTCATATTATACAGCACATTTGAAACTACGGTATTTCGTTTGGATGTTCAGCCTTGAACAAACCGAAATTGCTCATCTACGAACTACACTGACCGGGAGAAACTTAGGCACAAATAAAACAAAGTTAACATCAGCTATCGGAATCATATTAAATAAAGGTGCAAATTCTACAAAACAACCACCTTTGTTTGCACCTTTATTTAATATGATCCCGATTACGGACTTCCGCCAAGTTACTTCGATTGAATTTAACATTAGCTAATTCAACTTTTCTTCTAAGGGTTGCTAAATCACGGAGAGTTGACGAATCAAAGAGTAGCTTCTTCAAGGAGACTATATCTGGCATAGACTCATCAACCTTAGAATATGCATTCTTCGTTACAAAATGGCATAAATGTGCAATTTTATCACTATGGAGCGTAGCTGGTCCCAGAGGTGATTTTTTTATGATTTATCTTGATTTTTGCAGCAGAGTAATAGAAATTATAGCTTCATTACTCCAAGAAACTTCCAAAATATTTCAGGAAAATCGAGACGAATTTAGAAGATAAATTAGGTTATACTGAATGACTGCGTGACTACGATGGACAAAAAGTTGCAAAAAGCTGTAAAATCAGTTAGCTACCTATGAACCCTAAAATGAGTCTAGTTGAATAAAGAGACTCAACCTGGATGATTCCTAAATTACTGTCCAATTCCGAGAGTCTTCCGTTGTACCCGGAAGAGTTGGCAGCCATAACAATGGTAAGCTTAAAAAAAATGAAAGAAATTGGTTCACAGCTGTCAATGAAATAGAGTTTTAAACACTCGATTCTGAAAAAAACGGAAATTACCATCCTTCTAAGAATTACCCTATACCTTTAATTGCTACACTAACATCTTTAGGGATAGATAAAAAACTTTAAATTTTCGTTTTATTTCGCATTCTTTTCCTTTGCCCCTGAAAATGATTGAATGCCCCTGAAATTTTTAAAGATTTTAAACTTAGATTCTTTGAAATATTATAAAAATGTATTGAAAGGGGGTTTGGGATATTGTTGATAAGAAACTGTTAGATGAGTAGTATGTTCGTTGTTAAAAACGTGACCTTATCCTCTTAGACAATATAATGATGTTATTTGGAATTTTGAATGTGATAATATAAGTGTAAAAGGGTTTGTCAAGTAATGATCATTGGATATAATTTAGAATGTAATGATTTCTGGTTATTATGTCAGACGAAATGTAATGAATGATGTAATGAGGTACAGTTATGTATGGAATTGCATTGACGTTGCCACCGGATCGTTGTTCAATTGCAACGTATGTATGTAATAATAATCATTATTATATCATGGCTAATGAAATGTAATTTTGAGTTTCTTAGAGGGTCACTAATACTGGACTCCATTGTTTCCAGAGTGAAAAAAATACTTTTCAATTTTTTTTCGTATGCTTGTTTTATTTTTTCTCTTCCACCTAAGATGACAGCATGGCTTTTGAAATTTAATTTGCCGTTTCTTAGAACGTAAGAAATCTGGAATTTCGCGTTGTTTTCACAGACGGTTGCAATGCGGTACGTAACGCCAACAAAGACGGCTTTGGGAGAGTTTGCCAACCTCTAATCCTCACCACATCCTTAATATCAGCCAAAAACGACTCCTTGTGCCCCAACCCTCCTCGGCGCCACCCCGGCTCTTAGAAATCGCAGGGGAGGAGGGAATGATCATTTCATAAGGCTGCCTTCCCAGAAGGAAACCAAACTAAAAAGTGCAGAGGGGGAGTAGGGGTCGCTGGGTGTCCAGGCAACGCCTCCCGTGCACTCGCCATTATTCCGCTCGTTTGGCACACATACTCACGATAAGGGGAAGTGCGTCAGATGGGGGTGTGGGGCTGATTAGGGATCTGCAGCGAGGTTTGTTGCATTCTGGAGATCGGATTGCGATCTCGGGGAAGCAGTAAGCCGCACGCACCGCTCGCCTATCACCCAAAGCTCCGATCGAAAAAACCCTCTGTTATTAGTCCTCTCTTAAAAAGTTTCCACCCTTGCTCCCCCCTAATTTTCCCTCTATCCCTACCCCTCACTCGTGTGCTATCCATTTTTCTTCCTCTTTAATTCGCTCCCTCCGCTGACCCCTTCATGCCCTCTCCCCAATCATTTACCACGTGCGCCATGGGAATTCATTAATTCATAAAAGGTAACGCTAACTGGGAGTTTGTATACTTAACTATGAGGATAGCATGAATATACGTATCTATGTTAGTAAATCATCGACCAGATAGAAAAACTTGCTCGGAAACTTAACTTTTTTCTTAGCTTTAACCTTTTCTTAGCTAATATTAGCAATTTTTCCACCTACGGCAGTTAAATGAATAGATGCAGAATCTAACCCGTAGGCATTTAACCAATTTCGTGTGGTTTTCTTTCCCAAATATTTTATACTTCATTCCCTTTATATACTTCCCTATCATCGCTTGAATATTGCTATTTATTCATGAAATTATACTGTTCAGTATCTGAAGATGCAAGCACGTTTATGAAACCGGTCGTAATTAAACTTCCTTCGGAAAATTAGGAATGTATATGTATACCTTTATGTAAGTACTTGCAGATTGTAGAGACTAATATAATTTGATAACTCGGCTAGCGAAAATAGTTCTCTCCGCAATCATATTCGTCTGTCGAAACCTCGATGAACCGATTTGCTAGTTTCGCATGTCCTAAAATACACGTAAAAACTGCAAAATTAACGAATATTCCAATCTAGAGTAAAACATTCAAAAAAAGATATAAAGCTAGAACTGATACATACCTGGTAGATCGCTACAGGAGGATTTGTAAAGGCAAACGAGACTAAAGTAATCTAAAGGAATTCCAAGGGTAGAAATTCCAAACCGGTAAGTTGAAAGTTAAAATATGAGGATTTCTCATGATTTAGAGCCAGAAAGTTATAAATGGAGCAGAGCTAAGAAAGAGCAGCACAAAGATCCTATGAGTAAAACCTTTTATAGCAATAAATAATGAGCAAGATGAATGTCATTCACTTGCCAATTTAGCGCTGCCAATTCATCACTCATACCCCATATTATTACTACCATGAATATCAAAAAATTAAATGCAAGATACATTCTTCTCTATTCTCTGCCAAAAGGCAAGCGATTAAATATTCATTTTCGGAGAGAGGAAGACCTGGGTTCGATTAGTCGAATAAATATTTTTTCTACCGTTTTCACCTGATAGATTTTCCATTCATTTAGACATGGAAGCGGATATTGATCATTGGATAATAAATAAATGAGAACCAAAAGAAAAGCTACGTTTCTAGTCTTAAAAGGGTATCCTACGTGGATATAAACAAGTTGATTCGGCCGTCAGAAACATATTAACAAATACGGCGAAAGAAAAACATTTTGGTGCTAAAAACGGAAGAGTTACACTAAGAAATAGCCATATATAAGGATTTGAAAGCCAAAAAGAGTATACAATGAAATACGATCTTTCGTAAAAAAAATCATGAAGATAAAAGTACCGCTTAGAGTGTACAAAATATACATGCGACGTATTGTTAATTACTGCGATACCAGAGTGCTTACCCCGAAAATTTAATTTATTATATTTTTTGTTTATTTTCTCTTTTTGTCTTTTAACACTTTCCTATAAACTATGTTTTTGATTATTTTCAGTGTACTAGACCATTTAATGTTTCGTTTGTATGTTTTTCTCAATGTAATTTCATTTTCTTCATTTATTTGAGATTTATCTCCCATTATTCAACGTTTATTTTAATTCATCTATAATTAATGTCAGTTTAGTGAAGTTGATTTATTTTATCTGATTGTTTATAATGCAGTTATGTTTTTCTCCTTTCTTTTTGTACAATTTTATATTTTCACTGCCTGTCTATCATAATCCTTTTCTTTCTCCTTCATCAAAAATATAATTTTCTATTGTAGATTTCGCAGGTTTTTCACACTCCCCTTCCTGTGAGTGTTTTCCTGCAGTGGAAATTTTTTTCCTGAGCCCTCAGCTTAGGTTTTTTAAAAATCCACATACTAGTTTTCTTCGTGTACTTTTGCAAACTATCTCTTTCTTTCTGTTTCGCATAAGACGATGAGTTAGGTGTAAGAAGAGACTTTCTAGTCTCAATCTCGCCCGAATTAAGTCCATTTATTATTATTATTATAAAAGGGCAATCATTATGAATAAATACGAGAGCGTTCATGTAATATAATGTTAAAATATCTTCCCTATTGGTAATGATCTTTCGTGCAATTTTCTTCACCCAAATGTCTTCTTCATTGCACATTCCTTCTTCACTTGCCTCATTGGCTTTGTTTCAATCCCGTTTCTATTGCATGATACGAATAAACGCAGCTAATTCCGCAAAATCTTCCACTTCTTCTCTCAGTCTTCATAACTTTTCCACCCTTCAAGTCACCGTAAGATCTCAAAAAGGTATCTCGGATTTCTCAGCATGCCTTCGTTTTAACTTCAGAATGGGTATGTATTACTTTTAATTGCTCATTTTCGCGATGCGTGCAGCGGAAGAAATAATGGCCAAGGAAACGGATAAGAGAAACGTTAACCCGTTATTGCGTTTCAATTGTCAACTCGGACCTATTTCCTCATATGAGATAGAATTGTCTCGGTGGGAAGGATTAAATGTTCCTATTTTAGAAACACTTTTTGCTTCCCGCGTGCTTCATTCTCACGGCAATGAAAATGCATTTCTTCGGCCGTAAAAATGACGCTTTTTGCCTCGTATCTCAATGCCGCGCGGCCTTTTTTGTTTTCTCTCTGCGAAGTGATATTTTTTCATCCAAAAAACATGAAAATCTAATCTATGCTGAGATGAAAATTGAGGTAATAGGACGTTCGCATAGCAATTTAGTCTAATGAAATCTTTAGATATGCTTTAATAATTTAAAACAAAATAAGAAATTACGGTTCTACAAGGACGTTTTGTTCGCTCGGAAAGATTTATTAACGCACTTAATGGTATGCCATACAACATCCCGCATTGCGACAGAAATTGCATTATAAATCTTTTCAAATGGTTAAAAAAATCTCCTTATTTGTGGAGCAATCTGTCTGGGAATAATCAAAAACAGTAATTTATACGTGCATGCAATTTCTGTGAATCGAATAATGATTTGGGAATAACCCCTAGGACGGTTTAGAACTTTTGTATCTGTTTTTCCACGAGACCATTCCACGGGATCTTTAATATGAACGTAATGGTGAAATTCAGGATAACTCTGTATCAAAATTTCGATACATATAAGCAAAAATCCGTTTTCTCGCGTTGGGATATATGTTAGCATACAAATTCTTCAAAAGCCAATTCTTCGAAAATGAATTCGTCGTGCAATCAATTTTATAAAATTCTTCGAATATATACCACTCTAATGAATCTGAAGTTGTCCAAAATTTATATAAAAGGAACTAATTAAGAGTTGAAATCTATTCCGTAAAGCTATGAGTATCCTTCAAGGTTGGGTTGTAGTGTGCTTTGCACGTGGAATTTTTGCGAACAAGTGGTCCATTGTCGAAGAATTTGTCCTTGATCTGTCATGTCTGGATTGATCGTTTGAATAATTCGTTTTCGAAGAATTTGCTTTCGAAGATTTTGTTTTCGAAGAATTTGGTTTCAAAGAATTATTCTGTAACTGAATATTTAATTTATATATATAACAGGTTGGATAGGATTTTCATGATGATTTAGGCTTCATTTCAAATTCATTCAATTCATCGATTAACATGGACACGTTTGTCGATGAATCGAATGAATTTGAAATGAATTACCAAATGACGCGATGTCCATGTTGCTGATTCATTGAATGAATTTGAAATGAATTGCCGTATGATCAATCTAATAAATTAGGTAGATTATGAATGTTCGATATATGCAATATACGTCATCCCTTTACATGCAATACTTGTATGACACTTGCAGAATAACATTTATAGTGTTTAAATTTGACTAAAGATTAATAAGCTATCAATTCTAGCTCTTAATGCATAGATATAATAATAATAATAAAAGAGCTTTATTTATATATATTCATTTATTTATATTTATACACTTCGCTGTATAAATGTAAAAAATCTGATGTGGCCAACACATGACTTTCTCCGTATTTATTGAAAACAAATGCCTATGCCGGTAATATATAAATAACTCCAAAACAATGAGTGTTACAGGAAAATGTTTCATACAGCATTTGTAGTAAAATACATTATCTATAACTTTGGTACAAAATTTTATATACCTACATTGCATTCTGACAGAGATATGTATGAAAAACTTCCATTTCTGGGTAAACAACAACTTCCAGTTAACCATTATTGAAGAATAACTCCTAAACAATCAGTGTTACGAAAAAATATTTCAAATAAAAGTTGTAGATAAGTACATTATCTACAACTTTTGTAAATAATTGTATATACCTCATTGCATTCTTACAGAGATATTTAAGAAACGAAATTTTGTTCCGGATAAACCGCTACTTCTGGTTAAGCGATATCACCAAAAACTAATCGACTCTTGGCATTGTTAGAAAAATACTAAATATGAATTTTGAAAATGATCGGATAGTTACTTTTTAAGAGAGCGCCCACAAACCTTTTTACCACAGACAGACAGACACACACACACACACAGACAAACATGTTCGGGAAAATAGCTTAAACATGCTCTATGGGCCCCAAAAAAATATATTTCCGTCGAAATCTGGAGGTCAAATTTTTTTGCGAATACAATACTTTCTCTATACTACATTTAGGGAGAAAGTAAAAATGAGATAGCGTTAAAAAAAGTACAAAGAAGAAATTTACTTTGTGGTTTCAATAAACCTAAGCTGAGAGCTTAGGAAAAAAATTCCACTACAGGACACAGTCAACGTCTGACCATAGTCTACTAAAATTTAGCGATAAGGAATCCCGAACTAGACGGAGAAATATGAGGATTTCAATAGAGGAAGTAATGGCGCCTTGAGTACATTTCAGACAGCGTGCTTTTCTGCTGAAAGATCGCCGCTCGTCATTCGAGTCGTGCGCACACGGTGAGGCAACAAAAAACGGGACATTGCGCGCACGAGCGGAGGGTGGGGTCGCGTGATTTTTATCACGAGAGAGAAGGATACGCGTTTCCAGGCAGCTCACACCGCCAAACAAAACACTCGACAATCAAATTGCGAAGAAATCTTAATTCGCTCAAGTATTGCGGGACCGAAATTAAAGAATTACCATTCCCAATGTTATCTCGAAATTCTGAAAGGCCGTCCTATAATTTAGAGAAAACTTTGTTTCGTTTTCTCGATAAAAGGGACGCCAATTACTTATCAAACGATGACGGTGAAATCCTTATACATATATCACCGGAAAACTGATTAGAGTGAATGAATTAGTCTTACAAATATCATGATATTTCAGCGAGACGATTCCTCCATTTTCGCAATACTGTAGCAATATTGTTGCTGTACTTAACCTCTAATAGTGTCACATTCGACGGTATTCGTAGAGACCAGGAAAGGATCGAATGGACTACAGGAAATTTTATAATAAACCCCTGAAGATGAAAGCGTCGCCTTTGAAATGAGCATTGGGTCTTTTTAAAAATAGCGGCGATTCTTTCCTGGTTCCTCTGAATACCGGTGAATGAGAGGAGGAACGCCGACAAAGACGGCTATTGGAGATTTTAAACCTCTGATTCATTAACAGCCGAGTACCAAATTTTCTTTTTTATACATCACTCAGTAGCACTCTTCTCACGCAAGAAACGACAGTTATTTAGATGAAAAATAATAACTTACTCATACAACAATATGATTGAATCTTATAACTAGGTGTAATCACTTGCTTTATTTTTTACTATTGATACACTTCCAGTCGTTGCATTTTAAACTCATCTCGTAATTAATTTCAATTTGTGAAATACTAATTTTTCTGTAAATATGCCATCACTTGTTCATTCATTTTTGTATACCTCTATCAATTTTTCCTCTTGTCTTCAATAACTCTTATAACTCTTTTAACCTGCTTTCGTCATCAAATTTAGCTATCTATCTATAGGCTTTTTTTTACACTCCCCTTCTAGTGACTGCTTTCCTGCAGTGGAAATTTTTCCTAAGCTCTTAGCTTAGGTTTTTAAAACCGCATAGTAGTTTTCTTCTTTGTACTTTAGCAAGCTATCTATTTCCATTCATTTCTCATACGACGAAGGGTTGGATGTAAGAAGGGACTTCCTAATCTCAATCTCGTCCTATTAAAGTTCTTTTATTATTATTATTATTACCGACCACGGCTGGATTGACTGAAAATTAATTTATCTGTCAATTGCTGTACAACAAAGAAAATATGTCTTTCATTTTTGTGCATCAATCTAATTCACAATTACGATAATGCTTAAGCTACCGGTGAAGGAATGAAGCTGAGTAATCACTATCATTCCTAGTCACTCCTCATCGAACAATATCAAAAGTATTGTCTCAACGTGTTGACATCTTCAGGTCATCATCCTGGAGATATCAACCCGTTGACGAAACTGGTCCAATAATACACTTGCAGTGGAAATAATAAAACATTCCTTCTTTCAACATGTAGACACTGGAATTTGAAATGTTTAAAAAGGAAGAGGTAAAATTATTTACAGAGGTTTCTTCATCGCAGTATGAATACTTTTTATCATGCAACACTGAGTCAATTTAATTTACGCCATACTTTTTCATACCAACATCTCAAACGGCATAGACAAGGTAAGTTCATTACTTTTGCGGAATAATATACCTTAAAGACACCTTAATAACAGTCGGCGATATAATAATCGTTTTTATAATATTCAACCATTTCCTATGTAATTTAATTGCCACTCAAGATAAAATGTATGAATTAAAGATCATTGTTTATTTCTGGCTGTTTCTAGGGTGATTACCGATACTTTCGAGCATTTAAGTTGCGCCAACCTGAGAATTCAGAACTTGAAAAGAAACTGAAAACCATTCGGTGACTCAATAACTACTCTGAACAGCAACTAGCTCAGGATACCGACAGCGAAATATCAATCAGCAAATAACTTTCAAAACTAAACATAATAAGTAATAGTATTCAGGTAACACAAAATATCATACAACGAATTATCACTCAAAAGAATATTGAACTGCTCATTGAAAATTGGTACAAATAATCACTCAATACAGACGTCAATTCGGGAAGACTTCCGAATTTACAAGACGTCGTAATCTCTCTCAAATGACCGTCACTTTCCATGTGCCCTCATAGAATGTCCGGTGGGAAAAAAATGACTATCGAAACTCTTCGTCTAAACTCGCTCTTGAGCTAGCAGTCACACAGTTGATCGAAAGGCAGACGTTCATATCTGGCCGGCAAGCCCTGTCAGAGGCGAGCCGGAAGTTATTCCGCTAAATTCAAACTGTTCACAGAGATTTTTGTATTCTTCCACCATTTGGTATAAAAAGCGATCAAGAGTCGAAGGCGCCACCCTTCGCCACCCAAGGCACACAAGTCACATAAGTCAAGCCACTCGGGCCACTCCGGCCACGACGTACGTCGGCACGGGATTATCGTAAAAATTGCCGCAAAATAATGAGTTGTATTATAAACGAATCAAATATTGAGAGAAGAGGGGCTTCTGAAGAAAGTGACTGAGGGTAGAATACAAGGGAAAATCAGAGGGAAGACAAAGAGAAAAGATGTTGGATAACTTAAAGGGTGCGGTAAACTATGAGAAAGTTAAGGAGATGGCGCTGAATATAGATTTTTGTATTTAAATTGCATTTAATTATGATGCATCAGATTTATGATACTCGTAGATGCTAAAAAGTAGAGTATTCGTTAAGGTGTTGGTATACTGACGCATTTAAATCCTCACACGTTTAAATTCATTCAATGTGCATTATTTAAACGAAAAACCTTTACCAGTTAATTTTAGCATTCACTGATTGCAATAGCATTCCTAAATAGGCTCCAAATAAGATCCTCTACTATGTGTAATCGCATTTGGAATTCGAAACAAGAGAGATGTGTAAGAGAGACGAATAATGAACTTCAACTTCATTTGAGGAGCGTTTCACGGTTGAATACGGTAGCTCTGCTATGAGTGGTTCCGTCTGCTCTATTTACGGAGAACTTCCATCCTAATTGATTCTTTCTCTGGATGAATGCTCTACGTCAGACTTGCTGGAAACATCTCCCGGATTCCACGAAGCCAATCTCACCTTCCGCCCGAGGTATTTTTCACGGAATATGCCAGCAGGTGGATGTTTCAGATAGGTCACGAAAGAGATGCGGGCTGATGTATTCGTCACAAAGAAGGTCGAATTCCCACGCTAACTAAGCTATGAAATATGAATTAGTAAGCAATGCTTTGAACTCGGTCGGCTGCTGACGTTTGGAAAAGGAGGTAATGTAAATAAATCTGAATTTAATCTTGTGGATCTTGTGGAAGTATGGATTCGTTTCACGTAAATGTAAATTTTTCGGTTGGATTTTGATATATGATAGAGGAAATAATATCCTAATACCCCTTAATTACTTTCCTCTCAATTTTGTCATGACTGAGTGAATACTAGTTACTCAGGTATAAGTGATGTAAAGTTGAGGATCCCTGTTGGTCTCCACTTATTGAATACTATAAAAATTGTTAGAGGTGTCAAGATACTACCAAAGCCGTTTGCAGAAACTAACCAGTTTCAGAAACAACAAAAATTTTCTGATCACCGATCTTCTAAGAAATACGATTTTTTATAGGCTTGCTATCATCTTCAGGGGTAGAAGGAGAAAAAAAGTGAAAAAAATTAAGTTTTTCTTTTACACCTGATGATGATAGCGGTAGTAGTATTATTGTTAAAAGTGCTTCGACAGCTTAGGTCATTTCGCACATTGGCTCCCACCGGGAATGGAACCCGGGAACGCTTTCACCAAAGGCAAACGCGCTGTCCACATGACTATCCGGGAGCCTTGATGATAGCATGGCTAATGAAATAAATTGGTGTTTCTTAGAATATCAGTAATCCGGACCGTTCTATTGTGACAAATTGGTTATAAATGTTTCGCTCCCTGACAAGGGGAAGAACACAAGGGCAAACTACCTCAATCTTCATTTCATCGAGTTTACCACATTATCAACCCAAAGTTTTACTCAGTCACTGGTAAAGGGGTGAAGAATCCAAATTTCCTTCGAGATGACAACTTCACATGAATTTTTAACCAAGAAAAGCCTTAATAAATGTTGTAAGGCAAATAACCTTTATCCTATTATCATACATATTAATTTGATTTTCATATCCCTTGGTCTCCAACTACAATACTCAGCATACATCCTTCGTGATTTATTTTCCTAAACCAATGAATTAGCTAATTAGGAGCCGGAATTCTGCATAATTATGTAACAATGTATGTATTTATTTACTTTCTTAAATCTCTACAATATCCACTAACTTAACAATTAAAGTCGAGCACATAAACAATGGCGATGGACGACCGCACACATTCATTCTCTCACCAAAACATTTAATTAGCCGAGACTCGAACCAAGGATCTTGGGGTTTGAAACACTACCGCACTAGCCACTGTGATATGATAAAACATTAATAACCAATTACCACAAAATTGCTTCCATGATTGACCTGATTACGTAGGATTATTGCTAAAGCCAAGTCATGGTTGCTCAATTAAGGGGCTTGGTAAAATAACACATCACTACACACGATGTAATGTCACTCTGACAATACAGGGTGTCCGGGTTAAGGGTATAATAATAAAAAATCTGATGTTGCCAGCACATGACTTTCTCCATATTTATTGAAAACAGAAGCCTATGCCGGTAATATATAAATAACTCCCTAACAATGAGTGTTACAGAAAAATGTTTCAAACAAAGGTTGTAGTAATGTACGTTATCTATAACTTTTGTATGTAATTCTATATACCTACATTGCATTCTGACAAAGATATGTATGAAAAACTTCCATTTCTGGGTAAACAACAACTTCCGGTTAACCATCATTGAAGAATAACTCCTAAACAATCAGCGTTACGAAAAAATGTTTCAAATAAAAGTTGTAGATAAATATATTATCTACAACTTTTGTACATAATTGTATATACCTACATTGCATTCTTACAGAGATATTTAAGAAACAAAATTTTGTTCCGGATAAACCGCAACTTTCAGTTAAGCGAGATTCATCAAAAACTAATCAACTCTTGGAATTGTTAGGAAAATACTAAATATGAATTTTGGAAATGATCGGATTATTACTTTTTAAGATAGAGCGCCCACAAACTTTTTTACCACAGACAGGCACACACAGACAGACATATTCGGGAAAATAGCGAAAACGAACTCTATGGGCCCCAAAACATCTATTTCCGTGAAAATCTGGAGGTCGATTTTTTTTTCGAATGCAATACTTTCTCTATACTACGTATGTGGAGAAATTAAAAATGTAATAACTTGACAGTCAATTAAGATATTTATTGGCAGTTTGTATTTAGAAGTATGGTAACTCAAAATTTTTTTACACAATTGATTAACCCTTATATGTGTACCAATAGTGGCAGAAAGACATCTAATCTGTATCCATCTCTCTCCAAGACATCTCTCCAAGTGTTTTGCAGAATTGCTGGCGTAACATTTACAATAACTGCAGGAATTTGATTGCGCATATCTGTTAGATCACGAACTGGTGTCTGGTACACTTGATTCTTGATAAACACCCACAGAAAAACATTAAGTGGCCTCATGTCTGGATTTTTAGGGAGCCAAGCAATTGATGATCAATCAAGAAAACATAGAAAATATTACCAAACTTGTAGAAGCAAACCGCTAATGAATATCTCAATTACTTCTCAAGTTATTACATTTTGTATTATTATATGTTTAACCCAGGCACCCTGTATAACAGTTGGTAGTTAACATTAGTATATTAGAACAGTACATTCGTCCGAATTTGTCTACCTTCGCTCTCCGTAGGTTAATTAAAAGGAAAATTACTCCATGACAAAAATGTGTGTCACTCGTTGGGCAGGAGACCGTAAGTTGTGAAAGAGGATAAAAAATTAGGGGGGTCGCAGAGGGGAACAGACGGGTAATTATGAAATGCTGCTCTTGTGGTGTCGTAATGAAGGGGAGAGAAAAAAGCGCGGTAGAAAAGAGAGGAGATAGAGGCGCTCTTTAAATGAATGAATACCTTATCTGTTGATTCTCATCCCGACTCTGCAATTCCCAAACATGAATCCTCTCTTTCCTCCACGCTTTCCATATTTGGATATTTTACGGCACGCAATGCTCATTGCTCGGAGGGGAGGGTGGAGGGGAGAGGAAAGTGGGTGTGGCTCTTTGCATTTGCGTGGAGCGGTTCGAATTCCACAAGTGTAGGAATGCGGACAGGGGCTGATCGATGTTTCATATACCGAGGTAATGATTTCAGCGCTAAATGAGTCGCTCGAGCAAAGCGTATGGATTAAACGTTGGCGTTTTCATCAAAAGGCTCCTTTGGAGTTTAAATGTGCGAGAGGGACCATGAAGCGAACTTTAATTTAAATACTTTGAGAGCTCTCGCTTTTATAAGGTCTGGAGATCACCAAGAGACTTTCTTGTCGAACTTAGTGCTGCATTTTCTCCTCATACGGTCATCCCACGCCACTTCACGCTTCGACTTTCGCGGCTTCACCCAAACGTGGTTTAAATAAGTATATTATTTAAAATTATCTTTATAAATAACATTCTAATATGTATTATTTTGTCTAATATATTATGTAATATGCGTGTAATGGTGACTAAAGAGTGCTAATTCAAGTCTAGAGGCTTCTATAGAGTTAACATACACATTTAGGTCGTAAACAAGTTTTCTATGCTCTAACAACGAATGCATTCGATTTATAAATAAAAAATTCTACCTCGCGTAATTTCACCAATAGCGGTAGATTCTGGAGCTAATTAAACCGTGATAAACGAGGGCCGACTGTACAATCAACATGTTCCATTTACGGTGTAAAGTAAGTCCTTGTACACTCCTGACCAAAATTAACGCACCACCGATCGTTAGGATCGCAAGGGAGGTGCTGCGTTAATTTTGGCCAGGACTGTACAATGATGTATCACA
Source organism: Sympetrum striolatum (assembly GCA_947579665.1). NCBI lineage: Eukaryota > Metazoa > Arthropoda > Insecta > Odonata > Libellulidae > Sympetrum > Sympetrum striolatum. The sequence continues at coordinate 51,104,114 of OX388351.1, read as the reverse complement.
ATCCTTGGTATTTTTCTACAGCTAAAATATTTTTCTGCACCACATTCTATCAAAGTATTTTTACTCCAGTAAAGAAAAAAAATGGAACACGGCTGTAAAAGAATTAGAGGTTGAAAATCTTCAATAGACGCTCTGTCGGAGATCCTCGTCTCACTCACCTGTTTTTTGGAGAATGAGACGAGGAATGCCTATGGAGATTTTTAACCTCTAATAATAATATTTACTCCAACAGAACAACATTCATGTTTAGCCGTATTTTCCATCTCTTAAAATAAAATGATTTTTTTGATAATTTCAAGGAGGTGTATTTCAAAGTAGAATAAATATGTTTCATATTTTTACTTTCTCCATATACGTAGTATAGAGAAAGTATTGTTTTCATGAAAAAATCGACTTCGAGATTTCATTGGAAATACACGTTTTGGGGTCCCTAGAACACGTTTTGACCATTTTCGGAATGATGTCTGTCTGTGTGTGTGTGTATGTATGTGTGTCTGTGCTTGTGGGCGCTCTAACGTATAAACTATTAGTCGTATAAATACCAAACTTCACATATAGCACTGTGGTGTGTGCTGTCAGATTTGATTAGTTTTTGGAGTAAATCGGTTTACCGGAAGTCGAGCTTCATTCATCAAAGCTCATTTCCGGTTTTCATAATATCTCCATAAATATGATATATAGGTATATTGTATTACTTATAAAAGTTTTAGATATTATTATTTACTATAACTTTTGTATTTAACATATTTTTGTATCACCGGTTGATTAGGAGGAATTTTTATTTTCAAATTTTTATGCCTTTTTCCTTGCAGAGAACCTATCAGCCTCTATAATCTGAGAAAATTTAAACAAATTTGAAATTACAGAGGTAGGAATGGAACTGAAAGAGGAATATTCAAGGTAGGAATTTACCTGAGGTAGCGGGTAATATCAGTGTAACTATGTATCTCAACAAAGACATTCTTCAATAAGTGCTCGTAAATACTAGACAACCTTTTTTGCGTGTGAAAGGGGAAATGTACATGTATAGAATCAATTAAGAATATAAAAAGTGGCTTCCCTTCGATGACGTTTTAAATTCCCATGATGAAGAATAGTATCATTTCACTTAACCTTTGATCAACCAAGCCGAAACTATTCGTGGAAAATATTTGCTTTTCGCAATTATTTTATCCTCTATCGAAGATAAGTAGTTGCGACGTTTTAGCAGTAACAGCAAGAAAGCACGGAGAACTTGAGTGTATCAAAAAAAATTCATTTAGAAGAACAATAAAGATAAATGGATAGAGGAAGGAATGTGGAAGGAAAGATTAAATAATCTCGAAGTCTAAAGAACGATAGCCAAGGATATAACCCAGTTTAAGACAATACAGAGAATAAGAAAAGATGACTATCATTTGGCGTATATGCTTTAATTTTTACGCATTGAATCTCATGCATACATTATCAGATGATTATTCAGTAAATATGCTTTCAAGCAAACAATTACAATATGTGTGCCGAAGAATTAATTTCAATACCGATGCAATCCTCTTTGGTGCTTTATTACCCCTGAGGAAGACAGAATTCCCTTTAAAATCTACATTAGGTGTTTCTAAAAAGAGCGGCAATCCTTCCTGTTTCCTGTATCGGTGATGGAGGTGAAGAACGCCGACAAAGACGGCTATTAGAGATTTTAAACTTCTAATTCATTAACAGTGGTGTTTCAAATTTTCTTTCTTAAGCGAAGATATAAATCAAATTCGAAAGAAGTGGCTATGATGAGAGCACAAAAAAAGCTGAAGCAAATTAATTTGCATAATAGATACATACCAGCGCATCATGATTTTCAGTTATAAGTTTTAAGAACCAGAAATATTGAAAAGATATTAATGATTAAAACTACTCCATTTAAGTATTCATAATTTAAAATTACAGCAATATTCGTATCGATTTCTAAATAGAAAAATTCAAAGAAAATTTAGACCTATTATTTAATTTCTGCATGTTCTCCTTTCACCGTTGTACCTTTGAAAATGTCACTTTCTGAACTGAAAAAAATTAATCAAAAGTCAAGATTTATCACGGAGATACAATTACAAGCGTTTCTTATAATTTCAAGAATACAAAAATTTAAATGTATGATAAATAACAACGAAACATAGTATTTGTATATAGTACTCTCGTTTATATTTATTTAAATAGCGTACACAAAGTTATCCTGAACTCCTTGAGTTTATTTAAATGTTGAATTGGGTGAGATGTCTAAAAATAAAGATCTTCGCTTTTTTAAAGTTTTATTCTTCGTCAAGAGTCTCTCACTCACTACGAAAAAGGACTTGGCCTTTTCATATCCGTCGCATAGCCCAAAATAAACGCTTATAAGACTTTTTAATGGCTCTATCAACACCAATGTTTCCGAAACTTTGTATCTTTCACAGCCCGACAGCCTTCAAGACACAAAGGCGGGAGTTGATACCAAGACTCCGCTTGTCGGTCTTGACAACGCTCCTCGAGATATCTTAAAGCCGCGAAAACATTTACCGAATCACCCTAATTTGCAGAGAGTACTACGGCGAATTTCCCCCCGGCGGCGAATCTTCAATTGCAATCGTGGGGTCATAACTCCGAGAGGGAAAATTCGTGTGAAAGGGTTTGTGTGTGGAGTGAGAGGGTGGAGTCGGAGAAAGCTTCCGGGGATGGCCGCAGATGGTCGCGTGACTGTCCGCAGGGGAAGGGGCGCAGAAATGGGGGAGATAAAGGGTGGCTGAGGAATGGCGCCCGCCGGACTGGGGTAGTCATTGTGGAATTCCCCCGCTGAGCGGCGCCACTGTAGCCACTAGGTTTGAGTAAAAAAACGTGAATGGGGAAAGGGAAAATGCTGGAGATAGGGAGAGAATTGCCAGCGGAGGGAGCGTATTATACAATTTTAAAGCACTTTTCGCTTCCATACTGTGAGGGAAGAAGTTTGATTGGGTGATGATTGATTTCTCCCTGCTTTGAGACGTATTTTTTACGCAAAAGGCCCTCGATCAGTACAAATTGAATACGCTAATATATTATCAACGTACATATTAAAAGTTTTAGTCTAAAAGTTTACATTAAGATAATCAAATTGTTTAATCGATGTCTAAACATCATTCATTATTTTATTGGTCAATTTAATTCATTTATACTCATTAAAAGGTTTTATCTAAAAGTACGAGTGAATAAAACCAAAATTTTAATCTATTTAAGCTCGTATGTCTCAACTAAATTCATTATTTTATGGGTCCATTTAATTCATCTACTACTGTTTGTCCGTTGTTACGTTATCAACTACAACAATGATCATCATTTCGAGCATTTCTTAGGCTCTGTCTAATTGATATGCCTAATCTTACATTCGTAGTATATGCATGACAAAGAAACTTATAAATGCACAATAATTTAAATAAAATGTTAACTATGTTCTCATAATGTAGTTGATATTTGCATCCTTGACTGTAAAATTCTATAATGGATCAAATTACAACGAAATAATCAAATATATACTAAATTATAATATACAAATTTTTATATTTAAAATTGAATTTGAACAATTTCAGTAATTTTTTATATTTTTATAGGAGAAACCAAACGCTATTTCTTAAGTATAAATTGATGTAAGGAACTAAAATTAAATGTATTACCACGACAACTACCCTATAAGATGATCTTCAATGAAATCTGATGCTCTAACTTGTTCTTATAAAGGGCTGAAACAAATATTATTCTATAATTATGTCTTTAAGATGTATTGTTACCTGATCAGTTACCAAATCTACAAATTAGGAAGATAATTCCGTTTGAAAAATTATATTCATTCTATAAATATAAATTATATTTCATCTCAATACTCATCGTCTTAATACCGTCTACTTCATTGACATTTCTTCAGAAAAAAATTCCAGCGAAAATATCTTCAAGAGAGCTGACATATTAAAAAATAGCTTCTTATCAAAGCAAAAGCATATAAAATATATAAATAATAGTAATAAGAAATATTTTTCATGTGGATGGTAATGGATCATTTTTGTGGGAGACAATTCCATATTTATGATGCAAATACTGAATTTCTTTAGGGGAAAATAATGTGAAAAGACAGTTCTATGAATATTTTTAACCCTTACTTAAGTCAAATTGCGTTTTGTAAGCAGAAAAAAATTTCTGCTAAAATTTTATTACTAACGCTGTTTTTGCAAGTAGAGATTCCTGTGTTAGAATGTATAAGACCACAAAATGTCTTTCCAAGTTTCGAAGAAACATCACGGAAAAAGCTTTATCTGCATACAAATTCCACAGTCATTCGTTTTTTCGTTAGTCTAGCAGCCAAATCTTGATTAATGTTACATATTTATTTTCTTATTCGAATTTGATAGAGAAAATATAATTTTTTAAATTTTATCTGTCTTTTTCATGATTACGATAACATGAAAGCAACAAAAAGATTTACATCCTTCGATGTAAATCTTTTTGTTGCATCCTTCCAAGTTTTATATCCTTCGATAGCTCAATGTGCCTCAAATTCCCTACTCAATACCATTTCTTTCGTTTTTTGGTGACCTATCCCACTCTTTATTTCATCTAACATGTTTCCCCCCTATCTTATCCCCCCACGAAGAGATAAGTGATCCAAATAATTGCAAATATCTGAATCCTTTCTTATTGCATGGAATTGTAAGGTGTTAATACTGGCCCATTGTGCTGCATTTACGAGGACACTTTACGCTTGTAGTAGCATTTCGTCGTAAAGAAAAGAGCTAAAAGACATCATTCCTCTCCTTGCCTAGTCGCTTCATCCCCTCTCCGAAACATTCAGTAACCAAAGGCGGAGGGGTAGATGACTCAACCAGATTCTGATCTGATAACTGAACAGACACAGTTATATCTAAGAGGTCACGCGTTCGAATCCCACCGATAGTATAAAGCAATTTTCATTTCTTATTGCTATCAGAGTAAAACTAATATCTAAGATATTATAAATAAATCCAAGGATAAACAGAAGTGAAAAATAGCAAAATGACTGGGACTTGAGCCCAGGTCTCAATCTTAAACATGATAGTTTACATAAGATGTGTTGTACAAATTAGACTTTGTGGGTAACAATTCACAAATAATTAATTGGATGAAAGACTTTCTCACTGACAAAGAGCAACGAGTAGAACTTGATGGTATTAGTTCCAACTTAGTCAAGGTAATCTCGGGCGTCCCGCAGGGTAGCGTAATCGGACCATTTCCATTTATACTGTACATTTACCAGCCTTGGCAATCACATTGATAGTAAATTTAGGATATTCGCGGACGGCACGGTATACAGAGAAATAGAGATTTCAGAGGACAGTTTAATCCTGTCAAGCGACTTAGATATAATTATGAAATGGTGTTTGATTGGATAGGATTGGCAGAGAATCAGAGAAAAATGTAAACAGGTGTTCAATAGTTAGTTTCTTCGAAAGAAAATCTAAAACAAATGATTATTCGAATAGGAAAATAGAGTCATGAAGTTTTCACCCACTGCAACGCGCTTAAAGGTGGCTTGCAGGGACCTTACATTGACATAGAAGTACCATGAAATAGCCTTGTGAGCGTATTCCAAGGTTTGCGTATCGAGAAAGATTTGAGCAAATGCACAAAGCCGCGAAAAAGGGCTCGAGAAGTAGAGGAATCGTGACGAGTAACACGGAAGTGTGAGAAGGAAGGGAGGGGAGATAAAAAGGGGGTGGGGAGGACGGAGGAATGGAGGGGAGGAGGGGAAGAGGAATGGGAGAAAGGAATTAAGGGTGCTTTCCGCTTTTTGCACGCACGTTACCCCTCCTACACGGCCGTGCTGTATACACGTGTTACGGAGGAATGTGTTTCTGTTAGGTTGGCAGCAGTGCGTGGGTCGATTCAATTGCGTGAAGTAACTGTCCAAAAGGAGGGTTTCAGCAAGTAGAAAGTCTTTTTGCGTTCCGCTCCAGCATTCTGCGCTTTCGGAATCCGTGTTCTATTTGCGAATAACTTACTCCGATTAAGTCGAGAAAGACTGAATTGAGGAAAACAAATAAGGGCTCCCCCTTTTGTTAAGCTGATATAAACTGTTAGGTAGTATAAATTCATCCTGAAAATTATAATTCAGCATTTCATTTTATCACTATGTAATAAAAGTATGGCTATTTATGCTTTCTAAAGGCTCGATGCTTGAAAATGTGTTAAAGAAGTCATCCCATCTGAGGAAAAAGAATGCGTGTCAGTAAAATAAGGTGGAATTAAAGTTATTTAGATTGACATAATCAGATTAATTCTCTACTTATATAACGAGTACACTTTTAGAAAGATCGGTTACGGCAACAACTTTCTTAGGAAAAGATCACACTATGTTTTACGCTCAGGAATTAATTAATTCTCGAGCCTTTTTGATGGCCGTAAATATTTTTAAAGAGCTCTTTTTTCCTAAATATAATCGCATCATTCTTCTTATAATTTATATATGAAAATCATTTCAAGTTGTAATCGTGATAGAAGGATACCATTCGCAGATAAATACATCAAATATAAAAAGGTGACAAGTTAGTCAAGGTTTGCTGCTTGAAGAGGTTCTGAAGTGGATCATTGCCTTAATTTCTATTACTTATTCATTCTTTTGAAAAATAATAATAAATAAATGCAAATAATTGTTTTTGGAAAACTTATTTCGAAAGCAAAAGTTTATAGTCCAATAGGTTAATACGAATAGTGAATGTTTAAATGTGAGTAATGATAATACTGTCTTCGTAACATTGAATATTTTATTCTATAATAATAGTGGTCATTTAATTCGTAAACGTAGAGTATAATTTATTTATAATCTCTTATAATATTGCATAGTACTGCAATACTATAAAAATTGTTCCCCAATACTTGTAAAAAGTATTTCTTCAGCAAGCCGTATTTTTATATCTTTAGTATTTTTATGGTTATTTATTCTTTTTGGTATTTAATGTTCACTTTCCTGTGCTTTGTATTGTTTACAATGTATTAGCAGGTATTTTCTTTTTCAACCTTGATTGCTGGAGATTTTAACCCATTAATGCGCTCTTCCCTTTTGAGATACATTTTATAAAACAAAACAGGACTTTTGGTGGAAGGGAGACCCACTTGGACCTAACCTTGGACTCCATTCATACGTCTACAACAGTTCCGGTGATAATGCATAAGAAAATGAGGTAATTAAAATAGCACGAATCTATTACAGTTCCGGTGGTAATGGGTAACAAAATGAGGTAACGAAAGTGATGAATTCAGCGTTGGTACGCGAATGGGAACTCTCTCTCCCTCTTAAGGCGTAGTTTTCGACACACGGAAGCGGACCTTGAACCGAATAAACTCGAGACAAACGCCACGAGTAACGCCTTTATCGTTTATTTTGTTTCGATCGCTTTCTCCGGATTCTAGCGAGATAAGAGAGCGCTTTTAGCCTCCCCAAGCGCTCTCGCAAATCGATTGAATTTCGCCGAATCTTTTTTCGGAACTCCCTGCCACGAATTCGAGAGGGGCAACAAAACGTCGTACGACCATTCATTCACCCATTGATCCACTCTCCGTAAGAAAACAAAGACGCCCTCGAAGCGTGCCCACTGCCAACAAACGTATCCGCGAACGGAGTTTTCATACCCAAAAATAATGGAGGAAAGTTCCTTTTGTGTTCCCATTTCTTTGTCGTTAGCCTCAAAAATCTTAATCTGGTCATTTAATGCGTATTACGTATTAAAATGACGTCATAGTGGGGGAATTTTTCTCTTACGTAAGTCGGGTTTTCAACGAAAGCATATTTTATAAGATAGGGTGAAACATAGACGGAATGATTAAGGACGAAAGACCTTACTAAAATTTTGTGAAATGGAATATTTCGGGAAAGATACAGTCTGAGAATTAACTAGAGAAAATAGAGATACAGTAATTTTAATAAAACCCAAGAGAATAAAGTCTAAATGGCTTAATTAAGGATATTAGCTAAAGACTGATAACTTTAGGAACTAGGAAGATGCCCTTACTTAACCATATTGTTTGCATCACTTGAATAAAGTTGCAAGAATTCCAGTCAGCCAAAAACTCCAGTCACAGACTTAATTATCAGTAATTTCTGTATTCCTATCTCTTTAAAGTTTTCCCCACAGTTACAATTTTAACAATTACAAAACGAATATCATTTTATAAATGGCCAAATTTCTGCCTACAATAATCGTAGATCAGCAATTTATAGCTTAATTCAACAACACAACATAACGTGATATGTTTCAGAGAATTTTTATTCTTGGATTTTTAAACCCACAAATTTCCTTCTTCTTACTTTTTTCGAGCTATCTACTTGTTTTAAAATTAAAATGACGAGTGGGTAAATGTAAGAAGAGAATTATTAATATCGCCTTAGTATCGCCCAAATAAAATTTAATTTATTTTTGTTCTTTAACCAAACAAGGCCTGTTAGTGTCTTTACTTTGTAATTACTATATTTTGTATTACGTGTATATTCATTTTGGAACACAATGATTATCAGGTAATATTTATTATCAAAACGAAAATATAGCAAGAGATGGTATATTTCAGAACTCCTAATGATTCGAATTCCCCCAATTTGAGAAACAGACGAAGTTACGATTTAAGGAAGATATCCGTAAGTACGACAATTTTTCTAATGTGACCAATCTGAAAAATATACATAAATAAATATATATAAAAAATCCAATTAGTAGCTTGAAGGGTCTATGTATATCATAATATAAGTATTTGTTTTATAAAACATTTTTTATGTTTATTCTAAATAAAGCTAACAATATACTAAATTTGGTAATCTCAAAAATACAACATAATGTGATAAGGTTTAGATGTTGTTGTTTTCTTTGACATATCCCTATCTGTTCGTGTCTTTAAGTTGTAAATTCTGTATTTTATAGTGATTACCCAAACGCGAATATGGCAAATATTCCTCATGATTATGAAGCCATTGCGAAAGCAATGAAGACGCGTATGATACCTGAGCATTCAACGCGCCAAATCCTAAAAACCACCTCGGACTAACGCCCGCTCATAACCGCCGAGAGAAATTGGCAAAACTGAATGCATTTGCGGCGTTTATAGCCTCGCAAGAGGATACCGAAAAAGGGGAAGAAGCAGAAGGGGTCATAAGCGAGCCGCCTTTTCTTGTTTAGGTAATAATTACCTTCCCCAGGAGGGGTTTGGGGCGGAGGGGAGAGCTGAATCATACCGTGGCGCCAGGTGTCTTGGCACCCGACTGGAATATGGGAGGGAGACGCCGGAGGGAGTGGTCTTACATCCCTCAGGTTGGCCGCCCTGCTCATCCCGTCACGCGTGATCTCGAGGCACGTCACCCCACACCACTCTCCCTAATGGAGGCCACCTCGCGTGCTGGACGCCGCACGGGGAAATTTCTCCACATTCTCGCAATATCTGGTTCCCTTTATTCATCTCGGAAGCTGCACTTCGTACGCGCTGGGGATTGAGGTCGCTATCCCACGGTTACGCCCCGCGCAAGTTCCGCGAACAGCCGTCGAGAAATCTCGCTCAGATCGGAATCGCGATGAAAAGAACCCGAAGGAAAAAATTTGGTTGTTCCTTATTTAAAGGAAAGGCGTATCAATTAATTTGGAAAGGAACGAGCTACCTGTTGAGAAAGAGAAATTAATGAGGGCATCATATCCCTTATAAATCACGGGAATTGTCAGACAAAACTTTCTTCGGTGTGAACATTTCGAGATTTGTGAGATGAATGATTACAAAATTAACCGATGCGACTTCTTAATTTTTTGTACTGCTAGGGTGATTATCATGTGATGAAATAAAAAGCTTGGGATATGCAAAAACGTTGTAAGGAAAGAAAATGGAATGTGGCTTTTAATAGATTTAAAATAATTAAAATTAAAAAAACCGGGGTCAGCCCCAGTGCACACATTTTTTAAAGTTATTATAGATGTCCCGGTCCTTTCCTATGTTTCTATAATCGGTTACAACGTAGGTGTGGTACGCTGGCAAATATCGTTTAAAAAGAGTATTTAAACGCCCAATGAACGACTACTGAAAATTAATGGAAAGGGGATTAGAGTATCCTTATTGTATGACTATCATTTCCATATAAATCGGACGGATAAATTCCAGCTATACATAAGTAAACCGATTAATGTTGAACGGATTTATTCCATTTCAATGTTTAAAATGTATTTTTTACTGATAAAGTTACAGATCTTGTCACTATAGAGGTCCTCTAACTGATTGAAGAGCCCCTAAAGGAACGGGAAGTGTGAATAGATAGAACAGGGGTCACAAATTACTGTATCAGTGAGTCAGCGTCTTGTTTAGACAAAACTTTTCTTTTAATTATGGTAGTAAATCTCTAAAAATATCTTAAATTACTTTCTTAGATGGCAACGAAGCTCCAAGATATTTGAGATAATTGTTAAAAGGTTAAATATTTTAAAAATTTCATACACAATAGTATCAAAATCACTGAAATTGGAAATTTAGTATAAGTAGGGCGCTACTAGGAGTCTACCCCATGTATTCGCATGGTAAGCCCGCAACTAGTGCATACAGTTATGTACCCCGGGTCGCATAAGATTCAGGGGAAGTCCTCTCCCAACACCTTCCCTATCAACCACGGTATCGAACCAGAAGCATTCCGAAAGCCGAAAATACGGTTGTTTCGACGAATACCGATGATCGAAACCAGAATTCGTTACATTTTACAATTACCGGTTGGAGTTTTCATCAAGTGTAACAATAGTAGAAATGTTCATAACCAAAGGTATGACTTGCAATTCGTTTTTTGAGACTTCAATTATCATATATGAACTTATTATTTCATTATTTCTTTTATACAAATAGTTTCATTCTAAAATTTGTTTAAATACATTCCACAGGAATAGGTATTTCATTCCACATTAATAAGTATTGGCTAAATTGGTTTGATTTCATCTATAATGAAATATTTTTTAGACAATTCGACTTCTAATTTTTCGCAGAGCACGGCTTTTTGAGGGCCCATATTGATTCAGTATTATCTTTGCTTCTAAATACCATTGCCCCGAAAAAAGTTATTGAGAGGTTCAAATCGATTGTTTTCTCCAAATACTTTTGAAATCATTATGATGGATCATCTAATTCCCATCTCTATTACTTCAGGGAACAAAAATAAATTAGTCTATAGCAACGTTTGTACAACTTTGTAGCAACGAAGTATTGTACATATTAGACTACAAGCAATTCAATTCTTTCAGGACCAGAACTAGTCTGCCGCAAAAACCGTTGTTCTTTGCATTATTATTGGTGGAAAAATCTCAAGGTTCCTCTGATTTAATGCGTCATCATTGCGTAATTTTAAACATTGCGATCTTTGTTGAAATAGGGGCTTCTTGTGTGTGGCGGTACCGTGATCGACTCCCGGTGTGAGCCCATGGGCAAAAAACACTCAGCTGTCGAAGCACTTTTATCAGGACTTCAACTGCTATGTCGTATATTCCTGGAAGATAGGTTTCAACCCCAGCCTACTTCAAGGCTAATGGAGAAAAAGAAGCAGCCTTTTGAATCACGTTTTCTTTCCTACAGAAAATATCCTGCTTCATGGGAATCCCAACTTCCACGACTTCCACATTCGTGGAAACATTCACGTGACGGTCTTTCTCGAAACACGAATTCCGCAAGAATGGTAAATTTCCACGGAAAACAAACCAGGAAAGGATTCCGCCGCCTCATACGCACACACCACCGTTCAAACATCGCATCGCTCTTTTCCAACCTCTCGTTGCTTCTTTTTAATTCCTAGACTTGCTTCCTCTGCCCCGCCCCTTCCTGCTGACCACTCCCTCTTGCCCAACAATCGCCCCGCCGTCAATCTCTTCTCCCCCACGTCTTCGAGAGGCGTCGGGCCCGCATTAAAACGTTGGTTTGTGGACGCCGCCGTGTCTGCCACCTTTTACCGATTAGCAACACCACTCCGGACGGCGCAATCTCCTTAATGTCCCGTAATGGTACGCCCTTGACAAACGTGCTCGAGGAGAAAAGTTGAGGAGTCTGTCAACAGGTGGCAGGAAGGAAGGAAGACAAATAAATCGTTGTGTTGCTAATAGCGGCCTATGACTAATGACTCCAACGAATTTTTAAGTTCCATGACTGGACTGAGGAACTGAATCCGGAGAGAATAAGCAGTCCTTAGATGCTGTTCGCCGTATTTCATGGACGTTGAGTGATAAATTGTTTAAGAAAATGACGAGGTTGAAAGGTAGAAGATTATAAATGAGTATAAACGGCTCTAATGTACATAATCCTATTTAATTATAAAAAATAATGTCCTAAAATCATGTCCTTTGTAACTAGTCTTAATTAGCCTTTTGATACAAATTTATTTTTACGGGGTACGTTAATACTATCGTTATACTAATCGATGCCAGTCACATTTTTGGTCACCCCTATAAAAAAGACAAGGCAAATCTTATCTAAGTAATTCTTCTAATCTCATCTAACATGCTAAATCTTAACTTAAACGGTTATTTAGCCGATCTCGACTTGTGTTTGAATATATAGCACCTCCAAATTAACCCTGATAAAAGTTCTCATAAGGAATTCGACATTTGCAAAAATAAACAGAATGCAATCAATAATATACCCTTTGCAACAGTACAGGGAAAAAAATTCCTAGCAGTACTCATAAATAACAAATTGAATTAGGGAAATCACATAAAACAATCTATCAATAAATTGTTGCTACATCTACATTATAAGCATGTTTGTAAAAACGAAGTCCTTTATCAGATTCACAAAAGTTAGGCTAATCAAAGCTTACATCCTCTATATTCTAAGTTATACCTCATTAATCACTTGCAACAAAACAAAAAGTGATATTAAACATTATTTGTTATAATATTACATGAGAGCAGCAACTACAACGAATAAGCTAGTTAACTTTAAATAAAATCTGCAAATATCACATAGTCCTAACACTGACTAAGCATATCTTAAAATTAACCAAAAAATTAGAAAGCTGTAAAGATGCTTCGTAAAAACGGTGATTTCTTTGGATGTAATACTAATAGTTAGTTAATGTCAGATGTATCAGAACAGATAGGGACGAAAATGTTTTGCGATCTATCATATATAATGGAATGAACCTGGAGTTTTCAAATAGGTCCCTCGGGATTTCCATCGATTTTAGCTGATCTAGAAAGACTCAGCGTAAAAGAATTACTGCAGTTAGACTTTTATTGTCCTATCATTCTTAGTTGTTATCATGGTTGCATAAGTCATAGTAAGGTAGTTATGTAAGATTCTTAATTTAACTCATGGAAAAGGATTGCCTTTCAGGGCCATCTCTACCATCGAAATGTTCAAATTTCAAAGTGGACAAATTGGAAAGATTTCACGCAAATAATACGGTTGGAAATCATCAAATCCTTCTGCAACTACCGTGTAAGCGTGCAGAGAGTCTCACGGTCCTTTAATTAATAACCCATCACGTTCATTACCCCACTGCCATCTTGGAAAGGCCATTAAAAGCAATCACGGCGATTGAATTTGTCGGCCGATGCGGTTATGACAATCTTGTAAAAGTAATAACGTAATTACGTACCGGAACACCCTCTGGCGGCCAGGGTCGGAACACGATGAGGGCACGCGTTTCCTCCACAAATGAGGAATAGGCGAACGGGTCGCAAAGAGACATGTCACGCTTCGTGTCGTGACCACAAATCGTGTCTCCATCTGCCGCGTAACCGAATAAGTAAATGATTCAAAGGAGTGCCCGGTCCGTTTTCGATTACGACCTGATCAGGATTCAGAATTTAAGGATTGCGACGGAGGGAATTTGAACAAAAGAAAACGATGACCTTTATGAGACAATCGCCATGATATTGCCGCAGCGATAGACGTGAATAAAATATTGTCGTTGTCAGCGGAAAATGAGATTTGTGAAGTATGTGCAGAACTACATTGGATTCCCGATTGTAAACATTAAAGAGTGCTGAACTGCAGAAGCGTTCTAATACACGACTCCAATAAAAGTATGAAATTACATTGCAACTTTCAAGAGAGAATCAACCACCGGAAAATCATCCATGTTATAGCTCTTATAGAGAAGTAAATTGTGTTAGCTATAATCGATGAAAGACATTTTCACTATGTGGAATTCCATAACAGGCAAAAATGGAAAAAAAAGTTAAAAAATCACGTCAAACCGATGATGCCCATGTAGTAGTGGAAATCAGTCGTATTTTTTTACTGAAACTATGGAATATTTACAGAGTGTTTTGTATTTCTTCCTGTGTTAGCTTAGTATTTAGATGTGGTTAGTTAGTAGTTAGCTATATCAGCACAATTTAACTGTGTTGCTCTTGGAAAAGGTATCATAAATCTTGAGAGATACATATTACTCTACTTTCTGCTTCCACTTTCCTATTGCAAGAGCAGTTATCATCTTTGGGAAGGAATAAAATCACTGTGTCAATATTCCACTTCTGCTTTAATGAGACGACCGGTTTCGGACAACTCTGTCTATCATCTCATTTAAGTTCAAGAGGAATATTGATTCAGTGATTATGTTTCTACCCAGTTAAGGAAGGTTAAAATTAAAACGAGATATTTTAGCAAACCGTAAACGCAGGAAAGAAGAAAGGGTGTGTGACGTATAAATTCACAACAGATGAAGTCTAATAATAGTAAAAAGTAAAAGAACCCAAATATAAACATACTGCCGCTTACCCACACTCACAGTGGACTACTTTACATACCCTGTGCGACTAAGAAAGCATCTTCGAGTCACGACTCGGACCCAACGCGACTCGGCTCGAAACATCCACCTCGTACAAGTTTTAATTTACGTTTTAACAATTTATTTTCAACTATTATAAATGTTAAAACGTTTTTATCATTTGATAATTAATCAGGAAAGAATCCTCTGAAAAATCCTTGACGGTTATGGCATCCTCCCGGAGAGAGGAAGAACCCAGGTTCGATTCCCGGCCCAATCAAATTTTGTTTTAAAGTCCGTTTTTCCTTGGGATTTTCCTGGTTGCACGCCCTTTTGTGCCAAGTAGCTTAACCCTTTCCTTGTGTGATTCCTTAAGGTGGTTTTACCCTTTACACCACATTGTGTTGCCGGTGCCTCGATGAGGCCATGGTTCATGGACTATGCCGCGCAGTCAGATGAAACCACACTTGCCCTGGCACACTAAGTTCCCAAAACGGCTTGTTAAATATTCTGGCCGGGTAGGCTAGATGGTTAAGGAAGCCTCCCGGATAGAGGAAGATCCAGGGTTTGATTCCCTGACCCGTCAGCATTCATCGTCAGGAGTGAATAGGTACAAAGTTATTCACTCCTGACGATAAATACATCGCATTAGAAATACGTATTGGGTGCTCTTAAAAAGTGCGGTGTCCAGCCTTGTTTCCTCGGAATACCGGTGAATGAGGAGATGAACGCCGACAAAATCGTCTATTGGAGATTATAAACCTCTAATTCTTTAACAGCCTAGTCCCAAATTTTCTACGTTAACAATTTTTATCATATATATTTGATGTGTTTATGTTTGTATTTCAATAGTTGCATATGATCGTATTCTTATTTGAATAAGACTGTATTATATTAGAATTCATTTTTATTTTGTATCATATTAAATAGATTTATATTTTGTATAAGACTATTATAATAGTATTCAATTTCATTTTATATCTTATCATATAGATTCATATATATATATATATATATTTTCTTATAGATTTGTATTTTATTTTGTTATAACATTTGTATTTTTAATATTCTTATGTAAATTTCTTGGTTAAATGGAAGATGGGACTCACAAGTTCCAATTTCACCAAATAAAGTCCCTTGATTAATAATAATAATATATTAAATTTAATTTTATTGATAAAAAATTTCTGTTCGGAACAATAAGAGACAAAACAGTGGGTTAAAAAAGACTCGATCTCCGCTGATTACGACATCTTAATCATCCCGACCGTCCGAGTGTTAAAATTTATCCCGATTCTTCGCCAGTGTAAAGTAAATGAGAAAAAATCTCACATAAGGGGTCATTTCTCATTGATAACTACAGCACTCTCTGTAACAGTCGTAAAGAGGACCGGAAATGCGAAGAAAGAAAGAGGACGGTTTATTTGTAGCAGATTGAAGAATAATGGGAGATTGATTGAGAGGGGGGAGGAGTGAATGTGAGGAAATGGAGAGAAGTGAAAGGGGGGGTGGAAGTGAATGTGAGGGGTGCGATCAAAGAAGGAAGCGATGCAGAAGAAGGGGGGAAGGACGTCCAAGTGCGACGACGCGTCCCGACGCCTCCGCCAGGGTACGTCACTGGGCACAAGGACGCGTAAACAACGGTGTGATTGGTGGAGATCAAAGTGGATTCCGCGGTCGCGGCATTTATATTTGGCGCCATTCTCTCGGAACACTAGAGTTTCCGTCATCAATCGCTACGGAAAAGTCATTTGACTGCTGAGTTGACCTCAATCAGTCAATATTAGCATTCGGTTAGAACTTGACAATAGAGAGGGTGCTGTTTTGGGAGAATGCGTACAGAATAGTGATTGGAAATTCTCTTTCAGTTCTTTCGGGGGAAAGTTGCTTTACACAAGATAACTTCCTAAGCTAGATAAATATTTATGCAATCAGGTGTTTTGAAACAAATTGAGAAGAGAAGTTGAGAATTTATTTTCCATCTCGATGAAATATTACATAAGATAAAATGCTTCGAATTTATTAATTCCCTTTATCGTCACTCAACTAATCATTCTAAATTTTTCCAGATGAAAATTTAAACTCTTAAATAGAAACTTCCAATTCCTAATCAATTTTTTATCCATTTAGAAATTTTTCTAGTAATTTACCTTTTCCTAATAAGACTGAGGTGACTTAAGTTGGCATCAAATAAATGCATACAAGTTTCCAAAAAAGGTATATCACAGTAAGTTACGAAATTGAAACTCATAAAATAAAGGTAACGAAAGTTACACGAATATACATAAAAAGTAAATAAATCTCGATGAATTATATCTATACCAATGATGGAAAATAAATCATGTTTAATCCATTAAAATTAGGTTGAAAAATAAAAGCTTTAAAAGTAAAGATGCCTCAAAAACGCCGTTTCATTGTTGGCTCGATGTTTAAATTATCTAGTCACTTATTTTTCCGCAAGTTATTTTAGTATTTTTGCGTAGACATAACTATAAACTTTCTATATATTGTAGATAGAGTCACAATATACTCCTAAACACCATCAAAGTTGAAGGATTAGGATTTCCATATATTTCTCAACTATTACGACGTTTATTTTCACGGGAACATTTGATAGCAATATTACGATTTTTTCTCTAAATTTTTCTTGAAATAATGGAAGAAAACATTAATTTCTCGATACTTCAAAAGTATAGCAACACAGAAGACATAGAAATGTTTACATTCACATCGCTAATTTTACTTGCACATAATTAAATAGATACGGGTATATCGCTTAATATACTATGCTGATATTTTTTCAACTATCTCTCCGTAAAATGATAGTAATAGTTTTTCACTGATAATTTTATATATGACACACAATCAGATTGTAGTGTATGAATTAATATATGCGATCCGTAACAACTAAAGACGTTCCCTAACATCTGCTTTAGATTTTATTCGGAATACTTTTATCTTTCACATCTAATCTAACATGAAACTTTGTGTTAGATACTCTTGAAACCGAATTTGAAATTGAAAAGTCAATTTACTCATAGAAGAGAGAAAAATTGAAAAATGCCCTCGGGGGTTGGCATGAAATATGTGGGAGATGAGGTTTTGAGAAGGCGAGAGGGGAGTTAAGTGATTCGGAGGTGGCGATTGGGGCTTTGCATTTTAATTGGCCGTTTGGTCGATCTTCTCAATATTTGCCTCCCCAAGTGCGGCCGGCGATGCTATTGGTTGGCCGAGATTGGAGTGGAGATAGGGGAAGAATAAAGAACCTTCCCACGATACAAGTTGCGCGTTTCCTATGCAAAACACGAATGGGATCCGTAGCTCAAGAGGACAATCGAAATCGAAATTTGAATCCGCTTCCATCAAACTCCATTGTAAATCCCTCAGCCGAAGTAAGTCAGAATTTTAATGGAAGATATTCTTAAGATTCTTCCGAACGCGATTTCATATTCAACGAGAAGGATGCCGAGATTTTGTGTTCATCAAAAAACTATTTTCGTTGCATATTCCGATGACTTTAAGTACCTTAACTTAAATAAGATAAAACAAACTATATATTTATCCTACAAATTTAATTCAAGAAATTGTTTTTTTTCATCTTATGTTTGTTAAATGAAGTTTCACCGATTGAATGTCGATGTGATTGAATCTAAGTTTTTGATTTGAGTCTTGATTGATAAAGTAACAATACAATCGCATTTTCGTAAAAGTAAATGTAAAAAAATGGAAGCAATCAACATGTTATCTCATGCTATTAACGCAGCGGAAAGTACGTAGTACTAAAAGGATTTGTCTATATTTTTCCAAAATTTTGATAAAAAGTGCCACCTTTCTAACCGGCATAAGTGATCTTTTCTTTGTCAACTGATGGCTTATCAAAGGACTTCAAAAAACTACCGCGCTATTTCTTAAAGCTCTTCGAGTTTACGCAGGATTCATCCGCAAGTCAATATATTATACGGAGCATATTCTAGGTCAGGATTGATTCATGTAAAGTAGAACGTTTTTTCTTAGCTTTTCAATGCGTCTAGTTTTATGATGTGTTATTGAAATTGAAACAGACTAAAATTAATCAATTTTCATGATTTTTAATAGAATTAGCATCCTAAGGTTGAATATTTTTAGTGACACACAAATGAGAATACAGTTATAATAAACATGGATACATTCAGATGTAGATCTACTTCACATATTTCAAGGATACCAGGGCAGTTGTTGGGAAATTTTAATATTGTCAAGCTAAGTATCAATACCACATTTTAACAAATAAAACTGCAGCTTTAACAGTCTCCATCATCATGATACAATTTTACCAGTTTTAAAAGATTTTTTCTAATGTTAAATTAATTTTTTATTAATAATTATCTAAAGGAAACAAGAATGCTTCACACTTGCTCTTACATACAACATTCCCAAAAACGGCTTGTTAGAATATTTTAGCCTGGTTTATTGGTTGGTTTAAACCGTCTTCCGGAAAGAGGAAGATCAAGGGATTTTTCCGGCACCGTCAGACTTTTTCAAGTCCGTTTTTCCTTGGGTTTTTTCCTGTGTGTACGCCCTATTGTGTACAAAAACCCAAACCCTTTTCCTTAAGAATGCTCCCATTCTATCCATGTGCGTAATCATCTACGATTAAAACCATTCCCCAAGCGGAAAAAAAGATTAGCAAGGACTCGAACCCGGGTCCTAGGGCCGGAGCTTCATCTCGCTGATCACTCCACCATAGAGACTTGTAAAGCCGGAAAGATAAACCTGTCGGATATCAAACGCTTTTTCTGCCATTTCGCTCCAATGCATTCCACGATTCAGTCGAAGCATCCTCGTGGACCGAAGTGCATCCCACCCCCTCTCACGGCATTTTCCCCTTTCATCCCCCTTAAATGGGGCACCGATCGAGTTAGTCCCATTGCGTCCCCTCGCCCAACCACCCGGCAAAGGACGCCTCGAGAGCAACAGTTCCTCCCCTTCTAATCCCCCCCTCGGCACGCTTCCATATTCAATCATACGGCATTCCCCATCCGAAGCAACTGCGTGACAGATGGCCCACCACATTGCGAGAGGCCCCAGCATCCCTACGCCCTCTCCTATTTATTCCCATCCTGAATCTATTCTCCTCCACCAGTCATTACATCATAGAAAAGTCCATGCCGAAAGGCCATTTATATAGCCCAAAAAGGGAGTCATCAATGGGGAGCATTTAAATCTCTCAAAGGTCGCGAGATCCCTACAATAGAACGATATAATGATATAAAGGAATATTTTTCCGAATATGATGGACGGAATGAAAGTGACAGAAAGAATGGAATTGCCCGAGAAGATTTTTGAAATGTAGTTATAGATAGTTGAGGGGATAAAGGAACCTTCCCAAAGAAATTTCAATAGCAGACTGTGAACGAATTGTTGCTAGTAAAGGTCATCTAAGATGATGAATCGCTCACATAAAATTGACTGAAATAATTGTCTGGGATGGGAAAACTTAATTCACGGCGGATCGCAAGAAGCGATATTCTCACCAAAGGCATCCATCGGCGGGCTGCTTCATAGTATCGAGACTCGACATCAAAACTCTGTTTTTTACGTATCCTATATATACTAGAGCGTAAGCTGACCCAAATATAAGCTGATATTATCACAAACAACAGGGAAAACTAATTGACTCGAATACTTAGGGTGAGAAATGCAGTATCTTATTGTAAATTACAAAATTAAAATAAATACCCATAAAATAACAGATATGTTGAGGCATTTTTGGGTTATTTTTTTCGAATATTTATTTTAAAGAAAATCAATGAAAAAGCTCTGTAAGTGGAAAAAATGGTCAAAAATTTACGAGCCGATTTTCGGCTACGGCAGAGAACAGTCAAGTTGAACCCTTACTCAAGTATAAACTGACTCGGGATTTTTGGCGTAAAAAGTTTGCTGAAAAACTCGGCTTATGTACTTGCTCATACGGTATATGGTAGGGATGGCAATATATAGTGGGCATTAATTACTAATAGAGAATAGGGGATAACACTAGGGGATTGGATCTCAAGTCGTATAATCGGCGATTAAAAAGAATTTATACCAAAATGGTAATCAGTTATAATCTAAGTTTAGTCATTTTATTTTTGGGCCTAACCGTCAACACTGTAAAAGTCCAGAAAATGGATGTTTGTGGGGTATATGATATAAATATATGAAATAAATAAATACCAGCTCTCTTCCATTGTTCAAAATAATAGACAAACTCATAATATATTAAAATTATTTTAGTTAAATACATTTTTATAACAATAGCTCCGAAACGGATAATATTACATAGAAAAATGGAATAGGTAGAAAATGAAAATAAAATTTTCATTTTTCTTTCAAAACAATAAAATTTCCTCTCTTAGTGACCAAAAGTTTCGAAATCAAGCTACGTAAAAGCTGCTGTTAAAAATCATCCTAAATATATATTCGAATGTTATTAACACTAAAAAGAAAAACTATAATCATAACTGAGAGGAATGATCAATAATTTATCCTAAAGGTGATTTTCCCCTCCAGATAATTTTATTTGTTTATATTACTATTTACATAGATTAGAATTTAAATAAAAATCTTCTCCGGAAAATTTTAGCAGGCGTTTCTCCTGAAACTGCCACGGTATGCTGGAATCTCAGTAGAAATCAAATATGCCGTTAGTTCAAATGAATATTTATCAATCAAATTTCAAATAAAATTTGGGATTTGAACTAAATTACCTCCTCTTATAATTTTCCTGTTTAGTAGCATGTAAACCTTTCCCCTCTTTGTAGATACTTTCCGAAATCACGGCAGGGACAAGGGAAACGTCATTCCGATTCCAATTAAGTTACAATGCCTGATTCACACCCATTTTTTAATAACGTGTCCTCTCTTTGGGCCCAATTATGAGCGAACATTACGCCGCATGAGTAGACATTCCTCGCATCTAAAGGGCCATCGCTAAAGACACTGAAACGATGGAATTCCTGCTCAAGTTCCAACGGGTAAATTACTCTGCAACTCTACCCGTCGACATCTGAAGGTTACGCCTAACTGAAATCATCCCTACGCATAATATCCGCCTGTGATGTGCCTTCCCACGCTCCCTTCCAAACATAGATTCTTCGCAAGTGTTCCAAATTCCAGAATACCTTTCTCCTCCACTGACTCTAACCGTTTTTGCATCCCAACTTCCTCTTCCTCAATTTCGCGAATATGTCATCCGTCATTAAGCACCTTCGTACTTACGAGATCGTGATGAATGCGAAATTTTCAAAGATGAATATTTTGAAAAACTGCAGCGTTGAGAAAAGAGAAGCTTAGAAACATTACGTTGATTCAAAAGGAAAGGTGCTGTCCTGCAAAATTATCAGCAATGCTCTGACAATTTTTTCACTATGGAATGGGATGGGGATAGGGCTTAGCGCGCATTTTATGCTATTATAAACTAACTCAAGCCTCGATTAAGATATTGGGATAAAACTTTCATTTAAAAATATATTTCATACTTACATAACATGTATGCGTAATTTCCATGGAGATTATTCAAATAGAACGTAATTTAGCTGGAGATTACTTTTTCCCTACGTCGATCAGATAATTTGCGGTCTACTTAGATAAAACATTTTTTATCTCTTCAACAAACCAACGTATGTGTAAATAATAAATTACGTTTGAAAGCTATATAAACGAAATATATATTTTAATTTTTTCAACTTCGTCAGATGAGCCATTTTTCTAAAATGGCTTAAGGAATGAACTAAAATATAAGCCGCAGATTTCAGGAAATTTGAATAAAGTAGTTTATGAAGATTAACTATCAGCACTACAATAAAACAATTCAGGAAATATATTCTCCTTTTGTTGAAATATTTTTTACTTTAGTCAATGTTCGATCATCTGAAAAAGTCAAATTTGGCAACACCGCTTGCCCCACCACTAGCACCGAAAAACTATCGCAAAGATCATAACTCCGTGGCTTTACTATAACTAGGGCAACCCAGAGTTTGTGAGGTGGTCACTATATGCTCATCATCCAGCAAACATCTACGAAACTTCTAATGATTGGTATACTCTTAAAAGTATAGAAATTGATCATTATTTACACTTATTATTGATATTTATAATAATTAATTCCTAAATAAAACAAATGCAAGTTCCCTTTATTTTTCATGTTAATCGGAAACTGCTGCAAATACAAAATTATGCTTAGAAATTAAAGATTAATACCTAACGAAATCTGTTTAAAAACAAATTTCATAATGTATTTAGTGTATTTTTCATCACAGAGCCCTTTTCTGTAGTAACAAGGTCACTTGATTGAATATTATTCACGGGAATGGAAAAAGTTTCGTGCGACTATTAAATGGTACGGAGAACAAGTGCAGAAAAGGAAAATAAATATTTAAATACGATCAAAAATAAGATTGGAAATACAAGCACGCAGTTAGTAATCGCCCTACCAATTCGGATATTACAGAGGAGTAATTACTGGTTAACTTAAACTCCGACTGTCAATTTTGAATAAATTATTTCAGCGACACTAAGGCAAACTCACGCCAACTCCATCAGATTATTTTTCATATCCTGCGACACCAGGAAATCACTAAACAAAAGTATCCAGATCCAAAAGGACTAATTAAAGATCGAGAATTGAAAAAAACACTAAAATCATTATGAGAATACAATTCATACACTTATAATTCAACCACTTTATATACATACACAATTCGCGACAAAGGATAATATTGATCCACAGAAGTTACAATCCAAACATCTTACATAAGTTGATGTACTCATTACCGGAATAAGTGATTCCTACTTTGAAACGGATCCAAGATTGACGCTTACAGAAAAATTTTAAAAAATAACAGTCATAATTCCATACATAACGTAAAAACAGTCATTTTGGGAATGTCTTGAGATAATCTCTTTTAAATATGATTTCTGTGAAAATTAAATCAATTAAAATTCCTTTTTGCTTTTATTTCCTTATATACGTTCCCTAAAATAATACAATAATTTTTCGCAAGAAAAAATTGCTACTTGACAAATTCTTTCCATTACATAATACTTCATATGACTACGAAATTGAAATCTAACGGTTTCAAATTGTGCACTAAGCCATATGATGATCAATCATAAAGCTATAGGTAATAAGGCAATTTCCATAAATATGCAGACACTCAAAATTCAAGTTCTAAACTCGATTTAAATCTGAGTCGGACTCGATTTACCTCCCCGTGTTTCCATCCTCTCCAATCTCTTGCATACAGCCTGTTGTTCCAGTTCACTTGAGGAATATGAGATTCCCCACACGACGAGAATTAACTTTCGTCCCGCTGTTAAGTGAAGTGCCTAATTCACCCTTCGGATATCCACTTCTTCGCCTTCTCCCCTTCACCAACACCCCATCTCACTCACAAGATTCTCATACTTAACGCGAGCTTTTCCATGACGCGTTAACTTTGTCAGCTTTCGTCAGAACATGGTTCGTTTCGTTAAACCTTAACTGTACAATGATATTTGTTTAATCTTGACGACTGAACACATGGTCCATGTGAATATGAACAAAACACTTTCCACATAGTTGTGTCGTTTCGTCATCTAATTCCCAATACATTTCACTACACCAGCATCCCAGTACTAGAGGAATATCTCAATATTGGTTGAATATATTCTCATGAATGTCGAACACAGAAAATAAGCTTTCTTCTGTATTTATACTATCGAAATACAACTCTCGAAGTCTTATGTAATTCATGTTTGTTATTTGAGCTTAAAAACAAACTACAAATGTGTTAAAAACAAAAATAAAATCATAAAAAGTATAAAACCTGTCCAACAAATCAAAAATAGAAGATTAATTGATTAGAAAAAATAAAGATAAAATTCTACTCAAAAATGTATATTATAATGCATATTGTTCAATACTGGTTTAGCGTAAATATTGGCTTGACTTAAATGATTGAAGCAGCTACTTTATTAAAAGAAAACACTCATAATTCTAATTAATCTAATCCCTGTTCGTATAATATACATTCTATTAACAATAAACACCATGTAATTTAGATGCAAAATAAGTTGGTAATATTTAGGTTAAACACAACTACGACGGATTTTAAATCGCATATTTTCCAAGGATAATTGTTCTGATATAAATGGTGTATTTTTCGAGGTTCTGTGTTGTGTTGAGTTTGTACGCTCTTGAACTCGCGGTACCTGAGTTGCTGATACTTGAACTGTGATTGTTTATCTATTTAGGAGAATTTTTACGATCGTATTTTGCTCCGGTCATTGCATTCCGGAATTGCCGATTTCCTCTCGTTACGGAAAAGTATTACGGAATGGACCCCTCGGCTTCAATCGAGAAAGACCATCGGTCTTTTGTCGTGCATTCTTTCCCCTTCCCTCACAATTTCTCCCCTTCGCCAATATCCAAATAAGACCTCTCCATCGGCCAATCTGTGTGGAAGATGGCCAATCACGATGATTGCCTTTGACTCTCATTTTCTCCGCCTAGGGGCAGCACCTCTGCCGGAAGCAGCCATTTCGTAGCTCAAAGCGCAACTTAATCTACATTCCGAGGAGTAAATTGATCGAGAGTTTTTACCAGTTTCCCGTTTCCGGAAGAATTCTCTGAGCGCCACCGAGGCACGCCCATGGCGATGATTGAATTATATCAATTGGGGGGAAAGGAGAAATATTTTCAACAACCTGTCCGGAATGTTGATAGTAATTTGTCGACAAATTTAGCTGCTACAAATGATGATGATGCGTTGTCACGAATGTTCTGCTATGTTATTGTAAAAAGCTATCAATAGAGTAACTAGCTTGTAAAAGATAGCTTCTTAGAAACACCACTAAAAATTACAATTTTATCATAAACATCATTCGAAATCATGGCAGCAAACAAAACTCCATCTTTTCTACAACATTGTGAGTGTAATAATATAGTATTTCATAAAACATAAGATTCGTCCATCAACTTCTTCGTATTCTTGTATATGCGTAAACTTTTGAGCAATGCTTTGATAATTTGGATTTGAAGAGCCTTCCTCCAATTGTTTAATTGTTAGATTCATTAATATTATAAGTATATACACGTAGCATTGTTTAAATTAGATATAAAAGAATATTGAGGATTAATTGTATTCAAACCTTCCTCTTTGGTTTACAGCGTGGGTGTAAAAGGTAAATACTGATCATTCTAATCAGTAGATGATTTGCATTTGCAACTACACTATATAATAAAAACTTTTAGCAAGTTAAGTCTTCTTCCGAAAATATTTGAAGACTATTTTCAACCACAATTCAGAATTTTCAAATGTTCTGATCATTCCGAATGTATCGCGTTGAAAATGATGCCATACTCTTCTTGTTTCGAAACTTTAAAGTCCTTCTTCAAACTTTTCCCGAAATGCTACGGGTTCCAAAATTTTAACAATCTTCTAATTAACGATATATTAATTCTGAATCTATTTTTACAAATTAAATAAAGAGATATTCGAAAACGAAAGAATGACTATTAATAAATTTTCACTCTTCAACAAGTACTCACAGCTTAGTTTTGTTGTAAATATTGTATTCCTTCATTTCACGAGGACATCATTATTATTATTATATTAAAAATTTCGTTTACTTAAAAATCAAAATCATAGGATTCCCTACATCGTAAAAGCAGAAAATTGCATGGAATGCATTATTTTGATGAATTTAAACCTAGCCATTTCGTAGACACAAGGCCCCAGATACATTTCCATAGATACGTAAACAAGTACATAAATGGTTAACGTAAATAAACAAATAAATAATGGTAATAATTTACCGAAGTAAATTTCTAATTTGATTAGACCTTTGTATGATTGAAATAAAAATATAAAATAAAGATGTAGATATAGCTAACAGAAAGGAATATGAGAAACAGAACACAAAAATGCGTTATTGAGGTAGTAATATACGTCGGAGAAGAGAATGGAATTGCATGACCTTTTGATTTAGTGTACTCGAGGGACTCCAAAAATTACGGATGAAAATCAGGGAAAAGGAAAAATATTTTCAAACCACTTTAACTTTAAACATAGCAGCCACCTTCAGGTAAGTAATCAAATGATAATTATTTTCAATTGATAACTTACAGAGTTTTGGAATACCCGCAACCTGTATGTTTACTCTGGAATTAGGGAATTAGTCAACTAGTTGATTCCGTTCGCAAGTAATTTGTCTTATAGAAACGCATGCATCGTACAAA
The DNA here is from genome assembly GCA_947579665.1 of Sympetrum striolatum. Lineage (NCBI taxonomy): Eukaryota > Metazoa > Arthropoda > Insecta > Odonata > Libellulidae > Sympetrum > Sympetrum striolatum. The sequence continues at coordinate 51,077,163 of OX388351.1, read as the reverse complement.
GAATGTATACAATGAATGGAGGTAATTACTGGTGTTTTAATTTAAAAAGGGTGTAATTGTAACAATCGCAACTTATCTTACCTATAGTTTCAGGTTTTCCTAGACCTGAACAAGTTATTTGGGCATGAAAATTGCGGCTATTAATTGTATTAATAGATGATAACACTATGAAAGTTAAATTTCTTTTGACTAATCCTAGTTTGCAGATGAAAAATTAATTATGAGATGATCAAGAGGTACGATGTATGATGGCTATAAGTGTGTAAAGAGGTATTAAAGTTCAAAAGCAACATTTAGAAATCCTGAATTCATACTTAAAGAAGTTATGCGTTACGGGCTGGCGTTACGTTTTGGTGGCTGGCAAATGGATTTCATTGGAATAGAAAATATTGATTACTTTTATACAAAAAAATTCCATCGCATTTTTGAGGATTCTTTAATAATTGTGTTATAGTTTTAGATGGATACAAATTAGGATAAAATATTATCCAATCAAAGTATATTGAGTTGGATAAAATAAACGATCGATATATTGTAATTTTTGCATGATAGTGATAATATAGACGTAATGTATGATTATGCGCGCAATGATAATCAGTTGTTTAAGAACGTAAGAACGAACGGAGATAGAAAGGTGAGTGGTCAATAGAAGTAAAGTTCTAGTTTAAATGTGGCCGGTGACTGAACGAAGCGAATTGCTGACAGAAGTGGACTAGTCATGGAAAAGTGCCTTAGTCTTTACTTGTACGTGATTTCTTAATAATAATAACTACCTCTTGAAAACTATATGAATAAAATAAATTTTATTGAAATAAATTTAGAATAAAATACGTAAAATTAACCGGAAGGTAAGGTTAATGATGCCTTGATGATCACTAAATCGATTTTGTTGAAAGTCTGAGAAACCATTAAGCAGGTAGTGTTAAAAGGTGGCTTGGGCATAATAAGAGGTTTGAAGGAAAGAGATAAAGCAAAGATAACGAAGAGAGATTATGTAAGCCAAATGGGAAAATATCACTAAGAATGAGCTGACTGAATGTAGAGATAAAGATCTTTAGCGGAAAGAATCTAAGTAATCTGAGAAGTAGAGGGAAATAAATTACATTAAATATGTACAAGTTGAAATAAACAGGCTATGATAAGTATGGCAGAGTAAAACTTATCAATAGAGTAAAATAGATCAATATAAAATTTAATTAAAATAATATTGAAGTTACTCATCTTTTTTAATTTTTAAGACTTATCGCATCCATAAAAAACGTTATTTTTTGATTGAGTTTTACCTATTCTGTAAAATTTCAGTTTAGCTTCTGAATGACCAGACTGCGTATTAATGCTTAGAAGTCTATAATACCCCGCTAACTTCAGCAATAATATACTTTCTACACTTCGAAAGTGTACATACATTGCTTGAATATTACTGTTAAATACTCCACTCCTCATTCTATACATACATATCCTCTTATACCCATATTCGATGTACCATTTGGAAAGAAGTCCTTTGCAGCATTACCTTATTTCGTGGAAGCTTAAGAGATATCTCTAAAGGGAATGAAATATCTATAATGTCTACTTAACCTGTCTAGTTTAATATTGGGATAAAATTAATTAGAGTCAAATAATTAAATACAATAACAATTAATTATTTCAGTAAATTCGCTATAATGCTAATGAAAATCTAATTTACTAAAAACTATGAAATGTTATAATTATGATTATGATAAGTAATAATTAAAATAATTCGTTTAACATTTTCATATACCATTACGATGCTTTCGACTGAAGCCGGCTTTAACTTTCATGAAATCATTTTGATAACGTAAATTTATTAGAGTAATATTCAGAGTTAAACTCTTTTTAATTCCTAACTAATAATAGAATTTTTTTCCGTAGGGATATAAAGTTACAGGATCAACAGAAAACAACACACCAAGAGAGAGACTTTTAAAGAAACCCCCATAAAGATAGAGACGTTCGATAAACGACGATGCCATATTCAAGGGAACAATTAGCATGACACTTCAAGGAGTGACCTCATACTTTCTAGGTTGCTTCGGTCTAAAGAAGAATGTAAAGAAACCAACTCCCAGACATTACGTCTTTGAACAGATTGTCAAATTCTTCGTGTTCCTATGCGTTGCAAGACTGATTCTGCTGTTGATCATTGCAATATTTAGTAAGATCATAAGTTGGTTTGCAGCAAGACCTCGGCCACCAGAACGCAGACACCAACATAGACATCACAGACACCGTCGTCGTGCTCGGTGAGTTTTACCATCAATTATAATGAGCCATTGCCATGTGCTAATGAGCAAATACCATCACTAGTAATGAGATAAAAAATTAATACGATTTCTTCATAACTTCAAATTCTTTCTTATCTTCAGCCGACTTTTCAGCGTATAAATATACATTTTAAGATCTAAAAAACACTTGTGTATTGTCTTTGTAAATATATTCACTACCATAAGTAACCATGAGCCGGTTATATCATCACAAGCCAACAATTTGATGATGATTAACAATTTAGAATACTCTTCTGGTTTTGTTTCTACGCTTTCTGATTAGATAAAAAGAACCAATAAATCAGGATTTTAAAGTTGGAGAGATGTTAGACGATTTATAGTAGTATGTATTTAGTAAAACATTTCAATCACGATGCAGTAAGCATTAGTTTTTAAAGTTTGAATCTAATGCCTGCTTACTCAAATTCAAGTGTCATCAATTTCTCCTTTAATATACACGAATGTACTCATTGTTAGTTTTAACTAGGAATTTTAGATACAATTCCTAATTTCTTTACATTCCCATCCACACGCTATACCATTGGCTCAATGTAAATGTAAAGTATACAAGGAAAGAAAAGTTTTTATAGCTTGTTGCGTCCACATGTTTAATAACCACAATTAATTTATGTATAATTATAATTGTTGCTGTTATTTTAAGACATTATCTTGTTCATGCTATACTCGATTTCTGTTACCTTTTGATGAAACATTCTTTGAATGAAATATACTATGAGTGATATTACTCTTGTGTGACCGACCTTCGAAAGAAAAATCTTTAAGTGAAAATTAAAAATATCTTAGATGGAAACATCTTTCGCGTAACGCTCCCAGAACGGAATCGGATCCATATATCGCCTCGTACCCTTTCACACGCAATATGGACCACTTAGGATTTAGTTTGGGCATTATTGAAATGGATACTAAAAATTATTCTGATCTTATGAAAATTCTATTTTCTCAGGGATCCTAACCGCAGCTACCGCTTTGAAGGCAGACATCGATTCAGAAGCAATAGGTTTCCATAAAAAGAGATCTATTAGAATTGTGAATACCAATCCTACGTATCCCAACAACTTATTTTAACTCGAAACAACTCAAACGTCTTTGTGTTGACTTACAACAGTGACATCTACAAAGCAAAACTCATTGTAAAAAATTACAGGAAGAGTAAACGTTTATAAATCGCTTGGAATGGATGGGCAAAGTGGATACTCTCAGGCTTTGATTGTGATTGATAATATAATGCACTGTCTCCTCGTCATTATTTTCTCAAGAATGTTACTTTTGATCATAGTGTTTTCACTGAGGATGCTATTCGTCCGGGAAGAACCTCAAGGACCTCTTAATGACCGAGGAGAGTGAGTATTTCATAGATTTTGCTATTCTTTATAAACTTTCATCTTTATAACTCTTTATTCTGATGATCCCCTCTTAATGACGGCAATCTTCAATTTATTTAATTTTTATCGTCTATCTATCATTGGATCCACAAAGATTTGTTAAAGGCAACAAATTATTGGAAGAAGTCTAATTAGGTTTCTCGTGCCTTTGGCAAAACTATATCTCCACATCTTATCACTATAACAATTTTGGTAATTGGCACAATAGTAAACTTAATAATGTTTTATAATGATTTCAATAGTTTTCTATGGCAAAAAAGTGTTTTAAAAATTTTGATCCAACAAATCGGTGTGACTGCAAGAGTTCAAAATCGCTCCACTACTTGGTGGGAATCATGATTAATTTATTTATTTATATTGTTTATATAATACGATATTTCAATCGTTAATTAGGCGAATTTCTCTGCATTTACTCGAACAGATAATAAAAATATTCCATTGTTTAATTAAACGAACGATTAAGTAAGTATATCAGGAGAATCCTCGTGAAACATTGAACATGTGGGAATAATCTAAATGCTCTTAGTTTTTATTTAAATTGATAAGTATCAATTTGACTGAATAAAATTGTTCATGGAAATTTTTTGTAAATGAAAAGAAATGGAATATGAAGATACTCTTAAACTGGTAGAGAGCAAGGCGCGGTTAGCACTGCTGGATGTGTTACTCCCAAGGAACAAAAGATAGTAAGAACTTATCATATACTAACACCTATAAAAATACTTTCTATCACTATGTAGGATTGCTTAGGCAATATTCCCTACTTATATGATGAACAAATTTTTGTGATTTCATAAACCCTCATTAACTTTCCTGACATTAATTACACTGGCAATTCAATCTGGCCACTTGAGTTAAGAAATGATAGGCATATGCAGGTATGACACTCGTATGCTCTCCTAATTAACAGATGGATGAACACAAGTAGCAAAAATCTATTATGAACGAGTGTACACGAGTAACAAAATCTGGTATGAACAAGTGACAAACCTAGAAGTATCCCTTCGTGAGTGGATTAATTTTAACTAAGACTAATAGATTAACTAAGCTAACTCTTGGAAATTCTTAGAAACAGTATACTATACTATTACTATATTTCAGAACTGACACCTAATGCAACTCTTTTTCTTTATTTCAGCTACTGATACCGGCTCATCCCTTATTATCTAATCGACAAATTTATATAAAATGTACTGTGTTTTTCTAGAATGACAAGAGCAGTAAAGATTGAAGAGAATCTAGAGGAAGATATATTCATAAAATGTTACGTCTCGTGAGTGTGTTGTGTTCCGTGCAAAATCTATCTATAATCTATATTCATAAAACGTCTATACAACCTTTGTCATTGTGCTAGAAACTGCTTGTGCAGAATTATTTCGTGACGTTTAAAACGTTGTAGTGACCTTATAAAGTGAAAAGGACTCTACTGTGTGAATCTAAATATTGTGTCTGCGTCAAAGATAAAATTTAGAATACCTGTTAAAAATGTGTGTGATTATGATATAATTGATTCAGATTTTATGCTTGTGCGTGTTTCTGTTTAAGATATTCATAAGCATATCCCCGATATATTTAACTGAAACGAATAATTTTATTTATTGAATTCATTTCAAATGAATTACTTTGGATTATCTTCGAAAGGACGCAATATGGCCTGAATTATTCGAAAAATAAATAGCGTCTTCCGCATTTTGTTTTTCTTTCAAAAGTAAAGTGTATTCCGTAAATATTAATAAACAGCCAATAATCCCGCTGAGTAGATCATTGATTAAATATTAAGAAAAGTTATGGCCCGATTACGTTACCCTGTGGGACTCCTAAGGTCACTTTCGTTTCGAAAATGAAGCAATCAAAGTAAGATAAAGTTGTTGGAAAAATAAGAATAACTTTATACAGGCTCATGTAAAAGGTAATGAATATGTTACACCCATATTATGCAGGGATATCCGTTTCTGTGATATAAATTTATTAAAAAAATTATGGGAGAATTAATTGGTCATTGCCATTTTCTTAAAACCAACCACGGGTGGGAATATTGGTAATCTTGTAATACATCATGAACGATGATAATGAATTAAGATTTATTATAAGGAGTCAGCTAACGAGTAGTAGCCCAAAAAAGGATTATGCACACACGTGCAAAATTCCCTCTAACTCAATTTCAAACCTAAAGAGTAACTGTTGTTTGGAGCCACAACATATATTTTCGCAGCGTTTTCAAAGCTCATCCTCGCACGCTCTCATCCCTGTGGGGGCAATATTTCACGACACACTCCCGTATTTAATAAACCGGACCTAAAGGGGAAGTGTCATAAAAGAGCCGCTTAACAAACATTTTCTCAGGGAATGATCAACTCTCGATCGCCAAGAACCGGGGATTGTATTTGCCCAGCGGCTCTTTAAATGATCGTCAAGCGACTGCCACAGCGAGAGTTCTGCGCCATAAAAATCGTTTTATCGTGTGGGCGTCCCTGGAGAGAGGGCGGAGTGCCCTTCGCTTTGGTGATTTTTATGCTTCGGGGGACAGGGAAAGAGGTGAAGGGGGCCAAGAACAAAAAGAGAAAGGGTGATGAGCAAAAACGGGCCGGCAAACATCTTCTATTAAAAGGCGGCATATACCCTTAGTAGGTACATATTCCTTAAATCTAATCCTGAAAGTAATTTTCTTTTATTTACTAAACACAGTCCATATGAACAGCCGGTAGATGGTCCATTACAATAAGCTATTGACCTGACGGACATGAACATCTATGTTGTGAGCAAGATCAAGCAAAGAAATCCCACTTTGGACACTAATCCTTAAATCGATGCTTCTAAGTCTTTGTCCTAACATTGTAGATAGATATTTTTACTAAATGCCTCAAAGGAATGTATTCCGTTTCAGTACTACTTGCAGTTAATTAGAGTTTCCAAAAAAAATACTAAAATACCTTTGAAAATTAGCTCTTTACCAGAGGCGAGTGAGATTTTATAACAAAAAATGAATATATGAAAGAAAATTAACAATTATTTACAAAATCACGGGAACTAGTTTGTAGGCAACTATCTTATGAGCATATTTTAGAGTTTAAGTTCATTTATATTTCATCTAGATATTTCCAGTGTATGCATTAATTCAAAACAAAATGAAAACACCAAGAACGATAAGAAAGAGAAGTAACTTTTAAAAGTATGCTATTTAAATAATACTATCATGAAAGAAGCGTGTTGACAGTCATGTGTGAGGTAACCAAGGATTAATTACTCAACAGTCAATTGGATTAGAAGCCAATGTAGTAAAATCTCTCGCGCTACACTCAAAAGACTCTTATAAGTGACGAACAAATGGGCACCTTTCAAATTTTTTGAGACAACGAATACTTACTTCTTGGTACATCATAGCAGTGTGCCACGGTATTTTGGAAGCTTTGTCTTATCTGCCTATTTACAAAGAAAAGTACAGCCTAAAAGCCTAGCTAATATTTTCTTGTGATTCCAAGAGAAACCAAAAGAAAATTATCGTAAACTATGATAAATGAGAGCAAATTTGAAAATCCGAGATTGGATGAGTAAGATATTAACAGTCATATCTTGGCGAAAGACATTGGACACTAGGAAACATTCACTACAGTGTCCGCTAAGTTGTCGATAAAGACCTACTAGGATCAAAATGACTTAAAATACAATCCCTTAAGAGTCATATAAGGCATTAAATAAGTCATATAACATATGAACTCATAATGATCCATTGCTACTCAAATCCACTAAGGCTCAACTGGAAAAATATCTTTATTAATAATAAAATTAATATTTGTTTTTTCTTAATTATTCCGTTTTTCTTTCAGTGTTACAGAAAAAATGTAACAGATTTGCATATTTATTTGAGAGTTTCCTAATATAAACAGTACGAGTTGTAAAATTATACTGATAAAAATCATAGTGTATTTTTTGTATTTCCTGTTATAATCGCATGCACGTGAAGTAGATGGGATCAATAAAGAGTATAAAAGCTCTCAAAGATGTCAGCTTACAAACATTTCGCAAAATCATGATCTAGTCGGTCCATAAAGCACGGACATATTACTGCTAAATGGAATCGGAAAAGTCTGCGAGAGAATTGATAGTTAATGAAAACGAACTCAAATGAAACACAACTAGTTGTTGTTTGAAAGCTCCATTCCATATCTCCAACACTCTGGACACGAAATGTAAAAGTGGAATATCATGCTATTTGATCAAACTGCTTTGAATCTAGAATGCTGACTCATTTATGAATAACGCCCACTCGGGCCTACCAACACCTGTGGCGGATCTCTCTCCCTTACAAAGGGACAGAAAAGAATTGAAAATATTCTCGTTACAGGCTGGGGCTAAACAGCCGAGAGAAGACTTGATATACTTGTTACTAATGAGGATATTCTTTTGAGTACTTTCATAACTGTTGCGCACAAGGGTAACCTAAGAATATTCTAAAATGCACGATCAAACCGTATATTCTTTTAAGAAGCGCTGAGCTACTGAACCAAGATCTTCTGGAATGTATAGAGATTAAAAAAAAATAATATTTGTATTTTTATTCGTTATCAGTATGCATGCATACTGCGAGACGTTCCTGGCACATTGTTTGATGAAACTGATACACTTTAACTTCGCAGGATCCTATTTTGGCTAAAGATTCAATTCAAATCATTAGAGACTAAAATTTTTCTTCTAGAGATGTAAATTATGCTAATGATGTGTATGTTAGCTCTTGTAAATTATAAGTCATCGCATTTAAGGGAAGGAATAATGTAACATTGCAAATACATGTGAGTCGTAGACATTTTGCGGCTCATTAAAAGCTTCCTTACGGTACATCAACTAATAAGCTCATAATCCTAAGCCGATTCTATCAAATGGTCTTAAGCTTACGGAAATTGGACGATGCCAAATTGAGAACCGTAAGAGATACTGTTCGTGTAAGAGATATGACGCAAACATTTATCAGCCATTCCAAGAAGTCGAAGGTTAATAGTTTTTATTCTAGTTCGATTCGTAAGGCTCAATGTTGTAAAATCAGTAAGTAATTCGCGAGGAAATAAGGAAAGAATGAGACGAGTTGATTCACTTCATCGTTATGGCATCATCACGATTAAATATCATGACTCAAAACTGTTCTTTAGTAAAATTTGTTGTTAATGTTTATTCTATCCCATAGTCATCAGCCTAAAGGCTTGTTGGAATCCTCTGTCATCATAGAAAAAGTTTTTGAGAGGGGAGTACAGAGTAAGTACTCCTCATTAAGGTGACGAGTGAGGTAGTTTTTCATATGAGCATAGAAATTCTTCGAAAACGGATTCTTCGAAACATCATTCTTCGAAAGATAATTCATCAAAAACAGGCTGTTTGAAAGACAATTTTACGAGAATGAATTCTTCGAACTATCAATTCTTCGAATGTCAAATTCTTCGAAAATATAAACCACTCTTATGAATCTAAGGATGAATGAAATATCCAAAACTTATATTAAAGGAACTAATACGGAGTTGAAAACTATTCCTTAAAGCTATGAACGTCATTGAAGGTTGAGTTGGGTGTGGACAACGCATGAACAATTTTTTAAATTTGTCATTCGAAGAATCGATTGCCCAAAAATTTCGTTTTCGAAGAATTAACTACCAATGAATTCATTCTCGTGGAATTTTCCTGTAACCATTTTCCACTGCTTTTCTCAAAAGAAATTTTTAAGGATCGGGTCTTCATAAATTCAGCTCTGTATTTGAATGTATTTTATAAGCGTTTAGAAGACAAATGGAATTGATGTACGCCTCCTTGTGACCAGCAGATGGCAAGGAGCAAACTACGACAAACAGACGGACAAAAACACGCAAAAATCCCCTATTCCCGGGGTCAACTAAGGCGAGCAAACCCGAGCTCCAGCACATAGGCGACAACAATACCTCCGCACACCCTACGTATGTGGGAAAGTGCAATAAGAGGGGAGAAGAGATAGATCGCCCCCCGAATGGGCCTCCCCTCGCGGCGCGTGCCGCCTCCGTCGCCCCCTAAATACGGCGAACGAAATCCGTGGACAAAAAGCCCCTTTGGCCCCTGGAGACCCGAGCTGTACGTGGGAGAGAATTAAAGCTCAGAGCTGCCATCTGTTGGAGACGATTCCAAACAAGGAGGGGGAGTTAGTGCGACATGACCTCTTTCAACGAGAGGGAAGTTGGTTGATGGAAGAGGGATTCTCTAACGGCCGAGATACATCGCCATGGAAGAGGAAATTTTCTAACGAGTTCTGGTGAGGATTTGTGAACCCTTATCGACTTTGCGCTCCATTAGGAACTGTGTTTAATCCGTGGCCGTATACCCGATTACCAAATTCTTTCCTGCAAGTTTTATCGATGTAATTTTCTATCCTAAGTTTCGGTATCTTTCGAAAGTAACAATTTACAGTAGTTCAAAATGTGAAAAAGAACTCACTTAAATATCAACGAAATAAAAACGATCTAACTAACGATTTTTATGGCTTATTTCTATTTAATACAGCACTGAGTGTCATCTTCGGCCTTTCTTCTCGTAATATAACTACATGAGTACTTTTTCCGTGTTTTTTCTACTTAATAATTATAAGATGAACATTCAAAATAGAACTATGAAATTAGATTCCTCTATACTTTCCCTCCACTACAAGTACAGGCAGATATACACATCTTCATTCAAAACTGGCTCTTGATTCAACTGAAACTTAATTTAATTTATTAAAGAGATCATTCAGTTCAAAATGTCCAGTTTAATTCTCTAGATTTAAAGAATGATGTGAACATTCTACTTAAATGAAGTAATAGTACACGAAAAACGTGAATTTGATTTTTGGCGACAAGAGAATCAGAACAATGGATGAAATTAGCAATAACAATCGATAAATACGCCCAAAACAATCCATCCTTCCAATCAGCCAATGAAAATGTATTCTAAAGTAAGGATACAATAAATTTCAAATGAAGCACAAATACAACCCTAAGATGACATGAATCATTACGAACATCAACAGCATGTAATCCTACTCATGTCATCTTTGGCTTTGGCATTGGACACACTCTTTACTCATTAGAGTTTAAATATCTCCAATAGCTGTCTTTGTCGGCGTTCCGTTGCCACCGGTTTTCATAATAAAACTACTCCTCTACCCCTGATGATCACATCGCTATTGTATTTTAAAGTCGGTGTTACTTAAAAAGTCGGTAATACGGGCCGGACTGGTTTTCGGAAACAACATGAAACCCCGGACTACCAACTTTCTGAGAAACACCCGATGAATGTATGTACACTCCTGGCCAAAATTAACGCAGCACCTCCCTAGCGATCCTTACGGCCGGTAATGCGTTAATTTTGGCCAGGACTGTACATTTCAATAGCAATGCTATCCAAGGAAACACGGACTTCTAACCCGGAGGCTGCTTTAACCATCTAAACTACCGGGCCGAAACATTTTAACAAGCCGTTTTGGGGACTCTAGGTGCAAGGGCAATTGTTAAAATGTTCTAGCCGGGTAGCTTAGATGGTTAAATCAGCCTCCAGGATAGAGGAAGATCCCGGGTTCGATTCCCGACCCCGTCAGACTTTTTTCTAGTCCGTCTTTCCTTGGGAATTTTCCTGGGTGCACGCTCTTATGTTCAAAGTTACCTCAAGCCTTTTCCTAGCATTGCTATCATCATCAGGGGTACAAGGTGGCTATTGGAAAGTTTCAACCTCTAATTCAATAACAGCTGTCTTCCAATATTTTCTTCTTTACACTTATTAATGATTCAAAGAATCATTCAAAGCAAATTCATGACATCGAAGATCTAATTTCCGATCGCCGCAGCAGCTAAAAGCGACCGTTTTGTATCGTCGAGCAGGACCAAAACATCGCACCGCGCCGCAACCAAAACATCTCCAGGAACTTGAGAAAGCCTCGATTCGTTCCGAGCCAGCGAACACGGACACCGAAAGACGGAACCAGAAGGGCGTTCACTGAAAACGTCAGCACAATCGACGAGAGATGAGAGGAAACGGGAAGCGTGATGAGGGGATGAGGGAATGGGGGGGAATGAGGGAATGGACGGGGAATGAGCCGGAATGAAGAATAGGGGGTGCTAGGCGGGAATAGAGGTGGCCGTGATCCCGTGGAGACTGGGAAAGAGACACGTGTCATCCTTTCCTAGGGAATAAGAGATGTGCGTGTGGTTGGCACGCGTAGCTACGAGGGCGTGGGTTTGGGCTAACGACGGCGATCCCACGCTAAGGGACGCATTCTGTTCTGCACGGAGCGAACAATCAAAGGGGATCTGCCCTCCCTCGCCTACTTTCTTCCCCGCGCCAACATATCGGCTTCCTCGCCAGTAATTATCGGCTTCCTTACACTCCAGAAATCACCACAGCGATGGGGATGAGTCTTCCATTCCGTCTGACTTTATTTTTGCCCTTTCCTTCTGTCTCCGATCCGTCCCCCGGGCTCTGAAGTAATTGTTGATTTTGTATCTCGTTCCGTTTTGGGGCTACTTCGACCCCAAGGGTGAAGGCAAGGACAAACGAAGAGACCAAAACAAAAAAATTCAAAATACATTTCGCAACCAGTGAAAGGTGCTTAGATATCATTCGAATTTGCCATTCGCCCGACAACATAAAGCAGATATGATTTTTCAGAAACATTTCATATATAATAATAATAATAACAAACGACTTTATTCGGGCGAGATTGAGAATAAAAGTCTTCCATCTAACCCTTCGTCATACAATGTATAAATAATCAATTTAAAGAGATAGTATGAAAAAATACGTGAAGAATTGTGGAGGTAAAAAACCTAAGAAATTCTCAGGAAAAAAATGTATCCACTGCAGGAAAACACTTAATAAGAAGGGGGTGTGGAAAACCTGTGCAAACCTACCGATAGTCGTAAGTAAAAAGATGGTAAGAAACATGATTAGATTTTATCAATACACTATCAATAGGTACATATGTAGTATACATCAATAAACATAGTCATGTTGACATTTAAATAAGTGTTAACCATTTACATAAGAATATAAATTAATAAAAAATAAAGATGCTGATTAATTCACAAATGTACAAAACAATAATACACCGTTCTAGGTATACATATTTTAGAACATAAATATCATACACCCAGTATATATATATATATAGTCAATATTGCATAAAACGTAGAAATTATAACAAAATAGGGATAGGTAACAGGAGAGAATACATCACTTAAATACTTCGGTTCAAAGTTAGGTATTTTCAATATTACACTATGAACAAACATATATCGATAACAGAATTAGCAGAAGAGTCTTTCATAGCCAGCCTTGTCTAATGAAGATAATTTGAGTTGCTATTAAAAACTCTTCCATAATTAAATTCCAACAAGTATCGCTCAATGATATTCATAAGAATTAGTAGAAACAAGGATAAACTATCACGTATCGGGAGTGATTTGTTATGTCTATTCCAGCCTTAATTGTGTGATCTGGGAAACGCTAGTAGTCTCCACTAAGCCATTTATTATTATAGAACCGAGTAGTAAAGAGCCTTTTTCGGTACCAGTGGGCGTAGCATCGACAACCTAACCCAACTCTAGCTATACAGACGTTTAATAAAAGTGACTGAAACTATAAATCCGACAATAAATAATAAATATTCACTTATTCAAGCAAATTTCTCTTCCCATGAGAATATGCTTGCATAGTATCAGTGCCAGACGGTGCATCTCCAACTTATCAATATTGTTATTTATTTCCATTCAAAGAATTTCCACGAAACCAGTCACAGTACGTTTAATGAATATGATTTTCTCCGAAAAACGTAAGGATTTACTTTTGACCATGAGTTGGGATAACGTTTATGTGAAGGTTGAATTATTTATACTGCTTGATTCTGTAAGTGGGATGTTTTTCGAAGGGTTTCCCTCCCACCTTGGGCAAATGCCTCACAGATATTATATCCACTGTATTTCTAATGTATTATCAGAACAGGGCTGTTTTTTTTCTTAATCTGTATATGAACAACTGTATTTATAAATTTAATCGTACATCCACAGCCACCAGATAATCAATTTACCAGTAGCGATTTCGTAATAGTAAAAATAATGACAATAGGGTGAGATATCGATCAGTAGATATAACATACCCACATCCGCAATATATGAGGAAAAGCTTTTAAGAAATTCAGCTTTGTTGAGTGAATAATCGGTAGGAGCGAAGAAAAATTCGCGAGCGATGTTATTTAGCTTTAGTTAGGCCTCATCTTGAGTATGCATGTAGTGTATGGGACCTTGCCGACAAATTTCACAATCGGGAATTAGTTAAGTTACTACGAAAGTAGATAGGCTTTCTAAAGAATTACTACAATAAATCACTGAGTGTTGCCGGTATCAACAGGACGCAGGATGGGAATCATCAGAAGATCAATTCAAAGGATAAATTTACTAAATAAGTTCGGAGAAAGTACGCTCTCAGAAGATGTAACTGATATAATGCGACCTCCCTGTTATATAGACCGTTTTGATACTGCGAGGAAGTTCAAGGAAATAAATGCTAGTTTCAAGAATTCATTTTTCCGCGAAAGATACGAGAAATCAATAGATTAGGAAAATAGAGCCAAGGTGCTTGCACCTCCCGCCACACGCTGCAAGGCGACGCGCAGGGACCTGACATAGACAACAGATAATATCAAGTGATAAAAATCCCGTTCCGAATTCATAGATGGCTGGAATAGAACTGCATGTTTCATAAACGAGATCTGTATCAAAAGAGCGTGATGAAAAAATATCCCAGCGCGTCACATGCGGGGAGTTTTATCATTGTTAACGTACAGTAAGTCTTTTCCCCCAACCAATTATTTCCGCCCGTGGACACAATGGAATCTCGCCGCGATGGACCTCATCGACGCCTACCGCCCAATTGATGGCTCTGAGAAGAATGCGATGGGTGGTCACAGTGGGTGAACGGAAAGAAATTGGGGTCCGCGCGGTCCATTTTGGGGCCTGCAATCTCCAGATGGAATGCGAATTCTGGGAAGTGGTTGAGGGCGAAAAATAGGGGACGAGGAGATTGGATGTCGGTGACACGCGTGGTGGTTGTAGTGTCCGCTGCTTTCCTCCTCTGAGGATTCAATCCGTGTCCGGAGAGTGACAAATATCAAGTCGATCGGAATGGAATTCCTGGCAGAATGTTTGGCTAAATGACCGCCCTTTTTTCTGCCGACGAACGCAGAGAAATCTGTTGATGGCGATTGGACCGAAATGGCTATTCCGCACGCTTCTTCGGAAAGCTTCATTCCTGGTTATCTAGGGAATTTCGCTAGCCCTTGCAGTATAGATTGAGTTAGTTGCAAAGTTGATAATACACTGATTTACTCACTTAAGAGGGGCAGGAATTATTCCGGGAGCATGTCGTCAATGAAGAATGTACGATTCGGATATTCTCCTAAGAATAGTAAACTCTTATTCCTCAGGAAATGTTCGACAAGTGTTTCTTCTTCTATATTAAACTAGAAGGAAAATAAAACAGGAGCTTTCATTAACTCCGCTAACTAACTCAACGATCAATTGATTATTTTCTAGATCAGGGGTTCCCAACCGGTGGTGCTCGTACCACTGGTGGTACCCGGGAACGTATCAGTTGATACGTGTTGGTGATTCGAACGATTAAGAGCCCAAAAAACTGAAAAATCTATACATATTTATTTTATCTTAAAAATATCTTGATAAAGGTTTGAAAAAACTGAAATACAAGTGCATTAATAATTAGATGAGAAGTTTCCTCAGTAATTTAATTAAAATATAAGAAGCCATTAGGCACTTTTCCGACAGTAAGTATGCTTCTAAAACATTATAGGACTGTTGGTACGCCATAATTTCTAAATATTTCAAGTTGTATGCAGTTTCTAGAAGGTTGGGAACCCCTGTTCTAGATGAATATCTTCTGAAACAGTTATTATTCTGTTATTTCAAGTTTTTTCCATGCACTGTTTTATTCTCTTAAGAGGAGTAGCAAATAGCTGGGGAGAATGTCATCGATGAAGAACGAGCTATTCAGAAATTCCCCTATAATAAAATAGCAAAAGACTGTTCTTCTAGAAATACGCGACAAGTATTTTATTCGTATACTACATTAACCACACCAGACACAACTATACTTACATCAGCTTTTTGAATTTAACAACAAACAAGAAGGAATCGAAATTTACTCAGCCCTGGGAGGCATGCGCCTTAAACCTAAGGTCGAAAAATAGTGAAAATATTAGCGACCTGACTGGGATTCGAGAAATCAATAAACACCATTGCTTCAATTTGAAACGTCGCTATCAAAAAGCACTTTTGTCGCACGCAAAAGTGATGTAGATATAGGTTGGTTAAGAATGCAAAACCTGGAACTAAACGAATTCTACCTGATACCAGCGTATTCTGGAAAATACCTACATACACTCCTTTACTGATTATACCATATACTACTGAAAATATATTAAATAAAAATGTGATTGAGAAAGGAATGGAGTTTAAAGTATAACTTAGAAGTCCTATTCCATGTGAAAACTTATCATAGTTTTGAAATTCTGAAAAGTAACCTACTCAAGTGGTCCAAGCACACTAAATACTGAAGGATTTCATTTTCAAAATTCTTTTCCTTTAGAAAGAACTGATAAAAATATTTACTTCTCACACATAATTGTGATAGGCTACCAGATCCAACTTATAATAGCCATCATCATACTAAAGGTGAAAACAGCACATGTTGTTTGATGTATTTACATAAGAAGATGAGGTTGATGGAAGAAAAAGTTGCAAAGCAGTTGCAACATACCAGCTTTAAAAAAGGACGACTAAAATCTCTGTGTAAAGTGTTAGACATTCACAAAAACTTTCTCTCAGGTGAATAACATGAGTTAAAAAAGCTATAATTGTGTCAGATATCGGATTTCACATATCCACAATTGAATACCGAAATCTTTTGGAAAATCATAAAGAACTAGCATGTTTACTGTAAAAAGTTTTCACTTCGGCTGCTTTGAATAAGAAATTGATATAAATTGAAGAAATAAATTGACTCATACTATTTTCCACCGTATATTTCACACACGACCGGTTTCGTAAGTGAGCTTACATCTTCAGTTCTAAGATGTAAGTTAACTTACAAAACCGGTCGTGTGAAATATACGGTGGAAAATGGAATAAAGAAATTTATTTCTTCGATTTATTTCTATGGAATTCTACAAAGTAAAGCCTGCTACCATTTATTTTATTTAAGAAATTGATATTCGTATTCTATAAAAACTGAAAAGAGATCAAATTGTCTATCAATTTTATATCTTCATGAGAGCGCTAATTGTATAAATATTTAATTTCTTCGATTCAGTGAGTTAATGCTGCAATAGCACATTCAGTTCCAATAAAACTTCCCTGAACTGTGTATTACCAAGTAAAAAGGGCTGCAATTTGTTTTTTCGTCTCTTGGGATAATGTGGCTCTGAGTAAAAGTAAGAAAGATGAATCAATATATACTTGAGATATAGTAAGATTTCTCTGCGAGATATTTCAATTGGATTAGAGCAGTCAGTGCCAACCTGTTTTCTACTTCTGACTAAAGAGCATTCTCAGTATACAAGTACGCGGTAAGTATCTCCTAAACATTAACACGACAGTATCGACAGGACAATGAGTTTAAATTGATCATAAGGAAAGTCACATTCACTTCAAAAGGGCGACAGCAAAAATTGTTTGTGTTAGAAGAGTGTTTTTATAAGATTTTAAATATTAAATAAAGGAATGGATACGTTAACGTAACAGTGAACTAATTTCTCAAATATATTCTCACTATACCTATTGCACTTGCTTTGTCATATTACTTTGGGAAACCATATTTCTGAAAATTTCATTTGCAATTTATATTAACTTGAGGAAGACACCGATTAACGCATTCACGTTCGTTTGCATTATTTAAATATGTTGTCTCAACAAAGATTATAGTTCAACAGAGATTACTATTCATTAAAGATTAAGATTCAATAAAAATTATTTCGTCACAAGTAACTTTTTTCACATCTGTAGATTCCTCACTGAAATCAAATAAAACCATATTCAACTTAGAGGTTAAAAATCCACAACAGCCGTCTCTGTCGGTGATCCTCGTCTTATTTACCGGTGTCCTTTCTTGTTTCCTCCAAAAACACCGTAGAATGAATCGAGGAATGCCGACAAAGACGGCTATTGGAAATTTTAAACTTCTTATTCTTTAACAGCCGTTTTTTTTTCTTCTTTAAATTTTCTTTCTTTAGATATTCAACTTATTTAACAATTAGCTGCAATTGATATTTCCTGAAACGATCGCAGTAATACCATCAATAATAGCCGTCGTTGGCCGAAACCGGTGGAAATAAAAGTATCTCGTGGAACATACGAAGTCTAGTTTCCTTAACCTGCTGAAACCGACATATAATTTCTCTAAAAAATGAAAAAAATTTTTTTTAAAGAGATCGTCAGCGACCTTATCTTATTAATTTAATTATTTTAGGAAAAAAATTAAGAATGTTCAGCTAATATATTTTGAGATATGATGATTTAAAGACGGCTGAATTCTCTGTTATTTCATTACATTTTTGTCTTTCTTAGTTTTCACAATTCAGCGAAATGACCTGAAACTTGATTATCCATCTTGTAATTTCCTTAAATGATGAGAGCGAAATAATACGCTCGTGTAAGTACGCAAAAAAGATTCGAATCTAAGAACCGAGAATTCCATCCGAGTCGGAATTCTTTTCCTTTCGCAGGAATGCCCCGAGCGAAGCCGACGCACCCGAGCGCCGTCTTCCGTCACTCGCCTCATCAATTATTACTCAGGAAATCGTAAATAAATAAATAAGAAGGTCTTTAAAAGACGTGCTCCAGTCGCTGCGCCTTAGTCCTCTAGCGGAGGGGACAAAAGATACAGGAAAATATGAAATCCGCTTCCGTCGGGACATAGGGGATGCAGGGGATGGAGTAAGGACATTAAAATCTCGTAAAATATGCATTGGATGTGATTGGCAGGGGGTTCTCAGACAGAGTGGAGAAATGGGCAACAGATTCCGGCCCAGAAAGCAGATTACGTGGAACGAAGGTATGCAGACAAAGGGAGTGATGCATCATGGGAAAAAGGGAGGCATTCAAATGGGCAGTATCGAAGAAAAATTTAAATCGCTTTGTTATTCAAACTGGGATAAGATTGAAATTTTTAAACGATTATTCGAATCTATGGATTCGAGTGCGCAGTTCATATACTTTGCACACATTTGTTAACATGAGTTTAATTCTCCTTATCTCCAAATTACCACAACGATATCCGTATGTATATAAGAAAATATTGGAACAAAGCTAATTATGAATAACAAAGCTTTTAAAAAGCATAACGGATTGATATGCTACTTGGTGGAACTCCTTCATAACTATAAAGAAAGTAAAAATCACTTAGTAGAGACCACAAACAGAGTTATTTAATAAGAACAACCTTGTTCTCTTTATAGCGTAACATCTTTAGGTGAAAACTGACCGTAATCTATGAAATAATATAATAAGATATTACGCTGTAACAAAACACAGGTTGTTATCATTAAAAAAAATCTATTTGTGGAATCTACTGAGTGAGTTTCACTTTCTTTAAGTTTACTAAAAAGATTTAAAGCAACTCTATATTAACAACTCTCCCAATGCAGTACTTGTCAACGTTCTGTCCCCCCTGAACATAATAGCAAGGCCTTAGAAATGTATATAAATTGATTATTTCTTAGAAGGTCAGTATTCCGGGATTTTCTGTTTTTCCAAAACCGGTGGCAATATACGTACGTACAGAACATTGACAAAGACGGCCTTAAGAGAATTTAAAAACCTCTAATACCCGTACAGTTTTATCTCAATTAGTTCACTTGGCTTAAATTCCGATTCTACTATTCTTACAGTAAAAGTAGGCAAGTGGGTTAAGAGATTTCAAGCATATAATTAATGATCAAACGTCACCTAATGTTATTTGATATATTCCAGGGTATAGTTTGCAGTATACAGTGCATGAAACGCAGCCCGATCATTACAATATAATACAACCTGTTTTAATTCCATTTTATAAAATCTAGTCTAGTTTATTATCCCAACTTTAAGTATGCAATACCTGCCGTCGATAAGCTATGAACCGTTTTATTCAACGTATTATTTACTACTGGTTTTATATTTCATATTTTAATAAAGGAATCCCATCAAGAATAACTTCCTGAGACAGTCACTTGCAGACAGTTCATTATAGTTCCTAAATATTAATTAAATACTTCCTAAAGAATGAGTTAAAAAGTTTGGTAACTAGTATAAGATTTTTTCCTAACCTCTGTTTTAAGTCTCCACCTAGTAAATATTGGTACATTTATTTGTTACAGTATCTTCTCTAGATAGATAGTTAGTGGAAAAGCTCTTTCCTTCTTAGGAAGCTCTTTTTATATAGTAATGAAGAGCCAATACAAATGATAGCATGCCTAAGTCTTTGAAATTCTGATTTTACCCTACCTCCGAGATGCAAAGTATATATATTTAGCATTTTTGAAGAGCTTTTCTTCAAGCAAAAGATGTTATCCAGAAAAGACGAGGAAGTGGTACACTCCAAGAAAGGAAGAGATCTCCTTTTGAATGTATATGGTGAGACAAAACAAGGAAAGGTTTCCTTAAAGGAAGAAGTTTCCTCTACGCAATCGTATATTTATTCTCAAACTTACAAGTCCCATAGTATAAGAACGATTCCATGACTTGTTTAACGGATGCAAAGTAACGGAACTATTTATTCTGACCCTTAAATTACCTTTATTAATGGTATAATAATCATCAATAACAAAAATTCATAATCTATATAAATAGATTTGACAGATATATGTACTATCATCAACTTTAATATACAAATCTAAAATATTATTTCATAATCAGTTAAATTGACAACCTTTGCAAGAGGAAAGTCAGACAAATTATCACTGTTGGTTTGTAATGACATAAGAGAAATGAATGTAACTTTTTCCTCAAAAAAATTCGCTGCTAAGCTTAAAATAATAATAATGCCGTCTTTTTATGGGCGAATTTTAGTCTATGAAGGCTATTCCTCCAATTAACCCCTAAAATAGATGGAGCTGTTTTAAGAATCCAAGCAAATGAAATCTTTCATGCAGAAGCGATAGAGCAGAAAGTTACTACGTTCAAAGTAAAAAGCTTTTTTCATCTGCAACTGTAATAGATGCAAGTGAATTCAAGAATATTTCTCATTAAAGGTACATTTAATTTTTTAAGTGCAACAGAAAAGGGCATTAATTATTTCCACACAGTTATCAAAAATAAAATTTTCTATACTATACCAAATCCAATCAGAATGCTGAAATTTTCTCTAAAAAAAGTAAGAAATCATCAATCGGAGTCATTTTAACTATCACTACTCTATCGTTAAAATTACATTATTATTACGATTTGTTTGTATTTATGAGAACGTTTTTTAAACTAAGTACTCCGTGATACAGACAACATTAAAATTCACACATTAACAATTTGTACAGTGGGTGTGTCAAAGACGGCCGTCATCTTTGAATTTAGATCAAGAGTGTTTCATAAATGGCTATTACGGAAACGCAATAACGAGGCAATATTTAGACACAGCAGCATCAATTATGAACTTTCCCACCAAATGTTTCTCGTCATTGTACATTAAGCTAATGGGCGAATACAACTCCACCATCACATCCATATATCGCGGAGGGAAGGCTTCTAAGTAGAATGCCAAAAGAAACTGCCTTTAGAATACATAACAAACTATGGAAAGAGTGAAGAACAATTGAGAGTATATTTCTACTTGAAATTGCCATAATCCCAGACTAATTGGCAATCACAAAGTACATATCACGAGCTAATAACATCGTGATGTAAAATACAATTTCTTCAGATGATTCGAGTCAAAGTATGTGAACCTATCAACACTTAAATTGTAATTTTCATGAATTACTGAGGTGCGAAAATGCAGAGCTTAGGAAGAAATTGACGAATAAACGAATAATAACGAATGAATGACTTCATATGTTAATTCTTCATTTAGATGCGAGGGTATCTTAAAATATCCGACCTTTGTTTAACATTTTTAAAACCCATCAAGTACCGTAAACTCTGAGGAAGAGAAGTCAATCATCCATTTTTTCAATGATTAGGGTCCGAAAACGAATTAAAGCAATTTACCGTAATTTCCTTAAGCATTAGCTAAGCAGTTTTGGAGGAAGATAAATCTTTCCATAAGACTCCTCTTTGAATGATTCGTTACAAATTCGGAGATTAAATCATATTTATTTAATATATACGCTGCAATTTAGTATTATTACCAGGGGAGGAAAAATATAAACAATAGATAAAGCTGGAGAATGAATGAGGTGAGGTTATTTCGAATTTTTTTGTTAGAATTTCATGTATGTGATTTTAGTGTACCTACGTGTAATTTAAGAGGAATCCTCTAGAAAATTCAACGCAAATAAACCTATGTTTTTTGTATCCCTAATTCTTTAAATCAGGGGTTTCCAAATTGCGGCTTTAATTCCAAGGATATAAAACCCTTGTATTTCAAAAACCAACTTTTTTACCTGTACGTATCAGATTTTTCTCAATACACATGCCCGATAGAATGTGCGGACATTTTGATATTAATCTTTGCATAGTCTAACGCAGCATTTTTGTACATAAAATTGTAATATAAAATGTGAATAGGAGGAATTTTCAAATTAATAACAGGCATATTCGCTGGATTTACATATTCCTTTCTTTTGGTTGGTATATCGTGTAACGAATTCGTTTTTATACCAACTATCATGCTATTTTTCAAGAAAATTTCCTTGGAGCATGCTTTTACATGCGAAATCACCTTCACCACTTAAAATATCACGCTATTTTAAATTTTTCTTACAACGCTTCAGATCTTTTCTTTCTTAATCCTCGATAAGGAGTTTAGACGACAGTAAAATTCTAAATTTCATTCGAGATAAGACGTATGAAAATAGTTCATAATCAAATACTTTAGAATCTACTGATTCGGCCCCAAATTTATGGTAAGTGTTCATTATAAATTATTACAATGAAAGCATTTATACCTTTATCATTATAATAAATTATATATTATGGCAAAGTTAATAGTGCTTTTTTCCGTTATTCTTTATAATCATATATTTCAGCCATATTTCAGGTGAGCCTTTGTTCAGAGAAATCTACCCGTGTGATGATAGGTCCCCCTGAAGTTATAAAGCTCTAAAATCAATGCTTGTAACATTAAAGGTGATATGATCATAAATTTTATCCGTTCTCCTCTCTAATCATTCTCTTTCCTCTGAAATTGCGAATACACGCGTGAAATCGCATTCCAAACTATCATTACCCTAGATTTTTGATGGAGCTCCATTCCTGCCTCATCCCCGTATCACTCATTCCTATACCTCTCGAATCCTACCCACATACCTAAACTGCGGTGGCATACTCGTTAAATAGGCTCATAAAAGTTAGCGTGGAGTAAAGTTGATTTTCAATAACTTTCTTCCGGATCGATAGTGCGTTGTTTATGCCACAATCCCATTTGGCGGCGCCTCGTACGCCCCTCCCTCCGCCCCCATTCCTTTACAGCCCCCGCCGCCATTGGTCCACTTGCTGTCGCGGCTTTGGGCGTGTCGGCGCAGAATCGTAGCGCCTGAGCAGAAGGGGTCCAAGGGAAGGAAAGGGTGGAATCGAGGTGGGCCCAAAGGGGTGGGGTTGGGAATTTAATGATCGTCAGGATGCTGCTGCTGTACCAAACTTTGAGGATTACGTTTTCGTGCTTCGCGACTTGGGATTTTTTGAGAATTATATCAGGTGATGAGAGCGAAAATTCTCTAAAACTCGACAAACGTCGAATCGGGAGAAATTTCCCCACACACCCTCGATGGTCATCACAAAACCATTTTCGCCAAAGATGGAGGCACTTTCCGGGAGCTCTCTTAAATTTCAGGGCATGTGGTCCGTCTACTAGCGATTAGATTCTGATCAGATTGGTAGATATAAAAAAATAAAATAAAAATACTTTGTTCTTTTTTCCACTCGGCCTCTCTACTTAAAGTGCAAGAATAAAGCATTATTATTTTATTTTTTTATGTTTTATGATAATAATAGTTCTACACAGTGACGACTCATTCCATCAGTAATAAGATTCTGAGTTTAGCTTCATTTCTGAGTTTAGCTTCATTTAGCTTCATTTCTTTCCAAGAAATACCATAACTTCAACACAGGTTTCATGAATATTTTCCCGAATCCACTACTTCACGGTTTATCTCCTTCATTTGCATCTTTACAGTAATTGAGTATTTATGATTTAAAGAAAATAATGTACGGAAGACGAAATTTAAAGTTGTGTTGATAATTGATGCTCCGTACTTGGCTGGGAATAATATCATAATTCATATTAATGAATGAAAACACCAATTTCTAAAGGAAATAAATGAAAAATTACTCGCTGAGAAGGAATAACGACTCATTAGTTGAAGATAAAAATTGATTTCATAATCTAAACAAGGAGAAACTCAAGCACCTGTCTAGTATTCGGTAGATTTAAGCACCTCAATATTCTCTACTCAACATTATTCCATTTTTTGTAGCTAACCCAACCTTATTATGTGTAGTATCTTCTGCTTTTGTCTCCCCTCTGTCTTTTTTTCGTATTCTACCCTTTTATAATTTCTTTAGCAGTCTCTCTCCTCTCAATATTTGACCCAGCCATTTCCTATGTCGACGTCTTATTACTTCAACTAAAACCTTCTGCTTCCCAACGATCTACGGCTCCTTCGTGTTTCTTTTTAAATCAACCCAACTTATTTTTTCCACTTCCACACCAACACCTCCTAAAATATTTTGATTTCCTATGTTCTTAACACATTCCGTGCGCAGAGCGACATATGCCGCTCACGTTGGTCCTACCCTAAGGCTGAGAGATATCACACCATAAATATAAAAAAAAACGATAAATGTTAACATAATTTTTTTAAACTTATTGCAGCACATAGAGCTAACATTCTATGTATAATTGAAATATTATTTATATCTTTTTATTATTACATTATATTATTATTTTATTATATATATAAATATATTATACTAAATGTATTCAGCCATAGGATAGCAACTATTGAAATCGACACCGCACGGAACGTGTTAAGTTACACGTTCAACACTCATGTAGCATAAGACTCCACACAAGGATTTAACCAATCTGTACCTGATTCTTTCATCTATGATTCCTCTATGCGTCTAGTAATCATCTTCCTTCGCTTTTATCTTGGTCAAAACTGTTATTTTTCAAAGCTGAAACGAATAGCTCGAATTCATAGGATGGGAATTCAATGACTCGTGAGAAAGAAGGCTGCTCCGATAATTATTAATCCATGCTTTACCTAACCCTAAATGTTGAACGGTTTCCTATCAAGATTATCATATTCTCTAAGATTTGACGCAAATTTGTTTTCTTTCTTTTTAAGCCAACTCCTCGATATAATTCGGAATAAGAGAAATATTGAGTCCGTAAAATACGAGTCCCGCATATAATTACGAACTGAAAATTTTCTCCGTATATTCATCATCAATGGCTTATTCAAGAGAGAGGAGGAAGGACATAAGCCTCCCTTTAAAAACTCAAAAGAGGTGCCCTCACGTTTCTTTTTAAATTGTCAGCAATAATCAGTCTATTTTAGTTCTGTTCTAATGAAGACGTTTTGATTCCTCCTTGGGCAATCTCTTGAATGTCAAGTGCAACATATTAAATGAACATTTCTATGTTTTTATAAGTCTTCCTCTGTCTATATCCAGTATAAATATCTTCAAAAGTAGAATCCTCGCACCTACTTGTGACGGTTTCTGAATGCACTACTTGATATTTGATCTTTAGGATATTAACCCGGTAACGCCTAGCGGTACCGTTTGGTACCACCCGGTAGGGTATTAAGAAGATTGAATTTTCTGGTACTTCCGAATATTTTTCTAGATTTTTTTCAGTTTTACATCTATTTGCATACTTTGAGGCTCACGATTACAAAATATTTGCTTTTGTTTGTCCTTATTTTTCGCCAATACCGATGTTTGAAAAAGGTGAATTTTCATGAATCCCAAAAAACACGCTTTTTTCGTGCAGACCTTCCGATTTTTTTTAATATTTCCAGTTTCGTGGCTATCTACGAGATTTTTTCAAGTGGTATCAAATTTCAATACATCTAGCTATAGATGCAATTAGAATTTTAGGTTGCTAGTTTATTTATAATGAAGTTACAATGAGCTACATTTTGCTGGTACCATATGGTACCGCTAGGCGGTTCCCGTTATACTTTTATGCGGGAAGCGTAAATTTCTTCTGCTACGACATCTCTATCGGATTTCTTTTGCACTTGCGATATTATTGCAAATAAATATTTGAATATAGTTGCATTTCATTTATGTGCACCCCAAAAATATATCTAGTTTAGTCGTTTTCGATGATTTAGGCTGAATTCTGAGGTATGGATTTACCCTTTTCGGGCTCTTGACGTACACCCATGACCGGATTAGGAAGAGACAGATGTTGGGTCCGGTTGTAAAAATGAACCATTTCTCTAAAGGAGCGAAATAAGCTAATAGATGAGGAGTGGCGGAAGGGAATACCACCGTAAACTCCGAAGATGGCTGGCAAAAAGGGAGGAACACGCGACCTGAGACAACTCGGGAAAGATTTTGTATTGTTTTGGCCTTCCGTTTCTCCATCGCGAACAACCGAGCAACATTTGCGCCTTTTACTCCTTATTCTAAGTTACACTTCCAAGGAGCGTTTGGAAAGCTGAACTACGTAAGAGACCTCACACACGCGAACAGGTGATCCTTTGGGATGATAAAGACATCACCGTCCATGACGCGATTTTTCCTAATCCTGATTACTCTTCCTTTCGTGAGGTGTCCCCAACCCAGGCTTTTGAGCGTTTTTTGACGAAGAAGTCGTTTCACATCTGGTGATGGAATCGAATAAGTATGCCCTGTTCTGCAATTGTGGAAATCCGAATGTAACAGCTGAGGAAATGAAATTGTTTGTTGCAATTCTCTTCCTCAGTGGGTACAATACGGTTCCTAGTAAAAGGGACTATTGGGATGCAGCTTACGGCATAAGGAATTAACTTGTTTATAAGTCAATGAGGCGAGATAGATTTTTGCAAATTAACCGATTTATTCATTGCTGTGATAATACTGCTGTTGATACCTCCGATAGAAGGTGGAAATTGCGCCCTCTTATGAATATGTTAAAGAAAAAAATTAGTGAATATTTCAAAGAGAGTAGTGCTTAAGTTTCGATGAGTCCATGGTTTCATATTTTGGGAGGCATGGATGGAAACAATTCATTCGAGGGAAGCCCATAAGATTTGGTTATAAGGTTTGGTGTCTCAATACCCCACCTTGTAAATTTTGACACTTATTAGAGAAATAGTCCCAGGAAAGTGGAAAGCTACGAGAAAGAATTAGGAAAGGCCGCAGAACATTTAGTTGGAATGACAGATGAACTGAAACAGAAAGAGTTACCTTCCCGATTCTATTTTGATAATTATTTCACGAACTACGACTTAGTGAAATATCTTCGCGGAAGGAATTATGGTGCAACAGGAACAGTGAGGGAAAATAGAATTCTTCCCCCTGCCATACGCCTTTGGCGGCTCGCGGGGTATATATCTAAATCTAAATACCTAAAAAATGTTCTCTGAAGCTCTCTAAGGAATTAGCAAAGTTAAAGCGAGTATCTTTTGAGGCCAAAAGATCCGTGAAAAACAACATTCTCGAGGAGAAATGGGTGGACAATGCTGTCGTTTCGGTTATGTCCTCATTTCACGGAGTTAATCCGATATCTGGGGTTGGGAGATTCTCCAAAAGTGAGAAAGATAGACTACTTGTGCCACGGCCCGCGATGTTTTAGGCAAATACAATAAATTTATGGGGGCACTGATTGAATGGACTGGAATATTTCTCTTTATCGTGTGGGTGTCAGAGGAAAGAAATGGTGGTGGCCTATTTTTACGTGGATGCTTGATTCCGTGATGCACAATGCATGGTTGTTGACGAGGAAAACAGGGAGAGGTACAACCAAGTTAGAGTTCCGATGGGTAGTTGCGCAGACTTACCTGGAGAGATTCAAGAATACGCCGAAATCTGTAGGACGTTTACCTGCGTCCATAAGCAGTGAAATTGGAATGATGTATGTAAACTAATCATGAGATCATATTTTGACATACAACAGTCTGCATATGATTACTAAAAGCGGGTTTTCTTTCCAGTGTTTCTGATGAAATGAGGTACGATGGGTATAACCACCTCGTGCAATCCGCCACCCAGAGGCGAAGGCGAATATGTTTAAACATATTCTTATAATTTTTATGATATTTCATGTTAAAAATGTAAAAATAAGCGGAAAAATACAAAACAATAAATAGTTTGTTCAGCTAGCTGTAAATTTCCGAAAATTCCTTAAACCTTCAATTTTATACCCCCAAGCGCCTAGCGGTACCATATGGTACCAGGCTATATCTCCGTAACTAATGATGTTAAAAGAAAAAGGATTGGATAAATTGACTTAGATAGTTATACGCATTAACATACTTGATTATAATTAAATTCGAAGAAAATTTTTTTTCCAGGCGTTACCGGGTTAAGAAGGTGAGATATAGTAAATTTACACTCAAACAACCATAGAGTGGGGAGTAATGATAAACTGGAAACAAAGAAATTGGGATATTTGTCTTTTTATAGCATCCGTATTAGTTTTGCATATGTAACCGCAGCATGTGTCGAAAGTACAAAATTGCAACATGGCTTCAAATACAATTTTTTTAGCGCGTAATGTCATTGGTGATTGAAAAAATATATCGATTGGAAGGTAACCAATGTGAGAATTTGAAATCGTTGCTAATCACTTACCATTTATTACTATTTACATTATAAACTATTAGGTAAATAAGACGTTATTTTAAGTCATATAACCCGAATTAAGGTCATCAAAAAATTAACCTTGTAATAACTGTAAAACTTGTGAATATCAATTGTATACAGAGACGATCCTGAATTTTGGCTTTTAAAACTTTAATTAAAATTTATTTTATCTTTAAAATCCATTGCTTATAAATGTAAAAAATTTAACTACATAAAATTCTATTTGATACCTAATTGATTCGTTAAATGAGGAATTTAATTACCAATTGCATCTCATCAACTTATCTGAAAACTATTTCATTAAAAAACCTCAAAATAACGATATCTATTCTTGATAAAGAACAAAATAGTTTCATAAAATTCTCGCAAGCACAAACCAATACAACTCCTAATTTAAAAGTAAACAACAAGCGTAACTGAATTAATCAATATAAAATCCACAAAATCTGGCACTTATCAAAAATAAATCCTTATCAAAAATAAATAAACAATCGTAACTGAATTAATCAATGTAAAATCCACAAAATCTGGCACTTATCAAAAATAAATCCTTATGCCACCGTACACATAAATCTCCTTGGAATAGAACAGTTTTTAGGGAAATGAGCTGTTTGCTAGCTGTAACACACGAGGTCAGGAAATCACAAGCTCCGCGCTACTACCTAAGCTCATCTTTCACTCTTTCATAAAGCTACGATACATTTCTGTACGCATAAATATATTTAACATAAATTCTTTAATGTCATGCAAAAAAGCCACCTGGTTTACATACGAATGTAGAATAGGGAGGTTGAAAAAAGTGGGAAACAAATATATTTTACACTCTCACGGATATTGCAACAAAATAATATTCTAAATTCATCGACAACCGGAACAACTTCATATATGACGAAGGAGACGTTCAAAATGAAAACTCTGTCTGTATATATATGAGAAAATTATTTCTTTCTGCTTTGAAGTGATGAAAGGCGCATCGGTGAGCTGTTTTCATATAGTTTCTACGTCAAAGAAAAAATATAACTAATGCTCTGTTACGCAAGGTTGTCCGACTAAGTTAAAAAATAAAAAAATCAATGTAAAAATAACAGGATCTCCTGTTACTCTCGAATCCTGATTCTCTCGATCCAGAGAAAAAACCTCCATTACTAAAATAGAGATTTACAAATATTCCTTGAGCCGATGAGTGGCTGCCCAAGAACTCTTGCGGCGACCACATCAAGGGAACCATCACAGTCTGGAAATACCACTGTTAGAAGAATACCGACAGGTAAGATTAAGTTGAAAGAAAAGACTAAGTAATTTCCACAATAAATTTTTAATTTTAACGACCGGTTTCGGCATTGACAGCCATCCTCAGGTGATGTTACATCGGAAATAACAATATTTATAGGGATGTACGGAGTTTTGAGGGAAGTGCCAGGAGAGGGGAGGGGTTCTTAGTCTTTTCTTTCAACTTCAGATGTCGTTCCACGAAGTACAGCTAGGACATATTGATTATAGGTAAGATTAATTTTAGTATTCAACATTCCCTCAAGATAACAGCATGGCTATTCAAACACGTATTAGGCTCTTCTCAGAACGGCGGGTTTTCCATAGTTTGACTGTATCCTTGATAGATCACTACGGGAGCTCTGGATTGGACCCGTAATAGTTTCGACAGTTTCTTAAATCTGTATTATGACCCGATAACCTATGACAGATATATATTTCAGTAACAATCTCAGGCACTAAAATGTTAGGTAAGCACCAATTACAGATGGATTTACGGTGTACAACGCCACTACGTAATAATTAATTGTGAACCAGTGAATAACTACATAAATATATCGAATTCAACTCCTAATTGGTAGATAAATAAAAGTCTACTCATGGCTACCATTAAAAGATGCTGGTTTATCAAACTGATTAAATCCGCATCTTAATTTTCAATATCTCATAAGATATTCACACATGGTTTATACAATAATGAATGAGATAAAGTAACATTACAATCAGTGAAAGATTCTTAAAGTTCTCTGCTATATAGTATAACCAAAGACATCTTGTAATTTCAATGAAAAATTGCACTTTTATAAAGGTTTTTGAGACTACATTAAATAGCAAATGTATATAAGTAGGTATGCAAAAGATAAACGTGCATCTTCTGAACAAACCTCCTTTTAAGGATATTTATTGGATCAAATAAGCAATAACGCCCCTATACTCATTAGCAAAGTCGAGAAAGGGATGAAGAAAGTTGAACAAGGAGTGTTAATGAAGCAAATGAGTTCTACAGACACTCCTCTGGGGACATTAAATCTCTTACAGCACAAGCAGAAAGTAACACGGTCAGCTTATATTGTGCTAAGTGTAAGCAAAAATTTGCAGTCGACATCAATATCCAAATCGAAAATGTAGGACTTAATAGAACATTCAGTTCTTGGGATGTAATTTCAACTTATCTTTTTAAGTTTTTTTTTTCTTTTACTATCAAAATGTATGCAAGAACAAATTAAAAAGAATAATATTAAAGGATAATAACGCCCCTATACTCATTGAGCTTTCATTTATGTTTTGTGGTTAACGCCTAAGAAACCCTTTTGAAACAAAAAAGGCTTAAAACTTCGCAAAAGAAGTCGACAGGAAGCCTCGGTGGCCCCCCTGATAGCATGCAGGGAGGTGAGATGGAGGGATAATGGAAAGAGAAAACAAGTAGTGGAAGGAAAATAGATTTTGACGCAAAGAGAGAGATTGAAAAGTGGCGAGGGAGTTGAAATGAAGAAGAGATTGGAAGAAGCGCTCAGGGGAGTAGTTGGAGGTCAGAGGTGGAAAGATTTGCACACCGAATCGATCTACGGAAGGGAGCCCAACGTAACATTTTTTGGAGTCAAAAAATGATTGGGTCAACCAACCTACTTGGTAAATACACAGGGTGAATAAAGGCAAATTTTGGCAAGATAATGCAGTTGTGTTAAAGAAGATGAGATAAAGCTTTGTGTTAGATAATGTTGGTTAATCAGTTCTATGCGTCATCTTTAGAAGTAAATATTCGCAGAAGGCAGTTGACTGAAATGGCTTATCAACGGAAATTTTCAGCCTCTTCCCGCAAAACAAAACCATTAAAAAAAAAATATTGCCATAAATAATAACTTGAAAATGTGTAAATGGATCAGGTTTAGAGTGGAGTTGTTACGAAAGAGATATTATGCATACATATATATTTATATTGATATGTTCTCTACATGCGAGGTTGTTGTTATTGTATAGGATAAAAATTTTAGCGTAGAAATGTGTAGATTGTGTTGGAAGTGATTTAACAAGTTGCCACCTGGTTGTTACCTACTTTTAACTTTGTATGATAATAAATTAATATAAATAATACACATCGAAGTCTCTTTCTCTATCGTGCAATTATCCAGAATTCTTTCAACTGTTTTTCAAAAGGAATCATTGCATTACATCTGTCTTGCATCTTCCGGTAGGCTGATATCTCCTGAAATGCTATATGCAACAACTTTTTCTTTACTCTTAAAAAGCTGATCTATCCTTTCAAATCATCCATAAACCTAATTGTTTGTTTTTTTCATGGATTTCGCTCAATATTTGACACGCTAATGTGTGCCTCTCCGGCACTTCCTCCATTCATATTTCACCAGTGAGACTTCCCAGTCTTCTCTAAAGCTTCAACTCAAATATCTCTCAGGTTTAACGGTCTATCGTCCATATTTTAGACAAAAATCATACGAACTAACTAAATATTGGAATCAATTATCTCCAAACAATATGCGGTCTTTCCTTCGTTCCTACGAACTAATTCATAGCAATTGAAAATAATTGTTATGAATGATATTCCTTTAAAAAATATAGTAATTAGGAAATGTCTCCTCCTAATGAAAATATTCCCCTATAGCTTTTTAGATGTTAAAGTCGTTTTAATAACTACAGTATCAATATCGAAATGTTTAAATTCCAGTAACGTGGAACTCAAGCGCGACCTGGTTGTTCCATAATTGACGAGGCATTGATTTTATATAAATATATATTTTTGTTCTCTTTTTTTGGTCACATCATTTTTCGACTCGAGGGAAAGTATTAAGAAACGCCTAGCTTTGTGATTTATAGCATATTTAATGTTTATTTTTATATATAATTTATTGATTAAAAATTTTAGTTATAGATGGACGGACAAAATTAGAGGAGATTTCCCTATATTGTACTACTTCTTACATTTTATTTTTATATAGCTCAAATTATTAGTTACACAATGATTGAAACTATTTTATTTTATAATCAATCGATCCGGCCGAGATGTTGTGGAAAGACATAATTGAAAATAGATTTCTACTTTTCCACAAAGGTTTTTATTCAGGAACTACCGGTTTCGGTACATTACCATCGTCAGGTTCACACACAACTGAATCATCAAACTGCCGAGGCATACATTGTAATTTGAGTGATGGCAGATAAATTATCTGCCGTACAAATTTATCTGCCATCACACAATTTACAATGTATGCCTCGGCAGTTTGATGATTCAGTTGTGTGTGAACCTGACGATGGTAAGGTACCGAAACCGGTAGTTCCTGAATAAAAACCTTTGTGGAAAAGTAGAAATCTATTTTCAACTATTTTATTTTGTTCAGTGTGAAGTATTACATAGAATCTGATAATAAAATCTTCAAAAACACACCGTTAAAAGCAAAATATGTCCGAGTTTATAAATATCTGCAAGTGGTGCAAATTAGGAAACTTTTCATAATTTGCCATTATCAGTGGTTTCCTAAATTTTATCACACATTTACTCTTATCAATTCAAGCAAAATAAATCCATTAAAGTTTAGATCAATGTAATTAATATATTTTACTGTACTTATAGACCTTTTGTTTATAAAACCCTTTGGCCCCAGCCATGAAATAAGCTGTCTGCATCACAATTTAGGATGTCTCTTCATCAAAGCATAGAACCATCTTTCGCCAGCAATGCTTTTCTCGACGTTAAAGTTATGAGCTATTCTGCTCCTTTCTGGACCGTC
This sequence comes from Sympetrum striolatum, assembly GCA_947579665.1. Classification (NCBI taxonomy): domain Eukaryota; kingdom Metazoa; phylum Arthropoda; class Insecta; order Odonata; family Libellulidae; genus Sympetrum; species Sympetrum striolatum. The sequence continues at coordinate 51,043,483 of OX388351.1, read as the reverse complement.
AAATGCAAGATTTATAAAATAGGGTAATATTTTATTATAATAAAAGGCCTCCCACTTCGGTTCTAACGCTATCCCCACAAACGAGGAGTACATTCCGCGTCAGATGCGCAATACTCAATGCCCTCACAACATTCCCCGCTGTGCACCATCGCTGATATCCCATAAAAACGCATAATGGAACGTCTTAAGTCACCGCACACCTATCCCAGAATTCCTCTCAACTCACCCGCGATAAAACCATCATAATAGTACTTTGCGCAAATCGCCTATCGCAAGCAATCCCATACCGAAATTGCTATCCTTACCATCCTCTCCCCTTTGAAAAATGCTATTGTCCCCCGAAATCCTCTCACCTTCCCCCTCTATCTCCTTTTTCTCCTTCTTGCCTCATCAGTCTCATCCTTGCTCCCTCGTGTCGCCACCTCACGGGGTATTTGGGAACCGTCGACAAAGGAAGATCTCCGGGCGAAGACGCAGCCCCGTAATCCCTCATCGACGTCGCCATGGGAATACCCTTTGCCACCGAAATCCCCATTCTATTTACTCTTCTCGTGGGCTTAAGTCTCCTGTCTTATACAATGGATGTCGGCTCAGGTGGCGTAGTTAACAATCGGCCCTCTCATCCACAGCTCCCACACTTTTAAGCTTTGTATCCAAAGCAAATGAATCGCGAAAGATTGGCCAATTAAAACCGCGTCACTAATGTTGTGTTAGCATGAGTACTCGCCTACGGTAACCCAGCACTTCGGACTTGGAGTTCACTAAACATGAATGTGCACATAAAATTCATTTCAACAGTGTCATCGAATCTTTAGTTGTGATAAATTATATCGTTCTTCTAAAATACAAGGTTAAGATTGCTAAATTATTCCTGAATGTTACTTATATTTTTCTTGAAAAATGTTTAATTATAAAACAACTCTTAGCTGAATCGATAATTAAATTATTTTTACCTCTATTTATCATCTGTTTCAATCTATACCTCGAGTCTAATGTGTTAAAATTATTTTCGTAGGAAACCGAATCGTTATTTATGAATATCAAAAAACTCAATTTCAACAATTTTTTTTAACGTTAATAAGTACCACAAAGTTACATCTGATTCTGTTTTGGTTATTTATAGACTTAACATACAAAATTTAAATTATAGCGAATGGTATACCTAATTCATTTTACATCTAATAAGTCATTCAAATCGACTTCTAAACTTTTAATGATATCATTTTGTTAAATTCCGAACATCCTTAAGATTATAGTAGACGAATAGTCAAGCACGTACGATAAGTGGCAAAGTTGATGGAGAAGTAAAAGCATATAAAAAACTTACAATCAACGTTTCATCGTAAACGTAAAGCATCGATAAAACCAATGTCATTTGATGTTTTCCATCATCTTAACATCAAGACGACTAAACCAATACCAAGGAAAAAGCAGATAGCAAGCGAGATAAAAAATGCCTTCTATTGCTATGGATCGTAGCTCTTGAAGAGAATACTTTGCGGACGCGCTGTCTAAGACCGAAATGGAATTCGCTACACTCTGAGAAAATACCTCTGATTCTATAACCGCGCATTGCCACGGAAAGAGGAAAAATTTAAAGGAGGCCGCCGAAATTCATTTATGACGATCTGTAAGGCTTCGCACTTGGAAATCCTATTTTCTTCTTTTGGCGCTCAAGATCCCTCCTCTTGGGCGACCCACATCCTACAGCCACTCCCATCCGAGTCCTTGGGGAGTTCACCCTGTGATAGACCATGGATCGAATCTCCCATCCCATACCTTACCCCCGCTCCTTCATCTCTCTCCCCTCACATCTCTTCTCCTTTATACTCATACCAGTTTGCCAATATATGTCCCACGTCTTCAAGCAATACAGCTTAGTAATGGCAATACAAATTCTTCGTATTAAAGGCGAGTGACAGAATTTTTTAAATGGCCAATGGCGAGACAAAAATGAAGGTAATATCATTTTCTAAATAAAGTGGATACTAGCAGATAGTTTTCTGTCCAATTTAACAACCCTAATAGAAGAAACCAAGCATTCTACCAATGTGATGAACCCGGTAATGAATTTAGCGGTCAAATAGTAGCATATCTACACCAAATGGCTTTTAAACAAAGTTTTAACACAATTAAATAGTGCAAGCAAGCACCCAATAATCACATAATAAGATTCAAAGAATATATGATGAGAATAAAAATCATAGGACAAACTCAAGTCCGAAAATTGAGGTATTTTCCTGAAGAATTGCCTGAATTGTTTAATAAATCGCCTATGTAAGATATAGGAATAATCAAATGCATTTTTTCCACTTTTCTAGACAATCCATCCATTCTAGGATGGCAGTTATGGAATATTTCCTCAACAAAAATTCATTTATAATGATCAAAATTTACTTTTCATCCACCTGAAATGACCAGATAACAAAATAGCCTAATTTCATTCTTGAATTCTTCGCAAATATCATACGTACTTTACGATGGACTGACTTTTCTCATTCTCATGTGCGGATCCTCAACCTTGGGTGGTTTTTCAATCCAAAATCTTCTTTCAAATGCACCCACTTCCGCTACATCATCTCGGAGAGTATGAATGACTCACGCACCCTAAATCGTGCAGCAGTATTAGAATGACTTCCAATGCTTCCAGTATTTTTTCATGCACATCCTATACTCGACATTACGATATTTGATGGGAGCCATCCCATACTTTTTGTAGTTCTATAATGGTAAACATTAAGGAAGAACTTAATTCTAGTATATAAACATAGGTTAGAGATGCTCCTTAAGCCGTTATGACGGGAGGTTAGGTTGTACTGTGAATAGTTCACGCAAGAAAACTCTGTGTTTATCCACCGCTGATGATGATTGTCTGGCTACTGAAATGCGTATTGAGTGACTCTCAAAAGGTCTTTAGCCCAGGTCTTGCTTACTTTCCATGAACTAGATAAAATTTAGCCCTAGATTGCCTACATAACAGATTAAGAAACGTCCTAAACCTGTGTTTAAATAACAAGCGTGCTCTTTTATCCTTTCTTAGATTCAAATATATATAACATTTATAAGAAATGTATAATTATGATTTAAGTTTGTAGGAAAGAGTAAATCGCATGCTGAACAAATTCACAATGATTATCTTTTGTACGGCCATTACAGTGAAGCCATCTAGAATCAACTATATAGCCACCCTGCATTATTGCACTTTAAAAAATTTCGACTTTTATGAGTGCTTTGATTTGTTATTTCGCTTTAAGTGGATGATTTCGAGGTAGTTTTTTTTCAAGGATGCTTCTATGAAATATATATATGGTAACAGAAATCTGATTCAGAAAAATTCAGTTGAGTAGATAAATTTAGTAAAGAAATAATGAAAACACTTTTTTTTGTTTTATCATCAAGGAAAAAATAACATTAAAGATAACAAAACCTGGGATAAAATGGATAAATTTATTATTTGGTTCACTATAACAAAATATATTTAACAAGGATTAATTTCAGAATTTTCTATCCTTATATATCTCTATAAAACTTGAGAAAAATTATAATACTTATACCTTTACCACGGTAAAAAAAACAGCTGAGGTTGATCTTATGGATCGAAACTATGGTCATGAGTCAATAAAATTACTGTGGTAGAGGTATAAGTGTTCTTCTTTTTTCAAGTTTTACTATGGAGAACTACCACAAAGTTGAGGCTGAATTAGCAGATTTGATCAATTTTCTATCCTATTTAAACAATGAATTTATTCATGGATATCTTATTAGAAATTCCCTTTAGGCCCAAACCAAATGGTTAACGCGTTGGATTGGTGAGTAACTTTTCTGTATTCCATATCTACGAAGAAATTAACTAAAGAACCACTTTTCACAGGGAAACAATCATACTATACTATTTATAAAACAGGAGCTAGATTTACTGTGAGAAGTGGTTCAATTTTTATATTCTTCGTACAAGTTAAACGTTCCAAAAAAGCATATTCTTCAATCTTATGCGTGTGTTTATATATATGTAAATCCAAAATATTCAACTATGATAAGCCTAATTAAAATTGTAATTTAGATGTTGTTATTTTTTATAACTAATTAGTATACGTATTAAATATGTAATGAACAATGCGATGTATCCTACTCATACTCGTTGGAGCAACAAAATTATTATTATCATGATTATTTATTTTTTCTAGCCACTAAGTGACGGCATTTTGCGATGAGAACGGGCTGATGTAAACTTCCCATCATGGCGATATATTTTTCACATATTTATACATACATTGTTATTTCATATACATTATTAAAATCACTTTATTACATATCTTTGCTTAAAAATGAACTAACGATTCGGTAAGTACTCAGAATAACCGACTTTTGGGACAAATGTATGCCGAATATATCAAATACCAGCGTTTATTTTTTCGAGATTATTATCGTTATTGATAATATATTATAGTGAAGAATAATATAAAAAACCCTTATACAACTAATTGGTGAATTAAATAATACATAAGGGGCACCCCCTGATGAGCTAGAATTAGCTCAGGAGGACTCGAAGGTTCTAAATTTTGTATTATTTTTGTTTTGTAAGCCATTTACTGGCAGATACTGTACTTTACTTGCATTTTATGCTTCCTTTTCTCTCTGTATCTCATAATTACTTCTCTTTGTGACTAATAAAGATGTTGTTATTTCTTTTTAAAAAAATTTATTATTAATGATTGATGAGAAAACTAGTACGCAATCAAGTATTTCACATTTCCTTCTCTTCCAATTCCGTCCCTTGGATCTGTCTCATCAAATTGCTACCGAACAGCATACTCTGAGACACGAGGGTCATCGGCTTCCTTCCCTTAAGAAAACCGCCCTAAAAATTGTCTAAAATCGATTTCCCGGTGAGATGAATTTCGGGAACCTCATTTCACCCGTTGGATCCCCCTTTCACCTCCTCTTTATACTTCATCCATCTTCATACCTTTCTTCTCCTTTCTCTTACGCTGCCCTATTCTTAGCAAATCCCCCTCCCCAAACACCCTCTTAATCCCGCTACCCCTTCCACGCCCCTCCATTCACCTTGGAAACCTCGTTTGTGAAGCGACGGATGAGGCTTACAGACTCCGTAGCAGATCGGAAATAAATGACAGACGAGATGTCCCTTGATATTGGCTCCGCCCTTCAAAGAATGGCCTCTTTCGCACGCCGAGAAAATTCTTTTCAGATTGCTACGTTCGCTACCACCCACGGTACTCTACCGAAATCTCTTAACACGAAATTGTGTCGCTTTTTAACTAAAAATAGTATTTCCTTATTAAATACGTGAGCCCACTTTTATTAAATAGATGATTATATAAGGAATTTTAATAAAAGGGATTTCCGGGAAGGTACACATTTTCTCGTAGACATTCGTTCATAATGCACTATTTACTCAAAAGCATATTCTCATTCGGTTAGGTCGAAAAAGAGAAAAATAATCTATATATTTGACTATCGTTATGCATGCCCTCAACGTTCTACCAGTTAATCGTTGCATTCTATTCGTTATTCCTGTCGCATCTCTAATATGTTCTTTAAAATATAAACCTAAACGTGACTCCTAGGTATTTGTTCTCGCGCAATATCTCTGAGGGTTGTCCCGAAATTTGTTACTGCGCGGAAATAACGTTTCTGGATGGTATATAACACCCTTAAATGCTGCTTCAGATACGTCATTCATTAAAGGCGCTAACTGCGTCTCACTAGATCTACCTCTACGGAATCCGTGCTGGCTTTGATTGCTCCCTTTTCAGCAAGAAAGCTCACTCATATTATTATTTATTTTGTAAAAACTCGAAGTTAATGAAATTGGCCTATAATCATCTGGTTTTAACTCACGTTTTATTTCTTAGGCTCCGGAGTGGCGTATGGCTTTTTCCATGACATTTTGACAGTAGACTCATTAAATGATTTCTAATAAAATTCCTTAAGAAGGGTAGCAAGCTCTTCGGATAAAGTTTGTATGACAACAGCGGGAAGATATTCGGGTCCATGCGCCTTTTTCCTACCAATTTGTCGCAAAAAAATTCCGATTTCATCAACTTATATCTCAATGGTCATCATCTCCGAATCATAGGGCGAGGTAAAATCGTTCGCTTGACCATTGCCTACTGTGAAACATTTCTGGTGGTAAGTTGGTTATTTCTGCCCTTTTATTTGCGGTAATTCCATCTTCGTTTATAAAATTGCATAACAATAAGGCAAGTTATCGTCAGGGTGTGCAGGTGTTGGTTTTTACGTCATTGAAAAATTGATTGCGAGTGTTATATTTTAACGTATAAAACTTTAAAATCTTTCTAAATTGTACGGTTGAGGATTTAAGCAGTCCCTTCGAAATTTTTGTAATTTTTTTCGCTAAGTATAACTTGATTCAATTAGGGATTATGTCAGAAAGTTTGGTGGCAATTACTTCTGAGAGAATTAAATATTTTCTGCACATATATAACACCTTCAAAGTCCTTTAAGTGGAAAAATAAATTTCTTTGCACTTTTTCAAAATTTGGACCGGAAAGGGTTGAAACACACCCTCTAACTAGCGTCTCTTCAAATAGGGATGCCTTTTCAAAATATCAATTGATACATTTTCTTCCCAGTTCTCCCTTCTTGTGACCACTTCCATTCGAAAACTTTCCAACTTCGCTCTAAAAACCGCCCTCTGCTATTCCGACGGTTCGGTTTCAATTGATAAGGAACGCTCGAGCGAATTATCAACGGTGATTGGCTGACTCAGTGTTAATCAAGAGTAAAGGGAGATCATTTGGCCAATCAGAGGTGCCCTTTCAACCCGAGCCAGACACCCGCCATGTGCTCGCTCACCTGCTCTATTTCCGTACCAATTAACCCCCTATTGTGAACTTTACCCACATTCTGACTTAACCCTTTCCTCCCCCAACACTCTTGTTCGTCCCTATCTCTTGATGATCCTCTTTAACTTCTCTTTTTTACCTTTCCTAGATATCTCGTAAACTCGATTTTTTTCCCCTTCCCTCCGTAGCTGTCGTTTCACATTTCGCAATATTCGCAGGGCAGTTTTTCGAGTCTACTTGCATCTAATGCTACTCTTGGAATCATGCCGACATTGATCCATATGTAATCAAAACCGTAAATTACATATACCGATAAAGAAGCCCTTAATTGAATTATAACTCACGTATTTTAAGAAAGTTTCAATTCTGATGAATCATAGAATACATTATTATTCTGCGCCAAAGGTAGAAGTGTTCTTTTCATTATTCTTTAGAATGGAGAGCTACCACGAACTCAAGGCCGAATATTTAGATGCTAAGTTTTAATTCAAAATATCAGAAATTGTAAATATCAGAAATAAAAAAGAATCCCAATTTATAGCAAAATATCTGGGGAACTTGTTAGTTTAAAAAAAATAAAAATAACATTTATTATATTTACATTATTTTTTATAAAATTATTAAAATTAGGCAGATCGCGATCATAAAATGGCACATTACAAATCACTTCTTATCTATGATATGAATCGCAATGACTCTGAGAGATAATATTTGAAATAATGTCAACTTTATTACATGCATTTTAGTCTTCAGAAACCACTCTTACATTTACCCATATTCAAGGCACAAATACTCAAACTGAGATACGAATCTGGAGTACCAGTGATGATAGTTTATCATGCTACCCACTACTATGCGAAAATTAATTCCACTGAATTCCATCTGATTACCATTTCCACGAATCTTAATAAACAAAAATTTAAGTTATTGGTCAATACCTGTGAGTGGATATGGAATAGGATCTTTGTCTTAAATATAAAACTAAAGTTAATTAAGTTTCCAATACCAGGTATCGGTAATTGTTTCAAATATGCTGAAAAGAAAGTAAAATCCTTAAAAAATATATATATATTTCTCCCTTGTTACCCTGAAGATGCTGTTTGTTCTCAACAGCGAAATGTACATCATGTACATGTACATGGAATTTTACTTTTGATGGTTTTTGGAATTTGGGTAATTATTTATCTAAAATCCTTAAAATATAGGATAACAAAATTATACCGCCAACATATGAATCAATGTAATTTTTCTATAAAATAAAAGTAAAATTCAATTTAATCGCTCAAATTCGATTGATCATAAAAATAAATATGTGTACGACTTTTACAAACCTCTAATTCATTAACAGCCGTGTTCCAAGTTCTCTTTCTTTACAACCTCAATTCTGTTTGGATATTAATCTTACGCAAATATCATTTATTTCTTAAATTGTAAATATCTGATAATTAAACAATCTCATATAATACTTCAATATCATCGTACTCCTCTTTGAAGTGAAAAAGTAATTCCCTTTATCTTCACAAAAATGCCAAGTTTAATCAACGATAGCCGCTCATGAGCGCATTTATCAAGATCAGGAATCGACACTCGCTTGGAAAGTAATTCAGAGAGGGGTATTTAAGGCTAATTGTTCTTAAGGAGTGGATGATGAATAATAAAGTCAAGCGGATCTGAAAGGGAGCCGGAGATGTACTCATCAAAGTAAATTGTGTTCGTCGAGAGCTTCGGAGATCCGAATGCTAAATATCTCTATTATGCTAGGGAGCGAAAGGGTTGCAGGAAGTTCCCTAAGGCCCTCCAAGTTACCCCTTCGGATTCAAACCCTTACGTACGTCATCCCGTCCATTCGCTATGATTTGGTTAAGAGCTCGCCAAAGAAAGAGTAGAGGGCGAAAATCACAGCTTGCCTCGGATTCCTTTGATCCTGAATTACGCGAGTGATTCGCGAATGAGGCTACGGATACGAAGTTAATTCGTTCCTGGAATTGGAATAAGAGGGTAGTCAAATGGAGATATTTAATTTCGGTGTAACGGAGTTTGGATCCCGAGGAAATTGATTTATAATACTCTCAGAATTGTACTTCTTGAAGCTTGGATTTCCCCCATATGGCGAAGGGTTTTGATTTCCCTGAATTCGCTGCCGGTGTAGATAAGTAAGAAATATCCTACTATATATCTCGTGAGCAATTGATGCGATTACTGTGTTTTTAATTTCTATAAAACACAAAGATCTGGAAATTGGATATGGATCTAGGAAGATAGTTTTATTTAGATTTGTTTTGTATTTATAAAAGTTTACTTATACCGAAGTCATGCAAACTAAATTCTTTCTAGTATTTCTCCAGAGGTTTTTCAAATAAGAATGTGCTACCTCATCAAAAATATATTTAATCCCACATAGATAAATATTTTTGTTACTTCTATAAAAATGCCATCACCGGCAGTGGTGGCGGAGTGGTTAACGTGCTGGCGTGTTAACGCTCCAACCTCACGGTCCCGGGTTCGAATCCCGGCTAATTAGATTTTTCCGGTTAGGGAATGGTTGTCTGTGTGTGTGTGTGTGTGATATTAATAAAATAAAATGCATAAAAAGGAAATAAAATTAAGAAAAGGGGTTAATTGGAGGAATAGCCTTCCTAGGCTAAAATTCGCCCAAAAAAGAAAGACGGAATTATTATTATTATTAAAAATATTAAATTATAAAGAAATATCATCCGACACAGATAAATATCTTAATGTTACTGGTATAACAAGATCTTACTGTTATAACAAGATCTTACTGGTATAACAAGATATATATATAAAACATCATCTTGGATTTAAATAGATAAAAATAGAAAAGATATTACAAAACAGCGACATTAGTACTAGAAAATTAGGTAACATAATCCAAGGTTAAAAACCCCTAAATTGTTATTCAATGATCAAGGATTGAATTGGACTTTATTTGAATTATTTTTTTGCAATCAGAGTAATCGATGTAGTAAGTTCATAAGATACATTCCAGCGATACACTTTCCAAAATTAATTCTGCATGATTGATTTCATTTTATTCATTGGAAAATTCTAGACCATAAGAATTTATCATGCATATGGAAATCATCTAAGTCATTCTTATAATTTAACTTAAGTTTTAACCTCCAGATAACTCCACTATTTACCCCTAACGCTCAAGGAATGTTTTGATCCTGTTATATTGCAACCCGCTGTGTCCGTGAGCATTCTTGTTGCCTATCATCAGTCTTAGAATTTTTTCCGAGCTAATTGACGCCGGAGTGGTAATAAAAACTTTAAAAATATTTCGTAATTCCAATATAGGTGAGTTAGCGACAGCCATCTTCTGAAAGACCTTGCGCAAACGTTCTTAATTGTTACAACTTAATCCTCAAGAAGTGTATGATTTACAATGGATATCTAGACCAATTCCGTCCTAAATAAAATCAATAGGCCTAATCATAAAAATGATCAATTGAATCCTCGATACACTTTAACTACAGGATAAAATACAAGATATAATTAGGAAGCATAACCTGAGAGTATTTTAACGATATTGACAGAATAGGAAAAATCACAAGAAATTACGGATCATTTTAAATGGGAATAAAAAGCAAATATATTTAACGACTAAAGCGATCAACTCTAAAGTCAAATTTAAGGTGATTGTAAGTACCAGTATGGCCAGGGCAGAAGCGATATGGGGTACATATATCTCCAAAATATACTACTGTCAAAGAAGTAAATAAGCAATGATAATAATTCATATGATAAATTGCGTTGGGTTTCTACGAAAGTTTTCATAAAAGTTGGCGCTTTAATTAAAATATTAGATTAATGAGTGACCTTTTTAGGTACGCGAAGAGATATCTGAATAATCCGGTTTGTTTTTATTATCTTTGTACATTAACAAAATGAAAAGCTTTTATCTTTAAATAGTTAAAATGACTATTCAAGCATATTTTAATTGACCTTTCTTTGAAAATTTTAATTTAGATAATATTACCTGAAAATTTTACTCCATTTAGTGCATAGTTTTCTACATATAATTTTATATCTACAAACTACCACGTCTTTCGAACAAATTTACTGACGTAACAATACGTAACTATACCTATATTTGCAGACAATTTGCCAAGAATCTTATAATTAGGCATCAACTTAGTGATAGTTCTCCATTATAAATAATAATGATAAGAACACTTCTACCTCTATCACAGAATGTTTTATTGGAGGATTACTCTATGATGACCTAAATGGTGGAAATCGTGGTCGTGTTTTCATTATTCTTTAGGAAATTTTCCATTAAGATATGTCGATTTATTTGGGTTACCAACGCTAATTTCGCATTTCATCGCAAACCAATTAGCAGACGCTTGAACTCCCAAATCATTTCGAGTCCAGGACAAGTTTGAGAGCGACCGATTCCTGACGAAACTTACCAAAGAGTCGGATTGAGTCAAACCGCAAGGGAAGCCGTACAAAAGGGCAAAGAAACCGTTCCGGATGTTCAAGAAATTGGTACAACTCTCAGAATCCTTCTTCGCGTCAGTATCACGTCGGCGACAAATGAAATATCTCTCAAACGCCAAATACACGAGGAACACAAAGGACGAGGAGGGCATAAGCGTTTAGAGCGGGAACGCCCGCAGGCTCATTAGCGACGGGTGGAAGGATGCTGGATAGAGTGTCGAGAAAGGGGTGGCATCAAAAGCTCGGAAGGGTAGTTAACGGAAAAGAGATAAGGGGGAGTGACGGAGGGGAGTGCAACAAGCGACCCTATTAGCCACATCGGGGATATCGGAGATAATAAAGTAGCGGAGAACGCACTACACCACCATTGCTGTGTCGCTGAGAGCAGCTGTGTGTGGTTGATAGTAATAACGTCTATACACAAATACGAGTTGCTTTGGTTTCCGTATATGTAAACAAATATGCTAAAATAAGACGAAAAACCAGTAGTGAGTAGAAATTAGCAGAGAACGCAATATATCACGCGTTTTATTGCCGTGTTGCTGAGAATGGCTGCGTGGTCGCTATTAATAACGTATATACACAAATACGAGTAGCCTTGGTTTCCGTACATGTAAATAAATATGCTAAAATAAGATGGCACGTCTTTAAATTCATCGATGGATCCATCAAACAGTTTTTTATTCACCGATGGATTCACGATGCTTTCCGTCAATGTCCATCGCTTCCTTCGAGATTGATTCCCGATGAAGAGCCGATGGTTCTGATAACAGTAGCTGGTCATTCAAATGTTAATATAAATAACCTTATAAAAAGCCAGTAAATGCAACTTGCAATGGGAAATATAACATATTTATAATGCAACAATCGACGAACACAAACGATGCGATAATTTACGTTTCAACAGAGTTTAAAGAATTATGGAGAGTGAACAAGTTGTAAATTCAACAGTAGCCATCTAGTCAAACAGCAGAAAAACCAACGACCAGTTCTTAAATTCATCAAGAATCGATAATCCATCGAAGTAATCAGACAAATATCGATGCAATCCATCGCTCATCAGATTGCTGAATTTAGAAACGTGCCCAGACGAGAAACCAGAAGCAAGTAGAAAGTAGCAGATAACGCAATACTGGGCGTCCGAGTTAGACATATAATAACGCAAAATGTAATAACTTTGGAAGTAATTAAGATACTCATTAGCGGTTTGCTTCTACAAGTTTTGTAACTCAAAATGTTTTATGTTTTCTTGATGATGGCGCACCTTGCCATTATGCAGTGATTGTGAGTGATTTCTTGGATAACAAGTTCCCAGGTTGCTTGATTGGGAGAGGTCCATCGATTGCTTAGCCCCCATGAGGCCATTTGATTTTTTTCTATGGGTTTTTATCAAGAATCAAGTGTGCCTGACACCAATTCGTGATCTACCAGAACTGTGCCATCAAATTCCTGCAGTTATTGCAAATATTACGCCTGAATTGCTTCAAAACACTTCAAGAGAGTAAAATACAGATTAGATGTCTTTCTGCTAATGATGGTGCACATATCGAGGTTTATTAACTGTGTAAAAATATATTTTGAGTTACCATACTTCTAGAAATAAACCACCAATAAATATCTTAACTAACTCTCAAGTTATTATATTTTGCATTCTTATACCTCTAACCCGGGATGTATATCACGCGTTCTATTGCTGTGTCGCCTAGAATGTATTTTTGGTGGCTAGTAATAACGTCTATACACAAATACGAGTTGCCTTGGTTTCATATCTCGACATATAAACAAATATTCTAAAATAAGGCAAAAAACAGAGGATGAAATTTGAATTAAATTCGATACACTACGTGAATAGATGTCTATTAAACTATTCATAACTCATATCCTTGAAACTTCGATGCCATCGTTTTCATTTCCCCCATTAAAATTTCATTAATGTCTACACAATAGCTCAAACTTAGTAACAAAAATAACAAAAGGAACGGAAAACCGGTAGGGCTTGATTGTCAAATGAAGCTGAGAGTAATGAAAATAAAAATTAAAAATATTGGTTTCTGTATCTCGACCTATAAACTAAAATTAGCAGAAAATCATAGGGTATAATTCGAATTAAATTCGATACACTACGTGAATAGGGGCATATTTCATTTTCGATGGCTCATTTCGTTCAAACCCCGGTACCATTTTATACCCATCATTAAAAGTTCATATATTTCTACATAATAACTCAAACATTAACAACTGACATATAGCGTAACGTACGGGAACGGAAAACTGGTAGGGCTTGCTAGCCAAATGAAGCCAAATAAGAGTAATGGAAATGAAAATTAAAAGAATATCAGCACTTTTTTATCAAAAAGTGTCATCGAATGAAATTTGAGGAAAAAATAACTTATCGAAACCTGGAATTGCATTTAAACTGAAGTGTTATGTCACCTCTCGAACAATGTATGAAAATTCTCAGCAATATTTTGCTCGACTGTTTTTAGAATCCAAATTTGTCATATTATCGAAAATTTTTGTATTTAACATTATAAACTCCCGACATTAAATTGATTTTTAGGTTTCTGTAATGAGTTTGCCCTTGCTCGGTAACATCAGCAAATTCTGAAGTATTTTAATCATGATCAAATGTAAATGGAAAGAAAAGACAATAAAAAGAAAAAATAGTTCTTCGTAAACAAGGCATTCATTTCGATAAATACAAAAATACACTGTTATACTTTTTCCAGATAAAGAGACGCAAGTTTTACTAACATGAATTTTATATTATAAATAATAATAGAAATGTATGCATACAAAAGCACGACACAAACGTAAAGTCATTCCACTTTAAATCCACCTATGATACAAATTTATCGATAGTGATTGGCCTGCAAAGTAAATTATTTCAAAAATCGCTTTTAAATTGAGGATTCTAATACAAAAGTTACCTATTAAAAGTTAACTTAACGCTGAGTTACCATAGCGATTTGTAAATGATGTATTTTGCAGTAAGTTAGTTTTAATCCGTCGAACCGTTCAAACCTTCTATAAAATAATTTTATTTTATTAAGTGCAAGTCACTGAGCTATATTTCCATTCAATTGGAATTTTTTAAGAAGCCTTGAGAATATTACAAAAACTTTCATTCCTCGTCGCTATATATGAAAACGATAAATGGTTAAGTCTAATTGCCCAATTAGTCGATTGAGAGTATACTTTCAGTATATTTTCCTTTTATCAGTCAGACATACACATAATCGTAATTGTCTATGTAAGAACCCTGCAAGCCGCCTTTCGGCGTTTCTCCTAAACGGTTGCTTTCGCGTATACTTCGCGAAAAAAAATGAATTTTTGAAACGATTGGTTCTATAATAGTATCTATTTCCCTAATCTTTCTGGCAGTATCAGAACGGCCCATATAACAGGGGGGTCGAATTATATCGGTTACATCATTTGAGAACGTAATTTCTCTGAACTTATTTAATAAATTTATCCTTTGAATTTTTCTTCTATCTTCTAATGATTCCCATCCCGCGTCCTGTAACATCTGATTGTGAGTAACACTCGCTGTTTTATCAATTAGCAATTCTTGTTGTAGTAATTCTTTACAAATCGTATCGCCTTTCGTTTTACTTTTTCTAAATCCCGAATATGACATTTCTCGGCGGGGTCCCATGCATTGATCGTAGTTAAGCAAATAGATAAATCATATCATTCGTGTTTAACTGCAAGCATAGTCTTTCGGGGCTGCATGCATAAAAGAGGAGTTTTCTACAAATTGGATAATATCAATTACAAATTATCCGTTACTAATTTTTACATAACATTTGTTAAATAACTAAATCTATGTCCGTGCCATACTGAAATACGTCTTGCTCCCATTGATTGGTCTAAATTTCGAAAATCATCATCGTCTCTCTTGATATTTTTAACGAACGTTGATATTAGAATCTCGTTTTCCATTCAAGCATAAAAATTCACTCCGGCAGAAAAGTATAACGCATGAATAAGAAGGTTAGACAGGTCATCAGACCCCACTTTAAATAATATCCCAATCCTTCCAACCCCATTCTGAAATAAGCCGCGTGCGTTACTTGCTCATCCGAGAGCGAAAAGCTATATCACGCTCGTTCACTCATTTCAATTTGAATAATAAATGCGCGGTATGCACCGATGAGCCCCGACGGATCCCAACGCTTCGACTTATTTAAGAGCGCATATACCCGCACCAGCACCCTCGTGACACCAAAAGGTTCCATTTGTGACACCCTTCAGAGGGGACACAAATGCATTTTGTCAAGGGAGGGTCCAAAGTATAGAGAGCGGTATGCAGGGGCCTAAGAAAGGGGACATTTTAAGGGGATGGGAGATTGCATTATATTACCAGGGAGACAAAAGGGGACGAGAATAGAGATTTGCGGACAAACAGTTGCGTAACGATGCCGGAAGTGTGTCATTCAATCCCGGACTTCAAAGAAGCGTACTATTAATGATTTAAGGTCGATGAAAATTAAAGTGCATCTCCGAGATCTAAATAGCTCGGTGCATAGTCTCGAATGCACCGAGTTTGGCCCCGAGGTGAGGAATTTCAATTGGAAAAGGGATATGCGAAGATTTATCTGACATCCACGACAAACTACGCGATTAAAGTGAGGTTTCTAGAAAGATTTATCTGTGTGTTTCGAAAGAGCATGTGCTCAAGAGCTTATGACTATTCAACGTACATACTCATCTTCAAAAGACGGAATCAATATTCAATGCCCATAAGAAATATCAAACACAAAGTCAGTTGATTCTACACGTGATATGTTTTTTTTCAATTATTAGTTAGCACTAGATGAAAAACATCATATTAACAAAATATGATTTCCCTGCATCACTGGTCATGAAGTGGAAATAAAAAAGGTGTCATCACACCACATTAAAAGTAATACCGCACATCGATGATAATTTCAGACCTCAATGAAATATTGGAATCGCAGCCTTCAAGTGAAATAAAGATTTTCCTGACTTTTTATAAGCCCTTTTAAACTTAAATAATTGAAAACTAAATCAATATCTTCTTAGTTATTTTTAATTTTTCATCTAGGAATGATGGTTGACCATTGACAACAATGATTGCCTTATTTTAGTTAACTTAGATTTGACATTGACAAGTGATCACTGATTTAATATTCTTATCATTTTGTTAGTTCTTATTTTATATCATTTTTATTTATTTCACTAAAATTTCATAGATTAGTATATTATTTTTTCTTATATGGCATTATTATCGCTTATATATTCGTAATAATTTTGCAATTAACAGTCCATCGTTTCTTATTACTACTGACTAAAAAAACAAGACTTATAAGTTTCAATCGCAATAAGACGTAATTATAAATATACACTGAGAAGTTTTTATGTATATATAAGTATATTTTTTAAATTACGCTCCACCATACTTTACTTGATATGGTCAAATACGAAATAATGTTCACTAACTAATATTTACGTAATTATTATGTACGAATAATAAAGTTGATCCTCAACTGAGAATCGTAGACATTCTTCTAATATTAGAAGAAATCCTCGCATTTCTTTCACATCTTTGAAATTCAATACGTACTGTAAATACGAATCGAATCATTAGTGTACCTCAGATTATTTTTTGTAGTAGTAGTAGAAACCGACATGAAAAGCAGAAGAGAAATGACGGAAGATGAAAAAGAAACTGGATATGTGCGGTCACAAGGGAAGGACCTCATCCAAAGCTAACTGACAATACTAACGGACCTCATCTCTTTCCTGAACTGCGAGAGGGGAAGGGCGTAGCTTCAGTAATGGCCCAATTCATCCGAGCCCGTATCCCGATATTTCCATACCAACGAAGCGAGGACGGGTACGACCTTACGTATGTCCAAACCACGGCCCCTGAAGCAGGTAGGGTGACCAATAAGGAAGAATTGGAAAAACTTGTAAAGGACGCTGGATGGAAAGATATAGGAATAACTATCTTGTTGTGTATCATTTGAGAAATATCTCAGCAACTCGAAGATTTGACCATGCACTGTTTAATATACAGGAGGACGTTTCAACGTATTCCAACACTTTCTATAACTTTACTTGGCCAAGAGTTGAATCAAATTATAAAAAAAATGAGAAAACTAAAAAAGTTCTCTTAAATTTAATTCTGTTTTAAGTTATACATAGAGCGCAGTAACTTTTTACTTCACGTAGTAGCAGTTACGGATAAATAATAAGGCGTAACAGGTGGGCTTCATTATATGATTATTATATTTATTGCTAAAATTCACTTCGGGTAGACTGTACGTCTGGTGACGGACTAATTTCAGCATACATGATATTTTTACAATAATTACAGTAAACAGTACCGTAATACATCCAAAAATGTCATCATTGCAGTATAACATCTAATATTACTACAATACAGCGAGAGATATCTTTTTAAAAGATTTGGTAGGCAATGGCTTTAAGGGTGATCCAGCTATTGAGAGCCTCAATAATACTTTGTTTAGGAACTCGCTATAGCGTGTAGCACTTTTCTTGGCATTCTATAAGGACAGACCTCAATTAACGTCACTATTTAGCGTACTCATGCCTGAGTAGCTTTCATGTCATCACATCCTAGATCAAGACTGTGACAGAAAGTAGAAGAACGATACATTTTTCTTCATCTCGTATCAAAATACAGGTAAAATATATTCCTTTTTATCAAATTATTTCCCTATGAACATTGTTTACAAACTTTTTTAAGTAATTCCCGCACACATTTCCAAGGTAGCGGCATTTATGTGAAACATATGGGAGTCAACACGATAGTAAGAGACAAAAAGAGAAATAAAGATTCCGCAAACGCCGAGCAGCGATTGTGCTGCACTGGCAGGTAAATGTAAAGAAAGCGAACAGGGAAATTGCTTGACTTATTCTCCGACAGACATTTTACGATCCCTGCTTGAAAATGACCGCTTCTCGCTGTCCAACCTAAATCCACACTCTAATGGTTACAAAAGAACAAAGGAAAGTTGTAACCTGCTAACGATGAGTGAAGCTTTTCTGCCTATTCGGAAGTCCACGTCCAGTTACCTCCTTTCTTTTCTCTTTAGCGACCGCCGAAGTGGAAAGAATAACTGAAGTGAAAGTCGTGTCCCATAAAAAGATAACAAACACCCACGCTGATTCGCGTTAAGCGTCCCGTGATGAAATCGTACGTATGTGTATATTATATTTTTAAATAGATGGAATATTAACTAATTGGACCGGCTGTATAATTTAACTTTCCTTCTCAGGGGAAAAGGCTATTGTGTAATTGACTTTGCATTTCCTCTAATATCCTTAAATAGCGTCTCAATTAGATTTCCATCAACTCATATTTTTTTCATATTCTATAACTTAAAAGCATCCTTTTCTCTGGTAGAATGCTATACAATTTCTTTTCCCTCGGATACACTTGTCCAAACTGTGCGTGAACTAAACAGTCCATGTGATTTTTTAAAATTCAAGTTAAGATAGAAATAGCACCATGTGCAACATCAAAATTTTGTTTTTCAAAAGACTAATATGTTACTTCGTTATGTGATGGTTTTCATTGAACTTCTGCATCTGGTTGATTTTGATACGTGTTTATGGAGTTTTTATCGTAAAAAATCAATGAATAAGCTAGTGGAATTCTTTTTTATACGCAATTGGGCATTTTTTAATCCAGGACAAATCAATGTATGTATATCATTAAATTCTGGGTACTAATTAACATGTACATCCGATTCAAACGTTGTTCAAGTTGTGAAATCCTTGGAATATTATCTGTCAAATGAGACTTACTTTTGGAATATGGTATCAACTATAATTTCTATATGATAGAAATACTTGGGGATATAAATAAAATATATTTGTGCTCTATGATTAATCGCTCGTTGTGATATTAAAAATAAAGTAAAACTGATGTGGAAAATATCAAACTAACTGGGAGTCGAACCTAGGTTTCTCAATTTCCTGGCAGGTAATCTAACCCATTAACTTTCATAGCAAGCGAAACATCGGTCTCGAGCACCAGTTTACGGGTCTCCAGGTATTGTTTTTTCGTGAATACCTGCCTGGAAAGTAGTAGACCTGGGTTCGAGTCCCAGTCATATCGATATTTTTCACTTCTGTCTCTCCTTGGATTTTTAGCAGCACGTCTATCCGTGCTAAGTTTAATACCTCTTTCTCAACCTTGCAAAGGAGAACTTAATGTAGAATTCATGATAGCAGAAAACTTAAGAAACAATCCAATTAAGTGAACGGCATCTATAAATAGGTAGTAGATCACTATCAAGAGGTTTACAGTATCTAAAACAGATTTTGGTAAATCGTAATTAGCGTAAAATGCAAACAGGAATTCAAGTCTGCTGAAGCTTGTTCTTATATGAGCACAACTGTTATTTGACGACATTGAATATATTTTCTTGGGTTAAAGACACTTGTATTCGATTTACGTATAGTGATTTTAGGACTAATTGTATCCGCATTAGCCAATTGACCTACGAAGCAGTGACATATATCATCGCTCTGAAAGTGACCTTGGCCTTAATTGTGAAAAACTGATTGTTTGGTTCAATCGAAATGTTTTATGTGCACTAGACTCTGTGTACATCTAAAAACATAACCGCAAACGTTTAAAACACAATCCACAAACAATCCATTTCATAGGGACGTTATAAAGAGTCCGCCCTCGGCACGGGGGAAACACTCGACAAAGGGAAAGCGGAAATCCGAAGCGATGGACTGAAAACCGCAACTCTGTGTGAGGAAATCGGACTCCCTATCGTTCGAGTGTCTTTCCTCCCAGTTTGCAGGCGTCCAGATCATTAGACGAGTCTTCAGAAGTATCCACCTCGTTTGGGCGCTGAAGGAGACAATGTGGAAGAAAATGCGGTGTTTTGAGGAGATTTCAAAGAAAATAGAGGCTGAAATCCAGAAAGATGGAAGATCTCATTGGAAGCCGGAAAGTAAATGAATAGGAATGGTATCGAGCAGACCGTGGAAATGAACTCTAAAGATGTAGTACACGAAATGAACTACAACAAAAATTGAATTTTTTGCTTATATTATTAATTAAGATTACTATTACACAAACCAAATTGCAAATATTCCCAGCATTTCCTGAGGTAATGACCGGAATTAAATTTCATCTCCGAAAAAAATTTTCTTACGTCAAAATTTACTTACTAATACAAATATTCATATTTATGCGGCATAAACCTTTACGAAGAAGTCGTTAGAGAAAGAAAAGTCACTTAAGAGATTGGAATAAACAAAACGCAGGTAAGTATTCAAAAGATAGGGAGGAAAACATGTTACTATCGGTAGAAATGGTTACGTTCGAAAACAGTAACAAACATTATTGTTCTCGGTAATAAGATCTAGTTCAAGTCAGCATTCACTCTAAAATAACTGATACTGTATACTCCAAAATTAAAGTGCTTCTAACTCATGGTATATTCTGAACTTGTAATATATTTTATAAAAGATATTTTTCAATATGTTCAACCTCATATGTATCAAAGAAAAATTACTGAAAACCTCAATCTCCAGCCAATCGATCTAAATTTTGGTTGGATTTTGTAGAAAGGCAACATCTTTTTAGAAAAAGTCTTGAGCTAACAGAGAGATTTTTGAAACCCACAGTAAGTATATGGAGTCAAAAGGTCAATGAAGTTAAACGGTAATGGTAAATGTAGGAAAGGACTACGCAACATTACCTTCACCAAATGACTAATTTCACTGAACTTCATTTCCGAAATTATACTATGAGCGATTGGTTTCGGAGACTTATCGGATCTCGAATGGAAATTTTTGAAATGAAAATGGTTGAAATCAATCCATAAAATATTGCTACTATTATATCAACCATATTTTTATTTCAGGGCAATGAATTCTATTTAAGACATACAAATAATCGAATTTATGAGATTAAAAACTATGCCCGACTCCAGTAAGTTACAAGTGAACGGCATCTATAAATAGGTAGAGTAGTTCACCATCAAGAGGTCATTAGTATCTAAAACAGATTTTGGTAAATCGTAATTAGCATAAAATGCTAACAGGAATTCAAGTCGGCTGAACACATTTGTTATATGAACACATCTGTTATTTGGCGACATTAAATATATTTTCTTGGGTTAAAGATGCTTGTATTCGATTTATGTAGAATGAATTTGTGACTAATTGTATCAACATAAGCCAATTGACCTACGAAACAGTGACATCTATTACCGTTCTGAAAGTGACCTTGGCCTTAATTGTGAAAAATGTACACCTAAAAACATAACCGCAAATGGTTACGGAGTATTAAGATAGTAAGTGATTGACTAAATGTATACTGATTAAATCAATCAAGGTTTCTACGAGCAACTTTAGCTATGTTTACTACGTTCTTGGAAAGTAATTCGGTTCATACTCTACTACAGTGGTACCTTGGTTAATCGTCGTTAACCAAAACCGTCGTTATCCAAGGCGCGATTTTCCACAGGTATAATAATGGTAATGGATTACCGTATTTCCCGGCGTCGAGGACGCACCCCAGTTATTGGAAGCAAAACTTATAATATTTACCGATTTAACTCCGGTCAGACAACATGTGCCTATGTGAATTACCAACAATTTAGCATTGAACTATTTTTAACACTCTCCGCTAGCTACTATTCAGTATGTTTTTATGATGTAACATCGTAACGTTCACTAAATATTAGTTTATAATATAGTGATTACAAGTAGACGTGCTGAAACACGTGAAACTCCGGAAAGACCAATCGACGAGGCGTCGTAAGCCAAATCCTACGTCGTTACCCAAGATATTTTTTGGTTACAGGAACTCGTCGTTAACCAAGTCCGTCGTTAACTAAGGCTGCCGTTAACCAAGGTACCACTGTACTATTATAAATAACTAACATCCATAACTCATAAAGACTGTTTGAGGCTGTGATTCCTTTTAGTCGATGGGAAATTAATTCAATAATACAAATTTTAAGGAAAAACAGGAGTATGAACGAAAACCATATCGCTAGAGAACAGCACAAATACGAGAGCAAAGTGAGAGGGGAAAGAAAAAGATGAAAGACAAAAGGAGATAAGCTATAAGATGAGTGTTGAGGGTTTTGTAGGGAGGGGGGCCAAGTTCAGAGAAACAGGGAGGATTATTAGAGATCGGACGATACGGGATCAGTTCCCTCCATCGCAGATGAAGAGATAAAAAAGATACATAAGGAAGACTCTGGGGCGAGTGGTTTTTGTTTACTGTCCTGTATCAGAGTGTAGAAATAATATTTGTTTCCGATTTCTTCCTCGATGCAAGAATTTCGGACCGATATATGGATTCGAGAGAATTAAGTGTATTTAGGATTTGCCTTTGGCTTTATCGTCTGATATTGATTCTGCAATAAATTACGACGGAGTAAATAATATAAAGCATTACACCGCAAATTGAAGTTATACAAGTTTCTGAGTTTCTATGGATTTTTTAAAGTTAATTGTTAAACGCAAATAGTGTTTGAAGTGTTTATAGATTCATTTGTAAATTACAGCTGTTTAAACTACCGTAGTATGTAAACTACTAGTTAATGGAAGGTGTTTTTAAATACTACTACTCCGTATATAGATATATTGTTGGTGTATAGGACTTGGAAATATATTTTGCATTATTTGTTCAATGAAGTGTAAGTTAACGTTAATACATATTCTTACCACTAACAGCGGCAATATTGTATAGTGAATAAATAAAACGATATACACCGAGATTGCTACATTACAATTAAAACTCTAAAATATATCTCCCGTTCAATCAATTCAATACTTAATTTAAAATGAAATCTCTCACTGGTTTCTTATCCAAATCGAGTGAAGTCCAACATGGAGTAGCCAGATATTTTTACTTCACGTCGGAACATTTTCGTAAAATTGAAATTTACAAAACCGAGAATTCCGGAGAAGTGGGAATTTCACGAAAAAAATAAAACTGGATTATAAGGAAAATGTTATCTTTAATGTTTTCTGTGGAATGGTTTGATAGCATTATTTGTTTAAGACACTAAACTTAAACTTACGTTGAAAAAATGTTTAGTCTTTATTGTATGCTTGAAATTCTCATCGATTAATTTCCCTAATTTATTTGAAAACCTCACAGCTCACATTTTCGATGTTTTAACTAGAATGTAGTTTATTTCAAAATTTAAAAAATCTACATCGCACATCCTCAGTAGGTTTCAGACCATAATTGTCTAATTATTCAAGCATAATAATTTAAATCCTATTATTTGTGATATTTGACGTGATTTGCTACTGTGATATTCTTTACGTTACTTGGTATCAAAATGGGTAGATCCCATTGAATGAAAAAATAAATAAATAATTTACTCGTGTTAAATAAAAACGTTTCTGAAGAGATTCACTGTAGCGAATACTGGCAGTGTCGTAGAAGGAGCCCACTTAACGGCACTATAAGGGTAAATCAAATAGTGACAACACTAGCCAGTGAAGCAAGACCTTTTAAATGTGTGCTACAATGAATACGCAGCGCGATTATTTTTTAAAGATTACGCGCTTCTCAGAATTACATAAAAGTAGTTTCGTTCGTAAGGAAAACTTAGTTAAAGAAAGTCCTAATGTAGGCAAGGAAATGTAAAACTTTGAAAATGGGCGGGATAAGATCTGCCTGTTGCCTTAAGTGGGAACACAATAATTGAGTCGGAATAGATAGTGAAAACGATTAGGCCAACCATATATGTGTAATACGTGAATGACTTTTGTATTTCATGCTCTACATAAATTCTCTTTTAATTATTTCAAGGTTTTGCAAGTTAATGTTTAGTCCATAATATTTTCTCATCATTGTAACATACTACCCCGTTTTTCCCACCCATGGGTAAAAACGGGAAAGGTTACACTTTTACGAATAAACATTAATAATATAAAAATGCTAAATGTTCAATATCAAATACTGTATGACATTTTACAAAGTTAAAATTGTAATAATGTTTTTCATACCATAACATCGTAACTTTTTACCATCCTTACACCCAAAAAAAGAAGAAAATTAATTACCCCATACTGCCCCGCCTTACCCTATAGCTTTTTAAAGTCTTTCACTTTACTTTCCCTCCCAATCTTTGATTTGGAGGAAAATTAAAGTGAAAGAGCTTTGACGCTTCCAACTTTCGAGGATAAGGGGTTTGGGTAACATAAAGACGTACAGTGGAAACGAGCGTGAAAAAGTAAACGAATGAACGAAAGTAAAAAGGTGGCAAAACGACCCTCCTTATTGCCTACCCAACATCCGTAATATTTCTGTATATTTGGCATTTTTTGACGAATTTTGGGGAACTAAAAATCATTTTCACTTATTAAAACACACTAAATCGTTAATGTTAAGTAACATACAAGCAATATATGTATTTTTGCCATTATATCACTTTTGAAAGATCGAGAAACCATCGGGATACAATTACAAATTGTTGACATTTTTCACAAAAATTTAAAATTTTGACTAAAAAGCGCAGCCTGAAGATATAATTCGATCAAGTTGGATATTTTATGGGTTATAAGGACCTCCAATCTCAAACTTTAAGCACTAGCCGCAGACCGATTTAAAAAAAAACTTTTTTTAGCCACCCTAGGGTACACCCAGGAAAAATTCCTTTGGAGAAACGGCCTTAAAGAAAGTCTGACGGGGCCGGGAATCGAACCCGGGATCTTCCTCTATCCAGGAGGCTGCTTTAACCAACTAAGCTACACCGGAACTCAAAATAACATGTATGAATGTTCTGACCGGGTAGCTTAGTTGGTTAAAGCAGCCTCCTGGATAGAGGAAGATCCCGGGTTCGATTCCCGGCCCCGTCAGACTTCTTTCTGTCGGTTTTTCCTTGGGTTTCTTCGAACTTTCCATCCTTCCTCTTCTTCCATCACCTCAAATGTAATTTCTTTTCCTCTTCGTCGAAAAAAGGAAGCCAGAGCCATTCTCGTCCCGCGACAAAACCTCAATTCCCCTTCCTTCCAAATCGTCACCTTCCCTAAAGCCCTCCCCACCGGAAAACTCTCAGCCAATTTCCAATTTCGGGGGCGTCACAAAAGAGGCTGCCCTGCAAAGGTCTAACAAGGAAGGGGGCGGAAGAAGAGGGATTCAAGTGCGATTGAAATAAGGTCTTTACGGAGGAAATGGGGGATAAAAGTGCAGTAATTCCGGAAAAGGAGATTTCCAAACAGTCCACTGGAATATTCCCGCCGACGGGGGGAGATTTAAACGCTGCAATGACCGCAGTCCCGGTGCTGCTAATTTGGATATGTCTACGCTTAACATCAAAAGACGTAAGCAATAGACCACACACATAGATACAACGATTGATATGTAATTTCGTAATTTTAGTTTATTTATTAATGTATTGTGATTTAAGACGGCCCGAAAAAAATTACTGGGCAAGCCCTATTTTGTATTTTATACGATAAATTATAACACATACTTATGCACAAAAGAGATTTTCTTAGAACATAATTTACAAAACAATTTTGTTTGCGAACTGCGAACAAAAAAGGATTAATCTAAGAAGCCTTAACTTGGTGAAAATCCGTAATCTGGATCATATTAAATAAAAAAATGGAAAATTCCAAAAAACATTGCATTTTTTACATTTTTTATTTAATATGATCCCGAACAAAAAAGGTCTCTCCTGTAAAACAAGTTCATGGCAATGCATATCAAAGGTACGATTCGATTTTATGCAGCAAACCAACTACTACTCGTATACATCTACGACAGATCGTTGTAATATTTAAAGCGTAGCTTTTAGAGACACTTCAGTGAATTTAAGTACTGAGAGGTGTGCAGATTTATATATTGATGTGTACATTTATATAATGATGTTCACATGTTAATTTTATGACAACCGAATTTAAGGCTTGGGAGGTTAGTGTTTCCGTATCACTGTGATGTTCTCTCCAGGGCTAGATATTAGCGTGGAAACTTTTGACAAAATGTAGGAATTTTATTTTGATTGTTTGAATTAGATTTGAAACTATTTTTCAGTATGTATAGATATTTTCTATTAATGTAATTCGTCTGTTATGACCTTGCCTTGCTGTATATTTGGGAGATATTTCTATCAAAAATTAATAATAATAAATTCGATGGTGTGGGCCTTTACCTGGTGGTATTCAATTACAAACAGTAGCCAGGAGCAAGTTATGGTCCTATAGCTATAGTCAATTAAAGTTATTATCCTAGCTGAGGAGGAGCAAGAAAAATGAAATCTTTCAGGGCACGGGCAGGTAGATCAATCAAAGATGGGTAGATTAAAAGGCCTTAACTGTAAACTCAGAGAGACTCGTTATCTCACTAGAGATCGATGAGAAATTAGTCTCTTTCAAATCCGTTTTGCTATAAGTATGTACATATTTTTATGTTTGTGATTACCATATCGATGTTGACTCCAGGGGAATAGATTTAGATTTTTAGATTTAGATATATACCCCGCGAGCCACCAGAGGCGTATGGCAGGGGGTGTAATACACCACCATTATTCATTCAATCCCTATTAGCATCTCTAATAGCCTGGGGAAAAAACGACCAAAAGTAATTATCCGTCCTCGCGATTATATATATAACGCTTCGTCGATGCCTCTCGGAGATCGCGTTCGCTCCTTACTGGCACTAACATTTCACTTACTTCGTCTATAAATTCTGAACGAATGAACTTTTCGAAAAGTTTCCGACGATATTCTGATCTTCTCATCTGTAGTGAATTCCAACCGAGGGACTCTATCATTGCCGTAACGCTGCTATCAAACCTGAAATCCCCGCAAACGAATCGGGCTGCTCTACGCTGGACCATCTCTAAATCTGAGACTAAACCTACTTCGTGTGGGTCCCAAACCGCACAGCAATATTCTAGACTCGGACGAATAAGAGAAAAGTAAGCTATTTCTTTGACTCTCGATGAGCATCCTCTCAACGTTCTACCAGTTAATCTTTGCATTCTATTCGCTTTTCCTATCGCATCTCGAATATGTTCTTTAAAAGATAAGTTACTGCTAAACGTGACTCCAAGGTATCTGTTGTCGTGCACTAACTCTAATGGATGCCCTGAGATTTGGTACTGCGCGGGAATTATGTTTGTGGAGCGCGTAAAACTCATATTTATATTTAAATCCAGCTGCCAATCTTTACACCATCCTGATATTACGTCCAGGTCGTTTTGAAGTACATTACAATCGTTTTCTGACAAAATCTCTTTGTATATCAGGGTATCGTCGGCAAATAATCTAACATTACTCTTTACGTTATCTACAAGATCGTTAATGTAAATTAGAAATAAAATCGGACCAGGAACCCTTCCCTTTGGAACTCCTGACGAGATGCTTATTTCGTCCGATAAAATTCCGTCTAACGCAACTCGCTGAGATCTGTTTTCTAGAAAAGATTTGGTCCATCTGATAACATTTTCGTCGATCGCATAGACACTCAGCTTTTGGATAAGCTTTTCGTGAGAAACTGTGTCGAAAGCTTTCCTGAAATCTAGGAAAATTGCGTCTGATCTAACACCGCCGTCTGCTGCTTTAGATACGTCATTCATAAAAAGCGCTAACTGGGTCTCACAAGACCTACCTTTCCGGAATCCGTGCTGGCTCTGACCGATTGCTCCCTTTTCGGAAAGAAAGCGCATGATAGAGCTCGCTATAATATGCTAATAATGAATAAATGTCACTATTAGGCGTTGATTGGACCTTAAGGGTGGAGTGGAGACCGATAGAAAAATTTTAATTAAAATTTATTGAAACAGTATTTAAGAAAGAAAAGAAATCATTTCTGCTTTGTTTATCACATTGATATCGACCCCAAGAGACAGCACTTAAATGAGTGGTTGATTCAAGGTTAGGAGTAGATTGTAGGTAGACAGAAAATTTGTAGTTAAAATTTATTTATTCGATATTTAAGGGGGAAGGAAAGCGGAGATGCAGATTTTACACATAATTGATAGAGACCGATTTCTCACGGAATTCTAGGAAGTGAGCGTCTCCTAGTTCAAGGATAATTCGCATAAATCTACTCATCTTTGATGTGGTTCCCTCCCCGTACCCTTAAATACCTAATTTTTCTTATTCCATCTTTTCAACCGTGATTATAAATTAAATAGAATATAGACTGTGCGAAATTTGTTGTCTTTCACAAGCAGAGTGTCCTGAGCACCCGATTTAGTGGGATTCTCACACATTAAAAAGGGACTTTATACTGGTGATAATTCATTATAATAGAGCATTTAGATGATACCATACGTGATTGAGAAGTTCTATGCAAATGATATTGCACCAAAATGCTTTGCAGCAAGACATAAAGAGGAATAATTATAATGCCATTTTATATTTCAATTTTGCCAAATAGTTCAGGTTGACGGAATATTCATATAATATTTTATAATAATCCTATTATTTTCAAAAGAGGAATAAAAAATTCCGAGAATTTCTGCCTTAATACAGTACAAAGATAGGATCTTTTTCTTAAAATTATGCCGCACGTGAAAATAAAACTGTTTTTTATGAGTTAGGCATTGCCTAAATTTAGGTAATCCGACAAATTTTCAAGGTTAAATGAATTCCGTCGATAATCAAACGAAAAAAATTATTGGAATGCTAAGGTTAACATGTACAGCTCATGGCACATCACATACAATATATGCAGATACATAGAAATGAATAAAAGACAACTACTTATAAGTAGTTGTCAAAATATATATATATAGGTATAGCGGGTATCCATCCTATCGCAAAAGGTTCTTCACCTCTACCGCACACCTGCGCCACCCGTTGTGAAATCAGTGAATTACTGAGGCCGTACAAAAATTTTCTCATTCTATAATATGGCCTTTTCTTGTTAGTTGATGAAGATAGATTAAATTATAGTTACATATATATATATATGCGTAAAAATCATACTTGGAGATTCATAAATTAATTCACCCACAAGGTATATTTTCAATGCGCTAATTAAGCATCTCCATAATGGCCAATACTCTCTAAACTGTTGTAAAGCGAGTGTGTAAACAAGATAAACAGAAATCCAGCGAATAATTCTTCCCAATGCATTATAAATTTCAACATTATGACGATTCCTATGAATGCAGTACAATTTTTAATTTTTCATCAATTATGGCCGCATTGGTGTCAAAGGAGAAATGAAATTTTCTAAGCAGAAGGTAAATTGATAGATCAACTTCCTTTAGCCTTCTGCAAGAAGAGTCAATCCAAAGAAACTTACTTATTTCCCAGAGATATTTCTTCAAGATTCGAGAATTTAAAGTATAAAAACAGAATAATACACCTGTTCCAAACTTGAAAACTAAGCGGGTGTTAGAACTTGATGTAGTTTAAAATGAAGCCACTACCAGCAGCACGTCATAAAAAAGTTGAGTTGTGAAATTCGAGTTAGGGAATCAAATGTAAACGCTGGCAGGCGTGGACAAAATTGCGGTATGGTTCTTCTGGAGAATGAAGTGGTAAGCTTTCACTTACTTTTGGACACATATGTCTTAGAGTTAAAATGTATTATAACAAATTCTGTCGCCTTACAGTTCCTTAGCGAGCTGACGCGGATGTTTCAACGTTCTAAAGCAAAAGGAAGTGTGACGTTGACAATGAAGAGATGTACGTATAAATCTGTTGAAGATATCTTCCAAAATAGCGTACTTTGCATTTTAATACTATAGTAAGATGGTATATTGATTTATTTACTAATTCTGTTTTATAATTTTGCAGATGACGGTAGGCTTGTGCCTATTCCTAGCAAGATACCAACTGAATTCATGTGCTTGATTAGAGCTTCATTAAGGAATAAGAAGATTAGTACCGTAGTAAGTTCTCATTTAATTCAGTATCCCTATTGATATACGGCTTCCCGAAAGCTATTCTACTTTACCTCTTGAATGAAGAAAATTGTGTCGCATAAAAACGAATGATGACTGTCTCTCATCAAAACTATTCTTCGTCTCTCTAGTGTAGTCCGCGACTGTTTACATTGTCTTCCATGTAATTTGCGTTTTTTTACATAAAACGATGGGAAAAATTTGACAGTGACTAAGTGGATTATCTTACTTATGAAAATTGATCTCATTATAGGTCCATCCAAAGGATGTCAATAAGTTTCAACAAGCATATTGCAATCTTCTGAAAGGTAACTTGGATGGTTTAAAGAAGAAGTCGAAGAAAAAATCTAAAGCAACTCAATGAGAAGTGATAAAAGACATTTTTAAATCAAAATCATGTAAAGCATGTTGTTGGGTAACTGCAGTCGGTGAAGCTGTAAATAATGAGAGTTTTGTCATGATTCCCGTAATGTAAGGAAATCGGAAACTTCCATTTCTTCCTATTCATCATTACTTAGGAAATTTTTGTTATTTGTTTTTCTAATTCGTAGCAAGTGAATCATGCTACAAGTTTATACAGTTTTAGATATGTATCAATTAATTTAAGGAAGTACAGTTCATATGACATTCAACCATTTATTGTTACAACATTCAGAAACATCCTGGATGAAATCCCTAAATATATATCTGCCAGAGGCTGTTACGTGTTTATTTAAACATTGATTGTTAACAGCTGATGTGTATTTCATTGTTGTGATTCCAATTTTTATTAAAATTAGACTCCTGAAATACACTGTCACTGATTACTATTCCAATGTAGAGCTAGGGATTTCCAAGAAGAAATGAATAATAATATCAGGTGAAAGATATCCATTTAAGTTCATAATTATAAACTCATACTCACCTAGGTGTATTTATCTACAGTGCTCAGCTTACAGGCCTACTAAGAGCCATGAACCTTTAATGCTAAAATTATTTTAAAATTAATTTTTTTAAATTAGAAATCATAATCTTTTGAAAATGCAAAATCTTATTTGCATGAAAAGTACGTGTTGGCAATTGCATCATAAAATATCACTTTCTATTGAAAAGACAAACACATTTGTTACTATAATTTCAGATACATAAAGCATGCATTCAAAACAATTTATGTCCTTATCAAATCATTTCATTCAAATAAATCAATATGTTTGTGTAGGCAATCTATCCTAGTATAATGCCAGGAATAACTATCAAGTAACAGGAAGATAATTTGAAATATTCCAAAAGTTCATCCCATTCATCTTTTGCTAAGAGATACTACAATTTTGTTTTTATGAATCTATTTAAATTCTTGCAATAGTTAAAGAAAAGTGAGCTAAATTCATGCAATCACATTTAGCTTTTTTATCCCTGCTTCCTTCATATCAGAGGTCTCTATCGTCACGGAAATAACATTTGCCTTATCAGTTCATTTATCAGCTTTGTACGGCTCCTTACTGACTCATCACAGTTTATTTATTCTTGATACATGATCCCATGCTTTAAAAAGACATTCACTATTATTACAGTAAAAATTCATTATCCTCTTGATAATAAGAATTAACAATGAAAGGAGACTAAAGGTCATAAATTAAATATGTACTTACTGAAAATATTGTTTTTTGAAATGTAATAACCTACACATGGAAAGAATTGCCTAATTAATTTAAATCACTTAAGAGTGTATCAATCTGAGATTATTTTCATTTCAATAAAAATTCTCATAGCCATTATCAGTAAGTAATTCAAACACCTATGACATTGAAGAAGATTGCTCCAAAATATAAAAAGGAAGCTATGATATGGAATTTACGTCTACCAACAGCCAAAGGTAAATAATTGACATTTGCCATTGATTAAAGAAAGAGTACAGGAAAGGAAATAAAGGTGGAATTTAGAGTAGAAATGGTATCATCGATAAGACTTACAGATGGGAAAGCTGGAGAAGATTTTTAGTTCCAATAGGAACTTGCAAATGAGTGTTTTAAGTGGTATATCTAAATCAATGACATCAAAACCATCAATTATTTAAGATAAATATATCATTTTGCATGGTTCTTTTCTTGAAGAAAATACTTATTCCCCCAACAAGAGAAGAGAGACCTGATGGCATTCAGTGTAGCCCCTTTTTGACTTCCTGAAACAAATTGATTTTAAATAATACTCATTTTTACATATTGATAAAAATATTTTACTTATGTAAATGTTTTTCTATTTATCAATTGTAATACTTATGTTTTTAGGTGATACACTACTCGAGAACAGACTTAAAAGAGTTTATTATATGACCGAAGGTACACATGGCTTACAGTCGATAAAGGTTTCCCCATCCTTTCTTCAAACTTACACACTCATTTATTACCTGGATTATGAAAGTTTTGATAATTATCTAATGTATAATATTCTAAACGTAAAATACATTTACATTTAAACCCTGCAATCCGCCAGCGGCGCGTGGCAGGGGGTGTAAGACACCGAAATACATATCTAATCTGGAGAGCTATTAGCTTCTCTAATACTTTGCAGAAAAAATTACCAAAAGTAGCTATCTGTCCTGCCAACTACTTTCCTATATCGCTTTTTTGTTTTCTCTCGAAGGTCGCATAGGAAAATAACTGGGATGACAATATCTGTTATCTCCTCCCCGAAATCAGTAGTGATAAATTTATCAAAAAGCCTCCATTGATATTCACTTCTTCTATCACTAAGAGAGTTCCAACTAAGGGATTCAATATCTATTCTAATATAGATTCCAAATTGCTGGAATACACAATACCAGTGTGGCCACGCAGAACTTATGGTAGAAGGTTAATGTCATTTTGTATTTTATCTTCATTAATGCAAATCTCATGAATAGATAAGAAATATGAAACTACAACTTTTCATTACATGAAATCTAGGGCACCAAATGAACAGAAATACAGCAGGGGATATTAACTTCTCGTTAACCAACTTTGTCACTTTTTATTCCACCCAAAACCTAATCTCCAAACTAAATTTAATTTAACAATGAAAGTCCACACAAGAAATAAGATATTTGTCTAGCCCTCTTCTTAATCCAACAAACCTTCCTTCAAACACCTATTTCAATAAATCTACGCTTTCAATAACTGACCCAGGCATTCCTTTTATCGTTGTTTTCTTTATTTATTCAAAATTCTTACTTATAATCAAACTACCCACCCTACCTTCAGCAGCACTGTTGTTACTCTATTAACTATGATTAATTTTCTATATAATAGTTATAAATCATCTTTTATTAGGGCAAGATTGAGACTATCAAGTCTCTTCTTACAACCAACCCTTTGATAATAAATTTTAAAGAAACAGTTAGCTAGAAAAAGAAGAAAACTACATTTTGGGTCTAATATCCTAAATATTCACTTAGGAAAGATAATACAGCAAATCAGGAAAGAAAAAGCTTTGTGTAAAAAAACAGCAAAATCGACTGTAAACCTTGAACTAATAGCACCACACCCACATCTTAATTATTTCTAGTCATGTCATATCTTCCTTCTTTCGAGGTCTACTTTACACAGCATAGCACTCAAGATAAATAACTCAACTAGCCTAATTCTAATATCTTTCTAAAAGCTTTTATCACTGATTCCTATTATCTTTAAAGTAGCTGTATTCCAAGCTGATATATTTCTCATTTTGAAGTCTAGACCATTTTAAAATCAATTCTGGAGTATCAAGATGGTAAATGTAGCATACCAGAGCGGAACAAACTGTCGAGACAGAAAAGCCTGGTCTTGATACCCATCTAAAAATCATTATACAGCCAAATTACATATTCCATTAAAAAAGAACTCTAATATGATATTGAAGAAATTTAGCACAGAAATTACATCTTCATTTAATGAAATGTATTGCATGAAACTGGTTCCTTATTTAATCAGAGAGAGATATGGTATTATACTGTAATCCCTGTTTGTCATAAATTGCCTGGCTCCTCAATTTCCATTTTATGCTTTATTTACCACCAAAAATTGCTATATTAACTATTTGTACCAATAGATACGTAGATTCCCAAATTCATCTTTTATATTGTAAAAACTTAAATCATGATAATTTCTGAATCAGAGCATTTAAAGAACCGCAGTTGGTTTACCAGTTGGAGGTTACTAATTCCAGTTCCACAACATTGAACACTGACTAGCCGTATGCATCTCCAAGGAGGCATTTCAATGGAGATAGCCCTGCTTTCTTTAATGAAGGGTAGTCCAAACTCTTATTGCTTATCAGGATACATAACTATTTTTATATTAGCCGATTTACATTCATGAAAGAAATCCAGAAGTGAAAATTTTTCTGGGTTTATTAATATAACATTAGGTATTATAGTTATCATTGAAACTCGCTTAAACAACAACAGTAGTGTGCATGGCACAATTTTCCTATACCTGATAAATCCACTAACGTGTGTATCCTGCAAGCTGATTACCTGATTCATTAAGTTTAACTTCACATTTAACATTACTTAGAAATATTTTTCCAGACAGTAGCAGAAGTTACAGCTCTATCAAACTTTGGAAATAATTAGTGTTGAGGAAAGATTAAAACACACAATATCACATTTTTTCTTAAATCGTGTATAAGTGTTTTATTCTTCATCCATCATGAAGAGCTACTACAAAGTAGAGGCCGAAACAGTAGATTTTGTAATTAGAGTGTGTTTTACAGCCTAAAATCATATAGTATATATCTTTATAAATCATCTACTGTATATTTGAAATTCTGTAAAACTTGATTTTGAAATTTACTTTTTGAACCAGAAGATTATATTTGCATATTTTAGGCAATTATCTCATGGTAGCTTACATGTGATCATCAAGACTGAGATACAAATAAAGAGAGTAAGTTTTTATCTGTCATGTAATAAAAGACATCAATGGATTTAGGTGAAGAAAAAACAAATAGTCAAGCCTTAAACTCACCCGAAAGCAGCATACCATAGCTAGCAAATTTCAAGTTAATTTGCAGGATGATTGAGATTAATTAAATTAAAAATTTAAATGAATGGCAACCTTGTGCTTTCGGCCACTATGAGTTAAAATTCTTCCTAAACACAAGATTGAAAATGATTTTAATAATATATATTTATTCTTCTATATCTTAGAAGGATAATAAGCCCATATCAAAGGCTATGTGATTAGATAATGACTTCTTACATAAATGTCTAAGTTTCAGAATGTATGGATCAGTCTGAAATTGATTGTAAGGAATTATTCATAATTATACATATCTGGCTCCAGTAGTCTTATGATGATTTCACTCAATTCCCTTTAAATGTGTTCTTAAGCAATGATAATTATTATGGCCAGGACAATGAGGGATGAATAAAAGGAAGTAGTAAAATTTCAAAGCTTGTGTTTGATGAATTTTTAATGTTTATACTTCTTAACAGCAACTCTCAATAAACAATCCATTAGACATTTCACAACCTAAATTTTATTTACTTGTATTAAATAACTAATATGAATCATATTTTAGAAGCTAAATTAATTGTAAATAACAATTCAATAGATAAAGTAGATCTTCCCACTCAAAGA
Source organism: Sympetrum striolatum (assembly GCA_947579665.1). Lineage (NCBI taxonomy): Eukaryota > Metazoa > Arthropoda > Insecta > Odonata > Libellulidae > Sympetrum > Sympetrum striolatum. The sequence goes on along the minus strand of OX388351.1, from coordinate 51,007,747 downwards.
TGCATGGGGCCACACAAATATTTTAGTATTAAATTACAGTCAAAAACCACCAAGTCAGTAAAATAAGACAATTATTAGCATTACCTTAGAGTTGGTGTGACAGGTGTACAGATAGAATTCAACTTACAACCGTGTTTCGTTCCCATTAACTAGTAAGTTAATTTGGACATAGGCCATAAATTCATCATTTTTGATAGAAATACTAAGTATCATGATGCAACTTCTGAGAATATAATTTGAAAATTACAGTTCTCATAATTTTTAATATATATAAAAGCAGACTGATGTTTACATTCTGCTTGTACAAACATTAACTTATGCATCCTTCTGAAGAGAGATGAAGTAACTATGGCCATAATTACCACCAGTTGTAAGTAAAAGCTACCAGTATTGATCATAGAGATGCATATCATTCAGATAGTTGCATTCCTTACCCTTAATTTGTGAAAATTTCCCATTTGTGTACAAATTACACTCCCACAGAGAAAGAAAGAGTTTCATCATCAATAGCATAATCCACAAATTGAAAGAAGTATAAATAATCTATGTCCTGTTTTTTCACACTAGCATAACATTCTCCAACACCATAATGTTAGCACTCAAGACAATATGTTACAACAAATGAAACCTACATTATATTACCAAAGAGACACATCCATTTGTAATCAACAGCTTGACACAAACACACAGATGAAGAAAGATTACATTGGCTATTCCATGCTACTTAGTAATCAGTAACATAATTGTGTAATCATGTTCAGATACCCACAAAGACAGAATCAGAAGAGTTTCTAATGAATGGAAGACTAAATACCATTTCAGACTTGCTCTGAAAATTGGAGAGGAAAAAAGTAACAGATTAAGGCTTTCTAATGATGATTTTCAAGCCATACCAATTTTGTGCATATACTTTGCAAGAGAAGAACCCAATTTTTAAGGCTCGATTTAAATTAATAAGTTCAATTTTCAAATTCTGTAATTCATCTCGAGAGCTGTGATGAATAGAATGAGGAATTTTTAATCAACTATCTATCTTTCTTTTTACTCATAAAAGCAAGATATTTCTCTTATGTTATTTCTTCAGACTTAACCTTATGACCTTGGAATATGGAACAACAATTGAGATCCACATGGAATCTATTCTAAACCTATGAAAAGCCAGTTACTTCTTTCAAACTAGGACCAAAATATGGAAATCTCCATGAAGAGTTGAACAAAATGAGAACCAAATAATTCTGTGTGAACAGATATTTCTTCTTAATAGTATGAGTGACTATTCTATCTACTCTTTAAATCATTATAATCCACAATGCATAAAAATTAGTTTTTCCACATTAACATAGGGATCATCCTACCATACTTCCTCAACTTTAAAAACAGGTATATACACACCAATTTACTACTAATTATTTCTACAACCTCCGCCATTCAGGGAAATTAACGTTTCTTCAAGACAATACCCCCTATTTGCATGTGTTCTTAATGAGGATCCTAAACATGAACAGATACATAACCTCAAAAAAGGTAAAAATAAGTATTACGAAGTCCAATATTAAGAGATAAAATGAAATTTTTGCTTCAATGCAGAAGTTTCCAAACTTAAACAAGCCACATCTCCCTAAAATAAATCTTCACACCCAATCATGATTATTAAATGCCGACCAGATCTAATTATTAAAACCTTTACCTCACATATCATTACTATATCCTCATACCCTTATATGAGCATTACCTAAGGAAACAAGAGGCTCTGGAGATTAAAATTACACCATCCAGTCTTGGTAATGAAGGGTTTAGCAAGCTAATCTAGCAACTTTGTGTTCCTAGGTCTAAACCCTATATAGGGCAAAGATGCTTTTAGGTTGTAAAAGGAAACAGAATACCCTATTGACAACCAATAATGTCTTATAGTGTGATGTTTTTGAGAATATTCATACTTGAGCCAACTGCATAAATAAGATCCAGTGATGGATAATCATCATTATTTGAAGATACACAACATCCTAAAATTGTTGTTCTAATTGCCTAAGAACGAAATTCTAGATATGTCGACCTAAGTCCTACAATTATAGTTTTGAATGAATCTATCTAATAATATGCATCACTGAGATCCATCTGTTGTAAAGAAGGTGCACCCGACAGAAACCATTGCTTTTATGTATTCCTCTTTATCATCAACAGAGGGACATCAACTGTATCCCAAAGAAGACTTATGGAAGAACCGGGTTCAGCTGATAGCAACATAGTTATTCCTGTAGATTCTTGCAGGTTTTTCACCATGCAGAGATGTGGGTAGGTGATAACATTTCGTCACCTATGCTGGAAGCTTTATCATGTTCAATCCAAAGCTACCCGCATTGGTGACTACACGTTGCTCACTGAACATGCAGCAACCCTTGAGACTGCTGGTTGAGCATGATGTGTTGTATGTTAGAAGACAACTTCTTGGATGCATTCATAATCTTACTGTTTCACAGGAAACCATCAAAATTGTCATTGCTACAAAGATTTAAAAAGAAGTGAAGAATCATGCAGGAAAATTCAGTAAAAGTGAACAAGGAGTCTGAATGTAGAAATACTGTATCAACCAGTCCAAGATGCAAGTCTCATGCAAGAGAACATCTGACATCAAACGCTAACTATCGGCTTCAAAAATCTTCTTGTCAAATCTAACTATCTGCATTTGTACAACTAGATTAACTACCAAGTCAATTACTTACGGCATATCAGACTAACTTTTCAACAAGCGAACATTTTCCTTCGAACTAAAAGATTTGTTTAACCATGAAAGCTATTAATGGTGAAAACTCAGGGGAAAGGCAATTTCCCTTTATTACCATCATAATTCATCACTAAAAAACTATGTTAAGGAGTTGAATAATATAAAAATCAATTTCCATTTTAAAATGAAAGGCAGCTTGAGGGCAAAGGGAAAATTCATGCAGTATTTGTAAGAAGGATAATATAATTTCAAGGATGTTTAAAAGTAAAAATTTACAAAATATGATATTCGCAGAAGAAAATGCAAAAACTTTAAAACCATTTAGAAATTCACATTCAAAACTTTGCAAAAAAAGAAAACTAACAAAACTCTGTCTAAATAATATACAGAGAGACACCACCTGCTGTAGGATCCTAGATATAAATGTTCTCTATTACAAAATCTGGAATGCAAATTGCAATTATCCGTAGAAGAATAGTTAAGATAAATTTCTAAAAATGCAGTGCTTTAAGCATATATAAGTAATGACAAGATGTGGAGGAAATCCATCATGGTAGGAAACTAAGATATATACTTTTTCCAGAAAATTATTTTTCCTTAATTATAAACTGTAAGAAAAATTATTTTGTCATCATCAGCTTACAGTAAAAGAAGAAAAAATGCATATCTTAGTTTCCTTATTCAACGCCTGCTTTTCATTAACAGATCCCAAGAATCAAGCAAGTCATATTAATTTCCCTGCTCAATTTACCATAAAATTGTAAAAGAATCCTTATCCAAGGTTAGCAAATTTGTTACCATTAAGTATACTTTACCCACAAGCTTAATGATGAAAAGAAATTGATCAATATTCGATCACTCAAGCTAGGAAAAAGAAATGATCCTCAATGAGGGTATATCTTATGTACCAAATTTATTCACCAGTAAAGTCTACTATTTTTTTAAAATTCTGTTGACTCAGTAGTTTACGTTACGTTTATATGGTATTGAAAAGTGTAAAATAATAATGAAACATAGTAATGTGTGGCAAGATCGATTAATACATGCTGGACAACTTTAAGTAGTTAATTTCAACGTTATTCAGTTAACGTACCTATCCAGTTGTATCCTCACTTAATCTTACCAGCCACCAATTAACAAAATAATGGTAATAATTCCAATCCAACCCTTTTTATAGTAAATCTGCTCACTGAATATTGATGTTTCCTGGCAGTTCACGTTCCCAAGTATAAAAAGGAGTCATAATTACTACAATAATTTTAGTTTTTGAAGATAAACCATGATTCAAGAATCATTATTTAGTTTCTGATCAAAATACTTTATGAAATAATAGATTTTTCTTCGAGATAAATGTCACTATCTCAATAAAAATGTGTAAAGCAGATAAATGACAGTAACTTAGATACAATGATGACGGTTACTAGAAAAAAATTACTGATGGAGATGACAATAAATTTCCATTTGATGATACTTTCGATATTCTCTGGATATTGTAAATAAATGGCATTACCTTAGCCAATTAAAGTGGCCAATTTTGGGCGTAGACTAAAATCCTGAGCAAATCCTTGACAATGTCCGCTTACCGCAACTGTTTTGTTCTCATAAAATATTGTGATATTGTTATTGCGCGATTGCGCAAGCATTTGGCGGGAGAGAGTAAAAGCATCTCTTCTCGAGTCTGCAGTAAACGTCGCGGAAAATGGCAATGGACGCCAATAAGGCTGTGTTAAAGTATCTCCAGATTCAAAATAGACCTTATAGTGCAAACGACATTTGTTCTAACATGCATAAAGAGTACGGAAAATCGGCTATCCAGAAAGCTTTGGACTCTCTAGTTGCGGTTGGTTTCTTAAGTTTTATGGCGATGTTTTCGACAACTGATACAACTTTTAAATGATTGAAGTAATAATTTTATTTGTAGGAGGACCATGTCATTGAAAAGACTTATGGGAAACAAAAAGTTTACGCTTACAACCAAACACGTGAAAGTGCTAATTTTGATGCTAACTCTTCCTCAGATATCGATGGTGAAATACAAAGAGTAACTTCCGAAGTAAGTAAACTGGAAAAAGAAATCAAAGAATCAGAAACTAAACTAAATGGACTGAGGACTAGTCTAACTACAGCTGATGCAGAGAGAGAACTTGCCAAAGTGAGTGTATCCAAGTGTACTCTGAATCGAGTTAAGCGTCGAAGTGAATTCTAGAATCTAATTAGTCAAAAAATCATTTTGGAAGATTTTTAATCAATTCATCGAACTACAAAATGTGAAATTCTTCAAATGAAAAGGCACGCTGCTTAATATTTTATTTATTGATGCTTTCTGTAATCATATGATGATGGGATACTTTTTTCTAAGAAAAAATCAGAATTATTATTTATATGAGTGTGTTGGGAAACTTGAATCAACCCAACCGCTATCAAAATCTTAATTCACCGTATACTTTCATTGAATTGTTCTTTTCTCAGATTACCTCCGAAGTTGAGAGATTAGGAGGAGAGCTGAAAGATATAAAAACCAATCCCGAAACTGTTTCATCTGCTGATCGCGAAAAGATAATTTCAACTCATGCTAAGTATGTGAAGGAATGGAGGACAAGGAAGAACCAATGTATGCAAATGGTGTTGACAATCATAGAGAATTTGCCCAAAAATAAAGTTGCATTCATGCAAGAATTAGGAATGGAAACTGATGAAGACGTCAACGTATCGTTATCGGACATGAAGTCACTAGGATAATGAAAATTTTAGGATTTCTTACGTAGCTCTTAATTGAGATAAGTAAGTAATCATAAAATAACTAGCATCAAGTATTAGTGAGTCAAATGCTACATTGAAAAGTGTAGTAAAAATAAATTTATATTTTCGTTGGTGGAGAAATTTAATGTTTAAATGTTCGATAACCATATTCTAACAAAGTTTGACGAGGATTGTCTGTTTACTTTGACATTTCTTTTCAAGAGATTACCTATGAAAAAGACAAAATTGTTTAATAAGATATACTTGCTGACATATGTCATAACAAACATGTTAGGTACTGAAATATCTTATTATCAGAGGAGTGTACATATTTTTGTTAATTTTATGCAATAAATATTACATAAATAGAAACTTGGCTTTTACACTGAATGTAAAATCTTGAGTTTACCATAGCTATAAACACCATTTAAAAGATTAGAATTAGGTAAGTTTTTTTGTATATCATGGATGTAAATGAAACCTAACTTTAGGTTAGGTACAATGGGAGATCATCTGTTGTTCTGCCTGTTGGCAGGTCCCATACACCACAACTGTTTCCACTTTTTACTGTCTCGGGCCTCTTCTTCGGTCTCCTTGTATCCTCCTCTCTTCACCTCATCTATTAATTTCTACTTCCTCTTCTCTTTTTCCTTCCACCGTTCCTTCAATTGAAGTAGTTAAAATCCCCTTCCTTCTTACAATATGTCCGATCCAGCTACCTTTCCTCTTTTGTATTGTGCAAAGTTATGTTTTTTCCTCCTCAACTCTTCTTAGCACTTCATTTCTTATTCTATCCACCCATTTTATTCTCTCCATCTTCCTCCATACCCACATTTCAAAAGCATCAATCCTATCCTTCTCTTTTCTTCCCAAGGTCCATGGTTCACATCAACATAACATAACGTTCCATACATAACATTTCAAGAAGGCTTCCTTTACCATAGCTATTCTTGTCTTGATCTGCACTACTCTTCCAATCCTCCATCAGCATGCTCCCCATATACCTTTTAACCTGCTCTATTTTCCTTCCCTCTTTTTCACAATTTAACAACTTCTCTGTCACTCTCTCTTTCACACTCAGCTTTTGTTTTGCTGACGTTTATTTTCATTCCATATTCTTCTTCTAAACATTCTACCATTCCTTGTGTTGTCATTGGCCAAGATAAGCATATCATCAGTGAATCTGATGCATTTTATCTCTCTTCCTCCAATACTTATCCCTTTTTTCTCCTCCAGGGTGTGGCTGATCATTTCCTCAATATAGAGGTTAAATAATGTTATTGAAAGGCAACAGCCCAGCCTTACCCCTAAACCCACTTCCATCCGCTCCGTCAATTTTCCATTAACTTTCACTGCCACTTTCTGGGTTCTGTACAACTTCCTGATCTTTCCAATCTACTCTATTTATTTTAAGAATTTCCATTATCTTATCCCACTTGACCCTGTAAAAAGCTTTCTCTAAATCAATGAAACATAAGCTTACTCCTTTTCCTCTTTCTCCAACTATTCGCAATAGTCCAATAGCATCTCTAGTGCCCCTCCTCTTCTAAAGCCAAATTTTTCCTCTCCTATATTCTTTTCCATTACTCCTTGGAGTCTTTGATTCAATACCCTCAGTAGTATTTTTGCAGCATGTGCTATGATACTTATTCTTCTGTGTTCCTTGCACTTTTTGGTGCCTGCTTTTTTTGGGATTGGCACCATAATTGTCTTGACAAAGTCATCTGCCCATATTCCAGTATCATAGATCTTAAGTTTAATAAGTTTTTACCCATATCCATGATTATCCAATTCAGTTTCCTTACTGGGATGAAAACAGTTATGGATGTATTGATTTCAAGGTTTCAAATCCAATCTAAGGGGCTGCTGCTGGCTTTTATGACAGTTAAATTACATGGTTTGACCCTGCAGCCAATGCATTTGGACCACTTAGGGAACCAGAGATAAAGTAAAACAATTTATGAAAATAAAATGCAATTTTAAAAGACAAAAAGGTTGAGGAACAAACCAATGTTACATTACCCAACTAACTAAGTGTGAGCAGCAGTGACAGAAAGTACTGCTAGTATCACATTTCCAATGCAAATTCAGGGCGTTTAAGATATTACATATTTTACTGATGCTCCCTGATGTATAAAGGTATGTACATACATAAATGTACATATGCTGATTCACATCTTAAATGCTGATGCTTTCACAAGCAAGCAGGATTGTTTATTTATAATATTCAATGCCTCCAAGAGTAGGAATTGAATGGAAGAATAGAAGATAGATCTTAAAATTATTTAGAAACCAAGATATTAACATCAACATAACTGAGAGGGAAAAGATTTGGAAATAATTCTCTGTGGTAGTATTTCATAAGAATTTTCTTAGAGGGGATTTCAGTGCAAATGATGGAAAGCAATGGGAATAACAATATATGAAAGAATTAGATATTATGCTTGTGCACAAATAATATGGTCAATTAAATATAATATAAGATAAAATATAGAAAGAGAGATAAAAATACCACTGAAACAAATGCAAAATAGTAAAATTAGTGTATTTAAAAGACCTGTAACCACAAATAACATTAGATGTCTTGCAGAGAAGCATTAGTAAATGCTCTTAACGATAAAGCAAGGGAGTTTGGAATGATATTAACATAAGTAAAACTAAAGTTTTGAGGTTTACTAAGGTAATGGAAGCTAAGTTAAGGTGGCTGGGGAAAAACTAGAGCAGGTGGATAAATTTTCTTACTACGGAAGTGCTCTTTCGTGGGATGGAAGATGTAAAGATGAGATCCAAAAAAGAATAGCCTTGGCCAAGGAACTCCAAAGGAATTCAGGAAAATATTGGTGAAATCCCTGGTCTGGAGCATGTTGCTCTATGGGTGCAAAACATGGACTTTAAGAGAGGAAGAAGTTAAACGTTTGGAGGCCTACAAGATGTGGGTATGGCATAGAATGGAAAAAGTTAGTTGGATTGATAGGTGTTAGAGATGGTTGGGGAGGAGAGGGCTTTAATTGACGTGATTAAGCATCATCAGAAGAAATGGGTGGGTCAAATATTGAGGGGAAAGGGGTTGGGTAAAGGTAGTAATTGAGGGAAAAAGAGACAAAAGTTGATTGAAGTAGGATTAACTATAAGGAAATGAAGGAGATGGCTCTTAGTAGGGATTTTTGATTGTACACGAACCTACCAAAAGATAGAACACTCATGATGATGTCTTGCTGAGATACAGAAACGGGTATCAAAGGTGAAAGTCTTCCAAAGTAAGAGGAATCTACTAAAACAGTCCCTTAAATGTATAATTTTTTTTGGCAACCCTTCTTTAAGGATAAATTACTCCATGTATATTCAAGCTGTGCCATGGAACAATGGGATGGTTGAACATTGGGTAAGAGGGATTGTAACTGATCAGGGGCACTAATAGGGGAGAAAGGATGTGTGGATCTGGAGGATGGCAAGCTGGATGAAAAGAGAAATTAGAAAGATGTCGATAAAAATACCTAAATCCAGAGAAATAGGATAGTTAAAAGTTTTTGACATATTAACTTGTAATAAGTTCATTGTTAACATTATAGAGAATTATAAACAATAAAGCTTCCAAGCTGAAGTAAGTAGTCGTTATTGATGAAAAGCTTTATTGATCATCAGAAAATAAATAAAAATAAAATAATAAAGGTGCTCATAGCATCAAGGCCAAGTATTTCATTAAAGTAGAAGAAACGATCTTTCTTATTGAACTCCAACATGAAAGACATTTGGGTCGATTCTTTTCTCTCAAACATTGACTGCCCAACCTCTTCAGTAACCATTCAAACTTTTCATGGATTTCCTCTCTCTTCTATAGAACTATCATTAATCAGAGGTTAGTATGCGATCATTTATATACAGCAACCCTATTCAACCAGTGTAATGGGATGCCAGAGCTGATGAATGAGAAATGGCAATATCAAATTAAAGAATGCTCTCTCGATAATTACTTTATTTTATTCAATTGAATGAGAGCAATTATGAATAGAATAAAGCTGGGCTTCCACATGCAATGATTACTGGCGCCAGTTGATTGCATATAAAATCATGCCATTATTACTGGCACCAGTCTACGTTTACACACATGTCAAGAATTTTTAAATGACACAGTATGAAAGACAGCATCAACTGAGATCCTTTGCCTGTATGTCAATAAGGGACAATATGAATTATAAGAGAAAATTATTTTTCTTTGGGAGGGCTGTGATTTTAGAAGCTCAAGACGATTCATTAAGTTAAAACTATTTGTTCAGATAAATCATTTTTGCATGAAAATTTAGACTAATTTTTTTGCAGCCACTCTTGTGATGGAGTCTCGCCAAGTGACGGCTTCAGCTCTATTCAGTGCACAATGTTGATCGATTGATGCGATGTTAAAAGATGCGAATGAAAACAGAGTGGAGGAAGTCTACTAGCACCAGTAAATTGAATTCTTTTCTACTTTTACTGGCCTCAGTTGATTTTGCATGTTTCCATACGACAGTCAATGGGCACCAGTAATCATTGCATGTGGGAACCCAGCTTGAGTGTAGGGATTTTGGTGAGAAAACAACATTGATAATAAATAATCCAGTAAGTATAAACAGATTTATTAAAAAGAAATTAAATGACAGGGGTTTAAATATCAAAGCCTGGAAAATATAATAAGAGCCAGATTAGCTGAGCATATGCAGAAAGAACTTAAACATACGGCAGGGAAGAGTAAGTGGAATGCAGTGGTAAGGCAAAAGTAAATACAATTTAACATCCTCAATATGGGAAGGCGTTACTTCGTGGAAGGCCATTACAATGAATGAAAGACCGTTTCGTACACTTCCACAGCAATTTTATATTGGCAACATGTTTCGCTAGTGTACTAGCACCATCAGGCTAGGATACTAGGGAAACATGTTGCCAAAATAAAATTGCTGTGGAAGGGTACAAAAGTCTTTCATTCATTACAATTTAACATTATTCAAAAAAGGTTAACCGTTACATAGATGAAATGTATAAACTAAAATTAAGGAGAGGCAATTAAAAATCTGAGGTTACAATGATGAAGCTGAAAAATGAAGATATATCCCATTTGAAAATAGATTTTCAAAAATCATTTTGGAAATATTTTCAAGCACTAATTCAAATAATTTTACATTAGATCAGGCTTCCATTAATTCATGTGTCTTCTACTTCATATTGAACGAATGAAAATAGTTCATCTAGTTATCCGTCCAGACAATTCCAGCAAAAACTACAATTCTGTAAGTGTATACATACAACAGATCATATCAATAGAGGAAATTGTACAGAAAATGAATTCCTTACCAACATTTTAAGTATACAAAAATCAATTCCTGGGGAAAATGATTTAAAAGAAAATGAAACTACGTCAGTAAAGTATGGGAATAAAATCACAAACGATTTCATTCATTACTATCAGGGTGATTGGTTGGATGTATAAATATCTTTTAACTTTCTGGACAAGTATTGAATTCATTGGAGATTGATCTTTTACTACAACTTCGAGTGGCATATATTAAAAAAGGAGAGCAAGAATCAACCAGCAGTTATCTTAGATAAGACTGACAGATTCCATCCAATTATCTATCCTTGAGGAAAAATGGTTAAAAAGCCCGCGTTTGCTAGAATGCTCCCCATTGATGACACCATAGCTTGAAATTATGATAGTGATCGCAATAAACGGTCTGGAATTAATAGATGACACACTTCTACTTACATATTACTATAACCAGGACTGCGCTTAAAAACTCAACAGAAATTTACGTTTCTCGCTGCACGAGAAACTCACTCTGACAGACAAGCGCGGTTGAACCGTCCTTTGTCTTCTTCTGAAACCAGAAAGAGATGAATATCGTTTTGTGTACGGTATTCATCTGTGTGGTTGTGTAACATATATTTCGAAAAAGATGCGAATGAGAAAACTGCTTGCATTCAGCATGATATTGAAATAAAATTTACGTCGTAATTGGGGTTATCCTAACGCTCTCAGTCATCCATCTTCTATCCGGTGCAATGGCTGGACAGAGAAGCATTATTGGCATGATATTTAAGAATTTCATTCAGTCGTTCAAGCCCCGACAAATCAGGGGAAATTATGCCGGGACAGACTACTTCGGGAATAAATATTACGAGATTCCGGCAGGTATAGCGAAGTTCCTCGTAAATAATTAATAATTCTTGAAGTGTCTCCTACAGTAAAACTTTTTCTCAGATCCATCCGTCGGAAAAAGGAAGACATCCAGATGGTTTGAGCCAAAGGAAAAAGACGCTTTTGATCAAGAAATTCCAGCAGAATGGGAAGGTAAGATACAAAAGTTTCGAATCTATTAGGTACTTAGTTACAATAAATCGCCTATATCATTTAACTGGCTGTATATATCACAACCAGATTTTGATTCTGCATCGAGGCATTTCATTAACTTGATATTCTTTTTACAGCATGGTTGCGAGGTAGAAGAAATGAACCACCAACTGAAGAGGAACTACTGAAAAACTTAGCCATAATGGAAATGAAGAAAAAGAATGCTCAGAAGATAGCCGAGGAGCAAGCAGGATTAAAATCTGTGGAATCAGGTTTACAGGTTGTTAATTTGCTTGAAACTCTTAGCATTCAGTGCAAGATACTGATACTGATCTTTTTATTCATTTTAGCGGGTTGTCTTACCATAACCTTATCTTATAACTCAACCTTTACTTCTCAGTCGCACAAATGCGTTTAAATGATATGTTTTCATTTTGTTTGAATTATGAATAAATTACAGATAATGAAAAGTGATCTCACATTTCAGCATACTGGCAAAGCAGAATACCCAACGTATGAAGAGTACGAATATATACCAGGGCAAAAAGGCAAAGAGAAGAAGTGACTGATGGCCTATTAGTTTCATTATATTTATGATAATGTAAATATTAAGTATTAAATATTTTGTATAACACTATCGTTCGATTAATAATATATTTACTGTTTGATTTTAGAAAGGGATTAGAAAGCTTCAATGCCCTAACAAGCAAATTTAGTTAACTGTCATGATGGATTGATTATCGACAATCATACTTCATTACCCTACAATAACTTAAAAGCACTTGTATCTCAAGATAAATTCATAGCTACATCACTTCATGAGTTACCTAGTACAATAAATATATGCACGTGCGTCTTATTCCAGTTTCATTAAGAAAATGATTGTAAGCGTTTGATTAATTTAACTCTAAAGGTATACCGTAAAATTTGAATTCTAAAACTCCAATGAAGTAAGGAGCTATACAAGCAAGTATACTAAGGAATAAAATTGTGGTCAAGATTTTGATCAGAAATCCCAGATGAATAGATGGTAGGTAAAAGATAAATGTGAATCTAAGTCTAATAGATATTGGACATAGATTCTATGTTTCCCAAATACAAACTGAGATGAAACAATAGTTTATGTTGCCTTGAAATAGAGGGCAAGGTAATGTAAAAATTCCTTTATTGTTTAGGTACGAAGGTGATTTGTTCTACACACAGAACGTCAAGTTGTTCATTATTACGCCCGTAAGAAGATACTTCGTGAATAAAATTTAACGAAAAAATCCAATCCAAAAATACACTACAACAATTTGAGCTTAAAGGTAATACTTCCCAACTATTACGAATATTTTGAGACAACAAATCACCGGCTGTCTTCCATTTTAAAAAGCTACTTCAACGTATCTAGAACACCTCACTACACTACAAGTTCTTGAATAAAATTTCTCGAAAGAATCCAACCCAAAGATACACCACTACGACAGTGTTAAGGTAATACTTAAACTAAGACCAGCCGGCGGCAACGCGGCACTTCTTCAGCCTCTTGTAGTTAACAAGATTAGCAGTAGTAACTCATTACAAGAAAATACACCTGCTCACCGAAACCAAAAATCGTATACAGCCGTACTGCCCGTCGCAGACCGAGAACCAACATTGTACATTTCATACTACTATAGAAATCCAGGATTTCAGTCGAGGCAAGTTCAATTAAAAACACGATACATTTAGATATTATATTGAAACACCTTTACATATACAGAAATAATGGTAATTTCAAAAATTTTACGCCGGCGGGTCGTCCACCTTAGTAGTTCTCGTGTATATAACCTGGGCATGGTGCTTAATCACTTGTTTGATTTGACCTGCACAAAAGAAAAATCAATTAATGAACGCCATACTAAATTTAGACGGGCAGTTTCAATATGATAAACTAACCTTTTCTTAAAAGTTCTTCCAGCGCACGCCTCGCAAGAGAGCCCCTAACCTTAAGTCTTTCACTTACAACTGAAGGTGTAATAAGCTTATATGCAGGGACTTCCTTCAAGAGCTTATCGTACGTTGCCTGATCGAAGAGCACGTTGTTATTCAACTTGTCACGAACTTTTCCCTTGGACCACTTCTGCAAAATTAAAAATTGTATCGTTAATACCTCTGAATGCCACAAAACATCTTAAATACAAATATATAATCCCTTCAGACTCATTAAATCAGTTTTTGCCTTCATGGTTTACTCTGGGAAGAATTTGTCATCATTTAACTTTAGCTAAATAGAAAAAAATAATAATCAAACTTACCTTCTTCTTTGCTTTTCCACCTGAGCTTCCTCCTTCTTTCTTCTTCTGAGTTTTCTGAGGTTGCTTGGAGGCTCCTCCTTTCGAATCTTTCTTGGGTCCCTGCACGAAACATCAAATGGTGACTGACTACCATGCGGTAATATTTACAAGAACTTCCAAACACATAACTACCTTTACGATATTGATTTATCCTTACAGTAAGGGTTTGAATGATTAATAATAAATAACTCCCATGAATTAAGAAACAAAATTACCAAATATATCTTCTTAAATAGACCCCAAAACAGACACGTGTATTACTTACCATGATGGCGCCGATGAACAGAGAACTTACCGGATATGACACCGGGATGAACCGGATGCAGTGAGAGCCATCTACAGAGAAAGAAAAGCATTGTTGCCACGTTGTCGGCAATTTTCATAAGAATTATAAATAAATTACGAATTTAATTTCCAAAATGTTGTATTTAAACAACGAAAGAATAATCAATGAAATTATTTTAACTTAAATGTTCTACTTCGAACCTCAGAATTTAATGCGGCTAAAAACTCAAATATAATGCAATGTTGCATTCGTGGACGATAGGTTAGCAGACCGAGAGGAGTAATTTCGACCGGCTGAAAAATGATTGCAAACAACGAACGATTGAAAATCCCTCCAAATGGTTCCGACTAGGATTGCATCAGTCTATAAATTAGACTGCATGATAGGTCTTACGAATAGTAAGTGACCCATTATTCTGTGAAGCGTTTTAGAATGGGTGCTGCAACATGGTGGGTTGTCATAGTTGGCTTTTTTCCTTGTTCTCTGTATTCACTATAACTGGAATCTCGTACACTATTTGCTAAAATAAAAATTCATTTCTTATAAGATGATTTATCACAGATGAAATTCTTTACGAGTAATCTATTCTACTTGCATTTGGAAACTGAGATGTAATGAAGGCACTATGAGTGTAATTTAACATACCGTGGGGAAATGAAGTTACCTTATTTTTACTTTAGTGATAATTAATTAATGCTGTTTTAGAGTTAATCATGAAGAATAAAATTATCTTTCATATTTTAGGTCCTTGACAAGCGGTTTTTATACCAGTGTCCAATCAGTGCTTTACTGGCTGAAAATCAACATGTTGCCAGTTACGTTGAAAGATTCTCCACGCTCCCTTTCTGCGAGGCTGAAGGAGAAGATTCTGGGATGGATGCGCCTTATATTTTCGGACAGAAACTCCAGAAATTTATTTCTTTTCCTAATTCTAAATCTAACATTTGCATTTGTTGAACTGACGTATGGTGTATGGACTAACTCTTTAGGATTGATATCAGATTCATTTCATATGTTTTTTGACTGTACTGGACTTTTGGCTGGGTTAGCGGCATCAGTAATTACCAAGTGGAGGGCAAATGATAAATATTCTTACGGTTACGTCCGTGCCGAGGTGCTTGCTGGTTTCGTCAATGGCCTCTTCTTGCTCTTTATTGCATTTTTCATCATGTCTGAAGCTGTAGAACGTGCCATTGAGCCACCTGAGGTTAAGCATGAGAGACTGTTCGTTGTCTCAGTGTTAGGATTCCTTGTGAATCTTGTAGGTATATACGCCTTCCAACATGGACATTCCCATGGGAGTCATGGTCACTCTCATGGAGGTCATGGGCATTCCCATGGGGGCCATGGACACTCTCATGGCGGTTCTTCAGATCATCATGGCCATTCCCACGGTGGGGACCACGGCGACAAAGGTCATTCACCTCTGCTTGGTGGAGGAAATTCTCAGATCATGAAGGGAGTCTTTCTGCACATTTTGGCCGACACCTTGGGTAGTGTAGGAGTGATCGTGTCAGCTGTGTTGATGAGTGCTTTCGGTTGGATGATAGCTGATCCCATATGTTCCATGTTCATTGCCATATTGATTGCCCTCAGCGTTCTCGCCCTCATCAAAGAATCTGCTATGATACTGATGCAAAGACAGCCCGTGTCACTGGACCCGCACCTTCCAACCTGCTACAGGCGAGTTCTCCAACTTCCAGGTGTTCTGGGAGTACATGAATGCCACTTTTGGACCCTGTGTTCTGATGTGTACGTAGGATCATTGAAAGTGGAGGTTTCGCCAGGAGCAGATGATCGCTACATTTTATCTAGCACCCATTCCATATTCGCTTCCGTTGGTGTAAGACAAATACATGTTCAAATAGATCATGCATCCGTATGACATCCGCCGACATCACTGTGTTACCCGAAAGAAGTTTGAAGACGAGATGAATGTGTAGTACCAAACATTTCGGTACGCTGTTGTTGATACTGATGAGGCACTGTCCGTTCGTGTGGAAGCGATTTAGTGTTGGTGGGGAATTATCACAGCCCTTTTCTAAGCCCAGAGTTCGGCTGTGTAATGTCACACGCTTTTCAAGTTAGTGACAAATTCAATTAAAATGGTTCTATATAGTTTTAATTGACGGTGTTTGATATGTATTCTCTGATGGTGTATCCAATGATCTCGGAGCTTCTGATTTGATCCTGTGTGTTTTGTGCAAGATATTGTTAAATTTTCGTATACAAGCATTCTGTTTTATTGTTCGCGGAAACCTTCAAATTTACATTCTGTTTTATTGCATTTGTTTATAAATTGCTCGCGATTGCTGGTCTTCCATCGCTGTTATGTGACCACAATAATTCTCCCATAATACATTACAGAAATTGTGATATTTAAGGTTGTCTTTTTATACGAGATACGTGATTATTTGCATAAGACTTTTTGAGCTATTTACATTAAATTTTCACCGTGAAATATGTTTCATTAAAGTCTATTTATTTTTGCCTAATATTGTTGTAGTTACAGCTATTATCAAGTGCTTGTATTTTATTTTTCTATTTAAAATCTTAATGCAAATTTTGCATGCATTACTTTTCCGGATACACATTCCACGAATTTGGTGCAGATGAAATGTAATTACAGTTAATTTTTCATGGATAATTGATGCCCCTTTCACTCAGAAAAATTGTATGATGATAAAATAAGTAACTAATTAAGAGCTAGTTGCCCAATCTCTTTGAAATTTTTAATTGCTAAGGGGCTCCCATGTTGAAATGTTATACCTTCATTGTTATAATAAATTGGTTTATTTTTATCCTAGTCTTCATATTATTAACTACCGTGGAAATAGGAAAATATCCTTTTAATCAAAGATTTTAATGTTATAAGGAAGCAACATTCAGGTAAGGTTTAGAGATTCGGAAGTAGTTATTTTTTGCTGGAAAACTTTTAACCCTGGTTAGTTGGTGATTTCTTTTATTTACTTATAATAATATTACCAAACTTTCTGTAAATGTTCTCATATTGTTAATCAACTGCCAAAATTCATCATGGATACAGAAATATTGGTGCATATGGTCCAATGTCAGATGAGATGATGGGTTGAAATGAAACTTGGAAACACTTAAGTTAAAATTATCTATGGATGGGTGGATTTAAACCCTTACAATCCCCACAGAAAGGGATGTAGAGAATGTTGTTTAATATAATTCTTATTAATATTCAATGATTTCAAGTATTTGCTTGCAAGTGAAAGCATTCCATAGAAATCGTAAACTACTGTTGTAGACAGTGTGCTTCAAATGTCCAGTTCATTGAATGAATAAATATGGGAAATATCTTGTGGTTCATTCCTTCATTCAGCTAATAAATTAGAGAGTGTATGACCTTGATCACTCCTTCCTTTTTCTGTATTTCCCATTCTCTCTATTGGTTAGTTAATGAAATTTTGTATTTTTGTAACGTAGGTTGCTACTCCTCCCACAACCCTTCATTGAATATCCCTCTTCAACTTTTTCCAGTCTTTCATACTATGGTCTTCTGACACTGATAATTTAGCCATCGTAAACTGGGGAGAGATACCCAAATTACTTATTTTATTGTCCAGCATTTATATGACCATATGCAAGCATCAGTATCACCTGCTTAAAATACACCAGCCTTAACTTTTTGAACTCTTTTCCCCTGATTCAAATCACCTTCACTTCCTTTCTTCCATTGTTTAACATTTTGCTTTATTCTTTAACTTCTACCTGTAAACTGAGAGATGAACTATTTTCATAGGGGCAGTCTTGTCCCTAACAATTCTCATTAAATCTTGTGATGAGTATTCTTTAGAAGTTACTTTTTTGTGCAATCCTCCTCTGATAAATCTTTTCACTAAATTATCCTGTTGTTTATTATTTCCTCAGTACTCAAAATGTATAAATTTTGAATTTTTCTTATCATTGCACCATGTTACATTGATTTTGTCTTCTGTAATTCATGTCTCTTGCTAGTCCAGGAGTATAAGAATTCTCAAGTTTTTTTCTGGTAATTAAATTTGGAATCTTTTTTCCTGTATTTCTCTTGCTTCGTAGCCAAGGTAAATACATATTGCTATATCTTCCATGAATATTTATAGATACCTTTTACAGGTAAAATTATTTTTACTCAATTTTAGTGATTATATTTTTTGTATAATTTCCAAACATTTAGTCCACTCTTCCTTATCAATTGTCGAGTTCTTTGGGTATTGATTTTCACAAGAAGTTATAGGTGTGTTTTTCATTGCTGAAAACTGTCCAAGGTTCAATTCACAGGGAGCCCATGACCAATTGTATGAAGCACCTTAAACAATCCTATTACTACTCACTTCTATTTTCTACACACAAATATATATTTGCTATCGATGACAATGATCTGAAAGACTATCTGATTTACTCTGAGATATGTGAAATTGAAAGGATGATTAAGTTGAAAGATTGGCAGAAATAATTCTGCAACATTTCCATGCTTTTCAAAGAGAATGTCAGGCATATTGAAGTATCTACGATGAAATTCATTGCTCAAGCTACTGCTATACCTAATGGAGCACAACTTATTAAGAACCACAATGATGATTACTGTAAAATTTCAACTGGTTAACCAATGCACTTATTTATTCTATCTTTTGAGCGAAAGAATTTTTTATCTTATTTATTTCTATTAGAGTTAAAAGGATTTGGTTGTTGCATTATTTTTGAGAATAGAGTTTAATGATTTGGAGAACATAAACAATTCTAGGTTTAAAATAATTGCTCATAGGCAATCTTGCAGCTATTCCTGTAGTATAATGTATATCTAGCGTAATGAGTTGAGAGCCAGCAATAACACCACGGATTGGCAGTTTATTTTGTAGTGTTGTCAGGAAAGTCTTACCTCAGTCCAGTATAGTTTGGGGTTTTTGGATACATGAGCATAGAGGCTCCATAATAATTTGTGGGTATAATAACTATTAATAAAAATATACGTAGCATTTAAATTATTGGTATGGTTGAAACATTTCTACATTACTTATTTCTAGCAATTCACCCACAAAACAGTTCTTCCAACTTATAGTAACTCCTTTTTGTTTGTTTACAGTGACAGCAACTTGAAACTATATGCAAGGTAGAAATTGCTTTCAGCTCTTACAAATCATTCTGTAAATAAGCATTTTTGTCACAATTTGGCCATAGGGACCACAGCACACTGGTTTGTACAGGTGTATTGATTTAGTTGAATAAAGTTTTCATAAAATATTGATACATGGCTCAAGCTCAGTCACAGTTTCAGGTTCGAGTTGGAATACATTCTTAGACTGAATGTCATAGAGGTTTACAAAAGAGCCCAGAAACTGATAATTTAATTGATTGTGGGGAGAAATGGTCAAAATTAACTTACCCAAAATCCTCTTCAAGCTTGATGGACCACACCGTTATTACTCTCCGAGTTTGAGTCTCTGGCATATCATTTCATAGTTGACTTCAATGCAATTGGTTTCCATCATGGAATAAATATTATTATAGATATTATTGTTACTGAAATGTGTATGTTGTATGGGATATGTATGGTAAATTTATGAATATTGCTGTTCCCTCACCAATCTACGTAATACACAATGGAAATTATATGCATTAAGCAAACCAAGATAGGAAAATAGTTTCTGGCCCAATGAGAGGGGTTCGAAAACTGGATGTTTTTAAAGTATTCTTCAACAATTTGAATTTAATTGAAGTCTTCTTTGCAACAATTCAAATTAAAATCTATTTATCGTTTAAAGTAAGCCAAATTAAGAAAGAATTGAGAATTCATATAACCAATAGAAGAAAAATAGAATTCCTTTGTCAACATAAATTCAACGCCAAAATAATTTCGAATGTGATCAAAAGAAAAAGTTTCGTAAGATATTGCCGTTCTTTTCTGTTCATTGTTAGGTAAGCGATATTTTGTTTACTAATTTTAACCTGGCTGGAACTTTCGTCGGAATGCTAACGTTGTGAAAAAAATATATGCTGAACTGGCATTATTAGCTAGCACGTAGAACAATTTGCTTGAAGGACGTACTGATTGACTTAGGTCAATGTTTTTTTTACGGTTGAATATCTGTACGATAGAAAATGAAAATAGACCAACGTTGCAAAAAGAATAGAATATGTATAAGGCATAAGATCGTAAATTAACTTCCATAGATTATTCCAAATTACTAAAGCATAAAAAGATTTTGAATGAGTTGAAAAAAGGACTGCTGCTGCACGTGTAGGAAAGTCGAGAGGAGCCAATCCTCTTTTTCGAACCATGTATTAATTTTGATGACTAAACTCAAAAATGCGCAGCCACACAAAGCATATTTTAGAATGCCTATCATTAAAACTTTTCATAAAGATTCTGTGGATATTTTTATCCTATGAAATGCGAATACACGTAACCGTCATGAAAACTTTTACAATGATTTAACCATAAAAATTTCCACATATGATGATACTATATTAGTTATGATATATTACTATGATTAGTTTTACCCAAGGAAAACTTTAGATCTTTATTCCTTAAGCTTTACGTTTTGCTTAATTGATTCAGATTTTTTATGATGACGAATCGAGCTTTCATATGAACGCGGGAAACTTCTACCAATTGTTGTCCCACACCAGAGATTTTTTCAAAGGTTTCTAAACTTTCAAAACATGTTATTCGATTGTCAAATTTTTGAGTTGTGCAGGAAAGAAGTAAGGAAAGGAGCACTGGATCGACTTATTCTTTGGTAATTTTTCGGAACTACTGGAAATACTCTGCATGAAAATATTCTATGGTTCCGTTAATATTCGTCAGTATTACCTAAACGCTTCTTTTTTGCTGAGAATGGCATTCTATGCTGTGGCACGCGGTAAAAACCCTGGAGTGTATCATTCATGGTATGTACGTTAATGGAGGCAGAATCGAGCTTTATATTCTAGCAAATACATTTTATAATTTTTATTCCCGATGAATTTCAGGGAAGATTGCTCCAAGGAAGTTTCCGGTTTTAATAAAGCTGTTTATAAAAAATTCGCGCTGGAAAAAGATGCGTTGGAATTTATTCAGAAACATAGTTCAGGCATAAGATCAGATGCTGGGGAAAGCGAAACTAACTCCCGCATTTCGGCTGCAGTGGACAGCAGAATGAATTACGTGAAGTCAATTGCTACAGACAAAGGGACTAGCTCTGTGAAACGAAGATTGAGTCCTGATAGATGTGAATCAAGTGCTAACCAAGTGAAAATCAGAGTGATGGAACGATTGCAAGTAATGCAAGATAAACTAGAAGCTGCCTGCAATATGTTCAAGGATTTGGTCAGCGAAGTGAAATCCATGAAGGAAGAACTTTCGAATGGATCCCAACCACCAAGGAAAGCAATATTAATTGACATTGACGATACACCAAATGTAGTACCAAGCAGTTCGTTTTCACGTTTTATTTATGCATCTAGTCAGGTAAGTCACGCTTCGTGCTGTTTTTGCTAATTTCTTTATTGAGTATATTAATAGAGGTATTTAAATAATCACATCACATTTATGTATTGCATAAACAAGAGCATCGAGGACAAGCGACCAAGTGAAGAAGAGCCGACAAATGCCTTTAAAGTGGATTCTGAAGGTTATGTGGAAGTTTATACGGACGGTGCCTGCAGTGCAAACGGATATAGTAAAGCGAAAGCAGGAGTTGGAGTTTGGTTCGGTAGCGGACATACTCTGTGAGTTCTCAAGATAATACCTATGAGTGATTGGTCAGTAGTTGGAGGTTGCTTTTAAAATCTTTTGTAGGAAAATGTATCAGAATGATCCTTAAAATAATATAATTTTTCCTATAGTTAGGGGCTATTATTTCCCCATACTTTTTATTCTCAGAGTGTTTAACTTCTCTAGGTTAAATACTAATGCAGTCTCCATTTTTATGAAGTGCCCACATTAAGTAATATGGTAAAATTTCACTTTCAGACTTTTTGGAAAAAAAATTTTTTTTCTTAGTAGAAATACCCCGATTTCGACGATATTTTCAGGGGAGACACTTGAAATATTGCGGCTTATTATGCAAATTAGAGCGTTGAAATCGTATATATATACCGCCATTATTTATCTACAACTTGGTGCAAGTTTTGTCTAAATATCTTTAGTATTAAGGGAGATATTGAATATTTCCCAAAAAGTGTGAAAGTGAAATTTTACCAGTAATATTTGAACCCAAAGATTTAGAAACAATTATTCAACTTATTTGAACAAATCAATTTTTCAAAGTGATGTTTTTCTAGTTGGGCTTGATTTTGCTTTCAGAAATGTCTCAGAGCCTGCGAAAGGGAGACCAACGAATAACTCAGCTGAAATTGAAGCTGTCACCCTAGCCATCATGCATGCCAAAGGAGCTGGTTAGTAAAATTAACCGTTTCCTCTGCATAATTGTTTCTTTTTGTAATCTGGTTGTGTGATTTTGATTCAGAGATTTTACAGAAAACATTAGAATCTACATCTTGCCTGGAATAACCAGACTAAGTGTATGCTGTTATTTTTGCGTAGTTTCATATGAACTCATCTGCTGTTACGAGAGTTATGTTTGTAGTTGTTATCTTATGCTCTCAAATGCTGCAAGATGCTTGGCTCTTTTCCATACAGACCTCGGTGGAGGAATGGTTAGTGTGCTAGCTTTCCAACACTGAAGTCCTTGGTTCGAGTCCCAGCTAACTGGATTTTTCCAGCTAGGGCATGAGTGTTTGTCTTATATGTTTGAAGTGTGTCTACTATTAAAATGGATATAATTGGAGGTACCTGCTTCCATGAAAGAGCTAATGATAGTAATTACGTTTAGTAGGGAAAATTTAAAAGCAAGAATACCATTTAAGAACAATGCATCAAGTTAAATTTTACTCATGAACTGTAAAATTTTGTCTTATTCCTTGTACAGTCCTGGCCAAAATTAACGCAGCACCGGCCGTAAGGATTGCTAGGGAGGTGCTGCTTTAATTTTGGCCAGGAGTGTACATTGGTAAGATTTTTTAATCAGGCTACATCCATAATTCCCATTTAGCATTAGACTGCTGATGTAACCACCATGTTGAACTCCCATGTTGCTGGAATTCAAATAATTTAACATGGAAACTGAATGAATGAAAATAAATTTTATGATGGGTAAACTCTGATAGAATGTTAACCATTTTATTTTCATTGGTATGAAAAATTAGATGAGAATAATAGTTATAACACTTGTCATTGTTTCTGAATGCAAAAAAAATGCCATTTAGAACATATGAAAGGGATGAGTGTGGGCTTGATACCAAATGTTTGTTGTATGGCTTATTAAAGCGTTGTATTTACGTTCAAATTTCTTCGACTGAGTGCAGGGAAATAAAAAATAAAACTTGAGTCATTTTTTCATTAATTTTAAATCGAAAATATTAATGTGCTGTTCATATATTTTCAGGGGTTAAAAAACTGAAGGTTTACACTGATTCAAACTTTCTCATAAATGCTATCACAAAATGGATCAAGAACTGGAAGAAGAATAATTGGAAAACAGCCAGCGGAGAGCCAGTGAAAAATAAGGAAGAACTCATCCTTCTTGATACAGTTATGGATAGCACAATTGAAGTCAAATTTGTAAGTAGCATTAGAGTAACCAAAATTTACTTATAATAATAATAATGCCGTCTTATTTTTTGGGCGAATTTTAGCCTAGAAGGCTATTCCTCCAATTAACCCGTTTTCTTAATTTTATTCCGTTTTTTTTTTTTGCATTTTATTTTATAATAATAACACACATATACACGCATACACACAACATACACAGACAACCATTCCCTAACCGGAAAAATCCGATTAGCCGGGATTCGAACCCAGGACCGTGAGGTTGGAGCGTTAACGCGCTAGCACGTTAACCACTCCGCCACCACGGCCGGTAATATCTATATAGTGGAAAAATATTCCTTTTTGTTCTTAAAATGATCAGCCAACTATCAGATTAACACATTTATATCATTATATAAATTTCAGAATCAAATATAAATTTTAACCAGGCAAGAGAAGGGACTTAAGTTTTGCCACTTTTTGAGATGGAATGTATATCATGCAAGTGGTTGTGAGAAGTGGATTCATTGTTTCCTTTTATTGCTGGGATCGTTCTACTCTACTTTTACCAAGCTTTACTTTTATCATTCCCCTTCGAAAAGCATAGTGAAACAAGGAAATATATATCTCTACCATATGAATAGTTGTAAACTTATCAGGTGGTGCAAAATTCTTTGCATTTTATGTCAGATTTAGGAGTGAGAATGAGATTTTTTCATCTTTACAAACTTCTAGCCTTATTTAACATTAGGGCACACATTTCATTAAATGTTATCACTTGAATATCAGGCCTGAAGATGACGATGATTCGTTGAAACTGGTTGTTTAAAATAAACTGTGGAAAAAGTACTCACTCCATTTATTTTCTTAATTGTAGCTTTGCTGAGTTTGATAAACTCCTGCTTATGACACCCCACGATTACTAAATTAAATTTTGAATAATCTTATGAATCATTTGTTAAAAGTTACCCAAAATTGTACCCTGTTTATGCTAGTATATTTAGTTTAAGATTTCGTTAGCATGACAACATATTATTCAGCATACTGCTTGAAAAGATATAGTAAACATGAATTGATTTTTCATTCCTTTGCTCACGTTATGCTTGGCCAAAACTGAAGTCCTTTAGCCTAAAACCTGTATTATCACTGATGGGATGGTACCTAAGATGTTAAAAACAAATACTTTGATTATACAATTATGATAATTCCCTTTTACATAAGCTTCCATGCATCTAATTCCCCAGTAACGCTCTCCTTCATTTCTTGCAGTTTATCTATGGTGGTAAATATTGTAGAGGGAAACTAATACTAATCTAACAATTGTGTAGAATTAACTTCCTTAAATCTAATTATTACTACTGGTGGTTCTCAACTTATAACCTGATGAAGTTATCCATCAACAGTCAGAAGTCATTTTGGGCGTAAGTCTTGTAATTCAGTCAACAATGAACTATTAAACAAAAATGTGTAAATATCTGAGCCATTTGTCTGTTTTACAAGTGCTATGATATGTATAAAATTAGATCAGCAACATTTTTATAATGACATGTGGGATTTTTGGTTCTGTGGTTTAAGGCAAATGCACTCAAAAGACAACTTTAAAGTGGTCGTTAGTGCAAGTGGTAATGATTCTCATTGATCATAATTCAAGAACCACCTGTATTTTAGATGGTGCATAAGCTTCTACTTTGTTAAGCTAAAAGAATCATGTCAGAATAATGTAATCTATGATCCCTTTCAGACCCTGTGTGCAATATATAAGACACCATTTTCAGCGCTTCTTACTTACTATTAATATTAATTAAATATTAATATTTACAGTTTTGCTTCTTTTAATTTAATATGTCAATCCTGCATCTAAAGAGTCTCATAATAAAATTGTATTGCTTATTGAGTAACAGAAACTTCAACTAAATTCAAAATAATTATTTCCTTCATAGAAAAAATTCAGGTCTAAAAGAGTTAAGTATTGCATTGACTTTTTTAATGATTATGTTGTTATTTCAGGTTCATGTGAATGGACATGTTGGAATATTTGGCAATGAAGCTGCTGATGCCCTAGCTAGAGCTGGAGCTGCAAGGTATATTCCAAGCAAATGAAAGGGGATCTGACAGATAATTACTTTTTATATAACTGCACTGATTAATTGTTAATGAATATTTTCAAATTTTGTCAAAATGTTATTTTTGTTCCTATTTAAGTATTGAATTTTCTGCTAAATCTTTAGCAGGATTGAAGAGAATATGTTAATAAAAATTTAGGTAAATTGGTAAATATTTCAATATTTATTTTTTTTAAATTTTATACAAGAATAGAAGTTATATAAATTTTCCATAATTATATTTGTAAGGTGAACATATTTTCAATCCTCGGGCTTCTATTTCTTAATTCAACCTATTAGTGGTAGGCTACATATCTACATAAAAATTAGCAAGCCCACTTTTGAAGTCTACAAGAAAATACTTCTTTGCAAACAATTGGGCAGAAGGCATTTATGCAAGAATCAATGATTGGAAAACGTAAGTTAAGAATTTCGTGAAGGAATACAAGGTTGAGTAAGTAGTAATTCCAAGAAACTGATCGAAGCTACCCTTAAAATTACAATAGTTGATACTATAAGTGAGTGGCAGTGTTTTTTCAGAACCAAAAGGCAAGGCCATCTCTATCTCAGGGTGCCTTACACTAAATTCTCTCGTAAAGTATGACTAAAACATGGAAAACGAAAAATTTTGTACTTGATTGTAATAATATTGAAACTAAAATTAATGGAAATGCTTTTCTATGATCATTAGGTATCATTTTTGCCTTAGGAGTGTTTCAGATTGTAAACTTATGATATTTGAATAGATTTTTGGATTCATAATATCAAAATAAATAACACAAGGCATTACTTTAAATAAATCAACACAAAAAATAAAATGCCACTTTCTACTAACTTGTGAAAGGATTTATCAATCAATTCCGGGAATGATTCCCTTCTATTACACTAAGTGATGACCTTTGTTGATTACACGGCAACTATCTTGTAGCTTTAGAACCAAAATCTCATTATTTTATTCAAATTGAAAATATCTCGACGGTGGTGAATTAAAATCTCATTACTAATGCATAGAACAGGAAAATTTTCAGCACCAAAGAAACTTGCCACAAATTTTGGAAAATCCATGTTTATTTTCTAAAAATGAAGCATAAATCTATTTACAGTCTTAAATTGCATTTCATGCACAATTGCAGATTTTGATGTAATTATAAAGAGTTATAAATATAATTTTCATCAATGAGTAGTTATTTATTAAAAAATGAAACCTAAGCCCATTAGTATTGTATTTTCCAATTTTACTGCTGCCAAAATTATTACTATTTCATTTTATAAATTATAAACAATTCAGTTAATACCTTCAGTAATATCTGCAATTGATTATATTCATATAAAAATTATTAATCTTCAACCTTTCATTAATTTCATATTTCCGAAGCTCTAATCGAAACTGAATTTATAACGACACTCCACGAAAAGTTTCAAATTAAACTTAATAAAATTTTTTTTGTATTTACTCCATCTCAAATAGTAGCTTCTTCATTGGTATAAAATTCTTAGGTTTGTATAACAAAAATTTATAAATGCAAGGAATACAAATTACCATCAAAATTTTCTATTAACATGAGAAATACATTGGACAATTTTACTTGTTCTAGAACAGGGTATACGGACATGGTTCACATCCACTCTGCATATGAAAATAAGATTTTTTACACAGTAAATTACAAGTAGCTACAAATTTCTCAAAAACGATATTAAAATTTCAGGATACCTCTTTCGAAGTGTCACCACCCCATTTATATATATATAACAAATGCAAAAATAATAAAGAACTATAATAATTTTCAATTACTCATGAGTAAAAGTAAAGTATAAAGATTCACAACTAATAATTAAATACAAAATATTTAAGTGAAAGAAACTATAACTCCACAAATATGGCCAGTTTACAGGGCCTCTAAATTGCTGCAATCTCGATGGCAGATATTGCACTAAATAACGCAAGCTCCAAATCAGCATTTTGTGATTAATTTGGACTAAAAAAGTTGAGAACTATATAATCAAAAATTTTAAAAGAAACATAGTTAATCCATAAACAATCTATGGAGTTTAATGGCCCATCTGCAAAATATTCTAGACCTCTCAATCCAGAGCGAGACAATACACCTGTGTCAACTTTTCAGAAATTTCAAGTAGTTATTACTTTCAAGTAAACATATGTGTTCCTTACAAATACCTTAATAGCTATTAAGCACCAATTGTGACCCCACTCCCAGCATACTTGATATCCTTGTATGCACACAAGTTGAATGCACATTTACACTTTCGGACGCTCCTCATGCACTCATTCACATTCCACCTCATGAAGAACAGGAGTACAAAATCCAACACCCTTCAATAATCATACAGGAACATGTACAGTTACTTAAAGATTTTGGAGAAGAAAATGAAGTCACTCCACTGTCTTCTGTTCAATCCTTTTTATTGGTCTCTGATAAAGAACTCAGAGAATTCTTCACTTTCTTCCTGCTTGTCAGTTTTTTGCTGAACCACCCTGTGACGAAAAGGAAGATAAAACTGGTTTAAAAATCTACAGCAGCCTTATGTTGTTTCCATAACCAATAAATCTCAAGTAAGAAACTTGCATTAACAAAATTGCAACTTTAAAAAATTAAAATTCAACTATAATCAGATATTCTAAACTAAGTACTTCTTAAGACAAAAACATGAGCATAGTGATGTCAGGCATGCTTTTCTCCATGCTGTTGCACATTTAACATCATGATACCGGTCCCAGAGTCATGCAAACACTAGACTAACAAAAGCAAATCTCATTTCCAAGTGGCCCACCTCAGGGGAAAAAGAAAGACTAATTTAAGTGATAAGACTATCCTTTGACCATCCAAATGACTAGAGGATGTTCAATTCACTCTAATACTTGCAGTGGCTACTTACTTCAAATCTTACCTATAACAGTAAGGAACAAGATTTGGTAAACCTTGTTTAGTAGATTAATCCCAACTTCTTTGAGGCTCAAAGCATATTATTGTAAATATGCTGAATTGCATTAGTAAGTTGATACCAAGATTATTAACATATATTTAACTAGTGGAGAAAAAAGCTTTTAAAACTTGAAGCAAATTCTATTCATCTGATCTCAGTTTACTAACACTTGAATAATTTTAAAATCCAGCAATCGTATTTTTCTGTGAGAGAAAATTTTGAATAGGAAAAATCATAAGAGTGCCCATGTGTCAATGAGGAACATACATTGTGAAATAAAATATAGTTACCTACCTGTTTGCCATTTTCAATAATGTCAAACATTGCCTGCAAATCTAAGAAGGTGCTCATAAAATTTCACTAAGTCATACACAAACATAAACAATAGAAGCACAGAAGACAGGTTGTCCATTGAGGTATAAGAAAATGGTGCATTATAGGTATGTATAAGAATGACACCCCTTTCACTTGTAGAATTCTTCCATCTTCAACAACTTCATCACTGCCTAACCAACGCTAGAGTAACATATATGTAGCTCAAAATGCCACTGCAATCCTATAAAAGTTACTTTATTGGCTAGTGAAATTACAATTACACTGACCAGCCTAATATGTCATGCCTCCCTAGAGGAGGGCTTTAGGTTACAACAATTAAATCCTTCACCGAACCCCTTTCCCGTGATTGAAGCTTTGGTTTTTATGAGCTATAAAAATTATCAGAAGCACACAAACTGAAAAATCTCAATGAAACTCACACATTCACTATTGAAAGCCAGTTAAAATGAAATTTTTGAATGGTGCTGATCAAAAGTTTCTCCCAATTAAACATTCATGCTTTTCATGAATCCACCCGGACTTTAGAGATAACTTTTATGATAGCGATGAGATGTAGTAATGCCCGAAATGTGATGCAAATGGAACCATCTAGACACTAAACAAGACTGAATACCCAATGTGCCCTTGACAAAAACAATTTGCGTAAACAAGAACAAGGATTAGAAAAGTGCGTGTAATATGCAGATGACTCATTTTATGACTTAAGCCCCCACCGCTTGTTCCCTACCTGAAAACTTCCGTCGCTTGACGGAATCTTGATTAGAAGTCTGTTTGGAGACAAAGAAGAATATGTTACTTATATTGGAAAAAAGGTATTACTGATAGATAATCCTCCTATTTAATAACAAACTTTTATATTACCTTATTCTGGTAGACTATATCTTGTGATGAGGAAAATAACTAAGACCCAATTCCACAAGAAAGGTTTGTTATAAGGTCAAGTCATCATTTGGCCGAACAATAACTAGACCTTAGTCAAAACTAGTTGCAAAATTTATTTGATAAAAATTTCTTGTGTAATTGGGACTTAGTTATTTTTCTCATCACCTGATGGAGTTCCAAAAAGTTAAAACTTCTTCCATTGAATAGACTATATCTTGATTCTATTTAATGTTCACTCCTCTCATTCATTCTGACGACATGCCAATATCAAGATTCTAACAGGTAACAAGTCTTTTTAGCAATTTTCAATAAAAATGTAAGTTTTACTTTTATTAGGCTTTGAGTCTAAGATGGATGACTAATTATCAATAACCAAAGGAAAAACTGAAACTCATCAATTTAATTCCAATAATATTAATGTTTAATAAAACTTTAAATAGATTCAACCACCATCCTTCTAT
Source organism: Sympetrum striolatum (assembly GCA_947579665.1). NCBI lineage: Eukaryota > Metazoa > Arthropoda > Insecta > Odonata > Libellulidae > Sympetrum > Sympetrum striolatum. The sequence goes on along the minus strand of OX388351.1, from coordinate 50,977,062 downwards.
TTGGAAATTATTGCAAAAAAGTGAAATAGTATTTTGTAGTAAACAGGGAAAAAATGATTTACCTAACTTTTCTTTAAATTCAAAAAAGGGAATATCTCGGTTTTATAAGGCGACATATTTGACAAATTTACATTTTTATCTTAACTAATAGATTTTTTAAAAACTTTCGTGCATCTCTTTTGGATAAGCTTTAGTTTAGCTACTTTTACAATTCCCAAAATTATTATCAATTTTCTGATAGTAGCAAATACATTTCAGATCAACATAATAGTTAGTGGGAATAATCTTATTTTGTTTTAAAATTTTCCTAGAATATCTGGTTCTCACATATATACCAATGGATTTGCTGTATTGTTTCAGTGAACTACATAAGAAAAATAATAAAAAGAACAATTGTTGAAGGACTACAGAATGTCTAAAATCAAATGCTTAGTGCCATGCAATCAAAGACGGTGATCCAGCACGGCAGACTACAAACAAACGCAGGCAAGGTGATTACGAAAAGAAATTAAAAGCAAATCAACAAACAAATATGACCTTAGGCGTCATACCTTCTTCTTTTTACTCTTCATTTTTTTCTCCATATTAGGCAATTCAGAAGATGACACAGGATTTGATGGAGATTTCACTTCTTTAGAATTTGACTGAAAGTTGAAATTCTTTAATGCAGGCAAAGAGCAAAACAGATCGTGGATGAAGGAAATTAAAGTTCAGATTGAGAAGAAATGTTAATTTTTCGGGGTAAGAAGACTTACAATTCTAGCTCTGCTAACATTTTCACAAGCTGGAGTTTGGCTTTAGCAAAGATTGGAATTGCAGATCATCATACAAAATCAAACATACATGTAACCAAATATGTGTGTTCATAGTACCGTATTTACTCAAAAATAACACGCAGCCTTTTGGGTCTTTCTTTGGCTCAGAAATTAGGGTGCCCATTAGAATCAAACTTGTACAAGTCAGTCACAAAAATACTTGTGCACATTTCCCGTAGCTTAGGGACGCTCATCATTGGCATACCCTGATTCTATTAAACTCTTCAAGTTTTCCACCTATGCGCTATTGATTTTTTCACTGTAAAAACCCCCAAAGACTATAGACTAAACTCTCCGCCAATAGTTTTCAATTGAAAGGGAATTGGCAAGCCCATTGAACATTTTAAATAACCGATTTTTTAATTGGTTAATGTACTAATTTATGTAGCTCTTTCTGTGTAGATAACTCCTGGAATACCGTATACAGTGTATATGCATATAAATAAAGATATATAGCAGTGAAAAGGTGGATAGGAAACATGTATACGGTGCTGTGAATTATGTGATCGCATGTCTTAAGGTGTGCATTACTTTTCCGGGCAAATGATTTTCAATCGATGCTCGAGTTTTTGGGCGTGCATTAGATTAAATGGTGCGTTGTTTTCAAGTAAATACGGTAATATCTCAAAAGTTTATCAAAGAAACAAAAAATCTTCATTAAAATTATATTACAAGGAAGCAAAATTTATTTCCAGGAATCTTTCCCCTGAAAATTAATCATTTAAATTTAATTATAACGTGTAATTTTCTACATGTAATAACCTTAAATTCGAAGAGTTTTGTTATGCAATAAAAGTGTGAAACTATAGTGCCATTATTCATGAAAATAAAAGGATTTAAAAAAAAAATTGTTCAAGTGTTTTAGTTAGTTAACTATCCAAATAATTCAAATTATTTTTATTAATCCATGATTTGAAATTACGAGGTATGATTGTTACATAAACAAATTGTCTCAAATAGTCATTCTGAATATGAAAATGCCAAATAGATTGCAGTTTTATACATACCTAATTAAATTTTTCCAAAATATAATTTTTTTATATATATTCAAAATTTCGAATACCATAATTTATAACTATAAACTTTGTTTATAAATACAAAACTTATGCTCTTTTGGCAACAGGAAATTTTGATTCTTCTAAAAGTGCACAAAATTTTCCCATCTTCTTTTTCTCTTTTCTTATCAAAAACTTCAGGAGGAAAACTTAAAACTTATGCTTCTTTATTTTGTTTTTCATTTTTCTTTTTCTACACGACAAAAGGAGATTTTGTTCCTTCCAAAAGAGTCTAAAAGTTATGCTTCTTAATTTTGTTTTTTATGTTTCCTTTTTCTGTTCCTTTTCTTCTTTTTCTTATCAAGAACATGAGATGTTACTTCTTTCGAACAAATCTGAAAGTTGAAACTTCATAATGTGAGAAAATATTTGAAAAACATAAAAATGGAGTTGATGAGGAAATTTATCTGATCAACAGAAGATGAGATTCAGGTTTGCAAACACCTTCCTAAGCCAATGAGCTTTATCATTTTACAATTCCATTATCTGATTGCATAAATCTAAAACTTCAATCATTGTCAGAACTGTCAAAAAATATAAAGCATGCACAAGGAATGGATCACAGAAAAATGTTTTTCCTCAAAAATATTTCTTTTCTAAGTTAAAATTACTGGATATTATCAAAATTTTCCTATTTAATACATGTGGATTCATTTTTCATTTATAAAATTCTTTTACCCAAGAGATAAAGGTATAATATCATCACTTTAACACTAGAAGGACAAGAAGCGGTCATTTGATCATGTTACTTCTCAATACCTATTTTATGGTGCTTCTTTGAATATTAGAGTTTAATTGTTTATTTTAGCCATATCTATATGCTTATAGCAATGTTAAACGACTTCTCTATTGATTGATGGCTTATAAACAAATTACTAGATACAGAGAAGAATGTTATTTTCACTATATCAATCAATAGCTCTCACGGATATCCACTCTTCCCTTCTACTTGCTTTCCTTTTCATCTCCTCATATTTCTTAATTTTTGGATCATTTCCTTAAATTGTTCAATCATTCTATCCTTGATCTCCCTCTGTATAGCGCTTTGAATAATAATAATGCTTTACTCAAGTTCCTTTGAAATAGTATTATTATGGTCATTAATGTAATAGATTATTAACATATAAATATCCACAGGAAAATATACAACAAATCAGAGTATATGGTAAATATTTGGCTTGAAAAGAGAAAGTGTTCATGTAACCACAGCTAGGTATAATATGATATTCAAATTACCAGATTAGTGTTAGCCAAATTTTAATCTGTTGATATTAAATTTTGGATGGTATTCCACAAAGTCAAAGAGTTTTAAAAAATTGAAAAATTTGGAAAATTTTGAAGTAAAACACAGAAAACTGGTCATATGACCACCGTCCTTCTAGAGCTAACCAAACTGTCCCATAGTCACAGTTTCACTATGAAATAATAATCATTTGATGAAATTCAATATTCATCTCTTTCCTAAACAGGCACAGTAGAAGTCCATTATAACCAGTTTGACATATAAGCTGCATATAGTTAGTGATTTTTTGGCCATTGCCCATCACACAGCAAAAACAATAGGGAGATACATCAATTATGGCCAGTGGTTATTTCTGATGTATTGGCATAATGAGTGCTGCGTTTTTATGTTTGCCTTGCAGGAGGCATATCTCGGAATCAGCATTTACTGTGAGAGACCAAGCACAACAAGCAAACTGTAATCTGAGGTTTGTTTTCTTTTCAAAGGGCAGAAAAAATTGAATGCAAAAGATTATCGTCACCTCATTCCCACAACTATCCTCAATTGGCAAAAACGCTTCATTATAGTCTTCCCACGAGTTTCACACTCCCATTTGTCCCTCCTAACATCTCATTCCCTCGTCTGTTTCTTTTTCGGTGATGACCCCTCTAGTCAGAATTTTTAAGTTTCCATCATATTGGCAGCCACTCGGGGGATTTCTTTTCATACAAAACTTGACACCAAATCATCAAATCTAGGATGGGTGGAAATATCGGAGATGAAAGCAGTGCTGATTCGGAATCCTAGGGTACCCTCTCCCCCTCCCTCATGTCACAGTCCTAGCTTCTGAAGGGTGTGGATGAAAAATATCTCAAGAAAGCAATTGGAACTGAATTAAGATTATCTAATATACCATAACTGTTCACGATTATTGAAAAACAATTTCCCTCATTTCATACTAGAGGATACACTTTGGTTGTGGTTTATGAAAATAATATTTTTGACGTAAACATACTTTTTCATGCATTCTGAAGCATTTACGTAGGGAATAAAAACCCTATAGTTCCATTCTGCCACACTCACTCTTCTTGGATTCAAATATAATATTAGAGATTAGCAACAATGAGTATGCTTTATAGCGAGCACTTTTCCAATTTTTGCAAGCTCTTGTTATAATGGACTTCTGCTGCACTTATTATATAAATTTAGAGCTTAACAAAGGAATGAATAATAATAATATCTGGGTCTTCCACCATGAATCTATTATATGCCAATCTTCAACAAGCTATAGTTGGAGAAAAGCTGATTAAAACAATTCTACAATCCATCATAAATTCTATAACTTCTGACCTTTTAATTCCCTCGTAATTTTTTCTATAGGAATGGAAGAAGAGTGTATGCATGTAAAAACGTATTCCATTATATATTGAACTACCAGGATAACTTTTATGGTAAAGACCAGTTTGGCCTGCCCAAACTTGAATAATTTTGTTTCACATTTTACCTCATGAGACTGAACTTCCCAGCAACAGAATTATTCTTGAAGGAAGTTGAAAAAATACCATTTATGCAGAGGGTTGGACGAACGAGTTAATATAATTTATAAGAAACTTACCTCAGTTAATGTTGACTCAATTGCAGGTCCATTGGTGGTGGTATGGTTTTGCTGGACCTAGAATATTTTAAGTTGGATTAAAGCTTAGGAGATAAAAAGCTACTGTAAAAAGAAAAAAAAAATAGAATCAATACTTACTTTGAGCTTTTCTATTTCTTCCTCCATTTGTCTGACCTGATTTTGTTCCACGTTTAATGATTCTTGACCTATTTTTACTAAACTATTTAGCCTCACAACCTCCTTGGACATGGTCAGATTTTCTTCCAGTCTCGTGTTCAACTCACTTTTCAAAGTATCAATTTCCTGAGGGTGATAATCATGTATGAATTATATATATATAATAATAATATCTTATATATAAACAGATAATTACAATCATAGCCTACTTATACATAGCAGTATTACAAAACATCTTATTTTTTTTTGTGTTTATGTAACAAATTTCCCAATCATATGCATATCATGAATTACAACAACTTTAGCTGTTATAAAAACTCCTCTTTCTGTAGGGGATAGTACATATTGTAAAAGGCATAGGGGGGAAAAAGTATGCTTCCATTCCAAGTGTGATGTGTATGTTATATCTATAAGCAGGAGCAAGGTAAATACCTAATACTCTTCGTGTATGTCAGGCCAAATAAAATGTAAAATTCAGGTTTAAACGCTGACTGAAATCAAGATGCAAATACCTTTTGCAATTGCTCGCTTTTAGTAGCTTGCAAAAGTAGAGATGCCAATTCTTCTTCGTGCTTGGAATTTTTCTGAAGTAAACCTTCCCGCTCGGCTGCCAGCTTCTTTTTTTCTTCCTCTTTGGTAGCTAATTCAGCTTCCAATTCTTTTACTCTATCTTGGGTCTGCTCTTTGAATGGGGGTGAGACAAATGATTGCAGCAGGAGCATAACATGGGGAAAGAAAAGAATTTTTTGATGTGAAATTATTTGAATTTACAGGAGAGCTAATTTATCTAGCCTCTTCTAAGAAGGTGAGAAAAAACTGAATAGAAGTGAAAAATTATTCTGTTAAAAAAACATAAAATATGTTAAGTAAAGCTTTCATCAATATATTCAAATGAGTATTCCTCAGAAAAAAATTAAAAAATTTTTATTAATCTGTATAAATACATGAAGTATACAAAAAAATGTATTCTTGGAATTATTTATTTTGCCAAAATTACAAAGGTGAATACGTAGAGCATTTATTAAGAATAATATAAAAGCTGGAAATTAAAATAATGTAGATGGAATGATGAAATAAAAACCATAGCTACTAAGCTTCACTGGAACCAAGAATTTCCAAAAATATGGCAGCTTTCAATGGACAGAAGAAAGTTATATCATCTCAAATATATGTAAATAAATACACAACCACCAAATCAACAATAGGATTCACAGCTTTCATATTTGACCATAATCAATAAAGCTGATGACAAATATTTTGGAAATCATATTTACTGTAATTTGCTTTCCACTGAAAAATAGCTACCATATTTTGTGATTGAAGTGACAGAAATCACATGGATAAAGAAAAGATAACAGATTTAAAAATAAATTTACAAAGATGTTTCTTTAAAAAGGTAACAAGAGATATTTTTATGAGAGCTATGTACACAGAATAAGTTCTTGTTACATTTTCTAGCATGAGCTTAAGATTCAATCGCCACCAGTATTGAGATTTATAAAATAAAAGAAAAAAAAAACATTATAAAGCCAACAAAATGGAGAACTATTCAAGCATAATTTCTTGAAAGATCGACCTTAAAAAAATATCACGTTCTACGGCTAATAAAGCCATCAGCACAACGTAAAATACTATTTTGTCAAATGATAAGAATAAGCATTTCAACTGATGCCTAAATTATCAAATATTTTCTAAATTATTTCTGACAGTTTGACCAGATTCACTAAAGGGGAACTAATATTTATCTGATTATTTAATTTCTGCCTAAAATTTTTCAATTCTGCATGAGATAAAGCATGAGTAACAATCTGTTATTCATTCAAGAAATTCAAGAGATTTCTATAAGTCATGTAGGATTTAATCAAAATGTTGTGACCATTTAATTTTAAACAAGAATTCTTTTAGAAAAAGATATAAGATGAAAAACGAAATTTGAGACTCAAGCCAAACTTAGACAGTAAATTTTTTTGCTGCCACATAAAGCAATAAAGATAATTAATTATATTTAAATCTATACATATTAGATATTATCACACATATCCAAGGAGTAAGAAAAAATAGAATTAGGTTTTTGCAAAAGTATGAAGGAATGTGGTGCTAACATGAAATTAAATGCATAGGTGATTTAAATCATTAAGTCATCTACGGAGATATTGCCACAATAGGATAATTCAGATCTATTAATTACTGAAATATCCATATTTAAATTATAAAACAAGATTTACTAGGCTGGGTTTTCACTGAGAAGAATCTATGCACCAATTAGAATTATTACATACCTCTTTTTCACGTAGGATTGATTAGAAATGTAGCTAAATCTCAGGATATATACTCAAGAGGACAAATTGCAACATCATATGCCAATAATCTAGTAATAACTCTGAAAATGAAGCACACTCTTTGGCAGATATGATTTGGTTTTAAATACGATGACAGTTATTCATGCTTTTCATGCAGGATTATTGTCTTGTAAGGGGTTAGTGCAATACTAAAAAAAAAGATTTGAGCATAGGTGACAGGAACTGATCTTTAAAAAACCAACTTTTATATTGATTCTCAAACACAAGTCTAATCAGCTTATTAATGGTTTTAACCTTGAGATGGCTATAACCTATCATTAAAATGTGTAATATGAACATAAATAGAAATCAATACTAAACAGAAACCATAGTTTTCATGTAATGTGCCTTTCTTACAACAAAGATACAAAAATTGAAAAATGACAAAAATCCTCATTTAAGAAGACCAATAATTTCAATAGAATTATGAATGATTTCATGCAGTGAGCTAAAACTTTATCAAAGAAGAAATTTTACAAATCATTAAAGGAATTCCACTGAGTTATAAAATCGTTTAAAGGCTTAAATAGAACATTCATAGCTGAACCTAAAGAAAGGAAAGCACTAGATAGAGATGGGAGATAGATAAGTAAGCCATACCTAAATAAATTATTAAACTAACTAGAGAAGTGAAGATTACATAATTTACTTTATCACAAGCTGATAAGTGAAAAGTCAACAAGTACTAGCAGGTCAATGATTTCCCTGAACAAATGTGAAATAATTCAGGAAAGAATAATTGAAAGAAAAATATATCTAAGGAAATGAAGCCATTGAAAAAAAAGCTGGTGGACACTATCCAATTGAATACAAAATATTTAAAATACCTAATTTTCTCAAACTCATTTTATATTTCCATGCTTTAATTAGGTACAAATAATAATGTAGCAAATCTAGAAGTTATACGAGGAGAATAAAAAACTGTGGTATCATATGGAACTTAACATTCCTTATTTAATGCTCTAAGGATAAAAAATTTGGATTCCACTAAAACCACAGAAAATTTTTACTTTAACATTTATAAATATTATTTGATGTTACTTCAAGGGTGGCACCATCTCTAATCATAGTTTTACATTATCCCTCTCAAAACTGCCTTTCACAGAAAAACAGTGTGCTCTGTATGTAAACTTTCATAAATTATAAAATGTGGAGTACCTTGTGGGAATTCATGATCTATGCTTGAGCATTAAAACGTTGAAGGAGAGCAGTATACAAAAACCATGTGTTGTATGGTAAAATACACATATAAATTGAAATTTAATGACACATGCTAGGTTAGATCATTTCTAATTTTTTTTAGCATACTTCACATGTAATTTAAAAAGTTAAGTATATTTCACATGCAATTTTAATAGAAAGTGATATTAAAAAAATAAGAAATTTCTAATAAATTAAGAATTTTCAAATATGATTTTATTCACACACTCATAACTACTAAATAACATTCTTTGGCCATAGAAAGACTCCTGGACTTATTTTTCACGATGTATTAGATAAAGCATCTTCTTTGCAGTTAATCTACTACTTTGCTCATAAATTACTTCGCATAAATATTCTTTTCAATACCCAGTATTTAAAATCACTCCTATTTACTTAATGAAAATACTTAAAAAATCTGAATTCAAAACTGGCTTGATTTTCCAAACTTATTTCCACAGAAGAATATCATGGGTGAATGGGGTGGGACAATTACGCCACTAGGATGAATAGGATCACAATACACAACTGTTTTTTGTTCATATTCTGGGCATAAAATACATCTACTGACCATCATGCTAGAAAAGTTAAAGAAGAATAACCATTACACAAGTTATTAAAATTGTACAAAAATACTAAAGCAACATGCATCTGGTATCATCTATAATGATTCCTAAATGGTCAGCTGAAATACTTCATCACAGAAACAACTAATATCAATTACCAACAACAATCAACCGATTGTTTCTGAAATAACGAAAGAGAAAGCAACACAGAAACACACTGAAATGTTTATAAAAATCAATTCTTGGGTAAGATCACCAAAAGACAAGATAGACATAAGCAGTGAGGTGAACTCTGGAAGTGCAAATAGTAGAGTGAACACTGAAATACAAAGCTTTTACATTAAAGAATGTGCGTGTGCAAGACTTGGAGATGAATAGTGGCTCAAGCAGCAACAATGCAACGCAAACAGACACACGTATACAATCTGCCATACCTCACTCAAAATTGCAGGAAGAGACTTTTCAATACAGCTAAATGCAAACTGGACTCCACATACCTCTGAAGGTCCCTGAAGAGGAAAAAATATGCTAATGTCTACAACGTCTGAACTGAACACCTCTATGACTTAAGGATTTCTTATTGAAATTACAAAACACAGCAGGCTAACATACAATTACACAGGAAAATAAGGAGGGATATTTCATGAGTAGAGAGTAGTCACAACAAATCAAACATTGAACTTTAGTGAAGAGTGAGCAAAAACATCTGCATTGACCCCCAGGTGAACATAGAAAGTTTAATTAAGTATCAATAACAGATTTCAGAAATAAATGTTTCATCAGTGATAGGGTCTGAGTGTCAACAGAAACAGGCTGGTAGGATAGTTTCTAATAACTTCACAGAGACTTTAATAAGTATCCTTTTATTGATAAGTGAGTAACAAAAACATAGCTGCAACTTTTTACAAGAGATTTGAAGTTACCAAAAATAGGATGGTAATAAGTCAATGTGAATTTCATGGTCAGTAAGTTAAGACCCAATGTCTTAATTTTAATGTGATGCTCTCCCTGGATTATCCCATCAGTATTTCCCTCTTCTATAGCAATATACCATGATACACATGCCAAAACTATAACACATGCTGCTAAGTTGTTCAAAGGTGCCAATCGATTGTAAAAGAATTTGATCCATTTTGCTGTAACGTTTCCTGAATAAAATAAATAAAAAGTCCTAAGCAAATTTACAAATAGGTATTTAATAGCTTATGAATATCATTATCTTTGAAGCGTATCATTTCAATGAATCCACGATTGAATCATAAAGAAGTGCAAAGCAATAAAATAATTAAAATTGCAGCTCAAGATTGCTGGTAACAATTGATTTTCCTGTTTTAAAAAATGAAATTTTTGCCACCATCACAAATAATAATAGAGAAGGTAAATTCCTCAGGATACACCATAAACTTTTTCTATATGTGTAGAACACATTTCTATAACAAAATTCTATAATATTACACGATGAGAGAATAATGGACAGATTTTTTAGTATATATAGTAATCAGTGAATGAAAATTAATAAAGTTCCTCAAATATGATCACTAACTAATGTCTACATTGTCATGAGACAATAAATATATAAGTAAAATCAACAAACCATTCAATATAACATCACTATTAAGTATGGAAGTTAATCATCACAGAAGGTGTTGCATAAAACATCTATGCAAAAATAATATTATTTTCATTCCTGATAAAGTGAATCAATGAATCATTTAAAAATATATTTGCAATTCTTGAAGATGCGATCTTTATACACTAATTTCAGTCGTAATATTAATTTCTCCTTTCATTAGTATAAATTGATACTAAACAAATATTTAAAAGTAACAAGAGTAATAAAAACTGGGAGGGATAGGTAAAAAACAATATTATAGGATAAGTTAACAGATTAGTTAATTTTTATAAAGACAGCATCTCAATTAAGATATAAAAGTGAGACTTAATTTTCATCCTAAAATAAACTCGAGCTATAAATTAAATATTCGCATAGATTAGATCAATGTAGAGGGTGGGCCATTTCCCGCTTTCTTTTTAAATTATGTCATCAAAGAAAATTATTAAATTATTATTAAATATAATATTGTTTGTAATTATTTATAATATCAATATTAAAATTTATTATTCATATTTAAAATAATTAAATTATTGTTAAATTTAATGAATAAAATACATAAAAAAGAAACTTTTGAAATGGCCCACCCTGCATACAAATTTCATTGAATATTGATTATAATACTTCAAGTATACAAGAAATAAATCGAGTTATAAACCAAGAAACATACCAGGTGTAGAAGTATGAAATGGGAATTTCCCTATAGATGGTGCTTGCTATCAGTTTAACGACCGTAAGACTGCTTCTGCAGCACCATCTTCTCCCTCTAACAGCTGACGAAGTTCGTCAACACGCAATAACCTAAGTTTTATACACCGGTATATTTTTCAATAGCTTCAAACACGTCGAGTTTTGAGCCTACGAACTATGATTTGTGGACAGCATTGGTTTTCTGCTATTATATGAAGAAAACTGCTGCATTATCGCATAGATTGCTTGTCGAAGCATACGGAGAACATGCACTCGGCAAAACTCAGTGCTTCGAGTGGTATAAAAAAATTTAAAACGGGTGATTTTGACGTGAGAATTGTTTTTTTGGGGTGGCATTCATAACCTGCCGGAGAGGTGAAAATGTATAAATTCCAATGGAGATTATTTTGAATAAAATATTTTTTATAATTTCCAATAACAGATCTGTAATTTTTACAAAAAATTCCGGTTTCATACTTCCACACCTGGTAAATATACCTTTGAAAGATTACACTCAAAGTTATTTTGATATTTTACAGCCCTTTTAACAATATAACTGTAAAATCAGAAATTCTGGGTAAATAATTTTAACCAATTTAAATTAAAGATCCCAAAATTCATGGCTTTCTAAGAATTATTTAAAGAATATTATATTTATAAAGTTAAGCAGTTTTTCATCTAAGACAAAAATTGGTTAGCATTCAAACACTTCATTATTTATTTCCCAGTGATCCCTTACCAGACTAAATCAGTATGTTTCAAAAATTTTAAGCTAGATAATTGAATTAAAAAAAATGAAAATGATTTCACTTATATCTTGGGTCTTAATTTCTCCAACGTTAAACATCTATTTTGAACTTCATTACTTATAGTAAGAAACATATTATCATGCACAATTGTGTTGAAAATAAAAAGTTGACACAGAAGGTTAGAAAGGGCTTCCACAATAGAGTAAGTGGTGATGCAGAAAGTAGAGTAATGAAAAACTGTATTGGGTTCATCTAAATAGGCTTTAGTTTTTTTGCAATAATTACACATGTGCACATTTTATGACAACCGTACGGTCACGCACCCATCACAGGCACAGCGGCTCCTTTTTCAGGGACATAATTTTTTCTTCAAATGTATTCTCATTTTCCAATGAAGGGACGTTTATCTTAGAATATTCTTACATTTTTGGATGAATGGTAGGTTTGAGTTTCTTCAAGAGCAGAGGTGACGTCGAGTTAGATGAAAGCTCTAGAAAGTTTCCCATTAACCAAGGAGTTGCTGGTGTATATGTAGCCAAAGCTGATTGCTCATTATCCAGTCAACAAATATAAAGCATATAGTGATTGGTGTAGAAATTAAATTACAGAAGTAATCCGCTACTTTTAATTACGAAATCTTGAATCAGTTGAACTCGAGTGTCTTTTGCATTTTTAGCATTACGAACCTTAAACGAAAAATCGCGCTTGTGAATGATATTTTACAGGACTACTATCAATTTTAAGAGGATAGCCAATTTAATTATAACCACCAAATACCAGAGGATTCCAGAAAGCTATGTTACGAAACTACATTCATAATACTTTAAGTGAAGCTCTCCGTCAATCAAAGTTCATTTGGTTGAAATAAGGTTATTCGATCGGATATCGAGTGCAAGAATGGAAATATTGCACTTGAGTCTATCAGTGAGTAACAAGGAAGATATATAGTAAAAGAAAATGAAAATAATATTATAGAATTACTCGCAAACAGCGGGTTATTCTCTACCAAATTGACTGGTGCGTGTGTGTAAAGCATGATTGCCTATACTCAGATTATCTATTTTCAATTAATTATTGCAAAGAAAACTAAGGCCCATTCAGACAAATGGCAATACAGTTTTTTATTACTCTACTTCCTGCATCACCATAAAAATTTTCATCAAAATCCCCGGACAAAAGTGAGAGTCTCCCCTTGTTAATCTGTTCTTTCTTCATGCATCAACATTAAAGCGAATTAAATTCTTCCTTTCCCCAAAATTTAACCAAAGCTTAAGTAATTACATGAAAAAATTGCTAAATTTTAATTATGTGAGTGATCAATGTGCCATTGCCCTTAATTCTTCTATTTTATTAGAATACCTCAATTTAAATACGCTACAGATAAAACACTTTACACTAAACATTATTTTTATATATAACAGTTTTTCTAAAACCAACAAATTATACTTTAAACATTTATTATATCAACAGCTTTGGAGATAAATCTACCATATTCAAGTTTTAAATAACAAATTAGGATACTTTCAAGTGTTCTCCTCCAGATAAAACTGAAAATTTGCTAACATTAGGAGTATTCACATCTTCAACACACTACTTAAATATATTGACTGTATAACAGAGTACTTCTAGAAAATACATTTTTCAATATAGACTAACAGTACTTGGATGTAGGAGGAGACCTAAAAGTCTAAATCTTGAACTAATAAAAGATATTTTTATTTTTATTATTTTTAAAATTATTATTTATTGTTTCTTATTTAAGTACTGATTCACAAAAAATCATCCTTGAATCATATCCGGTCCCTTAGTTTCAAATTCTAAATGACTACTACTGAGATAATGCTGAGTAAACAATTGGATGCTTATTTTTATCAATTCCTGACGAAGAATCTTTCTTCAGTTTAATCTGTTATTTCTGCATCAAATATAAATTATTGCTCACAATATAACATATGAGATAAAGAGATGGTTGTAATACTACAAAAAAAGATACAAACCTCAGTAGTTTCTTTAATTTTCTCTAGACCCTGCATTTCTTCGAGGGTTGCAATGAGGTCATTCCTTTCGCCAGTGACATGAGTCAATTCGGCATCTTTCACCCTAAGTTTCTCAGCCCAATCTGCCTCCTGTTCTTCCACACTACTCTGCAACTTGCTCAAAATGGCCTCCTATAAAGAAAAAAAATACAAGTGATTGACATTTCCACATAAATCAGGTTCTAATATGAACAGAATGCATTCTGAGAAGCCATTTTCACTTTTATAGCTACTATTAACCATACTACAGCAGATTTTGATTAAAGAATTTTCAGGTTGGAAAAAATTATGACAAAAATCAAGTCAAATCTTAAGTGTGCAATGAAATTCCTCATGATAGATGATGCCATCATCATTATTTAGGAATACTTTTAGATATTATCTGATATAGTTCAATGCTAAAAAAAATATGAATAATGAAAATTCCCTTATTTCAACAAGACAACATGTCAATGTGGGAGACCAACAAACTTCTATTTCATCTTCTTAAATTGCTTCAGAAGAGTGATGTATTAACTTATGTTTACATTGATATAATGTACGATATCGATAGAGTTATTGATGAACCACTGAACTTTATTAAATCTCATTCAACAACTTGAAATGTTATATTAAAAATGAGTATTTTTAAATAAATACAATCAAAACTTCTACTTTCCCTCTGACACAGTTAACAACAAAAAGTATTGAACTACATCCCATAATATACCAGGATTCTAGTATAAAACTTCAGTTTACCTGTTAGATATAAGAAGCCTAATCTCAAAGTATAATAATAAAAAAATTTAATCAACAAGACATATTTAAGTACGACGTTTAGAGAAAAGACAGCACTTACGGTATCTTTTACGATTTTCTGATAGTGATGAATCTTGGCTTGTAGGTTTTCAGTTTCTTTCTTATATTGATCACAGTTTTTATCATTTTTACTCAGATTGAGGAATTCAATGGCTGAGGTTTCAAACTTTTTTAACCATTCCGAGTGAGGCTGCAAAGCAAACAAAATATATTTGAATTCTAGTTAACAGGGTACTAGAAACTATTCATTCTGAAGCACAGTTATGTCTCATATTCAAATAATAAAATCTAAAACACAAATTAAATATTCCACAAAAAATTACATCTTTGATATTTCATTCGTGTTTTTTAGACATGACCAAGCTTCAAAAAACATAAAAATGTGGTATTTCTGCAAAAATAGCACTTGCTTACTTTTTAACATTATGAAACTTTTAAGTACATTGCTAAAGTAAAATGCCAGATAGATGGAAAATTATTTAATAATGATCTTTCTTAAAATCACCTTGATCTTAGACTTAGTTACAAACATCAATTGCAACTTTTCTGACCACCTAAGTAACCCAAGGGTAAAAAAAATATTCAGAAATATATATTACCAGGTGTAGAAGTATGAAAGTGGAATTTTTTATAAAAATTACACTTCTGTTTGAAAATTATCGTATCGTAAATGATCTTAAAATATCGTCTTCATCCAATAACGCTTGCAAGTCTTTAAACTTTTTCAGTGGTTTCCCACGGTCCTCGTTTCTCACGTAAAAATCACCTTTTAAATTTTTTAAACCACTCGAAGCACTGAGTTTTACCAAAAGCATGTTCACCGTATGCTTCGACAAGCAATCTATGCAATTCTGCAGCAGAAAACCAATGCTGTTCGCAAATCATAGTTCGTAGGCACAAAACTCGACACGTTTGAGGTTTTAGAAAAATATACCAGTGTATGAAACTTAGGTTATTGCGTATTGACAAACTTCGTCAGCTGTTAGAGGGGGAAAATGGCGCTGCAGAAGCGGTCTTTAAACTGATAGCGAGCACTGTCTATAGGGAAATTCCAGTTTCATACTTCTACACCTGGTATGTTTCTTGGTTTATAACTCAATTTATTTCTTGTATACTTGAAGTATTATAATCAATATTCAATGAAATTTGTATGCAGGGTGGGCCATTTCAAAAGTTTCTTCTTTATGTATTTTATTCATTAAATTTAACAATAATTTAATTATATTATAATATATATATATATAATTAAATATGCAAGTATATCACTATATTTGAATGATCTGTCAAAATTCTGACAAATCTATACTCAAATAATTTAAGTCTATATTTCTAGATCATTTACAAAAATTTGAACTTTATAAGCTACAATTTATGCAAGATAATTCAGACATTGATATTTATCCATGCAAGATCTGTTTTCCATTATAGATCAACCCTTTCGTTAGAATGAATATGATACATTCCAGATAGAAACTTTAGAGACTGATGTTAACTAACTATTCACAATCAGAATTCTTATACTGTTAAGAATTAAAATATCAAAGTTTATCCATACCTTAATGTTTTCAACATTAACCTCAGGCAGCAATCTCTGCAGGAATTTTTTGACAGCCTCTTGCTCTTCGAAAATAGCCTTCTGGCTTTCCTCCTACAATGAATAAAATGAGGATCTCGTATTCCAATTTTTACCAATATTCCCTATAATTTATCAAAACTCTTACAATAAATTCACACTATTGATTAGTATGTACATACTTAATTTGTATTATTAATTTGTAAATTGAAACATACATAATGATACAAAAAATATTAAAAAATGGTATCCTATAAGCTACATTTGTAAAACAATTTTCAATTACGTGTCACTCAAACTACATTGTGGGGAGCTGATAGAAATTAGACAGTGTTATACATATATTGATAATACAAACAAAACAAATACTTCTAAGGGAAACAGATTCTCCTATTCCAAATAAAGAAGAAAAAGCAGATACAGAACTTGTTTAATTAGCTACTCAAAGATAAGTATAGAAATAATTACTGCATAAAAACACAGGTATCACTTTACAAACCAAATCAATGCCTTATACTCATTACCCTATGAAATAAAGTAAATAAAGACCAATCAATCTAAATAAAACATGATATCTATGATGCATACAACTTTGATAGTAGAATATGTAAATGTAAAAATATTCATTATGATCATAAGAAATCATCAACAATGACTTTCCATTTAACCTTGTAAGAGAAGCCAATACAGAATGGTAGCATGCCTGCCTACTAAAATAACTCTTTGATTTTTTCTGAATCTATACCTTCAGAATCAAGTATGACATATCTGTATAGTGCATATCCTTCTTATAAAAGATAGAATTCCACCAAAAACCAATGTGCAATAATAAAATGCATAATAAACTATTATTAAGCAAGCTTTGAATATTTTTTAGGTGCAGAATGGATTCTGATACCAATGAAATCCAGTACTGTCAAAAAACTTCTTTTTCTCCTTAATTTAGGGATATGAAATCATCAACAACTAGTAAGAACTTTTACACAACTAAGTGTTTAAATAAATCAAAGTACACCGGAATTGCTCAGAACATAATGCAAAAAAGGTTTTCCCTTCTGTTTCGACTCTGACAACAACCATTTGAAATCTATTTTAGATTTCATTGATTATGATGAAAGCAAAAGCAGTATAACCACAGAGAAAAAAAACCTATAACATGTTTTGGAGGATTATTAACAGGTATTAGAAGGCAAAATATCCTTAGCCCTTGATTAAGTCCTGAACAAATGTGAGATTTCAACAAGAATAATTTACCAGACAAATTACAAACCTTAATAATTGTGCACATGCTAGAGACTCCTTAAACACAGCAAGTGATATCTAAAAAGCCATACATAATAGAGGAGCCAATCAAGACAACAAAAATGTCCTGACCAATTTCTAAAATACTTGCGAGTAAAATTCCAGTTTCTGTAGGAAGCGAAAAAAACTGAGATATGCTCATGAGCAATCATCAAGAAGGTTTTGAAGAAGTATTTGGTCATCCAAAAAATCCTTTAAATAACTACATTGATAGTTGCAAGCAAAAAGCTCAGGGAGGTACATTTTCATTCTACAAAATAAGTCAAATCATATCTGAAGGTAGCAGCTAGCACATTGAGATAAACATATTGATGTTCAAAGAAACATTTAAAGAGATTGCTTAGTAACATGAGAAGTGAAAAAGGTAGGTTGCTACCACAGTGAGTTTTCAGCAAGTTAAGAAATAAACTATGCTATGGTAAATGTTCATAATCCATTTGAAATGCTTTCAAGCAAGAAATGAAAAGAAGAATTTTGAAATTAATAGAATCTGATGTTGAAGTAAGCAAAATATAGAGGGAATGTTTCCAGTTTCTAATCAAATACCAAAAAAGAATCCTGGATGAAGAAAACCCAGTTATTAAACCATGACAAGCTAAACAATTAACAAAAGATTAACACCATAAATTAACTAAAATGAAATGCAACAGACGAAGGAATAAGATGGTATTGAATACCAAATAACATGACACCAAATCAACATAAAAAAGATCACAAAGGAATATTTCCTCAATCTCTCGCTCCTCCAGTCAAATTTTACGTAAAAAACTAAATAAATTCATGAAGTTATGATACTTAAGTTGACATGCTTAATAACTTTCTCAAATTTCTGCTAATTTAAGAACCTACATAGTAGAAAAGAGAGTTACTCCCATAATGCATTATGAAATCAAATCATAAACATATCCGACATAGATATGAATCAGGATAAGTATTTACATTTCGTAGAAATATTCAGAAAGTAATATAAAAAAACACCAGAAAATTTTGTTCCAAACAATTCACTCCTTCTCACTCATTTTATACATCATACCAACGTAACTAAAGCACCAAATAATTTAGTACCTAAATTTATCACAGCTGTAAGCACAAACAACATATGCACACTTTAAATAAAGAATCTTGTTTGCATGATTTATGCACCAAATACAGCATTATGCATCTGCAAAATCAACAACAGTTACTCAAGTTAAACCACAACTGCCAAAAGAAAGTTTTAAAAGAATTTAATATTGCCTAAGAAGAAAAAGTTTAATGAAGAGAATGAGATTAGTAATGAGAAAATAATTCCTGAATCCTTAATTAAAAGGTTAGTCACAAGAAACAGAGCATGCTAGCATACAGCATTTAATTTTCACTGTAACAAATGCAAAACTTACAATGACTACATTTTGGGAGGTTTTCAAGTGAGCTATCAGGTTATTTTCGGCCAATGTCAAGGCTTCCATCGCCTTCCAATTCTTTTGACGCAACTCCTAAACCAAGAGAGAATCCATAAAATATGCATAAAACATCTAAACTGAATTAGAATTATATACTAAAGTCTACACACTTTTATCGTTTATAGGTTATCAAATCCAAAATCTATATAAACTAAGATAATTTGAAATACTTTGCACAATTTGAAATCTTCAAGAAATAATGATTCACAGTAAACCTCCTCTTAAGTGGCTTAAATGAACTTGCAACTTATTTTCAGTTCTTATTCTACTAAAAGTAAGCAAAATATGGACACACAAGGCATTATAAACAATGCACATATCATAGAGGGACTAAATAGAATACGAAATTAGATAGCTGCCATAAGTATAAATCTTTATCAATCATTATCAACAAACCATAAAATTTACTTCTACAAAAGAGATTGTTTTTAACAGTTTTTCATTAATATCTTTTCCCTCAATATGAAGCAGTACTACACTTAATGAATGAAGATAAATGATTTTAAAGGCCAAACATAGAGAAAGTTTACTCTGATAAAATTTAAAAATTAGAGCATTCATTTTGGTACATATTTTAGGGTAAATATTCAAACCATATATTTTCTGTCACTGATTTTTTTGGTGCAAAGTATTTTGTATATAAAGTAATACGGTAAAGAAGCCAAAGTTGGCATGGTAAATATCAAGCATCAAAATTCAGAACAAGAAATAATTAATTCAGAAAACTTAGAGAGAGAACAGGTGACAGTGGTAATAGTTATTCAGTGAACCACACCAATATCACATGCAGTTAACAAGGCGATCTTATGTTGTTTAAAAAAAATCATCTTTTAAATTGATCCTGAGGAAAAAATACAATGAAAACATGCTCCTCACAAAATTGAAACGATTTCGTAATAAGTGCAACATCATTATGAATTACAAAAACTTTCTTAAGTCAATGAGAATTCAAGAAACAGGCCAAGTAACCATAATCCAAATTAGATTTTGAAGAAAAAGTAGCCTTCCCCAAATTTATCTTTGATTTATCTATTCATTAAACACTTATAAAGTTATTCTAATCGTATATTTTCAAGTTCCAGGAAAATCTTTTGTCAATACACAACATGTCAGCTCAGAGCTAAGAAATGTTTCTATCCTTTAATAATAAAGCATAACAATCAGGGACGGATCCAGGGGGGTGGTCCTGGGGGTCCGGACCCCCCCCGAAATATCACCAGTGCCTATTTTTCGAAAATGAAACTCAAATAAACACGCAATTTAATAAGCAATCACTAGCGAAAAAATTCGAGTTTGTCTAACACAATTCTAACTTCGCGTTTTGTGAAAGCCGAAATATCTTTTATTTTTAAATTTTTCGATCGGACCCCCCCCAAAACTTTTTTCTAGATCCGTTCCTGATAAGAATTATATTAAAGAGACAAGAAAAGAGGTCACTTAAATTTTATCTCTTTGAATAAGTTACAGCAGCCATTTTGTTTTGTGTTCATGAAGAGCCTAGAGTAAAAATGGCTAGATAGAAGTTACTATACACAGGGCTTAATGATATAGCAAGGCTTGAAAGTTTTTTTCTGGTAATCAAAAAACTAAAAATTAATAAAATACATGAATAATTCCAAATTTCACACAATAAAAAATGTATTCAAATTCATTAATGGCTGATACTATTTTAGAACTTCAGCATTCATAAAAGTTGTACTCTAAAAAGTTGAGCAGATCTTTTTTACCTTATTATATCAAACATCATAAGATCCCTAGCTAGACTATTTATTTTCTAATCAAAATCCATATATCATTCATTTCATTATAAGAAACAAAAGCAATCTGAGATTAACAGCTCCATCTCACTGCAATAAATGGCTTGACAAAATATATACAATAAGAGCTATTTCACACTTGCCCGGCAGCCGGCTAAACGGCACCGTATAGACGGCACACGGTGCGAGCGGTTTCACATCTATCCGGCAGTCGTTTAAACGGCAAAGTCCCTTAATTTCATATCCACCCACCTGTTTCATATTCTACGATAAATTGTAAATATTTCAGAAGAAATGGAAAGGGAGCAGATTATAGCATGTTTTATAGTTTATGGACGAGCGAAAAGGAGAAAGAGAAATAGAAATAATATTTAATACCGAAACCTACGTAGCTCATTAAATCTTATTATCGTAGACAGTATCCAATTATTTCTTAAAAGAAGGGCCAAATAATCAACTGATTCGCCTGGATTCACCTGGACATTGCTGGGATTGAACAATCTTTTATATTTCCCGCCTGAAAACGACCCGGCAACCGTCCGAAGTAGTGGGAAGGCCGGGCTGCTATCCGGTGCCGTGCGCCGTTTGGACGGCACACGGCACTTGCCGGGCAAGTGTGAAAGGCTCCATATGCCTTTCAATAAATGACCGTGTAAACGGTGCCGTTTAGCCGGCTGCCGGGCAAGTGTGAAATGGCTCTAAGCTGACATCATTTATATTATTTCTATATTATGTTAACAGCTATACTAATACTCTATATATAATGTCAGCATAAAGAAGTGAGGCCAGTTCATGTTTAAATTATCAAGGAGAAATAGAGCATGCAAAGAATTTGAGAGGTGCACTTCACCTTTTTCTATTTTTCAGAGCCTATCATTCACAGTAGTCCCATTTCATAGTAAAACGAGAGCTCTTTCATGCAGCAGAATGAGCATAGCAGTGATTTTCAAACAATGGCATAAAGAATTCAACTCAGATATGGTTGCATTTAGAATGTCTGCAGTTAAAGGTTTGCAATCATCCCAAAATAATAATTTTAATTTTTTTTATCAGCATGAAAACTTTCTCTTCTTTAGAAAAATTTAAATCTGATATAATTTTTGTTTTACATAAATCCAAAATTAGGAATTATAATCAATGCATCATCAAATAGTAAATAAGAAACAGAAGATGGGATGTGACAATAAAAGAAGTTAAAATGAATGCATGAATATGCCATATTAGTTGAGAACCAGTGAGCTAAAAGTATGAATATCTATACCTTCGACTATTTTACAGTATAATCCTGAAAGAGAACCAAATTTATTTTTACCCTCCTCTACCTCAAACACCAAAGTAATAATTTATTAAGAAATATTGTAATAAAAAAAATCAATTAAGAGCTTATCCTTCGCTTAAAATTAATCTCAACTCATATCTTAAATTGTCAATTATTTTTATAAACCAGTTTACCTAAAAAATGTTCATTGGAGGACTGCTTAACCTTAAATATGCTCTAAACATTTCAATTAAGATTGTGAAGGATAGAAATGACATTTAGATAGGGCTGCTAGATTTTAAGAAAGGTAGAAATGTAACTAAAATGTTAAAAATCACGAATCAAACATATATTTTGGGATTTCCAACTCTTAACACTGACAATTTGGTAGTCCTGAATTAAAATTTGGCATTCTTTCATTTTTAACAACATTAATTCTGTTGAATAGATGTATGGTGAGGGAAGTCTATCATTTAGAAGAAAAAGTATGTTTTAAATAATTCATCACTTGTTTGAGATCTATTGCATCATTCACGAAAATTCGGGACACAAAAAAGATTTTTTAAAAGTTTATAGTTCCAAAATTAAAACTTATGAAAGCATGTATATTAAGGAGAATTTTTAAAAATTAGCATTTGAATTTAATAAAACGTTTTAATACAGATTTTTAGTGCAAAGCCCACCTTAAATAACTTCATTCCATTCCACATCAAACCATTTTTTCCCCATAAATTTTACTTGATGATGATTAGTCATTTGGCTTTTGGAACTTTGGCTGCTTTTCCCCATTAAAGAAATAACATTTGTGGAAAAAGTATAATGTCCCTCTTGATTGTATATTAATTTCATTATTTTACATTCCTAGCATAATTTCCTTCAAGAGCTGGAATTCCATTTGTGAGTATATAAAGTGTTTTATGATTGGTTGGAGAGTAAGATATGATTGATATCCCTGTGATGGTTTTAAGAATGGTATGAATTCAATTAAGATATTGTATTTAATGATAATGATGAATTATGTGATAGACTGTAATCTAGAAAGAATGATGTGCATTTGAATTTGTTAAAGATGTCACTACTTTAACTTTCCGAGCCACCTTAACAATCAATTCTTCCTGAGTCACAAGAGCCTATTAGTAAAATATCAATTGAGAGAAGTAATTCCTATGCTATTTTAGCATTGGACCTCAATAATACTTTGACAGTAGTAATGAATACATCTTCAACAGGTGAGCTTGTGATTCTTTCCTCTCAACTTGTTTTAACAGATACAGTAGAGGATCGTTAATCCGATTTTTTTGGGACCGAGGTCGGTTTGCATAAATGATACGTTCGGCTAATAGGTATTTTAACCTGCATGAGAAAAAGGAACTAAAAAAAAAAGGCTTTGATGGGTTACAGTACGAAATAAGTGACCATAATGCACATAAATATTATCGAAAACTTTTATTTAAAGAAAACTATACATGACTGTCCCCGTAAGGTTTTTCTTTTCAAAATGACTACCGTTGAGTCATATTCTGCAACAAATTGAAGAACTTGGTCCTTCTGTGATTTTATATCATGTATAGTTTTCCTGCTAATATTGTATACCTGCTGAAGATTGGATTAATGACACCAAGGTGTAGTTTATTTATTATGTACACTTTTTGCTGTAATATCAGCACCTGTCTTTTTCTCTTGACATTTCCACCGCTTGAACTAGCTCCTGGACACCTTTTCTTCTTATTTTATCCATTTAAAAGATTAATTCATATCGTATAAATACTTACTCATTCACACCTTCAAAAGATCTGAGCAAAACACACATAGTGGTGGCGTTCAAAATTACTGTATATCTATCGTGAAATGTTCGTTATTTAGATGTTTGGATAAACGATCCTCTACTGTACTAAAAACAAATAGAACTTAATCTCCTTTCACCCAACTATTAACACTAATCAGAACTCATATCTTAATTTCTCCAGCAGGTTCAAAATAGATTTGTGCAGATACAGAAAATACTTCACTGAGACATATACATAAATATGACGGAAATAGGACTAAATATAATAAAGTAGTAAGAAAATCAGCTAAGAGGAAAACACTATTAATGTTTAAGAAATATATAACAAAAATAAAAATCCGAATAGAAAATGAAAAGGCATGTAATCCTCTCTATCTGGTCCAAAAATGAGGATTACTAAGATAGAATTACTCACATAAGAGATCGTAATTAGCCCGAATTAATAGCAAACACCATCAAGAATATTAAATAAATCAAAACTCACATCATTTTTCTTCTTTTGAGTCTCCAGGGCTTCCGATAGTTTCGGTATTTCAGTCTTATAGTATTTTAATTCATTAGTCAGTTCTTGAATGAAAGAATCCTTTTCCTGTAATCTGAAAATAATGGAAATGTGAAAGTTAAAATGTGCAGAGAGAAAATTATTTCCTGATTTCTGTTCCATACATATGTAAACATAGGAGCTTAATTAATAAATTAGCAACCAAAGAGACCAATAACTTAACCATCAATCTTTTAGAACCCATCATATCAATTCATTTTCAGGGGTACATTATAAGTTTTTGAAATCCCTTTTAGTTTTTGATAAAACATCACTGAGTACCAACAATATTTATAATTATAAATTAAAAGCAATCATTTATTCAATCAATATTTTCACCATTGCAATTAACAAATAAGGAAAGAAGCATACAAAATTTAGACAGAAATGAATGGAAAAATAATTGTATTTACTCTAAAATAAGATGCGGCCTTCTGGGTCCTATTTTGAGTGTAAGACTACAGACCTAAGCAAACTTAACTGTTGGTCAGACTATTCCCAAAAAAGAACAGGATACCCCATTAAACTTTTTAAATGACCGATTTTTAATTGGTGACTTATGTAGGACTTAGGGCATAGACGACTAACAATATTTCATATGCAGTATACGAGTACACAAATATACATATAGAGCACCATAAAAATGTATAGTAAATGCAAATATTATACCCCAAATGGCATGGCCGCATGTCTTAAGATGAGCATTAGATTCAGGGGCAATTGATTTTTCAATTTCCGACACTCAAATTTTGAATGTGTGCATTACGTTCAATGACACATTATTTTCGAGTAAATACTGTATTTCAAGTCCGAATATTAACAAAAAAAGTGCATATATGCTGATAAACACAGTATATTTGTATGAATAGGGTTGATGAAGAGAAATTTTTTTACTTTCTCCATATACGAAGTATAGAGAAAGTATTGTTTTCATGAAAAAATTCGACTTCGAGATTTCAGTGGAAATACATGTTTTGGGGTCCCTAGAACACGTTTTAACAATTTTCGGAATGATGTCTGTGTGTATGTGTGTCTGTATGTGTGTGTGTGCTAGTGGGCGCTCTAACGTGAAAACTAGTGGTTGTATCAACACCAAACTTCATATATAGTACTGTGGTATGTGCTGTCAGAGTTGATTAGTTTTTGGAGTAAATCGGTTAACCGGAAGTTGAGCTTTCTTCATCAAAGCTCATTTCCGGTTTTCACAATATCTCCATAAATATGATATATAGGTATATTGAATACCTCATAAAAGTTTTAGATAATATGATTTACTATAACTTTTGTATTTAACATTTTTTGTATCACCGGTTAATTAGGAGTTATTCGTGAAATACTGATAAACCGGAAGTAGCTGTTATGTACTTTGTGGGCGCTCTAACATAAAAACCATTCGTTGTATCAACGCCAAATTTCATATATAGTACTTTGGTTGCTGTCTTAAGAGTTGATTAGTTTTTGGAGTAAATCAGTTAACCGGAAGTTGAGCTTCATTCTTCAAAGCTCATTTCCGGTTTTCAAAATATCTCCATAAATATGATATTTAGGTATATACTATTAATTACAAAGGTTTTAGAAAATGTAATTTACTATAATTTTTGTTTGAAACATATTTTTGTATCACTGATTGTTTAGGAGGTATTCAAGAAATACTGATAAACCGGAAGTTGCTGATTATGTACTTTGTGGGCGCTCTGGCTTAATGGGCGAATTACCAATTTCATCGTTATTCATGTCCCGAAAAACATTATTTATAATGTTTGTGACGTCAAAGATAATAATATAAAAATTAATTACTCATCTTCCAAGTTTAGATGGAATATAGAGTTCGAAATTACTGTCGTAGATAATTATTTACATCTTATGTATGGAGAAAGTCATGTGCTGGCCACATCAGATTTTTAAGTATTGTAAAGAAGACAACCACTATATTTCCTCTCTAGAATTATGACTTACAATCTTTGGTTATGTGATTTAAGTTCCTCTTCCAGCCTTGAGAGGGCATCCTGGGCACTCCTTGCTCTTTCTTCTGCATCCTGGAGAGCAACATCAGTTCTGTTTTTGTCTGTTTTAGTGTCCTCTTTCGCTCGGTTCACTTCTGCTTGCAGCTCTTGATTCGTCATCCTCAATGATGTAATGACAGCTTCCATTTCAGCATTCTTTTGATCATGCTGGCAAGCAGATTTCCTCAATTCCTAATATGAAAACCATATTTATAACAAGCTAAGGTTATATAAATCTTTGAAAATCTCTTCTGCAATTTCAGAAAACGGGGAGAAGTCTACTAATCTAAAATTAACATAATGCAGTAAAACCTCATTGTTTGAAAATTCAAGCGGCCAAATAAAATGAAAACTCTCTGATTGGAGGGTTATTTTTCGAAATTTGATTCACAATCGGAAATCAATGGAGAAGTTTATGTTTTAGAAATGTAGCTATTGTTTTAATTTCAATTCCCTTTTCCTGGGATGTATATTAACGGTCTTAGATGGTTGACATGAGCAGGAGTGACAGTTCTATTTTTATAGGGCAACAAGCTACAACAAGCTATTGGTAGCTTGTTTTATTTTTTCCTAATAAAATTTGTTTTCTAAGCTAAAATTACTGTTTGATATCATTATCAAAATGTTCCCACATAATAAGGGTGTTTTTATATTCACATTTATAAAGTAATTTTACCCACGAGAGAATATATAATATCATCACTTAAACACATTAAGGATGGGAGTTTCGCTCTATCTAGAAGAATGGGAAGTGGTCGGCTCACCTCTTTATTTTATTGCTTCTTTTTATTTTAGACGAGTTTTATTGTTCATTTTAGGTATAGCCATATACTTATGGGAACACTAAATTACTGTTTCTCGATCAAACAATAGTTAATAAAGAAATTTCCACATAAAGCAGAGTTCGTTATTTCCACTGTATAGGGCTTTAAATAATAATCACGTTCCACTCAAGTTCCTTTGAAACATTTATATTGTTATTAAGGCAATAAATAATTCAAAATTAGAGAAAATGGTAAATATTTGGCTTGAAAAGAGAAAGAGATCATGCCCACCAGCCATAATTCTAGGTACAACATGTTGTAAAATTACCATATTAATGTTGGAAAAATTTTAATTCTTTTGTATTGAATTTGAGATGATATTACACGAAGTCAAAGAGTTTCAAAAAACTGATTAAGGTTTAACTTAAAACATTTTGAAATAAAACACTGAATAGAGCTCAAATCACCTAAAACAATTTGGACTAAACACTAATCTTACAACAGTTTTTCTAAAACTAACAAATTATTGTTATTATATACTAACAACCTCCTACAGCAAACAGGCAAGTATTTGCCCATTATTTTCAAGTAAGTTCATCTAATTTTTATAAACTTACTTCTATCAAGAAAAAAGATAATTTCAACTACTGCGAGAGAAGAAATTTTCTATAATTAAATTACCTCTTCTAAATTTCGTGCCATTTCTTTGGCAGAATTTCCTTCAATCTTGGCTGCTTTGGCAGCTTCTTCAGCATTCTTCGCTAGCTCTAACAGTCTCTCTTGCTCCTCTTTGGCTACAGAAGTAGAAGTCCTTAATTCTTTCAATTCATCTTGAACCTTCCGTAATTCAGTAGTTAAAATAATATTGGCTTTTTCCCTGGCCTCTACCTCTTCCTGCAAATGTTCTCTATCCGCCTTAACAGAGGCTGCTCTCTTCATTTTGTAAAGGAAAAAAATACGGAAAAATGTTCGAAATTATCCTGCACTATGCGCATCTAACAGAATTCCTAATAATTTAATTCAGACTCAGATGAAAAAAGGAGTGTTGCAATTATAAATCTTCTCATGCTTAACTTAATTTAGTGAATGTAAAAGAATAATATAACTGAAAAATGAATGATAAATATTTGTGATAAATGAGAAAAATAGATCATACATCAATAAGACAGTAAAGGAATCCATGAAACCAGTACTAGACTATGTGCAATAGAAAGGTTCTTTTCATAGAAAAACCCTTCATCAAATCATTAAAGCAAATTTTAAATTAAAGAAATTTATCTCACTAAATTGAAATAGAGATATTTCATTTTAAATGAATAATAAGAGTGCGGCTAATGTTCTGAGATTACCTCTTCGAGTTGCTCGTTGAGCCTGGCAATGTGGAGCTCCATTTGCTGTCTTTGAGCATGGAACTCCTGCTCAATCGTTGTCATGGCAGAGCTTTCTCGTTCCTGGAGCTTGTTGATTCTCATTCTCTCTTCCGATAGCTTGTTGTTAACCTATAACAATTTGAATACAAAACCTATCAAAATTTGATTCAAATAAAGGAAGAGAATGCACAGTAACATCTAGTTAGAGTACTTTCAATTACAGCTTTGACACTTTTGAATCCATATAAGATATCCTTAGCTTTCTGTAGGAACAGAATTATTTTTAAATACTAGTATTAAAAACATCAACAGAGAGAAGTTTTTCATAACTGAAGATTTAAGAGGTCGATGAGTTATAACTTTTTTTTATAACAGGAAAGCCAGCAACACAAATTTCATATATGAACTAAAAAATATTGTTAATATTATTAACTGTTACAACTGCTTGGGCATTATCTGTTTTCTATAAGAAAAATCTGATGTGGCCAGCACATGACTTTCTCCATATATAAGATGTAAATATTTATCTACGACAGTATTTTCGAACTCTATATTCCATCTTAACTTTGAAGATGAGTGATTAATTTATATCATATTATATATTACGTCACAAACATTATAAATAATGTTTTTCGGGACATGTTCAATGAAAAACGATGAAATGGCTATTAGCCCACAGCGCCCAGAGCGCTCATGAAGTACATAATCGGCAACTTCCGGTTTATCAGTATTTCATGAAAATCTCCTAAAAAATCAGTTTTACAAAAATATAATTCAAACAAAAGTTATAGCAAATTTTATTTTCTAAAACTATTATAAATAATAGTATATACCTAAATATCATATTTATGGAGATATTTTGAAAACCGGAAATAAGCTTTGAAGTATGAAGCTCGACTTCCGGTGAACCGATTTGCTCCAAAAACTAATCAACTCTGACAGCACACACTACAGTGCTATGTATGAAGTTTGGTATTGATACGACTAATAGTTTTTACGTTAGAGCGCCCACAATCACAGACACACATACATACACACACACACACATACACACAGACATCATTCCGAAAATGGTCAAAACGTGTTCAAGGGACCCCAAAACGTGTATTTCTGTTGAAATCTCGAAGTCGAATTTTTTCATGAAAACACTACTTTCTCTATACTTCGTACATGGAGAAAGTAAAAATATAATCTCTCATCAAGACAGAGTGCTTTACTTATCTGAGCTATTTCTGCTGATAGCATTCTAGCTAAGTGAGGAAAGCAAGGGAAAACTACCCCACGTTTTCCAGAGCATTGTTGTAGCTAATGGTGGGGGGGATGAGGTTTAAATGAGCCTCGGGTGTTGACTTGGGCTGAAGACAAGACAGCACCAGTCTACATATTTTTACTCTTTACATGTCTCACCTCTTGCAGCTGGTTGTTCATTGCAGCCTTTTCTTTTACATGAGAATCTGACTCATTTTGCAGTTTGGCTGTAAGTGCTTCTACTGTCCCTTCCAGTTTTTTGACAAGGGCATTTAATCTTGATTTTTCTCCATTCAATTCAGCCCTGATTTCTCTCACTCTTACTTGCCATCCTTGGGCTGCCTCTTGCTCTTCCGCAAGGGCCTTTTCTTTCTCAGCTAGCTGTTTCTTCAACTTCACCACAGGATCTTGTCTTCCCTGAAAAACATAAAACATACCATTCCTTAAATTTTTAACAATGAATTCCATTCAAATTTAAAAATTACTGAAGTAGTATTTTCTCTTTTCCCAAAAATGATTGATCGATAATAAGTTAGATACAGTTTCAAGGGTATTTCAAATTAATATAAATTTACAGCTATTTTAAATAACGTATATTTTATATTAATATATACGCGTACCTTATATTTATATTTTTGCCCTTTTGTTTTTTGTATTTGTGTATTTTTATATTTTATGTAGTATGTTAGCAATGTCGTTTACAATCAGATTATCTGTACCTTTACAAATATTTAAAGCTTTTTCTTAAATAATTGTTAAATACACGAGCTGTATGTAGTTCTTGTAGATTCTTATATAAACCAAGGCTAAATTGAAAATTATTGTAGTTGTAATATTGTATCGCTGCATGGAAATTGTTCGAATAGATTTTGGTATAAGTAAACATTGCCACCCATCCTTCAACAAACTGCGGTGGTATTGTGTAATGAATAATAAATAAAAATAATTGTCACAGTAGCCTTGTTAAGATACTTACTTCTGACCATTCAGCGCTCTCGACTCCAGACTCTTGCTGCTTGTTCAGCAATAGATCAATCAGTATTTGCAGATCTGAGCGAGACAATTCAGCTTTTCGTATCAGAGGTTCCAGGAGGGTGACGTTAACTCCACCAGATCCAGCTGAAATAAAAGATTAAGATATGAGATAGAAATCAACTATAAACTGTCAAAAACAAACAACTCAAAGATTTCTTCATGGAGCTACTTCAGATTTTAATCATATGGAAGGAATAAAACAAATGCTTTTCTCAAAATTCTACCAACATCTCACAACAGGAATAAACATAAGATGTATAATCAAAAATGAACTAACACATATGTTACATCAATCAACATCAATTCCTCAGAAGCTACCTTTTGGCATGGGTCATGGGGTGTTACTACGAATTTCTTGAACTACTCCTTTAGCTTGTTGTTAACTCAAATCATACACAGAAAGAATGATTTCTTAGAAAGACTTATCCTAGAGTCTGCTTAAGCTCATTGCCAGATGGACTAAAGTAGCAGAGGGTTTTTGATACCAATTATGTCCTAAACGAAACCATTTCAGGGTTAACAATATGGTACTTCTGAACTTGTAAAAAATTCATGGTAAACAAACTTTTACTAGACCACTAATTTAATATCCGAAAAAACATGACCTAGGTTTCGTAGCGTCGCTACATCATCAGGTCATCACCTGATGATGTAGCGACGCCTGATGATGTACTACGAAACCTAGGTCGTGTTTTTTCAGATATTAAATTAGTGGTCTAAAAGTTTGTTTACCATGAATTTTTTTACAATTATGTCCTCCCGTGAAGTACTTACTCAGTATTTATCAAGCAATTGCAGCCTAACTTCTAATCTTGTTTCTTTAGGATTTTCCAGCCTATATTTAAGAAAACTTTTGTAATGTTTGCTCCTTTAATTTAACTTATCTTTAAATAAAAAGCATTGCCTTTCTCTGTACTTTCTCGAGTTTGTGAGTTTTAAAGCTTGGAAACAACATTTTCCAGCAATTGAAAATTTCAAATCTTAAATAAATCTTTCGGTTGAATTTAACAAAAGATAAATTTTATTCTTCAATTCTGAATTTTTTACACTAATGAAAATGGCATTCTAATTGATTGATGGACATGCATTTGTGACTTATGGCTGATCAAGCTCACAGGTTACACACCTGCTATCCGAAGGAAATACGTAATGATGAACAATATCAGTAATGACTCCTGAAAATTAAATTTTGTGCCCTTCAATAAATTTATTTTCATGCTGAGCCACTGTTACCCTTTATGGAGGAAGTTCCCTTAAGCTCTCATGAACTTGACGGGAGTGCTTCATCAAGGCAACAGAAAAAACACACAACCGTTTGCGGATCGGAAAAATCCGATCAGCCGGGATTCAAACCCAGGACCTTGACATTTACATGTATATTAAGTTACTGTACTTGGATAAAATCAGATATTTCATTAAAAACCTATTTGTAGAGTGCCATCTTTAAATGCTGAGAAATTAAGTAAAAGCAGATGGATGAATAATGAAAAAATTACACAAGCAAGTAACTAATGAAGTCATTAGAAAATCATATCAATTTTATGATTAATTTTTCATCACAAGAGAGGGAAATTAATTAGACAAACGTTGTGTTTAAATGGTTTTCTGATATATTTCATTATGAATTGAAGGAATAGTAAGGAGAGCATGTTATGGAAGGCCTTAGAATAATTTCAGGTAAGATTTGGTATATTTTTAGCTAAGTAATTATGAGGAAAACTAAGAGATTGGTAAGCAACAGAGTGGCCATTAGGGACTCAACAAATCTAGTGAGATTCATTTATATGACTATGAACAATAACCTTTTATTGATGTCATACGTAATAAATTTCATCTAATTTATAGGTTTAGATATCCCATTCCAGTATTTCATGATGAGATTAATAATAGAACAGCGTAGTCTTAGCTGTACTCCTGTCTTTCTTAATAATACCTTTACAACGCCATTATTTATTTGTATACATGAATATTTTCCCCCTTCCATATTTGCATCTTTAGTAATCATGTTCATCATATTTTAATTGGACATATTTTTTGCATTTTAAATATCTGAATTTAATATTTATATTTTTAATAACACAGGTTAAATGGACGATGCTTAACAGTCTCAATTTTGCCTAATAAAGTCATCTATCTATAATTTACGAAATAGCAGTTTGGAACTATTTACATAATTCAACACTTAGGATAACTTTTGCATAGGACTAGTTCAACTATTTACCCTTGTAACAACAGTAATTCAATCGTTAGGGTTTAATCACAGCATGCAGTTACGCAATGGTCAAACAATTACGACAAATCCCCAGCAATCCCAACAGGAAGGAGCTAATACCCAGTTCCTCTTTAACCACAACGTAACGCAAGTGTGACCTTTTCCCACCGACGGGTGATACAATTCCCGGAATTTTCATTCAGTTTAACCGTGAGCTTCGGCGGAGGAAAAAATTGCGTCAGAAACACTTCGCGATGAGCGACTGCAAACCCCAATTGCGGCGAGTGAATTGAAACAGCGATAGTCCCAAACATGTTGCACATTTCGCTGGGAAACACTCTTAGCGTTCGGGGAAGAGCAGAGGGTATCAGCCGCCAAGTAAGGTCCGACGCCAGCGGCAACGGGTTCGAGAGGTTTATAAGGAACGTGACGGGGCGAAGGGTAAAGGGTCGGCCCATCGCACGGTAACTCGATGGCGAGTGGGGGTGGGGGCGTGGGGTGGGGGTAGAGGACGTGGGGTGGGGGGTAGGGTGAACGGCCGGTGCAAGGCTGAGCGCCCATCCACTGCCAAGGACGCCTGTGATAGCTCCGTGTCCGGCGGAGAACGTAGACACCATTCTCCGAGTTATATGGATCTGGTTTAAATCCCGTCCCTGTGGATACCTCTCCATTCCGAAGATCCCGTTCTACGTAGGTGATGCTCATTGCCATTTATACCGACACGAACGCTGTGACGTTCCCTCTCGTCGGGCTCGGTTATCCCGACGATTTTAACTAACACCGCACGTATTGGGTGACCTAAGAAAATTACACTTTTCCATTTGCGTGGACGCCACGAATAAAAGTGAAACTCGATGAATTACGTTTGAATTAAAACGTCGCGTCCCATTACGAAGCTGCCAAAACGATGAAAACATTGGCCGATCTTAAGTTTGGCTCGAATACAAGCGATTATCTTTAAGAAATTTACACGCAAGAGATTTAAACGCAAATCAACCAAACAAACTTCGGCATACTCTTGTGACAAACAACTAAAGGAAGTAGGAATATAATTGAAATGAAATATATAAATCTGTATTTTTTCGGGTTTCAAAGAGCTACAGCATGAAGCTCATCATGACAAGGCTTAATATTCTAACGGTAGAAATATTCCATGAATAGCCACCCACGCGTCTAGCAATAAAGAATTTATCTTCTGACATTTTTAGAACATCTGACCATAAGTGCACTAGATTCACATCATGACTAAGTTTTTTGACACTGGGACAAGTTTGTTGGTGAATATCATGATTGTAGAAAGTTAAGTTGTTTACCAACATTTTTTCCTCCGATGAAAAAAACTACGTACCACATCGAACGTCGATATAAACTATACTATACTTATTCCGACGGAATTCCAATTAGTGACGAGGGAAACACTACAGATATAAGAAAACGTATGGAATATAACAGCGGCACCACGCTAGAAATTGATTTTCTAAAGAAATGGCGTGCGTATGTGACACACAATAAAATCAGAATTCGACCAACTTTTGCCCAGAAGCATGTCGGTAGATATCTTCAAAGCAGAATATGTTAAACACTAATATTGGCTTGAGTTGCATTACTTGAAGAAACGAGGAAAGTAAAATGGAATTTCAATAAATATCTGATACTAACAAACTTTAAAAAATTGTAGTCGATAGGTATGCCAGTTGCCATATAAAAGCCGGGCATTAGTATCATCTACATAGTATCCGCCGAGTACCCTACGAATCAGAAAATAGATGACAATACCGAAAAAGATTAATTAAATAATCTGCGAGTGGAAAAAATATAAACGAGTTATTTTTGGCAACGTAATTTTTCTGAAACATATGTACGTGGTAAACCATGGTTTCTGCAACATACATGGTAAAAACTTTTTAAGAGTATTTTGCGAAAAGCATCAAAAATAACAAAATAGAATTAAGATTCTGTGATAAATAAATTCCATAAAGATTATCAATAGCATCATGAATTACTTCCATTGTCTCTTATACGGTTTACTTTCCTTTGCTAAAATATAGAAGTAGAAAGAGTAGTAAGAAATAAAGAATTAGAAGTAAGAAATAAAGAATTAGAAGTAAGAAATAAAGAATTAGAAGTAAGAAATAAAGAATTAGAAGTAAGAAATAAAGAAGTAGAAGTAAGAAATAAAGAAGTAGAAGTAAGAAATAAAGAAGTTAGTAAGGAATGAGTTCCAAGGATCTTTCTGAATTATATCGACCTAAATCATCAACCTCGTTTGAAAGAATTATAAAAATGTCCACATGATCGTACGTTTCAGCTTAAAAAAACTATTTCGAAGTAAGAATAAACTACTTCACTTACGATATAATGATAAGTGTCATCTAGCGGTGCGAACTATGTGAATTTAAATGGAATTGGACTTTCTCTAAACGTAAAATAAATAACAAATGTGCATACGAGAAGAATATATAAGATAAAAATATAAAAACACATTTTATAATTAACCAACATGACATAAAATTCATTAATATCATTACTCTTTCCAACACTTCAAATTCCTGCTATTATTTCTCTCAGGATAAAGCAACTCCATCACGGAATCGATCATGGGAAACAGAAAATAAATTTTAGTTACTCTTGCACATGATCACATCTTAGTTAATTTCTTCATTAAAACCACAAGGCAATTTAAAAATACAAATAGCTAATTTTATTCTCATTAGATGAGTGGAAAGACAACATTAATAGAGCCGCGTGGAAGCGTTATCGAATAGGTCAGCCCTAATTAAATTAAAACCAATGAGTCAACATTTCATGGATGTCGTCGCAACTGTCCTTGAACAAATTGCACTGGCCCAAATTCCTGCCACGGAGTAATTATCAATTAGCCATATTCATTAATTTAGATCACATGACAGTATTATTTATTCGTTAGTTTAATTATTTATAATCAGTAGTTTAGCTATCCATGAACTCTTCGGGAATCCTTCGCTATTTTCTAATACGACGCAGAGCCTTCTCTTAGGACAAATCGCTCTTACGTTACGATAAGATAAATTAATCTGATTAATTTAAAAGATCATTTTCCATTTCTAAAACACCTACAAAGTGAAAAGGTACAGTCGAACTTAAGGAACCGATTACTGTGTAAACAATTGTCGATGTTAGCTCTTTATTTATTTAATATTCACAGAATGGAGATACCAGCTATTCCTTATGGATTGATAAGTGACATTTTCTTAATAAACTGTGATGGAAGTACCTAAATGAAAATCAGGGAACTTTTGTATGCAACTAAGCTGTTTCGTCAAGGACGTTCATTTCTGAATCATTAAAAATAATCAAATTTTTCTGATACTCTCATTAGTCTCTTGGCAGGTTAATATCCCTTAAAATATCCTGCTAAGTACCCATCTGAAAACTTTTGTCTTTGGCTTCTCATCTTTTATCCTTCATCTCTTATACTAATACAATATCATAAGAAAGAATTCCATTAATTTCCTTACTAATCGAAACCCTTTGATTTCCTCACTATCTCCAAGACTTTCTCGATAGTTTTCCTATATACCCAAGCTGATATTATCATGCTACGCAAAACATAAGACAACACAAAATATAGAGAGATTCTTTAGATGTCACGTTACCAAAATACATAAAGAGTCCTGTAAATCGCATTCTTGTCTATGTAAGAACCCTGCAAGTCGCCTTTCGGCGTGTGGCCGAATTCTTCATTGCGTATTTAAATGAACACGTAATGAAAGCGACCACTTCCCTCTGCGTACCCATTACGAAGGAATATGAATCAATCAGCGCATATTTTAACGAACCACTGGAACGCAGATAAAAATATTGACATCACTCCGAAACCGCAAGAGGAATCCAGGGAGACACCGGATACGTCTGAATGGTACTCGAGATAAACATAATGAAATTCACTTAACTGCTTGTGGACGGTTTCCTTAGACCTACAACAAACATTTCTCAAGCGACGACGCTAGAGTTTCCAGATATATACGGCCTCGTATTTGAACAAATGAAGAAAGGTTACATGCAGGAATCGTGATTAAGAATGCAGGAAGTCGCCGAGTATTCTTCCTCGTTCAACAACATTTTAAACAATGGAAGTGTTGCCTGTGACAAATTTAGGGCTCGTTACATCGAATCTCAAACCGTATCAAACAGTTTATTAACCCTTTTGAGTCAACTTTACCCATAACTAGCGCTTCCTACTAATGTCCTCCAACTGTGCAAATTCGCAATATTAAGTTATACTTTGATAAATGAATTAAATCAATTAACGATAACTATAGCTCTCGATCTATCAGAAAACCCTGATGCTGAAATACCCTAAAACTTAAGAATTTTATCACATAACCACATGGAATTTTGAGTAAATTGACAGAAAATTAAAAAAGTGAGCTACGAATCAATCTCTAATTAAAAAACCTTAGCCTAAACAGAAGGTGTTATAATTATAATAGATGAACTCGAAGAAAATTTTCGTAGCCTAGTCAATTTTCTTTCCTTTCACCACAATCAAAATGATATCGCATCTTTCCTTAATTGAATTCACCAAAATTATGCAACAAAGGGAGCAGTCTTTCAAAACATCAAGAGTAACTACGAGGAAAATAGATAATACACCGCAAGCAATATCGGTCGGTGGACAATTCGCTATTAACGTTTGTTCTGATATCATCGGGAAACTACAGCAAAATAAAACAGTTAAAGTTCAAGCGAGATAACGTTTTGAACTACCAACGAAATATCTTTGGAGATTACGTAGCACAAATATTACTCCGGAGAGTTTACAGGAGCTCATGCATATCAGCGAATTCTTTCCACGACTACCATAAAGTGCTCGTCAAACACCCATTACTTCTAATTTCGATGACGTAATCGTCACATAGATACCTTACTACAAGAGCATGCAGCATATAATTTATGGTCTTGAACCTGAAGGTTGGTTGAATCCTCAACTTCCATAACTAGCTGCCAATAGTTCTGGATAAGGGGCGAGGCGATTAGGCAATATAGGGAGTGAGGAAGGTCGGTGTCTTCACCGAGCCAGAATATCATTAGTAGAAAATCTCCACGTAAGTACAGTACAATGACCTCATGAATGACCCTTTTCTAACATTCCATAAGGAGTGACCAAAATGGGGACTATTAGTGAGCATTATTCGCACTTCGTGTAGCTTCCTAACTATTAAATAAACATTACCGATACAAAAATTTTCCCTTACTTTTCACCAAAAGATAAAGCATACAAATACGAGATGTAGATGTATTTCAAAACACAGTTGAGCTAAAAATTATAATCCATATCCTAGGTACACCTCGAGTCATTATTATGCTAGCAATAAATAAGCATACGACTCTTGAAACATCGTAGAAACAAAAATGGAATCGGGTAATCGTATAAACAAGAATAGTTTCAAACTCAAAGAGAGCACAATAACAATCCTCTACAAAGTTCTCTAAGGTATCACTGTCTTTAAATTAGATTTTTCACGTGGCTGGAGAAGAAGATCCTTACGTAAAAACCCACTAAATGATTTTTTAAACATTCTTAAAGCGTTCTCATTCTTAAAAGCATTCTCGAAGCCCCTCGAATGCGCCTCCAAGATTTCTCCGAGGAGAAAAAAATCACATCGAAGAGAAAGAATCTCTCCAAGCCAAAAAGCGGCAACGATTAACAAATGCATAACATCGGACCAAAATGTTTTACAAGCCCATTCCAATCGATAACACCGTCTGAAAAATTCAGAAAAGCAAACTTTCTCTAGTAAAACCAGTATACACGGCGTTCAACATCTTATAAGATTAAACGAATCCGCAACTTTAGCCAACAAGTCTCAACCATAAGTCACTTCTCGAAGGAGTCTCACCACGCAGCATTTTCGCCTATCCCTTCACCTCCTTTTTCGGGATCGCCCGCAGAATTCATTCCGCTACCTGGTCATTTCTTTTCGCAAAGCGCACCATAGCTCACGGCTATTTTAACGCCCTTGCCCTTTTAATTGGAACTTACCCGCCCCTCTGCATTCTCACCCATTTCTCTCGATACCTACTACAATTCTCTAGGGCATTAAAGTCACGCGACCGCACTGTTGACTCCCTCGGAAAATTTTCCGAAGGCGCATCCCAGCGGCGAATGCATTTCTATACAGTATGAAACATACGCATAACCATGTCACTCAGAGCAACTTAAGATTAAAACCACCCATTTCAGGAATATAAAACGATACTGACTTCTAATCGAATTCGTAGGTTATAAGAATTTTCGAAGTCGGCTGAGAATACAGCGCATTCCAGCTCATATAATCTATGAGATGAGGGAAACTTCTGTTCGAATTCGTAGATTATTATACTTTTTTCTAGAATGCAGGAATGAACTTCTGATAACGCCTGTAAATTCTAAAGGTAAACATGATTCTTCTTAGTAATAATCATCGGCTGAATATATAACAAGCTTTCCCAGTCAAATTAATTTATTAGATAAGATGAGAGAAATTTCAAATAGAATTCGCAGATTTTGAGTCTTTTCTAGAATGAAAAAACTTCAGGCAACGCTTGTTAAAATTTTATAAAATATATATATTAAAAAGTATAACAAACTCTATATTTTAATCATAGATAAAAGTCGAACATATTACGTTCTTTTCAAATCAATTATATTTTCGACCACGGGGTCATATTTAAATATAAAAACACCCCAATTTCATTATAAAAAGCGCGGTCTAGAAGAACGACCATTTACAAAAAAACTGTACCCATAAATGGATGACATACCGCGAGAAATCTTACAATTCGAGTATCGTACAGTGCTGTGATCATCATCTGTAACATCAAATGTTACTGATCATCACCTTCCGAGATAAGGTTAGATATCGTTATCGCTGACCTAATTACCTTCACGCCTTGAATAAAAAATCGATTAACAATGACTGTGAGGGAGAACGGGGCGAGGAAACTCGAAGGCAATTTTCGAAGAAAATTCAAATAGTTTGGGAGTTGAAACAAATGAACTGATACTAACCGACTATGATTTCGGTTTCACTAGCATTCAGGAGAGAGCGTTTATTAATAAATTTGGAATCGATTCTGAACCAATAAGAAATTGGTTGCAAGCCTTTCATTTCAACCCAGTAGATGTCGGATAGTCAACAGTTTTAGAGGTCTAAGAAAAGCCTTTGAAATAGTACCACTGGCTTAATTTCTATTCAATGAATTTTCTAATTACTTTGATCAGTGGACATCGTATCTCATATTCTGCAAGCCAGGAACTTCCCGATGCTGCAGAAAAGAGATAGAACTTGGAGGAAGCACACAAATTCATCGAAAACGAATTCTTCGAAAGCAAATGCATCGAAACGATCAATTTTCCAAAATAGCTCACTTTAACTAATCTGAAGTTATCCAAAATTTGCATTTAAAGAACTTATTCGGATTTAAATGTACTCAGTAAAATGGGTCTGTCAGAACTAATTTCGAAGAATTCATCGTTGTATTGATTGGAATTTATCGTTGGCAGAATTTGCCTGTAACCAAATTTGGGTCTACTTGCGTACGTCATAGTTTCTTTTAAATTTTCCCGTCTTCCTCTCGTCGAACCAAATAGCATATTGAAGTCGATAAATGCTCGTAGGCTAACGTATTTAATTTAAATATAGGCAAAATGTATTGGAACCAAATTAGACACGGAATATCAGTTTATATCGTGATGTAATGACGAAAATCACGGAAGAACACTTGAAAATTCAACCTAATCTTGCCCACAAAAAAAAACGATCGAAGTTTTCGATTGAAGCACACTTTCGTCAGAACTAAGTGCAGGATACGATGTAAGAGGAACCGGAAGGCCGTTCAGGAACGTCCCGTTAAAGGTTAAGCTCCGAAAAAACTTATCAGCGGAAGTGATTATTAACGAGGAGTGAGAAGGAGATATTTCCATTATTTTACGACCTGCGCAGGTAACGAAATGCGATAAATTCGATGTCCGGAAAGAAGTGGCCATGCTGTCCAATTCTTCAGCGGCGGTGTCACAACTTCCGGCGAAATCGTGGGATTTTAATCGAAGGACAAATATTTTCGCCCGAACAACCGTAAGAGAGAGAAAAGCCGCTGTGTGAGTGCGTCCCGAATGCGAACAACGCGCATTTCCAACGAGAAAGGCGTTTTTCTCATGGGATGCGCTCGCGAAAGTTTTTGAAGGCATCCGACGAGGCTTTCTGAAGGAGAGAACAATCGCTTCCCAGCGTAAGTGGCGAATGTAGCTATTTAAACAGAGCATTCTAACGAGATCAAACTATTGCCGGCATTTCTTTTACGATGGTGTACCTAAAAATTCTCCCTGGGAACAAAGGCGCTGAATAACGATATCGTTACCGGATCTAGCAACTTTTTCCTCCTTTTAGCGTCTATTTTCCGTTACGGTGACATATTGCACTCTATTTATCTTACTCTATTTTGTCACAGTATACAGTTCCTACGCATCGAATTCGATATAATAATAACTCAAAATAGACTATTTAGTTCATTAAGACTCATGATTAATACTACATATTTAATTCAAACAATATACATTATAATAATAAACGACTTTATTCAAAGTCAAGATTGATACTAATATTTCCGCTTACGTGATCCCAATGATTTCAATATAGAAGGATCTTTTAGAGATAAGACAAAAGGAAAGGCAATAAGAGTGAAATATTTTAGGGGTTTACTTAAAAGTGGTACCTTGGTTAACGACGGCCTTAGTTAACGACGGACTTGGTTAACGAGTTGCTGTAACCAAAAAATATCTTGGGTAACGACGTAGGATTTGGCTTACGACGCCTCGTCGATTGGTCTTTCCGGAGTTTCACGTGTTTCAGCACGTCTAATTATAATCACTATATTATAAACTAATATTTGGTGAAAGTTGCGATGTTACATCATAAAAACATACTGAATAGCAGCTAGCGGAGAATATTAACCCGTGGAAGGCACACCTCCTTCCAGCACTTTAGGAAGGCACACTAGTGCGAATTTGGCTTTTCCAACTTTGAACGCGTATAGCTATTTTGTTTATTTAGATACAGTAAAAATTGCAGCGCATTTTAGACGCGCAATTTAATTGTGCTTTTAGATGTATCATTAATTTTTTAACAAAATTTTATTTTGTTAATGAAATTTTGCAATTTGTAAGTCGCCGTTTTCCAAAAATCACTTTTTTTATTTTTACATAACTTTTATAAACAATCTTCCTAACTGCTAAAAGTTATTGAAATTCTTAGCTAAAGAGTTATTGTTTTGAATAATTCAATTCATTATTTAATTGGTAAATAATAAATATTTTTAAAAGCTGTCTGAACATGCAGTAATTCTGGTATCTGAAAATGAACAAATATAGATTAGGTACCAAGAACTTTTATTGTCTTACAAATTTACATGTAAATGATTTTGTTCAACAATAACTCTTTAGCTAAGAATTTCAATAAATTTCAGCAGTTAGGAAGATTGTATATAAAAGTTATGTAAAAATAAAAAAAGTGATTTTTGGAAAACGGCGACTTACAAATTGCAAAATTTCATTAACAAAATAAAATTTTGTTAAAAAATTAATGATACATCTAAAAGCACAATTAAATTTCGCGTCTAAAATGCGGTGCAATTTTTACTGTATCTAAATAAACAAAATAGTTATACGCGTTCAAAGTTGGAAAAGTCAAATTCGCACTAGTGTGCCTTCCTAAAGTGCTGGAAGGAGGTGTGCCTTCCACGGGTTAAAAATAGTTCAATGCTAAATTGTAGGTAATTCACATTGGCACATGTTGTCTCACCGGAGTTAAATCGGTAAATATTATAATTTTTGCTTCCAATAACTGGGGTGCGTCCTCGACGCCGGGAAATACGGTAATCCATTACCATTATTATACATGTGGAAAATCGCGCCTTGGATAACGACGGTTTTGGTTAACGACGAATATCCTGGAACGGATTAGCGTCGTTAACCAAGGTACCACTGTATAAGACAGCAAAAAAGTTCCCACAGGAAAACACTCAAGAGAAGGGGGACGTAAAAAACCTGCGAAATTTACTATTATAGTTGTAACTAAAATTTCGCATTAAAAAACCCCATATAAGGAATTATGCGACTAAGTAATTGAAAGGCTATTTATATTTAATCTTCTATTTTTAGAGATAGTTTATCTGAGTTTAGCCACTTTTAAGATACTTTCCAGAGTATTTTTAACGTTATTTAATAAAATAAGTTGTCATCGTTACCTATGATGTTCAAGGTCATTCCTTTTCGGGATGTT
This sequence comes from Sympetrum striolatum, assembly GCA_947579665.1. Taxonomy (NCBI): domain Eukaryota; kingdom Metazoa; phylum Arthropoda; class Insecta; order Odonata; family Libellulidae; genus Sympetrum; species Sympetrum striolatum. Next base: position 50,933,596 of record OX388351.1, on the reverse strand, counting down.
CCTTCGAAGACTATCGCATATGTATAGTTCAAAATTCATATTGAGGAAATACTAACAAGGAAATGCATATGAGACAAGCAAAAGTCTGGAACCTAAGCAACAAAGATAGCAGCACAAGTTGGATTTATTTCCATAATAAAAACTCAATCAAAGCAACAACCGTACGCTATTAGCCATTCGGATAAGCCATCGCATATTCAAAGCTGAGAACCGGCGTACACCAATTGTAAAATTGATTGAATTCTTTCCGCGTGTATATAGGTCAACTTTTCTCCGCAGCTCTCTGTACTTTCATCCGTCATACATCAACGTTCGTCTACCTCTTCAGAGATTTTATTAGCCTGTTGGCGATACGCGGAGGCTGCGAGGGAATTAAAACGTAATCCTCGGAAGATACAGCAATGCGATAAGCTTCTTTCTAATAACCTAACGCATTGAATTACCTCAAACTATGATATTTCAACAAATTAACAAATTTAGTTCCTTCAAATTGAGAATATTTACGTAAGATACAGAAATCTGAATCGACTCGTCACGAAAGTCGACGTGGAAGCTAGTTGGTTCCTCATACCCATCAACAATAGATAACAAAAGCGTTGAGCGAGGGATTGAAGCATACTAAGCAAGATGAGGAATGAGGAAGATTTCCACATCTTTTTCACTGACCCCGAATGCTACAATCAGAAAAATTATGGATTTAAAGTTTTTTGTACAGTCTGTAAAATCATCAACCCGAAGGCAGGTTGTATCTTCAACTCCTCCAACGACTACCAGATGGTTTTAAGAGATATTTGCTTTCGTAACTGAGCCAGAATATTAAACGAGATACGGAGTTCTGGTAGATATAAAACAAAGATACAATGAATTACATTGCATTCGGTAAGGAGTGAGCAAGACGTACGCCATTATTCAGCGTAAATCAAACCTCAGAATTTTTAATGTTATTACTATTTGATCACCCTTTATTAGGCTAGGTTTCACCTAACCATGTTAGTCATTTGTACATATTTATTTATAACATAAAATGTACAAAATATGATCAAAAAGGAAAAGATTCGGCTAGACACAGCCACGAACCAGACAGACAAAGCAAAAAGACAATTTCCTCCATCCTGTACCTCATCGACAAATTAAAACATCCCACTGAACAATAACACGCTGACGAAACTACATTCCGTAACGATATCCGACGGAGTTTCGCAATTCCGCAGAACCCCCGGGGAAACCGGTCAAACACGCCGTCATCTAATATTCGCGGAAATATTAACATACGGATTCTCGCAAAAATAAAAGTCGCCTCGTGCCACGTCCTTGCCACGACGCTTATTGACCTTCAACGTCGTCCCGATTGTTCCATCGGGAACCTATAAACGCCCTCGGAGTGGAACCTACGCGAAAAAATCGGATCTCTCCGACGAACGCGTGAAGTGTGCCGAGAAGGAAACGCGGACCGCCGGCGCCACAAAAGAGAAACACCGGAAAACTTTAATTGTACATCCAACGTCATGAAGAGCATTGCTTACGGCCTCGAGTATTGCTTTTAAGAAAATGGCGCGAGCTGTTGAGACTTCCATGTATATCTTGTGCCAGGTTACTTCAATCAAAATGATAGAAGAAACTTCAATGTGTTAGTTCCTGTTATGTTTAATGAACTACCAACAGAACTGAAAAACTTGTAAACGATTTCAGAGGTGAAATGTATATAACTGTAAGATTGTAATTAAATAAGTCAAGATATGAGAATGGATCCCTTTTATGTTATGTATGTTCTTTAATATGTTTATTTTTATGTTCTGTTTAATAACTTTCCCTTTGATCCATTAATGTAATGCATTTATTATTGTCTTATTATCGATATGTCGTCCTCTTTTAGTAAGGTACCTGTTTAAAAGTCTCTGACTTAGCAAGGCCTGAAAGTTTGTTTCTTATAATTGGTATATTGTCTATTAAATTTTACCACTTTTATGGCTATGTTTCCTACCTCTTTACATGTAAAAATATAAAATATTGTGTTTCACAAATTTTAATTAAAAATAATGAATATTATGGCAACCAATACATCAAAAGCCGATTTAGATAGAATAGAAAACCGAAATCAATCAGTTAATGAGAAGTATTCTGATACTCCAAACAAAGATAATAAAAGAGCTAGAACATTGTCCCGGTAAATTCCTGGTTGTGTCCCGACTGTTTCAGATTTTTCGTACTTGAACTAGTTAATGTCCCGGTTTCTCTCAACCGGTCTCTGGACACCCTACCGGTAAACAATACACGGGACCATATAAAACACGTGACCTCATGACGTTGAATGGACGGTGGCGAGACGGGAAAGGGGTTTTCGGAATTCCATTCGTATGAAATTTACCGAACGACAAAGGGGGGGGAGCGGTAACGTGGGAGGGCGGAAATCGTCTGGTACCGGTGCCTACGTGTCCGACTTCATGCAATCGAGGATTTTTAAACCGGATTTAAAAGGATACACCGTGGCGGTCTTGGAACACATACGCATGCATCCAATCTCTCCTCTGTAACAGCAGAATCTCGTAACACTTTCTTTTTCCGTTCCATTCTTTAATCTCTGCGAGGACGATGTGTATCGTATGAATATCCTTACGCCCACGCTCCCAATTCACACGCAAATGTACACCTATGCGAATGCCAGTATAACCTAGCTTAGGGATGGAAACAGGGCCCAGACACTTGCAATGGATACTCGCCGGGTTATGAGATAAGAATATTAAACATGAGGCAAGGGGATAAAGTATCTTTGCACATAAGGTCGTGCACCCAGGAAAATCCCAAGTGAAAACGGACCTGGAAAAGGTCTGGGGGGCCGGGAATCGAACCCGGGATCTTCCTCTAACCGTGAGGCTGCTTCAAACATCGAAACTACCCGGTAAGATATTTTTAAGCGTTTTGGGAACCAGTCTTGCCCTTGCACACTAAGTTACCTAATAGTTGAATAATATGCTTACTAATACTGAGCATACAACCCTTGCTACAGCCTCGGAGATTAACAACGTTCTACCAGTAAACAACCACAAACAACAAACAATAATCATTATTTGTGACAGTTACACAATTAAAATTCTTAAGCACTGACTTTATCTACAGCGAAGGCAATGATACCGGGAAATTCCTAGATTACAAGACAAATTATCTTAACAAGATATGGAGATAAATAAAGATATCCATATTAACATTCAAGCACTTCTGAAGGAGGAAAAATTAGCATTTTCCGTTTCAGAAGAAAAGCATGCATTTAATAAAAAATATACACGGAGAAATATGCCACGTATGTATTGTACGACAAAAAAGTTCAGGATGAAATAAATTAGAGTACATTTAAAATATTTTTACTGTTTCTGACAGTTCTAATCAATTGGATACCGTGTCATTGAGAGGTTTTCTTAAGTTAATTAATTTCGTTATGTAGAATACATACATACGAAATTGGTACTCCGAAAGTAGTTCCTATTCTGTATGAATCAAGCAATAGTAACAATTTCTGATAGGAATCAAGCTATAGTAGAGCATTGGAGTCAGAAATCAAAATTTAAACTCATTTTTTCGCAATGCCTACCCGCTGGAAAAATATTCGTTTGAGCCACGCTTCAGAAACTGCATTCCCTTCTGGACCTCGTTAATTACCTCCTTGCGTGGTTATACAGGGCTCCAAACGCGAAAAGTTTAAATGTCAGACGTGATATTCCGAAAGGTCGGAGAGGAAGGCACTTTGCATAGTGACGGCGAGGTACCTAGAACTGAAACTCATGCCGATTCACATGCGCCGTTGAGATTCTGAGCTCGCTTTCGACGGCTTTAACTCACTACTATTTAACCTCATGAGTTTCGCGAGCCCTTCGAATAGCGAATGCAGGAGGAAGGGATTTCGCCTAACGCAAGTTGAATAGCAATCCCCGCGCTGACAAAACACAGATGAAGTTTTAAAAACATTGGTAAATAGAGTCGCGGGGTTTACGTGAGGCTAATTCAATTCTAGACACATTGGAGAGCAGTTATGAACGATAAATGGAAGACAGACATGCGAAGAATATAAACTCGCGGTATCAATGACGGTATTTCACACGCGAGGCGTTAACGTGGTGACAAAACATCTAGAAGTCCAGTTAGTAAAACGATCGACAAAATATCAACTGCGGCTCGTAAGGTGATAAATATTAAGCACATGAACGGCTTTGTATTCTCAGAATCGTTGCTAATGGCTTTGGTGTTAGCGGCTTAGTTCTTATCATGTTGTGACTGCACAATTATTATTCACGATTACGTAATGCCTACCCCTGGGTACCAAAAATGCTGCATTTTAAAACAAAAATGTACCCAATGGAACAGAATATTTTAAAGAATTCTGTAACATCAGTTTACTTGGAATCCGAAATAAATCAGAATGGTAAACAATTTAATAAAATGGACATTTAGAGGAGAAAAATTAAAAATGTTGATTCAAAGGCCACGAAAAGATAGGAAAATATTAGATATTAGGGTAAATCAGTGGCGCAGCGAGGGGGTGGGGGGGTTTAGGGGTTCAAACCTCCCCCAAGAGTCAAGGTCTATGACAAGCACTGTCCTTTTTTTCTGCTGAAATATAGAAGAGCTGGACAGTACAAAACCCCAATAATCACGCAAGTCTTACAGATACAAAGCTAGACATATGTCTGCTAGATAAATTCAGCGAAAGCTTCGCATATCCGAAAATATAGGTCCGACTATAGCTAAGGTGATGTTTTCGGTAGTAGAGCAGGCCTAGAGGCGACATCGATATCAATGGGAAGCTATGATACGAGTTTTTCGCACACAATGTTCAACTTCTTAGCGCTATCCTTTGGTTAGATATTTCACACCATAAGATAAAATTCCCATGAGAAAAATTCGAAAGTGCTGATTTGTTAACTCCACGAAAAAATACAAGGGAAACTTCGAGAAGTAATTCGAAACTTGCACCCTGATAACAGAGATTAAGATTACGTTTATGAGACAAACAGATTGATAAAACGCTCAGTTAGATCTTTTGCATGAGACTGTTTTGAGGGTATGAATGCAAAGCTAGGCTCGTGAGTAGTGCTTTTGAGAAATTCACAGTTAAAAGTTCGAAGGAGAGTTAAGTTTGGATTCCATATGGTACAGATGTACATCCGAAAATTCTTTTCACAGTCCGCTATATTAGCTGTAATAGCTCGAGGCCGCTATCGGAAAAGGCGTACGTTAATGGCTATGTGTTTTTTTGTGAAATAACCATTATTAGATGCATAAATTAGGATTGTCTTATATAAACAAATATAAACAATAATAACTTAAAAGCAGAAGGATAATACTTCGTATTTTTCCAGACTGAAGATGTAAGTTCGCTAATGAAACCGGTCACCTATTAAAATATGTAGTGGAAAAATTCGAAGTATTATCAGTCTGCTTTTAATTGCTCTCCATCAAGATACCCCTTCCAATATCCAATAATTTACTTCTTTAGCTACAGCAGTACTATGGCAGGGGAAAATGTTAGAGGCCCTTCTTCTATAGCTAAGATTTCCCATGGGGCTACAAAATCTTACAATATTCCTTAAGGAATAAAAAAACATTATTCCTATCTCTAGGGGTACGGCTGGAGATAATACCTTTACAGCACACACAATCCTTAGTTTTGGTCAAATATTATTTATAAAATAAGAACGCAGGAATAAAATATAATTTTACTTCAATTGTGGATTCTCATTTAAAGAAAAATACATTACAAAATTATGATAAATATAGGAAAAGTTGACTACGATATTACTAACAACATAAAGAGCTTACGGAGCCAAAGTGCGCCGCGGCACACCGATAGAGAAGTGATGTCGGCTATGACTAAATAATTCCTACCAATTTCATACTAATCAGAAATTTAGCAAAGATTCACATTCGTAAAAAATGTTGATCCCAAAATGTAAGATTAAGTATTCACAGACTATTTTTGTCACATGAATATCATAAACAACTAAAAAAGAACTCGATACATATTTATTTCACTTCCAAATTTTATCAATAATCATTCTTTTCACACGCCAACTATCCTGAAAAATCTAAAAAATTCCCCAATCGAACGAACTGATAAAAACTAGGAAATCATCAAGCACTTGAGAAGTGGAATTGAACATTTCTCATTCAGATGAATTTTGATAAAGCTGTGCGATTACCTCATTGGGAATTCAGGGCCGCATTTCTGCAACGCTTATCGAATAAATCTTTATCGATGCGTGAGAGGAAAGAAACTGTACCGATAAGCTTTATCAATGCATAACATCTGAGGAGGAAATTTAGACATTTTGATCAATTTTTAAAGGCTGCTCCATACAGATCTTTCATTGGAGGATGGCTTTACAAGGAGTGGTGATTAAGAAGAAAAGTGTATTTTAAGTAAGAATTTTGAGGTGAAGACAAAGTGTTGTGACGCAAAGGATATTAAAAATGAAAGCGATGAAAAAAAATTCGGTATGAAATTCCAGAAAATGGATTTTCTTTTACTGGATGCAATTGAAAGAATGGGGTACGAGAGCGTAGGAGGAATTGCATTACAGGCACCATCCAAATGGAAGGAAAAATTGGAAAATGTCATAAAATATGAGATAATATTGAGGCATAGATTGAAATGCGATTGGAAGACCTGCTTGAAAAGGCAAATAACAAAATCATTGTCAGTAACACGAGTTGATGCGAGGGTTTTACAAAGCGAGTGTCTGTAATCTACGCAACGAACACTTACTTTCATTTTAAATTGTACCAATTTTCGATCGGTACTTATTTGATGATTTCAAAACTTAGAAAGCGAAGGCTGCATCGCACTGAAAATCACGCCTAGTGATCATTATAGAGAAATTCGTGATTCTTTCGATTCAATCTTGCGTGGCTCTGAGGCTTCGAAATAAGTGAGCATGCATTTCTACGTGCCAACCAAGCGCTATTAGTTCATCGATGGTGGCGAGATGTTGATTTATCCGGCGATTACTTGTCGTTATTTACTGAATTAGCATAAATGGCTTTCGGGCCTTAAGTATTAAGTTCTCCAGTGGAAAAAGTATACCGTAGTCGTAAATAGGCTTAAAATTATTGACCCTTTTTCCCATGTGCAGAGATAGTTTACAGATTTTATTTATAATAAATACTCAAAAATTTTACCTACTGATGCCTATAATTGTTATTTTATTGGCATCCATTTTTATTTTGATATTTACCAGAAGTAACTGCATTTGTGATAAAATTTGGTTCCTCGGCTTACATTCGGGTCGGCTTGTACTCGAGTATATACGGTACATACATTCAGAGAATACTTACGACTGGCGACAACATGAACCAAATTAATTACGCTACCCTTGAAGGGGCAGATCAAGGATTTCTCCGACCTGGATCTCCCTGAAAGCGACACCGTCATCTTCCGCGAGGCCATCAATGAGGAATTTTCGGTCCGCCGAAAGGCAAAACAAAACGAAAGGAGGTTCTCATGAGGGGCATGCATCCGAGGAGTGTAGCATTACCGAGAGGGAAACTGGAGGTGCGGGAAGCCAAGCGTGGAGGGTGCACGCTCTCAGATGTCGAGACCATTCCCCAGTTATTCTCCGCCTCCCGACCAGAACGGCCATCCCCCCCAAGGAGAAAGCCCACCTCGAGGATCGCAACGATTTTGCAATCCCCTACGTGGCCGAAACACTCATCGGAACCGAATCGACGACTTAAAACTGATTTTTCCAAACTTAATGCAGCCGACACTGCCACCCTCTGATGGCCACCTGACTTATCTCTAATGCAGTGTATTAAATCCCCATTGACAAGTGTTGCATCAGTGGTTTAAAAAATTACGGGCGATCCCACGGATAATCGAACAGAAATTGACGCCTATTTTTGAGAGCTTTGACATTTTCCATACTTGCGTACATCTTTCAGAAACACACAACGGATAATGAAATCTCAGCTCTATGAAATTTTTTTGCGAAGTAATTAATGTGTAAAGTTCCCAAATTTTCAATGGATCATTTTAAAGACTAATAACTTTCGAATGAAATATGCTAATAATCTTGTTCTTTCATTTTTCGAAAGAAATTTAAAGCGTTTTGTGAAAATTTTTAAGAAAGTTCCACGACCCCCACTCTTTGTAGGTGTAAGCCCCTGCTTATATTAACAAAAACCCACTGGTAACTTATTTTTGTCATCGATGCAAATAACACATATTACCATGTACTGTAAATATTCTATTGAAAACATTCCGGTTTAGGAAAGTAAAGAAACATCAATCCTGCCCTTCCAAAACCGGGACTTGTAGATAATGGGGGAGGACTTAGCTTACAGTATACTCTACAAATACGCTAAGATACGAAATACCGCTCGAAAATAATACCACAAGCCTTAAATAAATTAATTGCGGTGACGCGAGCGCTTTAAGGCCGTTCAATAGGTCGAAATTAGTGGATAATTAAGCTGCGGACGCCGATGACCGGAATTCGAATTAGAGATGCACAGGAAGTCGGACGAGAAGCGCAAGGTCAGTGGAGGAATTCCGATCGCAAAAAAAACTATTTACCAGACGGTGAGAAAAGCTGGCTAAAGTGCAACATCGCGCGGAACTTTCGTTGAAAAAGTGAATTCCGGAAGAGCGTTGAAAAAGGCCGGTGCGTCTGCACTTTCGGAATCTAAAAGTGTATCAATTTACGCAACATTCCTAGGCGGCGAGCGCTAGACTTGCCGCGACGGCGTATCGGAAGCGTTTCTGCGACAGACGAGTGGATTTTTCGCAACGTAAACAGCAGCGAAAGTAAACAAAATTACAGTTAAAAAGAGTCCTCGAGCGGCGCTCCACGTGGCTGATTCGCGTGGCGACGGCTAACCAGAAGGCGGAAAGGGGGAGGAAGGGGATGCGTGAAAACTGAATGGGGAGATGATGGCCCTGAAGCCGCCGAGGAAGGCCTTAGTGCAGAAATTTAGAACGCCGCTGGAGTTATAACGGAATATGAAGATCGGGACAGAGTGGAGGAAACTGAGACGAGAATACGCTCCCGGACATAACCCCACAAGACAGAACCTCACACGACAGAGCCACACAGGCAAAAATACCCACACGACAAAACCAGATTGATAAAATTGATAAAACCCCACAGACATAAATGTGCACGAGGTTGAATTCTCGCATGGTGAAATACGAACAATTCTTTAAAAAACTGCAAATTAAGAAGTATAATGCTGTCTTTACTAATTTAAGTATTAATGAAATTTTGTTCTAATATCATAGCATTACTTTCTGCGTCATTATTTTATTACTTGTCAACTGTATTATTATAATTGCTTTAACGTCTGTCAGTACAGCTAATTACTTTCTCTTGCATAATAAATTAAATCTCGAGTGAATAAATCATAATTATTTTATTTAACACGATTGAGAGACCCTACATCAAATGTTATAAAAATTTAACAATACAAAATAAACATTAAAATAATAAGAACAATAAAAATAAATAAGGATAAAGCAAGGACAAAGAATAAAAATAATAAGAAATAAGGCACCGAGTAAAATGGCGAAAAGTCAAAAATTATAAAATAGTGGACGATTGGATAAATTTTCTTCGTATAGCAAAGTCACCAAAAAAGTCTGAGTTTATAAGGGAAATAAATTTGTTGATTGGGTATGAGAAATACGTCATACCGAAGAAGGACGGTCTTCTTGTATGATAAACGAATTATTTAACATATTAGCCAACTAAATATTAATATTGTTAATTTAGAATTAATTATTAACATCATTCCCAAAATATCGAAGAAAACAATTATTATATTCGTAAAATGTTTATGTCATGTATAAGACATCGCACCATTACCGTACATCACAATCGCTTTTTTTTACAATTCGGGGTTGGGTTGAGGAAGCGATTCTACAATGTGGGCTTTTGTCGCGTGGGCATTTATGTCCATGGAGTTCTAACGTGTGCGGTTTTGTGGGGTTATGTCACGGAACCACGGGAGTGCCTTGAAATAAACAGACGGCGAAGGAAGTTAGACGCGTAACTTCCATTTCCTCACAAGTACAACGATAGGGGTGTTTACTACCTTTCCAAGGAAATAAAAATAGGATGACGCAGAAGAAAATTCCATGTGACGAAGTAAATGCCTGAATAGGGAGCGATAAGGTTTCGCTAGATATAATTCAAATGACGAATACCTCAAGAATTCGACGAATCATTCAAATGCACCGGCGGCGATAATAAAACCCAAGTAATATCCTTACGCTTCAAGAAATGCGTCCATATCGAAGAATGTTTGTCGTATCATACACAGAATGATAAATGATTCTCTTATAAAAATCGCAAATTCAAACAACCCAACTCAATGTGGAGGTTCATGCTCTTCAAGTTTGTAGATGTTGCATGATATGAAGATATCTTAAAGGAGTGCAAACATAATGAAAAATGATAAGCATATTTAATTAAAATTCATTCAATTCATCACCAGTTGATTTCTAAGACACGTTTACAGTCAAAATACAGTAAACACTTCCTGGCCATAGAGACGAAAAATGCTCGAACTGAAAATTTCAAAGGGAATCTCATATTATATTTTACTTGGATAAAATTGCAATACATAGACCTTTAAACACATTTTTAGGGAGATTTGGGTTACAAAAAAGGCACAATAGTACTAAAGGGAAAAATGTCGAAACTTTAACTTGACTTACTGATCGCAAATGCTCCATATCATCAAAAGTGGTTAATACAGGTCCTAGAGGAACTTCGAAAAATGAAGCTGCATATTTTGAAAATAGTCCCCAAATGTTACGTCCAAAAACAATCTCTTCACACGATCTTTCAAACAGATTCCTAATTTGTCGTCCATCTTTGGAAATAGGGGTCAACGAGATTAAATTAATTGGCGAACGGTATTCTACACGAGCCAGCGAAGCGGTAGAACAGTTCGGCAGACTTGAATCATATCCTCGTAAATTGTTCCCTGGCCATTTTCCGAAGGAATTGACAGGCGAAGCTAAAAATAGAATAATCTGGCGAGTTTTTAACTCCGAATTCGAAACGCCGAGTAATTAGAATGACTGTAATGAGAATGGAGGTCACCCCCACCACCTGTTTCGTGGATTTCGACACAGTTTGGCGGGGAAAGCCTTCTATAATGGGGACCACAAAAGGTCCGGAAATGCATCGAATATTTAACACCTTTATCCTTGAGGGATAAGACCTATGCAACTTCTTCGTGATTATTTTAGCATGATCTTTACTAAATAACTTTATTTTTTATGTAAATAATATACTTTCTGTGATTAAAATAAAAATCTTCTGTATTTGGTAGAAAAATAACGCTCCCAAAAATGCAATCCACGTTACTCTACAGTTCAATTGATACTATAGTTCTGAAATATAAAAAAGGAAAAGATCAAGGCCAAATTTCAGGCCGAACATTTTGAGAATAATATTTTAGTGAACAAAATCTTTGCGTAGGCACTAAATTCAAGGCAAAAGCGAAAGAAACCGAGAATTAGGAATTTCTTTAATCCTACTCCATAGATAGAATAAGCCAGTTTTAATCATATCTATGCTCTCCAGGATGCGATATAACAGTCATAAAAATGAGATGCATAATAAACCTGAACAAAAATTAGGAAAATATTTTTTTAAATTATAGCTAATCCTGTGACTGCTCAAACGAAGTAAATTCAAATAACCAATGAACAAAAAAATGTTGACAAGGCTACGTAGGCATAGAATGCTTTCGTTATCGTATATCAGGCTAGATTTAAGTATTACAAAACACTTTCTTGATTTACATGAGTAAATTATAAACGTATTAATCCCTATCAACGAAAAACGTTGATATTCTTTTCAAGCACCATCGACTTCAGAAGAGTAAGTGTCCAAAGAAGATCAGCCGAAAGAGATTCATGTAAAAATCGTAAGAAAAATAGTCTAAGTTTGCCTTTAAGCCTTGTCTTGTAAATACCAAGCTGTACAATTTCACCTAAATCTGTAATATACGCCATTTCCTTAACATTAACCTTGTTATCGGGCTCAGCCAAACCTGGTGAGAGAAGAATTTGGTATATTCCCATTCTTTTTCAACGTCGAGATAATTTATGCTCGCGCAATGTGAAATGGGACGAAGAGCTGTGAATTTCCGCCTGATCGAAAGAAATGTATCTTTGAAAGCTTAGCTTAATCACGCAGATTAGATAAGAGATACATGGGCATAAGTTAAACTGCCAAAGAATAAAAATAGAAAAGCTGAGCAATCAACGAACGATAAATCCAATGAGAATATATAACTGCGCGGTTTTTACGGATTAGGTATTTATCAAATGGTTCCCTACTGAGAGTATATAACCATATTTTACACGAATTTTACTTAGGAGTACTAACCTAAATTACGTTCGAAACAAATAAAATTGACATTTCCCGAAAAAGCATTCTGCAATTACTGCAGAAATAAAGAGTGGGTATAGACGCAAAAATAATACTCTACTCCAATAAAAATTCTCTTCCATGACCTTGATCATCTACATTGTGATGGAATTTATGGTCTTGGTCTTCCACAGCTCTACATCTCTACGAAAAATTCTTTCAAATTAAATCAGCAGGAAACTAGATTCCTTGAATTCCCTATGGCCGGATGGATTATTCTTGACCAGACTAATTTGCGGACTCAGATCTCGAATCAGCTTCCAGCTCATCGTAACCCACCATTCAAAGAATTTCTCCACGACAACCACCGACTTGGTAATTGAGAATGTCAACCAACCCCCCAGTAAGTCATTCCTGATACCCAACAAACACAAAAGATACACTAACTTGGATAAGCCCGTTGAGGTTGGGGGTGAAAAACTCGAACAACTTCCTCAGCAAACAGGGAGCTTCCGTTTTATCTCGAAAATAAAAGTTTGGAAAAATTCTCGGAATTTCGAATATACTATCACTTAGGTAAAAATGCGGTTCTGATAATAAAAGAAAATTAGTATCTTGAAGATAACGGAAGAATAAGCCTACTTCAGCGGATATTGAGCAACTTTACTCGGTTACTTTAACATTCGGATGTTACTAAATGATGACTGATTGATGATTTATATAAAAAATGTCATGAAACTATATGATAATCTTCTAGCCGCTAACTCCAATGTCTAAACATAGTAAACTTATATGTATTGAGGATATTAAGAGCCAACTTCCTTCTCAATGCATCGAACATATCTTGTATAAATTTGTAGAATTTAACCCGAAGAACTTTCCTCGACTCCAGAGCACATCGATTCAATATATCTTCACATAAAATAAAAGAAACCTACATCATATTTCCATAATTCTTCGATAAGAAACAGGATATCACAAAGTACTGAGATATTGTCCAGCCACGGCTACGCTATCCACATAAGAAGAAAACAGTCGACCACGACCATACGATAACGCTAATGGGTTGATAATCGAGTTTTTAACTTCTTTCGGTTAATTTAGTATTGATGAACTGCTGGAAGGAAGGATCGGAGAGGTTCTCTCGAGGAAATTATCGTAGTCTCACCGGCCACACAAAGATAACGTAATTGAAAACTACGAAAATTCATGTAGTGGAAGATATGATCTGCTGCCGGCGGAGATAAGGGAATTCCATTTTTTTACATAAAAAGCTACACTGCATTCCTTATCGTGGGAAAAAAACCCTGAGATACGCATCGTCAGGCGAATAGAAACGCTTCGTCAAACCGACTCTTTACGTCATACGATCCAACACGTGTCGCTGATACAAACTCACGCGTATTTGAACAAACCGCACTTCTGCATCTTCGGAAAACTCGAACGGCAGATTCCGAGAAAATTATCCAACGAATGAAGATGGTTGATTTCGCGGGTCAAACCACGGCGTGGAGATCGGTCCATTAACTCACCCGCAGCTTCATTTTTGTTGTCGAGCTCCTATCATTGCCCATCTCTTTGAGTTTCCTTTATCGATTCGGAATGCAAATTTCAACCTGTCAACGCCGACAATTTTGCCCGGCGCATCCGAACATTTCATTATTTGAACTCTATTCCGATAAAGAAGATATACCTTAAAAAGCTAACATTTACTTTAAAAACGGGCAAAGTCAAAGTTTTAACTTTCGTCCGAATGAAGACAAATTCTGAGGTGTGGTAATCAACAGGATGCGACTCCAATTACTACATGATTTACGCTACTAGTTTGTAATTACTGGAAACCACAAACTTCACGGTATACCCCATGATTTGACTCTTGCAAGTCAAAAATTTAAACAAAATATTAATGGTGGAATTAAGAATGTCTTCGTACACCGTGCTTAGTTAAGTAAGTTTTAGAGAAAGGCCAATTTCAGTTAATGAACGCACCAAAATTAATCGGGATAAATTCCTAATGAAATACTAATTCAGAAAATTAGAGGAAAGCGTTGAGTTTCGAAGCAGCAACAAAAAAGGAAGTAAGACTATCCAATGCGATCGAAAATGTGAACGATTTCTCGTAACTGTAATGCAGTGAATGTTCATCAATCATCAATTTATAGAATCAATTACAAGTGGGCATGCATATTTCTTCTGCCGGTGTATTTCGGAGAAAACCCAATTAACTTTCAAAATTATTAACTTCAAAAACACGATATACCTACTCGATGAAAACCAGCATTACAAACATTAAACTTTAAATTAAACATTTCTGCACAATCGCATTTCTTTTTCCTTCATACTGTGGCGATCAACCTGTGAGAATGCAGACAGAGGAGGCTCTCGTAAAATACCGTTCTGTTGGAGTTATCTTAAGATCTTATCAATGATTCCTCAAATAATACGAAGGGAAGATGGCATCCTCTGATAGCTTCGCTTTCTTGGAGCCACGGCAAACAAGCATATTTGGGCAGTGGGACTCCAAACAAGATCCCAAGATTTTCGACAAACATACATCTCCGGTAGAAACCCATCCAGCATCTCAAGATTCGTCTCTTTCAGCAGTCTCGACGCGGTTCATTAAGACATTCACCGAAAAACTGGGAACATTTATTCCTTTAAATGACTAATCCACGATACCACAAGGATAGTGGGGCCTGGGGGTCGAACCCAGATCTTCCACTATCCGGGATCCTCTTCGAATTCACATTACCATGATCGATTCATGACTATTAGTTCCCTGAGGATTGAAACAGCTGTTTTAATACATCCCATGCCGGCTGCAAACATCCGAAATTTCGCATGACCTTTGCATTAACGCCCTCTGATGCGAGCGCGAGGGTTATTCGCCCGGGCCCTTTCAAATAAAAGACTCCCGCATTTCGGAGACATTTATTTTAGTTCTAATAACCTTTGCCACCGAGTATTTCAGCCCACAATCAATTGAGAAGCAATAAGACCAATATAGATCGAATGACAATGTACTTCATTTAAAGAAAGATATAATAAATCTAATGTACTTCATGTCCAGCAAAACCAATTTTTGATGGCCCGCGAGCTTTATGGGTATTCCGGGGACATCTTTCAGTAGAGGATTGGAATCTACGAAAGAATGAACTATGAAGTGGAAGACACCAATTTTGGAAGATCGACGAACTAATACAAAATTCCAAAGGATGAAAAGCGGCGTAGGAGTCTTCTTCAATTCGAAAGGGTGACATTTAGACTAAAAATGTTTTATGTTAATGAAAGTACGCCGCGGTGATTCACTAGTGAACGCGGTCTTCGTAAGCAAAGCGTGGTGAGGTTACCAGCGGGATCCGCAGTCACAGAGTGCGACGACGTGGCAGACGATGGGGACAGCTGCGACAATGTCATCGGCAAGCTTACGAAGGCGACCATTTCAATAACTACCTCAACCATTGCGTTGGAACGGAGGGTGTTACTGAATCGGTACGCACGTCATACCTCACGCCCAAGAAACGGAAATAGGTTAATCAATAAACGAGTAACCATCGCAACTCCTTGAAAATGATCGGGAAGCTTTGAATTCACTGTCGGCTTTTTACTTCGACAAATGAGGTTTGATGATACCATTTAAACGGAGGAGAAGTATAACTACGCTGTCGATGAAAAACGGAAGAAACATCTCGACTCCAACCCACGTTGTTCGATGACGTTACAGTGCCGGCAGGAACATACGAATACATTTTTAATTTCAACAATACTAAAATGCTACAGCAATACAATTAGAGCAAGTAAAATTCTCTGGATAAATGCTTTAAAAAATATTAAAATACGTTAAAAAGATAAGGAAAAATACGAAGAAATTAAAGGTCAACTTTGCTTCTCAATTAAAAAGATAACACATCCTAAATGGAGGTCATGTCCTTGAACCAAATTGGTAAGACGTGATAAAGAGCACTTGGAGAGGAAGAGAGGAGTTGACGATAGTAGCGTATCTCTGAAGAAAACTACATTTTAATCACATATTAGACACAAATGACATAATACATGGCTGCCGATTAGTTAAACGCATGACTATTGACGGAATGAACGTTAAATATGTAAACGAAGATGAGCTGATACAATCACATAGTCATCACCAATGCTCCACTTCCTAAACACTCATATTTTATTAAATCTTTCAATTGGACGCTGGTTAAGTATATATAAATATAAAAAAGAATTAAGATCCAAGATTTGATGCAAAAGCAATGATTAACGTAACTAAACTCTAATTAATTTCACAAGATATCAATGAGAAATTTAAGGGTGATTTGTAAATCACCTCCCGACTGAAAAAATGAAACTTTAAATGGAACCGAATAAATATGAGATTCTCTAAAATTCAGACGTAGCATCTTAATTTTATGAGTCAGCGGATAGAGGACTTCTTATAGTGAATAGATAAAAGCACATGTAATTCAAATCAAGGTAATTCAAGCTACCATGACAATGGTCGAGAGGATGGTCTCTGAAACCTTTGAAATAACCATAGCAACGTAAGAATGTGTAACAGCTACTTGAAAAAATATCCAGTCATCCCTAAATTCTGATTAACTGAATCTAGTGAAATGCTAAAAAAATGCCCTATAACTTAACTTGGAGCTGTCAGAAACATTTTTCAGTAACCATAAATTAGAAAAACGTTGGAAAAAAAACAAAATATGTGTTTGAAAATCATAAAATAATTAACCCAGCACAAAAATTGACAGTAATGAAATCAATTCAACATCTTAAAAATATTAATAAAAATATAAGAGCCAAACTTTTTTCCTAACATGGGTAAAATCAGAAAACACCAAAAACTCGTTATTAAAAACTCGTTATTAGATACTAAACTTATTCGAAATTAGCAAAGATAAACACCTGAAAATGCATGATATTACTCTGATTTTAACTGACATCATCTCTACCTATGTATCAAAATAAAGCCTCTTTAAATAGTGAATATGAAATAACCGTTAATTTAAAACATAATAACTCCTTTCCAACAATTTGCTATGTAGTGTAACATTCGTTCAGGATAGAAACCAAAATCCATACCAACAGAACTGGGATGAGGAAAAGATTAACACTTCGTATGTAGAGGGATACTTCAGCCTACCCAAGAATAAACAGTAAGAAAAAATCCTACATAGTAAGATATTCAGCCGTTAACAAAAGAATAACTTCTAGACAATAGCATAAAATTGTTAACATATGATTGAAATTTTGAGAAAGAATAGTAATTAATAATTTATGAGATGTGAAACCATTTAATGAGAAGATAGAATGATTAATTCTCAGATAGCATATTCAGTTCTGAAAAAGCAAAAATTACATAGCAATGGTCTTTATTGATTTTAGTTCTATCAGCAAGCTAAGTATGAACTGAAGGATATAAATTAGTCAATGCAATGGCTAATGTTATAAAATAGAAACTTTTAGACTCATAATAGGGGCAGTTTAAGAAAATTTTCTCCATCAGTATGATAATGCGATTCCTTACTCGGTGGGTGTCTACCGCCGCTGGAAAATTGATGACATTTTTTATATCTTTAATCTTATGCAGGTTATACCTATTTTCAAACATGCTTACAAATAATTAAAACAGGAATTTATTAACTCTTAAGAGGTGGTCAAAGGGCTTCTTGGTTATTGGCAATCAATTAGTGGTTACATAATTATATCACTATTAGAGCTAAGTCAGGCCTAAGTTCCTTTACCAACAAACTCCAACCAATTACTTCGTGAGCATTGCATCGCAATCGCTCATAGATGTGTTTTCTGAAAATTTCCTTCCCTACCATACGCAAATTAGAACTAAAGCCTTCTGAAAATGAAAACAGGAATGTTTGGCTCACCCATTTGTTGTAGGGTAGCTAAGTCGCTCTTCTTTTTCTTGCGCTTGCTCTCTAGCGGAGCAGCAGAGGATGTCAACACAAGACTGATCTCCTGGACAACCTCAACGTCTGGTTGAGGTACAGGTGCGGAAGGAGCAGCACTTACAATCTTCTCCGCTTTCTTAGAGGGTTCTATCACTGCTGTCACCTTGCTCTTATTGTCCACAGTCTCTTCGGCAGGCTTATCCGAAGGGGGGATCTTCACCCTATCTTTCTCTTTCACAGCCGCTTCCTCCTAAAAAAAAAAAATACAGAAATGGCCATGGTGAAAAATCTGTTCATTATCTACTGCTATATATTTTTCTATTCGACAGTTGACCTTAACAGTTTTTCAACTAAAGAAATGTGATTTTTCCCTACACAACAGTTAGGAAATATTTATTATTCTCCAACCAAAGTCATTAAAACAAAGTGAGCTGAAATAGTACACTACTTACCATTTAAGAGAACATGTTAAAGGTAAGAATTTATAGATTCTGACAGAAAGGCATTAATAAGATATTATACATTGTATAGATAATCACTGAATAATACAAAATTAATTAAATATTACACCAAGTAAATGATACCTTTAAGTCTAAATATCACACTTATGAGAGATGGATATCTCAATAACTGATCCGAAATGATCCAGGAAACTAACCTGCTTTAAATTACTTTAAATGGAAATTTATAGTGATTTGAATAAATGAGAAAAATTCCCACGAATTACAAACCACTTAGATGCATAAAGGGAAGTTTTGACTACACTGCATTCAAGGCAAAATACATAACAATATTTTGAGAATACTCACACTACACTTCCTCTTAAGAAACTCGTCCTTGGGTTTCTTTTCCTCGAAGTGGTTAATAGTGCAAGGACTGGATGGCTCGTCCTTAAAAGCAGATAGGTCCACTGGACTCATCTGGTTTTTGTTTGTTAGAATGGGCTTAACACCCTTTTCCGTCTTTTTCCTCTTCTTCACCTTACTCTCCTCCTAAATGAAAGAAAAAAATCAGAGTTTCGTCAATTCAATCATGAAACCAATGAATCTCAAAACATGAACGTGAAAAATTCTCACTAAAAACATTTGTGTATATTAAGTAGCTTTTATCTACAACTATTAAGTAATTAATGTGGCAAACGATTTCTGATATTACAGAAATGTACCAGATACGGAAAATTTGGTAAATAATTACTAAATATTGCTCAAACCTTTAATCGGCAGATTGCATTCCCCATTTTCATCAAGTACGGGTTAGCAACTGAAGCGTTCGGAAAAATTTCTGAATACTACTTAGCAACAATGACGTAATAATGCTTACGTTTAATGTGACGTTTACTTGATTCTCGGGATTAGGTCTACAATATACAACAATTACAGCATATACCATTGTATTCATTTAGCTGAATGGATACGAGGTTAACATTATTAAATTGGGAAAATTTCAAGTATGGGATGCTCCTGTACATACTGTGTAATGTCATGGTAAAAATGTCATTGAGCATCACTCACCTGCTGCACTGTAGTCTGCTCGTCCACAACTTCAGCTTCCGGCTTTCCGAACTCAACAGCACGGTGCTTCTCTGAATGAAGATTTGGATTAGCAACATTGATTTTCGATGGTGCAGTATTATTAGAAGCCTTTACGGTTACATCAGCTTTGTTTACAGCACTAACAGGATTCTTCTGAGAACTGTCAGGTTTGGACGCTGCATTAACTTTAGCTGAATGCTCTGACTTTTCCTTTTCAGCTGGTTTCTCCTTTACTTTCTTTCCAACTTTCTTCTGCTTCTTGTCCTTGTTCTTATCTTTCCCACTTTTGCCCAACAACAAATGTTCTAACGGGTGTTTTCTTTGTTCAGCTATGGCTTCTTCATAGGTTTTACCTCTCATGGCAAATCTATAAACCTTGTAAAAAATCGCTGAAAATACTGTGACAACGGCAATTATAATCATACCTTCGTGAAGCTCCATTTTCCTAAAAATTAAAAAGAATAGATATTAGTACAAATTAAATCCTTCTCCCAACAACATACCGCCAAAACGACCTCATAATAAACAACTAATGCACATTTTCTGCCGAAGTTACAATATCCAGAAACTTGAAACGACAGCAGGAGAAACTGGGGGTAGAAATCGCTTAGTATTTACTCAACCTTCATTCACTTCTAACCGATGTGAATTTGGATGTAATTAAGAATGACAGCTTGCCGGTGAGAATATTTCCATAATAGAACAAACTAATCACTTAAGTTGGAATAATTTTTCAATCGGAAGTATATATTGTCTGTTTTGGTAGCCAAGTTGTAGACACATTAAATGATATAGGGAACTGCTATGGTTATCTCACAAAAACTACAAGACTAGAGTGGAGTAAGAACACATACTGCTTTACAGTACTTGCAGCACCTATCGCATCTAAGTCCAATGAAAACACTACCGGAAAAATCTTAATTTTACACTGTACCTTACCTTGTCTTTTCCAAAATTTACTTGTGATGCTTAAATCGCGATGTCCCACCGGCAAATGCCCTGTAAGCACCTCTATCTCAAATCTGTTCTACGAGGCAGTCGCCAGACCACGCCTATTCGGTATAGTAAAGTCTCTCCGATTGGTTCGAGGCGAAGCGGCTCTTCTTCCTGACCCCCTTATGCCTCACTTTGCCACGTATGACAATATACCGTAATCTCTTGCTTTATATGCAATGTTGAGTGCAGGATAAAATACTACTGTAACTTAAAAGTAGGAATTACAATCAGTACAGTTGCTAATTGAAAGTAAAGCCAACGAAATGTACAACTACTCGGAATGCAAGTTCGTCGTCCTCGGTTTTCTCAATTCTCGGATAAAAATTTTTACTTATTATAAATTTCCAACCTGTTTAGTGCCAACAATTATTTGCTGCTTTACTTCAAATTATAATTTACAGTTTTCTTGCTTATTCTACCGCGAATAATGGAAATCTATAATTCAAGAATCCTTCAGGTGTTTTAGATCTGTTGGCAATGTTAGTGAACATTATATCCATTACATCTTAGTCCCATAGCGGGTGGCAAACAATAAATCTACGAACAGCCCTTCGCATCAATTTAAATAACATTTATCAAATACTAATTATTTTCTTGGATTAATTTTGGTTTATTATCCCAATAAATATTTATTGGAATATATACATCTTAAGAGTGCAAAATTTTCCAGGGAACATTGACTTACAAACAAAAAATTAGAAAAAGTTTGACCATGTGCTATAAAATTAACTCGTAGGAACGGTAGTCGTTCGTCTAATTCTTTGGCATTAACATCTTAGTCTTCCATCCTAATAAGATTTTTACTTATGGATGTATCATTATAGGAAGTTACTTCACAATTCATATCTTCATAGGTGTAATGAGAGATTAAAATGCCATGGTCAACTTTCTTAAACCATTAAGTACGTTTGAAGTTATTATGTTCTCAACCCAATGAAAATGAGTATCTCTGTATTATGGAAAATATATTTTCAATTTAAGAAAGATGAGTATGAGGCTATCTGCAGTGTCATCATTGCAATGGCTGGCTGCTGTCTGTATTGTCTCCTCTACCATCAACTAACTATAGCATTCGAGAGGATTGAGCTCATCCCTCACATCAGACAAAATGACTCATCATCAAGCAAAACAAATCATCATAGGTGCAGAGATATTCATTTTTTAATAACACATTTCCTTGCATTTAACAATTATTGAAAAAAAATGCTTTTTTGCCTGTCATCTTCATATGACCAGACACATTAACAAGACTGAGAAAAATAAAAACAAATTTTTCTTTCTCCTATAATAAAAACAGTTGAAAATTTGTATAATGTGATGATTGAAATCAATTCTGTTAAAAGCTATTAAACGTTTTTTTCTCTGAAATTCTGTATATTATAATTGCCTGTGAATCAGTGGTGCAAAAATGGGTGGGATCTAATGGGTTTGTTACCCTTCTAATGGGTTGATTACCCCCTTCCCCTCTCTTGACTGTTTGCTGGCACAAGATAGGTTGCCAAGAAAGAGGAAATTATTTTCCCTATGTTCAACAGCATTCTGTAGCCCTGAAAAATGTCTCTAATTAAACAAATTTCTCCTCCATTATTTTCTTTATCAATGCTTCCATTGATGCATTCCATACATGTTTCCTCTTCGAGAAAATCTTCTTCCTTTGTCTCAATGCAAAGCTCTGCAATCAGCAAGCACTGATCCAACTCTGAGTTGTCTGAATTATTTCTATCCTCATTTCTGGTGCTCTATAATATCGTGATAAGGGACATAACTAAGGTAGCCCATCATCAATTTCTAAAGGTGTAGCCTTGTTGTTATAGCCATATGACTTTCCATTACTGTTCTTTTCAAATCCTTATATGCTGTCAATCTAATAATACTTCCTATGTCATCTAGGAACTTCTTTCTTGGCCTTCCTATTCCTTTTTTCTTTCCATTATATTTTCTAGGAAGCTGTTATCCTGCGGAACATGTCCAACAAATTTAAATATCTCTTTCTCCATCTCTTCCATGAAATTCCCTTCCTCCTTAATTTCGTTCAGAACTTCTATGTTGCTTTTCTTGTCTATCCATGATGTTCTTGTTATCCTTCTCCAAACCCACATTTCCATTGCTTCAAACCGATACTTTTCCATCTTTCCCAATATCCAAGTTTCACATCCTTATAGTAATGTTCCCCAAGTAAAGGTTTTTCCAAATGAATTTCCAATTTCATATATTTGTTTGCTAACAGATTCTTTATACTACCATATGCCTTCGCCAAAGCTATCCCTCTTTTCACTGCAGAGGTGCATCTGTTATCTCTTGTAATCATGCTCCCAAGCTAGCAGAACTCTTCTATTTGGCCTATCCTTGATTCCACTGTCATTAAAGTTATAGGGGGTACTGTCATGTTTATAGAAACTACCGTTGCTTTGGTTTTCTTCGCATTTATTTTCTATTTCCATTTTTCCAAAGCTGAGAACAGGATTTTGAGCATTCTATTCATATCTTTGGCTGATACTGCCATGGTCCCAACAGGGATGGATCCAGGGGGGTGGTCCTGGGGGTCAAGACCCCCCCCCCCCCTGAAATATCACTTGCGCCTATTTTTCAAAAATGAAACTCGAATAATGCAAATAAAACACAATTTAATAAGCAATCACTAGCGAAAAAATTCGAGTTTGTCTAACACAATTCTAACGTCACGTTTTTTTTTTGAAAGCCGAAATATCTTTTATTTTTAAATTTTTCGATCGGACCCCCCCCAAAATTTTTTTCTAGATCCGTCCCTGGGTCCCAATATCACCAGCAAACCAAATGCAGGTAATTTTTCTTCCATTTATCTTAATAGCATAAGTCTTCTCCTTCATTATCTCTATAGCCTCTTTAATGTATAAGTTTTATGGGTATTTCAAAAGCAGAAATCCTTGTGTTACTCCTTTTCTAATTATTGCTTCTTTCTCAAATCCAATAGCTGTGATTGAAGGCGGTCCATATCCCCTTAAAATTTTCATGTCTCTATCCCTCCCAGCATTGGCCATATACGCCAATAATTGGGTATTTTCCTCTTCATGTTCATGTTTCATAAAAATCCACCACCAACGGACAAGAAGTCTGCATTGTAACCCAAGACATTTTAGCTGACAGCCATTCATCGTTAACTAAGTACATTGTTAACCCACTCAATGCAGATGCCTTAAAATCAAATTATGGCTCCCTAGGCGTAGGCACTGATGCCTTGAATTCAAGGCATTGGTCCTGTGACGTTTGCTGGTCTGTTGTGGAGTCAAGCGTCAAGGATAGATTCTCTCTATTGCTCAGTGTCTTAGTACCCTTCTAGACAGCAGTGAAAATGGTTTTATTGTGGTTTTTGCATTTTTGGCATGTAGAAGCATTTTATTGCTTATATGTGTCCCAATTGTAAGTATGGTCCTGGATTATGCATCAACTGTTTTCTGAAATAAAATAATAATTAATTTAACTTTTTTTAATTGATCCTGTTCTTCTTTTTTTTAAATCCGCTTATAAGGTATCGGCATATGAGAATAAAAGTTTAAATTACCAAAAAGGAACATAAAAGTAACACTGCCTCTATTAAGTCTCTCTGTGCTATACATTGTATAGGATTAAATCACTAAATCCAGTATATTTGTATCTTTATTTTTTCCAATATGCCTACTACTATTCTGTGCAAAAATGGTTACATAACTTTTTTTTTGGATCTTACGTTTTTACGCATCTAGAGTTGATTTCCCTTGGTCCGTTAAAAAAAGTTAGATCAAGATTTCACAGTATTCCTTTACTACTGTATAGAACAAAAACAAATTCTTGTATTGCGGGGTTGCAGAACCGATAATTCCCTCAAGACCCAAATGACTTGAATTCAAGGCATGGCTAAAATTTCGTATAAAAACTTTATTTTTCCTTTAAATAAATCACAAATAGTTTTAAAATGTCAAAATAACTGAAAATTACAAGTAAACTTAAAAAGATTTTGTGTCAAGCATTGATTTGCTGAATATACGGTAGCATTGAGTGGGTGAAGTATATCTGTTGTTAACCTAAGTATCACTTTAATTGTCTTCTGTTCCTTCAGATTGGTCCTCATTGTCTAACATTTACAGAGAATTATTGGATTTGGTCCATGAGCCACATGTTCTTCTCCCCCTTCATTTTCCTGAGTCTTCCTAGCCCCTACATCACATTAAAAAATCAAAATGATGCAGAAACATTTACAGATAAAAATTCATTGTGTTTGTCACCTGGGAAATTAGCTCAGCCACAAAACTATGGTTATACAATATTAATTTGTGGTTTAATAAAGAGCTTCTTTAAATAAAAATCTATTCATGTTCCTGATGGTAATATAGATGGTGTGATATCTCTTCATATTCCTAAAAACCTCTTAGGAACATCTTAATTGGATGTATATTTTTTAAAAGTGTTTGCAAACTTGATCTGTTTTGCTCTACACGTGAACCCCTCCAAATCTTTCCCGTTTAAATAGCTTTCATTTATTCCAAATTGAGATTAAAACAACTCAGCATTTCACTATTGGTTGTGCAAAGGCATTACCTCATGGATATTTCTCTATCAAAACCAAAGCCAAAGTAATAAATCTGTGGAAGTGTACTAGTGTTCTTTTTCATTCATTTCTCTATTGGTTAAAATTTCTGAGCAGGATTTGATGACAGTTGTATTAGTAATTTAAGATATAGACTCTAAAAAGAGATAAATCCTGAGCTAGAAGGATGAATATCTTCAAACCATTTATAAAGATAACCAGTGCTAATTTGGAGGAACCAATGAAGAAATGCTGAGGTGATTTTATATAATCATGGAATAAATGAAAGCTGTTTGTACTAGAAAAAATAGGATGGGTTCATTAGGCAAAAGAAATTATGCTGCCACTTATTACTCAAGCATGAAGATTAGGGAGAGATATTTCAGATGAGGAGAAATCTTTACATTCATTCTATTATATAGCCAAACAAATAAGGTAGATAAAAGAAATATTTTTTACAGAAAGACTGCTGTAAGATAGTACTGGAAGGCTAGAAAGCAGTATCCTCATATTACTCCCATTTTCTAAGGGTCAACAGCTATAAATATAATCCAGAATAATAATTTCACATATTTCCATATAAAGCTCCATAAATATTTGCTCCATGTAATATTTGCATTACCAATCATGTGAAGGTTCAATCCCTTTGTGTGGTAATGTCTGCATCTTCCGATACATCATATACTGCTTTGTTAAATATATTGATGTTGCAATGATTTCTGAGGATGGCAGGGACAGGGGTATGCCACATCCTTAGACCTTTTTCCGCAATGAGATCTTTTCCGGTGGACAGGTGGTTGTGCCATATGATGACCATCAGTAGAAAAGAATTTTGGAAAGAGGTCGTGTCCATTGGTCCTTAGAATTTTAAAGAAAAGGTGATGATTAGGTGGTGGAAACCCATGCCAAGAAAGACACAGGCTTCTGGGCATGGGAGGTGTAAGAAAACTTTGGTAGTAAACAGTTCAAATACACAACTCCACCAGGATGGTCTACCATTCAATCTTATAATGGGAATAGAGGACTCCTCCGGGTCCCAAACCCTGAACTGCTCCTGCCATGAATAGTGTTCCCTCCCTTTGTGTGATGAATTCGTCCTCCAATTATCCAGTTGTTTGTGTGTGAATATGTGTTATATGTGCTAGGGTATTATAGTGTAGTGTAAGGTTTATTGGAGGTGGGTTTTATATTTCATTTGTTTATCTGTGTTCGGTCCGAGTGTGTTTTCTTAAGTAAAATTTGTGTCTTTTGGGGGGATGGTTTTGGTTAGATTTTGAGGTTTTATTGTTTGTCTTATAGAATAGTTTCCTGTCGATTTATTAAGAGAAATAATGGTTTTTATTTCCCTAGGAAACCGAGCGACCCTGAGACAATTTCTTCTATTATGTATGTTGCGATAATTTTAATTAAATTGTTTCTTTAAAAAATTGGCACCCAAATTTTTATCATTTTATATTTTGTAATCATTATAACTTTTAACCCCTGTGAGGTCTTTATATTAATTAGTACCATTAAAATTTGACTCCCAATGTGGGGCCTTATTTGTATTAAAAGTTCCATTACAACTTGGCCCCGAACATGGGGCCCTTTTTATTATTTTATATTGTTACAATATCATGCCCAAGGGGCTGAATGTCATTGCTAAGGGTTAAATGGAGCTTAGAAGGCAAATAAAATTTTTTTTATTTATTCAAAGATTCACATAGTTTTGAGACTGGCCTTGATGGACAAGTGGTTAGGGTTCTAGCTGGGCTATTGCTCTGACTGCAAATTTCAAATCTGGGCTGATCAGATTTCCCTGATCTGGCCTCCTGATTAGCTCTGTTGAGCTCAGGAGGACTTCACCAGATATTGGTAATAGCAGCAGATTAGCAAAAACAATTAGAGTGAATATAATTAACATACAAAGAATACAACAGATATTAGTAATGAATGAGAGAATTGTGTCTTGATTTTTCAATTATTTAATACATATCTTAATATATAATGTGTAAATTATAATAATTGTATACTATAGGAGAGGTGTATGACTATATATATAATTTATGTTGTTTTATCTTTTCATAAATAATGCATAATGCATAGAACTTTAAGAAATATTTTGCTCTTGAAGGAGTCTATCAAGAGAGAAAAGTTTTTACAAAATAACATCTTCAAAATGAAAGACAATAACAAGAATGTAAAGCTGGATGGCTTGATGGGGCGATGGAGGGAGTAAGGAAAAAAAGGGGGAAAATAAGGTGACCATGAATTCTTTGCCCCCTCGTGCATTTAGAAAATGATGTTAGAAGTGTTTGAATGATATTGATCAACAGATATCTCATATTCAATGAATGGTCGTTCATTTATTTCGAGTGTATATGGCTAAAAATAATATGATACTTAAGATCTCAAAAAATATGATAAAAGAAATCTTTTGGTATTATCAAGGTTTGAAACACAAAATCGAAAATAGCTGTATCAGT
The DNA here is from genome assembly GCA_947579665.1 of Sympetrum striolatum. Classification (NCBI taxonomy): domain Eukaryota; kingdom Metazoa; phylum Arthropoda; class Insecta; order Odonata; family Libellulidae; genus Sympetrum; species Sympetrum striolatum. The sequence continues at coordinate 50,905,777 of OX388351.1, read as the reverse complement.
TCTAACGATGAACTGATTAGAGAAATTGAATCTAAATGGGAAAATTACAATACAAGTCAACTTGAACACTACATGGGAAAAGGAAGACATTTGTAATTGTATCTTATTTGAATTACATGTACACGAAATAATCAGAAATAACAGAACAGCCTATGACATCTAGCGGCAAAAATGGAAATCCGGCCAAGGTATAAGGAAACACGAAATGAAAGTAAACCTGGTTTGAAATATAACGGTGGTGAATGAGGTAAATACATATGTATGAAGAAAACGCTATTTAAACTTTCTCTTTTTCTTGATCATAGATGAAATGTTGAACCTATTTCAGGAATATTCGCATTTCAATACAGCCGATTCCGCATTTCGCGGTGATTCGAGCCATTCGAGCTAAATTTTTCATAATTTGACAAACGATATAGCGTAGCTATATCGCTATGGCGGAAGATCAACATGTTCTCCGTAAAATGTTTTGCGAATTGGACGTTTTATCATGTCCAGATGGCTCAGCGATGTTAGCGACAGGTACTTCTTATTAATTACTTATCTCTTATATATTATCTTCCAAGATAATACATGTATACTTTTGCAGGAAATACTGCGGTTGCAGCTGCTGTTTATGGACCAAACGAAGTGAGACCCAACAAATTGATTATAGATAAAGCTTGTGTTGAAGCTGTTTACCGACCAAAAGTGGGCCAGCCACGTAAGCTTATTAAATGATAATCTGCAAATAATGTTTCATTTTTTAACGTTTTCAAAAAGATATGCACTACATTTTTTAGGAGTAGCAGATAAAAATAGGGAAAAAATTATAGGCAATACCTGTTCGTCGGCAGTATTATCTACATTATATCCTAGGACATCTGTATCAATTATTCTCCAAGAATTGCAGAATTCAGGGGGGGTAAGTGTTTACTGCAATAACTTTGGTTTGCGTACGGTTATAATGTTTTTCCATTAAAATGTATGAGATTTGGTGTTAGATATTCATTAAGTTCTTCGGTAATATTACGTTACAATAGGTTATAGCATTATTTTCTGTTATTTTTAGTATGTAAGGTGAATCTGTCATGTGTATGCTGTCTCTGTTATCCTAGTAAAGTTTAAAATTAATTTGAATGATAATTAATTTTCTGTGTAGATACTGTCTTAAAAAAACATTTATAGATAGCAAAGTACTTGTACCGGTTTTGTTAACTATCTGCTCTCATAGTAATATTTTACAAAGTCAGATTGAAAAGGTTTAGGAGTCATTATTCTTTCAGACCGATGATTCTATTTTATTTTATCACAAACACTACTCAGATTGATCTCAAATATAAAAAGAATCTAGTGTATTGATATCTTCAGAGTTATGTTTACCTATCTGTGCTTACTGCAATGTTCCGATAAATTTAGTTGTATTCAATTTAAGGTATATTTTAACACCCCTTACAGTTGATGGCATGCGCTATAAATGCAGCTTGTCTTGCCCTCATGAGGTCAGGAATAGCTATGAAGTTTTTGGTTGCCGCAGTAACTTGTGGCATTACCAAAGATGACAAAGTTATTTTGGACCCGGACTTAAACGAAGTTAAGGTAGGTCATGCTTAAGCCAATTACTAATTATGAATGTATCGTTTTGGGCCTGATTTAAAATATCAAACTAATTACAAGAAATTTACATAATTTGATACTTCTTTTCAGGATTGCCAAACAGAGCTCATGTTTGCCTTTGACAGCATTGACTTTAATATTGTGGCTGTAGATTCTAGTGGCCAGTATACGGAAGAGCAGTACAAGAAGGCTCTTAGTTTATGTCGAGAAGCAAGCAGTGAAATATTTGATTTCTATAGAAATCTAGTTAAAAAGTATGCTTGTTGTATATAAAATGCAGTAATAAATATCTTTAATACAAATACAGTGCACCTAATGTTTCCTTTAAAAGATATTTAATCCCCAATATTCTGAAATACATTCCCAATGTAATGAGTACTATATGATTAGTATGCAGTAATGATTTATTCAAGCTTCCTTGGTTACCTGTTTGTTATTTTGCTTGAATTTTGGTATCTTTATTGTATCTGTAAGATTTTGAATTTTCCGTTCTGAATAATTTGTTATTTATTGTTGTTTTACCATCTATATTATTGGTACCTTAAAAGTGATCCCTTAGTAAAGTGAGAGATCTATTGAGGTGCCTAGAACTCCCTCTGTACTCTTCTTACAGCTATTCAATTTTGTTTAGGGGAATGGTGGAGTACATATTTTACATTAAGCTGTCCATTTGAGTTGGTACTTATTTATACTCCATAATTATAGTCAATTTGCTTATTGATTGATTGATAATTAAATAACACCCTTTCGAGACCTTAGAATACATTTATAACCATAAACACATTCATTGTATCTAATCAATGTTGAATTTACTTGAAAAACTTTGAATTCATTGTTGAAATCTAGAATGAGATGTCTCCAGCAATCGGCAATCCTCATGAATTGATTCATACTCCATTCTTTGATTTATTCTCGTGTTGCTAAATTTTCTGCAGCCTCATTGGATAAAGAAAGCTGTCCTATAGAATGAAGGTTCATTAATAATGTAATTATAAGTAATTTTATCAATAAATACTACTTCTTTCATGAGGGAAACTTAATGCATCAACTTTGGTAGCTGAGTATGCTCTCTTAAAAACTATGGAGTCCTGGAGGTCCTGGTTTGCATCCCATTGTGGATATACTTATTTGGATGTTGTAAGTTAACTTCAAAGTCTAACATTGATTTATTACAGTTGGTGAAGAAATAACTAGAACAGAAGCAGGAGATAAATGATTTGCCTTTAGTGAAACAAAGAAAATTTTTAAACTGAATTTCTCTCATTAATTATACTTTTTAATGATGTATTATTGATCACAGGAAAAAATAGATTTAATCAATCAATTGCCTGTTCTTTTGAGGTAGTAGGTTTTGCCTCTCCTTTGTCTAATAAATGGGTAAGCCTTGCTTCAAGATCAAGTTCAGGTTTTGGCAAATCATTCTTCAGAGATTCTTCCTCCACAAGTTGCTTCATCAATTGATCGGATTCCTCTGTTTCAGAGAGTTTCACTTGTACCTTATGTGCCTGAAATAAAATCAACTGCTGAGCAATAACTGAAGAAATTCAGCTATGAGTTATTTAAAAGTTAGATGAATTGTAAGGCTTTCTAAAGTTGTATCTATATAAATTTATTAGGTGAACATTTAAAATACATTTTGTTCAGACTGGTATTACATATTTATTGGTGATAGCAATGGTATTTTCTTCTTTGAACACTTGACAATGAAACTAAATACTGGGGATTATATTTATTCTAAATCAATTAAGTAGGGAGAATTACTTTTGTAATAACTTACAGTAAAGCATAACTATCATGTTGTTTTGGGGACAGGACTCATAAGGTTTTTGGTGAATATTTGTCTACTTAACTGTTTGTCAGGGTGGGCAAACATATTTTATTATGTAAGATTATTAAAATTGATACCAAGCAATTTCAGAGCATTAAAATCACGAAAGTATGACTACAGTTAATAATTGCACCAAGGTTAGTGAAGAAAGTATGATAAATGCATGATACACATCCTAACAATGGTCAAATTTGAAAAATCTGCACAACTAATTATTGATTTTAAAAAGAAAAATAATTCACATTAAATTTAAAATTTTCTGAAGTTGAAATTACCTAGAAGTAACTCTGAGTTAAAAGAATTAAGATACCTTTCAGGTATATCATAGAGGAATACATCATACTTACAACAGGTGGATCTTTACTACCAGAAGGTCTGCCTTCCAGCTGATTGAGCCTTTCTCTCAACTCTTTCTCAGTCAGAACTTTTGGACTGGTTTTCTTATAATCCTCGTCTAACTTGTTGACTCTTTCCACTAACTTCTGAGTTTCATGATCAAATGCATCCTTCATTGTTGGAAATTTACTCTTTGGCTCTTTAAATTCATACTTTGCAGTGGGGTCACTTTCACACATAGTTTCAATGCATCTGGAAAAGGTTGAAAATAATTTTACTCTTTTGAATGTCTTACTGGAAATCCTTCTATCCAAAGATAAAGGAAAAAATGAGTAAACACTGATTGTGCACCTACAGAATAAATGAATTTAGGTGATAAAAATGCATGCATGATATGAAATTTCTTTCATGTTAATTACTAATATCAATTAATTTCATAATTCGACTAATTAACTTCTGATACGCATAGTGGAATAATACTTCTCAACTTTATTTTAGTGAAATAATAGGCTTTTGTGAAATCAACTCTATGTTATTTTTTGAGGAACAGTTACAGTTCTCAGACAGTTTAAGAGATAACTTATACCAAATCGTGTTTACTTATAAGAACTTTCTAATTATGACAATCACAAATGTGAGGGATTGAATAATTAAAATCCTCCTACCTATTGAAGGATAAAAAGCAAGAAGAAATGGAGAAATCATAATACACAGAATAGACCTTTCCAAACATTTTTCTATTTATAAATAAACAAATACATCCAAATCTATGCAATTCCTATCTAACCTGGCTCTGGAATACTTCCCTGAAATTACCATTTGGAGAGATTTCATTTACATTAAATAAAGCTCGGTTCACACGGTGCATGTTTTCTAGCTTGATTCCTTGCGTGGAACCCTGCATGCTCGCTAGCATGAAAATTTCGTGTCTGCCTGCTGCTGGGCATGCTCCCTTGCTTGATTTTGAGAAATAGGACAGGTGCTATTTTTCCTGCATGTTTCGCTGATGGTTGGTTGCTATGCGTTGCTAGCTGAACTATTTACTGCTAGCAAGCATGCAGAGATCCACGCAAAGAATCAAGCTAGAAAACATACACCGTGTGAACCGGGCTTTAATCATCCCTCCCTCCATCATTGCCCAATATTAAGTTAACGGATTCCCTTTCGTGCATTGCACATTGCCTATATCCCGGGAATGCATGGTTAGTACGCAAATTTTACAAATATTAACAAATATATAAAAAGAAATTTCTTTCATTAGTATAAATCAGTAGGAAAATGTGTACAATATAATTAAATAATATATCATGTAAATCATTGGGTCGTGGACGTGGTAAATTGTTTATTATTCGAAATTGCGAAAAATTTGATAAAATATACCAAAATTTTGTCTAAATTTCCATGTTGTGAACAACCCATCCCCCTTGACGAGCAAGGCGATTGTTGATTCCGAACTCATGCGTAATTCCGGTAATTTTATAAGAAGACATGATGTAACAATGGCCAGTTAAAATTAATTCTGAAAATAAGAGATAAACTCTATAGAGAAGAAAAAATTGCATGAGAATTTAAAATTTGCTGTGGCGAACAATATCCTTTGAAGAATCGCACGTAGAAAGGTACGAACATTTTTCCATTGATTTTTTCAAATTTCTCTAAGCGTCTGTGACAACCGAGTTTTGTTTACGAAACGTAATTGTTAACTGAATATTATGTGAAAAAAATAAGATTTTGAAATTCGTACGTTGATAGAATTTGTATTCTCGCTATCAATTCACTGATTTAAAATAATAACGTGGTAATTAAGTTGTGAACCTCTCTCATATTATTTTTTTACTTTATATAACATAAGTATCGTATTTTATCGATCTTTGTTTTCTTTTAAGTTTTGAGCGACGAGTGGGCAGAAGCAAATATATGTAATACCTCAAAGCTGCCTAAAAATGTAAAGCGATTTCAGTTATCTGTAGAACGCAAAAAATCTAAGATATTGCAGTAGAATGGGTAATCCCCTACTTCAGGGGTCTCCAAACTACGGCCCGCGAGGCCCCTTCATTCAGCCCGTGGAGACCTTACTATATCTATGGAAAAGAATATGAGCGGCGCTTCAATACTCCTCAATCAGATGAAGTAGCAGTGGTTATATCAGGCGATGAGTTTGATCAACGAGATACCGTAATTCAACGGCGAGGCGAATCATTACAGCGCATATCAGAAACTCATCGATCCTATAATGCTCTACAGAACCCAGTGATATTTCCCCGTGGTGAAGATGGGTATCATTTAAATCTGAGGCAGGTCAACCCAACAACAGGTATAGCGACAAGCAAGAAATTTTCAGAGATGGATTTCTATGCATATAGATTAATGCTGCCAAAATTTTACCAAAACCATATATTAAACTGCAGACAATTGTTTCATCAGTTCATCGTTGACACGTATGCTAAAATCGAGGGCGAGTAGCTTCTTTACATCTGCCTAAATCAACGTAAACTAAGGGTAGAAGAATACAGCCACCTGAGAGATGCTGTGGCAAACGACGGGAACGTTGAAAACGCCGGCACCTTAGTCATACTACTGTCGTAAAGACATTGAAAGACTAAACTCCGTTGGCTGAGCGGATTTATTACCAAAAGTTACATACAACGTTTGAAGACCATCAGGGCCGATCGATTGAGGATCGGTCGGTCGCTGAGGCACGTCCGTTCACAGAAGCGGCCTGAAGGCCCCGACCCTACGTTGGGCCTTCCTTATATCTCTTTCGGAAGGTCCAGAGGGCACCACCAAACATAGGAGGGCGAGGGATGCTGGAGCCAGTGCAAAACAACACATCATAGATAATTCTAATTCTCATCTGCGACTGACTCTGAATCATCCCTTGCCCTCTGTCCTTCCAACACTACCAGCTACATTTACAGGCAGCCCGAGGCATATGCACAAATACACACAATATGTCATGACCTGTGGCAGGACTTACGGGAGACCAGATTTATTTATCACTTTCACATGCAATCCGACTTGGACAGAGATCAAAGAGATGCTAATGGCATCTCTTGGATGGAATGAAATAACTAATGGCCAATTACCCAGCCAGCGCCACGACTTGATGGCAATAGTATTTAGACTTAAGCAGTTGAAATTGTTTGATGTCATAAGAAAAGGCCACGTCTTTGGAGTTCCAAGATGTTGAATGTATACTATTGAATGGCAAAAAAGAAGACTCCCAAATTCGCTCACCTTAATCTTATTGGTAGACAAAATTCATCCCACTCAAATCGATGACCTTATATCCGCTGAGTTGCCTGATCCTACACAAGATCTTGAACTTTATAAAATTGTGACCAGAAAAAATTGATCCAAGGACCATGTGGAAACCTTAATCTCTACTCTCCATGTACAAAGGACAGGAAGTGCACCAAAAAATATCCAAGAAAACTAACTAAAGAGACACAAACTGGAACTGATGGTTATCCTGTATATAGATGGAGAGCTTCTGAAGATGGAGGGTTTGTGGCTAAGTTAAAATTACTTTACACAGAAATAGAATTCTACAACAGTTGGGTTGTGCCATTTTTGCCGCGACTGTCAAAAATGTTTCAGGCACACATTAATGTAGAATACTATAACTGTATTAAATCGATCAAATAGGTACATATGCAAGTACATTAATAAAGTTAGCGACATGGCAGTGTTTGGCATAAACAACAAGAACACAAATGATGAAGTTATGCGGTATCAGTTAGGAAGGGACATCAGCAGTACCACGAGGCAGTTTGGTGAATCCTATGATTTCTGATCCATGAAAAACACCTTACAATCGTTCATCTCAGCATCCATCTAGAAAATGGCCAGAGGATATATTTCACTTCAGAAAGCACCCCTACAATAATTGATCAGCTACCGAACACTACCTCGACTGTGTTCTTCAAACTTTGTCAGCAGGATACTTTTGCAAGGAATTTATTGTATCATGAGATTCCTTGATACTACTCGTGGAATCCATCAACCAAAGTTTTCTGTAGAAGAAAAGTTGGCCAGCCCATTGAAGAACTTGGTGTAGTCTCAAGTCTCCAAAAAGACCTTGGGTCGAGTGTGCACAGTGTATCCCAATAACGCTGAATGTAATTTTCTTAGGATGCTCCTTCACACAGTTCGAGGGCCAAGATCTTTTGCGGATGTAAGAATGGTAAATGACGCAGTATGCCAGACATATAGGGATGTTTGTCAAAAGTTAGGCTAGCTGTAAGGAGACCAGCACTGGGATGACACTTTGAGAGAAGCCGAACTGATCTCTCTCCCAGAGAAAATCAGACATCTATTTGCTATTATACTGTCTACATGCTGTCCATGTAATCCCAGCACTTTATGAGAAAAATATAAAGAGACCCTAAGAGAGGATATACTCCCTGGCCCAACTTCCTGAATAATTGTGCAGTTACTTTACATTCAAAGGTTAGCGGAAGGAATAAAACATGTTTACTGTTGGAAAAAAATATATATATATTTTAAAGTAAAATACTCAAAAGAACCAATATAAGCACAAAAAAAATAATAATAAACTAATCAAATTTGTAAAGACCAATCTTTCTAGATAGCTCTTTTGTCCTTGGTCCTGTCAATTGTTTGGTTAACAGATCAGCCACATTTTGATCTGAGCTTACATGTTCAAAGCAAATTAATTTCTTCTCAACTGCCTCTCTCACATAATGATAATTGACATTGAAATGTTTTGTCTTATAAGATATAGCCTTAGTGTTTGCTGTTGATATAGCACCTGTGTTATCTGCAAATATTTTGCATGGTTTTGATGCAAAATCACCCATACCAATTTCCTGTAAAAATTGCATCAACCACTCAAATTCCACTAAAACCTCATACATAGACATATACTCTGCATGTGTTGTTGATGATGCTACACATGTCTGCTTCCTACTTCTCTAACACATCGCTCCTCCTGCCAGTAAAATAACAAAACCAGAAATTGATTTTGCATCTGATTTATCATTAGCCCAGGCACTGTCACAAAACATCTTAACTGGTTCACCGCAATTCTTGAAATGTAATGCATATCCTTTGGTCTCCTGTAATTAATGAAGAATATGCTTGACATTCGTCCAGTCTCCCTGCACAGGATTCTGGCGAAACTGTGTGATTAGGCAAGTAGCATTTGCAATATCAGATCGACATACAGTGCTTACATACAAAAGGCTACCTACTGATTGACTGTAAGTATCAGTACAAAGTTTATCATTCACATCTTTCTCTATATTAATTGCTTCAATCTCAAGAGGGGCACTAAAACCTCTACTATAAGGGGCAAGAAATTCTTGCAAAATTTCATTCACATATGGCTCGATACTTAATTCTAATTTGTCTAAGCTTGGTATCCTTACATTCATTGACAAAAAATTAGATACCTCTCCTAAATCCTTAACTTTCATACACTGCAAATTGTAGCTGCACTTCAACCACTTTAGTTTTTTCAACAATCAACAAAAAATCATCAACATATATAGCCATTATTAAACCTGATCAAATGTAAACATAGGGTTCAGTAGCACACTGCTTGAACTTCAATTCAATTAGAATTTTATGCAGATGGTTGTTCCAATTTTGTCCTGCCTGTTTCAGACCATATACACTCTTTCTTAGTTGATAAAAAAATATATCAGGGTCATCAATTGCAAAACCTGGAGCTTGCTCCATATACACAGGGCTTTCTAGGTAAGAGTTGAGGTATGCACTTAACACATTTAGTCGGTCAATACACCATTCATTCTCAACTGCCAAAGCCATGAGCAGTTTTCTATGTTCTCTAACAGTTTTTCGTTGTGGCTGTAGGTCTCCAGATAATCACTGCCATACCTCTGACGGAAACTCTGTGCAACTAATCTGGCTTTATACTTCACAATGACCTCACCTTGTTTCTTAACAGTAAAGACGCATTTACCGCCTACAATATATGTCCCAACAGGATGCTTCACAATTTCCCAGCTACCAAGTTCCTGCATTGTACACAATTCCTCCCTCATGGCACACCTCCACTCTTCCACTTGGGGTCCACCAAGCGCTTCCTCTGCAGTGGTTGTGATCACAATGCCATCGGCGGGAACTTACCTGCCTTTCATGATGTACAAGATTACATGTAGAATACATTGTACAAGATTACATATAGAATGTAGAATACATGGTTTACTAGCTCTCCTCTCCCTCTGTGATCGCCTCGGTTGCTCCTCCTCTGGGTTTGGGTCATGGACAGTCTCAACCTGCCCAGCTGCTTGCTCTCCTCTACCCCTGATGTCCAACTGGCCATCCTTGACAATGACTTCAGGGATCTCTGTAGGTACCGGTGCACCTCCTAGGATTAGAGCAAAGTCCTCCGTGCCATCCTCCCTCTGGATTCGCACCTCTCCTGAGTCCCTGATTGTTCCATCAGCAACTGGCGGGATGTTGAACAGCTGATCCTCCGTTATGAACGGGATGGGGTCTTCCTGCTTGGATCTCACATGGAATGGGAAGATATTCTCCCTGAACTTGACGTCTCTGCTGATGACAACCTTCTGCTCTTTCATGTCCCACAGCCGAAATCCTTTTACACCCTCCTCATAACCGAGCATAGCACACTCTCTTGCATGGTCACTGAGCTTCCCCTGACAAAGATCCTTTGGTATCCATGCCCATACTTGGCAGCCAAACACCTTCATAATTTTCAAATCTTCCTTTGAGAGTTTCTGCTCTGTCCATTTTTCCAGTGGGGAGATGAACCCTAGGGGCGCAGACTGGCATCATCTGCTCCACTGATAGCACGCAGTCTGAACTGCCTCAGCCCAGAAGTTGCTTGGCATTCCATATTCAATCAGTAGACATCTTACCAAATTGAATAAGGTCAGATGGGTCTTCTCTGCCAGGCCATTTTGCTGGGGTGTGTATGGCACGGTTCTTCTATGAAAAATTCCTTTCACTTGAAGATAATCGCAGAATTCTTGACTCATATACTTTCTGCCATTATCACTTTGGAATTCCTTCATTTGCCTATTATGGAACATTTCAACAGTTATTTTATATTTCCTGAACTCCTCTAGCACATCACTTTTCTTTTGGATCGCCGCTGTTTTCAGGTACCTAGAAGCCTCAACAATGAATGTGACCACATACATCTTATGTCCAATTGATTTTGGGTAGATGGGGCCAGCAACATCTGAATGGATTCGATCCAGTATACACTCTGCCTTACCAGCTGCATTTTCAGAGAATTTCGTTCTCCTCATTTTACCTTTGATACATGTTAAACAGTCTTCTTTCTCTTTCACCTCTTCGTCATCTCTAGCTCTCGGTTGAAATTTTTCATCGTTGTCTCGCCAGGATGTCCCAGCCTCTGATGCCAGGTAGAGTAGGTAATGCTTGCCTTTCTAATAAAGTTGACCTCCCTTCTTATCTCCTCTACAGTATTCCCATTCACTGTTGTGACATAATACATCCGAGAAACCCTATGCGCTTGAAATATTAGCACCTCACCTTGGAAAAATTGAGACTTTCCATCTCGTGTCACAACCTTAACTCCTTTCTCTTCAATCTGCCCTTGGGACAACAAGTTGTCCTGCAATTCTGGCACATACAAGTACTGTACATCCGATAGCATGATATCCTCTCCTCCACACTCATCAGACATTTGAAGTGTGATATTTCCACTACCTTTAATCTTTAGAGGGGCTCCCACCTCCTACTCTCTATATTCTGTCAGACCTCTTGAAATAAAAAAATAAGTCCCTCCATCTGGTCATATGGTCCGAGGCGGCACAATTGCGGGTCTATACTCTGTCATTGCTTGGTATTACCCTCCTAGAGCACAAAGCAATATGCTCCCTTGTAACAACTGATGCCGAGGCCCTCCTCTCCTCACTTTCAAATGTTTCTTCATTCAGGGTCTTTGGACAGTTCCTCGCTATATGGTTCAGTTTTCCACACACACAGCACCAGAATTTTCTCGATTGCTGTCCCTTTCCCTTTTCTCCTCTGCTTGTGTTCCCATCATAGCAGTCCTTAGCTCCGTCAAAGTGGTTGTAGCTCTTACCATGGCCCTTGTTTTGTCTAACTCTCAAAGCCAAATGCCTCTCCCTATTCTATATCTTCTGCCACTCTTCAATTAATATCCTTTTCACATTTGCCATGGCCATTTTATTTGGTTGTGCAACCAAGGTCTTTACTGTTATTTCATACTCCCTCAGAAGTCCGGTGGGACAGAGGGCTGCAAGTTGTTTATCCGTTAGACCTTATCTGTTCTTCTCCAGCTGCTTATTTACATTCACGATAGAGTTGCAGTACTCTAACATTGAATGTTTTGACTCCACTCCTTAGGTTTCTTTTCCTAGAAGTCGTTTATAGTGTAAGGACTGGATGGCTCATCCTTTACAGCAGATAGGTCCACTGGACTCATCTCATTTTTGTTGGTTAGAATGGGCTTAACACCCTTATCTGTCTTTTTCCGCTTCTTCACCTTACTCTCCTCGTAAATGAAAGAAAATAGCTGCATCACCCAGGCCTCTTTCGCCATCTCGTTATCGCTAATATCATTCATTAGCTCTTCGCTAATCCCTGCGGAATCTCCATCATACCTTTTTTTACTGAAAGAGAGCTCTCCAATTATCTTCTTGTGAAACCTCGACCCACAAACCTCTGCAACGGCACACGGTTGTGTCTGTTCAATGTTCTAATGTTCTGAGTTTACCTCTTCAAGTTGCTCGTTGAGCCTGCCAATGTGGAGCTCCATTTGCTGTCTTTTAGTGTGGAACTCCTGCTCAATTGTTGTCATGGCAGAGCTTTCTCGTTCCTGGAGCTTGTTGAATCTCATTCTCTCTTCTGATAGCTTGTTGTTAACCTAAAAAAAATTGATTCAAATACAGAAAGAGAATGCACTGTAACATCTAGTTAGAGTACTTTCAATTACCGCTTTGACACATTTGCTTACATTAAAGACATTCTTAGCTTTCTGTTGGAATAGAATTATTTCTAAATATGTACTTGAATTAAAAAACATCTACAGAGTTTTTCATAACTGCAGATTTAAGAGATAGATGAGTTATTACTTTTTTATAACATACAAGGAAAGGGCTGAGGTGACTTTGCACATAAGGGCATGCACCCAGAAATATTCCCAAGGAAAAATGGACTTAAAAAAGTCTGACAGGGCTGGGAATCAAACCCAGGATCTTCTTCTATCTGGGAGGCTGCCTTAACCGTCTAGGCTACCTGGCCAGAACATTTGTCAATCCGTTTTGGGGACTTAGTGTGTAAGGGTGAGTGTAGTTTTGTCTGACTGAGCAGCATCGTCTACGGCCATGGCCTCATCGAGGCACCAGCAACACAAAGAGTTGTAAGGAGAAACATACAAGGAAAGGGTTGAGGTGACTTTGCACATATGGGCGTGCTCCCAGGAAAATTACCAAGGAAAAACGGACATGAAAAAAGTCTGACTGGGCAGGGAATCGAGCTGGTATATAATCGAGCGAATTTGAGCAGGTACTTATTTATACTCCATAATTATAATCAATTTGCTTATCGATTGATGGAAGTTGTAGAAAGACCTCAACAATATTTATGACACTAGGAAAGATATTTAAATAACTCCCATCCGAGACCTTAAAATACATTTATAACCATGAAGACATTTCATTGTATCTAATCAATGTTGAATTTACTTGAAACACTTTGAACTCATTGTTGAAATCTAGAATAAGATATCTCCAGGAATCGGCAATCCTCGTAATTTGACTCATACTCCATTGTTTGATTTATTCCTGTGTTGCTAAATTTTCTGCAGCCTCATTAGTAAAAGAAAGCTGTCCTATAGAATGAAGGTTCATTATAAAAGGTGATGTTTTGTGGAAATCCATCATATAGAATGAAGAAAAGACTACTTGTTATGGAATACGTCCAGTCTTTTAACTATTTTAAATGAAACCACTTCTGATACTTGTGGGAAGTAATTTGCTTGGTTAACTTAATAATATTCCTAGTAAGAGAGCCTTCTCCATGAGGAGAAAGACAAAGATGATGGAAATTAACTTTGCAAGATAAAGTGTTTGTCTTAAACCTTGTGTTTGGTTAAAATTGCAAAATAGAAACATGACTGGAACTGGAAACTCTCTTCCACTTTCCAGGTAGGTGGAATACACTATAACAGAATTTTATAGGGATATCAGAGATGTGGAAAACAGTAATTTTTTGGGGGAATTGGGGCACTGATGTGGATGGTGTAGGGAGGCTCACCATGTATGCTGAAGATTTGATACCATTAAGTATCAAGAGTAACAGGGTTATTTTATATGCTGATGATGTGAATGTCTTAACAGCCAACTCGTGCCTGAAAGATCATCTCAGAGACAGAGTTCAGGCCCTCCAGACGATGACAAACTGGTGTACAGCACAACTGTATGCCCTCTTAATTTTGGGCATTATTGAATTACCAGCCCCATGGCTTCAAATGCAACTCTTTCAACTTCTGTATCTTACTTAATGAAAAAGTACTTTTGCATATTGACTCCCACTGGGAATTGAACCCGGGACCGCTTTCACCGAAGGCAAACGCACTGTCCACATGACTATCCGGGAGCCTAACTGGTGTAATTTAAATTACTTCTCTTTAAATACAGGCAAAATTCAAGCAATGCTTTTTACATCCTCATCAAGAAAATTAAATGGTTTAACCCTCAATGGTGACTTTGTCCTAACTACCGATCCAATCAAGTTTTGGTGTATATCTTGATCCTTGCCTGAAGTGATCAGCCCATATTGATTACCTTAGCCAAAAACTTAACTCTGTGTTTTACATGTTATCTGTAATTAACCATTCCCTAAGCATTGACGTTTTAAAAAAGGTGTACTATGCCCACTTCTATTTTAATGCTACATATGGAATAGTGTTTTGGGGGTCCTCCACCCTAATCAATAACTTTTTTAAAATTCCAAAAAAGATTGTCAGGATAATGTGTAATGCCTCATAAAGAGCCCACTGTAAACCCCTATGAAAAAATCTGATGTGGCCAACACATGACTTTCTCCATATTTATAGAAAACAGGAGCCTATGCTGGTAATATAAAAAATAACTCCAAAACAATGTGTAATAGAAAAATGTTTCAAACAATAGTTGTAGTAAAATAAATTATCTATAACTTTTGTACAAATTGTATATAAATATATCACATTATGTCAGAGATATTTAAGAAAAAACTACAATTTTTGGACAAAAAGCAACTTATGGTTAGTGAGTATTCACTAATAACTCCTAAACAATCAGTGTTACAAAAAAATGTTTCAAACAAATGTTGTAGTAATGTACATAATCTCTAACTTTTGTATATACCTACATTGCATTCTGACAGAGATATGTATGAGAAGCTTCCATTTCTGGGTAAACAACAACTTCCGGTTAACCATTATTGAAAAATAACTCCTAAACAATCAGTGTTACGAAAAAATGATTTAAAAAAAATTGTAGTAATGAACATTATCTATGACTTTTGTACATAATTTTATATACCTACATTGCATTCTTATAGAGATATTAAAGAAACAAAATTTTGTTCCAGATAAACTGCAACTTTTGCTTAAGTGATATTCATCAAAAACTAATCATCTCTTGGCATTGTTAGGGAAATACTAAATATGAATTTTGGAAATGATTGGATAATTACTTTTTAAGATAGAGGGCCTTCAAACTTTTTTGCCACAGACAGACATGTTCGGGGAAATAGCGAAAACAAACTCTATGGGCCCCAAAACATCTATTTCCGTTTAATTCAGGAGGTCGAAGTTTTTTGCGAATACAATATTTTCTTTATACTAAGTATAGGGAGAAAGTAAAAATTAGGAATTTTTAACATCCCCTCCATTTCCATTTTTAAAACTCTTCTTTTCACAAGGCAAAACACCTCCCTTTTCGAAAAATATATTTGTTATCACAATCACTTCACTTGCAGAGTCAATGATCTGCATACCCACAACAAAATGTAAAAACCTTTTCCCTTGGGCCAAAAGTTTGTAGCATTAAATTTTTCAATGCTTCACCCGCCATGGTAAAGAATATCAAATCTTCCAATGCCTTCAAATCTGAAGTTCACAGGCTACATGTTATTTATTCCACACCATGCAGACATACAGACAAAAACTGTACTCCAAATTTAATTGTTTGAAAAAATTTTTACTTTCTCCATATACGAAGTATAGAGAAAGTATTGTTTTCATGAAAAAAATCGACTTCGAGATTTCAACGGAAATACATGTTTTGGGGTCCCTAGAACACGTTTTGACCATTTTCGGAATGATGTCTGTGTGTATGTGTGTGTGTGTGTGTGTGTGTGTGTGTGTGTATGTGTGTGTGTGTGACAGTGGGCGCTCTAACGTGAAAACTATTAGTCGTATCAACACCAAAATTCATATATAGTACTGTGGTATGTGCTGTCAGAGTTGATTAGTTTTTCAAGTAAATCGGTAAACCGGAAGTCGAGTTTCATTCATCAAAGCTCATTTCCGGTTTTCAAAATATCTCCATAAATATGATATATAGGTATATTGTATACCCTATAAAAGTTTTAGATAATGTCTTTTACTATAATTTTTGAATTTAACATATTTTTGTATCACCGGTTGATAAGGAGTTATTCGTGAAATACTGATCAACCGGAAGTAGCTGATTATGTACTTTGTGGGCGCTCTAACATGAAAACTGTTTGTCGGATCACCATCAAATTTCATATATAGTATTTCGGTTGATGTCGTCAGAGGTGATCACATTTTTAAGTAAATCGGTTGACCGGAAGTCGAGCTTCATTCTTCAAAGCTCATTTCCGGTTTTCAAAATATCTCCATAAATAATGATATTTAGGAATATACTATCTCTTATAAAAGTTTTAGAAAATATATTATACTATGACTTTTGTATGAAACATATTTCTGTATCACTGATTGTGTAGGAGTTATTTGTGAAATACTGATAAACCGGAAGTTGCAGATTATGTACGCGGTGGGCGCACTGGGAGCTGGGGTGAAAGGCCATTTCATCGTTTTTCATCGCACATATCCCGCAAAACATTATTTATAATGTTTGTGAAGTAAAATATAATATGATATAAATTAATCATTTGTCTTCCAAGTTTAGATTGAATATAGAGTTCGAAAATACTGTCGTAGGTAAATATTTACATCTTATATATGGAGAAAGTCATGTGCTGGCCACATCAGATTTTATATGGAGAAAGTCATGTGCTGGCCACATCAGATTTTTTATTCTTATTTTCCTGTTTGATTTTTTAATTTATTGATCTGTCCCATAGGTAAGCTATAAAACTGATTTAAAATAAGCAGTTGGAAAAAATTCTTTAAACAATTTCAATTTATAGCTTATTGCAATGGGCGTACTACTTTCCATAATGTGAATTTGACATAATCGTTTTCTTAGACTACCATTAGAGGTGGAGTTAGCTTACTTATTTTGTAAAATATGAAGAATGTTTTCTCCAAAATTATCTCTTACATAATAAATTAGTTGATCATTTGAAGAGGTGGAAAATTTCCAAATGAGTTGATTGATATTGCAAAAAATCTAAGATTTTGCATTTCAGGATTATGGATTAGAAATTTATAAATGAAACTGATGTACTTACATCCAAAAAGATTTATTTCAATATCCAATTAATATACTAGCAGGTTATTTGGCAATAAATAATAAATCTACATGCAGTCTTAAGGTATGATAAGATAAAGCTCACTTATCTTTACAAGTTGTAAGTCAGTTTGACAGTACCACCATTATAATTGGGGAAAAATTCTCTAAACATTTATAAACATAACAATAGCAAAAAATATAATAGCCAAACTTGCATAAAATAGGAAATTGTAACATAGAGAAACCTGAAAACCATGCAACAATTGCACAGTAAATATTAATTAACAGGATATACAAAATCATAATATCCATACAAATACCTCAGGAAAATTTACATTCTCCTCAACACTTTTTTCCCAAGCTGAAAAATTAATGCATTGTGTAATACATTTATGAGTGAGATGCAGTGATTACAAATTGTGAGAAAATAATCCTCATGAACAAATCTTAACCTCTAGAGAGCAGAAAATGAGCTTAAATAACTTTTGGCCATTTTCCGATCAAGAGCTGCTTGAGTCATCATTTGCTTTGGGTGCTTGAAAAGGTTCACTTAAATGATCCTCAGGTTTGCAGCACTCTTTGAAGCAAGCGTCACAATAAAGGTCTCCATCACAATCAATACACCTTTTAGTAGCATTTTCATTGCATATTACACACCAGGGGAATTCTTTTTGTTCCTGAAAATGGTAATAAACAGTCAGTCATCTCAGATGATCAATTCAAAAACTTTAAAACTGAACAGAGTAAGACGAGGATTAAAATAACTAAGCCATAATTCCATAAGAGGTTTCATTCCATAAGCAGTTTGGATATTCAGCAATCACCAGTTGATAATGAGTTCTTACTCAAAACTGGTCACAAAAGAAAACCTCTAGAGGAATAGTGACTTTCCATATTTATGATGAAATTCCATATGATTACTACATATTCAATCGGTTATAAATGGAAGTAAACTTATGGTTTCCTCCTAGAGAGCTAGCTAAAAGATTCATGTGACATGTCCTGGATTTACAAAGATTAACTATGCACTTACCTCTAACTGTGCCCTTTCTTTATCTTCATAATCAAGAATTTGAAGTTCTTCCTCAAGCTTGGCATCCAAAAGAGCCTAAAAATAACAAATTCACGATAAATTCATTAAGATCCATTATAAAAAATTAGAAATCAAATAGGCTTGAGTGACAATTTCTATTTTATTACTTATACCATAATCCTCAGTTATCACTTTAATTACTAAAAGAAAGAAAAATTTAGAGCACAACTGATAAAGAATTAGAAGTTAAAAATCTCCAAAAGCTATCTTTGTTGGCCTTCTCTTCTCATTCACCAGCGTTTGGAGAAAACAAGTATAATTAAAGTGCAGTGTCCTCTCTTGTTTTCTGCGAACACCAGTGAATGAGACAAGGAACGCTGACAAAGACGGCTATTGGAGATTTTTAAACTCCAATATAATTACTAAAACATTTCAAATTGGCCTTATACTAAGTCAATCGTTATTCAGTCATCCAACAAACCTTTTTAACAATAGACTGGGCTATTTTTTCTTCTTCTTCAGCACCTAGGTCCTCTGGTAACTCTAGACCCCACACACCTTTCTTCTTACTGCAAAAATTGAAATATGAGTGAATTCTTTAACCAGTAGATCTGAGAAGAGGTAAAGGTTAGTGTTGAACCAGAATGAAGAATAAGATTTAATAAAAATATGAACACAAACTACTTAGAAGAAAAAATATAAAAATTCACTTGTTATGATTAAAACTAAAATATCTTAGCATCATCACCTTACTTTTACCAGTTCAAATGAATCTACTTTCATATGACCAGGGAAAATCAAGGACGTGTAATACTCAATTGCAATAATGTCAATGTAATTTATCTGTTGCAGATACTTTGATACAAAACTATATTGTTCATAAAAATCGAAATTAATGATATATTGATAAAGTATATAAATAGAAATTATATAAAAATAAGAATAGGCAATATAAAAGAAACCTAAAAAATAGTAAAATGATGTACTAATACTGTATTCAGAGACTTCAGCGATAATTTTTGAGAAACATTTAAATTTTATACTCATAAACTAAAATTTCATACTCAGTTTTAGGTATAGGTGATGAGTCTCCATCTGCTCCAGATTTTATTTTGGCTGGCTTTTTCCCTTTCTCACTTTTTACAGGCTATAAAAAAGTTTAAAGATAACTTAATAATTGTATGAACATATCCAGCAAAAATATCTCAGGCTATTTTAAATAACCTTTAAGATTAATTTTGGGAAATTATACATAGGGTTGTTAAAGAGGAATTGAAATTCAAAGATAATACATATTACCATTTTCATAAGTATAAATTAGAATCCAGCCTGATTAAATATAAGTAATGATATTGAGAATTAGAATTACATTGTCAATTAAAGATAACTCGGATGGGGTTATTACCAACAATGCCTCTGAATGGATAATTTAAACATTCACTCTTAAATGAGAAGGAAAATTTACAATTATAAAGAACAATAAATACTGAACATATTAAGTTATTCTTATTGAACCTTTCTAAGCAATAAAAGATAAGTGGCATAAAAGCCACGAAGTGGTTCATTTGGGTTCTGTAATAATTCAATGAGAATTTTTGAAGCTTGATCTAATATTAAACTATAAAACATTGAAAAATATACTAATGAAAAGTTAATGATTATTTTCAATAAATGATGTAGGCCACCTTTAAATTTTCAAATCTTTTAACAAAACATAAGATATGCTCAGCAAGCAGCAATTACGAACATACATAGAGATTCAGGAATATAACGTAGCATATTTTAATCTGAAGCCTCAGCATGATATGGTTGTGAGATATCTATACATGAAAATGCGATCGTTGCACAACATAATAAGTCTACATTTATCATTGCCTGATATCCTCAAATAAATCATATGGTATCTTCATTGTATGCCATTCATTATTTTATGAATAAATACCACTTCTTTTATAAAAATTCAGCAAAGGAAACTTAACTCAACTTTGGTAACTGAGTAGTCAGTATGCTCTTGAAAACAATGGAGTCCTGGTTCATAACCCATCATGGATATACTAATTTGAATGTCTTAAGTTAACTTCAAAGTCTAACATTGATTCATTACAGTTAGTGAACAAATTAGTAGAACAGAAGATGGAGACGTATGATTTGCCTGCAGTGAATCAAAGAAAATTTCTAAACTGAATTTCTCTCAATAATTCTACTTTTTAACTATGCATTATTGATCACAGAAAAAAAATAAATATTATTAATTAATTGCCTGTTCTTTTGAGGTAGTAGGTTTTGCCACTCCTTTGTCTAATAAACGGGCAAGCCTTGCTTCAAGATCAAGTTCAGGTTTTGGCAAATCAGTCTTCAGCGATTCTTCCTCCACAAGTTGCTTGATCAATTGATCGGATTCCTCCGTTTCAGAGAGTTTCACTTGTACCTTATATGCCTGAAATAAAATCATCAACTGCTGAGCAATAACTGTAGAAATTCAGCTATGAGTTATTCAAAAGTTAGATGAATTGTAAGGCTTTCTAAAGTTGTATCTATTAAATTAATTTGGTGGACATCAAAAATATATTTTGTTTAGACTGGTGTAACATGTTAATTGGTGATAACAATAGTATTTTCTTCTTTGAACACTGGACAATTAAACTAAATACTGGGGATTATATTATTTCTAAATCAATTGAGTGGGGAGAAATACTTTTGTAATAACTTACAGTAAAGGATCACTATCATGTTGATTTGGGACAGGACTGAATAAAGTAGCAGATTTTAATACAATTTTTAAATTATCCAATACAACAATATGATGGAACAAAGCACTAACTGAAAAATTCAAATCAGCCACCGATATTAAACACTTCATCTCAACTGGGAAATAGACGAACAAGCAAATGATGTTTTTATTAATAGTGAAATTTTCAACATCAGGACTGGAAATGCGATTATATAAATATGTAGCATGATGGCGTACACTAAACTGTGGGAGGGAGGAAGTGAGAGCAGCAGAAGGATTTTTGTAATGGACTTGTTTGTCATTAGGACAGGTTTTACAACCTCAAAATTTCATAAAATATTTGTTTGTTGTAACAAAATTCTTCCAACTTTGGATCGTAATCAATATTTCATGACTAAAAATAGAATCCTAGTTTAAATTTCATTCTTTTAGTGTGTGTTTCAACTTCATAAGACTTATGTTTCTAATTTAGTTTTGTAAAAGAAATAAAGCCTGCAAAGATGAAAGTGAGTCTTATGAGGATTTCTTATGGGAATGGTTTGATCCATCTGTAGTTGAACAAGCAGCCGCAGGGAGATAAAATTTAGCCTATTATCATCTTCACCAAGTTTGAACGCTGTGCAATTTCTGGCTCATGAGGTTTTAGGCAAAAATATCTGTCAACTGAACTGTTTGTCAAGGTAGACAAACATACTATATTTTATAATATAAGGTAATTAAAATTGATACCAAGCATATTCAGAGCAATAAAATCACGAAAGTATAACTACAATTAATAATTACACTGAGGTTAGTGATGAAAGTATGATAAATGCATGATACACATCCTAAACATGGTCAAGTTTGGAAAATCGGCAAAACTTTTTATTGACTTTAAAAAGAAAAATAATTCAAGTTAAATTTAAAATTTTCTGAAGTTGAAATTCCCTAGAAGTAACTCTGAGTCAAAAGAATTAAGATACCTTTCAGGTATATCATAGAGGAATACATCATACTTACAACAGGTGGATCTTTACTACCAGAAGGTCTGCCTTCCAGCTGATTGAGCCTTTCTCTCAATTCTTCCTCAGTCAGAACCTTTGGACTGGTTTTCTTATAATCCTCGTCTAACTTGTTGACTCTTTCCACTAACTTCTGAGTTTCATGATCAAATGCATCCTTCATTGTTGGATATTTACTCTTTGGCTCTTTAAATTCATACTTTGCAGTGGGGTCACTATCAGACATAGTTTCAATGCATCTGGAAAAGGTTGAAAATAATTTTACTCTTTTGAATGTCTTACTGGAAATCCTTATATCCAAAGATAAAGGATAAAATGAGTGAACACTGATTGTGCATCCATTGAACAAATTAATTTAGGTGATAAAAAGTACATGCATATGATACCAAATTTCTATCATGTCATTACTAATTTCAATTAATTTCATAATTCGACTAAATAACTTCTGATACGCATAGTTGAATAATACTACTCAACTTTATTTTAGTGAAATATAAGGCTTTTGAGAAATATCTTCTCTGTTAACCCAGACAACACAGATTTAGAAGTTCACGAGTATTTATGGTGCAATTCGTACCAGATAAGCACGGGTGACATTCATCTCGTCAAAATATGCGAAAGTATATGTACAAAGAACAGTTAAAATTCTCAGACAATTAAAGAGATAACTTACACCAAATCGTGTTTTCTTATAAGAACTTTCTAATTATGACAATCACAAATGTGAGGGATTGAATAATGAAAATTCTCCAACCTATTGAAGAATAAAATGCAAGAAGAAATTGAGAAATCGTATTATTATACACAGTATACTGTAGAAAGACAAATGTTTGGAAAGGTCTACATATAGACCTTACCAAACATTTTTCTACTTATAAATAAACACACACATTCCAACCAATACAATTTTTAGTTAACCTGGCTCTGGAATACTTCCCTGAAATAACCATTGAGACAGATTTCATTTACATAAAATAACTAGGCTTTCTTATGGGGCATATGTAAATTATCTTTGAGGGAAGGTTGGTAGTGTAAGAGGAAAAGAAGAGTGTAGAAATATGTCTGGTTGGAGAACAAAAACCTAGCTGAGGATGAAGATTTGCTTGATGGAAGAATTCTTTACAGTAAATCATCCCTCACTCCATCATTGCCCAATATTAATTTAACGGATCCTTATGTTAAAATGCATGCTTGTTGAGGCCACAAAAAGCAAATTTCAGATGATATTGAGCTAGAGACTGAAAATGAGGTGGGTATAAGTAGAGAATTCTGATGAAAGTGGAGGAGTTTGTATTTTTTAACTGCCATACAGTTAATGTGATATGGCGCAACCATTACAGAAAAGTTTCTATTTCAAAATTTCTGCAATTATTATCAGAAGATAATGACTATGGAGATATGATGTAAAAAAATAAGCGGCTATGGAAAGACTTTCTTGAGCTCATACTTTTTAAACTTATCCACATGCTTATCCATTGCATTTGGTGCAATTTCCATATCGGCTTGTTTGATATGACATTTTACACAAACGTTCCTCTTTGATCCTTTTTTCTTTGAATCTTCGGCTTCGTGTCTGAGACATTTTTTGCAGAATGCAAAGCCACAATTCGGACAGCCAAGCTAGAAAAAATAATGAAATACTGAATACTGTTTCATTAAAGTATAAGTCACATACGAACAGCAACCTACTTCTTTCTCAAAGAATCCAAATTTTGTGGCACATCCGTGACAGGCCATTTAAGATTTTCCTATGACTTCAAAATCTTAAATATACTGACGACCATTCGAAGAGATAGAAAATATTCCACAAATATAACGAAAGGGAGTTTATTTACAATTTTAACTCTCAGGTCTTGGCAACAATGACAACTGAAATGCGAATCTAATATGATAACCGCTAGACTTGAATCTGGTGATAGAGCCGTATCCCATCATGAAATATTGAAGCCATGCGATAATTGATTCTAATATTCATAGAATTACTGCGAAATATTCATACGAAATTATATTCTTCCGTCGTCTGAAAATAGCAGTTATATATCATGATCTGCAAAATATGCGTTAAGTATTTAATAACGAGCTTTAAGTTTCTTCCATTTATGATGTCAGTTACCTAGTTGTGATTTTTATTTTTTATAAATCGATGTAAAATCCTCCTTATGAAAAAGCGACTAACTTTTAACGGCTTTTAAGGGGCTAAATACAAAAGTGAAAATATAATTCAATGCGTTGTGGTTAACGATTGACGTTGCCATCGTTTGCGGATAATTTTCGCAGTCTCTATACTTATAATTTCATGAGTCTCAAGGTAGTTGAAAACTTCAAATTTTATGTTGGTGTCATAAGAAAATGAATTACAATAATTGTGCACAGAGTAGTACAAACTAATGCTTACAAGATTAAATTGAAAACGCATTTAACCTTCTTACAAATATGTAATTTTATGTAATAGTGCTATTTAGTAGTAGTATTTCTATGTAATAGTGCTAGCCAGCATATAATTTTGAATGAGGCCTAATTATGTCACTAATTAATTGTGAAACTAAGAATAAATACCTTTAATGAGGAATCAATCTTCAGTTTTTCTGATTTTGTAGTTGCTAAGTTACACTGTATTTACAAACTAAATTGATTGTTTTCATCTTCATAAAATGTGATACAAGAACAAGAAAATTTCAAGTAATTTTTCATTAAAATTTATGTTGAATGTTTCATTAAATTTACCTTCCACCTAGTTTGCAAAGGATTAACAGAATGGTGATTCATTCATTTTTCAATGATTTTTATGCTTCTTTTCAAAGTTTTTAACTGCTAGAACAGGAATCAAGCTCTTCCATTTATCTTTTATAGGACTTTTTGGCCAGTCAATATATTTTGATCTTCAAATGATGAATCTGTTTTGTCCATTAAGAGTCTATCATTTTGCCAGAAATATAGATCATCATGCCTGGATCATCAGTTAATGAAAACAAATCAGAATTGGAAGCACTGGAACAAAGTGGTTACCTTATAGGTAAGCAGATAGGTCAGGGTTCTTATGCAACAGTGCATACGGCAGAATATATAGATGGAGCAAACTGTAAAAAGACAAGATTGGCATGCAAAATTGTTGACAAAGAAAAAGCTCCAAGAGACTTTCTGGAGAAATTTTTTCCCCGAGAACTACAGATAATCACTCGAATTGAAAATCCAAATATCATTCAGGTGCACAGCATTCTTCAGCGTGGGCCAAGAGTTTTCATTTTTATGCGCTATGCTGATAATGGTGATCTTTTGGAATTTGTAAAACGCAATGGACCTATTCCTGAAGCCCAAGTACAAATTTGGTTTCGTCAACTATCAGAAGGACTTCAGTATTTACATAAACAGAACATTGCTCACAGAGATTTAAAATGTGAAAATGTTCTATTGTCTCAGAGATATAATGTCAAATTGGCTGATTTTGGATTTGCTCGCTTTTGCTGTGACCAAGACAACCGAAGGGTTTTAAGTCAAACTTACTGTGGATCAGCTGCATATGCAGCTCCTGAAGTCGTCAGTGGAAATCCATACAATCCAAAAATAGCAGACATTTGGTCCTTGGGAGTTGTTCTGTTTGTAATGTTCAACGCTACAATGCCATTTGATGATAGCAATTTACGCCGTTTGCTTAAGAATCAGATGACTCGAAGTTGGGATTTTCGAAAAATTATGAAAGGAGTAATTTCTAGCTATGGGAAAGCGCTAGTTAGGCAAATCCTTGAACCTGATATTACCCTCCGCCCCTCTCTTGAGATGATTCTTTCAGATTCATGGCTGAAGCGTTGTGAAGGGGGTAGTAAAACCAATGGTACACAAGTAAAACCTGTACCATACATAATGGAAGATAAAGCACGAAATACAGATGGAACCGGAGAGAAATAAAAGATGTTCAACCTATATTGATGGTAATTTTTATGAAAGTATAATGGAACAGAATCAAGATCTGAGGCGAATGAAGTCAAGTACATCCTGGATCATAATTCTAGATGAAAAATGAGGCACAGTGCTGTACCAAATCAGCAATGAAACAATTTACAAGTATTTAAATTGAAATATATATCAATATTTTTTATGCAAATAACTTTACCTTTAACATCATGGTAATTTAAATATTTCAATTTTGATTCAATAAATTAAACTTTATCCATTAACATTGAAGAGTTATTTTACCATACAAAATCCCTACTATATTTAGTGACAAACTGGAATTTTATGACTTTAAGGTCACTATTTACCTAAGATCAATATAGTTGACATGCAAGCAAAATATTGAAATAATTTTCAACTCAAAAAAGTTTTTTTTTGTTTTTTAATATGTTTTAATGGAATTGTGAATGAACCACGTTGCTTGACAAATAATTCTGAAAAATATCAAATCTAGCTATCCTGTAAAATCTGCATCTAAACTTATCTTAACACATCCTTAAGTGAAATGCAGAACTTAATTATATAACGTTATGGAAGTGTATTGGATGAAATAAGCTGTTGTAGAAAGATTTGATGCTTTCCCGATGAATGCTGCACAGGTTTCCTTGGGTTCTCAACCAGGTCGTACTGTTGGATGGCTCTGATGTTTAGGCAACAACCTCTGCTGCCATTTTCAAGGATTTCATAGACTAGACATTCTTGAAGATCTGGCAAATAAACTGTTGGCTAGAAAGGAGAGATGTCATATAGTGACAGATCACAGAGATTTTTAAATATGTCCTTAGATAAAACATCAGAAAAATTCAACAAATTAGAGAAACAGGGCTTGCACATAAATCAAAGTGGTGCTTAGCATAGAAATAAACTATGAATCAAGGATATTTAACATATATTTGGATGAGAAACAAATCTGAAGAATTTGTTTTCTATGTTTCATGTAGCTGAAAACAGCATTCTCTCCCTAAACTCTTCAATTACATGCTGTCAAGTCAATTTTTCATAAAATATAAATAGGTACTTAACTCTTTGATATGAATCTTAGAATGTCTATGATTTTTCAACTGAAAACCAAAACAATATAAAGACTATATTTGGAAAACTCATACATTAATAGAAAAACCAACTGCCTATTGGGGGGTTCAAGTTTGAGTCCCAGTCAAGTCAGATTTTCAATTTTGTTCCTCCACAGGAATTCTTAGATACATGCTTTATATGCAAAGTCACCTTTATTCCCTTACTTCATTGTAGATTTCTTTCATAAAGTTACCATACTATGCAATTGGCAAAATGTCTATCTAAATCATAGCTTCCCAACAGGGACGGATCCAGGGGGGTGGTCCTGGGGGTCCAGACCCCCCCCCGAAATATCACTTGTGTCTATTTTTCGAAAATGAAACTCAAATAACGCAAATAAACACACAATTTAATAAGCAATCACTAGCAAAAATATTCGAATTTGTCTAACAATTCTAACGTCACGTTTTGTGAAAGCCGAAATGTCTTTTATTTTTAAATTTTTTGATCTGACCCCCCCCAAAATTTTTCTCTAGATCCGTTCCTGCTTCCCAAAGTAGTCCATATAGATATACTGGGGATCTATGCAAATGAAAAAATGCAGGTCCATAAACCTGAGACCATTTAGACTGCAGTAAGGTTTGCTTGATGAGCCGACTACAACTAGTGCGTACATAGTTGTAGCAAAGTTTTTATCCCAGTAGCATTGCATTGCACTGTTAATTCACTGACAACCCTTCAGTCTTGTACCAAAGTTTTATTATTGTTTATTCTACAAAAATACCCATCACTTAAGAGCAGATTTGTTTCCACATTTTAAGTTCAGAAGTATAGAAAAAGCCTTTGTTAGGCTAGCTGGGGGTCAATGGAAAATGAAAAGAATGCCAAGGGGTCCACAGGGAAAAGCTTAAATTTCAAACTTACTTAACAAGCCTGTTATTTCAGGATCATATTTAAATAACTTTTTGAGTACCTAAAAAGATGCAAGAGGTAGAATTTCATTCTTATTTTTTTTAACATACGAGTAGTAAATGCGTAAACAGAGGGTTAATGTTAATTTATCTTCCATTTCATGAAAGGAGAAAAGGGAATCCTTAATGGAAAATATTTTGAACTAAAATGCTCAAAAGCTTTGCATAACTTCACTTTAACTATTCCATATCAAATGAGCTGGAAGAATGTCATAATTACTTTCTAATCAAGAACTCCTGAGTTAAATTTAAGATAGAATCATTTGTTATCACTTTAGGTGAAAAGATTAAACGTTTTATTTAACTATCACGAAGAAAAGTAATTTAATTTTCCATCCTTTTCATTAGTCAGAAGTTAGAGAAGTAGAAGATTGCTTGTTTTATTTTGTTGAAAATATGTTTCTGGTAGTTACAGCTTTAATTCATTCAATAATTAAGACTCTTTCTATGTGCAATAAAATGACAATTCGTTGGGAACAGGAAAAAAGGCCTCAATTATAATCCTAGTGCATGGAATAAAGGAAATTTGCATAAAACAAATTATGGTCAACAACAGATAATATTTATTAACATACTCAGTCATATTTCATGTCCTTATTTAATGTGAGGAAGGTTATAAGTAGAAGGGAATGCATCATAAGAAGTGAGGCAGAAATTTGGACTCTCTGTTCAAAAAATCAATTGTTTCATGGATCCATCTTCCATAACTCAAGTTATGGAATATATGAGTGATAATATATAATTAAAGATGCAACATAGATATCACAAAAGGACTTCTGCCTTAAAAAGTTTTTCAAATATTTTCCAACTTGTTTAAGTTACATCACATTAATCCTGCTGGTATTTTACCATAGTATTTTTCAACCCATCTGTAAATAAATGGTCAGGTCTATTATGCCAGCACTTACAGTGCTGGAGCCCAGACATTTTAAGTTTTTGGTGACTGGTCTAGTGCTGGAATTTAAAAATCTGCGCTATAGCACAGAAATTCCTTTAGGTTGTTGGCACTATAAAATGCAATTTAAGTATTATCTGGTAAATGGGAGGTAATGTTGTGACTGACAGATGGCAATTTTCTTCCATTTTCAAACAGAATTTCAATATTCTTCCCATCTAGAAGGGAATCACTAAGTCCTTCCAAATTAAACGTGATGATTATGATTTGGAGAAGAATTAACCAGTTTGTGAAATTAAATCATTAATAACGAAAATAAAGCACTTAAGTGAATAGTTCTGAGTAGGTAAGATGGAAAGTTAATAAAGGAACTGAGAACTACATTCAAACGCCCATCGCCAAGAACAATGGGAATCTATCTATAGCTTCAAAGAAAATAAAATAATAAGATAAAAGGCTCTATTATGTAAGATGTATTAAAATAATATTGGAAAATCCAACACAATAGAAGATAAAATTAGTTGAAGGGAGTATATTATCATTTAAGACTTAATTCTTAAAAGAAAACAAGTTAAGCTAATCAGTAGTTAACATTGACTAGCTTCTGTGTAGCTGGTTAAAATTATTCTCAAAGACCCCTAATATCTAGTAAGTTTCTCATTAGTCAAGGGTACAAGTTTTAAGGGAATAAGGAAATTCTAGGTAGTGTGAGTTCAAACTTCAAGAAATAGCGAATAATTAAGAAACCTAATATGATAGACCTTTAAATAAACCATTCTCTGTGAAATAAACAATATATTTAACTCGATCCAATTATATGTATGTATTTTTCAATTATGGTTTTAAAGTTCTTTCAAGTAACAATTAAAGTAACAAATTATAACAATTTTTGCTACATCACACAATAATTGTTGACTCTCAGCTCACAGCTTAAAAGAGAGATTTAGTTTCATCATCGTACGACAAACTAAAAAGGATACAATAGCATGCCACAATAATCATTAAAACGATGACTTCTTGTGCGGAAACATTCTCTCGATGGAAAAGACGAACTGAACAAAAAACATCATCAAAGATCAAATCACAATAGGACTTAACTATAAGATCTAAATTTTCGATTACAACTTCATTGTACTAAGAAGGAATCATATATGCTACACATTCACTCAAAATAAGCGAAGGCTACGATGAGAAATATTCTTTCATCAATGCCTCAAACATGATCACTAATAACAAAGATCCTATTTTTTGTCACTCTTTTCACTATCTTTTTCATCACTAGGCTTCATTTTCTCTGAGTCATCCGAAACAGTAGTTTCATCGAATGCTTCCATTTCCAGTCCAGTATCTTCATCATCGTCGTTCATAGATTTGTACAAAGTGGGATACTTCGACATACACTCTTGCATTGCCTGAAATGTTGAAACACAATCAGAACCCTTAGGGTCGGCTTTGCTGAAATGAAAGCATGAAAATGCTTCTCGGAATTCCACGCCACAAGGACCAGTTGCAATTCCGCCAAGACATGGACAGTTCCAATTTATTTCTCCGCTGGGTAAAATCAAACCCGGCGAACTTTCAGGCTCCTTGAGAGTAACAGTACTAGGTTTTGCATGATCTTCAGCAGTAGCGAATATAATTTTATCTTTTCCATCCGTTCGGCAGTAAGACATTTCGTAATATTTCAAATTCAACTAAATTTATGTAACAAAGTGATATCAAGAGATAAAATCTAGCAAACTTCCCACTTATATCTCATAATCTTCAATCAGAAGCATAAATATATCACCATATTGTATATAGGTGAAGCCGAACCCATTGCACACTGTAATATGAAGAAAGTGTAAGTTTAGATTAAAAATAACTCTAAATGTAAATTACAGTTACCCTGAACTTGCCTTACAAATTCTGATAACAATTAAAGAGTTTTTACTGCTTCTGGAATGATTTGCAGCAGGTATTCAATTTATATAATTTCTGTAATGTAACTAACAGAACGCAGACTCATTCGGCGAATTTCTCGAGCATGTTCTGCTAGCTTCACCGATAACGCCGAGCGAGTGTCAGTTTTACACCTTACAAAGCTTACAAACACTAGAATGTAATACTGGATACCAATTCTCCCTTTACCTTAGTTATGTTGAAAACATGATTGCACCATAGACGACTCTAGTACCTTTTCAGGCTACTGAATTAAGAGATTTTATAGATAATTGACGAGATTTCTCAGTAATATTACAATGTGGTAAATCATAGATAGATTCGGGACTAGAACTAGTCCAATCCATAGACTAACATTTGTAAGGGGTACCAACAGAAACCATATTAACACCTACGATTGTGATATTCATGCTCTAGCGGTAGAAGCAAAAGATTACTTTTCATCTGCTTCCCCCATGTGATCATATCGTTTTGGATACTAGAAATAATTTTACCGCATGTTCAAATATCATGCACATTGTGATTTTTAGTTAGAACACGACGGTAATCATTTAAAGGAAATATGTTTGGAAAATGTTCCAGCGGTAGTACATCTAGTAGCGGCAAGTTTCGTCTTCCCCCTCCAATTTTTGCTGTCCCTGACAAACATCTTTCTAGCCAATCTGAGGTTCAACGGACTGAAATTGGCCAAGATTCTGGATATCTTAATGACCTAAATAATCCTAAGTTCAGTCAAAGTAATAACGTAAGTATATATGTTCTTATTATTTCGCTTTGCTACTTACAGATATATTTTATTACTGGACACGAGGATGATGTTACTATGATGTCAATTTTGGATGTAGTCAGTTGTCAGACTTGATGCAGGTGTATTGTTAACTTATTAAATCTTATGGTCAGGTGCAATCACATCGGTTTTCCTAGCAAGGAAGACGTTGTCCTTGTGTAGTTTGCGTGATCTTTACTTCGTGCTGGATCTAACAGCTTATCATCCAACTAATTTCTTTGGAAGTATATTTTACTAGTAATTATGGTAAAATTCTACTTTGAAGGTGTTTGGGAGAAATTCCGGTAAATTTCTACTAAACTAGAAATTACTTGATTATCTCCAGTAATAAGGGAGATATATAATTTCTGGTAAAACTAGAAATTTACCGAATTTCTCCCTGACTGTGTGAAACTAGAAATTTACAGAAATTCTATATCTCCTTTATTACTTAGTGGGTAAAAAAACCCAAACACCGTTAAAGTAGAATTTTACCGTAATTATTTCTGCTTGGTTTCTGTAATCGCTCAAAGTATAGTAATATTTGGAGAAGATGAAAATCTGTGTCGAGGAGACCTAACCCTTTCTGAAATTAATCTAATAATTCTATTAGTAAAATTTTTATGACTTTAAAATTAAGTTATCATCTTCTAAAAATTCTTGATGATGCTTGACAAACCAACTAACAGTAAGTTACTTATTAAATGTGATTAGAAACTATTGCATATATTTAATAGCTAATAAACAAATCTGTATATCTGTGTATCAATACTTAGGCTACCTTATTACCTTAAACAAAGTTAATTCAGTTAGTTAATTCCCGAATGTTTACCGGTTCCTGCATTTTCATTTATATGGAAAAATATTTCATTAAATATTTTTCTTCAAACAAAAAAGATAGGTACCTGGAAATAAAAAAACTGGCCCAAAATGCCATCATTTTTTCTAGTGAGTTTCTGATTGCTATATTTTAAATAATAGAAGAACTTTTGTCATTCTATGTTTACTTTTAGAAATATTGCTATAGAATTTTAAGTAGGAGTAAAATGTAAGGATGTTTTTAGTGATAAGATTTTGTATCAATTGTGACAAGTGTTTGATATTAGGTGGCTATTTTCTCTCACTTTATTGTAATTCATATTAGGTTATATCGATGAAGTTATTTCGACCAGAAGCCAAATATTCTGTTTCATTGTAAGAATTATATTTTGAACATCGTTTTCCTGCAATTTTAATAATTTATCTCCCAAAAAAAAGGATTAAGAGTTCAAACATTTGGATTTTCATGACAGAGACTGAGTAAGTTGCCATGTTCTGTCTATTGTATCAACTTGTATATTACATAGACAAAAAATCATGAATAACAAATATTGAACGAGAATGACATATTTGTTGAAGTTAGATTGTGGATTTTATCATATTTTTTATTTTTC
This sequence comes from Sympetrum striolatum, assembly GCA_947579665.1. Taxonomy (NCBI): domain Eukaryota; kingdom Metazoa; phylum Arthropoda; class Insecta; order Odonata; family Libellulidae; genus Sympetrum; species Sympetrum striolatum. The sequence goes on along the minus strand of OX388351.1, from coordinate 50,872,623 downwards.
TTTTATTAGCTGATGTAAGTAATTCAATTACAAAATTTTAAAAATTCTTGTATGAGATATCATCATCAACCTTTTCACAACCTTAAACCAGGAAGTATTTCATCTATCTTATAGATGCTGTCTCTCACTGAGTGTTTGCTGATACTCACAATGACCTCAATTTCATATAGAAAATTGTTAGGGATAAACATAGGACCAATGGTATAATTTATGTCTTCTCCCTCCTAGTGCCTTCCCATTGTATTAGATTAAACTTAATTTAATTATCCTACATGTCAACTTTTCATTAGTAAATTATTTTTCATTCGCAACTTACCTTATCAGTACATTTTATAGTTACTTTAGGCATAGAGTCAGTGTGCCAATCAACAGGGGTGAATTCCCCAGCTCATAAAACTGTTTCTCTTGCTGATGATAGCAATATTTTTCTCTGCCAGGGGAAATCGTTCCCTTCCTCTTTTGTTATTAGCAACTTCTGGTTACTTGTACTTGTGCATGCAAAGGGGGCAAATACCCTTAAATTGCTGTCTTTTGCTAGATCTTTCAATATCATAACAGAGGAAATGTTATTTCATTTGATGTAGGTAAACCAAGCAGATTGGCTAAATATTTCTCCCCCTAAACATGAAGTTCCCCTCAACAAGAAACTTGATTCACACTCAGTTTAGAGGTACACACCTTAATGTCTATGTTTTATGCTGACTATATACTGTAAGTGTTCTAGCGATAATTTTTTTATAATGGGTTTTTATCTGTCTATCATTTTACTCTATTGATGCAAATATATGTACTTTTTCATTTTGAGCCTTTTTTGTTTGTTTTATAGTATTATTTATAGCGATACCACATGTTTAAATGTTAAGTGACTGTATTTATTGATCTATCTCATGGATCTACTTATTGATTGTGTATTTATATATTTTATCATGTTTCTTCTCATCTTTTAGTTATTATGATTGGTAGGTTGGCATAGGTTTTCATCACCCCCTTCTTTGTAGGTGTTTTCCTGCAGTGGATAAATTATTTTCCTAAGATTCTCTCAGGGTTTTCACATCCTTATCTTCTCATACTATCTCTTTAATTTAATAATATATGACAGTGAGTTGGATAGAAGAAGAGACTTTTAGTCTCAATCTTGCCCAAATATTTGAAATGATTCATTATTACATTACTATACTTTTTCTCCTTATACATATATATTTGTATTGTAGAATTCAATTTAATCATTTTGCTTCTACTCTGCAGATAGTTAATTATACCACTGCATATATTTTTATTTTCTTATAATATTTGTCTTCTTTTTATTTCTTTTCAAATATTTTTATCTGTTGATTTTACTGTTTCTAAATCAATGTAAAAGGCTCATGCTGTTCATGGATTTATGTACATAAATAAAAAAATGCAATTTCAAAACTTACTGGATATTTTATAGCCATGGACAAATGGAGGTGCACCAGGCCAAAGTAATAGGAAGGAAAGATTTGCTAAACCCCATAAGCCGAAGTTCCAGAGTCCCAGAAACTCTTACAATGCTTATAAACCAAGAGGAAGAGGATCATCTTCATTTTATTGTGATTCTTGCGATCGTGGGTTTTCTACTCATGAGGAATTACAATACCACATTGGTAATGAGCATGTTACATGTGGATTGGATGGTTGCACACTTTCTGCTCACCCCAAGGTAAATTTTCTTTGCTTGATATTTGAAGTGTGTTGCAAAATTTTGTAAATTGAAATGGTTTTTATATTTGATTCAGAGAGGAAAGTGAAGTGAATCTTGTGACAATATTTTCTAGGTGGTGGAAAAGCACCAAAAGATTCAACACTTATCTGGACTTTATCTTCGACTCATGTCAAATTCTTCCAAAAACCCAGAAGATGTTTCAAAGTGGATTGCAGAAAGGAAAAAGTAAGTGGGGTGATTTATTATTTGAAAGATTTTGCTGATGTTAACATGTTAGTATGTCATGGATTCTGGATTATATTATAACTAATTGCTATCTACGCTAACAAAAATAATGTCTTACAATACCAGCAGTTAAGTTAAAGGAGTGGAAGCTTGTTACCAAATATCCTGGATCAGAATCCCATTGTATAATTTTTCCCCTCTAATAAGTTTCATTTCTATTAGAAAGAAACTTTATAAAATGTGCTTTTATTTAACTTTATTTTCTGACTTTAAGATTCATATTTTCATGAAGCATTATCTTTTTAATGGTGTAACGATACTTTTTAATAATAAAAGGTAAAATACATGAAAAGGTCCCATGTTGGGTGCCAAGTTGTAACGAGACTAAATTTTTAAATAAGAAAAATGCCACGCGGGAAAGATAAAAACTGATATAAAGATCGAAAGATGGGTACCAATATTTATAAGAACCAATTAATTAAATTTATCGCAAAATGCATGCACTCAAGGTCGCTCGGTTTCCGAAAGAAATTAAAATCACAATTTCTCTTAATTGATATTAATCTATTCACACAAGACATTACCAGACAAATAAACCTCAAAACTAATGAAAACCATACCCCCTAAAGACACACATATTGTAATTCAAGGAAACACCAACCAAACACAGATGAAGAAAACGAAACAAAAAACACCACAACAAATAAGCCTTACACTACACTATAACACCCTACTCACAGAACACATATTAATACACAAACCAAGATAATTGGGGTATGAATTCAAAAAAAAGGGAGGGAACACTAAAAACAGGAGTGGGTCAGGGTTTTGGAGAACCACTCTGGTCAAGCTGTATTTCTTGACTGTCTTCTTTGCAAAGGGAGGACGCCCGGAAGCCTGTGTCTTCTTTAGAGTGGGTTTCCTTCACCCAATCCCTACGTTTTGTTTGAATGCTAACACATGGCATAACCACCTGCATCCCGGAAATACTCTGATTGTAGAAACAGGTCCAGGGTGTTGCGCATTCCTGTCTCTACGGGGTCCTTAGAATCTATAAACATAAAATCATCATTACATTGGCTTTTGCTTGGATTGTTTTGTTAACTCGATTTTAAAATTTCCTTTGTAGATCATTTATGATTCGATGTAGACAAATCTTGAAATACTTATGTAATTAGTTCTGCTTCATGTTTTTGAGTTAAGTAATCTTCACACCTTCAAAAACCTGCTAGAAATATAATTTTCATTGTTGGCAGATATTATTGCTCCTGTAAGTGATGGACCCACTTTATTTTTACTTTCTCCATATACGAAGTATAGAGAAAGTATTGTTTTCATGAAAAAAATCGACTTCGAGATTTCAACGGAAATACATGTTTTGGGGTCCCTAGAACACGTTTTGACCATTTTTGGAATGATGTCTGTGTGTATGTGTGTGTGTGTGTGTGTGTGTGTGTGTGTGTGTGTGTGTATGTGTGTGTGTGACAGTGGGCCCTCTAACGTGAAAACTATTAGTCATATCAATACCAAAATTCATATATAGTACTGTAGTTTGTGCTGTCAGAGTTGATTAGTTTTTCAAGTAAATCGGTAAACCAGGAGTCGAGTTTTATTCATCAAAGCTCATTTCCGGTTTTCAAAATATCTCCATAAATATGATATATAGTTATACTGTATACCTTATAAAAGTTTTAGATAATATAATTTACTATAACTTTAGTATTTAACATATTTTTGTATCACCGGTTGATTAGGAATTATTCGTGAAATACTGGTCAACCGGAGGTAGCTGATTATGTAATTTGTGGGCGCTCTAACATGAAAATTGTTCGTCGGATCAACACCAAATTTCATATATAGTATTTTGATTGCTGTTTTTAGAGTTGATTAGATTTTGGAGTAAATCGGGTAACCGAAAGTCAAGCTTCATTCTTCAAAGCTCATTTCCGGTTTTCAAAATATCTCCATAAATATGATATTTAGGTATATACTATTATTTATAAAAGTTTTAGAAAACGTTATTCACTATGACTTTTGTATGAAACATATTTTTGTATCACTGATTGTGTAGGAGTTATTTATGAAATACTGATAAACCGGAAGTTGCTGATTATGTACGTCCTGGGCGCTTGGGCGAAAGGCCACTTCATCGTTTTTCATCGAACATGTCCGGAAAAACATTATTTATAATGTTTGTGACGTAAAAGATAATAATATATAAATTAATCACTCATCTTCAAAGTTTAGATGGAATATAGAGTTCAAAATTACTGTCGTAGATAAATATTTACATCTTATATACGGAGAAAGTCATGTGCTGGCCACATCAGATTTTTTGTTTATATTAAAGAGTGATTAAGTATCCTCTATGATTTACGTATAAAGAAATTCATTATTATAGTTAATTGTGAATAGCTGTCTATTGTTGACATCAGTTAAGTCCAGGCAATATGACTTACCATTTATAATTTAACATGTATACGTCTCAAAAAGGACTTTAATTAATGAAAAGCATTTAATAGTAATTTTGACATAACACATTTACAAACCTTACTCTTCCATTGCTAATAGGAATGAATGGATTTTCATGGGGATTTAAAGTTGTGAATTACAAAATAAATAATAATGGATATACTTGACTTTTCCTCCCTTCAAGCTTGTAGGGTCTCGTAGCTCGTACTTTTTTGTATAGAGTTTAAATAACCTAGTAAACTAGTATTCTCTCCTGAAGTTATATCCCTCATATCTTTTAAAATTCATTCAGTTCTTAGATGCAATAATAACGTATTTGCAATTCCTAATCTTCCAAAATATCTATTAAAATTACAATATTGTATTATCCAATCATTACATGATGTTTGTTGTGATACTAATCTTTTTCATCTTTCGATATGAGAAACCGTAACTTTGTGGAAAGCAATAATAATAGTTAAAAAATAGCTTTTTAATTACTATTACTTTCCGTGTTTATTTCTGAAAAGTTATTTATCAAAATTGCCTTATATGTAATACTAATTATATAGTATAATTATTGTAATTGTAATGCAGTCCTCTCTTTTTTCTTAATGTAATTGTATTTTTTTACTCATTGAAAGAACCCATGCTTGTACCCATGTAGTTCTTTGAAATGGTCAATATCTGCTCAAATAAATTAGTATTAAATTACCCATGAGCTTATTGTACAATTATCAAGAGAAATATTGCTTTGACCGAATTCCTAGAAAGATGTCCAAGCACCCTATGTATACAATATTTATACACATGGTGAATATGATTATAAAATTTATTATATTTAATTTTTATTTTTCCTGACTTAATGTAGGAACTATCCAACAACAGCAAATATTGAAAGGAGAAAAGAAGTTAATAAAGAGAGGCTTGAGAGAGGAGAAACGTTAGAGCCAGACAGGAGGCGCTTTGGTCGCTTTGGGGGAAGAATTCAACCAAGGGGATCACAGGGTCGTGGTGGAAAGGGTATTCAAAGGGACAGGAGGCGCCCTAGAACACACTCACAGTCTAAGGAAGGTGGTGCTCCAAGGGGCAAGAGAGGTACGATTAGAAAAGATAATTCATTTAACCCTCCGCCAGTCGCACTGTTGTATTCTATACAACACAGATGGTTTTTTGGGTCCTGTTTCTACCTGGGTGGTCCCTTGAACCTCATGCCCGGGTATATCCCTCTATCACACTTACCATTAACTTGTAAAGTCGTCAAATGCTTCTTTTTGTCTAAAACTGACTGTGAAAGTGAGTATATCTGTGATGTAACGAATGTTGTAACACATACAGCACATGACGGCTTGGGTAAGTTTTTCATTGGTGAACTCTCTATATGCTTATTATGAAAGCGAGTACAACGTTTATATGGAGTTTTTCACTTATTTCGTCTTAAACATTATTAGACGCATTTCAATTTCGAAACTAATAGACATCTAGCGTTTTAGGTACTCTTTAAACATGTAAATAAATAAAGGTGAATAATATTTTTTACTTAAAGTTGTTTACTTCTTAAATTATTCGTCTTGAATTATATTATCATCTAAAGTTTAGTACTCAGAAATAATAATTAGTTCAATTTATTTAACAATTTTGGCCGAAAAACAATCTGTTGTATGAAATACAATGCGTGACTGTTTGTGTTATGAACATTGGCGTGACTGATGAAAGGTTAAATTAAGACTGGGGGATTAAGTATTTCAAGTCAGACCTGAAATTCACCCTGCATGTTACATACATTCATTTACAAACTAAAGGTAATGCCTTGTTGGTGCAACCATTCCTCTTTCTCTTCACTTGCTCTTTTAATCCTGTAGTAAGTGGAACATTCCATTCTTGAAATAATTCTTCCTTGGTCTACCCGTTCCTTTCTTTCCCAGGATCTTGCCTTCATAAATGTTGGTAAGGAAGGCACGTTTTCACCTCCTACAGTTTCCTATAAACATGATTTTCCTTCTTTCTGTTTTATCCAGTAATTTACTTTTCTCATTCTCTTTCTTTAATATCTCTACATTTGTCTACTTTTCTGTCCATCTTTTTCGTCATCTTCCTCCAAATCCACTTTTCTGCTGCTTCGATCCGTGTATTTTTATTTTCACACTGTGTCCAACTTGCACGTCCATATAATAAAATGCTTCATACTAATGATTTTGCAAAACTTTTCCTTACAGCCTAACTATCATTCACTTAGTTTTCTTCTTATTCACTCTCAAATTCCAACGCATTAATGCTCTGTACAGCACACTTTGCATTTATTCTATTATTTTTCTGAATCTGCTGTTCTAACTAAGTAATCTGCATATCTAATACAGCTACAGTTACATACGTGTATATTTTTAAATTGGAAAGTTCCCACAAACATCCAACTAAGGACAGTTACAGTGGTTGATGCAAGCAATGGCGAAGGACGATCTGACTAACCAGAGTTCAAACCCTGTACCTTGGGATCGTACTACTAGTGTGATAACATGCTAGGCACTCCACCACCTAGGTCAGCATTATTTGGTTGAAGCTAGAACTACCTTGATGCAAATTGAGAAAAAAAATGCACAAAAATATTTGTACATAAATATATTTCCTATGCTGTAAGTAAATGATTAACTGTCAATTCTTGGATTGTGTAAAATCTTCAAATTAAGATCATGATTATTCATTGCACTATGCATATAATTTTAGCTTGGTAATATTAATTAATAGATTCTTTCTACCCTTATGATAGCTGTGTAGTGTAACTTGTCTTGGTTCTCTAATAAAGCTTGCTAATATGAGTTTTTAGGATGATCTCATCCAATTGACAAAAGTTACTATATGGATGCCAGATCCATTTTTAAGGTAATCACTGAATCATCAACGCTCAAACACCTTACATTAACCTGCCAACCCTGTAGTAAAATTTATTGTGATAGGCTTTAAGGAGTAGAAATCTATAAGAATAGGATATTTTAAAATAAATTTACAATGATGCTTTTCCAATGAACTATTTAAAACATACCGTATTTGATGGCATATAAGACGCACCAGCCTATAAGACGCACCCTCATTAAGTTGGCCTCTCACAAGGAAAAAAAGTTTTAACAGTCTGTGCGAAAGCGCGGTACCACAATAACTTAAAATGTAGTTTCTTTTAGTTGTCACGTTTCGTAAAAGCCAAATATTAACACAATCATTGAATTCAATTATGAAATAGGTAGTATAGACCATCTGGGCTTAAAATAGCATTCAGTATTGAAAGTTAACCTGTGGAGGTTGAACCTTCACATATAAGACGCAGGGGAATTTTTCGAGAGATAATTTAGGAAAAAAGGTGCGTCTTATATGCCGTAAAATACGGTAGTTTAGGTGCTGATCAGCCATTTCTGATGATCCTTATTTTTTTCTCATCATTAGTTTCTAGTCTTCACCAAATTTAAACTAAATATACACTAACATTTGCGGATTTATTTTTGGGGAAATTCTAAATACATTTTTTATTGAAGATAGACCAAATATTTAATCCTGTCATTGATAAATGAATAGTTTACATGAAATAGCATTTAAATATTTTATTTGGATTATTTATGAAAACCAAATATTTTCAATTATGTACTAAATTGATATAATTTGGTTGTTTCACTACTTCATGTTTGATATATCCCATGTAAATAGTTTTAATCATAAGGTGTGCAGTGCATGGTGTACATTCTATTGGCAAATGTGGTTTTCACTGATTCGGTGATTATATTTAGTATTCTCAGGTTATCCTGCCTCTTTTCAGCTGTAATCACTGGTCTATTTTTATCGCTTGTCGCATTTATGCTTTTAATCCAATTTTTTATGTCTGAAAACAGCTTTCTTAATTTCTATTTCTTTCCTAACTTCTATTTGGATAAAATCTACATTGGGAATTTATAAAAATATTATAGAAAAATCCATGTATTGAAAGCAATTACTTTCTGTCTTTTTAGGTAGAGGAAGAAGTGGTCCTTGGAAAATTTCGGAAAGGATATTCCATCAAAAAACTGAGAAGTCAACAGGTAAAGAAGAGATCGAGTCAGAGTGGGAGGATAAGAAGGGAATTCCAATGTTTTGTGGAACAGGTCAGTTGGATACAATTAATTTCTTGAAAATACATGATGTTTAGGTAGCTGATGAAGTATCCAGAAAGTGACATAAAATATGTGTATACTCAATATTATGCCTTTAATAATATCATTTATGAGTGTTCTACCTTTTGGTAGGTTCATGCACAATCAAAAATCCCTATTAAGCACCATATCCTTCATTTCCTTATACAGTAGAAGTCCGTTATAACGAGAGCTGACAAAAATCGGAAAGGTACTCGTTATAACGCGATACTCGTTATAGCTGATTTCTAACAGTAAGTCTAATTAAGTCCGTCTTCTTGAATCCAAGGTCAGTAAATGTGTCCGAATGGAACTGTAGGGTTTTTAATTCCTACGCAAATGCTTCAGAATGCGTAAAAGAGTACGTTCGCGTCAAAAATATTATATCATTGACTCATAAACCATAACCAAAGTGCGTCCTCTAACATAAAACGTGGATCATTATTGCTAAATTATCGTCGAAAGTAATAATATATCAATAGATAATCGTATTAGTTAGGATTTAGTGATTTAGCTTAATAATTAAACATGGATTTCCAGTAGTGTAAGTAGTTGGAGTCATGCTCGTTAGACGCGAGTTTTTCTCCGGTGCCGGCAATTCGCAGCTGGTGAGAGCAGAATTCCTTCTCCTATACTCTAATGGACACATTTCTCCAGCATCTGGGCACTAACTCCGAATTCAGCTCAGCAGATCCATCGACAGAATCATTTTCTGTATTTTTTTTTAAACCCGAATGTTGGAAACACTTCTTCACACTTTCGGGTGATATTTTCCCCAGGCCAATGCAAACCCATGGATTGCCTCCAGGACATTCCATTTGAAGCGGGTTTCTTTTGTCATTAACTTCCTCATTAACGTATTAACGAGGTGTGATATAAAATGGCGCTTTGTAGCTCGAATAATGCCCTGCTCTAATGGCAGCAACACACTTGTGCAGTTAGGGGGAAAGAACACAAGCTCTATGTTCGTCATTTTAATGAGGGGGTGGGCCGGACAGCGATCCATGAACAGCACAATTTTTCTATTTCTCCCTCAAATTTTGGCATCAAAAGCATTTAGCTACAGCGTAAAAATTTGTCCTGTCATCCATGCTTTGGCGTTGGACTCATAAGTACAGGGAATATTTCGCTGGTCACAAAAAGCTCGGGGACGCACGGATTTTCCAATAATTATTTATCACATCCAGTCATGTTCGTGTAGAGGAGAACTGTAAGCCTCTCCTTACTCCTTTTTCCACCTTAGCAGCGGTCGCCCTTAACAGCCAAGGTTTTTTCCGGCAGTAAATTGAAAACAGTATTGTCTCATCCGCTTTGTATACGTCCTAATTACGTGGAGATTAATAACAGTTTGTCACACTAAATACATGGCCTATCTTACAATTTATAGTATTTAAACGATAATTTGCTCCGAACAATTAAGCACATTGTATTCAATTCCACAACCTTTTAATTCCACCACACACACGACCGGTTTCAACTAGTTATATCCATCATCGGGTATAGTAACTAGTTGAAACCGGTCGTGTGTGTGGTGGAATTAAAAAGTTGTGGAATTGCATACATTGTGTTTAATTGTTCCAGTAATGGAATTCTACAAAGTGACAGCTGCTACCATTGAGATAATTTGCTTTTTGCATTACTTACCTTTTCTTTGTATTTTTCGAGGATCGACTAAAGAATTGGAAGCCAATTATGTACCGCTTGCTCATTTACTCAACTGGATTCACCGCTAATTATGTGGAGTGATCTCTTCTTCCTTTAAATCGGTTCAGCCAACCATCCGTGCTACGGAAATTGTCCAGTTTCATGCGAAGGGCAAGCTCTTCAGCTTTCGCTTTTATCATTGTTCCGCTGATTGGAATTCCTAGAGATCGCTGCTGAGTGAACCATTCAAATAGAATGGACTCCAACTCCGTATTATCCGCTGGCCGTAGCTTTTTGCACACTCTTGGAGTATTTTGCATCATGAATGCAAACTTAATTTTTTCTTTGTTCTTCAAAATCATAAATAGAGTCGACGATGACATGCCATACTGTCTGCCGATTTCGGATTTACTCGCGGTTTCTCTTTCGCACAATTTAAAATTTCTTTGCTAAATCTAAAGCCTTTCTTTTGCTCTCCATCATAGAAACTGTCACACTAGAAACTCAGTTATTGGAAAGCTCTGAACGGACTCACGTCTAATGATCGACTGATGGAAGAGCGATGGCCATCATGTGGAAAGGCACCCCTAATTCATATCAAATTTCTTTCTCAAGATATTTTTCATTCACACGCTTCATAACTAATGAATCGGCGCAAGGGAGAGGTTACCCTGGAAATTCGAAACAGCGCTGCTTATATCTCTTATATTCCGTTCCATTAGACGATTTGGTGCCAAGTTTCGAGTGAAAACAAATCCCACAGGTGGGTGCCAATAAAATGGAAACTCGATTCAAACTGCTGACTAGAGGGATTATCGACGAAAATAAACAAGATTCAAGGGGATAAGATATAGGAGACGTGAGGGACAAAGGGGATAGTGAAAATCGTGAGCCGTCTTCGATTACGAGATATGCCACCTGCAAGGCGAATATAGAACCGTGACACTCGTTATAACGATACCTCAGATTTTGATCACTCGTTATAATGGAAGTAACTCCCTATCCTATTTGCTGTGAGACGGACAACGTCCAATGAATCACTCGCTATAACGCGACTCTCGCTATATGCCGTACTCGTTATAACGGACTTCTACTGTATGTTGTTAACCCCACCCCTTATGTCGTCCAACATCTTCTGTCTCTGTCTTCCCCTCTGTTTTTCCCCCTTGAATTCTACCCTTAATCACAAGCTTTACCAATCCCTCTACCCTCAATATTTGGCCCACCCATTTATTTTGACGATGCTTAATCACGTTAATCAAAGCCCTCTCCTCCCCAACCATCTTTAACAACTCCGTGTTTGTTTTCCTCTCAACCCAACTAACTTTTTCCATTCTACACTATACCCACGTTCAGAAGGCCTCCAAACATTTAACTTCTTTCTTTCTTAAAGTTAATGTTTCACACCCATTCCGCAACACACTTCAGACCAGATGATTTAAAATTTTGTTTGCTCTTATAATGATTTTTTCAACTGAATAAACCAGGTCGAATCTGTAATGGAACATTTGTGGAACTTAGCCTTAACAGAAAATCCTTAGGAATATGGCTTACAATTTACCTAGTTAACTTATCTTTGCTGGTCTAAAGATTTATGTGAATAAATAATGTACTTTTCTGTGTAAAAATGGTTCATGTAGTTTATCATCTATGGGGATATACGTAAACATGAGGAATTAACATTTATCATATTTACTGGGAAATAACATGCCTTCGAATGTAATGGGCACCTTAAGACGTGTGTATTTTAATTATCAATGCAAAATTTTTTTTTTCAGCTATACTTTTTGGAACTCCTTTGAAGAAAGAGGAGTCATCAGATGAAGAAATTGTGGAAGATGAAGGTGAATTCAGTGATTCTGAATGGCTGTTAGAGGATGGTGCAGCTAAATGCAAGGATGCTAAAAAGGATGAGAAATGTGCCAGTGCAGATGGAAATCTTTCAAAACCTAATAAAGATACTGTAGTCCTGAATAATGCATTAGGTCTTTTGATTGGCACTTACGGATCTGATGATTCTAATTCAGATGAAGGTTTGTGAAGTTTTATCTACTGGATATAACATTTTAAGTAGTCAGTAGCTCTGTTTTCAAATTTAATGTACTTGCCAACATGTAAAGCAGTATAAATACAGAGGATTCCCAACTTTTGAACATCCTACTTACATACGTCCAACTTACGACCATCTGAATTTTTGACCAAAATATTTTGAAAAGTGTTATTTAAATATTTAGAAAAGTGTAATTTCAAGACAAAATGCTTATTAGGAACAGCTCTTATTAGAAGTTTTGAGCATCTATGCAATACTTTGTGTCGGGACGCTGTCATTTCAGATGTGTACATTTCATTTCATTTCTTACCCTTGAGCCTTAGCTATGTTGTTCAGTTTCCATTTGGTCCTTGTTTCATTAGTTTGTTTTTAAGTCAAGTCTGCAACTGAAACATTAGAGTCCATGTGCTGGAAAAGCTAATCTGAGGAAGCCTGCATTGCATATTGCAAATGGTATAAATAGACGACATAAATATTTTATGTACAGTCCTGGCCAAAATTAACGCAGCACCTCCCTTGCGATCCTAACGACCGGTGGTGCGTTAATTTTGGCCAGGACTGTACTTTCAGATGACCAGACTATCTCATAAGTAAATTAAATTAAGATTTTTTATCATTCAAATGCAACTTAGTAGTAAGAAACCTCTCTAATTTTCTAACTTCTTCTTCTCAGAGATGGTTGAGAGAATATTTGATTAATTGCATTACAATGTTAACCAAAATTTTCATTCACTTTAATGTTGCAACTATTTTTGAATGTGTATACTGTCTACTATTAATTATTTCAATTATTTACATATTCAATTAACTTAGTCACTATCTCTTCTTCACCCTACAAAGTGTACATTCATAATGTAAAACTTATATATGGGCAATTTATGTAATATAAATAACTACGACATGCAAACTTACACTTGAACGACATTCAATGATGACATACTCAGTGGAATTTAGGGGCATATTTTCATTGATAGAAGGTAGCAATAACAAACACTGCTTTATTCATATAAATCGGTGTTTGTTTCTGGGTTTGTGATCAACCTATCATTTCCCAACTTTAAAAAAAAATATTTATGACACTAAATCACTCTTATTCATATTATTTTGAAAGCTTTGGGCTCAAATAAATTACGAAATTAATGAAAAACGTTCAGATATAGTGATAAAACATTAAAAAATACCGTTATGAGGTGTTAAAACATTTAAATTTCAACTTAAATATAGTTGCAAACAGTCAGTTCTTTTTCTGTGTTATGCCGAAAATCAACCTACAGGGTGGGTGAGATATGCTACACTTAATATCATAAATATGATTTACAACCATTTCGACCAGAAATACCAAATGTGTAATGTTTTTGTAAGTCTGTATTAATAGTTATTGGGTGTATATTTATAAGATTGGGTACAGATTTTCTAGGTCTTCAAATGATTTTTGTTGAAGACTTGAATGCCCTATTTGGGTTTTCTGATATACATTAATGTTTCTCCTGATTTAGGTTTAGCTTCTTAATTTTAATTAATTGAGCAATTTTTCAGATGTATTGTGTTTGATAGAGTTACGTATGTTCTTTATCTATGTATAAAATAATCTGTGGGTATGTAAATTTGCTTAAAACCAAAGAAACAAAGTTACAAAACCTTAAAACTTTGTAGATTAGCAAAAATCAATGCCATACAGAATACAGGTTACGTTCTATTTCCACAATCTTCTTCGGTTCCATGCCAGATGAGTCCAAGCAATCTACAAGAAATGTATATAAGCTTCATTTGTGTCATTTAGGGTTTTGTTTTATTTTCAAAATTGAATCAGAAAGAATAGTACTGCAAAATTGAGACAAGCATCAAAAGAATGGGAATTCTATGAATTTTCTTATTGTGGTCAAATCGAAACTTCAATAATTTTGACTAAATACACACAGATTGTCTAAAATTTTGAAACTGTAAAAGACCGATCCCCCTAACGACCAATGCGATTATTATTTCCCTGCTCATGCATTTTCATTTATAATAAGAATTCATAGGGAATCAAGGCCCATTTAAAAGTAATAGTAAGATTTAATTGGAGATTGTACATGAGATTCCCGAGATTTTAGAAAAATCTCTGGAATTAACATATGACAATTTTAGGTAAGCTTAATTCCCTTAAGTGACTAAATTTTCTTTTTGCTGGGTATAAATTGCATTATAAACATGTATGAATATGATGGTGATGAATGATATTTTGCTCATTGAGATGTTATGGTTTATCAGTGAAGTAGTTAATGTTGTGATAATACCAACAGTTCCCACGTACAGTTACCATATATTCTCTAATGTAAGATTTGTAATAGAACATTTGTAACTCATGAGCCTAAGACTAGTTATGAATTTCTTAGAAGGCTTTAAAGTACAAGAAGACGAGTATTAGATTTGAGAAAAAAACCAGTGTCATGGTCGTCCGAATGTTGTATACCAGCAGCAAGAAATGGTGCAGTCAAAGAATAATAAATATATGCTTGTTCACTTGGATATTTAAAAATGCCTGCTTGCCTCAATTGATACAATTGTTGAGGCAGACAGAGCAGTTGAATATATATGATTGAATTTCTAAACTCCCTCAATTTACCTGGACTCCTGCCATACAAACTTAACTTGAAACTTACAATAATAGTTTTGCATCTGAGAAACTTTGATTCTCTGTATTTATGTAATGGAATTCGATTATGTAAAAGAGGCAATTGAAATAGAATGTTATTGTGGCAGAAATATTAACTGGTTGTGCTGTTAATGTGTGCCACAATTTCCTTTGATACCATTTGACTGCATTTATGAATTCAAAATATTACAGTTTTAATCAAGGTGAGTCAATCAATCATCATTTCCTGTGACTATCTATAAATCTTAGGGATAAATGCTGTTGGTGGTCAGTATCAACTGAAGGACTCCATTCTTTTCTCACAGGCAGATCTATATGGCATCTTCTAGAGTTAGTAATCATTAGTCAGTAAACTTGATCATGCTAGGCTGTACTTCGTGGAAGGACATTCTAAGCTTAGAAGAAAAGAAACTCCGTAAACATTAGTCAGTAAGTTATTGTTTTTCTTAACCAACAGAAAGACAGCCAATGTTGTATATAAGGAAGTATTACCTCCAAACTGCACTTACAACTGGTGCACTAAATATATGTTTTTGTTATCGAATGTGATGATATTTTTAGAATTTATCATTTTATAACTTGTCATTCATTCACAAATTTATTTCTCTACTTCATCTTTCCTTCCAGACATAATGAAGTGGTTGTAAGTATGTTCCTGTGTAGCAAACAGGAAAATAAGAAATGAAAAACTAATGCTTCAGCCATTTTGTTCCCTCATAGTTTACGTATACCTTTATATTGACCTAGGTTTATTTACAGAAAATGTTTTTTCTTTTATATTTTGTTTAATAGTTAAAAAAAATATTTTGCTGTTTAATTTTGTACCAGTTGGTAGTTTCGTTTAAAGTGTGGTATAATTTTGTATGAAGTGTAGTACTGTCTTACTTTTATTTTCCCCATTGAGAATCAAGTTGTACTTTAGCTAGTCATTTATGAAGTTGATGTTACATTTGAAAGTTTTATCGTGAATCATTCTTATTATGCAGAACTTCACCTAATGAAGTCTTTATAAGCCAAACTTGGTTTGTGTTTCCTGCGTAGAATTGAGTAGTATCTTGTTCAAGTATTTTTGTTATATGATGCTTACCAGGTTCTACCTCCAGGGTTGAATGAAAAGTAATGCCTCTGCCTTCGTAACTTGGGTTTGGATGAGAATACTTTAGTCAATGAAACACAGAAATAATCCTTTGAAAGAGCTCATTAATTACCAATATACACTTTTTCACATAGTCACCAGATACCTGTAGACAGTTTGTCAATGATGAACAAGTTTTCTGAGGCCGTCAATGAAGAAGTCGACACTGTTTCTGCAACCTGCCCCCTCATAGTTCTCTCAACTTCATCAGATGCTTAGAGATGTCTCCGCAGATCTTCTTACATTATCAGGTACAGATGGAAGTCAGACAGCAACAAATCGAAGCATCTGGTGAAATAGTTGAAGGCTGGTTGGAGAAACAGAATGTTGACTTATTCAGTGATGGCTTCAGTCAACTTGTTCATCGTTGGCAGAGTGTAAACAAATATCTGATAACCGTGTAGTAAAGATAGTATTGGTAATTAAAGAGCTTATTCTGAGGATTATTTCTGAGTTTAATTCATTAAAATTTTCTCATTCAAACACTAGTTATGAAGGTGGAGAAATTACATATCAGTCAGTCCTCATATATTACTGTTAGTGAAGATTTACTTTAATTTTAAGTGGTTATTTCATGGCATTCCTATTTCTTCTTACAGAAGATTCAAAAGCAGAAAGTAAGCCACCAGCAAAGAGAGTGTGCATGGGAGACAAGAGTGATAATCAGCAGAAACCTCCCTCAGTCACCACAGAAAAGAAAACTGAAGTAATAAGTTTGCCTTCAAACGCATTGACTGTTGAAACGGTGGATGTGGAAGAAAACAGTGATGGCAGTGGACCGGAAGTGGTGTACATCAAGAAAGCACCAATTGAACATGTGATTTCTTCTAATAAAGTGGCAGATGAGATTGTGACGGTTGAAGATGGGAGCAATGATAGTGCCCCTGAAGTGGTGTCCATTAAGAGAGTATCAAAGGAAGAAGTGGGAATTGCGAATGAAGATGAGAAGAGGAATGGAAAGGAGGATGATAGGATGGAGAATGAAGGAAGAAAGAGGGCAAGAAGAAGTAGGAAGAGGGGTAGGACAAGGGGGGAGAGGGGTGGAAAGAGAGATGGCAAGAAGGGTTTGGAAGAAGAAGATGAAACAGAAGAGGCTGGTGCAGAAGATGTGGGTAGAGCAGCGAGAGAGAGAAAGCAAAAGGAATTGAATCAACCGCAGCGATATCCTACTTTATTGGAAGAGGTGAGGTTTTCAAGAGTGTTTAATTTGCTGATTAATTTTCTAAGGTTTCATAATAGGGTTTTTCAGCTACTTAATGTAATATATGAGTGAGGGTACCATCTGTGTGTCATCATGTTCGACAAGTGGTCACTCTGAGTAAAAATTGGTTTCAGGAAATATAGAGTATTTATAGGCATATTACACACTATTTGATGAAAAGTTAGACCTGAAATACTGTATTTACTTGAAAATAATGCACCATCGAATGTAATGCACACCACAAAATTTGGACATCGGATATTGAAAACTCATTTGCCTGCGAATGTAATACACACCTCACTTCTTATCTCTCTGTAACTTGTGTGTAAAAGCATATCATTTCATTTTGAAAACCACCTCATTTCCTCTATTTCTATAATTTATGGTTCCTTAATAATATTCAACAAATTGTTTCATAAAACAGTTCTTTAATGTTACTTTAATTACTTCTGTTTCAGTTGCTGAAGGATGAAATACGCCACGAACGCAATGCTATTCTTCAGTGCATTAGGTATGTGGTGGAAAATAATTTCTTTGATGAAGTTGAAGAAATTTCACCAAAAGAAGTTGTGCCGGAAGATGAGTCTGCCAGTAATGGAGATAGCAAAAATAAGTCATTAGAAATGCTCAGTGTGAATGAACTTCAATCTGTTAGTAATGGATCGAATAATGATGTAATGATAACTGTATCTGTTGAAGGAAAAATTGAGGATATTACATCTTTATCAGGAAACCATGATTGTGAGATGGAGGAGCCAAATTCTTGTATAATAGATGGTCAAAAAGAAAGTGATGTTGTAAAAGGTACTAGTCATGAAATGGAATCATCCTCTCAGGAATGTGAAGGAACTGAAAAAATGGTGCTTGAGAAAGAAAGAAGTAGTAATAATTCTATGTCCCAAGCAGTTAATGACTCTCAATCTACCAGTGATTGTTCTAGGAAAGATATATCAAACTCAAATGAAACTGATGGCAGAAGTTCTGAAATTTCCCAATTAGAAAGTAAAGACTCAATGAAATGTCAAAATTCATCCATAACAAATAATGAAAATGTATCAGGTGTTAAAAAAAGCAAATCAAGTAAGAAAGTAGATTCAGCATTGCAAGAGAAAGAAAAGTCATTGGAACAAAAAACCAGTAACAGAGAAACAGAAAATGTGTCTCCATCACCCATGTCAAATGATGTACAGCTTACTAATAATGTTTTCCAAAATGATGAAATAGTTACAAAAGGAAAACGTAATGAAAGCTCTGCCTTGGAACAGGACAAAGGTTTAACAGAAGAGCATGAAGTGAGTTTATCAGCAGAAGGTGATCTAAAAAAACCAGAATTTTCATCTATAGTATAAAGTGAAGATGAGAAAAATACGTAGTCCCCTCAAATTTCTCCCGAAGAAAATCATTCTAATGTAGCTAAATTTGAAACTAAAACATATATTAAAGTTGAAGAATCTAAAGGAATGGAAGAAGTTGTGCAGTTTTTAGTTGTTGAGAATTCTGTACATCTTTCAGATGAAGATTTAAAACCTGAAAAACAAGAGTGTGATTGATGATTATGATTTTGCTGAACATTATAAGTATGGGTTCAAAAGATTGCAATTTAATGCATAATAAAAAACTTGACATTGTTGGGGTGCTAAAAAACTATATAGAAAGCTCTGTTGTGAATAAAGTAATTTTCTGTGCCTATACTTGTTTTATTGGTGATTTTTTCTTAATATTTTATCAATGAAATGTATTTTTTTCCACTTTCATGCATAAAGCACTTGGTAAAGTACTTGCTCCTGTCATAACTACAGGAATTCTGGGAACAGGGAATCTTTCAGCTTGTGAAATAGTTTGAGAGTTGTGCTCAGGCCTCTGGTTATTAATTTGGATAAAGACTTTAAACTATATCAAGAGTGTCATTTCGTACCTTTTCATTTAAACACCCTAATTCATTGTCAAAGCTACAGCGCTACAGTACAAAACTAAGCAGCGGTTGATCCCGGGGGAGGTTTTCTGAACCCTCACCCAGTGCGCGTGATGTGGTCCAACGTTTCTCACTAAATGATTTTCCGTGCCTTTCTTTGTCATTTTCTTTACCCCTCTGTAGTCTCCGCCAATTAAAAACCCGTTACTCTTGCAAACTCGTAAGTGGTGACCCCGAATCGTGTGAGTTTCGTTATCGAGTGCATCCTATTCTCGCGTGTTTTCGCTGAGCATAGCATCTTAGGGGCGCTCGCATCCCCACGGGCTCGCTCACGGGCGCTGCCCTAGTTTCTTATCTCTGTGACGGGCCGCAGTACCGAGTGACCGAGTGCTTCAGCTCTCCGCCCCCCACCATTAACTACAGATTTTCGAAATTTTATGATAATAGTATTCAGGTAAGCTTGCTAATTTGTTTAATATTTGATGGTTATTATTAATTTTAAAACTCCCTCTAATCGTTAGTAAGCAAGAGATATCGCCGGTAGCTTATATCGATTACCAGCGATATTTTACAGCGCAAGTCGCGCAAGTGTTTCAGTGGTTTCAGTTATATTGGGTGTGGTTGAGGAATGATTGATACGTGGTGAATGGGGGGGTTTTGGTGCGAGCTGATGCGTCAATTTAAATTCAGTTGCGTATATATTAAATGATATAAAGGCCAAAGATCACCACAGCATGGTAACTGCAACGAATGAATTGACCGGTTTTTCAGAAGGTGCAGTAGATTCTAGAGGAGTGAAAATGGCTACTAGGGCCACTACGTCAGATGTAGGGGAGAATGAATCGGAGGAAGCTATGAAGGTGACAGCGCTTCATCTAATAAAAATAGGTGTTGGTTTTATTTTGTTCTTCGTGGACATTTTCTTTGATATTACCGCTGCCATTGAAATGTACTACCTTAGTAGCTCGGGGTTTTTTTCCGCTGCTGTATTCTTCATCATTGCACCAGCTATTATTACAAATGTCATTAGCTGGTTGTGGTAAGTATTCTTCTTTCTTGTCTAACGGGCTACGTAGGGCACTAATTAAAGTTCCTGTTGATTCTCAACAAGGATAATAGGAATAGGATTAATATAGTTTCCTTATTTGTAAGAAATGTTTCAAATTTTGACGCAAACTCAAAACACGATAAGAACAACAATCTTAAGGGAATTTATTATTTTAATAATCTTATCAAAAGCCAGTATGATTTTTTATGTACATTTATTTATGAGTTAACCCGTCGGGGATTGAAACAGAGACCATTAGATTCATCTAGAGAAATAAATTATTTTCAGTGCGTCGGCTATGAATAATAGCAATAATAGTTTAGTGACTTCTGGTTCTGGAGTTTTAGGTGAATCTAAAAACCTACGAAGAATTATAATGTTGAATAGCTGAGTTTTCCATAGATTATGAACGGGGAAATGAAAGTGTAATCAATGTTATCTAGCTTAACCTGGTGGAAAGCCGTAATGAAATAAATTGTTAATTTCCCCAGGAAAGTTTTTACTTCACGGCCAGTGTCTTCTCTCGCGAGTTATCTTCAGGTATATAACACCGTACATTTTTCAATTATGCAAAATTTTTGAGAGAAGGCTAAGTAAATAAAAATTGATTACTATGATGATATCGACTCTAATATATATTTTTGGTAAATTTCTGTCGCTTTATTTTTTTGATATTACCGTCTTTTATCTTCTCACAGGTAAATGAAACTTATCACATGGTATTCAAGGTATTCAACGAGAACATCAAGTATATTTATTTCTTCAATTGTCTTAAAATAACAAAAACATGTATATAACAGTGGGTGCCAACTTCTTCCATATACACCGCACCAGTTACTCAACTTACAAACTCAATATAACAACACTTCCCCGTAAACGCAGGGCGGTGAATGTGAACGACATTAAAGTTTTTAAATACAAGTACAAAATAGTTTCATAAATACAATCTTAAAGTATTAATATTATTTGTAACCTAGATGAAAATCATTATATTACTTACCAAAATCTTCAAATAAAAAACATAATTTCTTTCAAATAGTATTTGCAAAT
This sequence comes from Sympetrum striolatum, assembly GCA_947579665.1. Lineage (NCBI taxonomy): Eukaryota > Metazoa > Arthropoda > Insecta > Odonata > Libellulidae > Sympetrum > Sympetrum striolatum. Next base: position 50,851,440 of record OX388351.1, on the reverse strand, counting down.
GTACTTCTAAAAGTAACAACTCATTGGCAAATTTTTCAAACTTAATACAAGGTAAGGCTTTGGTAAAAATGTCACTTACATTGTCTTCTGAAGATACATAATTCAGCATGAAAAGTTTTTATAATATTCATCTTTGACAAAGAAATATTTTACCTCAATGTGTCTACTTCTCTTCAACCTTCCAGCTTTTATTACTTTAATAGTTGTTTGATTGTCAATGAGCAGTGTGGCTTTAACTTCTTTATCAGTCAGCTCTTTCAGCAACTCAACAAGATATTTCAGCTCTTAGGTGTATTCATTTGCTGCAATCAGTTCTGCTTCCATAGTTGACTGTGCCACAATACTTTGTTGTCTTGATGACCAAGCTATTGGACCTCCAAATAGTTTAATAACATAGCCGGATGTGCTCTTTCTTCTAATATCCTTGGCAGCATCAGCTTCTCTTGCATCTACATCTCCCGCGAAGTTCGCATCACAGAATGCGAGTAGGTGTAGGAATACTCAAGTTCATCGTGACAACCACTGTAGAAAATTCCTGCAGATGGTGTCCCTCTCAGGTATCGAAGAGTCCTTTTTACATTGACGTAGTCTTTAGCCTTGGGGTTTTCCATTGATTGACTTTCGAAATTCACAGCGAAACTTAAATCAGGGCGAGTCTTGCATGACAAGTAAAGAAGACTTCTAATTCCTTCTCTATAATTGAACGTGTTTTTCTTATCTGAATTTTCACATATCTCTTCAGTATTGTAAATATCTTGGGTGATCGGTGTTTTCATTGGTTTGCAGTCTTGCATGTTGTACCTCGTCAGTATTTTTCTTGCATAATTCTCTTGGTCCTTCTTCTGTCTTCTCAAACTGTATTCCTAAGTACCGTATTTGACGGCATGTAAGACGCACCCTCATTAAGTTGGCCACTCACAAGGAAAAAAGTTTTAATAGTCTGTGCGAAAGCGCGGTACCATAATAACTTAAATTGTTGTTTCTTTTAGTTGTCACGTTTCCTAAAAGCCAAATATTAACACAATCATTGAATGCAATTATGAAATAGGTAGTATAGACCATCTGGGCTAAAAATAGCATTCAGTATTGAATGTTAATCTGTGGAGGTTGAACCTTCACATATAAGAAGCAGGGAAATTCTTCGAGACATAATTTAGGAAAAAAGGTGCGTCTTATATGCCGTCAAATACGGTATGTATCTAGGTTTTCATTAGTTGTCATTTCAAATTCTCTTTGGAGTTTCTTCATCAGTCTTTTGATTCTTTCAAGATTCTGTCCTATTATTAGTCCATCATCAACATGGATAGCTAGGAACATTTCACTTTGAGTATCTTTAAAAATGCATTGATCAGTCTTAAGTTGAATCATATTTTGTTCTTTAAGAAAATTGGTCAGCCTTTGATTCCACTTCAGTGGTGACTGTCTTAAGCCATAGATTGCCTTTGAAAGAACAACTACTTCACCTTGATCTTCAAATCCTTCAGGCAACTTCATAAAAATAGGCTTATCTAGTTTGCCATGTAGAAAAGCTGTTTTCACATCAAATGTTTGTATGTGGTAGTTCTTTTTTGCTGCTATTTCCAAGAGTAAACAAAGAGAATTTGTATCCACTACTGGACTAAAGATTTCTTGAAAATCTATATCATCTGACTGCTCCAATCCTCTTGCAACTAGGCGAGCTTTGTATCGTCCATCATCTTTCTTTTTTAGAAGCCATCTACTTGATATAATTTCTTCTCCTCTTGCCTCTTCTTTCTTTGTTGTTTTCCATGTATTGTTCTTCAGGAGACTTATTTTTTCATCTTCCATTGCCTTCTTCCACTCTTCTTTGTCAGGCCTCATTATCTGTATTTTCTTCAGTATCTTCCGATTCAAAAACAAGTTCATAGTTTTAAAATTTTTCTGGTTTTTTCAGTTGTTGTCTGTCTCTCAGATTTCTTCTTCCTTGTTGTTCTTGTTGTATTGCTTGATTTTCTTCTTCTTGTGTATTTTCTCCATCTTCATGATATTCTTGTTCTTCATTTTCATTGGTTTGTTCATCATCTTCATTTTCTTCTATGTCTGCATTTTCTACCATCAGATATGGTTCTTTTGACATATCTTCTTGGTAAATGTGACATCTCTTGATACATAGACCCTTCTGCTGTTTGGATTCCAAATTCTATATCCATGTACTGAATAGCCTATGAATATTCCCTTTTGACTTCTAGGATCAAGTTTCCTTAGGTTTCCAAGATTTTTGGTGTATACAATTTGTCCAAATTCTTCCAATCCGGATAGATTAGGTCTCCTTCCATTCCACATCTCATATGGCATTGTATCCACAGACTTGATAACACTTCTGTTTAGCAGATATGCTGCAGTTTGTGCTGCAAATCCCCAAAATTTGTTTTCCAGCTTGGATTCATGCAACATTGATCGGACCTTGTTAATTAGGGTTAGATTCATTCGTTCTGCTTTGCCATTCTGTTGAGGAGTGTCTCTTATTGTGTATTCAATCACAATGCCCCTTTGCTTGCACCAGAGTTTGAATTCATTGCTTCTGTGTTCTCCTCCATTATCGCACCTTATTCTTTCGGTTTTAAGGTTGAAATGGGCTTCTGCTTCATGGATGTATTCTTTGAGGTACTCTTCTGTTTCATTCTTTGTGTGAAGCAAATATATTTTCAGACTACTTTTACTGCTTCATTATCAAAGATAGCAATACCATTATTGTTAGTAACTGTATTTATTGACAACAGATTCCTGCTCAAACCAGGTAAGTGTAGAATATTGGTGAGAGTAACTTCTTTGGATTCCACTTTTCCAGAGAGATTTGACGTAAGGTGTTGTCCCTTTTTGGCTACTCCAATTTTTGTTTCTTCTATCTCCTTGGAATCAGTCAAGATGTATTCATCTTTGGCAAAATGTCCTGTTGAACCTGTATCTGCCACAAATGTGTAATCAGGTTCCATTCTGGACTTAGCAGACTTCCTTTCAGTCAGATAAGTTAAGTATGCCACCTTTCTGTTGTTGTCTTTTTGGCTTTCTCTATATCTGTTTTCATGTTCATATTTCCATCTACATTTGTCCTGAGGATGATTAGATTTCTTGCAGAATTTGCATGTTGGGAACGGTTTTCCTTGCCAGCATTCTTCTATATTGTGTCCATCTTTGTCACACTTCTTACAATTCTTAAGTGTTTGTCCATTTTTCTGAATATCTTTATATTGTCTTTGCTCTTGATGAGGTATTTCCTGTTTATTGTTTTCGGGATTTGATCTGCACTCAAACTTGCGATGTCCCTGTTTGCCGCAATGGTTGCACATACCTTTGAACTTGAATGCTTTGAATGCAACTTGGTTGTCTTGACTTTGAGAGTTGTTTTTCAGTTTCTCTTCTTCCTTGAGTAATATTGCTCGTAAATTCTCTAGTGTCTTCTTATCTTCAGCCGTCGAATCCCATGCACTTCCGAAATGCTTAAATTGATCAGGCAGAATCGTCAATATCTTTGTCATTAAAATTATATCATCTACAGTATGTTTTAGGTTATTCAGTCTGAATGCAAGTGTTTGCAGAGCTGCGATGTTGGTCATAACATCTACCGACATGTTGTATTCGTATTTTATAAATTCTGCGATCAGATGGCTTTTCGTTTCTTCAGTATCTCTCTTATATACACTGCATAATTTTTCAAACATGTCCTTTGCTGTACTGGTTGTTAGGATGTGAATTTTAACCGTTGGATCTATTGTTCTTAAGATGATTATTTTAGAGTTTGCGTCTTTTGTGATCCACTCCCTCTTCCTCTTTTCATCTGTGCTGCACTGTTTCATAGTACTCGTTCCGTCTATTACACTCATGAGCTGTTTAGCTTCGAACAGGATCTTTATTTCGAATTCCCAGAGCGGAAATGTAGCTGAGTCGGTGAGTTTGGGTACACATTCTAGCTCTTCCTTCGACGTCATTTTGATTGCCACTGCATGCACGGAATTTTTAACTTCAATCTTTGTACCTACTTTTTGTATTTTTCTTTCAGTCTCTCCTTGTTTAAGCCTCTTCCCCTGGGCCCATAACCTGTCGTTTTAATTTTTTGTTATTACCGTCTTTTATCTTCTCACAGGTAAATGAAACTTATCAAATGGTATTCAAGGTATTCAACGAGAACATCAAGTATATTTCTTTCTTCAATTGTCTTACAATAACAAAAACATGTATATAACAGTGGGTGCCAACTTCTTCCATATACACTGCACCAGTTACTCAACTTACAAACTCAATATAACAACAATTTCTACTTTGGCACTGTTTGGGATACAGTCCTAAAGTAGAAATTTGCCTTATTTTTTAACTCTTTAAGAAACAATTTATAGTGAATATAAATATCAATGTAAACATTAGGCATGTGAATGAAAGGATGTGTAATCTTTTCTTTATTGTAAAATCTCGTAGATGTATGCGGAGTATTGAACTGATAGTTAAAATACCCAAAATTGACCAAAAAACATAAAATAGAATGCATAAGTCAGTTCTTATTTATTAAGTTATTAAAGTGCTATTCATGAAACAAAGTTTTCTTTGCTTTCCATACCATATACTTTGCACATTGTGTACAAGTTCAGAAGAGGTTTAAACAAAATAAGGTTAACAAGTGACAAAAATGTATCCGTAAAGTAATTTTTTGATTTATCCTATTAGTTACTTGGACAACAACGATACTTCCTGTATCTCAGGAGCTCTCCATATGCTATTATTAGGCCATGTGAAAAGGTGACTGGTAAATTTATGCATGCTGCATTTTAGTTCTGATTGTTTCACATATTCACTGTTTTATTCCTATACTGCAGGATGTATGATCTCTTTTGGTATGCACTAAAATTATTCCGAGAAAAAATTCCAACGACTAAGAGCACCATGCAAAGGTTCAGTTTCTGGTATGCTGATATTGCATTGATTGGAATGATGGAAGCATTGCTAGAGTCGGATCCACAAACTATTTTGCAGCTATCACGCATTATACCTGGAAATCCTGATGACAATTTTAATTTTGGTAAGTTTTATTTAAATTTCCTTATGTAGCTTAAAATAATGTATCTTTCCTTGCCAGCAAAAGATAATCGTTTCTATTTCCCATTAATAATGAAGCCATAGTTCTCATATTAATATTTTGATTTAATATGATTGAGTCTTTGTGGGATTGAAGTGCATGAAGTTGCTGTTAGTTCCAGTATATTTATTAGCTTGCTAATTAGCTTAGCTAATGCTCTAGCTGTTCAGGTGGAAAATTAGACCATTGAAATAGCAATTTGATTTATTGATAAATTTTCCAAAGCCACTAGTTAGAGCTTTTATTGTTTCTCCCTTAAAACTTGATGCTTTCATCGTTTATGTTGCCAAATTTCAGTTTTTAAAGAGTTAACAGAACCAGCTAATCATTATTGAATTTTAATCCAGTATATTTTAATGATTTGGAATAGAATTGTTTGATGGCCCTTGATGAAGTTAGAAAGAAGATAGAGTTAAGTAAATTTTTACGTTTGCAGGAGTAAAACGCACCTGTAGTGCTGTCTTTTCTTTTGTTGCTGTGGGATTTGCTATTGCAAGTTATCATGTTACCATTAGAATGCCTCAATCACGGAAGAAGAAGATAAGCAGTTACGGATACATGATTCACTGGATATGGCATCTACTGATTACAGGTATTTAATCCTAGTTAATGTGTGATTTTTGGGTTTATGAGAAATGATTTTCTTAAAAATGTGTGGTATATATACCCATACATTTATCCGTGCCTGTGCTGCACATAAATTCATTATTGAACCATTCAGAATGGCTACTCAGCAGCTCTGAGGAAGATGGCAGGGATAGCTATCAAAGTATTGGTGACTTTTTGGTCTCCTGAACTAACCTGGGTGTTAACCCAAGGAAATTTTATGGAATCAATTCACCAGGAAAGCATCAAATCACTATATTCAAGATGAACATTGTTCAAAAAGTGATTAACTTCATTACCAACGGTAACCTTCTTTTCATCCATGGATTTTAAATGAACCACAGTTTTCTCACCATAAAATATAATTTTTCCTGTTTTGCATTTTGTTGCTTAAATCAGTCATAATTTCATGAATCTTAACGCAGGATATGTACTTGCCTTCCAATATTTTAAAATTACTGGAGAAAATATTCATAATATTTTGCAAAAACAAACAGTAACATAAAGGTACTGAATTATCATCTTCATACTTAAAAGCTTCCCAAATAAATCTGGAACATTCACATTCTCCTTGTGAGAGAAAATAATGTTTCGGAGCAGGAAATTATGTAGAACGAGGAAATCAAAAATGGATTTAAGCTCTGATGTTCATTTCAGGTGAGACAAGAATTCAGAATAAACCTTTAAGATAATGATAATGTCAAATGATGGTATTAAAATTTTAATGACAAATTTTAATGATAGTATCCTCATCAGTTCTGGTGTAACAATTTGGTATCATTTTTTCACATTCCCATGAATATCAAGTGAGATATCATGCAAAAAAGTGAGTGTCCTATAAATAGGATGCTTGCGCTAAGTCACTAATAGATTATATCCCCAACTCCTTCAGCAGACTCCGGAGATACATTCCCTCTTTGGCAACTTGAACCAGGCTGGTGTATTCTGCCTCAGTTTTAGATAGCGCCACCACCCTCTGCTTTTGAGAATTTCAGGACATGGCTGCTCCCCTCATCAGGAAGGTATAACGTGTAAAGTAATGACAATCCACGGTGAAACTCCTCCAATCTGCATCGCAGTACCCTTTCATGAAGTCCTCATTCTTTTATTATACAAGGCCCTTGCCTCTTCGGCAATTCCCTAACGTATCCTCCTTGCTATAGAGTATCCTCATCCTGATTGATCTCCAAACCTAAACTATACTATACCAAGATCTTTCAATTCCAACTCTGAGGACAAACTACGCTTGTCATGTCATCCATCCACTCAGCATCTTGGGAGTCAACCATAATATCGTGTATGTAGTGATCACAAGAAGAATATCCTTGCTTCTCCTTGCATGATAAAGACATGTTTCCCCACTCGTAGGTATTATGCTAAGTTGCTTAAGCTTCTCCCTCATCTTGATGTCCCATTGCCTCGCTGCCTGCTTCAGCCCATACAATGCTTTCTTTAGGTGGCAAACACCTTGCCCATCATTCAACTTTTGAAGCATTCCTTTGGCCCTTTTTCCTATTTCTTAGTTTTCCCCTTCTTTATTATGATTGCGGGAAGCGTCTTCCCCTGCATCTCTGGTACTTCCATTACAACTTTGTCGCAATTAACGTGTGTCGACAGGGGGTGGTTGTGGTGCGTTCCACCCCGACACGCGAGATCGGGTGATCATCGGTGGAAAGAAGATGCAAAAAAACAAACTGTGATAGATATGTTTCTTTATTTTTCTGTGAGTTTACAATTGGCACTTAGCATTGGAACCAAGTCCAGTTATCGGCCTCCGGGGGCGCGACACTCCTGGTGGTGGCGTCCGGAGTCGCCGGTGTCCGGGGAGAAGGCCTCCGGGAGCCGAGTGCGGGCTCCTCCTAGAGGCGGAGGGCGCGTGGGAGGCGCCGTGCAAGTCGCGGTGCCCGGGGCATCCGGCTGGTGCGAAAGTATCGGAAAGGCCTGAGACCCTTCCTGGAGGCAAGAGTCTGGAGAGGACGGGCGAGGCGGGAAGTGCCGAGGAATCTTATTCTCTGCGACACTTCCCGGGCTCTGGGGCATGAGTCCGGTGAGGCAGGGCGAGGCGGGGAAGTGCCGAGGAATCTTATTCTCTGCGACACTTCCCGCGGGCTCCCTCCTCCGTTAAGGCCCTGCACTCTTATCCGCTGAAGGCGGTATGCTAAAACTAGTGTTATTGAACTGCTTAACAATGGGCACATTATCTGAGTCACAGTAAAAGGGTTTTGCCGGGTGACTTACAGTTTTGGCAGTGAGAGGAGTGGTTGCAGATGAGTCAATAGTAGTGGGAGCAGCGGCGGAAGAGCCAGCGGGATTAGATGATTGAAGAGCGGATGGCGGGGTGACGGCCTCCATGACGTATAATTGGTTATCGATTGAGACGAATTTTTGGTGAGATGATGGATGATTGATTGATGGATGATTGGACTGCATTTGGCGAGAGTCGGTTCTCCTCCCCACGAGGGGGGAGGCTGTATAAAGTATTTATTCTTTCTTCTTTCTTGATTTATAATTTCGTCAGCGGCGAAGTTTTTGATTAGAAGAGCGCCCGCCCAGCGGCGCCAGGGTAGCGGCGGGTGAGCGTGGTAATGCGATCGATATTAATAAATGATGAGTATTAATATTGAGTAATAGAATTAAAAGGCACAATAAGCCACTCAGCCTGTTGAATTAGTAATATACATTTACTAAGCAACGGAATCTCTGGTGGTGTGCTTTCTTACGCCCGGAGGCCCTCCTTATATTCGGGACCTGGCCCGAGCGGGAACCAATGGGCGAGCTTCTCTGGGGCCAGGGGTAGGGGGAATGTAGAGCGCCTCGCTCGCGTGGGGGCGTAGTAGTGATTCGGAAACCGAGACGAGACGAGAATTTTGAATGATCTCGACTCGATCTCGATTCGTCATTAGTTGCCTCGATTTCGGTCTCGATCTCGTTTGAACCCATCTCGATCTCGGCCAAGCCTTGCTCGATCTCGATCAGAATCATCTCGATCTCGGATCGGCCGAATCGTGTACGTTTCGGTAATTTTTGGGTGTTTCTAGTGTTTTTTTGGGCATCCAGGAAAACAGGTCTTTGAGCGAATTTCAGCGCTCGTGGCCTATTTCCTGTGTGTTCTTTGGCCACTTTTGGGTGTTTTCGATGCGGTTTTTTGGGGCACTCAGGACAACTGGGCCAAGTTTGAGGAAGACAATTCTTGAGCTTCGTGAAGTTGAAGAGGATGGCAGGGTTATGATTAAATAAACAAAACAGTTGATCGTTTCTTAGTTATGACTTACATCGTTTATTCTACAACATGTTCATCATTTTTTACAGTCAGTATTTACAAAAGTTTTTTAACCTATTTGCCAGAAAATAATATTTACTTATCACAAATATCTGATTTCAAATTACTTTTCATCCATGAATTAATACATAAAAGTGCCCTCAACGATTCAGATTTTAATCGCGATCTATGAGAAGTCATAATTAGTGAAGCATTCGAGAAAAGACGTTCGACGGGAACGGACGTTGCCTGTATGCTGAAAACATCCTTTGCCATTGCTGACAAATTAGGAAAGGCTTCTTGATTCGCGCTCCACCAAGCAGCTATATCAATTTGTTTCTCTGCTGGTTGCCTTTCATAATATTTTGAAACTTCATCACGCCAACCTAGTGTCTTGTTCCCGGTTTGAACAACGGGAAAACAAGCATTGAGATCAAAATCGTCTTCCAGTGATTCACCAGTTTCAGTTTCATTTCTATCCACGTCATTGCTTTTAAAGTAAGAATTTTTAAAAATATTTTCGAAAAAATCTATGGATTGAAGTCTCAATGCTTGTCCCCATGCGGTCGTTTCAAACCCCTGGATCTTGTATCTCGGGTCCAGAATAAGGGCAACGCAATACATCCAGTTTGTTTTTTTATAATGTTTTAAAATTTTGTCTCTCCCCGCTTGCAAGGCAATAATAAGGATTTCGTCCTCAGAACTGCGATCAAGTTTTGAATCTAACTGACTACATAACCCCTCTAGTTTGTCTATTAGTAAATTGAATGCTCGGACTACAATTGGCAGAGTTACATATTTTTCAGCTGCAATTGTAGTTGAAACGTATTTGAAAATTTTCAAAAAATTCACTATAATCTCTACTCGAATCCATTCACTATCTGACAGGCGGAATTTCATTAAGTCCCTATCTGCAATCCATAACATGTCCAAAGGTACTCTCAATTTATGGGCCACCTCTAACATGTCATGCGTACTATTCCACCTGGTCCTGACATCGAGAATTGGTTTCTTATATTGTGTATTGGTGGCAGTACAAAAACTTTTTAACCTAACCGTCAAATTGTCCGATTTCCTAATTTTTCTGAAGGAATTTCTTATTTTTGAGATCATTTGTGAAAACTTGTTTGACTCTTCGTCATCTTCATCAGTGTCACTGTCCGAATTGTCTGTCTGATCTGAATCGTCCGGATTTTGTCCGACTATGCTCCCGTTCTAAATGAGTTGACAAGCCCTTGGTATTTCCGCCAGTCCTTTTGATTATACGGGAAATGGCTTTTCGCTCACATAACAAACACGTGGCGAAATGCTCCTTGTTCTTACTTTCATATCGGAAAAATGTTTGCCAAGTAACTTTTTTCTGAAGCACCATGTCCGGAGAATTCTCATCAGTGTCATGAGAAATTAACAGATTTTCTGCTTCGCGTTTACTTCTTTTTGCACTCTTATCACTGCCTGAATGTTGCCGCTTCATAGTTTCCAAAGAACTTGACGAGTAGCACTTCTAAGATATCACGAAACTTGTTCACCAAAAAATCTCGATCTCGATCTCGTTCAAGGTCAGCTCGATCTCGGTCTCGTTCAAAGTCATCTCGATCTCGGCCTCGACCAAAACCCCCTCGATCTCGGTCTCGTCTCGAAAACCGAGATCGAGATCGAGACGAGATCGAGACGAGACGAGATTTTTCCGAAACACTAGGGCGTAGGGTCATGGCCGCGAGCGGACGTGATTTTGGAGGAACATGTCCAAGCGGGCGCTTCGCTTCCTCGCGCGGGGGGAGGCGGAGGTACATGGCCGCAAGCGGACGTGATCTCCGAAGAACATGCCCAAACGGCGCCTCACTTCCTCGCGCCGGGGCGGACGTACACGATCGCAAGCGGACGTGATCTCGGCTAAAAGAAAAGGGACTCCCGGTCCGAACTCTCGCCGTTGGCTGGTGCACGACAACTTTCTCCTCAAGATCTCCATTGAGATAAGCCGTCCTTATATCAAATTGCTTGATATTTAAACCCAATTTCACCTGTAAGGCCATAAACAAATGAAGAGATTCTAATCTCCCTACAGGAGCAATCTTGTTAGCAATTTTCCGCGCGAGCTTCTCTTGCTCCTTTGTAAAGAGTTCCATTATTGTAAATTAATTGAAATTCACTTCCAAGATACAGTAAAGCACTACTAATCTTAATGAGGCATGGCAATGAATCAAAGTCCACGTGCGTGATGTCACTCTCGTTGTCCACCTCTTGTAGCCTCTTGCAAAGGATGTATCCAGCGATAAATTCCAGATTTTTATCAAATATCCGGCTCAAAGGGCCAATTTTCTTGTTCCGTAGGAATAAGAAATAGCAAAGTGAATAGCAAAGCAACCTTTTATTCTCAATAGGGTAGCGATTAGCAGGGACCTCCTCTTAGGTTGAGACAAGAGAGAGTGAGAGAGGTCGGTGAACATACATTTTAGCATAGCTAGTGCCACCAGGCAAACAAAAAGAAGAGCAAACAAATAAAGGCAGCTATGCAACTGACAAATTACTCCGTAGCAAAATCATATTTCGCTATTGTAGAATGAAAATACAGAAAACAGTTTACATCGATTCCTTCCCGTTTAGAGTCCATTTTTTTGCTTCTTATTGAAAATTATTCCCAGATTTAATATTTTTAAGATGATTATGCAATGAATTATATAAGACTAGCCTTTAAAAAAAAAACGAATTTTGAGAGAAAGTTTTTCTCACAAATGGGATCCCAAGGAAAATTATTCATTATTCTTTCCTTATTGGCTTCAATTTCTTGAACCAAATTGTATCTAGATTCGATTTGCAAGGTGTTCACATCGGTCAAGATTTGATGTGACACTCGATTTCTAGCTTGAGCACATGGTTTACAAAACCAAACTATAGAATTATTGCCTTCAGCTACAGTTTTTTCAATCTCCCATAATCCTGTACAATTACTTTGAAAAACAGAGGAGCAAAACCCTCCACATATTAAGAAATTAGGGTTTGAAATTACTTTTTCGCAAGAGCGATAAACATTGCGACTACTGCCGGTGGCCATGTATGTTAAATATCATTATTATGAAGTAAGAAATCTTGCAAAGGGAGCTTAGTCTATTTGCATGTGATAAAATTATTGAACTACTTAGAAGAATTTTTTAATTGTTCAAATGAATACCATTTATTGTAATTTCAATTACATATTACAAAAAATACAAAAATTGAAGTTCAAAATAAATCCAAAAAATCAGAATCTTGAGAGGCACTTGAAGTTGCAGTAGATAACCGCGACTCTGGGTGTTTATATGTTGTTGAAGGTTGAGTATGTTGTGGGTATTTCTGTGGTTGAACTGGAGTTGGTAGCGTGTAGTAATTCTGTGCTTCAGGGCATCATGATCGTATACTTGGTGCAGTAGAAGACCTGGCCTCTGGTGTCAAGTAACCACGCTCATACCCACAATAATTTTGCCGCATTGAGGTAGATGTATTGAAGTAATCGATGTTTTTTTCTTTTTTCTTCCGGTGATGTTTTCACTCCAGTATGTTCTTAAAGGTTCTTCAGCATTTTTCAACTGTTCTTCCGCAATACTACTTTCAGTGTTGGAATTACCAGCAGTATTCTTTAAAAACAACAGCTGTTTGTAAAAAATATAAGGAGATTTATTTAATTATAAGGACTACAAGTGGGCTCTAGGCCAGGTGGTAGTCATCTTTTCTTAGGGGAAGAAAATACATTACCCTGCCTGGTATTCACCCTAGTTGAGAGGAAATCCCTCCCAAAGGCAGTAGAAAAAATCAAATCGTCGGATGGGTCTACCAATCCATCCCATAAATCACTAGCCCAACATGCAATTTCCGCAATTATCATGTGGGTGTGTTTATATGATCCATCATCTATGCTGTAAACTGTGGGCTCTTGAAGGACACTGCGCTTCCGGGTCTCTCTCAAGTTCATCTTCTTTGGTGTTGGAGCCATACTCTTTGGTTTGTTCTCCTCCATGAATCCTTAGGACAAAGACAGTAATTGGCTAGTAATAGGATCACTATGTATCAATGAGGTTATGAAAGAATCACCCTTAATATCATTACTCATATTACATATAATTCATTTGTTTGTTGATATGAAAAACAGCAGAGCCGCTTTCTACTAACTATTTCTTCCCACTGTTTCTTCTTCAAGTCCCGATTACAATAGTCATCACTTGATAAATCCAAAATGCCTTTACGGGATTCTATTTCTAAAATAAATTTATCGGTATCAAAAGCCTGCGCCATTTTGTGCACTACGTCTGGTTGCCTCAAAAGTTGCTCGCTGTGTGTACGCTCCCATATACAACCATGCTTCTATCAGTCATGGTGACCAGCCAGTTGTTTGTGAGTCCCCACTGTGTGGCGAGTCACAGAGTCGTTCGGGTGACCGACGACCATGTGCGTGTATACCTTCTTAAACTGTTGAAAGTCACAGTCGCTGTGGACCGAGTCGCCAGCAACCAGTCGACAGTATACGTTACTTTCATCTTACTCACAATATGACAATGGATAAACTGACCATCATACCCTTTGAGTTTATGGGCTACACATTAAATCTCCTTATGGATAACAAATAGATCTTATTTCCTTGAGTATCAGGACTGTTTTCCTCGTTGGCACACTTGGTTTTTCTGGTGGATTGGAACTGTTTTCCTCCTTGGCACGGTTGGGTTTTGGGTGCACTTCCTCTGGTGGTTGTTCATCATCTAATCGGAATATAATAATAATAGTGATCCACAAATCGGTATCCTGTTGAGTATCGCGATATATAAAAATATCAGATTCAGAAAATATATAGCTTACCTTCACCCCAAATGTCGTTTCGGTAAAGGAAACTGTATGTGTCTAGCAGATCCTGCCGCATCTTCTTGTATCAGGCTTCATCCTTTTCTGCCTTCCTTTTCCTCGCAGCCGCTGCCCGGTGCTCCTCCTCCACTCGTTCCACCATCGCCAGATACTGTTTGTATTTTGCAGTCACTGCAAACGCCGGTCTTTCGTTTGCAGTCAAGTGCTCGAGCGTGGCCTCGTCCATTTTTAAAGTGGCAGCAAACATCCTTAAACTTGCATTGACTTGCTATCTATCTTTTTGCATCCAGACCCCTCGACTCACCCGCTCTTGTGGGTCTCCTGTCTTTCCAGTATGCATTAGAGATCCCCACCCTTGCTGTACCCGGAGTCACCACATCTGACTGTAGATAAATGAACCTTGAAAGGGGCTCAGTCTTTCAAAATAGCACCTGTAAGTTTGTGCTGATGATGATTCTCTTTATGGTATCTGACTTTCTCACTTTATCAATGTCAGAGGAGAAATGAAGGAAATAGTGGGTAATGACCCCATCATGGTGGACGGAATATTGAATTTCCTTAGGGAAGCCAAGTTATTTCCTCTCATCTGAAAACCCATAAGGAAGATCTAAATACGATTAACATGATAGCTCTCTTACATTTAAATGTCTGTTAACCTTCGTACCTACTGCCATTTTGTTTGAAAATACCTAATCAGGAAAAAAATTAATTTTACCGAAAGTGCTAAATGACCTTTGCCATCGATGCACCATAAACTCAAAACCTAACCTAACCCTCACTTCATCAATATGTGTGGGGACATTAACCCGTGGAAGGCACACCTCCTTCCAGCACTTTAGGAAGGCACACTAGTGTGAATTTGGCTTTTCCAACTTTGAACGCGTATAACTTTTTTGTTTATTTAGATACAGTAAAAATTGCAGTGCATTTTAGATGCGCAATTTAATTGTGCTTTTAGATGTATCATTAATTTTTTAACAAAATTTTATTTTGTTAATGAAATTTTGCAATTTGTAAGTTGCCGTTTTCCAAAAATCACTTTTTTTATTTTTACATAACTTTTATAAACAATCTTCCTAACTGCTGAAAGTTATTGAAATTCTTAGCTAAAGAGTTATTGTTTTGAATAATTCAAGTCATTATTTAATTGGTAAATAATAAATATTTTTAAAAGCTGTCCGAACATGCAGTAATTCTGGTATCTGAAAATGAACAAATATCGATTAAGTACCAAGAACTTTTATTGTCTTACAAATTTACATGTAAATAATTTTGTTCTTAAAATATAATATAAAAAATGAAAAAATAATGCCTTTGTTGCGTTTGTTCTTCCAAATAGTTCCCACGGCTTGCAATTTTTAATCGTTTCTAAGTTTTTGGAATAGCGGAACAGACGTGAACCAATTGTCCATCGTCACGTGCCGCCATGTTCCAGGAATTGTTGTTCTATCCAACAGTTTTCGGACAAAATATGTTGGAACAGAATCATTCCCTTCCGGCGTGACTCTTCCTTTATATGGAATAGCAGCTATCATATAATATGTTTGCGAATCGTTCAACATCACAATTTTTATTCCATATTTGTCTGGTTTATTCTTCATGTATACGCGGAATACACATTTCCCACGGAATGAAACAAATTGTTCCTCAATTGTGACATCAGACGAAGGTTCGTAGGATGCCGTACAATTAGCCATGAAAATCTCCCAGATTTCCCTTATCGGCGCCAACTTATCTGTTTGTCGACGTTGTTCGCGAGTTGCTTTATCATCAAACTGAATCATGCGGTTCAAATATTTGAATCTCTGCTCGCTGAAAGTTGCGCGATTTATATCACACCCATACTCCTCGGAAAACATGTCACCATGTGATAAATTACTTTTCGTCCAACGTAGCACCAAGTAAAATAATGCCCAGATATGCCCGAATTTCAATATTATCAGTCTCCTTATGATAGGACTGAAGAATTCGATTAGCAGCTTGCATGCGTGCTCGATCGCGAATGATTTGTTTGTTGGTTCGTAAAACAATTATATCTATTATGTCGTGAGAAAAAAGAATATCGAACGCTTCGAGTGGAGTGTTTATATTCTCCGCGGCATTCTTTGGAGCTGCTTCATAAACAGTGTGATTGCTCGAGCGGCGACCCTGTCGATTTGGCTCCATTTCCGACCAACGCATGGAACCACTGCTCGCAACTACAGACCTACGAGGCTGACCACATCCCCTGCATCGTTCGGATGCATCCATCTAACGCTGTCGTTGATGTGGCGGCTCTTCTTCATCATCAAAATCGTGATCCGAGGCACGTTCGTCTCCTTCGGCATCTTGACTACCTGCAGCGTTTGAGTTGTTATTTGGGCGTCTGGAATGTCTGCATCCTCGCTGTCGGTCATTCTCGATCCGAGACGACAAATTCCTCATCATCCGAATCAGAGAAATCAGAGTTTTCGCTTTCGTTATCGCTGTCCATGCACTGCGCAACAGCACGTGTGCTACGCAGATTGTATCGCCTTTCCGCCATTCTAAAACATTTACTGTTTATTTCTATTTTCTATAGTTAATTTTCTACTTTAATTCTTTTTTTCATTAATATTCTAACTGTTACAAAACATTCAAACAGCTATTTACATGAACTTGAATATGAGAATTCATTTATCAATAATAAATCTGATTAAAACACTTTTTTTATTACATACACTTTTAATAATATGAATAATACCAAAACTGCTTACTTGCATAAAAATCCAGTGGTTTAAGGGCAAAAAACCGATACTTTCAAAAAATAACAGGTCTGCACTTTATGCACGTGGAAAGCACACAAGTGCAAATTTGCACCAACGCGACCTAACTACGTGTCTCCAGCCTTCACTTCGACCAAATGCCGGGTGGAATCGTTCGTGGCCGTTGGGAATAGCACAAAGAAGTTTGTCGTGGAGGGGATACGGCTCCAAGCGGTCGGTCGTAGAAACGCAGACAACTTGAAAATTTAGGCGGTAAGAATTCGCACTCGTGTGCCTTCCACGGGTTAATAATCAGCCCTGGGTTAGGAATCTCAAGTGCCTCAAAGAAATTTTTAGCACAACTTGGGAGCAAGAGAGCTCACTTGCCATCTTCTCTCAAATATTGCTACCTGTTGAAGTATATTGGGGAATTCAATTTATAATTCGTAATATGTACTCCACTACTGAGGTTTTAGTGTCTTCTTCGTCTTCTCTTTTCCATTTTTCATATAATAATGTCAGTGGTGTCTGTAAGTTTCTTCCATGCACTATCTCAGCCAGGGAAAACCCTAAAAGTTATTTTGTGTGTCGTCGTGTTGGCAAGCTTTTCTAGCAACTTTTCCAAGACTCTGCTCAATACCCGCTGTTCCACCCTCTCAAGCCCTAAACTCTAAATACGAATCTCCTCAAGGTTACCCTCCGAACTCAGTCCCAATCTCTTGCAATGCTGCAATGTATCCGCCTTGGACAATTTTCTAGCCCAAGATGGACTCTCTGATGACTTCTTGTAGGCCATCCTAAACTAAATGAACCAAACAACCAGGGGAAGGAATATGGGTGCTACGTCTTCACTCCCTGAGGTTCGTCGGGGAATACTCTACAGGAAAGGAAAGGTAAACAGGAGGCTTGAGGAAAACAAAGTGGATACAACCTAGCCAATACTTTGAGGAAGATCAAAGAAATTGGAGCCCCATGTTGGGTGCCAGATGTAACGATACCCGCTGAGCAGCCTTAGGTGGCATGTGGTCGTGGATGAGAAAAAAATGGTCTTAAGCGATGTTCTGCTTTTTATTGGGCACCAGTGCGGGAACAAGAAAAAGAACACTATGGGCTTTGCCTGCACTCAGAAGGAACAAAATGGAAAGAAATCGTAACAAAAAAAAACACGTGATACAAAGATAATTCGCGAAGAGCGAGACAGCTCGCAGCAAATCCCTGAAGCTCCGTAGTCTTCTTCCAAACTCTTCGCACACGACTCCCCATCTGCCTCCTCCACCACACCGCGACTGCCTCCTCGACTCTCCTCCCTCACCCCTCCAACCTCTCCCTCCATATTTCAGGGCAAAGGTGAAGAGGGATGAAAAAAAAGAAAAGTGCCAGATGCATAATTCAGCATCCACGACATGTTACACAATCACATTGATGGATGCATCAGTATCACAAAGAATACTCATGGCATGACCATTCACATATCCCTTTGTCATAAACATAGAAAGCCCATGAGGTGCATCCTCTGTGTTTACTCAGTCAAGATTTTCAATGCGGTACATATCCTCATTCTCCTCAATTCCTGCCTTTTCATCTAGGCTCACTTCACCTTGGTTCTTTTGAGGGGATTGCTGCACGCAATTTACAGAAGCGATCCTACCATTTCCTCTACTGGCCTTAGGACAGTTTGCCCAAAAATTAAAGGGAGAATGGCAGATTAGCAAGTTTTCTCTAACCGTTCTTCATATATCTTGTGGTTTGTATCTTCTATGTTTACGTTTCAGGTAACTTTAAAAATCATGTTTCCTTTTATTCCTCAAAAGAAAAATCAGATCAGTTGTGAGGGCTTTGGAAAGAAGTTCTTGTGCTATTTCTTTCAGCACCTCCGGCAAAAGCTTAAAAGTTAAAGTTCTCCTGCATGGTAGATTGTTTCTTGGTTCCAATTCCTTTATCAATCATCTAAAACCAACATTGTCTACTACTGAAACTTGATTGATCAGTTTTTTGTTGGATCTGTATACTCTTTTTTTTGAACAGGTTTTTCAAAAAGTGCTTATAAGCTGGGCACTTTATCAAAAATGGAATGATTTTCCTCCTTTTCCACTCTTTTGCAATTTGCTCATTTTGCTTTCCTATCTATGCAGCTGTATTTACGCATAATAGTTCACTGCAATGAGAACATGTGGTTTTTGTTTCTTTACAATATTTGGCAATGTGTCAAAAACCTTGACATTTAAGCTGAGCCCACTTTCACTCACTCCTCACCAAATGTACACTCAGGGACATCACAGAGAGGCCCATCGACTCCCAGGTGCCGTTAATGCGCGACATTTGGTGGAGATGGAGGTGGTGATAATGTGATCCCCTAATCAGTCAAACTATGAATCTCGGATCCTGGACAGGGCTTGACCCTCAAAATGAGGGTCAAATGGGTCCTTGACTGCCCTGTTTTGCTGCAACCTGGCCAGGAGCGGGTGAGGTCTTCATTGGCAAAGGATTTTCTCCCCAGGCCCGCCATGTCCCAATGCCCCTTCTCGTTCTGCAAGAACCGCCTCAGACTTAAGTAAGTGACCGCTGGGATCCCCCGATTGCTGCAGTAGTAGGAGGCAATTTGCCTGATCCCCTCGTCCTCATTGCTTCCTGCCGCGTCTGTCTTCAGGAGTTAGCTGCTGTGACTCTTTCTAGGTGGGGACTGCGAGTTGCGGTCACAAGTTGTATTTGTAATGCCGCACCCCCGAGGTTAATTGGAGGTTTGAACGATTACGAGTTTTTAGGATTCTTGCCCTTGGCTGTCGGTAGATTTCCAGAAGAAAATACTCTCTTTTAAAAAGGAAAGAAAAATTGTTCTTTGTTACCTTTTGATTTCCACGGGAGACTAGGAGTGCACGTCAGTAAGGAATGGGCTGCAGGAGGTGTAGATGCCTGGGAGAACTGGTTGCTGGTATTCCTGATATGTCGCGGCGCGTAATTATTGTGCGAGAGAGAGATCGAGGGGGACGAGAGACGGGAATTATAATCGCGAACTTAATACTGAAAGGACTAACATGAAGACTAGAAGAACGACAACGACCAGAGAGAGAGAAGCCCTATGTCCTCTGTTGGACATCCTTATATAGGAAAATCCGCGTATTACTCTCTAGGGGGATAGGGGGGAATGCTCTAAGCAAGGGAGCCATACGTGGAGGTCCAAAAGGGTAACACGTGATGGAAAATTTAGGGATATGTGATGCTACAACCTTCGATGTCCTCCACAACCAAGGAGGTTGCATCAGCATGGAAGGTCCTTCTGACTCTGAGTTCTTCAGAAAAAGAATGGAAAACCGGATTACTAAAACAAATTTAACCTTTTTTTCTTCTTGGAAAGAGAAACAGAGGAGCGATGGATCTATACTGGCTACGGCTGGGACCTCTGCCCTCTTCCTTCCCAGCAGCAAAAGCGAAGGAAGGTGTGGCAGAGCTTGTAAGGATAATTGAGATAGCACGGAAGACCATACAAGGAACTGACACCGTATATTGGTACCTGGGGTTCGCGGAACCTGACGACCTGTTAGCCGGACGGATCGCCGCAGAAATGCCCGGGCAATATCCGAACGGAACTGACGTGAGAATCATAAACCAGGAAGAGGTAAGGGCAACAGCAACAACCCAGACAGAAACGAAGAGACCCCACAGGTGGTCCACCGACAGTGAGGACGAATGCTCTTCGGACGATGCGATGAGCGTAAGCAGTGATTAGATCTCCTCACCTTCGGGTATTACCCATACCACGGTTTGAGGAGTGGCGTCGCTATACACATTTACTTCAGCATCCCATAATCCAAGCTTTACACTGCGTAAGAGAATATTTTCCCTTTTTAAAATGAAGCGGAGCCACTCCAGATCCTGCCTGAAAACATCTTTTACCAGGAAAAGCGGTAATCTTAAAACAAACATAATCCAGCTTAACAAACCCGCGAATCTTTGTACATCTTTGTGCGAAAGTCGTGGTAAAACATCGAGATATTTTAATATTCGCTCTCGCATGGAGTTACATACTTTCACTGTCATATTTGCTAAATCTATTCTTAATCCTAAATATAAAAACTTTGTTTGCGGTATAAAAATACACTTTTCTTCATTTAAGGATATACCTAACTGATTTTGAATAAAACTTCTAAAATAAAACTTCTAAAATTCGAAGTTAGAATATGAAGTAATTCTTCCTTCAGGAAAGAAGATGCTGGTGGGGAAACGCTACTGCAATCCTCAGCCTTCTCTCCTAAGTGGAATTCTCTAGATGAAAATCTCGGTCTCTCAGCGTGTCTCCCCCCCCAGGCAAGTCTCAGAATTTCAACTGTCTCTAAGGCGTCTATTTTAGCACTCTGGTCACACACATGCAAAAGTTCCCTATTGATAGCCAGTGAACTTATCCCAATTGGCTCAATTAAAGAACTATGAACCCTTCGTTTGTTTGTAGAAAGAAGATGGACATATTTTTCCAAAAAGCAAGGGGGGATGTGGCAATTTCGTCGATAATTTCGTGTACAATCAATAGTGGCACACTCCATTTGCATAATTTTAGATTCATATCCATAACTACAATTTGGACAATAGTATACCCACTCTCCTGAAATGTTCTTCCACCGCATCACTGTTTTGGGCACTCTTAACCTCCTCAGTCCCAACAATTAATTGAACAATTTTATTTATTTTTTTTTTGGTTATTGAGTAGTTATAGGTTTAAATTATGCAAAATATTGCAAAAATAAATTATGAATAAGCCCATTTACATTTTACAGCATGTAGCATATATGCTACATCAGGACTCAAGCAGGACATTTATTTGCGTAGGTACGATCTTACTGCCGTCGATAATAGGTAGGTTTTTAAGAGGAAAATAACAAAGAGGTACAAAATACTTTACATGAAACATTTATTAAACCTTTTCTATAATATAAAGAATTTTAAAAAGTTATAACGCCTTTTTTGTTGTTATTTTTTGTGAAATGTTAAAAAACAGTTTCTTTTTTCCATGAAACACAGGAAAACTTTGCATTTTATACAACGGACAAAAGTAAACCCTTTGCATCCTTGCAGTCTACACCTAGATCTACTCTTTTGATGTTGACTCATCATCTCTGGCAGATGCATGGCCTCAGTCTTCCTGACCTGAATTGGTGGAACAACAGCTGGAATCCTAGGATGATGTAACTTTAGAATTCCATCATCAACCTCCATTTCTTTATCTTCCCCGTCATCATCTTCATCTTCCTGATTCTCCCCCTCCTCAAAATAAATTAAATTTTCTGCAATATCCAACCTAAATTGGTAATAAGTCAGGATGTCTTTCTTTGCCCAACATTCTTCTCGAGCACTTTGGCGATACTCAAGCCAAGCTCCTGCAATTGCGAAGTCAAAAAAATGGTGAATAACCGTAATTGTCCATTTCTTTGTCCTACCCCTCATGGCATATTTGCCAAGAACTCGATCGAGTAGATCCACACCTCCCATATTAATATTGTAGTTTTTTACTACATTTGGGCGTGGAACCTGAACATATTGTCGGTCCTTCTTAGACCAACGTCTACATTCCTCAACTGGTGTGGCACCGTATTCAGTGGACGCCAAGTAAATAGGTTTGTTATCAAACCATTTTAGCACAGCCAACTTATCATCATGCCTTACAACTTGGTCATAGCTCCCCCTACCTTCTCTTCTCATAGTAGCATCGCTTTTAAACTGCACTGATTTTGGCAACCAACTGATCATTATTGTGCCACTAGCCAGCGTACTCCTGTCCTCCAAAAGTTGTTCAAGAACAGCCACAGAAGTAAAATAACGGTCTATGTACACGGATGACCCAGCTGGTAATGAATCTGTGAGTTTTAACACAACTCTACCTCCGACATCCAGTTTTTCAGGAATTAGAGTATTTTCTGCCACAATTTCTCTTCCCTTTCCCTCGTAAAGATAGAAGTCAAGAGGTAGACCAGAGGGTGAGGCCATGACAAAATTTTTCAGCCCTACTGCATGAGGCTTCCCTTTTACATACTGCCGCATCCTCACATGTCCATGGAAAGGGACCATTTGTTCGTCAATCGATACATTTTTCGTTCGAGTGTTTTCTAGGCAAGCATCTCTGATAGCCTTCAGAAGTGGGCATACCTTCCAATAGCTGTCTTGTTTTTCTGCTGGAGTGGCAGCATTATCGTCTACTAACTTTAAATTATTGCGAATTAGATAAAACCTATCTCGTTTTACATGGTCTGCAATCAATGGATACCTCGTTCTTTTTTCCCAGCACATCCTGAGTCTGGGGAACCCTAGGAGGGCTGCAACTATACTTACTCCCCAGAATTTTCTAATTTCCACTCCAGTTACGCCCATTGACTTCCCAGTTTCTTTTACATACCTAATATTGGTGTAATGGGCCATATCTTCAAAAATACAGGGCTTAATATACTTAGAAAAATATTCAAATGGCTTTTTCACGCCAGATAATCCAGGTGCAGAAGATGAAGCTTGTCCGAAACTAACATTAGGTTGGAAACTAGAAATTAGAGAGATACTAATCAATATTTTTAATCTTATCTAACAAATTCCATCAATAACTCTCACAGACAATAGTAGCAACTAACTCGTTTTTATGTCTCCAAACCATTCTCCTCCGCTGAATCTCAGCAAGAGGGATGGAATCGTCTTCAGATTCTGAAGAACTTTCGTCGAACACTGGAGTTATTGGGCGAACTGTAAGGTCCTCTTCATCATCTTCCCCAACATCTATCTCGAGATCGGATGAATTAGGGTCGATAGTGTCGATCATTTCAACAATATCCGTTTCCGTCAAGACTGAAATATTTTATGCATAAAATTTAACCTAATTTAAATTTTACTAAATAATTAATACGTAAGTAAATATTGCAATCGAAATACAAAATATTATAAGGAAGATTGATGTTAAACTTCATTATCAAGAGTAAAAACAGCATTAAAAATTACAAATTCGGTTAATAAAATATCTAATAATATGAAATATGTTATGAAAATATCATGACCAAAATGTAGAAAAGTATAGGTGGTTGCCGAATGTAGAGTATATGCTACCTCATTAACAACATGATATAGTACTAATTAGTTATTGTTTTGAACATTTCATTGAGATGCACATCGTTCATTAATGTTTTATAAGCAATCATATGCACATTACAATTAATAAAACAAGATAATTACAATAATTACCATCCATTCTTGTTGCCATGGCGAAATGTAAAAACACGTGTCTCTTCTAATTAGTGCTGACACCTGTCAATTGCAGCGTGAAACAAAAAACGAAGCAAAATCACGAAGCGCGCACTGTAGAGCAGATAATACACCCGGCTACCTCGCGCTACAAACGATGCTAGCGCCAGAAATAAATAAAGACCGCATGTAGCATATATGCTACATCAGGACTGAGGAGGTTATGAAACCAAAACCATCGTCACTTCTAATCACATTTAATGCATTACCAACATCACGATCAACATAATCAATAGAAAGATCCCTCCATCTTAGAAAAACTTTAATTTTTTCATAAATTCCAATCGGAAAACGAATAGCAGACAAATGATTCAAAATATCCTTATTACTAATTGGATCTGAAATCATTGCGTTACATTGCATAATCAATTTACTGAAGCAATTAAATGCAATTTTCCATTCGTCATCGATTGTGGATAAAAACTCATGAACATTCGACATTATGAAGTCGTCACTAAATTCAATTCCGTTCAAACAACATGGTTTTAGAATTTTTTCAGAAGTCTGATTACCAACTCTAGAAATGAAGCTTGAGTATTCATGCTTATCAATTTCATGCATATCTTGCATTTCACTTCTGCTATATACATTGAAGCTGCACATCTCATACCCTCCATCAAGACGATTTAAAATAGAATTGATCAAATAATCTAAGCTACGCTGGCCATCCAACATGACATCATTCCCTTCAATCTCTCTCTCATGATTGTTTACAATTTTTGCATTTATTTTTTCTAACATTTTTAAAATTTTGCCATTCTCATCTTTTAATGCATCAATTTTTGAAGATTGATCGCAAACCAAACCTTTCAACTCATCAATTTCATACAGGATTTTTCCTAAATAGCCTTCAGTATTGCGAATAGCATTAATAACCACATTTTTCTCACCCGCTTGTTCCACCGCATATATAATTTGTCCAAACTGGTTGTATTGCAATTGAGTTGAAACATAGTTTGAAAAGTCATCGTATGAAGTATCTGTTATCCCATCGTTATCTATCATCACTTCCACCTGATTCAGAACATCCTCACTCAAAACCAACTTATTGTATTGAGCAACAACACCACCATCATATGAGTATAAAGCCTGAAAATTTACACCGCTTGCAATGAATTTTACATTATCTACACATTTTAAACTCTTAATTTCAACAATATCGTCATTATGAACACCATCTAGAATAATCAAAACCTTTCCCATGTCTTGTATACTCCCCGTACTCTTTGCTCAAGATCTCTGGAACTCTTATTCCATTACACTTTCTCAACTCATGACTAGGAATAGATTTAAACTGTAAGGGACCGAAAGTTGAGGTTTGAACTTTCTATTTCCTAATTTTTTCCTTCTAACTCCCTCATGTGATCGAGGTCAATGTATTCCTGAATGAAGGAGTCTCGCCGTATTAATTTATGTATTATTATTCGCCGTATTTAAGTTGCTCGCCGTGTGTACGCTCCCATATACAACCATGCTTCTATCAGTCATGGTGACCAGCCAGTTGTTTGTGAGTCCCCACTGTGTGGCGAGTCACAGAGTCGTTCGGGTGACCGACGACCATGTGCGTGTATACCTTCTTAAACTGTTGAAAGTCACAGTCGCCGTGGACCGAGTCGCCAGCAACCAGTTGACAGTAAATGTTACTTTCATCTTACTCACAATATGACAATGGATAAACTGACCATCATACCCTTTGAGTTTATGGGTTACACATTTAATCTCCTTATGGATAACAAATAGATCTTATTTCCTTGAGTATCAGGACCGTTTTCCTCGTCGGCACACTTGGGTTTTCTGGTGGATCGGAACTGTTTTCCTCCTTGGCACGGTTGGGTTTTGGGTGCACTTCCTCTGGTGGTTGTTCATCATCTAATCGGAATATAATAATAATAGTGATCCACAAATCGGTATGATTATGAAATATATCTACATGGTATCTATTTGAAATATAAAACATACTTTATCACTTTGGTGTGCGCTCCTGTTGAGTATCGCGATATATAAAAATATCAGATTCAGAAAATATATAGCTTACCTTCATCCCAAATGTCGTTTCGGTAAAGGAAACTGTATGTGTCTAGCAGATCCTGCCGCATCTTCTTGTATCAGGCTTCATCCTTTTCCGCCTTCCGTTTCCTCGCAGCCACTGCCCGGTGCTCCTCCTCCACTCGTTCCACCATCGCCAGATATTGTTTGTATTTTGCAGTCACTGCAAACGCCGGTCTTTAGTTTGCAGTCAAGTGCTCGAGCATGGCCTCGGCCATTTTTAAAGTGGCAGCAAACATCCTTAAACTTGCATTGACTTGCTATCTGTCTTTTTGCATCCTGACCTATCATCTCACCCGCTCTTGTGGGTCTCCTGTCTTTCCAGTATGCATTAGAGATCCCCATCCTTGCTGTGCCCGGAGTCACCACATCTGACTGTAGATAAATGAACCTGGAAAGGGGCTCAATCTTTCAAAATAGCACCTGTAAGTTTGTGCTGATGATGATTCTCTTTATGGTATCTGACTTTCTCACTTTATCAATGTCAGAGGAGAAATGAAGGAAATAGTGGGTAATGACCCCATCATGGTGGACGGAATATTGAATTTCCTTAGGGAAGCCAAGTTATTTCCTCTCATCTGAAAACCCATAAGGAAGATCTAAATACAATTAACATGATAGCTCTCTTACATTTAAATGTCTGTTAACCTTCGTACCTACTGCCATTTTGTTTGAAAATACCTAATCAGGAAAAAAATTAATTTTACCGAAGGTGCTAAATGACCTTTGCCATCGATGCACCATAAACTCAACACCTAACCTAACCCTCACTTCATCAATATATGTGGGGACATTAACCCATGGAAGGCACACCTCCTTCCAGCACTTTAGGAAGGCACACTAGTGCGAATTTGGCTTTTCCAACTTTGAACGCGTATAACTTTTTTGTTTATTTAGATACAGTAAAAATTGCAAAGCAATTTAGATGCGCAATTTAATTGTGCTTTTAGATGTATCATTATTTTTTAACAAAATTTTATTTTGTTAATGAACTTTTGCAATTTGTAAGTCGCCGTTTTCCAAAAATCACTTTTTATTTTTACATAACTTTTATAAACAATCTTCCTACCTGCTGAAAGTTATTGAAATTCTTAGCTAAAGAGTTATTGTTTTGAATAATTCAAGTCATTATTTAATTGGTAAATAATAAATATTTTTAAAAGCTGTCCGAACATGCAGTAATTCTGGTATCTGAAAATGAACAAATATCGATTAAGTACCAAGAACTTTTATTGTCTTACAAATTTACATGTAAATAATTTTGTTCTTAAAATATAATATAAAAAATGAAAAAATAATGCCTTAGCAAGATTTCAGCCGCTTATTTATAAAGCAATGAAGGCACAGGCCAGCAAGGTGGCCATTGCAAATGTGCCTCATGCAAGAAGGCTTTACATGAAAGTGGTTATATTGTATTGCCTTCTCTGGCTTTCGGGGGCTTACAGGTCTGGATTTAAAATGCAATCGATGCACAAACCAGCGCGGTGATCATCGCAAATGCGTCTCATACAAGACGCGCACCGCATTTTTGTGCAGATCGTCGATTGATTGTCGCAGAAGCCGCATTTCGCTTGCGATTGTTCTCGATAAACCTGTAAATTAGGCGGTGCTGAAGCATCGACATGCAGAATGGTACTGATCAATTTTTTTGTGCTTTCTCAAACTGACTGTATTTCAAGACGATGCTGCAAATGTGGTCTTATAAGGCTGTGGGCAAGTGTTTTCATGAAGTTTTTCCTGTCCAGTTTCGGATTAAGAATGTGAAAGTTATAAAGAATGCTTGATTTATCATTTAAAAAAAAAACTTCAAAGGCCATCTGAAAGTGTTACGCGCGGTATTATACGAATGACACTTTTGATCAAACGCGTCTGTCGCACATTTGTTTTTGTTGTAATACATAACAATGTCCGGCTTGCCGGTTTCTCGATCAAGCGCCTTGTTGTGATGGACAGTGGACAACAGCAAAACAATATGATTTTTCTTAGGGGTGTACGAAACCAATGAAAGGTCAGGCGTGAATACAAATTGAGAACTACCTGGAGGGCCCGACAATTTCATGCTGGAAGGAATCTCGCGTTTGTTCTTCCAAATAGTTCCCACGGCTCGCAATTTGTAATCGTTTCTAAGTTTTTGGAATAGCGGAACAGACGTGAACCAATTGTCCATCGTCACGTGCCGCCATGTTCCAGGAATTGTTGTTCTATCCAACAGTTTTCGGACAAAATATGTTGGAACAGAATCATTCCCTTCCAGCGTGACTCTTCCTATATGTGGAATAGCAGCTATCATATAATATGTTCGCGAATCGTTCAACATCACAATTTTTATTCCATATTTGTCTGGTTTATTCTTCATGTATACGCGGAATACATATTTCCCACGGAATGAAACTAATTGTTCCTCAATTGTGACATCAGACGAAGGTTCGTAGGATGCCGTACAATTAGCCATGAAAATCTCCCAGATTTCCCTTATCGGTGCCAACTTATCTGTTTGTCGACGTTGTTCGCGAGTTCCTTTATCATCAAACTGAATCATGCGGTTCATATATTTGAATCTCTGCTCGCTGAAAGTTGCGCGATTTATACCACACCCATACTCCTCGGAAAACATGTCACCAGGTGATAAATTATTTTGGTCCAATGTAGCACCAAGTAAAATAATGCCCAGATATGCCCGAATTTCAATATTATCAGTCTCCTTATGATAGGGCTGAAGAATTCGATTAGCAGCTTGCATGCGTGCTCGATCGCGATTGATTTGTTTGTTGGTTCGTAAAACAATTATATCTATTATGTTGTGAGAAAAAAGAATATCGAACGCTTCGAGTGGAGTGTTTATATTCTCCGCGGCATTCTTTGGAGCTGCTTCATAAACAGTGTGATCACTCGAGCGGCGACCCTGTCGATTTGGCTCCATTTCTGACCAACGCATGGAACCACTGCTCGCAACTACAGACCTACGAGGCTGACCACATCCCCTGCATCGTTTGGATGCATCCATCTAACGCTGTCGTTGATGTGGCGGCTCTTCTTCATCATCAAAATCGTGATCCGAGGCACGTTCGTCTCCTTCGGCATCTTGACTACCTGCAGCGTTTGAGTTGTCATTTGGGCGTCTGGAATGTCTGCATCCTCGCTGTCGGTCATTCTCGATCCGAGACGACAAATTCCTCATCATCCAAATCAGAGAAATCAGAGTTTTCGCTTTCGTTATCGCTGTCCATGCACTGCGCAACAGCACGTGTGCTACGCAGATTGTATCGCCTTTCCGCCATTCTAAAACATTTACTGTTTATTTCTATTTTCTATAGTTAATTTTCTACTTTAATTCTTTTTTTCATTAATATTCTAACTGTTACAAAACATTCAAACAGCTATTTACATGAACTTGAATATGAGAATTCATTTATCAATAATAAATCTGATTAAAACACTTTTTTTATTACATACACTTTTAATAATATGAATAATACCAAAACTGCTTACTTGCATAAAAATCCAGTGGTTTAAGGGCAAAAAACCGATACTTTCAAAAAATAACAGGTCTGCACTTTATGCACGTGGAAAGCACACAAGTGCAAATTCGCACCAACGCGACCTAACTACGTGTCTCCAGCCTTCACTTTCGACCAAATGCCGGGTGGAATCGTTCGTGGCCGTTGGGAATAGCACAAAGAAGTTTGTCGTGGAGGGGATACGGCTCCAAGCGGTCGGTCGTAGAAACGCAGACAACTTGAAAATTTAGGCGGTAAGAATTCGCACTCGTGTGCCTTCCACGGGTTAATAATCAGCCCTGGGTTAGGAATCTCAAGTGCCTCAAAGAAATTTTTAGCACAACTTGGGAGCAAGAGAGCTCACTTGCCATCTTCTCTCAAATATTGCTACCTGTTGAAGTATATTGGGGAATTCAATTTACAATTCGTAATATGTACTCCACTACTGAGGTTTTAGTGTCCTCTTCGTCTTCTCTTTTCCATTTTTCATATAATAATGTCAGAGGTGTCTGTAAGTTTCTTCCATGCACTATCTCAGCCAGGGAAAACCCTAAAAGTTATTTCGTGTGTCGTCGTGTTGGCAAGCTTTACTAGCAACTTTTTCAAGACTGCTCAATACCCGCTGTTCCTCCCTCTCAAGCCCTAAACTCTAAATACGAATCTCCTCAAGGTTACCCCCGAACTCAGTCCCAATCTCTTGCAATGCTGCAATGTATCCGCCTTGGACAATTTTCTAGCCCAAGATGGACTCTCTGATGACTTCTTGTAGGCCATCCTAAACTAAATGAACCAAACAACCAGGGGAAGGAATATGGGTGCTACGTCTTCACTCCCTGAGGTTCGTCGGGGAATACTCTACAGGAAAGGAAAGGTAAACAGGAGGCTTGAGGAAAACAAAGTGGATACAACCTAGCCAATACTTTGAGGAAGATCAAAGAAAATGGAGCCCCATGTTGGGTGCCAGATGTAACGATACCCGCTGAGCAGCCTTAGGTGGCATGTGGTCGTGGATGAGAAAAAAATGGTCTTAAGCGATGTTCTGCTTTTTATTGGGCACCAGTGCGGGAACAAGAAAAAGAACACTATGGGCTTTGCCTGTACTCAGAAGGAACAAAATGGAAAGAAATCGTAACAAAAAAAAACACGTGATACAAAGATAATTCACGAAGAGCGAGACAGCTCGCAGCAAATCCCTGAAGCTCCGGAGTCTTCTTCCAAACTCTTCGCACACGACTCCCCATCTGCCTCCTCCACCACACTGCGACTGCCTCCTCGACTCTCCTCCCTCACCCCTCCAACCTCTCCCTCCGCATTTCAGGGCAAAGGTGAAGAGGGATGAAAAAAAAAGAAAAGTGCCAGATGCAAAATTCAGCATCCGCCACATGTTACACAATCACATTGATGGATGCATCAGTATCACAAAGAATACTCATGGCATGACCATTCACATATCCCTTTGTCATAAACATAGAAAGCCCATGAGGTGCATCCTCTATGTTTACTCTGGCAAGATTTTCAATGCGGTACATATCCTCATTCTCCTCAATTCCTGCCTTTTCATCTAGGCTCACTTCACCTTGGTTCTTTTTAGGGGATTGCTGCACACAATTTAAAGAAGCGATCCTACCATTTCCTCTACTGGCCTTAGGACAGTTTGCCCAAAAATTAAAGGGAGAACGGCAGATATAGCAAGTTTTCTCCAACCGTTCTTCACATTTCTTGTGGTTTGGATTCTTAGAGTGGTTTCTTCTGTAGGTATCTTCTGTGTTTACGTTTCAGGTAACTTTAAAAATCATATTTCCTTTTATTCCTCAAAAGAAAAATCAGATCAGTTGTGAGGGCTTTGGAAAGAAGTTCTTGTGCTATTTCTTTCAGCACCTCGTATCTTTCCGGCAAAAGCTTAAAAGTTAAAGTTCTCCTGCATGGTAGATTGTTTCTTGGTTCCAATTCCTTTATCAATTATCTAAAACCAACATTGTCTACTACTGAAACTTGATTGATCAGTTTTTTGTTGGATCTGTATACTCTGTTTTTTTGCACAGGTTATTCAAAAAGTGCTTATAAGCTGGGCACTTTATCAAAAATGGAATGATTTTCCTCCTTTTCCACTCTTTTGCAATTTGCTCATTTTGCTTTCCTTTGTACAGAATTATATTTGCACATTATAGTTTGCTGCAATGAGAACATGTGGTTTTTGTTTCTTTATGATATTTGGCAATGTGTCAAAAACTTTGACATTTAAGCTGAGCCCACTTTCACTTACTCCTCACCAAATGTACACTCAGGGACATCACAGAGAGGCCCATCGACTCCCAGGTGCTGTTAATGCGCAACATGTGGTGGAGATGGAGGTGGTGATAATGTGATCCCCTAATCAGTCAAACTATGAATCTCGGATCCTGGACAGGGCTTGACCATCAAAATGAGGGTCAAATGGGTCCTTGTCTGCCCTGTTTTGCTGAAACCTGGCCAGGAGCGGGTGAGGTCTTCATTGGCAAAGGATTTTCTCCCCAGGCCTGCCTTGTCCCAATGCCCCTTCTCGTCCTGCAAGAACCGCCTCAGACTTAAGTAAGTGACCGCTGGGATCCCCCGATTGCTGCAGTAGTAGGAGGCAATTTGCCTGATCCCCTCGTCCTCATTGCTTCCTGCCACGTCTGTCTTCAGCAGTTTGCTGCTGTGACTCTTTCTAGGTGGGGACTGCGAGTTACGGTCACAAGTTGTATTTGTAATGCCGCACCCCCGAGGTTAATTGGAGGTTTGAACGATTACGAGTTTTTAGGATTCTTGCCCTTGGCTGTCGGTAGATTTCCAGAAGAAAATACTCTCTTTTAAAATGGAAAGAAAAATTGTTCTTTATTACCTTTTGATTTCCACGGGAGACTAGGAGTGCACGTCAGTAGGGAATGGGCTGCAGGAGGTGTAGATGCCTGGGAGAACTGGTTGCTGGTATTCCTGATATGTCGCGGCGCGTAATTATTGTGCGAGAGAGAGATCAAGGGGGACGAGAGACGGGAATTATAATCGCGAACTTAATACTGAAAGGACTAACGTGAAGACTAGAAGAACGACAACGACCAGAGAGAGAGAAGCCCTATGTCCTCTGTTGGACATCCTTATATAGGAAAATCCGCGTATTACTCTCTAGGGGGATAGGGGGGAATGCTCTAAGCAAGGGAGCCATACGTGGAGGTCCAAAAGGGTAACACGTGATGGAAAATTTAGGGATACGTGATGCTAGAACCTTCGATGTCCTCCACAACCAAGGAGGTTGCATCAGCATGGAAGGTCCTTCTGACTCTGAGTTCTTCAGAAAAAGAATGGAAAACCGGATTACTAAAACAAATTTAACCTTTTTTTCTTCTTGGAAAGAGAAACAGAGGAGCGATGGATCTATACTGGCTACGGCTGGGACCTCTGCCCTCTTCCTTCCCAGCAGCAAAAGCGAAGGAAGGTGTGGCAGAGCTTGTAAGGATAATTGAGACAACACGGAAGACCATACAAGGAACTGACACCGTATATTGGTACCTGGGGTTCGCGGAACCTGACGACCTGTTAGCCGGACGGATCGCCGCGGAAATGCCTGGGCAATATCCGAACGGAACTGACGTGAGAATCATAAACCAGGAAGAGGTAAGGGCAACAGCAACAACCCAGACAGAAACGAAGAGACCCCACAGGTGGTCCACCGACAGTGAGGACGAATGCTCTTCGGACGATGCGATGAGCGAAAGCAGTGATTAGATCTCCTCACCTTCGGGTATTACCCATGCCACGGTTTGAGGAGTGGCATTGCTATACACATTTACTTCAGCATCCCGTAATCCAAGCTTTACACTGCGTATGAGAATATTTTCCCTTTCTAAAATGAAGCGGAGCCACTCCAGATCCTGCCTGAAAACATCTTTTACCAGGAAAAGCGGTAATCTTAAAACAAACATAATCCAGCTTAACAAACCCGCGAATCTTTGTACATCTTTGTGCGAAAGTCGTGGTAAAACATCGAGATATTTTAATATTCGCTCTCGCATGGAGTTACATACTTTCACTGTCATATTTGCTAAATCAATTCTTAATCCTAAATATAAAAACTTTGTTTGTGGTATAAAAATACGCTTTTCTTCATTTAAGGATATACCTAACTGATTTTGAATAAAACTTCTAAAATAAAACTTCTAAAATTCGAAGTTAGAATATGAAGTAATTCTTCCTTCAGGAAAGAAGATGCTGGTGCGGAAACGCTACTGCAATCCTCAGCCTACTCTCCTAAGTGGAATTCTCTAGATGAAAATCTCGATCTCTCAGCGTGTCTCCCCCCCCAGGCGAGTCTCAGAATTTCAACTGTCTCTAAGGCATCTATTTTAGCACTCTGGTCACACACATGCAAAAGTCATGTTTGAATCACTAAAATGTTCTTTTTCTAATAAATGCTTGCCAAAATTGGAAGTGGAAGGGTTTTGATGAATGTAGCTGCGTTTGTGTTCTTGCAATCTAGTCTGGAAACATCTTGCAGTTTTCCCCACATAAAAAGTGTCTCAATTGTCATGCTTGAGACGATACACCCCACTTCTCTTGAGTATGCCAATGGAGTCCTTACAGTTCACTATTAAATCTTTAAGCTTTGGACCTATCTTGAATGCACACTGGAATTTATCTTTAAAACTGTTGAAAATGAAGTAGGAACTATCACCAAAGTAAATTAAGAAACACCATTTATTATCAGTACATTTAATCACACGGAATATTTCGTTGAGGGCCATTTTTTTATATTTCTTGCTTATTATATTGTTTTATGATACTGGGGTTGAAGTCACTGCTAAGCGTGATATTTTTTATGATGTTCACTACAGTATTAAAATTGGCTGTTTACAGGGGAACAGTTAATATGCGGTGAACCATGCTACGGTAAGCAGCTATCTTACGGGAGAGAGGATGAAGGAATCATTGCTAATGGTACAGTCAGTATTGTATAGCTTCGTAAATATAGAGAACTCATGCCTCCTATTAACAATCGAAATATTAATATCCATATAGGGGAGAATTCCATTGTTGCTCTTTTCTAAGCTGAACTTAATGGAGTGATGGAATGAATTTAGGAAATTGAAAAAACAGTCTAGGGTGCGCTCAGTTCCAGTCCATAAGCAAATGATGTCATCCACTTATCGGAACCTGTATAGGATTTGATTATTCCATACTGATTTACCACTCAGAAGTTTCCTTTCGAGATGATCCATGAAAATATCAGCCATGAGGGGGGAAAGAGGTGAGCCCATCGCCAAACCGCTATTCTGTTTAAAAAATTCACCATTGTAAACAAAGTAATTCTGGTGGAGACAAACCTTCAATAATTTGAAAATATCATTGCACTTCTTAAGCAGATCAATAGTAATGTCAATGGCTTCGTCACAGGGAACACTAGTAAATAAGTTTGTAACGTCGTTTCTGTACTTTTTCTGTGGTTTAGTAAAAGTTTCCTCATTATGGATTTTGTTAGAATTAATAATTACCACAGAGTTACGCCTGATTCCGTGTTGTTTAATTGAAAGTAATACTTACTTCCTGAATTTATATACTTCCATTCAAAGTTATCTAGTTTTAACTGATCGAAAATGTAAGGAGTACTTGTGACTTACATTGACAACAAGTACTTTGAGACTGGGAGACTAAACAGTTTTCCTTCAGCATCTGTGGCTATTGTTGCCAGACGCAAACTGAAGAGTGATTATAATTGAGTTTGTTTCCATGAGAAGTGACACAATGTTACCTTCTTACAAACACCAACCCTCTCCCCCATAGCGATGGGCAAGTGGTGCCATTGCAACGTTTCGATTACTATTTTTATGAGACTGCTAGTCTTGTTTAATAAAATAAAAGTGGGAGAAAAACCTCTCAGTATGGGAGGCGGGAGACTTAGAAAATTATTGTCTGATTCCAGGAGTCTCTTGGTGAAAACAGGAGAGTTGACAACCCTACTTGTTGGCCATCTTTTACTATTACACAAAGGTGAGGCAGCAATCCAGTTCCACTCCTAGGTAGGTTGGAGCCATTTATGGAGCCTCTTCCATGTTGATCAATATCCAGGTCCAGCGATGGTTTTCCTTGAGAGAAGATGATCATCTGATTTTTAAGGTGTTTACACCCAGCCTCCGTTGTCCATACCATGCTAGGATCTGATCTGTTGCCTTCAGCAGGTATCTTACTGTGCTAGATTGCTTCTTGGATTCAGCAAGAAGCTCTGCATCATCTTCATAAAATGCAGAGATGACATTGAGTAGTCCTGCTGTACATCTACACAGTACATGAAAACAGGTGAACAGCAGGGAGCATCCTTGGGATGCTCCCTGCTGAACTTCAGCATGGATGGGCCTGATGATGTAGCCTTCTTCCTTGTAGATAACATAGAATGTTCTCCCACTGAGGGGCAACCCAATGATTTCAATCAGCCAATGCTGGGAACTTAATCATTTTGTGTTTGTCTTGGGTGCCACATCTTGTCAAAGGCCTTCAATATATCAAAGAATGCAGCAGCGATGTGGTGTTTTAGGTTATATGCCTTGGTGATATAGTTAAGCACCCTGTTGAGTTGGTGCATGGGGGAATGTTTCTGATGAAATTTAAACTGACTTGCAGGGTGTACTTAGGGTCATGCTCTGTGACCTCTCATAGCAGTGGGAGGAGGGTCTTTTCTACTGCCTTGCCTAGCCTATCTAGCAGGGAGATTTGTCAGTAGTTGCTAGAATACAGTTGGAGTTTTTTGGAGCTTTAATACAAGCATAATCTTTGCCTTATTCCGAACAGTTGGGAAGTAACCAACCAACCAATGGCAGCATTGCTGAACTGTCAGCCACACTATGGTCTCTGGTCTAAGTATTTCGTTTGGGTAGATCTGTCTTTATGGGAGAGATAAACCCGCGAATGTTGGAACTCTCTTCTTCTTTATTGCTCAGCCTCTTGTTCTTGAGGTGGTACCTCTTTGGGTGGTCCATTTTCAAATTAAGAGAAAGGCCACATATTCATTGACTATTGTTTTGCTGGTTTCAGCAATCTTATGAACTATGTCCATAATATACTCATCATGTAGTACTGCAAAGACTTGAAGTTTGCCTGCCTTGTATCTACCAACTGGTCTATTATCCTTATGCACTACAAACATGGAGTAATCTTTTAATACCTCGCTCAGATAATTCCATGCTTCAAATGCAGTTTTCTCTGATCGGACATGAATCAGAAGAGACATAATTGTCAGATTTTGGAGCAAGCTCTTGAATCCCTCTTCAACTCAAAGGAGTTAAGATTTTGCATTATAACTTCTGATGGCCATTGTAAGAAACAAACCTACAGTTTGTCTAAACCAAGATATGGCTCCATTAAACATTTCCATTTCCAATGACCTGAAAGAAAGTCACGATAACATTGCATTACAACTTGAACTGAATAAATGAAGAAGTTGGAACATTTTAAGGCTTTTCCCTATTGGTTCCCACCGTTGAGGGGGAAACAGACGTTGACGGCTGGCCGCCAGGCAATCAGTGGAGGGAGTGGAAAAAGTTCCACGAATTCGAACAGTTCTGGAGAATTTTTAGTATTCATACACCATTTGGTATAAATAGCGACCAAGAATCGAAGGCCACCCTTTGCCACCCAAGTCACCTAACTCAGACCACTTGTGCCACTCATGCCACTAGTCGCCACATCGGCACAGGATTATCGACAAAATCACCACAATGATGCAAAATAAAATCAAAAACGTACCTTCCATAGACGGTAAGCAATATGCAGTAGGCACTCAAAGAAACGAATGTAGCAGTGAAGAGGGGACAATCCAAAAGAATATTTTTTCTTGTCTACTTGCTTCGCACTCATCCGTTCCAATTGATTCATTTAGGATATTTTCGCACCACAAACATAGCATTTCATGGAGCTTGTGTTTGTTATAGCACTGCATATCTAAAACAGGATCAGGAATGAACATTTACGTTCCAAATGAACGCCATAAATTTATTATATTTATTGGCAAAGCCTATCTTTCCATCTACCATACATGGTGTGGAGCATTTCGTAATTCACAGTGATGCTACCACACTCAAAAGCTTAGAGATTCTTTACTTGGCTACTTATGTACCGCTCTTCTTCTATATCTACCTCTTCTATCTATCTTCTATATATCTACCTCTTCTATCTATC
Organism: Sympetrum striolatum; assembly: GCA_947579665.1. Classification (NCBI taxonomy): domain Eukaryota; kingdom Metazoa; phylum Arthropoda; class Insecta; order Odonata; family Libellulidae; genus Sympetrum; species Sympetrum striolatum. The sequence goes on along the minus strand of OX388351.1, from coordinate 50,813,949 downwards.
TGTCTCTCGCGTCCACTGAAGCCATATGGGGCGACAATATCGGGTGGAGGATGGGCGCGGATTAGACAAAAGGGATTCTCCTGTTTGAAATGAAATAAATATAGTATATCTCTTATGCACAGGTATTTTTATGTGATTTAAAATGAGTGTTCCAAGCCGTTGCTCACTTACCTGTTACATCATTCAACAGACGAAGCAGAACGAAAGAAGTGGCAAGTATACTTTCATCGCTCGCATCTTTATCCTCCCACCTCTGTTTATAAGGAGAATACCTGGAGCTTCCATCAAAACCCCATTTGCAGATAAGAGTTAGATGAAGGTTTTGTTGCTCTTCTCGAATAATTTCGAGAGAAGAAATTAGGCGAGAGGCAGTATGATTAAGAAGCGCTTCCAGGCTCACTTTGCATTTTGTTTCAGAAAATTACATCTCTTCTGGATACACAACTTCCTTCTCAGAGCTAACCTTGTCATAGCTGGGATACAATTTATGCCCACATACTGGTGGTCTTCAACCTCCATTTAGAGAGGATTCATTTTCCTCTCCTAGGTGTTGTTGTCGTCATTTCGTTTACAACTTGGAAGTCTCATTTTTTTTAGGTCTTCCCCTACTAGAATATACAGAGCATCCTGAAACTGAATAGCAACAATTCTGTCATGCGCAAAATTCACATAATGGGGACTTAAACATTAGACCACAGGAAGGAACAGACCTGAGCTTGAAGATCCTGGAATATTTTTGTAAATATTAGCTGGAAATACAATTTTCGGCTTCTGCCAATCCTTAAATTTCTTTTCAAACCTCTCGTTCATTCTCTGATATGATTTCCATTTACTGAAATACGTATTAAAAAAATTATCCCTCATGAACTTTGCCAAAAATACTTTTATTTCTGCATCTCCTTCATGGCTAAATTTCTTATGCAAGAATTGGAGTGCCGATAGTTTTTTTGACTCTATTGTCTGCCCTATTCCTTAAAGAATAGCATCGTGCAATTTTTTCCTGGTCACTTCCCTTCCCTCCATTTTCTCCGCTATCAGAGGTGAAACCTTCTAAATCACGAAACCACCTACAAAATATAGCTACCTATTCTAATGCTGCATTATCAGTAGTAATTCTTTCTGCAACTAGTGGTCTCAATCCTACCTGTATCCAGTTCTGATGTATTCTCTTCTGTGGTAGAATACTTCGATCACCAGCAGCCAAACTATGGGTGAACCAAGGGGAACTCCTCTATCAGAAGTTAATGTTACTGAAAGACGTCGATGATTCCACTCTCACGACTTAAGTTAGACTGACCCTATGAGTAAAACTGAGGAGGCATGAAATTTTCTAAGCCAATACTACGTGCGTATTTTTTGGAAAACTGCCTTGTAAATTTCTGGCTAACTCGTTCACTTGCATGTTCCAGAGATGCGATTGGAAGGACAAAATGACCTCCTAAGAGGTGCTGGGCGACACAGGTTATGCAGGCCTTCTCCCCAAAGTGGGTGGCTGCGCAACGCACCAAATACATCCCAGCCACAAAGCTAACAACCCTCTGTGAGTAGTCGTCCTGCCCTGCCAGTGTCGTGAGCATCTCATCGGATGTCCCTGTAAGTCCTTCAGCTGCTTGATCGTTATCAACCTCTCGCAAATCTTGAGGAGTGGGTTCGGGGGAGCTACCCCGTACACAAAGCAACCTCCTGATTGCAGATGTCTTAGCAATTGCAGCTGCCCTGGTCCATCCCCCGGGTTCTCATGGATTGTATCCATTCCCACTCCCATTTCTTCCAGGCACGGAGGATCTCCCGGGCAAACATCACCCCCCATTGGCGGTTGGAACCACTTGCATATTAGCAGCCCAGAACCCTCCGCCAATTGTGGCCAAATTGGGCCAAGAACATCTGCACCCGTGCTCTCAAGTTGCCGACCTGCTTGATGATTTAGTGCGTATTGTTGACAACTGTGCGAGATGTTAGCTCGCGAGATTTGCCCCCTCCTGATACATCCTCCCGTGTTACTTTTGACCCTGATGTCTCTTTCATCGTGAACACTCTGTCACGGACATCCTCCCAGACAAGCCTGGTACATGCACTCTCCTTGAGGCCACATTCGCATCTGTTCAAGAGGGATTCCTTGGGGTCTGTGCACTGAACATCAACCCCGAGACATAATCCCGTACCAGGCGGGAATCACTGCTCCCTCATCCTAACTCTTTACGGGTGGTCTCTGCAACGATTACACGGATGCCTGGCACCACCTGACCTCCAGATATTTTATCCTTCTGTTGACCCGTCCCCGAAGACCAGGCCCACAGTTCCTCCATAACCACCGATGGAGACAATGTATACCAGGACTTAGCCCCACCATCCCCCCTCCCAGGTCTCGTCTGTAGGGTCGTGAACAGGATTTGCTCGTGGGAGTGGTTTTTCTTATTAAAAAAAGTAACTAATATAATGCAACTATCAATAATGAACGTACACGATGTATGAAATGTTATATTCAAAATTATAGGAATTCAGTTTCATACATTTCTGGAATATTTTTCATCATTCGGAATAAAGATACATAACCTTGAGGATACTATTCTTTTAATAAATTGATGCGTCGAGGTACCGAGAAAACCTCTTCCAATACTGCATTCACATGAACTTCAACGTCTCGATGAATTTTAAGGGCATCCAATCCATTTAGTCGATTTTCGCTCATAGTTGAACGCAGGTAGTTTTTTAACCTGCGTAATGTCGAGGAAGAACGTTCATTCGTTGACAAAAAAGGAAAAAAATTGAGGACATTATGGGAAAAAAAGAGCACAAATCTAAAAGTAATAAAACCATATAAGATACGATAAAAATTGTTATGAACTTCAAAATGTATTAATTACCTTAATAAACTTAGAACATTGCCACTGAAAATTTATATTATTCTGAAATTTAAACATTAAATTACACTTTATTTGTATTTATCTGAGGATGATTTTCCTGCCAACAGCTGATGTCTGTCCAACAGATATTTATACAAGTCCTGACAAGAGTATTTCTTAAAATTGTATTGCACAATTAATAGACCTTTCACAGATTCTATTTGCAATCTTTTTCTTTCATCTGTCCATTGAGATGATATCAATGAAAAAACTCTCTCCACATTAGCATTGTGACCTGGGATACAAAAGAAATATTCTGCAATTTTAAGAAGCTCTGAGTAGCATTCAATATTTTCACTATCATTGAAATATTTTGCCCATTTCTGACTACAAGTCAATTTAAGATATTCGCTGTTATTTGAAAACTTCTCAGTAAATTTACTCAGATTAGAAAACTGATCAAAAAAATTTGCATCATCAGTGTGAATATCCTTCCTTGTAAATACATAATACTCTTTTCAGCATCTGTGTATTCCATCCATATAAACTCATCCACATGAAACAATTGAAATCATCAAAATATGTTACCCATTTTGTCGAATATTCCAAACATACTTTATATAACATCACTGCTTCATTCATAAATAAATCTGCTTCCTTATCTTACCCCTCTTTTCGAACATTCTGTACAACATCTTTCACCTTCAATGAAATGAAAGAACCTTCATATCTATTTTGAAGCATAACCTTGACACTTACCAACACATTCATGATTTCTAACACAGAACTCTCTTTCTCTATTATCAAAATCTTTGAGTGAAATATTGACATTAGAGAATGTAGGTGCCACAATAACTCCTTAAGCTTAATCCTTAACTATTACAATTTATTAAGATATTGTTGATCACGGATTTTAAACACCCTTGCATTTTCATCCTTTTTAGCATAGATTTTAGAGTGCTTCACCCACACAAGTTTATATCCTTTTCCCTTCCAATGTTTTTAGCTTTCCATAGCAATTCTTTATAAAAGGAGGTCAAAGCTTTGCTGATAAACACCTTACCTTTTTACCAAAAATTATTTTAATTAAACTATGAGCTGTATCCAGATGGTAAAAAGGTAGAATAAGCTTTTAATTTAATGTACATCTTTTTTATCTCTGGGCTATCATTTTAGAAGCGACGCAATACAATTTGTGGGTCAACATCAAAAAGTTTTGTGAATTAGCCCTAATTATTAAGTTCATTATATCACCGTTGATATAGTCTGCGAGCTTTCGACAAACCAGATCAATTTGAGGGTCACCATACCACTTGCTGTCTTTTTTTAATAAGAACAGTGCCTCCCTAACTACTGTAGTAACGTGAGGTAAAGCATTAACATATTGGTCACTCAAAGTAGGGAATGGGTCTTCTGATTCCAGAGTTATATTGTTAATATTTTTAGTCATGGTTTCCACCTGGTTGAAAGAGGTCTTGTCCATCCACCATTCATATATCTTATGCCGGATGTTTGTGGAAAAAGGATAATCTCTGCATAGAAGCTCCCTGGTGATGCTACACATCATCTTGTGGTTGTCAAGTGGAAGAATCTCGTTGCTAATACAACTCTTCAGAGTGGCGTGGTCCCAGGAATGAAAATTTTCAGATAAATACCGTAAAGGTGGGTCAATTGTCCTAAATAATCCACTGGCTAGCCTAAATGGTAAATATCTAGCATTAATCCATGTGGCTAGGGTGATGAATATGACGTCCTATTCTTTTTGTAGCATGGGGATGAGTTCCTTATATAAATTGCTTGGCTTAATCGCTTTCAATTTTGGAGCATTCAATTCCTCCAAGCTGGTGATCTTTGAAACATAAGGAGGGAGCCCTTAATCCATTTTTGCACAGGAGGTAACTCATTGTTTTTCTATGTGGATGTTCTTACTGAATCCCAAAGCCTTACTTCTACTACTCTCCCAACTCAGTCACACAATATGAGGCCAGCTCGATGAGGGCACGGGTTGTATACATGAAGGCAGTCCTAGTTTGTTAGGTAGGTTACCATAGCCACTTTCACTCCACCTATCAACCCACTCAAAAAAATTCTTTAATAACTTAATCCCTTCTCACTGCAAAATTGAAGGTTTTTGCAAATCATCTCTCAACCTTGTACGCTTGAATGATGTCCTTGCATTGACCACCTTCCACAAGTCAATGATTTTTATGAATGTTTCTGTTTCTTCAGAATATTGCAGTGCCTCGCTTCTCCTTGAAATGGTAAGAGCACTTGCCACATATTCATTAAAAACTTGGAGAGCAAGTTTCACATTTTGTCTCTCTAATTTAAACGGATACTTAGCTTACAATCAATCAATGGGGTCAATGGGGGTCAATGAATGCCCCCACAATTTCATCATACTCATGGAAGTACAATTCCCTAATTGTGATGAATGATGCTATGGCCTAAGAATGCCTATGTAATTTGTTGGGGACAGAAAACTTTGACACAGCCCTTCTATTAACGGCATTGTTGTCTGACACTAAGCTAACAATCCTCTAACCAATACCTTCCAAATTTTTTAAAAGCATTTTTGCTCACCTGAAACACTTCAGCAGCACAGAACTTGCTGACAGAAATGATTTACATCACTTTTTTGAAATAATGCATTAAAGTAGACACCATGGAGAAACATATGCAATTCTGACAACGCTAGAGGAGTTTTCTCTGAAGCCTATAATACTACCCCCTTTATAGAAAATTTAGGGCTTCATGTGAATCTCATCCATCATTATTACCACTGGTCTTTCCTGGCTTTTAATGGTTGAATAAATAGTTTTTGCATATGCCAATTTATGGCGTAAATTTTTTGAGGACTTACATTATTGCTAGAACATACTTGGCATATGGTGGTGGGGTGTGGAAGTTGAAACATACCAGAGCTTCTGACAAATTTGTATGCATGAGTATAAATTGTTAAAAAAATACTGCAGCATACAAGAGTTTCACTTCTATGGGAATATTTACTTCTCATCACTCACATCATGTTCTCACACTTCCTAGTTGTATCCAAGTGTAAGTCTCAGGTTGCACGTCCTCTGTACATTGTCATTCCTGGCTTGATCCTTCCGAATTCATCACCATGGTCTCTTACAAGATTCTAGCAGATAGGATGCGAGGAGTGAGCTTCCCCAACCCTAGCACCTTGCTTGACTTTCTGCGAGTGGACCATGGGTTCCCCACCAGTTAGAACCAGAATTTTTGGGTGCCAACCTATCTGCGCCCTTGGGGATGCACTTGTGGGAACATACAATGATTGATATATTTTGAAATATTGGAATATGTGGGCACCTGGATTAATTAGACATTTAAAAAGATGCACTTCTTGTGAAGATGTTCAGGTTATCAGTAAAAGGTGCTCCTCAGGTTTACAAGCTAAGAGTAACCAATTTAGGTTTTTCTCATACTTTTTTTGAATAATGTGCCTTGTAAATGTGCTTATGTGACTAAACTGATTGGGAATTGGCAGATAATGTTAGATACGTTGAAGCACCACAGAAATCAGGGTGGGGTGGTCGGCATTTGGATGGTCTCTTAAAATTGGTAGCACGGTCTTCCCTTCTCCCCAGTATTATTTATTTTGAGAGATAGTGGGGGATTTAAGCAAAGAATCTGCAAACAACATGATAAGAGGGGAAGTGATATCCCAGGAAATGCTACTAAATGCTGAGTGCCTGAGTATTCAATACTCGACCTTGGATTCCCTACCTTTGATGATGTGAAATTCGTTTATTTTCTGTTCATTGACGTGGGCTGCAGAAATAAACTTTGAGAGCTGCATGTGGCCTGAGAGCTGTTGATTGCACACCCCTGATCTCTATATCCTTTCTTCTCTTCATGTTATCCTACAAAAATACATCTTAATGCTCTATCTCCCAATGTTATAGTATTTACTTTGGGGATATACACATAAGTTAGGCATCCAAAAATTTAAATGACCAATATGTGGGATCTTCCTGTCCATGAATAATCACGAAGCCGACTTGGCAGGCCTAGCTCAAATGTCAGAAATCGAGTACTAAAAAAATAATTCCTTTCCCTACAAGATTTAGAGTTCAACAAATTTGTCTCTCGTCGATCTCCTCTGAGCGCGGAAAAGATGAACTGGTCATTAAATGAACAAAAAAAAAACAATGTCTTACTGGGAGGGAAAGGTATCCAGCAGTGATTTTTCGGGGCAGTTCGGTCATGGAGAATTTGAGAACTATGTTGGGGGTGTTAACAAGGACACCTTCCCGACGAGTTTTAATCGTCGTACTCCAACAACTCCTTGATGTTTGAGTTCTTCTAGAATTTCTTCCTCTGCCATGCCCTCCAGCTCATAGCTAAAAATAATGCCTTTCAATGAAGTTGAGGGTTCTGTGTGCTTTGACACTTATGGCTACATCATGGAACATGGTGGCGGTCTTGGTCTTTGATGCCTGCTTTTTTTGCCTCACCTCCACCAGCAGCAATCCCTCAAGCGCTTGGCTGAGGCTATATCCCCAACCAGGAATCTCAGCACTCTATGTATTGCAAAAGGAGACAACTTTTTAAGTGCTCCTTCAATAATACTTGAAATAATGAAGTATCTAACTTTGCTGTTACAATTACTTTCGCTATAATTTCTATTAATATTTGCTTCTTGAACATCACCACCAGGGCTAAGAAAAACTTAACATCCTTAACATCTGGGTGATAGAACCTGTTGGATTTCTTGAGGGATAGTAAGATTTTAATGAAGCTATTCAAGATAGTTTTTACCCTTTTATTGCACATGTAAAATTGCAGCAACCGTAAAGGGCATACATAACAAAATACTTGTGTAATATACCAAATGCAAAAGTTTGTATATGCTATATGCAATCAAGCTTGTGTTAACTAACATTAAGTCCAGCGATACCCAGTTCATGGTCTGTACTGACTCTATGAGTGCATTGCAATCTATTTCTACTCTCGACTCCTTCCATCCTCTCGTCCAGGACATTCATGCTTCGCTTGCCCGTTTAGAGGCAAGAGGAAATAAAATTTACTTTATCTGGGTCCCCGGACATGTTGGAATCGGAGGGAATCAACTTGCCGACTTTGCGACCAAAGAAGCCCTTGGAAAAGCTAATGTATATACTCCATTCTCGGCAACACTCGATATCCAAAATATATTTCGTAAAATCATTTTAAAACAATGGCAGGACTCATGGCTGACCATCAAAAATAATAAATTGTGCGAGATAAAGTCCGTCCCAGCCCCTTGGTCTTCCTCTATCAGGAGAAGTAGGTGGGAGGAAGTAGTGATCACACGCTTGAGGATAGGGCGTTGTGCACTAACGCTCTCGTATCTCTTCACGCAAGAGAAGATTCATATTGTGACCACTGTGAATCTCGCCTAACTATAAGACACCTCCTGACTGAGTGTACCAAATATCAGTGCATCAGAAATAGGTATTTCCAAAGTTATTTCAAGGAAATTCTGGGGGATGATGTGGACAAATTAGACTCTGCCCTTAAATTCTTAAGTGAAGTAAAATTAATTAAACAGATTTAACAATATAAAATAGATTAAAAATATAAGTTATGAAGAATAAATTTGAATAGGATTTTCAAATTTCAACTTATGTTAAAAATAAAACAATATCATGATACATATATCTCCTATGTATACGGTGCAACATGACCTTTGCTGTCGAGGCACCTTATAACCATTACTACTACTACTATATTTATTTAGGTTTGCAGAGGTATATTCCGTTGTAAAGAAAATAAATAATTACAAGTAAAATAAGTTCTAACGAAAAATTTATTACAACATTTCATTATACAAGAAAAAATACATTTTACAACATTATGAATTCTGCTAGATAATCGGTAATCACAAAAGATAATTTGATAGCCGTAAAAATTTATCTCACTGTACTGTTAGAACACCTTAAGCTGGGGGTTCGCCGAGGTGAGGACAGGGAACGTGGAAAGACATCAAATGTTAGAACTTGCTCCGTCACTGACTCATCCTCGTGCTCTTACATCACCGTACTACCGACCCCCACTCCAATTGTCTACCACCTCTATCAACTCTCCTCTCTTTCCACCACCGAGTGAAGGATCGCCGAAAGATCGGCAATTCTCACAATGTAGTGTAAACCCTCCCTGTCATCCAGAGAAAAGGGAGGTACACATTCCACGTGCAAGGAATGTGTCCACTGTAGTTGTAAAAGCGTGGGACCACTGCAATGTACGTTATTCGCATGGATGGAAAGAAGCCCATTTCCTTACAGTGCTCTGTCTATAATTATCGAACATATAATTTATAAAAATTCACTTGTTTTAACAAATATTGTACAATAAATTTAAAAGAGAAAGTGCATTTTGTAATGGAATTTGAATACAATTTTCACAAATATACAAGTACAAAACAAGAAGAAAAAGCTACTATATCCCACCCTGTTGCTTCCATCCCCGTTTCAAAAGCCCCATGAACGACATGGAGCCCACAGCTTCCAATAGATAAGAGCATTGTACCATAGGACCCTCTCAACTTGTCATTCAAGTCACGCAAAACCTTCCAATTTAAAATTAGTTTTAAATGTGTGCCAGTTGGCTTTACGTAAGCGCCAGCTGCCTGGATGGGTAAAATGCTATGGTATCTCTCCAGGCTTCCTTAAAAGTAAGGGGAAGTGGTCAATTCCACACAGTTCTGAATGAATGGACAGATCAAAGGATGTTGCAATAGAACTGGAGCACATGACTAGATCAATAATAGACGTCTCTCCATTAAAAGAGTTAAAACTTGTCTTCTCTCCTTTATTCAGTAAAATTAAGTTAAAATTGTTTAAAATCTTCTCAATTATATGGCCTCGACCATTGGCGTCATTCATGTTGTCCCCCCATAGAGTGCTATGGTCGTTGAAGTCACCCAGAAGCACGAATGGTCTTGGCAGTTCACTAATAAGGGTTCACTAATATAAGGTTTTCCAGGCTGCTTTGGCTTACTGGTGCCCACTCGGGGAGATACACATTGCAGAATGTCACCATTTCTGGAATGCTGCATCTCACCCCAACAGCCTGGAGAGGAGACCTGAGTCCCACCCGGGAGGTGTAAAGGGTCTCCCGGACGGCCACAGCCACCCCGCCCCTAGCTCTGAGGCCATTCAGATCGTCACATCTAAAAAACGTTAAAACCTTTTATATTGCCTTTGTCGGTTGATTTCAGGTGGGTTTCCTGGAGGCATAAAATATTGGGGTTAAGATCATGAATTAAAATCTTCAGCTCCTCATTATAGCGATAAAATCCATTACAGTTCCATTGCAACATTAAAAAGTTTGTATTCCTCATTACCGGGTTATTTTTCTCTGACCCGCTTTCTTTTTCTGTTTGAATTTGACAAAGGGTTTCTTCAGTTCTACCTCTGTAACATCATCCATTTCAGATGGTGATGGTGACAAAGACATGTTAGTTGACGGGGAGTATTCTTGTCTGGTTGGTGGCTTCGCTGCTGCTTCTATTCTGGTTGCCTGAGTAGCAGTGGTTTTTTTCTAAGGAGCAGGTTGTCAAAATGGTTTTGCAGGGAGGGCATACAGGGGGGAGGTGGGTCTGGTTACCCATCTCCCTCGTCTTCACTGCCCTGTAGGCTACTGCTGCAAATGAGGGACCTTCCGATGGTGGGGTTTGTGCCTTATACTCTCTTTTGGCTTTGATGTAAGAAATCCTTTTCGTGGTCTTTATCTCCTGAATGGCCTTCTCGTCCTTAAAAACTGGACAGGTAGGAGACCATGCAGGGTGTTCTCCTCTGCAATTAAGACACTCTAGAGGAGAAGTGCATGGTTCCTCGTGTTTTTGTTGACCACAGCGGCCGCACTTCTCTGCTTCTGAGCACCGTGCGGAGGTGTGGCCAAACCTTTGGCATTTATAGCACCTCATGGGGTTGGGTATATATGGTCTTACAGCAAGAGACAGATAGCCAGCAAAGATCTGTCTTGGGAGTTCTGTTCTTGCAAACTTTAGGGTTAGGTTGGGGGTGTCTACTAAGCCACCATCACGACGAGATTTAATTCGTCGCACCCCAACAACTCCCTGATCTCTCAACTCATTCAAGATATCCTCCTCAGGTACTATCAGCAAGCCATAGCTGAAGACCACACCCTCAACCCAGTTTAGGGTTCTGTGGGCTTCAACCTTCACTGCCACGTTGTGGAAAAGCGTGGCTGTTCTTATTTTTGCAGCTTGTTTTGCATCTCTTACCTACACCAGCAAGGATCCATCGCATAAACGCTTTGCACATGCCACCTCCCCCAGCATGAATTTTAACACCCTGTGGAGTGCAAAGGGTGACAGCTTTTTCAGAGCTCCATCTATGATACTAGAGATAATGAAGAATCTCTCTTCACTGTTACAACTACTTTCGCTATTATCTCTATTATTATTTGCTTCTGCTTCTACTCGTTGTTTCTTTGGTATTTACCCTTCCTTTTCATTTACATTCTCACCTATGTTTTTGTTAGCCATAAATTGGCATTGTGGTCTTGTCCTCTGGGCTCCCGACCCACCACGGAGCCCAACAAGGGGGCGCTGAACATCAATGCCAGGGCTACCAGGAGGATATAGCTAAGATCCCACCATCTGCACAAGACTAATCGGTTCTGGTGGGTGTAGACTGCCCCCTGGCGTACGCTCATAAGGAGCCGCTAGGCTCTCAAGCCGCCAGGAGCCGATTGACCGGGAGTGGGCTAGTTCTGGGCTGCCCATCTGGGAGAGGCAGGGGCCAAAGTAGTAGAAGGAAAATGTATGTTCTAGGACAGGATATTGATACAATCAATCAATAATCGATATCCTGTGTGGGGGTGGATGTGAGTAGGCGTGGGTGGATTTGTTTGGGCGTGGGTGGATGGGGTGGATGTGGGTGAAGGGAGGCATACCCTCTACTACCTCGCTGAGCGAGAAGCTTCTCCATCGAAAGTTTGACCAACACTGAGCTTGTGCTTCCCGTCTCTTAATGCCCCGCCACGGCATGACGTAGTATGATGTAACGTCAAGATAAGTGGATCGAGTGCAATAATCATTCGAACTGAGTATTTCAACAAACGAGCTATAATCTAATCTATAAATATAAATATTCTAGAACTTCTCCATCTTCGTACACATATTCCACTTATCATCAATGGTTTACTGGTAATGGTAATAGTTTAATGGTAATTATAATATCACGCTGATTATCCAGCAAATGATCAGTTATTTTGATCTAAGATTTGCTTAGGAGCTTAAATCTTTTCCACTCGCAAGAATTTAAGGAAACTGATGACTGATTTCGATCACCACCAATGGTAACAATTCTTTCACCATTAGCAGTACAAAATTTACTAGGGACATAGGAAAATATAGGTTTTACTCTGGAGAGAAAAAAATCACTAACATCATGTCCCCTTTGAGAGGCAGGGGCAAAGGGGTAGCGGCCTACGGCTGGCAACAGGATCCTTCCGGACAAGCCCTGTACTCAGTCTCTACTCAGATTCTGGAGAACCACCGCTTGATATTAGAAGAGAGACGCTAATGTGTAATTACATTACTAAGATTCAGTCCCTTAATACACACCCATGCTATGACGTTATTTTTAACCCACGATTTTTAACACTTTTTAATAAATAACCACTGCCAATCCGAATGAAACAAGTATTAGAAGATGTTGCAGTAGACCTACCATTACGTGGCAACACTCAACATCCGAAATATGTTTCGTAAAATCATTTTAAAACAATAGGAGGACTCATGGCTGACCATCGAAAATAATAAATTGCGCGAGATAAAGTCCGTCCCAGCCCCTTGGTCTTCCTCTATCAGGAGAAGTAGGTGGGAGGAAGTAGTGATCACATGCTTGAGGATAGGGCGTTGTGCACTAACGCTCTTGTATTTCTTCACGCAAGAGAAGATTCCACCATATTGTGACCACTGTGAATCTCGCCTAACTATAAGACACCTCCTGACTGAGTGTACTTTAAATTCTTAAGTGAAGTAAAATTAATTAAACAGATTTAAAAATATGAAATAGATTAAAAATATAAGTATTAAAGAATAAATTTGAATCGGATTTTAAAATTTCAACTTATGTTAAAAATAAAATAATATCATGATACATATATCTCCTCTGTATACAGTGCAACATGACCTTTGCTGTTGAGGCACCTTATAACCCTTACTACTACTACTACCTACCATTAATCTATCCTAATGGTCAACCACAATATATACCTTGGCACATACCAGTTCCAGAGGTTCTGACCAGATTATCAAGTCTACCTAAAGCAACAACAGCTTGTTTGTACCAGCAAGCCTTTGCAGAGATCCTATCAGAATATACTGAATTCACTCCAGTTTATACTGACCGATCAAAATCCGACTCTGATGTTTCATGTGCTGTCATCTCTCCCATTTCTGAAGCCGTAGGACTGAAACTGCACCCAAAATGTAGCATATACACGGCAGAGCTCTTTGCTATAAAGACAGCACTTGTGCAAATGAAGACATACAATAAGCCCTGTCTGATCTGCACTGACTCATTAAGTGCCATACAGGCCATTACATCTTTTTCACCCACACACGCGCTTGTAAAAGAAATTCACTCCTCACTCATTGCTCTGAACTCACGTGGGGTCAGAGTAATTTTCTGTTGGATCCCTGGACATGTTGGTATCTATTTTATATATATATATATATATATATTGTGACAGATCCTTCCTCTTAACAGTTTCTCCCTTTATTTCTGTTGAGACAAATAACAAAATATAATACAGTGAACAATCACGTTTTCGAAATGGTCCGACCTGCCGGTCAATTTGGGGCTGGTTCTTCTGAGTCGTTCCTTCACTTCGTCCGCGGCCTTGCCGTCTGGGCTCCTCTGCCCGTCTTCTACCTCTTCGCTCGCCTTCGCGGCCTTGCCATCACCGTCTCTGCCCGTCTTCTACCTCTTCGCTCGCCTTCGCGGCCTTGCCATCACCGTCTCTGCCCTCGGGCGTCCAAAAATAACATTACACACCAAAAAAAACACGCGAAAATCGCAGCCCTTCATTCCTCAATCGTTGCACAAAAAAAACAAACACAAAATACAATACCGTTACAATATATATATAATTATTATTTATGTATTATATATATATATATATATATCACAGTTCTGATCTCAGCCAGCGTAACTTGGCAGTATGGATGGGTGGCGCGTTAAGTTGAAGGGGAAGTTGCTTTTGTCTTGATGTTGTTGTACTTGGGAAAAACACCAGATTTCAGGCAGCGGCTGTTGAGGAAGATCTTGAGGTATGTGAGAGGTTGTTCCAGGAACAACTTATATAGTTTCACTTGATATGCCATATCAACATTACAGATCACAGAAATCAACTCAAGTGTTATCTGGTGGAATTTCATCATCAACTTACAAAATTAAAGCATACTTGTACAAATTTCACAAATTTTCACAATAAAACTGTTTACCGGTTTCGGTGTCACAGCACCATCCTCAGAACAGAAGTTTTCCAAGGAGCAAGGACATATATGCGAAAACTAAAGGAAGGGGAGGGGAAGGAGGAGGGGTAACATGAAACAATGTTGGGAGAAGGGGAGGGCAAATGGGGGATATGAGTCTTCATTGATTTCTTTGATGCAACATTTTATTTGAACTGTGTCGAACCCCAGGTGAAAAGGTATCTCTATAATTAATGCCGAACCATTGAGAAAATCCCTTAGCTACTAGGTGGGCCGTGTACCTGATAGCGTCATTATCAGAGTCCTTCTTTACTCTGAACACCCATCTACATTCAATTGCCTTCTAACCCTCTGGCAAATCCACAAGTTCCCATGTGTCCATCCATTTCTTCCTTCATGGCATCTTTCCACTTTTTTCCCCTTCACCTGTACTTTGTGCAACCTGCCATGTTGTATGAGGGGTTAGGGTTATAAGATAAATGATTAAGCATACCCTCAGGATTCGATGAAGACAGATTTATAATATCCAAACACATGTACTCTCATGATACATCTTAGACACGAGCAAACAGAACCTTTACTTTTCTTATCCGTCTCTTTTGACTTATTCACTGGGAGATCAGTTTGGCAAACCACACTTTTTCACAGGTGTAATGGCTACGCTGGCAAATGACCTGAAGAAAGTGGGACACATTAGCAATCTGAATTTTTTCATGGCCCTCTGTATATGGGATTTTATCTGTTACCTTGATTTCCATTATTTTTTTCTCCTCTGGCAGCTTTGGACAGTCTTGCGCATACACAGGATGACTACCATTACAATTGCTGCAAAGAGGTGGACTGATACACAGCTCCCCATCGTGTTTGTCCTTTGCGCATTTTGGGCAGGTGGGCTTGCCCTTGCATGACTGTGCCGCCTTGTAGTTCAGAACTTGGAAAGAAACTGAAAAACAATCGGTAACTCAATAACTACTCTGAACAGCAACCAGCTCAGGATGTCGACATCGGGAAATCAATCAAAAAATAAGTTTCAATGATAAATATAATAAGTAATAATATTAAGGTGTCAAACAACAAAATATCACTTGAATTGAACTGCTCATTGACAATTAGTACAAAAAAATCACCCAATACGAATGTCAATTCGGGAAGACTCCGAATTTATAAGACGTCACAAAATTCTCGCTTTAAAACAACCTTCCCCTCCAAGTGCTATCTAAGCAATGAGCCGCTCTTTCAAACAACCAAAAGTCTCTCTCAAAAACCCTAGACTCGCCCTTGAGTTCACGGTCAAACAGTGCAGCGGAACACAGACCTTGAGAGCTGGCTGGCAGTTCACATGTGAGCGCGGAGTATGGTCACTTCGAAGTTCAAACTGTTCACATAGATTTTGTATTCTTCCACCATTTGGTATAAAAAGCGATCAAGAGTCAAAGGCGCCACCCTTCGCCACTCAAGTCACCCAAGTCATACAAGTCAAATCCACTCCTTCCCACTCACGCCCACGATCGCCACGTCACCACGGGATTATCGTAAAAATTGTCACAAAACCTAGCCAAATTATTCCTAATTGATTTCAAAAGATGAGGGGATAATACATAAAATAAACTAACTCTCCATCTACATAAAGAAAGGGAGACTCATGAGACACTTGTGTAATGCCGCGCCCCCGATTTAAATGAAGGTTTAGCGATTACTATTTTTAAGGATTCTTACCCTTGGTTGTCTCTTGATTGCCGGAAGAAAACACTTTCCTTAAAAGATAAAATAAATATGTTTTATTACCTTGAGTCCACGGGAATTGGGCGCACTCGGGAAGTTGGAATAAAAAGGGTTGATCGCCTTCACGGAGGATCCTTTGGGACGTAGCTTCTTCGCAACTAGGGGGGAATTTACAAACAGCCACAACACGACTGTATTATTTAAAAAGAGACTTTTTAAATAAGGAAATGAATCTACGCTACTGCGTTCAAAAGTTGTTGGTCCAAGAACGAGGGTCCGTCACGACTACAGAGGTTGAAACGGAAACAAAGGCCATTCTCTTCTCAGTACTGGGATGAATACGGAACCAAAGAACAAACCAACACGCGCTAATATCTGGCGACTCGAGGTTAGGAATTTTGGGGGAGACAGTCCGGCTCCACGTGGGTTTTCGTCTACATGCGTTAATGCGTATCAGACGTGATGCCGAGTCCTCCAATGTCCACCACAACCAGAGAGGTTGAATCGGAACGAAGGGCCTTTCTTATGCCCACCACAATCGAGGGACAAGGTCTGTTTCCACGTGGGTATTCTTCTAGCCAAGGATCCTCTCTTAGGCGTAATTCCGAAGGGGTGGGGGGAACGAGTGCGGGATACAATTACCAGTTATCGCAATGGCCCACCTACAAGATTTGGTGGCCATTACACTTGAAACAGCCAGCACAACTTAAGGTTATGAGGCCCCTGATCACAAATTAACACTTATAGACTATAACCTATTATCCTAAGCCTAGTAATACGTTCTAAAACTAGACTACACAATACATTAACATCTGTGCTATTGTGCGTGACCCAGTAGCCAATGGCCTGTTTCCACTTCTTATTTAACCCCTTAACCATAGCAACTAAGCACTGATTCCCCAAAGTAGTGACACAACCTTTGCCATAATTACAAAAACCCACAACAGAATCTGTGGTTACATCATAAAATAAATTTTCTTTGATTGCAATTTCGTCAATTGCTAAAACAATAACTAGATCCTCCCTTTTTAGTTTCATTGCTTGCTCTTCCATAGCCTACAAGGCATTCTCGTCCATCCCAGGTTTTACATGAACCTTCTTCTCCCAGCTAATCAAGGATGACCTTGATTGAATGCGGAGAGGTTTTTGTAAGAATTTATAGGCTCTTGGCCTATGGTAATACAAGGTAGTACAGGTTTTACATGAACCTTCTTCTCCCAGCTAATCAAGGATGACCTTGATGGAATGCAGAGAAGTTTTTGTAAGAATTTATAGGCTCTTGGCCTATGGTAATACAAGGTAGTACAGGTTTTACATGAACCTTCTTCTCCCAGCTAATCAAGGATGACCTTGATGGAATGCAGAGAAGTTTTTGTAAGAATTTATAGGCTCTTGGCCTATGGTAATACAAGGTAGTACAGGTTTTACATGAACCTTCTTCTCCCAGCTAATCAAGGATGACCTTGATGGAATGCAGAGAAGTTTTTGTAAGAATTTATAGGCTCTTGGCCTATGGTAATACAAGGTAGTACAGGTTTTACACTGGGACTGGTGACTGGGGCACTGGACTGGTGACTGGGGCACTGGACTGGTAATCAAACCACGAGGGATCGGCTGGAAAAATGGAAATTGACGCAGCTGTTGAAATGTTTCGGCGATCTGAAATCTTACATAACCTGAAGTACACAAATTACATCGGTGACGGAGATTCAAAGACCTTTAAAGGTATTACAGATGCTAAGCCTTACGAAAATATAATAGTTGAAAAAAAAGAATGCGTAGATCACGTTCAAAAACGTATGGGCACCCGCCTCCGTAATTTGAAGAAAGCTAAAATAGGACTCGGAGGAAGAGGGAAATTGACAGGCAAGCTTATCGACGAATTATCCGTGTATTACGGATTGGCTATTCGAAGAAACTGCGATTCGATTAAAAAGATGAGAAACGCGATATGGGCTACATTGTTTCATAAATTATCTACAGACAATAATCCGCAACACGATAAATGCCCAAGCGGAGATGATTCGTGGTGCACTTGGCAAAAGGCGAAAGCGACAAGCAGTTCGGGCGATTATCAACATCAACCACCTATGCACGATGACGTTTTCAAAGCTATAAAACCCCTGTATGAAGAATTGAGTAAGGACGATCTTCTTACTCGTTGCATCGGCGGATATACTCAGAACAACAACGAGTCTTTCAACGCTACCGTGTGGGCGATGGCTCCAAAATCAATATCTAGTGGAAAATTAGTATTAGATATTGCCACAAATATTGCCACTTGCATATTCAATGACGGATTTTCGTCAATTTTGCACATAATGGACACAATGGGCATGGCAATTGGCCCCAACAGCTACAATTTTTGCATGGAGGTGGACGCAGAGCGAATCGAGATAGCGGAGCTATCGTTAAGTGAAGGCGCAAAACAGGCTAGAATCGACTTGAAAGCATTAAGAAAGGCCAAGCAAGAAGAAGATGTCGATGTAGAAGGCCAATTGTGTGGTGCAGGCATCGCAGATTAAAGGTATATAAGAATATAATACGATTTTACTGTACTGAAAACTTTAAACGCGTTTTTCTCGAAACCACATTTTTTGAGTTGGCCAGAAACATAACTCAAACAAATCTTTACCGATCGATTTTAAATTTTTACAGTATATTTAAAATGGCTTTTTTCAGCGAAGTACGTAGGATTTTTTTTTGTATTGCATATTTATCTTTTTATAAACAATTTTGTGACGGTTTTTTTCATGAAATTCTTAACTTTTTCTTCAAAAGTGCACCATTTTGCGAAAAATCAATGTATCGAAAAAATTCTACGTACGTCTCTTGCTATTGTTATATAGAATCGAAAACATATTAGTTTTTTGTTCCAGGTCACAAATTGCGGGAGTTAGGTTTCTGGCCGTGGACCCCTTCGGAAAAAAAGCGCCTGCGGGGAAATGCTTCACAGCCGCCATTTTGTCTTAAAATGACTTCAAAAAAATATAATTTGTACTTCAAAGTTAGTTTTATAAATACCAATTGAAAGAATTACGATTCATCTCTTTTTGCGCCAAAAGAAATTTCCGAAATATGCCTATTTTTTCGTGCTCTACAGTGGTGTAACCCCTTAAACCAGGATCTCCATTCACTACATTGTACCATTTCCTTAGAGTACTGGGATGAAGCAAACTAAGATTAAAAGTTTGACGAACATAATTGTAAGCCTTGCTACTATAAACATTTAGAGTTAATGCAAAACTCCTCAGCTCAGCTTGATATTTCGTATGAGCATCTCCTCTCTCAATTCTGGTAAGAATGTCTTTCATACACAGAGGAACAGACATCTGCAAATAAATTTAAAACATTGTCTACTACTGAAACTTCATTGATCAGTTTTTTGGTAGTTCTGTGTACTCTGTTTTTTGCACAGGTTATTCAAAAAGTGCTTATAAGCTGGGCACTTTATCAAAAATGGAATGATTTTCCTCCTTTTCCACTCTTTTGCAATTTGCTCATTTTGCTTTCCTTTGTACAGAATTATATTTGCACATTATAGTTTGCTGCAATGAGAACATGTGGTTTTTGTTTCTTTATGATATTTGGCAATGTGTCAAAAACTTTGACATTTAAGCTGAGCCCACTTTCACTTACTCCTCACCAAATGTACACTCAGGGACATCACAGAGAGGCCCATCGACTCCCAGGTGCTGTTAATGCGCAACATGTGGTGGAGATGGAGGTGGTGATAATGTGATCTCCTAATCAGTCAGACTCTGAATCTCAGAGCCTGGACAGGGCTTGACCCTCAGAATGAGGGTCAAATGGGTCCTTGACTGCCCTGTTTTGCTGCAACCTGGCAAGGAGCCAGGTGAGGTCTTCATTGGCAAAGGATTTTCTCCCCAGGCCCGCCATGTCCCAATGCCCCTTCTCGTTCTGCAAGAACCGCCTCAGACTTAAGTAAGTGACCGCTGGGATCCCCCGATTGCTGCGGTAGTAGGAGGCAATCTGCCTGAACCCCTCGTCCTCACTGCCTCCCGCCGCGTCTGTCTTCAGCAGTTTGCTGCTGTGACTCTTTCTAGGTGGGGACTGCGAGTTGCGGTCGCAAGTTGCATCGGTCTGTTGTTTTCTTTTCATTGGCCCGCCTTCGGTTCGGGATCTTTGTAGTTTGGGATAGTCGAGGGTTTTAATTGCTCCAAATTACAGAGGTGATACTGCCGACGCCTTGATGACCAATACGGCAAATTAAAACTTAAGTTATAATCAACGAGAAACATCACGAAACAGAAAAATATATATCATGTGCACTCGTGATGACACCCGAAATGAACTATGCACAGTAGGCTAAGCCACATACCTTAGGATAAAACAGGAGAAACCAAAGAAAGAACAAAGTTAAAGGAAGGAACGGTATTGAAAAGGACCCAATTCACAAGGTCAACGGATATCCAAAGTCAGCAATTCCGACGAGAACCGTCTCAGATGAGGTTCCTGGAGGTAAGAGAAAGAGTTCCTTGACAGTTCCTCCGAAGTGACAGCACGTCTTCAGTTCTGCAAATTCGCAATGCATGAGCTGTGGTCGCCAGTTCATCTTTCATTCGTGTGGGTATCTGAAAACAGCTTCCCACCTGGCAGGCCCTGCCAATTTCTGCTGCCTGGGGGCGAGGAATGGCCATTTCCGCATCCTCCTGCTTTTCGGGACAATTTTGGCAGCTTGAAGTCATCGGCGGGCTCATATGCTCTTCCCATACACACAATATGCCAGGGATTATCATCCAGTCACTGAACAGATTTGATGATCATTCAATCATTTGAACAGTTGAATTTTATCTCCCACCGAAAACGTTCAAACAAAAACCGGATGAGAAAATGAGGAAAAACTTTGGATATGTGGCCAGGCCTTCTTTCAGAAAGCATGTAACAAAACAAATAAATTAGTCATCAGTAATTTGACCTCCACAAGTAAATATTCAAGTAGTATATGTATTCAATGAAGACACAGTAAGTAATGATGGAAAATAATGACTGGCGATAAACGTAGAGTATAACAATAAAAAAAATACATTAAACATTACAACATGATTAGATTCTTTGACAGTCACCAAAATACAGATAAACAATCAAATATAAAACAACAAAATTATTCTTATTATATCAAGCATATTACAATAGAAATTCATTGCTAAAACTAATTGTCTTACCTCCTGTTTCCCTCGCTGTGACAGTTCAACAAAGAATGTAAATATAATTTTTTTTCTTTATTTTTTCACGATCGTTGTCATAATATACTGTTGCAATTCCCCCCTACTTTTACAAAAAAAAATTTACTGTACATATGGCTTGAGGTCTGATACAATGATGCCAGTGTCCAGCTGCTTGATTTTCCTCAGTTTCTAATTCATAAATTCCTTTTGACAGCTGTCTCAAAATCCGATATAGTCCTAAAAATTAAGGTGCCAGCCTAGCTGAGAAATTTTGAGAAGCTGACAACTGAAAGAAATTTCGCTGCCATTCTGGATCTCCTGGCTGAAACACGCGATATCTTCTTTGCAAATTATAGTAATTACTTTGAGGAGAATATGCTTCGCCAAGTTATTCTGAACAATTTCACGTAACTCGGTGAGTTTTCTTAGTTTGCATATCCACTGGTTCAGGGGACGAGTACCACGCCAATCACCCATTGTTTCCAACGGCACTCAGTGTGGCACATTTCTAACTCCTGACCATAATTCAATAATGACGGAGTAAATCCTGTGGAAGTATGTGCCCCTGTGTTCATGGCGAAACAAAAGTCCTTGATATAGGCATCCCAACGACTGTGCCTATCCTTATTCAATAAAACAATCATAGTCTTCAATATACGATTCACCCTTTCGACAGGATTTGCTAGGGGGTGATATGGAGGGGGGTATATGAGAGTGTCATATCCATTTCCTCCACTACCTGCACTGTACAATCAGTAACAGCTGTTGCTCCTTAAAGTGTTGAAGTTACTCTTATAACAAAATGACCACACAGAACTATCTCTGGTCGAGGGCCTCCCTGAGAGGGTCAAGCACTCCAACGAGGGCCAGCTAAGTGCTGTGATCATGCTGCAATGGCGACTATGCCTTGCCGATCAACCCGAGTGAGTGATTGAGTGAATGATATTGGAGACTTTTGCTTTGGCAGTATTTAACTTAAATAGTTCTTTCTGCTGACTTCTTTCAGTCTCTTTTATTCTCACTTCTAGCTCTGCTGCTCAAAATCGTTTTTCAAGAAGGCATTGATCATTGTCCATAGTTAAGCTTACTTTTTCCATTCTTATGTCAAGCTCTTTTTCCGAAATGGTACTTCTTTGACTCTGAGAGGACTCTGCAGTGACGTCATTACGTGGTGGCCGATGCTGCATAGGAAAAAGAGCTTGAGTTGCAGGAGTAAAAATTATACTTACCTGGGTGGCGATTTCTCTGAGATACTCTCTCCCTAGTCGATTTTAAATACATTTGTCTGATCTCAAGGAATCTGTGGCTTATATAGAAATTAAACTCAAGTATTGTAATTAAAATATTACAATAAATTCCAATTGCTAATCAATAGGCACCTGTAAACTTAAGAAGAGATATTATCAAAGAGAAGAGAACTTTCTCAAAAGCTGGATGCTGAGTATAACTTATAAATGTTTGTATCTTATAAGTGTTAACTAAGAACAAAGAATAATGCAGAATTTCTGCACATGAGTTTTGGAAATGCTTGATTCCAATATGGTCCTGATTGACCGTTCATTGCTGCATTAGTGCTGCTGTTGTGTTGTGCTCCTTGGTAATTTTATTTGGTGTTAATGTATGAGTATTGTCCCATCAGTTGATAAAGTTGAGGCATTGATGTCTCAAAAGATTGTATATCATAAATCGGTTTATGTGCGGTTCTGCCAGGAAAAACGTGGTCAAGAGTGATGGCTGTCTTATGACTCCTTAAAGAAGTCAGAGTAAATGCTCATTCTTGGAACTACGTTTTCGTTCCATTCTATCATTTCTAAAAGAATGGATGGTCTTGGATGGTGTCCAAACAGGTGTTGGAATTTATTACAGGTAGTCTGAGGTGTCGTCCGAGATCGTGAAAGTCGGTGTCCTTCTCACGGTTGGTCTTGCAAGGATAGATAAGTCCTGGTGTTATGAGGACGTTTCTAATGTCTTGGGTCCATTGTCGCTGGGGAAAAACAAATCCGTTAATTTCGAGGGGATCTTCTTGTGAAAGGAGTCCAATCATAGAATAGTCGGGGATGTCATCCTCTTCATCTGCAAGAAGCTTGTTAAGCAGTCCACAAATTAAGGGGAGGTGTGGGCTAGCTTAAGAGCTGGTGAATTCTATTGGCAAAACTACCAAGAAATAAAACTTAAGTTCAGTGCAAAGAAAATCATGGTTTGTGGAAGAAATCGATGACTGAGTCACTGTCACATGATTATCATCTTGTGCACAAGTGGAAGAATCTTTTTATCTGATTCCTATGGGTTACCTGGAGCGCTGCAGTAAACCAATCTTCATTTTCAATCTTCAGCAACATGACCTTTGCTGTCGAGGCACCTTATAACCCTTACTTCTACTACTACTATTGTAAGGGTTTAAAACCAATTTAATGAACTATTTTCACTTCCTAAGGGTAGAGATTGTCATTTGAGTATGAATCATCAGTGAAAAAAGTCGCTCCATATCAATGCATTCATTGACACACTAAACAATCCATTTCTTTGATTAATTTCCTTGAGGAATTTCTCTGCCAAAGAACTCCTGAAAATTTCATTCATTACCGCAAAAGAACTTAAAACTGCATTTGTTGATATTTCCTGTGGAATAAATAGACCACGGCCAAGGCACTTGATGAAATTATCATTGACATTATTTTCTAAAGTGCAGTCCTTAGCAAATACTTCCTTGCAGGAAGAGCAGTTGGTCTTCTTAAGGTAAGACCTTACTCAATATCCAGCAATGTACAACAGCACAGGCATAGAATTGCTTACATCATCAATATCATTTGGTTCAACAAAAATGTTAATATGCATCAATGAGTCCTCAAACTCATGCGGATCCATGACATCATCATTCACTGTATCAACCAAAATATCCTCAAAACCATTAGGCTTTAATCTAAGCGGTAAGCATGTTTGCAGCCTTAATTTGGTTTCAGATTCATATATCTGCTTAATAGAAATATGATTGTTAGAGCCAGACAGCAGCTGCTTATAGAAACCAAATAGGGCAACAGTCTGAATTTTTCCCCAGCACCATAAACTCCATACCCAACTCAGTCACACAATATGAGGCCAGCTCGATAAGGGCATGGGTTGTGTACATGAAGGCAGTCCTAGTTTGTTAGATAGGTTACCGTAACCACTTTCATTCCACCTATCAACCCACTCAAAACATTCTTTAATAACTTAACCCCTTCTCACTGCAAAATTAAAGGTTTTTGCAAATCATCTGTCAACCTTATACGCTTGAATGATGTCCTTGCATTGACCACCTCCCACAAGTCAATGATTTTTATGAATGATGCTGTTTCTTCAGAACATTGCAGTGCCTCTCATCTCCCTGAAATGGTAAGAGCACTAGCCACATATTCGTTAAAAACCTGGAGAGCAAGTTTCACATTTTGTCTCTCTAATTTAAACGGATACTTAGCTTTCAGGGTCAATGAATGCCCCATACTCATGGAAGTATAATTCCCTAATTGTGATGAATTATGCTATGGCCTAACAATGCCTATGTAATTTGTTGGGGACAGAAAACTTTTTACACGGCCCTTCTATTAACGGCATTGTTGTCTGACTCTAAGCTAACAATCCTCTAACCAATACCTTCCAAATTTTTTTAAAAGCATTTTTGCTCACCTGAAACACTTCACCAGCACAGAACTTGCTGACAGAAATGATTTACATCACTTTTTTGAAATAAGACATTAAAGTAGACACCATGGAGAAACATATGCAATTCTGACAACGCTAGAGGAGTTTTCTCATAAGCCTACAATACTACCCCCTTTATAGAAAATTTATGGCCTCATGTGAATCTCATCCATCATTATTACCACTGGTCTTTCCTGGCTTTTAATGGTTGAATAAATAGTTTTTGCACACCCCATTTTATGGCGTAAATTTTTGAGGACTTACATTATTGCTAGAACATACTTGGCATATGGTGGTGGGGTGTGGAAGTTGAAACATACCAGAGCTTCTGACAAATTTGTATGCATGAGTAGAAATTGTAAAAAAATACTGCAGCATACAAGAGTTTCACTTCTATAGGAATATTTACTTCTCATCATGAGTTTAATCTGATCAATAATGAAATTTACTATTTCTACAACATAATCACTTGGTTGAAAAGAATCCAAGAGCTGCAAAATTACCCCCAATTACAACCAATTTCATGGCCATCAAATTTGTAAAATATTAAATTTATTAAATTAAAATTTGTAAAATTCGTTTATTTTCTTTTATTTGACGTGGGCTGCACAAATAAACTTTGAGAGCTGCATGTGGCCTGAGGGCTGTTGATTGTTGATTATTATTGGAGTTACGTGCCCCCTATCGCCTTCAATTTCCCAACCGAAACAACCGCTCTCCCGAGAGGCCCACTCCTCTATATACTCAGGGGCAGCCAAGATGGCCGTGCCCGGATATCAGAAGAGTTAAAACCTCGCGAGAGGGCAAGTCGGCCGGGTTGGTGTCAGTAGGCATGTAGCTCCAGGTCACAACATGGCCTAAATTCTTTATTAAGCAAGCAACGTACATTTTTCTTATAAATCCGTTACAAAATATGGCACCTTTGCCTTTGCGATAGTAGTACATAACAGCTTGATTATCAGTAAATTATTTTATATGTACAGGCTCTTGCATAATATTAACAATATCTAACACTGCATGTAAACCTTGTAAGGCTGCAATACCTTCCATTAAGTGGATCGGATACATGTTAACGAACCTAAAACCTTTAGTTATGCTCAATTCAGGGATAACATAAGCCGTAGAGGATGGTGTAGCATCCGAGAACATTCTCACAGAAATTTGCGGCAATCCCATGATCACTGATCTATCAAACAAGTTAGTAGGTAAACATAAGAAATTCAACCTTTGAAAAAACATCTCTAATTAAGAACATGGGGTAAGAAAGAACATGGGGTAAGAAAGAACATGGGGTAAGAAAGAACATAACACACCCAAGAGAGATATCCCGAGATGCTTTGCAAATCCTTTTGATTAGCTGAAGGAATAAGACGTACTCAATTACGAACCCTTTCAACAGTTTCCCTGCATAATTTCACAGAACGAGTTGCAGAATTAATACAAACACCCAGATATGTTAAACTAGTTGTCGGTGTCAATATACATTTATTAATACTAAGTTGAAAATCCAACACACATGAAAGAAAAACAGTAATATCATTAATTACTTCGTGATTGAGATCTGGTGAACAAATGAGCCAGTCGTCCAAATAAACAAGCATAGAAACGTCGAATCTCTCTTCAATTTCCTTTTTAACTTTCAAAGCTACCCTTTGCATAACATATGGAGCCAAGGAATGCCCCATGAGCAAGCGATTTCACAGAAAGATCTCCCCCCCATAAGATATACCATAATATATCCGAAACCTTTTATCAGTGGAAATTTGATAGAACCCTTGTCTTAAATCTAACTTAATCATTAAATTATTTTCTGGAATGATCTGAATAGCAAATGCTGCTGAGTGCAATGAAATTCTTGGCACTTGGTAATAATCCGTCCATCCTGAAAGATCCATCACGGACCGTGCATTACCAGTTTCTTTGTTAACTGTAAAACACCGATGGGCACACTGACACTTTTCGTGAGAAATAACATTACTCGCGATCATGGACGTAATTAACTCTTGCATAATATCACTTTCGGGAGTCACTTGGAACACACTTGGTGCGTCTTTAGGTTTAGGAAGATATGCACCATTATTCACCACATTATTCACCCACTCAGCATCAAAAAAAGTGCATACACCTGGTCTTCTCTTCTGAAAAAAGAAAACCAGTTTCTAGAGACCATTGATGGAGCCTATTAAGGGTGATTTGTAGTTGCCTTTCTGCCTTAGTCATTTTTGATGACCTGCGGAAAACACCAAGATCATCGACGAAAAGTGTTGCTATGGTTGGTGATTTTATGTTGTTAACAATGTCATTGATTGCTATGGCAAATAGAGTTACTCCTATCACAGAACCTTGTGGGATACCATTTTCCTGAATGAACCACTGGGATAGACAGTTTTCCGCTCGAACTCTGATGAAGTAATGAAGAATAAATTTGAATAGGATTTTTAAATTTCAACTTATGTTAAAAATAAAATAATATGATGATACATATATCTCCTCTGTATACGGTGCAACATGACCTTTGCTGTTGAGGCACCTTACTTCTACTCACTACTACTATTCACCCACTCGTCTTGGTAATCATACGGGTCGAGCACTGAAACACTAATTGGGTCCACACTTGTCGGGGTATTTCGACACTTAGGAATTACCGGAACATCGGGTAATTGCAAAGAGTCACTTACGTGTACTGAGTTGTCTTCTTCTTCCTCCTGGTTGTCTGGTTGGTCCCCGACTTGGGAATCATCTTGCTCCTCCTGTTCCTCGACGACCCTGGAGCCGAGGGATCGTAGTACCGGTGGATCATTGATGGACTACCTAATCTCTTCAAAGGTGGTGACTTCGGCAAGTTCGTTTGCCGTAATTTGATCCTCCCAGTTCTCGCCGAGTTCTTCTTCCCCCTGAGCTCTATATCCTTTCTTCTCCTCATGGTATCCTACAAAAATACATCTTAATGCTCTATCTTCCAACGTTTTAGTATTTACTTTGGGGATATGTACACAAGTTAGGCATCCAAAAATTTAAATAACCAATATGTGGATTTCTTCCTGTTCATGAATAATCGTGAATAATCACCATCCCGACTTCGCAGGCTAGCTCAAATGCCAGAAATCGTGTATAAAAAATTATTCATTTCCCTACAAGATTTAGAGTAAGACAAATTAGTCTCTCGTCGATCTCCTATGAGGGCGGAAAAGGAGAACTGGTCATTAAATGAACAAAAAAAAAACAGAATAAAGCCATTTGCTTTGTTCATAAAAACTTCATGGGCCGAGTATCGATAACTACTCTGATGGAGACAACATTCTTACCTGTTATCAGGCTTGCTGGTATTGTCGCTACATCCTCGGAGCTCAGCGGGAATCTGGGAGAAACACAAATTATGGTGTAATGCCAATGTCTCAATCTTTTTTTGGATTGATTATTGAATTTAATTGACAATTTAAAAAAAAGCAATGACACAAGATAATAAAAGAAATACCTTAACAAAATCCCCCAAAATAACACACAATATACTATAAAGGAAACCCTATGCTCGATTATGAGCGATGTCAGAAAATAACCGATAGCTTCAAAGCAGCTACCAAGTGAAATTTATGGCATCCACAGGTGCCAATGCAAATACTGAATTTTAATGGGGGGGTGCATATGCAACAAATGCCCCTTCTTCGTTCAACAGACAAGCAAACAAGTAGAATATGATACAAAACACACTTCGTAAATAAAGGTCAATTACAAAAGATGAAATTTACTTTAAGTCCTCAGGTTCTGAACAAAGACCTAAGAATATTGCTCACGTCTCACACAATCGTGCTCTTGTCGAAATTTGGAAGATGGAGTCCACAATCACACAAAATCTTCTGATCGCCTTTCTCCTCAGTACACCGTTGTGGCTCGAGGCCAAATCCCTCGGTGTCGGGTGGAGATAAATGCTGCTCATGACGACCCGGGTATGTTTCACATTTGGGAAAACTACTTCCAAATGCGAAACGTAACTGCCATGGAGAAAGGATAGAGTAACGTGGAGTGCTCCTTGCCTCTTCCAAGGTACCAAGACCCGAAGAGCTATGAGCTGATAGATAGAGAGCTGGCCACGCGCACAATTTTCCCCTCCATGTGTGGATTTTGCCTAGCGTAAGGGGTAACTTTCTGCCGTTTCCCAGAACAAAAAACACGCGATATACGCATTCCTCTCGCCAGCACTTTAGGCGTTCACGCACAATCCAAAAAAATAATACACTTTGGTTAGATCAAATGACAAAACACAATACAAAAAAAATACAAAAGAACCAAAAAGATGTCATTGGCAAATATAGAAAAAAAATAATGTAGCGATGTGGGGGAAAAACCGCTACATTGGTACCATGTTTTTCTAAGCTGCTGTAGGGGAAATATTCCTCAGGTACACAGCTGTGTGAACTGCTTCTCCCCAATAGTTAACATTTAATCATGGAACTTTCAGCATTGCCCTGGCTTTCTCCATGATTGTACTGTTTGCTCTCTCTGCAACTCCATTCTGTTCAGGACTCCCTGGTATAATCATCTGCCATTCTATTCCCTCAGTTTTGAGAAAATCTGTGAAAAATTTTGAACAATACTCTCTACCATTATCCTATCCGATTTCCTATTTGTTTCTCAACAAGCTTCTTATACAGTTTGGACTTTTTAAACACTTCATCTTTGGTTTTTAGAAGCACATCAAAAGTATACTTAGTATTGTCATCAATAAATGTTGTAAAGTACCTGTGTCCACCAAGTGACACTTCATCAAAAGGTCCACAATCATTTCTCTGCAGAGCCTTTTGGAAAAGATGGTTTATTGGTGGTTGTTTTGCCATGGTTTGTTTTGTCTTGACTCAACTTTCTCAAACACCCTTAGACAAAGAATTAAACACTAAACCATCCACAAGCCCTGAAGATATTGCCTGAATTTTCTTGATACATAATGTGCAAGTCTTTTATGCCAAAAATAATTTTCTGGATAATTTGCTACTTTAAAAGCCTTTGCCTGAGAAACATCTAGATCTAATTTATGTATGCCACCTGCTTCCTCTGCATAAAGTAAAGGAAAAGATAATAATAGTTAATTTTTACATGCATAGGGATTGCCCTCTTCAAAAAGTACACACACACATACATATAAACCAAAGATATAAACTTACATGTAGAACTGTACTACAAGTAAAAGTTTCTCCTTTGATTCCCTGTTGTCATAAACGCCTTGGAAGATTCACTGGCACCCCCTTCTGACATCTTGACTTACTCACTAAGAATTTTGAATTTCACTTCAATATCACTTAATTTTCCCTCAAGTTAGGTGTATTTATTTATTTATTTATTTATTTACAAATTGTACGGGCAGTCAACCCTTTTACATAAAGATTTGGTACATTGAAGAGCACATTAATACAGTAAAAACGACAAAAATGAAAACATTAAATAGATAATACAAAACAAGAAATTTAAATATAAAGACATAAGTCCTTTTTCGTAAAAAATATAAAGACATTAAATATATAAATCATTAAAATAAAAAAATAAAAACAAGAAATTTAAATATAAAAACATAAGTCCTTTCACATAAGTATAGACAGAAGTCCATATACATAGAAATAAAAACATCAGCAATTAATCATCTGGAACACATCTTGATTAGAGTTTGCTAAGCGCATCATATGATGTATAGGATTATGGTACATGTAATTTGTTCTTGCATATGGTATACTGAATGGGTTTGGTCTACGTTGGTTATATTCAGGGTTATGGAATGTAATCATGCTGCGTAAGAAATGAGAGTCAATTCTATTGTTGATTAGTTTCTTAAGAAATTTTAAGTTTAAAATCTGCCTTCTCTCTTCTAAGTGGGTTATGTTGTATGTAATTCTAATGTAATCATAGGGTATATCTAAATATGAATAACCTAACTTGAATCCTATTATTCTTATTACTTTATTCTGTAATTTCTCCAGTCTATTTATGTACACAGCATAATATGGAGACCATACCGTTACACAATATTCCAAGATGGGACGAATCAATGTTTTATATAGTATGGCAATTATTTTAGGATCGGAGAAATCTTTGGATACCCTGTTTATGAACCCAATTAGTTGAGATGCTTTATTGCAGATGTTTTCAATATGTGCACGAAAAGTCAGATCAAAGGTCATAGTGACACCAAGATCTTTAACAATTGATATTCTTTGAATAGACTTGTTGTTAATATCATAGGGGTAAAAAATTGGTTTTTTATTTTTATAAAACGAGACTAAACTACACTTGTCAAAGTTCAGATGCATATTGTTTATATCACACCATTTTATTAAATTTCTAACTCCTTGTTGGAGTTTAGCACAATCTTCTTCAGTGTTAATAGTAACGTAAAATTTTAAGTCATCAGCAAATAGCAACTTATGAATGTTATAACCGAGGTCTATGTCATTAATAAACAGTAAAAACATAAAGGGACCCAAGAGAGATCCCTGTGGAACTCCAGATGTAATATTAATCCTTGAAGAAAGCACACCATTAATTTTCACACTTTGGACCCGATTGGTTAAATAGCTTTCAAACCAGTTAAGTAATGTGTCACTTATACCATATGCTTTTAACTTGGCAAGTAGATGAGGATGGCTGACCTTATCAAAGGCTTTACTGAAATCTGTGTAAACCGTATCTACTTGGATGCCTGAGTGGACAGAAGAAAGTACATAAGTTTGGAATGTAAGTAGATTAGTTGCTGTGGATCTACCTTCCAAAAATCCATGTTGGTCTGGGCTAATGGTGGGTCTCAGACTAGGAATAATAATATCAAGGATACTACTTTCAAACAGTTTAGCAATAGTTGATTGGATTGTGACAGGTCTGTACTCTTTCACATTGCTTTGATTTCCACTCTTAAATATAGGAGTTATGAACGAGTATTTTAAGGATTTAGGATAGATACCATTTGAAAGAGAAGAGTTGAAAATAAAAGTAAGGGGAGCAGCAATAATTGAAGCCAAGGATTTTAAAATTAATGGAGAAATCAAATCAGGACCAGGACCCTTACTGGTATCCAAGGATTCCAATTTTTTTAGTATCATACTTTCGTTAATAATACAAGGCAAAACCAATTGCTCAAAATTATAGTTATATTCTGGGACTATTGCAGGTGGAGCCTCATAAACACTAGAAAAATATTCAGCAAATAAATCAGAAATATCTTTTGAGTTGGTTGCAGTCTTATAGTCTAAGTACATTTCTGAGGGGAAGCCTACAGTCTTCTTTAAGGTGTTCACATAATTCCAGAAATGTTTGATATTATGAGGTATACCTTGTTGGACTAGATCAATGTATGCTTTATAGTCAGATCTACATAATTGTTTGCACAGTTTTCTAACATCTGAGAACTTGCGATAATCATTATCAGAGCGAGTCAATTTGAAGTTCATATGAAGAATCTTTTTCTGATGAATGGCCTCTCGCAACTGACTCGAAACCCATCTAGGGAACTTAGAGTAACTTATCTTCACTTTAGCCACAAAGAGATCAATACCCTTTTGTAGAATATTGACAAAGTTATCATAGGAAATATCCACATTAGGAACATTATAAATTACAGACCAATCCACAACTGCCAAGTAATCAAATAAACCTTCAGTATTGCACTTTTTATAGTTATAAATAAAATAAGGATTGTTTATAATACTAATATCACTAAGCAGTTCAATTGAGAATATCAAAGCTGGATGATACCCACTAGATTCTTCAGGTAACAGCCGATCCTCAGCTTGAGAGACTATAAGTTTATCACTAGAAGAAAACACAAGGTCCAGATAGTTACCATTATCATTTTGTACATAATTTCTTTGGAATAAGCCAAGAGATGCTTAAGTATCACTTAGTATGGACCCATTTGGTGAGTCGATTCCATCAGCTGAGGGCTGGGAGGAGTCCCATTTTTTACCAGGGATGTTAAAATCACCAGCAATCAAAATATCAGAAAAGTGAGAGATAGTAAGGAGTGATTCAATGGCTGAACAATGAGATTCAAATAAATCATGACCACTTTTAGGAGGTAAATAAACAGCTCCAACAAGTAAACGTACATCTCTCCTTTGTATGGATACAAACACTTGTTCAACATTAGAATAATGGCAAGATAGAAGACTAGATGATAATTTTATGTTAACAGCTATTAACACACCACCACCACTCAACTTTTGACTCGTATTCATGTCTCTATCTTTTCGATAAATGTTGTAGTTAAAAAGACACAATTCGGCATTATTAATGGAAGGCGTAAGATTGGTTTCCGTAAGTATTATCACATCAAGATCATTAAGTAACACAGAAGACGATAAATCATTAATTTTGCTACGAATGCCATTACAATTTTGATAATAGAAATTTAAGGTTGACTGCCGATAAATTAGTTTTTTTGGATAATTTTAGGAACTCCAGCAATGTATTTTATGATAAGATTCGGTTCACCTTTGTCACTTCTCTCTTTAATTTCACAACGAAGCTTATTTATATAATTTCTTTCACATAATGTTCTGTCCCTCGACACCGAGATACGAAAGTCCGTGTGTCTCTTTCTGTGAATATTAACGAGACGCAAGAATTCCAGAGCATCAGAATCCTGCCAAAAAACTACTTTAAGTGGTCTAAGCTTGCCTTGAGATCGTCTACCAAGTCGTACAACCTTGCATTCGCTGACTTCGTAGTTCATCCCCACATCGGCCAAGATATCAGCAAGTTGTTTTACATCATGCTCCAGGTCATGTCACATTACTAGTAGAGGAAGCACTCTCTGGAACATTATGTAACAAGACATTTCTCAAACGCTTGTATCTTTCCATAGATTCCGCTACTGCCACTTCGATGACTTCCTCATGATTAGTGCATGACGATCGATCAACACGAAGTTCATCAATTTGTAGTTTCAGCTCATTGATTATATCTACCAGCTTATCCACCTTATTCTTATTTGAGTTTACACATAAATCACAGTGGAACAATAATCGTCTATTTTGCAATTTTAGTTGAATCACATCATTTCGGGTTAGTCCGCCACATGTTGCATGAAGCGGCAACAAACAATTGTCGCACTTAATTTCCTTCTCAGGCGCAAGTAAATCTTTACAAATTATGCACTGATTAACGAAAGGCATTATGTGATCAATAATTAATCTATATTTAACAACCAATGTTGCAAAATCGTGTAAATAAAGAAAAAACAGAGTGCTCACAATACCGCGTGTATACCGTACCAAAACCGGAAGTTGTGTATTGTCGGGTAAGTGAAGCCCTTCAAAAATGTTATTAGTTCCATTAGATATCTACAATTCACCGAAATGTAAACTGCCTGTAGTTTTATCATCTGTATGTCTGTTGATGAAGTATCTTTTAGGAAGGACATCCCAGCATTGCTAAGTTTTGAAATATTCCACTAAATCTTCAATGTGAGTAGCAAGATAAATAGCACACTCAAACCAAGAGTTCTACCTCATATGTATAGGTATGAGCAAACTTGCAAACTTTCCTTTATCTTCTGAACCTTGATCCCTTTCTTTCAGAAATTCAATGTACCTGCTTTTTTGGGTATGTGTTGATATGTTTCTGCGCATTTAAATATATATGTATTTCTAAATTTACTGTATCTTATCATGCAAAAGGGCTCTGCCCGTGAATAAATATTATTATTATTATTATCTAATACTTTCAATTTGCCCAATTTCTCTTACCTTCAAGCTTATCAATCATAGGTAAATGACTAGACCCCTTGCTAACTGTAGTCTATGGCTGAATGAGAGGCATGGATGCTCATTCGGACTCAAAATTCTGGATTCTTCCATCGTCTCTACCGGATTTGTTCATGTTGATTATGTGATCTTCATTCAGGGACCCACAATGACTCATCTTCAATAATTAATCCCCAGGTAACATGATGAAAATAACAAAATTTGTTTGAAAATACAAATTTTATTTTCATCATGACGTATTTCCACAAGATGTTGCCTAAGACTGTTGATTTTACTCAGGTAACACGTTTTGAGTTCAGGTGTATGCTACATGGTGATATGCCTAACTCCTTACCATTGCAAATAGTCCTGGAAAAATAAATAATTCGCAATTAATTTTTAACCTGCAATGCCTTTCGTCACTTCTTCACAGAAATTGTTTTGGACCCATAACCTGTTGAGGGATCATGCTTGTGAGTCCCATGGATTGATGAAGATACTTAAGAATAAAAATAACCCATGTCACGCCAAGTTAGAGGCAAGAGGAAATAAAATTTACTTTATCTGGGTCCCCGGACATGTTGGAATCAGAGGGAATGAACTTGCCGACTTTGCAGCCAAAGAAGCCCTTGGAAAAGCTAATGTAGATACTCCATTCTTGGCAACACTCGATATCCGAAATATGTTTCATAAAATCATTTTAAAACAATGGCAGGACTCATGGCTGACCATCGAAAATAATAAATTGCGCGAGATGAAGTCCGTCTCAGCCCCTTGGTCTTCCTCTATCAGGAGAAGTAGGCGGGAGGAAGTAGTGATCACACGCTTGAGGATAGGGCGTTGTGCACTAACACTCTCGTATCTCTTCACGCAAGAGAAGATTCCACCATATTGTGACCACTGTGAATCTCGCCTAACTATAAGACACCTCCTGACTGAGTGTACCAAATATCAGTGCATCAGAAATAGGTATTTCCAAGGTCATCTTAAGGAAATTCTGGGGGATGATGTGTACAAATTAGACTCTGCCCTTAAATTCTTAAGTGAAGTAAAATTAATTAAACAGATTTAAAAATAGAAAATAGTTTAAAAATATAAGTAATGAAGAATAAATTTGAATAGGATTTTTAAATTTCAACTTATGTTAAAAATAAAATAATATCTTGACAGATATATCTCCTCTGTATATGGTGCAACATGACCTTTGCTGTTGAGGCACCTTATAACCCTTACTTCTACTTTGTAACGGTTCATTAGCTGTAACTTTCCTTTAAGTTCTTGCTCATCAAATTCTACTCTATGTGCTGAAGAATTAGGGAAATCTGTAACTTATGTATAACTAACATATCTTTTATTTTTTCATCTAATCCTCAAGCATCAAGAGTGATCTCAATGGCCTGCCTGTTGACTGTACTTCCGGTTGCTGTTTTAATTGGAGGACTCATACATATAGGGTTAGCCCTTGTATATCTACGCATACCAGGGATAGGACCAGAAAGAACATTTGACTCCTTTTTTAGAGATTTAGGCCTTCATTTGTTGATTGCATTTGGATATTTATTTTATGCTATCCCTGTTCATGATGGTCCATCTCATAAATTTTATATAACTATGTACCTTGTTTTCTTCTTCGAAAATGGAGCAGCAGTGGTATATTGGTATTTGCAATTGTCCAACTATCTTGCCTTAATTCTGCTTATCTTTTCATTCAGCAGTTTTGTTTTTGGCATAATTTTCATGTTAGTGTATTACAAATGCTTTCATCCAACTCAATCGGATACTGCAAAAAGGTCTTCAAGCCCCTATGCTGAGGTACCTCAGGATGAGGTACAGGTTGATGAAGCAGTACAAAATAAATAAAATTAGTAATGAGAAGTTAGATGTTTCAAAATGGTGCCTTTCAATGAGTTTTCAGGCTAGTCACAAGTTACAGATATGGCTTACAAATTGATGAAAGTGTTTCTCTAAAACTCTAACATGTTTTTGGTGACAATAAAAACCTACCTTTTGGCAAGTAGGTTTTAGCTACCTGGCTTAGCTGGCCTACCTTAGCTTTTGGCTACCTGTAGTTGAAAGAAACAATTATCAACATATTTAGTCAGAAAAATCCTAAACTTTTGTTGGCCTTATCTATATTGCAGTAAACCATGTTTTAAAGCTCATGAGATGCATTCTAATTTACAGCAGGCTTCTATTGAAGTTTCATCTCTTTTTTTAGGGAACTTCTACTTTATTAGTCCTAAGATATTTTAGTTTTTATGCACTGAAATATTTTTACAAAGTAGTAAGACAAAGAATAGGAACTAAATGGGAATATATCGTTGGTTTCATACAATTATTTTTGTTTGGTTCATCCAACCACTAAAGAGTTGAGTAAAATTCCCTAACATTGACAGTTCATTACGATTGAGATGAACTCACTTTTTTACAATGTAACAACCCTCTGATTACTTGCTTATCTTTATAGCAAATTGCATTTGCAGTGGTGAATGGATTTCAGTCTTTGTTTTCCACCAGGAAAATAATTCCCTTCATAGATTCATTCTTTTGTTAATTTTTAGCATTTTTTCTTTTATAAATGGGAATTACTGATCTTTGATCTCATCCTTTTTTTGAAGATTTTATAGAGAATTTTTACAGAAGATAAAACTTAATCTACTGCACAATCTATAATTGCTCTTCTCATTACAAACTCTGACTTACTAACTGCAACAGAGGTAGAAATAATTTTTATACTTTTATCTAACTTCATGTGCAATTATCAGTCTACCTCAGTACTGAAAAAAAATTTCAACCATAGAAATTCCATAAGTTATCATAGAAGGAAAGAAGTCAATTGAAGTTTTTCACTGCTTCTCAATTTTCCTTGCTGTTGATGAGCAAGTTGCATAGACAACTTTATTATACACTTCTACTGGTTGTCATAACTAAATTCTCCCCAGTTTATCTGATGTAGGTGTATATCTTGGAAATTACTTAATTTCGTATGTATAATGTTGTAAATTTGCTGGTGGAGTACATCACTACAGATAATTCTGAAGGGAACGAACAAAACACGTGTTCACACTTCTACATCATGTCATCAACTACTTCATGTAGACTTTATTTCCATAAGTACAGAAAAACTAAAGCATGACACTCATACACAAAACAAATCAGATGGTACTGGTGTACACAAACATAAATTCAAACCATAAAGCATAGCTTGATTATAATTCAACATATACTGACATTTTTCTCTTACATATAAAGCTTTCTTTCCATCATAAGGTATACCAGCTTACTCATGTCCAAAATCTTTATTCTATGTTCTTAGGATTTTGAATGTTAACTTCTTTTGAAATTTTTTTCTAGATTCAGAGAAACCTTTTTTATTTTCACAGAAAAAATCGATCACACATCATTTCATATCTTACATTGTAGGAAATTTACTGTTTCATTATCATGAGTACTAAAACTCATTCATAAGTTTATGTATATTATATAACAAACTCTAGTGGCTCTCAAAGTGGCTATACATGTTTCGACTTCCACAAAGTCATCATCAGGCTATGGTCGGCAATGAAATGATTTCATTGCCGACCTTAGCCTGATGATGACTTTGTGGTAGTTGAAATATGTATAGCCACTTTGTAAGTTTCTTGATGGTTTTTGGAGTTTGCTTTATAATATATAACATAACCATCAGCAGCCGCTCTGCTTTATTATAAGTTAATGTAGTAAATGTTGATTGTTTAAAATACTAAAATATTTTTATATCATAATTCCTTTCTCTTTTGGCCCAGTTGATTTTTGTTTATTTTCTTTCATCTCTAATTTACCTTTATATTTTCTTCTTCTTGTACTTCTTCAGATGAATTTTATTTTCTAGTTATTTTTATTGTAGTTTTCTTGCTCAAATTCTGTACATTACTAATAATGTAGACCCAGAAGTTATATCTTGTTGCAAACAAGAAACATAACATTTCTCATCACTTCATAAGTTTTATATATTTTTTTTCAAAATGGATACCATTTTAAATCTCTTACACATTCTGTATCACTTAACTGTCATCATCATTTGGTGTTGTGCCTGTTGGCAGGTTCCATAACCACAACCGATTTGACCGCCTTGTCTCGGGCCTCTTCTATGGTCTCCTTGTATCCGCCTCCCTTCTCCTCAACTATTGCTTTCAGCTTTTTATTTCCTCTTCTCTTCTTTCCTTCCACCATGCATTCAAGTGCTGTAGTTAAAATACCCCTCCATCATACAATATGTCCAATCCAGTTTCCTTTCTTCTGTATAGTGTGGAGTTATGTGTTTTCCTCCCTAACTCTTCTTAGCCCTTCCCCATTTCTTATTCTATTTATTTGTTTTATTCTCCCCATCTTCCTCCATACCCACATCTCAAAACATCAACGCCATCTTTCTCTTTACTTCTTAAGGTCCATGTTTCACAACCATACAACATAACACTCCACACATAAAATTTCACCTATCTCAGTTCTAGTTCAACACTGGTACTCAGCACATTTCTCTTCTTATAGAAGACTTCCTTTGCCATAGTTATTCTTGTCTTGATCTCTGCACTGCTCTTCCAATCTTCTGTCAAATTACTCCCCTCATTTGTCACAACATTGACATCTCTTCCATCATTCACTCTCATGACTTACTTTACTCACGATTATTTTCATTCCATATTTTCTGAGTTCTTTACAATTCCCTGATCGTCCTCCAGTCCTTCCAATCCATTCTTTTTTTTAGAATTTCCCTCATCTTATCCCACTTTACCTTGTTGAATATCTTTCCTTAATTTATATATACCGTATTTCCTAGACTATAAGACGCACTGGCACATAAGATGCACCTTGATTTTTCAGGTAAGAATTTACAAAAAAAACTCTTACTTTGTTACATAAAGTTGAGTGCCGGTAAACTCTTTATCGCGAGAGATACAATGTATTGGCTTATGGATGACATCTCCATTGGCCCAATGTGTATAAGTTTTGCAGCAGCACCACATGCGAGATGAAACTAAACATACCACATTGTATGCGTTTCCGATTTATCCAGGAATTTTTTAAAGAAAGTTCTGTCATCGAAATATTAAAACTGTATTCCTTACTACTAAATCAAAAAAGTGTTGTTATCGAAATTTGCAATTAACTGAACTATTTTCAATGGCTGATACGGTAAAAAATACTTGATGGTATGCATTCATCGTTAGTTCATATTCATCGGAGTTGTACCCGTTTACCATTGGCGCACAAGACGCAGACTGATTTTAGAGCATATTTTGGAGTAAAAAAGTGTGTCTTCTAGGCCGGGAAATACGGTAATACAAGCTTATTCCTTTTCCTCTTTCCATATCTCCAACGATTCTCAATAGTCCAGTTGCATCTCTAGCACCCCTTCCTCTTCTTAGCCAAATTGCTCCTTTCCTATTTTCCTTAAAGTCTTTGATTTTTTCATTACATATCTATAGTGTAATAAAAATTTTGTTTTCTCATCTTTCCATCCGTTTTCATTTTTCATAGTATAAATAACTCATTTCTTTTACATTATGTCATAAATCTCAAGTTTTTTAGTTTGCTTATCAGCTGAATAAATTTTTTGTCACTATTCCGTGATGCATCACACATGATTATAACTACAAAATCACAGAAATGGATGTATGTAATAACACACACTTACAGTTCTTAGAACCATTGTTACTGTTATGTTAACATTTTATTTAGCGCTCAAATGTTTGTAAAAATAAATCATTATTTTTAACTGTCCTGCCTCAATATTTTTTTTAAATATATTTTTGTCTTTTTGATCAAATATATGTATGCCTATACTCAGGGTGAGTGCATTTTAGAGCTGGTAAACATGGACATCTGCAGGTTCTTGAAACAATAAATGTAGAATTTTTAGCTTTAATACCCTCCTTAGTCTTGTGACTTTATGGAAAATAGAAATTTAATATTTTTCATCATTCATGTAATTAGAACTGAAGTGAGTTATATTATTATTACATATTTGAGAATGTTTTTGTCTTAAAAATGAGATTCCAGTCTATTTTTTACGGAAATACCTACTGTGGCATTGATAGAATTTGGGTAAGCAAAATTTTCTCGAAATGGTTGGCTTATCAATCATTGTTTATAGTGTATTGTACACTCCTGGCCAAAATTAACGCAGCACCTCCCTAGCGATCCTTACGGCCGGTGCTGCGTTAATTTTGGCCAGGAGTGTACATCTATGATTGTTGCTGATGCTTTCATAGGAAATCAGCTACCTCATTGTGATATATTCCTATTGTTTTCATTAATACATTTTATGCCATGTTAATTAATATCTCATAATTTATTCCATTTTCTTTGTTGTTTCCTGAAACAGTTGAAACTGCTTAAGTATTGGCAGTTGGTTGCTAATCAAGAAATGATTTTTATCTTTCAAAGAAAAAGAATGATCATATATGCATTATTCATTGTTACATATTTTTTACATTTGCTGTGAGAATGAGGGGCAGACAATAATTACAAAAGAGCTTCTAAAACTGTAACAATATCTATCCATCTATTTTTGGTCACAAATAGGGTAATCATTTTATTTTCAAACAAGAAGCATTAATTAATCAAGTTGTATCATAGTAAAGATGCACCTCACATGTTCCATAGTCAGTTTTTTCACTCTTATAAAAATGTGATTTATCAGTCGCAGGTTTTAAATTCTTGAACTGCCATAGTTTGATAAAAGAGATGTCTTTGAAATTGTATTTTCACATGCATTGGTGCTATATTTTGGTTATTATTTTTGTGTGTAATAGCAAAATATTGTCCTCTTAAATCAAAATATTTAATATGCTAGCTTTTTATGTATAATTATATGGGATGCAAAGAATTTTTATTACTATATTCGAGTCAGAGTTTGTATTTGCTATTTTGTAAAGGCTATCTTTAAATATTGTTTTATATGTACTATATGTGTATAGAAATAAATTATTAAAATATTTTTCCTGATTATGAAACAATTCCTAATTTAGACATAAATTTCTAATATAGTCTGCACGTTAATAAATTTCAAAGATATAGAACACATTTTTGGTCTTATAATTCCCTTTTATAAATTTTACATAAATCTAAATATACAACTACCAACAAATTGCAGTATTTGTTTTAGCAAGATAATGGAAGTGTTCAAACTTATGGTTCAAAGCTACTGTATTTGACGGCAAATAAGACGTGCCTTTTTACCTAAATTATGTATCGAAAAATTTCCCTGCATCTTATATGTGAAGGTTCAACCTCCACAGGTTAACTTTCAATACTGAATGCTATTTTTAGCCCCAGATGGTCTATACTACCTACAGTAGAACCCTGGTAATCCGGACGAATTCAGGCACATAGGCGTCCAGATTAGCGGGGTTTCCGGATTAGCGAGGTTTAAAAAAATAACCTTAAAATCATTTTTACCCAAAAATTATATTGTATAGATAATGCATGCATGCCCTGCTGCAACTGAAAATTTATTGTCTTTCGAAATTATTTAGTATCGCACATATTAAGCATTCCTCTAATTGAAAAATGCTGTCTCAGTAAAGTATTACAACTTAGATGTGTTATCACAATGAACGAAATACTTCGCTCTCCATCATATCATTGCAGCCAATGGAGAAAT
This sequence comes from Sympetrum striolatum, assembly GCA_947579665.1. NCBI lineage: Eukaryota > Metazoa > Arthropoda > Insecta > Odonata > Libellulidae > Sympetrum > Sympetrum striolatum. Next base: position 50,771,671 of record OX388351.1, on the reverse strand, counting down.
TTTTCAAATAGTCTGTCCACCTCTCGTTTCTTGTTACTAATATGCGTATTTATATGTTCACAAGAAGAAGTTGCGGGTTTCATAACTCCCAATGGACCATCCGGATTACCGGGGTTCTACTGTATTTCATAATTGCATTCAATGATTGTGTTAATATTTGGCTTTTACGAAACGTGACTAAAAGAAACTACATTTTAAGTTATTGTGGTACCGCGCTTTCGCACGGAATATTAAATCTCTTTTTCCTTGTGAGTGCCAACTTAATGAGGGTGCGTCTTATATGCCGTCAAATATGATATTCCCATTATTAAAATGCATGGCATGATTCCAGTTTCTGATATAATTAGACAAACCAAATTTAGAGCTCTTTCATTTACTGAGAGTTGATTTAATTTTAAATTTCATCTTAGCTCAAATTAAACATTCACAAACTTATCTTTGTAATGACCTAAAAAAAATTTCCACCCTCAGTTTGGGTAGTCATTTTCAAAAATTGATATTATGTTTTTATAATGTGAAGTATTTAATGTTGGTGGAACAGTGGTATATATTAAGAAGAAAAGGTTATCTAGTCAGTATATGCTAAAAGAAAATATATTTCAAGTTTAGCAGAAAATTGATGTTGAGTTTTAGTAGGTCAATAGTTATTCCAAAGAGATTTTACACAAATACTGGGAATCACTGCATCGCATTTTCTAATAATTTCTCTTATAAAATATGTATAATTGATCAAGTTAAATCATCCTTGGTTAATGAAAAAGACATGGCTGATTTCATACTTTATTTCACAGAAATGATAACAAACTAGCTTCAGTTATTATAATTATCAAACTAAGATTATAAACAGGAATTTAAAAAAAATAAAATACATGCTAATACTGCACAGAAAATTCAGAATAAAATGAAATGACTTCCAATAAAAATGTATACGCTATCACATCTATATCTCCTGCAGCTTCAAAGAAACTATCTGGATTTTTTAACATAGACCATGACTGTCTTTCAGTTCCTTTCATGGCTTTCATGTCTTTTTCACAAACAAAACCACGGCAGCAAATAATCCAGGACAATGCCAATCACACAAAATACAAACTGAATCTGCGACTAGCTTCTGTCTTCTTCCGATTTGTGAACCGTTAAAAGAGTATGTTGTACTATGGATTGAGCTCAGTTGAATATCTATGTAAAAATGTCAGTATAATAGTAACAAAAACATTTTTATCTTGACATTCCCCAACCACCGAATATGCTACCCCGTGGCTTGATTCTGTAAAAAAGGAAACTTTTAAGCATAAAAATTGAATGTTTAAAATTTTTTGTTAATTGTGCAACTAAAGTTTCTACACAAGATCAAAACATGAATTTTTGATGACTACTTTAAGAGTAACTAGAGAATTGTGATATTACTTAAAGGAGACCCGTTAAATTATTTACTTCAGCAAAAGACAACTGACGTAAATTCAGAGAAAAGCAGCTGTCCATTCCGCTTATAAAAAGGATTGTGAGTTTACATAAGTCATAGGTTTCCGTATCAGTTATTAATCACATTAAATTTCGTAATCTATCCAATAACTTATAATAATGTTGAACTGCAAGGCTCAATGTCGCCTCACTTTCAACTTATTACTTCCAAACTATTGTTACCTGTGAGTTGCCCATCTGTTGAGCTTTCAACGCTTTTTGAGCTGCGAGTTTTCTCTGAGCCGACTGCCATTTCTTCCTCATCTCGTTGTGCTCCTGCAGTTTTTCAATGCATGCTACGCAAACTGTTTTTGGAAGCTGATCATCTTGTGAAATCTGAAACGAATTTAATTGAAAACTGCGTGGAATTATTCATAACCATTCGGGTTATTGAGATTGTATTTTTTGGGGGAAAACGAGGCATACCTGAATTGACAGACTATAAAAAGAACCATGGCAAGCAAAAATTTAAAAAAGAAGAAGGTATTTGTAAAATAAATTTATATCTTCGACTGGCCCAATGGGGTTTGATTATTTAAGACACTTCAATAGAGTATCTTAGAATACATCAACTGATATTCAATTAAGCAGTTAACGAGTGTAGTGCAAGTGAACGTTTGTAAGATTTACTGTAAAGCTCATCTTACAATCGTTGAGAAATTATTCTAAGTGACAATATATAACATTAGCAATATTAAATTAGAAAGGTGTTGGGCTTTCTGAGATTCTAGAGAAAGAAATCAACTTACAGGCAGCGATAAATATTCTTGTATCATTCGAACGAGTTGGAGACGTTCGCCTTCTTCACTAAATATGGGAATAACCAAACGATTCACTTTCGTACATAGACGGCATATGAAGCCGATAACTACAGCCTTGTCCATGCTTCCCATTGTGAAATAATTCTAGTTTTCTTTAACTTCATTACAAAAACCTGTCGAGAAAATATCATCGTCACCAACAAGATATTAAACATATCTAAGATAAAAGGAAAGAAGACCTCTCGTAATGTACTTGATTATGTTAGAATACTACTGTCTTTACCTACAAAGCTTCCATATGCAAAGCTTTCAGCTATAGTGCACAAAGTCAAGCATCACCTGACTGGCTACACTTCAAACCTCGTAATATCATTCCTTAACAATTGCGCATAACGATGCTCTCTTAAAATCTGCCTGATGAATTGTAAACAAGTACTGGCGCAATAGGTAGTAAATTTAAATTCTTATTTGAAACATTTCATTATAATTTCAGTGTAAATAATTGATTTTATTTGTCAGTTTTTAAGTTTGAATTATTCCGTGACTGTTTCTTTGACCTTTAAGTTTTTACGATGTATTTATTTATAAAATCTATCAGGAAAATGAAAGTTATAATAAGAATTGCAGGTAATATAACTTCGAGGATATGGTATTGACATGTATTGATTTTTTCTGATCCCCTAAGTTTATTAGTATTAGCGGAAACCTTTTCATAGCTATTGCTGTAAACTTCTCACCATCCATTTCTTTTATAATCTACCCTTTTCTCTCATAGTGACCTAGCGATTTACCTTTCATATTTTGTACTAATCCCATCAGTTTACTACATACCTCGTCGTAGTCCTACCTCCCTTTTTGTCCGAACATTTAATATTCCATAATATTTTCCATATCCACTGGTGGAAACCTAGATGGATCGATCTCCTTTGTCTCTGCTATTCAAGTATTGACAATATAGGAGATACTACTTCTCTTCCAGTATTTCACTCATTCTTGAAATTAACCTTGGATAATATAAAACTTCCCAGACAGGACAGCGTAGTGTATACAGGATCTAGGATCGAGCTGTGGGGCGGGCTTGAGAGTTGGGATTTTCTATTTATCGATTTTTGTAAGAAATTTTATAAAATTAAACTCAGTATACATATTTGAATTATGCTTATTATTATCTATTGTTGTAGATAAACAATATTTTCTTCTTCACATCTCAATAGTATTAACGATGATACACTTAAGTAATTATTCTTCATGTTGACTTCTGGGGGGGGGGGCTACAGCCCCTCCCCTGAATCTGCCACTGAGTGTATACAAGGAATTATCACTAGCACAGTTATTCCCAATCAGAGAAATAAAATATTAGGCAATGATGATTCCACTGTATGCAGTGGAAACATCATATAGCAGAGATACTCCATAGTAGAAAGATACATACATAGTACAGGAGCTGTAATTTATCGCTTCCATGACATGACAATTAATAACAGGAACTGTAATTATATGCAATCTATAATTAATTGATAATATTGGTAAGTTAAATATTGCATACTACCAATGTAATTAAATAACTTAAATGTATTAAATGCAATTTCCTTTTTAACATGCACAACTACATTGGATTGTTAAGTATGTATTGGTTTTTGTCTTTATGGTCTAGGTTATCCTTTGATAGAATGAGTAATTATTATTGCAGTGGCCACATGCAAGCCGAGGAAATGAAAACTCATCTTTCAACCTTGAGGCCTCTCTCTCCTGCACTGCGATATCATCGGATGCTTATCCAACACTCTCCCCTGCGCTGCGAGTGTGGAACGTTGGTCACTTATTCTCTCTCTCGGATGTCGGCCATGTTTGGCCATGTAATGCTTTTAACCGCAATAAACGTATAAAGCACATCTCCATCTAGTTTATGCAACAGTAATTTTATCTTCGGTTCAGCAAGACGCTAAATTATTATATTAGAGAATAATTCGTCCACAGTGAAATTTGTGCTTGTATAGTTGTAAATACATCATTACGCCATTTTCTAACTCTGCCCCTGACTTTGTTTCTTTCCTCATCACAGAAAATATTTATATGGGACAAAAATGAGATGAGAGGGAGAGGTGACTTTTTCTAAAACGTTTGCTAAAGTTTGCCTCATGTTCATCAGTTTACCCTTAGACATCTTCTTAACTCCTAGAGTTCCTCTTCATTTGAGATTTTCTGCCTGAATTTAATCTTTTTCTTATTTTTTTTAGTTAATTTATTCTTTTATTTATCCTGCAGTGCAGTTATCCCAATAAACTTAATCCTAAATCTTCTTCTTGGACTCCCAGATAGACATGTGGGCAGTGTGTTCAGCATTAGTAATAGTGGTCCTGGTTTTGATTCCAAGTGGGAGCCCCCGTGTGAAATGGCCTAAATCAGTGCTTTATTTATTCAGTGAATTTATTTTAGTAATACCTGATTTAGTGAAACAGTCGTTAAATAGACACATCAGTAAGTCTATAATAATTTTGATTGCTCTATTTGATATCAATTTCATACCTCAATTTTTAGATGTAATGGTTTTTTTACAAGATTAAATATATTTTCTGACCCAAGGAGTTTTTGTGGTTTATGAATTTTTCTTTATTTATATTATTTGTTATGGATAGCAACTTATGTATGGATAAAGCGGCTTTCATGCATTTTCTGTTGCAAACACCGGATAAAGCGCCGGTCGCGTTTGTCAATGAAGTGCGGTACATAAACTTCAATATATCTCCTTATTCTGCAATGACTTATTGAGTTAATGATCCTGATTGGCCATTTAAACCAGCACTCTACTTTGTCACAAATTACTAGCAATGCATATCAAGATCAACATCAGCCTTCATTTTATCAATCAAATCTCTTCTTAAACCCTTGTGTAGGCACCCGGGTACCCACTAAGGTATATTTTTGCTTGTACGTTGATTATTAAGAAAGATATCGCTTTGATGCTTCAGATCGTCGTTATTTACCTGAATCCCTAGTAAATACTACCATTATAAATACGTTAACTATATTTGAAGGTTAAATAAAAGCATTAAAAGTTCACATACGTCTTGGGGGCACCCGGGGTACCCGGGTACCCACCTGAAATACCCACCGTCAGGGAGAAATTCTATATCTCGGTTACTATTAGAGTTACATTAACCATTCATACACCATTTTAAAGATAAAAGAGTGCGGCTTAATAATATGATAATTACTTATTCCTAAGTGACGCAGTTTTGAAGGAAATTCCATCCAAAAATGATACATTTTCGATGTTTTTCGTCTACTTTCCCGCCATTTTTGATGTTTCCTCGGAAATCCGCTAGGGCGATAGTAACTTATTTCAACTCTAACAAACGCCCAATTCCCATTTCCTACTCGGTTACGGGCTTATTTGAGCAAAAGGGGGTGTTGGGTGGGAGTAATAATGAATTGTTTCTTATGTCAATTTTCCATTTTCCTACTCAGTTACGGGCTCCTTGAGCAAAAAGGGGTGTTGGGTGGGTGTAATAAAATGAATGATTTTCGAAGAAATGCATCCAATATTTCGTAAATTTTAGGAAATCTAGCTTCTGAAACTTTTCTGAAGCTTTTAAAAAACCGAAATACGATAATCCAGATAAATTACGTAGACGGAAGGGGAGGGATTGAAGGTTGGGGGAAGAGGGTTGCTTTCATTGTCTTTACGCAAAATAACTTTAGCTAAATCATTATATTTCCTCAAATAAAATTAAGTATAATTTAGCCGTAATATCTTCTGAAATTTCGAAAGTATTGACCATTTACGAATATATAACGTTCCCTAATTCCATTGATTGAAGATATTTTCGAACTAAAAGTATGCCGAAGAAAGTTTTACGATAAATATTAATATATCTGTTCGAAGACCTTGGAAACAAATTTAGCTTGCAAACCAACTGTAGCTTGCGATCCGGACGTGAGGGTTACTATCTTTATCTTACCACAAAGCAACATTTGGGACAAAAACACTTTTTCTAAAATAGAGCATCCTTCTGCCCGTTCCGAATATTTCAACGGTGCAAAATTATTGTTTTTGTCGCAAAAGTGGGTTTATGTTATGAAAAAGATAGTCACCCTCCCGTCCGGATTCCAAGCTACAGTTGGTTTGCAAAGTTATTCGGTTTCAAAGGTTTCTATTATGCCTTATATTTAGTATGACGACTACTACGTAGCTCCTCCACCCGATCTTCGCTACAAATCGAGAAATATGCGCGGCGCCGATGGGTTGAGTTGGGTAGGTAGGGTTCCTTTCGTTGAATTTAGATATTGCATATATTGTATAACATGAACGACTACTACGTAGCTCCTCCACCCAATCTCCGCTACAAATCGTGAAATATGCGCGACGCCGATGGGTTGAGTTAGGTGGTAAGAGTTTCCTTCCTTATATTGAAGAAAATTGGCCTTTTCTTATAGTAAAATTACATAAAAATTGCCTTTTGTTACAGTGAAATCACAAAAATGGCATTTATTTCCTAACATGCCCCCCTAGCACCCCTGATTCACTCCATGGACCCGTAAGATTGCATTGTATAAATGATTCCCACATAAACTTCTTCGAATTATAATTGCTCACTGATTTTCGGCATATTCACACTTTCCGGTATCTTAAATACTTCGTATTACATGCTACATTTGATAATATTTGGTGTTTTTTTCGACATTTTCATACTTCAGTACCTTCCCACCCAATACCCCTGTTTACTCAGTGCGCCCGTATGCTAGATTAGATTATTTACGAATTTTAGGCTATCCGAGACATGAAACTCGACGATCACCGCTACATCTGGCGTCAAAACGCCATAACTAAGACTTCAAACATGGTTTCCGGAGGCCATTCCTGTCCGTCCGTCACTTAAATCGAGATATCTCAGTCATTATAGTAGGTACTAACTTGCATTAAATATAACTATAAGCCGCCATCTTTGATGTATAATCCCTGAAAATATCATCGAAATCGGGCTAAATCTAGTGGGGGAAAAAAAAATAATGGCTGACGGTGCCAAACGGCAAATTTACCAAAAAGTTTTTAAGATAAGTGGCAAAAATTGTTTTTATTACGAATTTTTTTTAAAATTGCCCTCAAAGATTTTGTCAAAGTTCGGAATTTTGAGAATTTAAGAATATGAAATTTTATTTTGGCTAAACGGTATGAGTAAGGGTAAAAACTATTCTCTTGTCAGTTACAACAACTATTTAGCATTTTTAGAGAAAAAATTAAACAATGCATCTCAAATACTTACGTCACCATGACCACAAATGACTGGAAAGTCATGGTGTCATGGTTTTCTCAGAAAATACGAAAAAAAATCGTAACTCGAAAACAAAAGAAGATCGGACACCAAGATGAATTGCAAAGCAGTAGCCCAGGTGATGCTCTACCTCTGTGTTTCATTTGGTCCATTACTTTTGGGGAACCCTGTATAATAAACTTCGACACTAATGCCATCTCTTGATGAAAATTCGAACTTTTGTTTATAAGCTTCGTCACTAATGCCATCTCTTGAGGGAAATTGGAACTTTTGATTTACTATCTTCGCCACTAATACCATCTAGAAGGAAATTGGAACTTTTGTTTATAAACTTCGCCACTAATGCCATCTCTTGAGGAAAATTGGAACTTTTGATTTACTATCTTCGCCACTAATACCATCTCTCGAGGAAAATTGGTACTTTCGTTATTAAACATTGACATTAATGCTGCATCTCCAGAAAAATGTAAACTCTTTTTAACTAAAAAATAAAAATATCCCTAAGTAAACTGTAACATTACCATAAGTTGAGATATAATTCATTATCATACTTATACTATATTTAGCAAAAGTCTACTTTACCTAGGAAGATGGGTTAAAAAAATAAACGTTAACTTTTTTAACCATATATCTTTTTCTATTTATAATAATTAAAAAAATTTTAAACATTTATGTACCAATATTGAATTAACTTTGATATTTTCCCTATTTATAAGTAACCTAACAGTTTTAAACTTTTGGATTATGTAAAAAGGGTTTATTATATTGATATTTAATAAAGAAGTCACTCTATGTTTCAAATGCCGTAGGAAAATAATGAAAATTAATTTCATTCCTTTCGAAAAAAAGTCAAAATATAGCGCATAAATAATTTTTCGATTTTTTTATGAAACTTCCAGTTTAGCAGTTTTCGACTATGACATACGATTAGTAATAGTACATTTAAATGGTTTTAAATTTGTTACCAGTGAAGCTAATGACGCTGGCATGAAGCGACATGTGACGAGAAATCTAATGGTGAAATTATTTTTGATTGACTTTGCGAATGAAATATACTTTTCCTCGGTGTTCGGAATCACATTAATTATTTAACCATCATAGTTTAACTCCCGAACCAAGAAATGACCATCATACGATGAAAGATTATGAATAAACACAGGTAGAAAATTTGGCAGTTTGTATTGCAGGTTGCAAAACGAATGTGCGGGCCCTCGATAGTTACCTGTCAAGTGATCGTGATCTCTAACGGTATCTGACTTCAACTCTTTGCCACAAATATGACAAGACAACGCATTCTTAAAATTTGCCTCTTCTTCCGGGCTAAGCGATTCCATTGGCACAACGTTTTTATACAACTTGAATACTCTCTCTGCTTCCTCTTTCATTTTCTGCATAAAGACCTGTGTGGTATTGGGACCTCGGTAAAGCTGTGGTGTCTCACATCCATTGGGTGTTATGAGAACATAGCAAAAGCTGAATGGTTCGTGTTTCTGAATAGCGTGCGTGTAGGATGCGTTAGGTAAAGATTCACAAGTGCTGATACCTTGGAGAATACATTCAAAGTCTTCATATATTACATACGGAACTGGAAATGAATGCCCGAGTTTGGTAAATTTTAATATCTAATCCCCCTCGATAGTTAGCTCAATTCTCGCGGGTTTTTTACTATTAAAGTTTCCTGTTTGCGTCTCAAATTTTTTTCGTCATGATAATGCATGAAGCATCCTTTGCAAATGTAAATTCTACGACATTTTTGTTATCTGAAGATGGATTAGACTCTCAAAGTTTTTAATCCAGCAATAATGAGCGGTGTTGTCATTTGTTATATATAATAGGTCACGATGATCTGCGAGCTCGGTATTTACAATTTTTATTGGATAGACATTGTTTTTTTTCGTCTAGCCCGAAAACGTTAATAGAAATTTTATTTGTTCGCTCGAATTTAGGAATATCGGAGAGTTTGACTGGGTATTCAATACAATCTCAATCGTACCCATTGTCGAATTCATCCGTATTATCTTTGTAGACTTGTTGAGGGTCTTTATGTATGTTCTCCCCCAAACCGCGTATTTAAAACAAAACTGATCGTCATTCCTAACATTTAGAACGGATTTTCTGCTTGCGATCTTGGGTGGTAACTCAATAAGGGTTGATCCGCGTAACGGAATGTAACGATTAATTCGGAGTTCTAAACCCAAGATTTTACTCAGCGCCCACCCTGATCCCTTCACCTGCATCTCGGATTTTTCCTTAAGTAATTTTCCAAATAAACTTTCTAAAATTTCCCCAACGTCATCGGCTAGCAAAACCCTAACGTTTTTCGTTTTGAATGATGCGCTTCACTCACCACCCAGTAGGCTTTCAGTCGACCCTTTATGGCCCTGTCAATCTCAACGATCGAATGGTCACCGCCTACTTGAGGGTTCAACTGACTGTACTCCATCCTAAAATTTTTGAAAAAAATGTTAAAAAATAATACTAAGGAATAACCTAAAAGTATATACACTGATACTTACTCAGATTTCTGTTTAAACTGTTAATACTTTACTGTATTTCTTCTTAGAGGAAATAATTCCAAACAGGAAGAATAACTCCAAAACCTTAAAACTGAAGAATGAATCAAAGTCACACCAAGTCTTCAATGACGAAGCGTAGGAGTAAATGAGAAAGTTCCCCTCATTTTGTTCTATTTAAATCATTTACCCCCACTTTTGTTTCGAGGAGAGCATTTGATATCGTCTTTGGTCAGCAGAAGTTACAAGTACTGCATAATCAGCGGATTCTAGGAGCGCGTGCGTGTTGAAAGATTATTTCAAAAGAGAATCCCTTATTCCACTTAATCATTTCTATCGGTGAATAAGTTTATCTATAAGAGACCGAGATCCATCATCTTTGCACTTGCGTGAATTTTTAAAAATGAGTTAAATAATTCGGAAGAACTATTCACAAATTATCAACATAAAATGAGCATACTATCTCTAGTAATTCAGAATTTTTTCTCGTTTTTCATAACCTTGCTGATTGATAAAATGCAAAATTACTTTCAAGTATTCTAAAATTGATACCAATAAGTCAGCGTACTCTTGTGAAAAAGCAAAAAATATTTTAAACAGAGTCGATAAATTGACAATTTTTTGTGAATCTGAAAGTGGTGAGTTGGAGAAAGCAAAAACTAGTATTGAAAATATTTTCAACTATATAAAAAATGTCCGTTAAGACCTATGTAAGCATTACTTGCCCTAGTAAATAATATTTTCAAGCCGATAGGAATAAATTTATGGAAAACTTTTGATGAAATTTTATAAGAAGGAAAATTAAAGATTACGACAAGGAAATAAAAAAGGATATTTTGGAAACATACAATTCTTAAATAAGTAATTCTAGCATTTAAGTTAATCAATTGATAATTATTTTTTAAAGAAGTGTGAACATTTTTATAATTCTCTCTAAAAATGCGGCGGGGAAAGTACTAGCGGGCGGGGGTAAGCGGCGGGGCAAGCGGTGACGCGCGAGTGAGCTTTTAAACATTGTTTGTAGTAGAATGACCTTGAAACGCGCCGGGTTAGACTTTTTGTATCTACTCATAGGTATCTAAAATATTCTCCAGCACTAAGAATAAGGATCGATTCGTAAGCATAATGAAACAATGACGGTTTGATCACAGAGAAACTCGGAGTCAAGCTCTGAGAGAAGAAAAATTTGCTTTGGGTTCTGAGCCTTGGAATAAATTTATAACTAACTCCCGTGCCTGTTACAACCATGGCGAGAGTGTTACGGCCGATGAACAATTATATCCTACGAAGTGCCGATGCCCATTCATCCAATACATGCCGAATAAGCCAGATAAGTTTGGGATCAAGTACTGTGTATTAGCAGACGTGAAGTTTAAATATTGCCTAAATGCATTTCCTTATTGTAGCAAAGATGATGCTAGGGGATCAAGGCAGTCTCTTGGAGAATATGTTGTGCTATGGTTGGCAAAGCCGTTCAAATACTCCGGTATCAACATAGCTTGCAACAATTACTTCTCTTCAATCAGCCTCGCTGAAAAACTAAAAAAAAAACAAAATCTCATTGGTTGGAGCAATAAGAAAAAATAGAAGAGAATTACCTCCTTCGGTTCATCACAGCGATGAAATATACTCAACTAGAGTTTATAAAAATAGACTAGGCCATAGCTTGACAAATTACCATCAACAAATATAAAAATTTGCTTTTAATAAGTATGTACAATGCATCAGGACGTGATGATTTCTGACTCAGAATAAGAAACCGGATACAGTTTTGTTTTACAACTACAACAAAGTAGGAGGGGATATAATGGATAGCATGTGCCGGAAATATTCAACTTATTCGGCTGCAAGGAGATGGCCAGTGCATGTATTTTTTAACAGATTGGACCTGGCCTCAATAAATAGCTGGGATCTATTCAAAGAAACCACTGGGCGTAAACTCAACCGGAAGGAGTATATTCAAAGACTTGTATTAGAAATTGTTGGAACCTCATTATAGATAGAGCTTTGCTTTACAGGTTAGATGGAAGAGGAGACTTTTTTAGTCTCAATCCTCAATCTCGCCTAATAAAGACCCCTAATAATAATAATAGAGCCACCTCCCTCATGTTCCTTTGCAATGTCGGGAATTTCATCAGGGGAAGCAAGTGCGCCAATAAGACCGCAGAAAAGAAGAAAGTGTCAGATCTCACCTGGATGTTATAACAAATCCAGTAATTTGTGCCTAAAATGTAGGAAAATATACAGTGGAATATGCTCTAAAAGTGGCAATGTGCAGAATCTGCGGTAAAAAATTATGTACTCTTGGATACATAGAGTGATATTCTCTCTTATCATATATCTTAAAAATGTTAATCCATTACTTAATAAGGAATAAATATTAATTTGTAAGATCAATAGCGAAGCTTTATTATGATTTCAAACCTTACATTGTGAAGACGATGAAGTGTTACTATAATGACTTGGATTTATTGTAAACTAGCGAATGATGGAAGGAAATAACATTTTAAGAATGATGTAAGTATTAAGGTAAGTCTAAAATACAAATCAACGTAATAAAACTAGCACCAGAGTGGATAAGCACAGAATGAGATATGAGTAAGAAAAGGCCATTCTCGATAAATGCATGATTAATTGCTAGGTTTTCCATGAAGGTCTGATCGCTGCCTTCACTTTACAACCGAAAATTATAGTAACCCTGCTTCTTTATAGTTTATAAACTTATTCGGGATCCTCAAGAGTCTCGACAAATCACATGAAACACAACTGTACTCAAAATATCCCTTTAGTTATTTATTCTGCGAACGCATAACTCTATGTTTAGAGATCCGTTCTTACGATTGGTAGCCCTGATTTATAAAGTTAGTACCCTTGAAATTAATTCTAAATGTTCAAGAAAGGTGATTGAATGTAAACTTGAGATATCAGTTTGAGATTTACCTGAGAAAAACATTGGAAGAACATTTTATAATGATTAAACTAATATGTTGGCAATCCTGCTAAAAATTTTTTAATGAATTTTTAAATGTTATAGAACGATATGGCATTGACGAAAACCACAGATTGGAAATTTTCCCGACGAAATTTGAAAAATTCTTCCGCCATCGTATTTGATGGAAGTTTTTTCCGAGGCACGAACGAGTGGTTTTATATGGTTTCCGTCAGATGGCATAACAATCTTGGCGTAACGTGACTGACTTTTATCAACAATTCGGACTTTTTTCCACTTATTCCGAAAATATGAGTTTCATTGGTCCAGTATGAATAGATAAAATATTCTATATTATGAAATTCTGCAGATTTAGGACATCGGTCAACATTATGTTTTATTAATTAAAATTCAAACAAAATACGAGATAAAACACCTTATCAGCATTTGTGTAATGGTCAAACTTAGACGTTATGCAAAATTCAGGTATTTGAAAATCATAAAAGTATTTAATTACGAATTTTAAAATTAGGTGGGTAAATGACCACATCCCATCCTTCTAGGTATATTTTGATGTAAAATTTAACCTAAAAGTGAATAAAAATATTTTAATACTTAAAACAAATTTTGGGATGGTAATAAACAAAGTCAAAAAGTTTCAAAAAAATGTGAGGTATTTTACGAAAAATAAATTTGTCAATGTCAAACTCTGAAAAGTGGTCAAATGACCACCTCCGTCCTTCTAGTGTTAATTTTCGCATAATTCTACGTCGTTGGTTGGTTTTTGACGTCGGCATTTCGTTGTTTTCATCTCCGGTATATCCGATAGGATGCAAAAGTAGCTACGTCGATTATATTGAGAAACATAGCTAGCGGCCATCTCAAAGTGCGGCATTTTGTTGTATACGTAATAATCATCTGGTCCATTGTATCACCTCCAGATTTAAACTTATTGCAATACAAAATTATGTGGGGCTTCTTCTTACCACTTTCACAAATATTTATATCAGAATGCATCCTTGAAATTAACCCTTGTGTAGGCACCCGACTTTACCTACGTTGTTGGGCACCCGGGGTACCCGGGTACCCACCTCTTTAGATCTCATTTTTGAACACATTTGTAAAGGAATTCGTTCTCTGAACATTTTATTTAATAAGTAGATATTTTATGAAGGTATTAAAGTAATTTTTATATCATTTGACGAGTTAGAATTTCTACAATTAACAAAATAAGAAAGGTATGTTTATTCTTCGGTTCTTGACGCCTGAATTCCTTTTTTTTTCATTAAAAATTCAAATTTGAAGTCTTGTAAAATTTAAAGTAGAAATTGCACAAAAAAACAAGTGACATCAACGTTTAGTACGTTCTATTGCGCGTGTAACCATATAAGCTAATCATTTCTGTTTTTCATAACATTTGGTATTTATCATAGATGGAATGGAAAAGTGCCCATTTTTACGAACTGTTTCACGGAGTGCTCTTTTTGAACGTTCGTTCCTCAAAAACTGTTTCTTCAATCAATTCCTCAAAATACAATCGTTCCTCAAAATCTTCTTCAATGCAGCGTTGCCATAACTCAGCGGGTAATTTCTATAGAAAACATAAAAACCTTGATTTTCATCGTAGAGCGTAGATCAAAAGACGCATGTACTTTTCTTAAGACGAGGGACACGCCGAAGATATCAATTTGTTGTATATTGCAATTGTTTATAACTTTTCAAATCGTACTGCACGCCTTTCTTTACCTATCAATTGATAAAGGCTGATATCTGCTGATAAGTCGAGGTCCCTTATCTGCTCCGAGCTCGAGTCGTGGGAAAAAAACTGTGATAAAGCTGCAAAAACGGCGCCTAGGGATGAACCTTTAAAAAACCTCACTTAACTACCATAAACCTAATTACAAAATAAATAATCTGTTGTAATTAAATGATTTTTTTTAATTTTACAAGTAGAATTACCTAACCTAAATATAAGCTTATTGTTCCGTTAAACTTCCCAGGTTTGCGAAGTGTTCCAATGCAGAAAAAGTTTGAGAAATCCTGTTATACATGACAGTGGCGCAGCGAGGGGGGGATTTTAGGGGTTCAACCCCCCCAAGAGTCAAGTCCTGTGACTAGCTCTGAGCTTTTTTTCTGCTGATGAGTACAAAACCCCAATCATCACGCATACACTGCTTGATAAATTCAGCGAAAGCTCCACATACCCGTAAATATGGCTCCGATTTCAGCTAAGGTGGTGTTTTCGGTAGCAGAGCGGGCCTAGAGCCGACATCGATATCAATGGGACGTTACAATACGAGTGTTTTGCGCACAATGTTCAACGCGTGCACTTCTTAAGCCTATCCTTTAGTTAGATGACTCACACCATTAGATAAGATTCCCATGAAAAAAATTCGAAAGTGCTGATTCGAAACTGCTGATGATATAGTCTAATAAAGAAAGATATTCAAATAATTATGGGCGCATCAATGTGGGGATCTAATGAGTCGATATTACTTTTAATGTCGCTTGCCAAATAATCGTAACTAATACTTTTCCTTCTCACGGTTGGCAACCTCTTGAAAGATAGAACGCTCAAAGACTCGGGAAGTTTATATCTACAATACTAAAAAACTTCAGCATAGAAAAAAATGACTTTTTAATAGATATTGGACGTATTCAAATAACACTTACGATAAGTTTCCAATAGTTCGCTTATGTTACTATACTATATTGGAAAGTATTATCAGTTGGCTACCTAAGCGTTAAACTTCTCTATTTTTCAATGCATTTAGTTTTTGAAAGAATTGACATATTTGTAATAAGTAACGAGCATGAATATACTAGCCCCTGTAAGTTAGGCATTTTTTCGTTTTCTTGGACCCCTCCCATTGGAAAATCCTGGCTGCGCCACTGATACATGATAATGTCTAATTTGCATGTTTTTATTTCGAATATGCAACCACGCACTTAAAATATAAAAAAAAGGAATATTTCATTTCGTACTTCACTTATCAACGGGCTCGTAGATTGTAACAGATTATCTTTAAATTCTCTAGAATCTTTTTTATTTGGACTATCCCGGAAAGATGATTTATAATTGAATTTTAATTGAGATTTTGCTACAGCCCCTTGAGTATATGAGGCCCGCTTCCCCATTTCTCGTACGACGCATCTAACTTACTCTAGGGCAGGGGTACTCAACCTTTTTTGGCGCCCGGGCACCAAAGGCCGCTTCCGAAAGCGAAGCGGGCACCACGTAACATTTCCGTCCATGGTGACATTCAGGCCATCCCTTGGCAATATTATCACTTTACCAGTTAACAGTTAGCCGTTTGAAAAAAAACGTTCAATGGTAAATATGATCCAAAATATTACAATGTATATAATTTCATCACAACCTCACATCTCATATGTGAAAACCTCTCATGTGAGAAAGTCTTTATCTCCGAAGAAGATTTGATAACGGGGAATGCATCTGGTATGAAGGTTTTCGTTGCATGTGCACCGCTGCGTTCCGAAAAGCAGCAGACCTTGATTACGAGGAGTTTGATACATTGATAAGCTGAATCTTCGCATTCGTATAATGAACTAAATATGACATAGATATACGCGTCTTGTTAGTCTGGACGTAGGCGATAAGAGGGGTTAAATGTTTACGAAACCCAAGACCAAGACAACCAAGTTTTTCCCCGCCAAATCTCCACTCTGTCCCCGATAGTGCAATCCCAAGAAATAATGTTGGAGTAAATAAAAATAATCATTTTACCGAAGCTTGGCGGGCACTGTACGAGGTCGCTTCAGGCACCAGGTTGAGTACCCCTGCTCTAGGGAGTAAGGGAGCGTGGACTACTGACGAAGCGAAATGAGTCACCACGCGATCAATTTAGTGTAAAAAACTTCTCAAAGCAACTGCACTCCACCGTTTATCCATTAAAGCTGTGTTTATAAGAAAATTGGGCCTTCATTCAGTAGTGTAGCGGAGCGGGAACGCGTGGGAACGGCGCTCCTACTCTGGTTTTCCACAGTAAAAAATAGCCAATTTATTGCTAAATATTGATTTAGTATAAAATTATTGATGTAAATAATAAAACAGTACTTCAAAAACATTTGTAAACTCGATTGATGTCGATACGACTTTCCTTATAATTTGACAAATATATTTAGCGTTCCTACACTGGAAAATTTGCCTCTATACTCTATGCCTTTATTTGACTTATATCACCGTAATAGTGCTATAACATTTTCACCTCTAAAATTGTTGCTAAGCAAAATGTTTGAACAAAATCTCTTTAAAACGAAAGGAAAAGTTTGCTATAAAGCAATGAAAGTATTTTCAGAAAGATCCTTGTCGTCGATCGTTTTTTATAGGCCGTGGATTAGAGGCGACAACCGCACTAATAGGGTTAAAATATAGGTAAAAGTAAAATATAGTTAGGGTAATATATACATATATACGTAAATTGTTTGTTGTGTACTTTCTATACGCGAATCTTCTCATTACAATCATTAGGTCTTAAAGATGGGAAACGAAATTATAGTAAAATCGGGTTACCATTAGGGCAAGGCATTTTCTATCTTAGATAACGCTAGAATGTCAGTTGAGGTGGTCAGAGGTTATTCAGATCCTCTTCTATAAGAACTGGATCTTCATCATTCTAGCTGATGATATGGTATTGTCATGTAAGTATTGACCTCTACTTGCAAGCTAAAACGATGTAACCGAGGTTTATTTTGCATTTCATATTACAAGTTAGAAAAATCATACTTTTTTTGTTATTCCGTAATGTTTGATCATATTCTCTGGGATATACAAAAATTTGAAGATGCAGAAATTATCAAATTTAAATTCCCGATTTAACTATGACGGAGGTTACGGTGGAAAGAATACATGTATGTATTCTTTCCACCATGACAGAGGTGTAGTGAAATTACACCACGCGAATTTGAAATCACTAGATAAGTGTCTCTAGATAAGTGCTAATTGTGTCTGCATCATTGAGGTGAACATAAGATAATCATTTTGTTTCCAAACGTTACAAATAGCCTAACATGATTTTCATTTAAAGTTTATTGATGAAATATTCGATCCAATTTACAAAAACGCATAGGCGGTTCAAAATTATCAATGCAAATAAGGTGATTTATATACTATGATTCTTTTTTCCTCTATCGGTTATACAATGATGGTTTTTCAAATTCAGGAAGTCGATACTTTTTTTTTAATCTTCAGTTATTTATGCAACGAGGAGGACGGATTTTGCAGATTTTAAACCTCTAATTCATTTACAACCGTGTTTCTAATTTTATTTCCTTACATGCGTATTTTTCGGACAGTCATTGAGGCTTTTACCCCGCTTAGTTGTCTTTAACGGAATTCCGGCGTTAAACAATTTGAATGCAGATTAGATACTATTTAAGTGCGGCCTAATTGATTCTTATACGGGGATGGTACATACATACATTCTACTTATGGGCATTTCCGATGGAAAAGATTTCTCTCCAAAATTCCACCCTCGCGCGAGTTTGGGAACATCCTGCTCCGTATTTGTTTATCTCTGGTAGGAAGAAATGTTTATTTTCTTTGCCAAGGAGGACTATGGGTTTCCTCAAGAGCAAAAGTTCGCAGTTTACGAATTCAGTTCCTTGTTACAGCACTCTCGCGTCATTTTTGACTCCACTTGAGAATGGCTACCACTGTCCGTTCCGGCCTCAAAAATATTTTACAAAAATCATGTAGATACAACAAACTGAAATATGAAGTGGAACGCGACAAACGCATTGCGTTGGTCTACAGAACGTGGCAGGCCATCATTATCTTCTACATTTTTGGGTAAGAAATTTTGATTTCGCTTTGAGTTTATGAAATTTTATATTAGTCGATGGTACAAGGGTTAGCCATACGGAGATATCTGATATGAATCCCGCTTAGGCTGTGCGGTAGGGCCGGTTGAGATCCCCTCGCATAGTATTAATATAAAAACCATTCGTATTGCTTAATTTTTTTATGGCCATATTTATTATTATATTATTTATATTATTTAAGAAAATGGATTATTTTCGTTGAAGGCAAATGCAATTTAAGAATCACCGGTATATATCTGATGCGGTCGATTGCTTTTTTTCAGTGGTGTTGGGATGAATTTTATTGTGGGAACGATAAATATATTTGTCAAATTATAAGGAAAGTCGTATTTATATGATTTCTTAGAATGCCTACAATAGCCAAGAGCATAGAATTAGAATGCATCTGAGCTCGCTGAAAATCGAATCTTTTATAAAAAATCAATATTTAACAATAAATTGGCTATTTTTTTTAGTATGGAAAACCAGTGTGGGAACTCCGTTCCCACGCGTTCCCGATCCACTACATAACTGTTTTATTTAACTTTCTATTCATAATCAATGCAACAATTTTGCTCAATACGTTTACCACCGTAAAAACACGCGCCTGACTTCTTAGGATGCTTTGAATATTTTTACAATCAATGCTTAAAAAAATACTAACCAAAGATTCGTCTATACTGTATTATACTTTTTTATTCGTGAAAAGATTACTCGCGAAGTTATCGTAGACTAGGATTGTATGGCTTTTGTCGATAGACGAAGATTTGATATAGAAATATTTCGGTAAAATATACGATATCCTTAATTTTACGTTCATTTTGTTTAGTAGAAGTATCAAATTTCTATCTTGGCGTGAGTTTTTAATGTGATTAGCTAGAATTTAGTATGGAAAAGGCTTATTGATAGACTCAAAATCACCAAAAAGACTGCGAAACTAGATTTGGGGATTCAACGGCGATGTGCCGGACCGCGCCGCGCTTACGAAAAGTCCGCCACATTACCAGAATGGCTGGTAAAGTCTAATATTTTCTTCAGATTTCATACCTAGACGTCGACGTGGTGTAAGAGATTTGATACAAAATCGACGTTTTCCAATTTGTTTACCATACTGTTATCTCGAAAATTGCCCGAAAAAGGGGTCCGCCAATTTATTGCTTCGCAAGATCGTAAGTTACCAATATCTATTCGTTAAACAACCATCGTCAACATAAACTTGTCTTTTTCTTTATCTCCGGAATTTTTTTTAGTAATGTGATGAAATGGTGAAAGGAAAGAAAACTGGAACGTGGGTTATTGATGAATCAGAGGTTTAAAAATCATAGAATAGCGGCGATAATTTGTCAGTGCGATTTGTATTTCTCCGACTGCATTGCTACCGGCTTATGTAACAGATAAAAATCTGAGGTCACTTGGGTAATTGGATAATTGGGCAAATTATAGCACTTTTATATAAACACAAACTTACTCGGCTTTATCTGGGGGACTAAAGATTATCCAAACAAAAGATTCCAAATTAGATATTTCATGTGTTGCTTGGTTTTAAAACCTATGTAGAAGGGCAGGGAAAAGATCTCTGATCAAGATCAGCATTGGCCATTAACATATCACCATTAAAAAATGATGCATTTTACAATTTTAATAAATTCTGGACATTTAATCTAGATTTTTTATTATTACCCTTACGTTTTAAAGTTCCAGAAATTAATAATAATAATAATGATATTGAGCCTAATTAATTAATAGTTAATACATAATTAATAGTAATAATAATACATGGTGTTGTTATGGTATGATGCTAACTCTCTTGCACATTGGAGCATTGGCTTGAAAATTTCTAGCCAAGCACGTCCGTTGATTGGAGCCCAGGAATTTTGAATTTTTTTGCCTAATTCCTCCTTTTTGTAAACTTTGACCTTAAAAACATTTTTACTATTGCTAAAAAGTGCTACCAAACATTTTTTCCCTCTCTTGTATTCAATAATGTACTACTCACTTATTTTCTATAATGGTGATTTTAACAACTAGTGGCTCAGTAGATAGAGAAATTTTCAAAGTTTGATATTAGAATAATTTGACTTTTAAATTTTCTCTGCAGCTATAATTTGTTTTATGAAAAAGGATATCAGAAAGTTAAAGATGGTGACATGCATATAACAACTAAATTGAAAGGAGTGATCGTGACTTCAAAAAATGAATTACCAGATGAGGTATGAGATCTTTCTTTTGCATTTTACAAAATTTGACCTTCATATTGTAATTGTTTTCTTTAACCTCAAAACCTCTTATGGCAAAGGGAATTTTCTTTGTTCCTTTACATTGGATTTAATCAGAGGGTAGAAAAATTAGTGTCATATTTTGAATTGCATATCTTAATAAGGTTTTCTCCCTCCATAAAAACTAATATTTCCTTACCATTGATTCTAAATGCCCCTAACCTCATTGTGCATTCTTATGGGAATTTGCATGAGTTTGAATTCAACAATCACATTGGTTTTCAGGAGGACAGGTTATTTAAGATAACAAAATTTACCATATTAATGGCCTAGTTCATCAAAATGTTCTCAATTTTGAATCAAAAACAATATTCCATAACCAATATCATATTGTTCATTCAGTTTCCTACTTCTGGTAATTGCATCAATTTTATGGGGCAATTATTTCTAATTTAATTTTGGAGGAAGTAACGGAGCCTGAATAAAGTAACTCAAACTTTGGGTGCATTCCTTACGGAAGCAATTTTCAAGGTAGTGGTGTGAAACCCACCACTATTATGTTAGCATGTATTCTGCACAGTCATTTACTGTGCAGAATTCAACATATGTGGAATCTAGTTCAAATCAATGAAATAGTTTAGAGGAAATGATCCATATGTTTTTGGTGAAAAATAACAATAGTTTTCTTTGGATAGAAATAGCAAAAAGGGTATCAAGAGGAACACTTTCCTAGGTGAAACCTTTGAGTAGTAATAAACAGGATTTAAAATTTTTGGTATGAATCAACCTCCTTATAGGTCAGGTATGAAAATTATATTATTGCATGTTTCGAAGGATATTGTAAAAAACAGCAGAAGGTTGATACTTGTGAAAGTCTCTAAAGTCCTCTTTAATTCTAAATAATTTATTTCTTTAAAAATTGCCCCTATCAAGTACAATATTTGTCATTTTGTGAAGGTACTACTATTACAACTGAAAGCAAACTATTGAATCCAATTGCCTCTTTTTCTTATGAAAATCCATGTAGAAGTTGCTGGGTGTTGTTTCTGAATCTAATGGCAGCATATCATTAGTACAATTTAAAATAATGAGCATCTAATTTTTATTTGGAAAGGGTTAGGTTAAACAGCTCAAATTACGGCCAAGTTCTTTCTTTCTTAAAATTATAAAAATATGCTGTTAGGTTTTGATGAGACTCGTATGTTTTATTCAGAGCTTGCTTTGCAGCAAAATGGCGACAGAAGCATGTACCGCCGAGTGTGGGATAGTTCAGAATATGGTGCTTCTCTCTCAGAGACTTCAGATAGCTTCTTTGTTGCAACTAATGTGATTATCACTGCTAATCAGACCATGGGAGAATGTGATGAGGTATGGTTATCAATAATACATACTATTTTAAGTTTGCTAAAATTGCCAACAAAACAGTTGTTAGTATTAATTTATTTCTTGAATAATACCAGTAACAATCAATGCCTTTGAAAGTTAGCAGATTCATGCTGCTAATACAGTAGTATAGAATATTTCTTAATAATCTGTTGCTGAATTGATGTTAAATTACATTACTATTAATTTTTTGATAATTTTTACGATGTGGTCTATGAAAAATACATCGATTCAATGTTGGGTCAATCGCTGTTTCTCTATAGCTTTTGGCTGTTTTATTTATATTACTTTTCTGTTTATTAACTTGCTAACCTTGTCATTCAATTTCATTGATTCTTCATCAATGTCTTCATCCAGAACAAGAATTAAATTAAAGATGAAACTTTAATTTTTTTCAACACCTCAGTTCATATTTGGTAGATTATAGGTATATTGACATTTTTATACATGGTCAAAATATTTACTAGATTTCTCTTAAGGCATCACATGCAAGAGGGAGAAAATTACTCATCTGGATTCATCTGAATTACTTGAATACTTAATTCTAGGCAATTTTCCCTGTTAGACTTATTATGTATCACTTGCCAATATCCTTACTGCCAAATGCAATAAGACTGTTTGAATAATAAGGGTGGCCAAATTTGGATGTTGCATTGAATGTCTTATCTCATGAGTTCAGAAATCATGGACTCCAGGGAAATATTTCAAAACTTTAATCCTGTACATGAAAAATTTTACATACATTTTTATCATCACAAATGACATCATTTTGAAATATGGAAAACTCTAAATTATCTCTATTGAGCAATCAGAATTAATTTAATTCAGTCATTTCTAAATCCATCAGTTTATGTTGGTGATAGAGAATGGTAACTAAAGAGAGGTTGTTCATTGATATATATAAGACTGCAATTTCAACTGCTATGACTTTAAATATAGGTACTCCATTTATTGATGAAGGACAAAACATTAATGTTTTCAAATGTATAAGTAGTAGTATCCTCTTTAAAAATTATAATTCTTGGTGAAAATGACTCATAATTTTTATCTGTTTTCATATCAGCATCCAGATGTGGAAAATGCCATTTGTATGGATGACAAAGATTGTTCAAAAAATGGTGATTATTTGGAAAATGGCAAAAAAACAGGCAAATGTATACCTAGCAAAATCAAAGAAGGGAAGAAAGTCTGTGAAATCCATGCATGGTGCCCTGTGGAGCATGAAAAATTTCCCATGTGAGAGTATTTTTCATCAGCACCTTGTACCCTAGATGATTTTCAGTCTTAAGATTACCTAACCTTAACCAGTTTCCCTCCATTTACTGAAATGGAATAAATAACTCAAATTTGGGTAACTGATAATTGTATTTCTCTAATTTTTTCCAAAGCTTTAAGTAGTATAGGCCAACAGATATTATAACAACTTTTGAAAACATTCTTGTAGTCTATCCTGAAAACATTTATTTATATAATGCAAACAGGCAGCCCTACAAAGTTGTATTATAACATATATATAACTTATAAATAATCCATCAAACAATGATAAATCAAAATAGAACAAAGTAAAAAAATAATTATTTAAAACCACTGCAAACAGTCCAAAGTAAAGTAAATAAAATTGTAGTCATCAAAATACAGGTCTTAACAAAAACTCATGCAAATTTCTCAAATCATTTAATTGGAGGTTTTAATTGAATAAAGGTTTTCTGTGTCTGTATTTTCTATAAAATATCTGTAGTTACATATGTGCATAATGTGTTAATGTTTGCTTTTGAGAGTATTCTGGATATGGCCAAGTGTTGATAGTCATCCTCATGGCTTGCTGGAATTTAAAATGGACAATATTTTCTCATATATCTTGATGGTGCAGGAAGGGTGGCGCGACTGAACATTTACACGAACTTGATTTAAACATTTTATTGTGGATGAAAAATATGCGAAAGAACTACAGTAGCACTGTGACAACTATAATAGCACGAGGAGCGCTATAACCAGGGCCAGATTAGCCCTCAACGGGGCCCTAGGCAACCCTCAATTTGGGGGCCCTTTTTTTTCACGTCCGTTCCCATCTTTTTTCGATTAAAATAAAAACTTATAGCTTTCATAAAAATTTTCAGTTGTGATTATATTTTCATTTAATTCTTTGGAATTTTATGTTTGTAAGAAAATTTTCAAAGATTTTTTCATTTTTCGGGAGCCCCCTAAAATCGGGGGCCCCAGGCAGGTCCCCCAGAAGGCCCCCAGACAGGGGGCCAGGTGCCTATTCTGCCTATTGGTTAATCCGGCCCTGGCTGTAACACCAGTCATGCCTCGCCGAGGGCCAAAACAGTAGAGAGCCCGAGAGAGAGCACGTAGGGCCAATCTGTGTAGGGGCCCCCAACACTTTATTTAAACCCTTAAACAGGCCCTAAACATTTTATTGTGTACGAAAAATATGTGAAAGAACTACAGTAGCACTATGATCACTATAATAGCACAAGGAGCGCTGTAACACCAGTCATGCCTCGCCGAGGGCCAAAACGGTAGGGAGCCCGAGAGAGAGTGCGTAGGGCCAATCTGCGTTGGGGCCTCACTTCCTTTTTTAGGCTCTTCCCTCTGGTGGTTGAAAGTTGGAGGCTCCGTCTGCTTTTAGATTTGGGGCCCGCGTCAAACATGGCGGTGGGCGCAGTTAACTAAGTCGCCACAATGGAACTTGGATTTTTAAAAGTTCAATGAGTTTTGTGCAGTCAATAGAGACTCCTGCTATCATTTTCTTTAAAAGACGGAGATCTGAAAGGTTTCATTGGTTAGAAAGAGGAAGTAAGTTGAATCATTTACATAAAGTAGGATATTGTTTCTTATATGGAATGCTTCCCTTGAATAAACCATTTTATGAAATGCATTTGTACCCTCTTGATTAGTTCATTCTTATATAAAGCTATCCATAAGTTATAAATTTTTGTTTGTAAAATAATCCCCTGTTAATTTATATTTTACAAGCAGTAAGAGAAAATCCAAAGGTAATGTAGTCCTCTGTGGATTTTGGTCTCTTAAGTGGTAACGGTCTATTTTCTGCCATCATTCGCTTGCTCTTTCAGATGATTTAAGTCTCAGAGGCTCCTTAACATCATCTCTCCATCTTTTCATTGCCTTTTTATATAAATTTTTCCTTTTCTTGGCTATTATTGGATCAAAGGTTTCCACAGTGTTGATTGCTGCAAGATTCCATTTAACTTTCAAGTAATCATCAAGATGTAGAATTTAAAAAGAGTAGATTTGCCTAAATTCTATCAGGGATTAGATTTTAAATTAATATCCCAGGTTTGATTCCTGGTGGGAGCTTATGTGCAAAATGACCTATGCTGTTGAAGCATTTTTATATAATACTAGTACTAAGATGAAACAAAAATTCTTTTTGGATGAGTTTAATGAGATCCTGAAGAAAAGCTATGTTTTCTGTATATATTCTGATAATGAGGTTATGTGAGTGGTACATTGAAGAATTTAATGCAGAGTAAAAGAATGGCTAACAATTTGCAAAAGGTGAAACTACTAAGTTAGGAGTAAATGGTTCATGGATCAATGTGGATTGAAAGAGAGGCTGTGTAATTAGTTTGAGGAGTGTTGTGCATTTAGTATTACAGCAGAATGTCAAAAATACTACTCACAAAGAGGATGAATTGTCTGAATGGCTGAGGAAGACGAAAAAGAGGCTGCTTGAATGGAATTAATGAGACCATGCCATTAGAGACTTGTACAGGCTGACAAATTGGAGTGAATAAGTGAGATTTCTGTAGAAGTTTGCAAGAATATGAAAGTTGGAGGGATAACATGACTATGAGTATTATAACTTGATAACTATTGAATACAGTTTTTATACTGTTTGCTAGTAGTGAAACATTTTTAGTTTCTATCTCATAGTCCAGACATTTTCCATTTTATTTTTAATATAAGGTTTCCACAGTGATTCTGGTAAGATTCGATAATAAACGTTAAAGAAAGATTTTGATGATGATTCACAAACTTAGAAACAGGCTTTTTTGGCTATCATAGCTATGGTAATGGGTGTTAAACATTCTCTAATTCAACAGGACCAATAATGAATCCCTCTTAGAAGCAGCAGAAAATTTTACAGTATTCATCAAGAGTGCAGTAAATTTTCATTATTTTGGGGAGATATACAAAAGGTACTGTTTTTTGCTATTACAAATTATCAATGTCTTTTAAGAGAAATGCATTAATGTATAAAAAATAATCTCTAATCATTGATTTTATTCTAATTCTCACAGGAATAACATAAAAGTAAAACCAGAACAAAATTTTCTAAAAATATGCCGTTATGACAAAAAAAAGGAACCTTACTGTCCAATCTTTACAATAAAGAAACTGATGGATATGGCAGACAAGGATTTTCATTCAATGTGCCACTTGGTATAATATCTTCATTATTTTTTACATTTTAAAGCATCTAGATAAATATCTCAGTCTTTCTGAGCTTTAAATAAGCCCTTTTGTCATGTAAAGTATACCAATGAATTTGCATGTCTGAGACAAATGTTGCAATATATTATATGGATAGTTGCATACATTGTGATACTTACACCATAAAAATACAATCCTTTGTTTTATATTTATTCCTCTCATTAAAAATAATAGTTTCATTTGTTTACAATTAACTGATATTCTTAATTTGATTGATGTTCATTATTTTTTATATTAACTTATTGTAAGTGAATCACCATTGTTTCTCATCAAGTGAAGAAAATGTTTATTTACATTGCCTTTAAAAAAGAATGAGCTTATGTTTCATGAGGCTATATCAATAAAAAGCAGTGCAACATTTATAATGTACACATTACAAGTCACATGTATTCTAATAAAATAGAGTTTTTCCCTGTCCTACAAGTGTTCAATATGACCGCTATCATCAGCACAAACCACATAATGGCATTGGGAGAATCTTTGCAAACATAATACAGCATATCACAATTCACTGAGTTGATGATTTTCAAAAATATTGTTTTTAACTTATCCATACAAGAAGAATTTGCAAGAATTGATGTCTGGGGACCTTTTAGGCAACATGTGTAGAGAATATCTTGATTACCCTTGCAATCATTACACTGCTGAGGCAGTTTCATTCAAAATTGCTAGTCTGGAGGGGAAATAAAGCAGAGTACTCTAATATTAAATATTCAAACCTTAGAAATCCACTCTTTGTAATGATGTATGACTCATTACGCTTAATTACTTGAAGACTGAGAAATAAAGCATTTGAAATTTGTTTCATTCTTTTTAAAGGACCCTGTATTCATTTTCCAAAGTCCCTACAAATATCCATTTATAAGGCAGTAACAATTTGAGAGGTAAATAATAACGATGGACTTCCATATACACTCATTTGCTGACCAGAAAAATCTGCTTTGCTGGGAGTTGAACCTAAAGCCACTAGCAGCATTATGAGGATAGGAAGGACCCTAATTGATTGGAAACATAGCCATCAAATGCGTATTTTTAAGTCAGATTTCTGACCATTCTGAAAAATGTCTGAGTAGTTAAATATACCCAAAAATTCTTCACTTTAGGCTTTATAATTCATTGGCTGCCTAAGTAGTATGCATAGTCTTACTCATATATTGTACTTATGTCATCATCCTCATTAATCATTTGAAATTAGATGCTCAATATAAGAATCCCAGATTGCCTTTAGTAACATTGACAGTGCTTGGAAAACAACTACTTGTCAATGGTGGTTAATTTCTGAACAATCCTAGTATAAGGATGCATGAATGCACAAACACCTATTGCAGAAAATTGACCTCTTTTGTCATCTTTGGTAGAATGGTTTTTGGCCTTCTTGGGTAGAGCAACTTCCAGAACTCCTATATCATAAAATTGGAGAAGATTTCAGATTTCTATTTCGAATGGCTTTTTTGGAATTGTGGGAAAAATGAATAGAGAATCTAAAAATAAATTTTCTAACATATTTCTGAAGTAAATCAAAATTTATTTCTTCTAATATTTATTCATCTAGACAAGCAGAGTTTGAAACAGTAATTTCTAAGATTTTAGTTTAATTTAATTTCCCAAATTTATCCATCCTTACAGATTATATTAAGTTTTACTGCAGAACTAATAATTACCTTATCTTCCAAAATAAAGATTAATTCACACATTTTGAAGCTATCTAAGTTTTGTGAACACAACTTTTGGAGGATCCTATAGACTAGGAAATTTTTCAGGTGTTTCAATTTCAAGAAACCATTTCTTTCATTTACCATAGACTATTGCCCTCATTGCTCACTGCAAGTATATACTCACACATGACTTTATTTGTCTATTTTGTAAATATATTACTTTTTAAATTTGAAATTATTTGATACTTCAGTGTCTTCATTCTTAAATAATTTCCAGTAACACAACAATAATTTATTTAGTTCAAAAATTGTCTCTCTTTATTTTAAGAAAGATGTAAGGCTTTGGTATTTTTCATTTCAGGGTGGTGTCTTAGTAATTAATGTTAAATGGGATTGTGATTTGGACTGGAATTTTGATAAACACTGTAAACCCAAGTACAAGGTCAGGAGAATTGACGATTACAAGCATAATGCGACAATAGGATACAGTTTCAGGTGATAATACATTAAGTTTAGGTGAAAATATATCATGTAAGAAATTCATATTTTTCTCTCTTGTTAAGTACTGATATTATTTTAGAAAAGCTTATCACTATGATTGGAACCAGAGGACCTTGGTAAAATATCATGGCATCAAGTTTGTCATTGAAGGCACAGCTGTGGGGAGGAAGTTTTCACTCCTAGAAACAATCACCAACTTTGCTATTGGATTGGCACTCTTACGAACGGTTAGTCATGAGTGAGATAACTGTGATGGTTTCAGAATTCTTTCTTATGAAAATTTAACTTATATTGTCTGATGAACCAAAAGTGAGTTAATTTGTAAAATTTTAACCTACCTGTTTTAACAATTTAATCCTTTCTGTTCCAAATGGAGTCACTTCACTTTTTTGATTCTATCATCCATTCATATTGCTTGCTGACTCCATTTGGGATCATAGCTTGTAGTTTACAATTCCTGCAGCAGGTTTCATGACTTGCAGTTCAAGAAAAATTATAATTTTCAGCTGTAGATGAAGATTGATAGATAGGCGATTGCATATGAATGGCTAAAAAATCACAAATATGCTAACATTTGAAATTATTCTTTGTTATAAAGATCTTGAAAAAGAGATTGTTCCATTTATTAATTTCCTCTTACTTAGCTAATTATGATGGACTAGTTTTGATAGTCGTTGGCAGCTGCTCTTCAGAGTGCATTGCATCCTGACCATTCCAAATCGTTGGTTTTAAATTGATTTTAATTCAAATTTAATTCTAAAATCATGGTGCCTATTACATGATGATATTTGTTATATGTCGATAAATATAGTATTTGTAAAGAAATGAAAGTTGGATCATAGCTCTTAAGGAATTAGAGGTTTAAAATCTCCTATAGCCGTTTTTGTCGGTGTTCCTCTTCTCATTCCCCGGTATTTTGAGAAAACAAGAAATGACACCGCTCTTTTTAACCACCTCTGTAAGGTAATCTAATATAAACGTAATAATAATTTATATTGAAGTATTATGTAGACAATAAGTTAAATAGAAGTTCACATTCCAAGTTATGTTAAACTTGTTAAACTTTGCTTCAGAATTTGTCAATACCAGAGTGAACTAATATAGCTCAAGAAGATAGAAATTTCAGTGCCTTATCAATGTTACCATGAAGATGTACTCATACTTAATGTAGGAATACAAGTTTTAATAATTGAACAAATTACCTGATATAAATTTATCTTTTAATTTCATTATTGCAGGCTAACTTTGTGGCTAATTTATCCATGTGGATTAAGGAGGCAGTAGAAAAGGAAAATCCAAAAAATGTAAGCTTGTAATCATCTTTTCATTGCATTAATGCTCAATTAAAAGTCCATAAATATGTATTTCTGATTATTTGCAGAATGGTCAACTAGAGGCCCATGAAATGACTACAGGTCCTTCAGAAGTATCCCCTTGATATTATAATATTCTTTGATGAATTACCATAATGCAGCCAACAAGGCAGTGGTTATTACTTTTTGCTGAATTTTGTAATGAAAATATGAAACTTTTGAGTTTTTTATTGGTCATGAGTAGATATAGGAGCTGAAATATTTTTTTGTTGTCGATTTCAAGAATTATTTTATCAATTTTTGCTAATGCACTGTTTGTATTACTTTGCACAATTTTTTACTATCTTCAAACCGTTGAGATCTGTGAATTATTTTAATCGAGTGAGAATATAAAAAATGTGTATTTTGATGTTTATTCTAAATAATAATATTCTAACATAAATGTTCCCATAATTAGTTGATTATATTATATATTCTACATTTTCTCATTAATTAAATGTAGAAAACCTCGCCAAAGAAAAACATTACAAAATATTTGGATTTTTGTTCGTTTCGGTTTCGCGATGTGGGTAAATATCGCAGCTCAACTCTCGTGCAAACGACGCGCGAGAACTCATTTTTAACAGCATGAGGAGCTGAGTGAAGATCCTTCCAACCTGTTGGGAAAGGTGAGTTTTTCACATATTATCTTAGGTATCGAATGAAGTTGAAGTGATTTTTTCACCAAAATAATTTATTATAAATACGGGTAAATTTCTAGTTTCACACAGTTTGGGATAAACTCTATATCTCCTTTACTGGGTAAATTTCTAGTTTATCTACTGGGTAAATTGAAATTTACCTAAATACGATTAACAATCAATCTATATCCATACTTCTCGTAAAGTGTTGAAATCCATCCATTCATGTATTCTTTGAGCTAGAGTCAACTTGGTCTCAGAGTATGTCGATTACTTTTGCAGCTTGATTCTTAAGGCTTCCAGCTTTAAAAAAGCATCTTTAATAATAATGATATTACTTTAAAGACCTTTATTTAAATGAGGTAAAATTTTGGAAGGGGACCGAATCTAGAAATTTACCAACTTTTATAAAATTATCAGTTGAATGAAAAGGTTTCGTTGAGATTTGTTTCTGTGATACTAGTTTAACTAAAATACAAAATTTTAGGGGATTAATAATGTAATTCTTACTGATGCATCGTATTTTGCTCCTGTTTGTAATTTGAACTTTTTAGCTGTCTATTTTGAAAGAATAGTAAAGCTTCTTTCCTTTAAATATTTAAACCTAGCCAACATTATGCAATTTTTCATTAGTCGTTTCACTTTGCCTGCTGCTGTTGAACTGGTTTATATGCTCTAGAAATTAATATTATAATATTTCCAAAGTTTTTTATCATGTTTATATATTGGTTAGAGTAAGTTGCTATGTTTCTTCAATAGAAATTAAAAATGGACCAAATCCGATACGTATTTGCTTTTTTAATTTTCATACAAAGTTATGGTAAAATTGTAGTTTACGTTCCCACACTTACTTTTCAAAATTCGCCGCTAGAATGCAGCACCTGTATTTTTCAAGTATCTTTTCGAAGAACTACTGAAGATTGTTTTTGGGTTGCTGGGGGTCTTCCGAAGTCCTGCGGGGTTTCTTTTAAAAAGTAATGTCTCCCTCACGAGTTGTGAGGATGAGTATGTTTCATGGAATTATTAGCTTTAGTGCCCTTACTTGAAACTTAATTTGCTCACGATTTTTTGATTCTCATTCATTGCTGTAGAGCTAGCATGAAAGCATTTCAACAGTATGGAGGTCCGTTGTGATTTTTATCTCGTCAGATATTTAGTCATCTGCAGTTAATATTATTCTTTTTCAAAAGTTTAGTTGAGTTTACTGATTAATTTCTGGTAAAATAGTTTTAATTCCTGTATATCTATAGGGAAACGGCTTCACAGGTAGTACAATGTTCAGTTATATTGATATTCATATGACTTTGTTATGATTTTCTTTTCCAAGAATATTATCTCTTATATATCTTTAAATTTGAGCAGTTTCAAGCTTCATTAACTTACAATGACTTCATTATGAATTGGAATTTTCTCATTGAGTGGGAGTGATGGTTTTTTGCAACAAGATTTATAAAGCCAGAAATAAGAGACCTTATAAACATTAGATAGTTAATGCTTGAAAATCATGTAGCATTTTCCATATTTTCTTTTTATATTTTGTAGAATTTTATACTTATTACCTCTGACTTGCCATTCATTTTCAATGTTATAGAGATTATGGGGAAGTTTTTGTACAAATTCTAGGCCCATTTAATTCCAGGAGAAAGAGGTTTTAATTTTTATTGCAAAATCTCATGTCTGTTTCTGTCCACAACTGCTTTCTACATTTTAATTTGTGGCCCTTTATTTACATGTTTCCCTTCAATTTCCCTTCATTTTGAATCTTAACTCATCAGAAGTTTACATCCTTCAGTGTTAATCGTTTCCTAACATTTTTTATGAAATAAGACTTGGTATACCTTTTACATAGGACAAGTATTTGAGAGGAAAGTTTTCTAGGATTTAAAGAGCCTCTTGTGTAAATTAATTGCTATAAAATAGCATACTTTTTCCATTCCATTACACTTAAATTCACTCAG
Organism: Sympetrum striolatum; assembly: GCA_947579665.1. NCBI lineage: Eukaryota > Metazoa > Arthropoda > Insecta > Odonata > Libellulidae > Sympetrum > Sympetrum striolatum. The sequence continues at coordinate 50,738,744 of OX388351.1, read as the reverse complement.
TAAGTATATTCAGGTTAGCATTTCTCTGTTTTACTTTCTGTGGTTTTTATTTCAGGTTAGTATTTTACATCATAAAAGGTAACAGTATGGAATTTCCAAAGAGAGCAAAAAAGTCTTATTTAGTGATTCAGTTCCACACATTCTGTACCCATTGGTACTTTCAGTTACAGGGTTTGGTTCCCTTTGGATGAAATTCCAACTCTTGAAAGATTTAGCATTTTTTTCCCCGAAACTGTCACTTTAGTTTTTATTTATTGCTTTATTCTTCATCATAATAATATCTTACGATCAGAATTTTATTGAAAAGATTTACTTTCAACAAATTTAAAAACCTCATAAACAAACTTTTGATAAAAAAATGATTTTCAGAAATGAAAATCCAAAAAAAAAATAATAAAAAATATATTCTTCCCATGATTTTCATTTCACTATAACACAAAATTAGGCACCACTGAATAATTTTAAATCGCCCAGTTTTTTTATACAAGTTTATTTTACTTGATTCTTTAATAATTACAGTTAACTTGCAGGAAACAACTTTTAAAACATAATTTATGTAATTGCTGAACCTTTAAATTATTAATGCATAAAACCATATGGTAAAGATAAATCCCTCGTGTTCTCTACAAATACTTCCATATATTAGCTAGCAGCTGCTTTTTTTAAGAGCACTCATGGGATTGCACTTAATGATAGATTATCCAAAAATTGTTCTCCTGTTTCTACTAATACACTCTCCATTTTTTTTAGCAATTGATATTATAATTTTAATTCTGAAGCTTCTACTTCTCACGCAACAACTTCTTTTCCTTGAGATAATTCTTCAACATTGCCTAAGCTTTTGCTGGGAATACTGTGAAATGAAAAGATAGTTTGATACTCTAGTATAACCTTTAACTTAACCTAGTATTACAAAACATACAGATGTTTGCAAAATAACTTTTGGAAACTAAATTAAATCCCCCTAAGACAAAAATATTCATTTCATAAATGTAATGTCACCAACTTATCTCTACAATGATTCTTTCTATAAACAAAATATAACTCAATGCAGACAGTTCTTGACTTAGACATGATTAATGTGATATAGTAAAACTGCATAAGCAGAATATGTCTTATCTCTCAGTTAACATTTTTCGACCTTCCAAAAAAAAATATGTGAGGACAAGAAATGATAATCAAGACAATTAATATCTACATCAGCTATAAATACAGCTGCCATTTAGTTGCAACCATTGAATGAATGTTAACCCAAAAATTAAAATATGCTCATTGATAACCTTTGTTGTTACTCGAGCTAAAAAAAGTGAGTGAAATTACTAATTAATCCTAACAATAGTTTTAAGTGTACCAGTCAGCCTAATAACTTACTCAATTGGTTTTACAAGATGAAATTGAGATTTGTCATCAGCATTTTCCAGCTTCTTTTCAAATTCATTAATGCTATTATACACTTCAGCAGGATCCTCTGGTTTCATATTAGTGGACTCAGAAATTGAAAAATATTTATCAATGAAACTTGGATCTGGAGGTAATTTGACTTTTCTCATTGTTTCCAGTACATCACAGACGGTGTGGACATCATTCGGTAGATGGCTTGACTCTATAGGTACTTGTCCAGAGGCTACTTGACTCTAAAAATGAGTGATTAATTTATGGGAAGTTTCATTAGTGAGAAAACTAACATTTAGACTATAAAATCAAGTTTTTGTTTCTCTAAAAATAAATTCGAAATAATAAAAATATTCTAGGAGATATTTAAATCTTTTTCTTGCATATGGCATCGTATTAGTCATCTTGAATTGACACATCATTAGTGAAAGTGTTTTACATTGAAACATTATTTCTCAAATGTGTAAGATTGTAATGGATGCATTTAATACCCAAGTTTCTCCCCCATAGGGCAACACTGATAGAGTGTATTGGTTGAAGACCTTCCTCATCGTGGCCTTAGGAATACAAGCATTTAAAGAGTTATGAGAAGATAAAGGCTTGGGAAAAATTGTTGTTCTCATTTCATCTTGAAGTTTCATAAGCTAATAATAATATCCTCAAACATTAATAATATGTTAATGCTTCTAAATGATCACTTTAAGCATTAGTCTACGGAGGTTCCTGGGTATCACAGTGGGTGAGCCTGTCTATATTTGGTGTAAACAGTCTTGGGTTTTTGATTTCAGGTGGAAACACTTACATAAAGAATTACTTCAGCTGCCAAAGCATTTTTAGCATTACTATTGTTGTTGTTGTTGTTTTATTTAGGTGCGTCGACGTCTATGGGCAATTGCTAAATGACCCAACCCCACCAAATATAGACAGGCTCACCCACTGTGATACCCAGGAACCTCCGTAGACTAATGCTTAAAGTGATCATTTAGAAGCATTAACATATTATTAATGTTTGAGGATGTATACCTGCAGGCTTGTGCAAATGTGTAGGTGATATTTATTTTTCTTAATTTTTGAATCTTTAATTGTAAGTTTCAATAATAAGTTGCTCCTCAAGTGCGTTCATTTGAAAATAAATTAACTCAATATGGACTAAATCAAATTTTAAATAAAATTCAAGCTCCAGGTTACAAAAAGGTAAGATTTCCAACATCATATAAAAGAGAAAAGTGTAGGAAAAAATTCTGCTCTGTCATATACATAATTTATAAGAATAATAATGGATAAATTATAGTTACTGATAGTGAAAGAATAGAAAACCTAATGCATCTCCGCTAAGCCCTAAGTGTGTGTAAAAGACAACATTGTACGCAAGATTGTAGTGCGCAGTTGGATTCTACACGAGTTCATCAAAATGGCTCCTAAAATTTCTGAATTTCTTCTTCCACTTCTAGAGGGATCAAAAGAAGCAAAGAATATAAGCATCTAATTACAAAACAAACAATGATTACTTACTTGTATAAAAAAAGCTAAACTCAAGCTGTCCTGTTTCACAATGATGTCGTAAATTACGTAAAAAAGGATTACATAGGAAAAGGTTTTTGTAAGTATTCCATACAGAAAATTTAATATTATATATTAACAAAAATGATTCATTAACTCCTCACATAAGGCATAGGTATGTGGCACTGACCCAGATTTCCTTAAAAGCGGCTGCTGTCAATTCCTCAAGTTGTAAGTAAATTTGCACCATTACCTTAAGTTGCAATTTTATGCTTTTAGTTGCAATTTTATATCCATTTTCCTATGGACACATTTTCCAATACATGCAATTGAAAACTAAGCTCCAGGATCTCTACAAATCTTCCAAACATAAATCAGAGTTCCAGTTTCTTGGCCTTATGAATCCCTTACTGACTTTGTATTGTCTAAACTCATCTCGAGTGATTGAAGAGCCTTCAGAAATAGTATTTATTAACATCTTAAATTTAACTTGAATTAAATAGTTGTATCCACCCAAAATGTCTAATTGAAGCATGTGCCAACATTGTTATCTATTAAATTTAATTTAAAAATTATCCTGGACCAAAATCAGCAGATATAAAAGAAAATAAGTTGAATTTTGCATGAAGAGAAATCAATGCATAGGTAGAATCAACTCTTACACAGCCAGCAGGCTGATATTTTTTCTCTAGGGAACCATATTTTCTACATTAATTGTTAAACCTAGTCTTTAATGCTTATAACCAAGTGTTTTACAAAGTTATTTGAATCAGTGAATATAATACAAAAGCATTAGTAGTAAAAAATAATAATCAATTCATTAGCAAACTTAATATTAGAGGTAAATGTTTTGTATACAATTATAACAATTCATGGGATAATGCAGAAACTTTGGAAAAAATAAACTTTTGAGTGACCTCTATAATTTAGTCATTAAAACATAAGTAGCACCTTAATGTAGTAGAAACATTACATTTATACACATTGTATGGCAATATCCTTAATGCAGTGGGATTTAATTTTGAACTATTTACTGTGCAATGTTACACGTAAAACAATCACTGTCAGGATTTACTTTGACAGCAAGCTTCAAACCATTCTTTCATCACACCTAATAATGAAAAACATGTAAAATCATGATGGTAATGTGTTCTTTTCTAAAAAAATTCTGCTTCACTAGGGAAAAATTTGACAAACAATGCACAAGATCCACTGTAATCCATACCTTTATGATAGTAATCAATTATGTACCTTTAAGACACCCAACTTAGATAGCCACAGTCTTAGTCGGCAATCTGCCCAATGCTGAACATGCTTGTCAGTGGATTGAACTGCAGCTCTTGTTTCCTTTGTCTCATCCAAAATAGCATTGCTACATTTCTTTTCTACCGAGACAGCTATGGAAAAATGATTGTAGAATTACGAATAATGTACAGAAAACTCATCTAGTTTTCATCTCTCTACATTGGAGTAATGCATATAAAACTCCAAAAGTAAAATGAATTGCATATTTTTTATACAGATTCGAAGTATGATGGTTAAACATTTAGTACTAAACTTTACAATTGGATTTCACCCGTCACAACGGTGCATGATCATCGTGAATGTGATTACCATTTTAAGAAGATTATGATATATATTTAAAGAACATAAGGCTGTTTAGAGAATAATAATTATGTTTGTGAATCATCAATTTTTATTCCCATCTCTCTCAAAAACAATTTTCAAACATCTAATGAAGGCAACATTTATCTTTATAAGAGGAAATCCATACGTTTAACGATCAGTGCAGAAAATTCGAACATCAGTGATGTTTTGATACCTGAACAAGTATTTCTTGTAAAAATCAAACATAATTTCGGTAGTTAAGTGCAAACTAAGAACAGCATACTTTTTTATCCTCGCTAATATAGATATAATACCCTAAGTAATACAAACCTGACAGAAGAAAAATAATTCCTTGAATGATATTAAACAACCTTTCACAATAATAGAGGTTAACGCGCGTAAAAGCTTTCGTTCCACCTTTGTTTCAGCGCGTCCCTTGACAGAAATTGAAGCAAGGAAATGATTCGTCAAGATTTTGACGAAGTTAAAGGATTGAACCTTCGATGTTTAATGGCAAAAAATTATATGATAATGCATCACATTCGTACTCTTGTACATGATGGGAGAGTTTTCAGCTGAAGATTTACGTCATCTTACAGAATACCATCCTAAACCCCAACTGGGAAGATAACGACACAACTATTGTTTTGGGTTTATTTGGTTTATCGTGGCGATTCCCATCCAATACACAGTCTCAAAGGAGTAGATGCCTAGGATTTTAGATTTCGCTAAGGAAGTTGAACGCGGGTGCTAATCCAGTAATACATACGGTATATATTTATTACCTTCTTTCGGTGACCCAAAAATTCTATGAAGACAAGGATCCTGATATATCTGCTGCCACATAATTCTACATCTCTCTTTTAGCGGTTCCGTTATCGTTTTTCCGTCGAATGCGATTAAAATTTCTACATTTGGTTTGCTAAATTCCGAACTTTCTTCCAAAGTTTTCTTCGAGAAGGATTGCCCAGCTGTTGTGAAACTTCCGTCGCTGTAATGATTGAATTTAAAGTTTGTTTTCTATGCATTTCAATACTGCATTTCAAGAAAATCTTTCTCAAACAACCTCTCATTAAAGAATATTTCGCCAGCATCTAATTTTGCATCAGCTCTCTGAGAAATGTCTCCGTCCATCATTTTGAAACATCCACAAACCATAGAAAAAAATGAAATATTGTAAGAGCTTTTTTAAGGTTTTTGAAATAAGTTTATGATGTGCTTTATTTACAAGGTATTCATGGAAACAGCATCATTATCAATTAAATTGCCATTGATCTTTCTAGCTGCTATTTTATCATGTCATACTTTTTCAGTTATTCATCTATTTTAAATGCAATACAACTAAATACGATTTTCAACTATTCTCTTCTCTGTAGAGTTATAAACCACGCAGAAATTCGTCTTACTTAATATGTGCTCCTGCCACATGCTGAAAAGCAGCTTGCAAGGTAATTATATAAATAAAATTTAATTAATTATTCTTAATAATTTTCTTTGGATATTTATTCCAAGGAGATTCCTTTATATAATAATGAAATTAATTAAAGATGAATAAATGAATGAGAAAGAAATTAATGGCAGAATTTTATGCCTTAAGCTCGGAAAGTAGTAAATTCTTAAATTAAGGGGAAATAACGAACTCTGTTTCTTTGATTTTTGTATTGTTTACAAATTAATTGATAATTTTCGGTTAAGTTTTGCATCTGGGATTTACCTTCGCAAATTTAAATGCTATCCCAAAGAATTACTCTTAAGTTAATCACTTGGAAACGGAATCAATTAATTTAGAATTTCTTGGGTATTATATACGATTGTGAAAATTACTGAGCTTTAAAGGAAGTATTCTTTCAATTTGTTTGGGAGAAGAATGAAATCGAAATGAAAAATCTATACGACCTGAAAGAAATTTTGTTATAATAGTAAAAATTTTATATTTGGAGTATGGTTACAAGAGATCAAAGAAATATTTTTATTTGCCATTCTGCTTAGTCAAAGTTGATGACAACGTTTGTAGCTTATCTGAACATACGTGCTATCTGGTGCATTTTAACCCGACGTGAGTATTTACGTCATAATGGGTGCTATATAAGAATAAACTTGATAATATAACGGTACATTTGGTTTAGGAATCACAAAATACAGTCCCTCTTAAATTATACAAAAAATATAAATATTATTCAGTTATTAATAGCTGTTTAAAAGCAAAGAAAGGAATGAAAATATTTACAGTTACGAAATTACTGCGGTCAATTGAAAAGTAATTTTCGATGGAAGACAGAACAATTTTCATTCCTTACCTTGATGAGAGACAGGCAAGGGCATGATATTGAGTTTTCTAGGAAGGTCCTAAATAGAAAGTTTTCCTCCTCATTTGGTCTCAGTCTCTCTTATTTGGAAATGATAATTTACTGAAGGAAACAAATAGCTTGGTCTGATCTCACGAGCAATTTCATTCGTTTCTTAATTCACTTGCTATTGTGAATTGGGTACAACTCTAAGAAAGCACGCAATCGGAAACTTCTATAAAAATTTTCAACTCAACGAGTTCTCCTCTGTTTTGTAATTCTTTCATTGGGGTTTACAAATACGTAGCATATAAGCAAGTAAAAACATTGAATTTTCGTGCCAGTTATTATTGAAAATTTTTAATTTATGAACAAATTTGTAGTTGATTTCAGATGGAGATATTTTAGTAGTAGTATTAGTATAGTAAAACTGCTTCGATAGCTTAGGTAATTTCTTACATTGGCTCCTATCGGGAGATTTACTCTATTCCGAGAATGCACAATAAAGAATGATAACACATCCGAAGTGTTAGGAAATGTCATGAATAAGATCATATCTGGCGAAACGTGTATTGACCTAATTCAATTCACAGATTAAGTGACAAATACTAAGGGTTTCTTTATATTAATAATAAAATAAGACGGTGATAAACGACATTAAATTTAAGTCGTCAAAAATGACATTCTTTTTGTGGATTATTAATAAAAATTTTGGTAAATAAAGTATGGGTAAATCGCTGTCACTTAACCTTAACTCTGTTGGGGCACTATGAAATTAACAAGATTTTTCTAGTAACAAAGATAACTATTGTGAGCCAAAGGTACCAGGAGAAATAAGGATTTCAGCCCGTATTATTATGCGAAAATACATCGAAATTATACAGCCTCTTCCGAAAGGAAGCACTAATAATGGTCACCTTCATTACCACTAAAATATTAATAATGTCTATTATTATTATGTACATTAGTTACAAGTAGGCAAAGACTAGGTGGCAACACTGAGATATTTTTATAACACTATAACTTAAAAATATAATAAATGTCGCTGCTCTACAGTTACAATAAAACTTACAAGTGTCAATTAACAACGGTACAAAATAAAGTTTAACCAAAGAATTTAGAAGCTATCCAACAATGTTCTCAGCTTATACTTTTTCGTTGTTTTTAAACATTTCCTTCTCAAAAATTAATATATTTTCTGGGAAGGGATTTAGAATTTCCTTTGGTAAGCCATTCACATTAACAGCCGATCTCTTTAAGAAGGAGTATATAACCACATCCACTATAGATGTATATTGACTACAAACTATCAGGCATCCTACAGTTAATGAGGAAAAGAGCAGTAAGTTAATGCAGTTAGTAACATTTCTTTAACAAGATTACCAACATCTCATGCCTGACTTTGAGCACTATTATTTCCTGTATAAATTCTGCTGGAGTTTCTCTTGTTATAGGAATATAATATACTCTTGCCGTCTACGATAGTAAAACCATTGCTAGATGTCATCAAGAAATACGTGAAAATGCTTTCGGCCACTATTATTGCCCTTTCTGGAGACCAAGAGGCATCGCGACTACAGCGTTTCATGCGAACACAGCCTCGAGGATGGAGAAGTAGAGAGAGGGGTCCATGGAGGGCGGAGAGGGAAGCTGGGGAGTCCTCAGGTCTGTTCTTGCGGTCAATTTCACAAGAGTCTAGAAGGCAGAAACAGACACAAGCCTCAGAATTAGTATCAGCAGACGGAGGAGCTGTGGCGTTGGTCGGAGGGGTTAACCATTATCGATTTCACTCCGCAGACACTCACGCAATGCAACTTACGTGTCCCCACGGCCGCGACCCCTCTCCCCTCGCTGGGGGAGACCCCTCCGCCCCCGCATGGTCTTCCCTCCTTCCTTTTTTATTCCATCCACGCCCCTGGCATTATTAAGATCTCGAGATCCAGCGGTTCTCTTAAGAGATTTCAACGCCGTCTCGACGTAGATGCTAAGAAAGTTTTTATGTCCGAATTTATTGATTTTCGTTCCAAATCGGGTTTTATCATATTTGTAGCCACATAAGAAATTTTATCAACTTCGCGGGCCACCGAGGATTCTTTAAATCTGTCTACCATTCTCTCCTCCATAAACGTAATTCGTATTGTCACAGAACCTTTTTATGAAAATTGTTTGCACCAAAATATGCGTGCACGTAACCAAGTATCTAATTATATCATTAAATATATTTACGCCGATAGAGCAAAAGTTATATCGTACAAAATCGAAGTCGAGTTACAGTTAAAGTTTATTTAAGGATTTAACGAACGATTGTATAATACTATATATATGCTATTGTTTATGAGAAAGAAATCATTCACTAAACTCGGACTAAATTGTCCGGTCTATAGGTACAAAACCCTCACCTGGCCGCATTCTGGCTTATGGACCCCGCGTTGAACCACTCTGCTCGAAAGGTCGTTGCTGTTGCAACCATCAAGTTCTTTCCTTAGCTCTCAGTATGAGCTGTAGGTTATTCTGGTTGCAATGGTTTTGCATTAGGAATCTCTTGGTCGTCCTTTTCTTTTCTTGGTTAGATCTTTTCCTTCAAAGAGGAGTATAGTATGTACATTCTTATGTCAGGAAATGTGCCCCTGTATTTTCAATTTTCTCTTTCTATCTCCTCTTCTCACCTATTGAGAACTTGGTCATTACTTCATCTCTCTATCCACTTTGTTACTATTCTCGATATCCGTGAAGCATCCAGCCTTTCTCTCTTTTCAGAATGCGACTTTCTGATCCACGTGTCAGTATATTTCGTACAAATTTCCTTGCAATTCCCTTCTTTGTTTAAATGTTATAAACTTACAAGATTTCAGATTTATTTTACTTTGAAAGGTTTTCTTTGCCATAGGTCTTTTCCTAATTTCATGGATGGCACAATTTTTGAAGTCACCATGCTTTCTGCCGGGGACGTAAAAAGCACAGAATTACATTGACTGCAAGTACAAATTTCCTTTTTGAAACTGATAATATTAAAGGATTTAACTTTTGGAAAAGTTTGTCGCTTCTTAAGCAAAACGTCACAATTGACCACCCATCGCAAGATTTAAAGATGTTGCGGAAACAGCCCCAGGGAATTGTGTATACATACAACAGTGACAAAACTCCGCAACTGTATTTTAAGCAGGAAAATGTACGACTTTAAATAAAATGCATGAACATATTTCAGTCTAAGGACCATGTCCACTTAAAACGTCCTCAGCCTAGGCTGGGTTGAGAAATGTGGCAGATTGTTTTAAAGGTATGTAAATCGGTGACTGTAATGGAAAAATCTCCAAGCATTGACTATATAAAAAACACATCATTTTGAGCACTAAATTAGCTCTTTTGCAGCTATAAAATACGCTTTTTCAGGAAAATTCACTCTGTTAAAAACTCCTCATTTATAAACAAACTCCCTACTACCACCGAATGTCTCATCCCGGAGAAATTGCAAATCAACTATAACTATATAGGTGGATTGGAGAGCCTCAGAGGAAATTTCATTTCTGTTTTCATTTCATGTTACTTTCTGTGCTATTAATCGGACAACTTTTGGATTTGGCTCCACTGTAACAATTTGATCTAATAGTACCTCGAATTAGTTACGCGTATTTTGTTGTGAGATTGCTATCTCCCATGCCTTAATTTCCACCCATACTCCATTTTTTCCTTTGCCATTCGTCCGTGAATGAATTTCATCTTTCGAGATTTAGTTCGGTCAACGAAAATATTAAACAATCCTCGAAAAGTTGCAGTTGAATGAAACTCAATCTAAGCTTGGTTTTACTAAATAAATTGTTTCCCCATAATAGCTTTTACAATAATAATTTTGTACATAATATGTTTGCAATTATTTTAAAAAATAATTGAAGCTTTATAGCATTGAAACTTAAGCTTTACGCTATATCTGCAGTATTTGAGAAGTCACTATTGAAGCATATGTTTTTGTCTTTTTTTCCTTATACAACAAGGATTCAAACTGGTCTTTGATATTGGTTGATAATTAAATCCTGTGCTACGTACCAAGGGTTCCTGGAAATACTATACTTATTAAATTATAAAAAATATTAAATGGGAGGTTTGATCCACTGTTATATGTGACATACCCGATTGAGTGCAAGCATTTTTTCTTTTGAAAAGCTTGAGTTTCAAAACTTCTACCACGAGATTTGAAAATTGGGCCATGCATATCTTCTACTCCGAAAGAATTATAATCCCTTGCGAAAGGTTTCGGAAATTTTTAGAATGTTTTAGCTGATTTGATATTGCTTAGAAAGAACAGAGATTAAGTTTTAGCAATTTCAATGTACATCATTAATGTATGTGATTGTTACTAATCATTGGGGTTGGATTTGGAAGTTGTTTACGTACTAAATGTTTTCTATGAAATTAAGGCAGTTTAATTTAATTTTAGTGAACAATAATTCATTGAAATCATTAAACAATCATTTGTAATACTAGGAGATAAGAAGTGTAAAATCTTCTCAATTTTCTTCATTAAAGTCAAACGATAATATTTAAATAGTTGATGCCATCATACGAAGATATTCTAGCGTGGCAGTTTTCCTGCATGACTTGCCCTTTTCACCTCATTAAATCAAGCGTAATTTTCCTAAATTGTAACGCGTGACTTATTATCCACAATCAAAGCCTTCTGGCTACTTGTTGTAAATCATTGCACTAACAATTTCAACTTCTTAGATGAAATCATTCGTTATAAATACAAATATAAATCATGTAAGGTTTATGGAGAAATATTCGAGTTAATTTTTAAAAACACTTGGTGTTTGTGGTGGTTTCAGGTTATTTTGTATATTATAGGAGTGTAAATTGTAAATTAGCGTAGTTCGTAAACTTATATAGTTAATGGAAGAGCTTGTTAAATAATTGTTTCGTACCTTTATACGTAGAACGTTGAAACATGATTTGAGTTATTTAGCATAAGATAACATCGCCCACTTTCTTATTGACTAACTTTACCATTGTAAAATAAATTATATTAAATAGGTCTGTATAACATCGCTTCAAATTTGAATCGAACGAGAAACAGCTATCGCAGGTCTCCACGTGTGGAATACAAAGAGCAATCAAAGCGAAGCTGACGATGTTTGAATTTTTTTCACAGTTCTTTCTCCGCTCCTCTTGGTCTACTTACTATCCACTCCCCACACTACCACCGCCTCCCCTTCCCTCCCCCCTTCAGTTCTCGGTCAACATTCGGTTTCTCGTGTCTCCTGGAAGACTTCCCTCTCTCTCTCAATGAGAAGGATATCCCGTGTTCCTCTGCGGTCCGCGGTTCTCCCGCCATTGCATGATCTCCTCTTTAGCCTCAGGCATCTTCTTATGTCTCGACCTCTTAAGCCTCGAGGATTCCGCAGACGAATATCGACTTCTTAGCGATTGGCGTCCCACAGTAGCACGCAATTTAGCCAATTGATCGAGGGCCATTACTAACTCTAGCTTCTCCTATTCGTTTACCAGTGTATGCGACTCTACTTTCTTTTGGTGAGGATAGAATGTGGCGATGTTTTAGGCCTCTACCGAGGATGTTCGAAATTCTTCGCGAAAGGTGCTATTCCGCAGTAGAATGATACGTAAATCATATTTCGCGAGAATTAAATAATTAATTTTCCTATTGTTTGGCTTTAAAACAAAGATGGTAGGTTGATTTAATGGTGCTAACCGTCATTACGTGCAATTCTATAACGGAAGAAGTAAAAATGCTTTGTAAAATTTTCACGGATTATATTTGAAAAACGCGATCGGCTTCAACTTAGAAATAGTCACCATCAGGTAAAGTAATTGTTCTTACATTTTAAATTTACCTGATGATGACTATTCATTAGTAGAAACCAGTCGTATTTTTAATACATAATCCGTGGAATTATTACAATTTGTTTTAATTTTTTACAAAGATGGTAAGGTCTATTACGTCTTTATTGAGGGGGGTTGAGACTGAAAAGTCTCGTCTTCCATCCAATATTTCGTCAGTGATATTAAAACATAAGTGATGCGTAGATGAATAGAGATGGAGAGGAAAACTTTAGAAGGAGTGGATATAAAAAACGTAAGGTAATATTTTAGGAAAAAAGATCCATTGTAGGAAAACACCCACCAAGAAGTTGGGTCTTAATTCCCATTAACTCTTGTAGGATGTGATAGGAATCATTGCTTGATCTAACGCTTTAAAGATTTTAAATGCATAAAAAACAATAAGTCGATAATATAAAGAGAGTGCAAACAGAAAAAATATCTTAAATGTAGGTCCTAGAAGACCGATAAGCTTTGTCGCGTTCATTAACTATAAATAATGTCGTCGCAAAATGGCAGGGTAAATTATTCAATTATTAGTTTAAGTGGGCTGTGAGAAAATTTTTATGAATTCTGTACCATTCGCTCGCTTACCAAGTCCCAGCATGAACGGTTTTCATGCCTCATTTTAGTGCATACGTCATGTTGTATCCCATTCATCAAGAAATTAAAAACAATATCATCAGTGGGAAAATTCATAAGCTGGAGTTTGATTGACTTGGCCTGGCAGAAGAACTATAGTTCTATAGGCAGCGAAGAAAGACGTTTGAGGAACTTCTCGAAAGGGTTCTTTAATGTTAATAGTTATGTTCGGAAGTAAAGGTGTATTTAAGCGAAGGTTTTCTCATAACTTTCTTTCCCTTTCGAATTATTTTAACAAAAATCAAGCAGTAGGGTACAAAATGTTTTGTGGTCTTGTCTAAGGAGGATTTTCATGAGAATGAATGCGTTAGTGATAATTATCCCTCTAACATACAGGGTGTCTGGATTGAACATATGATATTACAAAATGTAATAAGGTTATACAAGAAGAGAAAAATAGTCACTTGGCCGGGACTCGAACCAAGTCACTATTTTTCTCTTCTTGCATAACCTTGGGTTAAGTTGCACGCTTTCCTGTGCTATATTAAAACTTCATTCCATCATTTTGTAAAGTGTAATAACTTGAAAGTTAATTGAGATATATATTGGCGGTTTGTCTCTAAAAGTATGGTAACTGAAAATATTTTTTACGCAGTTCTTACACCTCGATATGTATGTGCACCATCATTGGCAGAAAGACATCTAATCTGTATTTTACTCTCTCCTAGTGTTTTGTAGCATTGCTGGTGTAATATTTGCCACAAATACTGGAATTCGAAGGCGCATTTCTGGTAAATCACGAAATGGTGTTTGATACACTTGATTCTTGATAAACACTCTCAGAAAAAAATCAAATGGCCTCATGGCCATGTTTCTAGGGGGTCATGCAATCGATAGACTACCTCTCCCAATCAAGCTATTTGGGAACTCATTATCCCAGAAACCCCTCACAACTACTGCATAATTGCATGGTGCGCCATCATCAAGCAAACAGAAAATTTTTAGTTACCAAACTTGTAGAAGCAAACCGGTTATAAATATCTCAATTATTTCTAAAGTTATTACATTTTGTATTATTATATGTTAAATCCGGACACTCTGTATAATAAAGCTTTTTACTATTTAATTTTCTATTACAACAGTTGCCGCTTTGGTGATTTGTAGAATTATATCCGATATAGTCTCTTTTCACTTTCATCAACACTGGAAGTGTCCCAGTTTTTTAATATTTATAAAAAATTACTATATATTTCATAGCCGTATAGGGCAAGGCCGAACCAGCTTCTGCTCACACGTGCGGATGACACGTGTCAAAATGTCGACTCACGCGCCATTTTAAGAAACCTTACTCCAGAATATTTCAATCTTGACCACCAAAATAATTATTATTCTATTCATGGATTTATAGGTATTATTTAAGCTTCGACTTCTCTCCTATTGCATGGTGTTGTAATGCCCCTCTTTTCGTTCAGTTTCCTTTTCCTATACTCGGTCCCTGATAGCTATTTTTCTTCTTGAACAAGTCAGGTTTGTGGAAAGGTGGAAAATGAATATTGAAGTTATGATTTTCCCGTGTTAGCTCAGCATTGTGAATAATCTTGGGAACATTCTCTTAGGTTATCAGCTTACTTTTGATTGCAAACGCCAATTATTAACCTTGTCTGTCTACCTTTTCAATTTAAATTTACAATTTAATATTTAATTCATAATTTTAATTGCTAAACTTTTACCTTAGCGTGCATGTTTGTATTTTATAAAAGGCAACTATGAGTATATTGTATTTCATTATCTTGTGTTCATGGTTTCATTTTGATCTATTTGTGTATGTAATCTTTATATAATCTATGAGATCGCTTTAGATGTAATATTGGTAGACCAGATTTTTAATACACTGTTTCCATCTCTTACAAGGTTACTGTAAAGGAAAAGAGATTTCTCAATCAATTCCAAAGGTGTCAATATATTTTATTCCATCTACTTTGTTATAGAGTTATTTGCTTTTATTTTTCCGTCAGTGTCATAGCTTTTTCTTTTCCATGTAACTAAGCTATACCATCGTACGTTCAATCCGATTCATTTTTCATAATTGCACCCAAGTTTCAATAATTTTCCCCATAACTTCCCTCAATTACGTAACTAACCATCCTAGATTTCTCAAGATGAACCCTATATCCCAAGGAAAAACGGACTTGAAAAAAGTCTGACTGGGCCGGGAATCGAACCCGGGATCTTCCTCTATCCGGGAGGCTGCCTTAACCACTTGACTACAGAGACAGACCGTTTCAACAAGCCGTTTTTTGGGAACTTCCCGGATAGAGATAGATCCCGGGTTCGATTCCCGGCCCAGTCAGACTTTTTCAAGCCCGTTTTTCCTTGGGATTTTTACTAGGTGCAATTATGTGCAATTTACCCTGTACCCTTTCCTTTATGAACCCTATAAACTTATCTCATTTTCTTAAAACATTTCCAATATTAAAGAAGTTTGCGAGGAGTATATTTAAAATGAAATTTAATCAGAAGTCGCCCTTCGCAAGATCTGAAAAGAAAGATAGTGAAAGATTACTAATCTGTAACATGAATAATAGACCAGTCTATATTCATTTTGGGTTACGACATCATCCATCTTTCAGTAAAACAGACCAATGTTAGTCACTGATTATTTTGAGCTTGTTCTCGTGTTTGATTTCAAAGGAATTACAGCTTAACATTTATAGCGGTTTCGCTCCCGAAAGAAACTTTTGTGAATGATTCAAAGTCCGAGAATCATGTTCCGTCCAAAGCTCAGAACACACGCGTCGTCTAGGATGTGTCGTGATGGACGGAAGAACTGTTTGGGTGTATGCCAGGGAAATGTCCTCAAGAGTTGTCTTCTCGAAACCAGTCCTCTACCCTTGTTGAAGCCGTCGGCAGATATAGGTCAGGCCAAGAGGGGCCTTTGGTCTTTTTAAAATCAGAAGATTTTTCAAATAATTATTCTTCTTAATAACTCGACTTGAATCAGTTTTATCACTAATTATCATTGCATTATCAAGATGTTTTCTTTATCACTTACAACTCCTGCCCTTTCCAAAATCTAGGAATTTTTGCTTCTATCTCATACTCATTTCTGTGGTATCCCTCTTTCAATAAATTACTTCGATACTCCATAAAATATCTCCTGACGCTTCCTTTCAACCTCTTTTTCCATCTTGCGACTAATTCATCCTCTATTGCACGTTCCTTACCCAAACTAAATATTTATGTGCAAATTCAATAAAATTTTGCGAATTGCGAAAGTTTTGAAACAAAACATTGTCCAATATTCTCTTCATCAGTGTCTCTAGTTGCATGAATAATACTGTCAGACTGACATAGCTACTGAGGATGGAAACTTTGTTTCCGAAATACGTATTTAATGGATTCTAAATACCGGTGCTTCTTCTGCGACATTGAATTCACCAGATGCAGCAGTGGAACCACCCCTAGGTAAGTTTCCTGTTTACACTTTATTCATCTCGGTGAATTACGGCTTCTGAAGTTTTTTCTCTTTAGATAGCATATATTTCGGACCGTTAATTGGATGTAACCTCTTACATGCCTCAAATGTCTCAAACTTATATTTAACCACAAGGTATTATGAAATCGCCCAAATTACTGCTGCTTTCATGAAAATTCTAATTTTGGAAAAGTATGAAAGCGATTTACGGGTGTTTGCCCTACGTCTTATGAAAAATGGAGCAACGTCTTGGCTCGGCCTTCACATTGAAACCTATTTGTCTTTTGTCATCGCTTTTTGAATGAATTCATCCATACCCATTCGCAGTGGCGCAGCCAGGATTTGCTAATGGGGGGTCTAAGGCTGCCGAGAAAACAAAAAATGCCTACATTACAGGGGCTAGTATATTCACGCCCGCTACTTACTTCAATATATGTCAATTCTTTCAGAAACTAAACGCATTGAAAACTAGAGGAGTTTAACGCTTATGTGGTCAACTTATTACACTTTCCAAGATAGTAGTTTACATAAGCGAACAATTGGAAAATTATCATGAGTGTTGATTGGATTTCTGGTTTGGATACGTCCAATATCTATTAAAACAGGGTTTCCCAAACTTTTTCTGCACTGGAACACTTCGCAAACTTGGAAAGTTAACTGAACACTAAGCAAACCTGGGAAGTTTAACGGAACACTAAGCTTATATTCAGGTTAGGTAATTCTACTTGTAAAATTAAAAAGATCATTTAATCACAACAAACTATTTATTTCGTAATTATATTTTAATTTAAAACTATAATATTGTAATAAAAACTTAAAATACGAATAGCATTTATTGTCTTTTATTCTCCAATTCTCCATTAACATTCCAAATTGTTGCGGAACACCTATTCAGGTTCAGCGGAACACCGGTGTTCCGCGGAACATACGAGTAATTTGTGAAACTCTGTATTAAAAACTCATTTATTTCTATGCTGAAGTGCTTTAGTGTTGTAGATATAAACTTCCCCAGTCCATGAGAGTTATTTCTTCTAAGAGGTTGCAAAGCGTGGGAAGGAAAAAATAAGTTACGATTATTTGGCAAGCGATATAAAACGTACGTTACATCCACTCATCAGATCCCCCACATTGGCGCGCCCATGCTTATTTGAATATCTTTCGTTATTTAACTATATCATCAGCAGATTTTGGAATTTAATTGAAATGTCGCTGCCAAGAAAACACCATCAATGTATAAAAATAATGATATGAAGTATATATATAGTTTATTACATAAGGTTTATAAAAGAAACAAAATCATATATATCAGATTAAATTTTCTGGTAGGCTTACAATTAAGCCTGACTTCGTTATTTATGTACTAGCTAAATATTCAACTGAATGCGTCACATACAGAACATTAAAAATTCGGCTGTAATAAAAAATACAGTAGACTCTTGATAATAGTTGATATTATAATTGAATTTGCAGAATTAAAGTCACATACCAAGGTGAGCAAAATGAAGACGTCAACTTACAATTATTTAGACTAAATAATAGGTGGTTTAACTAGCAGAGAGCTGATGCAAACCCAGTCTTACGCCCTGAAAGGAAACAAAATTTTCTACGAATTGAAATTTTGAATGGGCATTGCATGACCACGTGGTAGACAGGATAAGTCATAAGATTCGTGGGATTCTATCACCAGAGAAAAATTGGCTGCATCGAAAAAGAAGATAAAGATTTTAAGTCACAGTTTTAACAGTCGATCAAATTTATTTCAAGTCATCAAGCACAATTCCAATAAATATGTGCGTACCTTACGCGCACAATACCTTTCAGCTAACTGATTTGCTTCCAAAATAGTATATTATTAATGATATCATCGCAAATTAATTTTTACTGGTATCTTGTATTGCTCCAATACTTTTTCAAATTTCTACGGAAATTCGGTTATCGAATAATTTTCGTAAATAAACATCAAATTAACAGGCGATCATAAAATACGGATCAGTGTATTTTCTATCATCCCGAGTATGAAGAGTCTACTGTGCAGACTTTTTATCGTCCTGAATGCTTGATAAAGGAACCAGTATCTTTGTTATTGTCACTAAACTCATCTTGAGACATGCCTTCCGATAACAGCCCTAAAATAAGACAATCCTAATTTACGCATCTAATAATGGTTATTTCACAAAAAAACACGTATCCTTTAATTTACCCCTTCTCTGACAGCGGCCTCGAGCTATTAGTGGACTGTGAAAAGAATTTTCGGATGTCCATCTGTACCTTATGAAATCCAAACTAAACTCTCCTTCGAACTGTTCACTGCGAATTTCTCAAAAGCACTACTCACGAGCCTATCTTTGCATTCACACCCTTGAAACAGTCACAAGCAAAAGGTCTAACTGAGCGTTTTATCAATCTGTTTGTCTCTCAAAAGTTATCTTAATCTCTGTTGTCAGGGTGGAAGTATCGAATTACTTCTCGAAGGTTCCCTTGTATTTTTTCGTGGAGTAAACAAATCAGCACTTTCGAATTTTTCTCATGCGAATCTTATCTTATGGCGTGAGTCATCTAACTAAAGGATAGCGTTAAGAAGTGCACGCTTTGTACATTGTGTGCGAAACACTCGTATCATGGCTTCCCATTGATATCGATATCGGACTTAGGCCTGCTCTGCTACCGAAAAAATCACCTTAGCTGAAATCGGAGCTATATTTACGGATATGTGAAGCTTTCGCTGAATTTATCAAGCAAACACATGACTAGCTGTGTATCTGTAAGACTTTCTTGATTATTGGGGTTTTATATTCTTCAGCTCTTCTGTATGTCAGCAGAAAAAAATGGACAGAGCTAGTCATAGGACTTGACTCTTGGGGGGGGTGAACCCCTAAAACCCCCCTCGCTGCGCCATTGCCCATACATATTGACACATAGAGCCTTATTCTTCTTCCTCCAGCACTACAGCCCAATGTGAGCCTTGGCCTTTTCTACAATGCTTCTCCAGGATTTCCTGTCTTTGGTTTCTTGCTCCCAATTTTGTACTCCCATTTTTATCTTGTCTTCTATGACGTATTCTATGACGTCATCCTTCCATCTTTTCTTTGGTCTGCCTCTTCTCCTTTGCCCATCTAGATTTTTTTAAAGACTTGTTTAACTATCCTATCATCTTGCATTCCTTATGTCCCAGCTTATTCTTGGTGATTTTATTAAACGCACTATCTCCTCATTATTTATTAGTTGATTTATTTATTCATTGTGTAGTTTTTCCATGGACCATTTTGAAAGATTGGTCTATAAATTTTTCAATTTTTTTCTTTTTTCAAATATCCTCAAATCATTTTCATAATTTATTGTTAGTGTTGTAGCCTCAGCTAAGTTGGTACTGGCCTTATTATTGTTTCATATAATTTCGAAATAAACATTGATTTGAGAATACCTTCATAAATATGGTAAGTTTTGTTAACTTTTTGAATTCAATCTTGTACATGTATTTTCTTGCTTGGTTCTTATTATTTATTGGAATCCCTAGGGTTTTGAGTTCCTTAACTCCTTCAAATTTATACATTGCTATTGTTAGGTCTTGCAGTGGTTCATTATCTGCATTTCTTGGTATACTTAAATACTTTTCTGTTCAGTTATGTGGGAACCCTATTCTCTTGGTTTCTTCTTCTAATTTTGCAAAATTTTCCCTAAGTTTATCTATGTCTATCTATTTCTTGTCTATGTTATATACAATTTTGACTGTATGTATTATTTCGATAATGTTTTTTTATATAATTATTTTTTAACTCATATTGTACTTTTAGGTTGAAAATTCATGTACTTTTTCCTTATTTTTAGTTTGTTTTATGCGTTTTATGTTATTTTGTATATTGTTATATTTTTTAAATGTGAACTGATTCTTATTTATCTATCGCATATAAGTACTTATTGGTAGTGTATTTCTTTATTCTTTAATGTTTTTTTTATCTTTCAGCTATTAATATTGGTAGGTTTGCGCAGGTTTTTAACACCCCGCCTTCCTTGTGGGTGTTTTCCTGTAGTGGAATTTTTTCCCCTAAGAATCTCTTAGATTTTTTACAACCACAATTCTTCTAATTGTTTCTACTTCTAATTTTATAATTAATGAAGAAGGGTTGGATGGAGGATGAGACTTTTTAGTCTCAATCTCGCCCAAATAAAGACGATTTATTATAATTATTATTAATATTTCTAGCTATGATGGCGACGTCATCAGCATACGCAGTTATCTGTATGTGTCGGTCTAGCAATGTTTCACTCTCGTTTTTTATATAGAGCGTTAATTATCGAGCCAATATTAGATCATCGCTTTCAGCCCGTGGTTTATCACATCGAATAAGATGGACGCTTCTCACCGAAGCCATTTTCTCAATGCCGAGCGTGAGAACGAGCTCCTGGGAGCGATAATTGAAGCAGGTAATGAACAAATGAGCATACAACGCAAATTTCCTGGGCATTTCTTTTCGAATTAATCACTTTTCGTCCCATTTACCGAGAAAGCGATCTCGTTGACGTCTGGATCAGGCGACCGCAGGTGCTGTGGGCAATGCCGCGGGTTGCATAAGATTGAGGATATGCGTGTTGAATGTCGACCAACGGTTGCTAAACGATCAAGGTTGGCCGTTAATCGCACTTTACACGGAGGGTAATGCTAGTGAAACCATTGGCGCTACCAAAATCCATGGTGCGACCCATGATTGTAAATTCAATGGTACATACGTGGACGTTCTTGGCCAGGAAACACGTTTATGGTGAATTATTTTTAGTCTTATGGCAGCTTTCAAAGCTATTAAGGCCTCGTTTAAAACCGTAAGGCCGCGCTCGTGGGATGCATCGAATTCTTACTTCGAAAATGTTTGTATGGAAACGAATTTTATCCCATAGATTTTTTACTAGTGTTGGAACGATTTATTGGTATCGGGAATCGGAAACATCGTAACTCTTTTTACTATCAGAAACGGAGATTTTCAACCCGATTTCAGATTATTAAAAAACGATCCTTTGAAATGATTTTTAATCTCAATATTCTATTTCCAGTATTAAATATAAATTCATAAACTTTTATTGACTGATGAATGAATATTTATCGATTTTAATTATAAATTAAACAATATCTATAGATGTATGTAACACCATAATATAGTATTTAATGACCTGGTTCGAAGGCTTTTGCTGCTCGTAGTATATTCCATGTTGGTTCTCGGGAACGCAGCGGTGCTGTGTGCTGAACTTCCGATCTGAAGAAGCAAGCAGTACCGCCGGCGAAACGTTGTCACATGAAATGACCACCACTGCGTTCCCGAGAAACAACATGGAGTATTAAATGATTATTTATTTTATTTATTCTTTATTATTTTCATATATTGTTATCTGTTTTATATTCATATATTTTATTAACTTTCCATATGGCGAGTTGGTTCTATTTTCTCGATCCCAAGAGCTACTTGGCTCAACTCCTCCGCCTCTGTTTTATTTCTTCAATCGATACTCCTTTGTCATACCGTTGTCTTAATTTTTTCATAGAGAATTGATAGTATTTGCGAACAAAGAAGGCTATAACATTGTGCAAAAGATAATAAGACCTCATTTAGGCCTAGAAACTACATAGGATGTTGCAAGTTGTAATAAGTATCACATTGAAATATTTGAGCGCACTGTCTCTGCTAGCTGGATGAATTATTAAAGTGTTTGGATTGATAGATTAAATAGCAACGATACCTAAGTTACGATACAAGCAACGATACCAATAGCATTGAGGAATTTCGTTACGAGATACAACACATTCACCCTCCAATGATGATAAAATGGCTTTTTCGTCTCCTCGTTTATCTCGTTCCTTCAATTTAACAAGCTTACTCTTAAATTTAGGGATAAATATTTAGACAAAGTCGATTTACGAAAGTATGAATTTGATACACAGGCAAGGTAAGGTTTCCAACTACATCAAGCCCTTCATTAGTATAATGACAATTCAAAATAACACGTATTATTTATAATATATGTGGGTTTGAATTAGTGACATTTTATTTTTAGAGAGGATACATTATGGTGCATCACTAATTTCTTTCCACGATTTATTTTGCCTTTTTTCTTTTCACCGAAAGTCAGGACTAACTTACAGTTACGTATGTTCTAATAGCTGTAAACGAATGATCGTATCAAGTTTTACTTATGGCTAATCGTTCACGAAAAGATCGAGTTTAAAGAAGCCCTCAACAATATTTATTTGCCTCCCTCTTCCGTCACGCACGTTACAGGCTTTCTTTAGCAGCCCCAGTCCCCTCAATGTTTGATCCACCCATTTCTTCTGTTGATTTTTATTACAGTAGATACTTAAGGGGAAGCTGAGTTTTTCAGTACATTTTAATACTGAAAAATCCCCCCTCGGCTTATACTCCACACAGGACCCCACTTATCTGTTCTCCGGTGGAAAAAGTCTGTCGTAGTCGGGGAATTGGATTGTAAATTCCTCGCTTGCTCAATTAACCATTTTCAGTTCCTTCCCAATTCAAACTCTAATACTGTTAATTTATTGGTATATACTTTTATTTTGAAATTTACTGTAGCTGTTGCATTTCCCACCCTAGGCTTATACTTGAGTCAATTATTTTTCTCTGTTTTTGTGTTAAAATTAGATGCCTCGGCTTATATCGGGTCGGCTTACACCCGAGTATACACTGGAATTACGATTACTCATACTTCAATCAAAGCCTTCTCTTCCCCTTTCATTTTCAGTACCTCCGTATTTGTTTTCCTACCAACTCAACTTCATCTGTCAGTCTGCTCGCGCAGGTCCTAGGCGTTGCTTTTCCCATATTCCCTATCCTCCGCTCTTCTCTTCATCCTACAGTACCGTTCTTTATTCTTTAAGCAATCTATGAATTTCACTCTTCTCCTTCTTCTCTTCACTTGTCCCTCCACTGTGCCTCTCAGCATATCCTTAAGTAAGCAGTTCCTTCTTATTGCATGCCCTATCTAATTCCTCTTCCTTTGGATTATCAAATCGAAGAATCTTTTTTCATTTACCCTCTTCAGTTCCTCTTTATTCCTAACTTTTTCCATCCACTTGACGTTTAAAATTCTTCTCCAAATTCACATTTCAAACGCCTCTATTCTATTTCTCTCTTTCCTCTTTAGGGTCCATGCCATATAGGAACACACTCCACAAAAAGCATTTAATCATTCTTTTCCTCAATTTGACATTGATGTTACTGCTTAAAACGTTTCTCTTTTTTCTGTGTGCTTCCTTTGCCATTTCTATTACTAACCTGACTTCTTTCTCACTTCTCCAATCTTACGTCACCTCCACACCTAGATATTTATATCTTTCTACTCGTTTTAATTGCACATCAATTACATACACACCCATCACCTCATTATCTCCCACTTTGATAACTTTGATCTTCTTTAGAATTATGTGGAGGCTGTAATCTTATGCTACATTCTCAAACTGTTTCAACATCCCCATCATTTCCTCTTCAGCTTACTTTTGTCAAATATTATGCTGCAGAGTTTTTCATTAATAATTAACATACTGTACGTAAGTATGTGTCCAAAACTTGCATACAGAACCTGTTTCAATGTTGCTCTACTCGCGATGTCTATTTAGAATAATTCTGTCAAGCAACTTATGCTTAGCAGGACCAAAGAAGAAATATTTGTCAAAATAAATTGACACTTTGCAACAAACAAAAGGTTTTCTATTTAAATAACATGTTCAGGATTTTTTTTAAATTTTAGAGATATTTTTTAAGAGTTACAGACACTATGAAAAGTGTAACTCCACAATTTTATAGTACTATGACATTATTATGATTTGCTACACAAAATTTCATAATGAATTTATGTAATATCAAGGAAATCTCAAGGGATGATTTAATCCTTAATTCTCATTCATTTTATACTCAGTGTAAGTCAAATGTAACTTAATGAAATGCTAAAGCTAAAGAGAAAAATAAAAAGAGCAGAGGCCTTTGAAATGAGACTGAAAGATGCATATTTAGAGAAGAAAGTTGGAAATTAAATAAAGTGAACGAGGATTTGCAAAGGGAGGGGATTTTTTCATAAACGCTCATTAACAAAAATTAGATTTTGATTACGAAAAGCGAATGGAGGAATGAAGTTATTGAGTGAAAACGAAAAGAAAATTTTTAGTTAGGTGCTTTTAGGAGAAAAAATCTGCTTTATGAAAGAATAATTTAATGGTGAGAACCCGGGCCGAAAAGCGACATCATGAAGTCTATTTCAAATAATAATATTTTATACCCGCGACCCGCAGTCGGTTCGCTACCTCCCCACACGCGCCGTCGCCCGTTAGATCACGACCTCATCATCGACGTCTAACTACCGGGCGTTTCTTCGTCCTCCACAGCGGAGGTGTCACTCAAGGAGCCGCTTATTCGCTTTGTTTCTGTTTCGCCGGACGCGGCTTGTGGCCGCCCGAGAGATCGGGGTCTCCGAGGGATGAGGAACAAAGAGAATAAGACGGATTCCGCGAGGTATCGATTCCCCGCGCCATTGAAGCTGCACGGACTCCTATTGCGCAAAATTCCCGTCAGTGGATCGCGTTACTCAGGCGGACCTAATTTCCAAAGTCGCTGGAACAAGGAAGGGATTTGCGCTAATCCCCAACGGCTTTTACTCCCGCTTTGAAACCTTTTCCCCTTGAGATAACGGCTTCCGAAAATGATGTTCTCTGCCGCGTCTTTCACTCACTTTGCGGGTTAGGTTCTTTAGCTGGGGTTGCAGCTTGATCTGATTTAGCTGTGGTCCACTTAGGTGGTACAAGGGGTTTAATAACTAGCTACAGAAGATTCAGTATGCTACCGTCAGTTATCGTTTACAGGGTGTCCGGGTTAAACGTATAATAATACACAATGTAATAACTTGAGCGATTATTGAGATATTTATTAGCGGTTTGCTCCTACAAGCTTGTTAACTCAAAATGTTTTTTTTACATAGTTAATACACCTCGTGCGTATACCTATATGTGCATTATTATGCACCCATGTGTGCATTATTAGAGACAGAAAGACATCTAATCTGTAATTTAATCTTTCCACGTGTTTTGAAGCAATTCAGGCGTAATATTTGCAATAACTGCAGGAATTCGATGGCGCAGTTTTGGTAGATCACGAACTGGTGTCTGGTACACTTGATAGTTGATAAACACCCAAAGAAAAAAATAGTAGCGTAATATCTGGGTTTCTAGGGGGGCAAACAATCGATGGACTACCACTCCCAGTCAAGCGATCTACTTTTACATTTAAATCCTACAATTAGCCAGTGGCGCGTGGCAGAGGGTGTAAAACACCGACATCCCTATCTAACCTGGAGAGCTATTAGCTTCTCTAATACTTCACGGGAAAAACGACCAAAAGTAACTAACTTTCCTGGCAACTTCTTCCCTGTATCGCCTTTTTGTCTTCTCCCGAAGATCGCGAAAGTTTATAGCTGGGATAACAATATTTCCTCCCCGAAATCGGTGGTGTTAAATTTATCAAAAAGCTTCCATCAATACTCAAGTAAATAGAAGTATCACTAAGAGAGTTCCATCTGAGGGATTCTATCATAACCGAAACACTACTGTCAAATCTGAAATCTCCCATTTATTTAAATATTAACGGACTATACTTATTGATGCATCGCATTCATTTAACTATTGATAATATTTTATTCATTATTATTATTTATTATATGTTGTCATGCTTATTTTCATCAATTAGTTATAAATATCTGTATGTTTGCGCAGGTTTTTCACAACCCCCTTCCTCATGGATGTTGTCCTGCAATAGATAGTTATTTTTCCTAAGGGTATCTTGGGTTTTTACATTCATAATTCTTCTTATTTTTCATATACTACAACTTTAATTTACTTATGTAGATGGGTAAATGGGAGAAGAGAGTTTAAATCTCTGTCTCGCCCGAATAAAGACGATTTATTTTTACTATTATAACCTGTTAAAGAAATGTTTCATGTAATCGAGCCAACAAGGATGTACAGTAAGTGGATCATAACTTATCGCAAGTCTTCAATGCTTTCTAATGTTTTGTTTTAGCTCCATGGACTTGTTCCATTTAGAATGTCTGCATCCGGTCAATGGTCCTGTATTTTCCCGCAATAGCGACTGCAAGGGTAGACCGTTGTCGCAACGCCTTCCATCTTTCCCACATCCGTTCGTTACGGATACCTACTTTTTGCGTTTCCCCATTACACCGAGTAACGTGATATATATCATTCGTCGTCTCGTCATTAAATACCTTTTCCGTCCTAAAATCGACACAGCGATTCCTTCTGCCCTCATAATGTATTTTAAGTGCGTCTCAACGTAGCGGTGGGTTCATGAGGAAGATAAGGATTATAATGTGACGATGTGGAAAATTTTAGGATTATAGCCCTTAATTTTGAAACGATTCGCTAAGTTTAGTGAAAATATATAGTAACTATAAAGCAAGAGAGTTTGAAATGAAAATCAACGTAAGTGGAAAAACTAGAGCAGGTGGATACATTTTCTTATTTGGGAAGTGCTTTTTCGCGGGATGGAAGATTCAAAGATGAGGCTCGTAAAAGAATAGCCTTGGCCAAGGATGCCTTTATGAAGCGAAGGGTCTTGACCCTTCGCGTCATCATTCCCTTGATGACCTAAGGTCTTGACAAAGGAATCAGGTGAAGGCTGGTGAAATCCTTGGTCTGGAGTGTGTTGCTTTATGGGTGCGAAACGTGGACTTTAAGAAAGGAGGAAGTCAAACGTTCGGAGGCCTTCGAAATGTGGGTATGGCGTAGAATTGAAAAAGTTAGTTGGGTTTATAGGAAGACGAACACGAAGGTGTTAGAGATGGTTGGGGAGGAGAGAGCTTTATTTGCAGTAATTAAGCATCGACAGAATATATGGGTGGTTCAAATAATTAAAGGGAGAGGGATTGGTAAAGGTTGTAATTGAGGGAAAAAAACAGAGGGAAAGGCAAAAAAAAGATGTTTGATGACATAAGGGGTGAGGTCAGCTACAACGAAGTGAAGGAGATGGCGCTTAATAGGGATTTCTGTATGCACATGAATCTAACGAAAGCTAGAACATTTATGTATGTTTTTGAAACGAGCTAAATCTATTTGCGGAATCTGTACATGTTATTTCTTTAGATCTTGTCATTTAAGTTTTTAATGAATACACAATTTGATCCGTTATGGCTGCAGCTTGAGTTTGGAGTGATTCATTTCCTGTAATTTAAAATCCAATATCGTTACTGTGGTATTAAACCGCAATGGAAGCTATTAATTTCTCGGCATAAGTAATTAGCCGTTATTAATTTGCTTTGGTTTCGTTAGTTGTTGACAGTGATGTGGACATTGATATACAGGTGCAAAGTAGCTTACCTTTATGCCTGTTAAAATCCTCTCTTCCATATGATGTGCTGCTATCAAAATATATAAAATAATCAACAATTGCTTCATGAAAGTTTTCTCTGCCTTTTATAGCTATTTAACCCCTTTAAATTTTAATGTATTTTTGTCATAACTATTATTTCGGTATAATATATCGAATGTTATTTCGATATTGAAAACGAAAGTTATCTTAAATTACTCACGTCTTTCAATTCAATTCTTTGGCGATATTTTTAACTTCGTAAATGCATTTCTGCGAAATTGCGTTCATTTTCGAATATAAAACAATTGTCATGATTTACAAAAGAGAGACCTGATTACAATAGATAATTGCGGTTAACGGCAGTAAGGATTTGTTTTGAATGCCATAAATACAAATAAGTGATATAATTTCCCAAAGAGTATTTCTAATACTTAAACAACGCACTACATTCCATTTAGAAGATATAGACCCGTATTCCCCAATATGCTTTTTGTTATAATATAATTTTTTTTGCTCTCTATTTCTATTAAAATTACTGTTCCACGTGAATATCAGTTACTCACCGTACGTTGAAAGTTATTAAATTATAATTGTATGCTAAATAGAATTATCCAATTAAATAATTTATAACTTGAATTTTCAAATGATTAATTAATAGTTAATTGGATTATATAGATATTTCATTAAATAATAATTTGACTTAATAAACCCAGGATTGTAACAGAACAGAATTATTGAATGTCTAAGTTAGTGTAAGATGGATCATTTTATGATTTTTGAAATTTAAGATAGAATTCCTGTTTGTATCATCTCTCTTCTATTGCAGATATAATAATGACATCTTAATATTCAATTTTAGCCTGTTCTAATTACATGAACTAACTAGCCCACGAAATAGAATATCTAAACTTTCTTCGTCAAAGATGCCTTTATGAAGCGACGGGAATTAATGACCTGAGGTCTTGAAGAAGGAATCAGGAAAAGATTTGTGAAGTCCTTAGTTTGGAGTGATCTGCTCTATGGGTGCGAAACGTGGACTTTAAGAAAGGAGGAAGTCAAACGTTTGGAGGCCTTCAAAATGTGGGTATGGCGTAGAATGGAAAAGTTAGTTGGGTTCATAGGAAGACGAACACGAAGGTGTTAGAGGTGGTTGGGGAGGAGAGGGCTTTAATTGACGTGATTAAGCTTCATCAGAAGAAATGGGTGGGTCAAATATTGAGGGGAAAGGGGTTGGGTAAAGGTAGTGTTTGAGGGTAGAATTCAGGGTGAAGAACAGATGGGACAGAGACAAAAGATGTTGGTTGACATAAAGGATGGGGCGAACTATAAGGAAATTAAGGAGACTGCGGTAAATAGGGATTTTTGATTGTACGTGAACCCACCGAAAGGTAGAACACTCATAAATGAACTAGCCTATGCTAGTTTACTTAGCTCTTAGACTCATTAGTGCCACTACATGATGAGCTTTTTCTGAGAACGATATAATTAAGTTGATTACTAGCTTCTAATTTTATGATCCATGTAATGGAAACTTATCGTATACGGAAAAATACTCCAGGAAAATTACCCGTCTATAATTAAATGCAAATTGTGTATATCAGTCTTAATTTGAGCATCCTTTTAACGTTACAGAACGTTAACGTTTTAACATTCCCAGACACAGGAAACAATATAGGGTTGGTGGAACGTTATATTAATACCATGCATATCAGTCATTAATACAACGAAGGATTTGAATCTGTGGGAATGCTCAGTTAATTAAGTTCGTCACCTACTCCATTAATTTGATACTTTCCCCTTACCTACCATTAGAAGACCAATTAGTCATCTTTATGCTGTTCGGTATAGGAAATAAAATTTTCGATGATCGTGATAACTAGTTCAAAGGTTTTGGCTATCATGTTTTACGCTCAACGTTCAATCTTACCGATGAATTCTTGCCTATTTACATACCTTACTAAAGGAATGTATAAAAGATGAAGTTGGGAATTAAATGCTGACAAGGGGAGCACCAGGTTTGTGGGAAATAAATTCAAACGAAACTTTCAAGGCACATTCTCTGCTTAAAAATAATGGAGAAATGTCCGACCGTTCAACTCAATGGGACTTTGTTTGTGCAAAATATGCAACTGAAAATCGAAGTTAGGCAACCCCTGCCATACATATGTATTACCATGCAGATCTAGTTTTTCCACTCGGGAAATTATTTACTTCCATTTTTGCCGATAACTTACCTTTTCGCGATAAAATTTCTTTACTCTCATAGCATTCTTTACCTTTTAGAATTGATTCTAATACACACAACGACGCATAGAGGGGATCGAAAAAAGCTGGACTTTGAGTGCGGACTTAGAAACTTCACACATTTACCGCTAAACAAATTTAGATTACAACCATGCAAGTAATTTGCGTCGATTTTTGAGATAACAGTAACCACAGCTGAACATGTCTGCCCTGCAAATGCTAAGAATTCTTTTATTGATTGAGTTCTGGAATTTTTGAGAAAAATCGCCAAGACGAAAATTACGAAAATTAAAACAATCTTTGTAACTTCAAATTTTAATTAAATTGCAAATTGCGATGTTTAAGTATCAAATATTTTTGCGCGAGGATGTCGGAAAAAAATCCGTTGAATTTTAATCTATGAACGATACCATGAATTGAAGTAAATTGAAATCAAGGTAATTTTGTAAATTAATTTTGAATTGAAGTAAATTTCACTTCGGAGAATAAGTGGGTCTCACCTGTCAATATACCTAAAAATTATGAACCTTCGGGTTTCTGACAATTTATACGGTAAGGTGCTGCCTTATCTAAAAACTCGATATAAAACTGATTCTATTAACTTTCAATGTTGACTACTAAGGACTTGTAGTGGTGGATTACACCCTCAATCAGCGTTGACGATATAGACTAACATAACATGAAAATTCAATTTTCCGCGAAAATCTGCGACTGAGTTAATTAAGCATTGCTATTCTTAGCCCACTTCAAAACGTCCTCCCACTCCGAGTAAATAGGAGTAACCGAAGAGACTTCAGTAAATAAATAGCTCCTTATCCGTCCACGGAAAGAAGACCCCGCAATCCCTCATTCATCGCTTATCGCCAATCTCTCCATCTACAGGTGCTGCCTTTGTCCCAGAGCTCCACCCCTCCGAGCACGGATAAAGGAAAGCAAAAAGACACCGTGCAGACACAAAGGCCATCTCGGTAAGAAAGAGCGCACCCCACGAGAAAAAAAGGCCCGCAACATGTGCCCCTCTTGCGGCACTCTGCGGAAAGCTCCGCCCCCTGACCTCCTGTGCTCCGCCTCCACCTGGTTTGGATTTCAGGCGGTGGAGTTGGTCGCCATAGTGCCAGGCGTCTCTTCTCCCCGCCACACCCCCAGCGTGGTCCAATCCGATGGGAGCGCTCCGCTGGGGGAGAGGGGCGAGGGGGGGCCGGAGGAGGCGGGACCTGAAATAGCCCTCGGTGTGGTGGAAGGGGGCGAATCGCCCCTCCACGAAGCGAAGAACCATCTGCAGACGTTCGCCGTCTGGGCAAGGAAGTGCTCGTTCAAGCATCAGAAGTGCGTCCGTTCTTCGGATCGTTGTGTTATGAGCTATCATCCGTGAGAGTCACGCTGTTGTTGCTGCGAAGTCTCCGACTAGTGAAATCCTAGTTTGGTTTTTATGAATTGCCCTGGGAGGAAATCGTCCGGGATAGAAAACACCGCGGGTTTTAGTTAAGTGAACTTTACCGAACGCTTCAAGACATCCGAAGATAACGAAACGATCTGATATATTCCCTTGCTAACAGCGCTTTCTTAGTCGTGCTGAGTGGTCCATAAGCATCCTTCCCGCCGCCGCAATTCTAGGCGGCACGTTAGCGATCTCGAAGAGTGAGAGCGCCGCGCTGAATCCCGCGTCTCGCCCGCGTTGGCGGTTTGCCGCGGTGTCCCCACTTCCCCGGAGAGTGGAAGCTCTTGGTTAGGTCGTCGCTTCGTCCCAGCCGCCGCAGCGGTTTCCTCGCTGCCCGGCGAAGCAAGCCGCCGCTGTGTTCGTTCCCGGTTCGGCGTTGGCTCCTCCGTCTTTCCCCGAATGCTTCCCTGGTACGCCTCCGCAGACGCCCGCTGAAGGGTCAGGGGTCCGCCCGCCCGCGGCGGGAGGCGGGGTGGGCAGCCCCGCTTACGCCTATCCGTCGTTTGCCCATCAGCAGCACCATCACCACCACAGCGGCACGGTCCAGAGGCCCACCCCCGTGTTCCCCTCGCCGCCGCCTCAGCTGGGCCACTGCCTTCCCCCGTATACGACAGCCGTGGCCTCCGTCCCTCAGCGGATACCGGGAATGCTCGTCGCACCACCGCCCGCCTCCGATGGCGGTGGATCTGCCCTCATGGGCGGCGGACCCCCGCACTCGCCTCTCGGGGGAGGTGGCGGAGGCGGCAGCGGGGGCCCCGTGCCCGTTGGGGGCGGCGGGTCCATCCTGCCGTCTTTCGGTTTCACCCAAGAGCAAGTTGCGTGCGTGTGCGAAGTTCTTCAGCAGTCGGGGAACGTTGAGAGGTTGGGAAGATTCCTGTGGTCGCTTCCAGCCTGTGAAAAGTTGCACAAGAACGAGAGCGTGCTGAAGGCCAAGGCGATAGTGTCTTTCCACCGCGGAAATTTCAAGGAACTCTATAGGATCTTGGAGGGACATTCGTTTTCGCCCCACAACCATCCCAAGTTGCAGGCCCTTTGGTTGAAGGCCCACTATGTGGAGGCGGAGAAGCTTAGGGGGAGGCCGCTGGGGGCCGTGGGGAAGTACAGAGTGAGGAGGAAGTTCCCGCTTCCCAGGACCATTTGGGACGGTGAGGAGACGTCTTACTGCTTCAAGGAGAAGTCGAGGTCGGTGCTGAGGGAATGGTACGCACACAACCCGTACCCGTCGCCTAGGGAGAAGAGGGAGTTGGCGGAGGCGACGGGGTTGACCACCACGCAGGTCAGCAACTGGTTCAAGAACCGGAGGCAGAGAGACAGGGCGGCGGAACAGAAGGATGGGTGAGTAATCAAACCTTATCTCTCTTTCATGGAGTTGTGATCATGAAAGCGCTCCCCGCGTGTGTTAAATTCATGGGCTCCCGGCAGTGTTACCCAGCTGTCCGCAGTTGTTTTTCCGAAGTTGTGCGATAATAGAAAACCTTATTAATCCGTTTCGAACATACTTGAATGAATGATAGGGTAATCTCCTCTGGAATTTTCGTATTGGTATTGTGTTTGCTCTAAATCTCATGAGCTCTACTCTAATCCTTGTCGCATATACTTGAATGATTGATACAGAAGTCCTCTCTGGAATTTACCTTTCGATTTTGCGTCAGATCTATACTTCGTATGAGCTATCTTCTAATTCTGTGGAAGAGTGTAATGATTGAGCAGATGCTCCTCTTTAGTACAGTTGTTTCTACGAATATATGCGCTGCTCTGTAATTCTTCCTTAACATTACATGGGTGAGGAAATACCTTAAGTAATCTCAACGTCAAACTTTTTACTTCCCCTATTGAAAGTAGGCGATGATGGAAAGTTCCCTAACCATCTAAGTAGCACTTGTCAGGTTTTTAAATAATTTTTGATTAAAAATTGTATGTGTTTGTTACGGTAGAAGAGTTGTAATGAATCAAATTACATTTTTTGTCGCAGGGAGTTGAAATGTTAGACATAAATTCTCTCATCCCTTAAATATCTTTAAATAGTAACTTTGTATTCAGTTCCTCAGAGTTAAAAGCATATTCATACTTTAAATTCTTCAACTATTATAATATAGCTTTTTATTTTGGCTTATATATTTTTAAGGACGGCTTCCGACGCCTCTTAGAAGCAATAAAATATGCAATGATTCCATCGGAATCGCTTATGGGCAGTGAGACATATTTGTGTGATAATCAAAACATTCTTTCGCATGAATATCAACCGTGTTTATATAGCGTTTCGTGCCTATTATCAATAAAGATAATTCGTTTCCTTCAAAAACTCAGTGATAACGTTTTATCAGCAGCAAATGACTGTTATTCTGTTTGATGAGCGATTTTCGCATCGGAATCACGAAATCTGCGTAAGCATCGATAATTTCGAATAATCCGTCGTCTGATATGCCTCGGACCGAAAAAGCCCGACGTAACAAGCGAAAGGCAGTTTGTCTTGACAATTTGAAGGTTTCGCCCTTGTTTCAGCTGCCAAATCTTCCGCTTGAGATGCTTATCGAGGGAAGAACGTCAGCTTGTCTTAAACTCTTTCGACGTGTTTTCTTTCGCATTGGACGTTAGGTAGACTAAAATATTAGTAGCTGTTCGCGTCCCGTGCCATTCCAAGCGTACGAAACCGCGCCTTTCGAAACATTTATTGTTGATAACGCGCTTTAGTGACCAACTCATTCATTCGGAAATTGTGTTGGATGGAAAAGGTATTCGTGATGGGATTGCCAAAGCTCTTATATCGAGTGATATTTTAGTACGAACGGGAAGCATGGCTCTTCACTGTAACCTATGCTATCGACTCTTTCTAACTTCTAACTTGCAGCTCTGCCTCCTATCTATGTAAATTTGTAGTATTTGTATCTTACCACGCTATCAATTGGAAATCTAATATTTTCTAGCAGCATTCGTATAATGCCAACTGAGTGTACACTACTGTTGAGGTAATCATTCATGGCTGAGATTCGGATAGAAATAATGTTTATATAAATTTCCGTCATCTTAGAAGTAATATGACCGGTTGAGATAGTAATTAGAGTCCGTAATGAAATATTTTCTGTACTTAGGGCGTATAATATAAGCTGTGTTATCAGTTTACTATTTGATTTATCATGATTTTTGCATTATAAGATCGAATTTGAAAGAATTCATAGCAATAAGGGTGTATATCATAAAATGGGGTAAAGTATTGCCGATGCATCTTATTTCGGTATGGATAATTCAGTAATTACGGATTTCAGTGAAGTATTTCGCTTTCAAGAATTCTCAAATCAATTCGTAATTGATAAGTGCCCTGGAATTTCTATTACTTCCTATTTTTATCATAGTCGGTTTGTTCTCTGGAGCTTCCTAATGTAATTTTCTCTCGAGCTTCGTAATCTTTCCTTGTTTTGAAAAACTTCGGACGGATACATAGTTATGAAGCTGCAATGTAGTTTAAATGAACGTCGATAGTTTATTTTTGATCTTAGCTTCCACCCTGTATCATATTCATAATTTACGTTATGATTGTTTCATACGCTGTTTTCATTGACTGTTGAATTTCGAATTGAATATTGTCATGTCCAAACATCTGCTATTTCTTTCCTCGAATAGATAGTTATGAAGTCGTAATGTTGTATAAAGGTACGTAAATTGTTAATTTGTTATCTTAGCTTGCACCATGTATTATATTTTACGTCATGATGGTGTTGTACGCTAATTCAAAACCGTTGAATTTCGAATTGAATTTTGTCGTCTCCATATGTCTGTGCAATTCCCTTCCTCTTCAGCGAGTATGGAAGTCTATTCTGTCATCTAGAGTGTAATCACTGAATGGTTTCACTCCGCAGAACGGGAAATATCTTGTTTTACCCATTCTTTTCGTGTACTCACGCATTTGCTCGTTTTATCGGGAGTCGCGAACGGGGTTCCCCCGGTGGGGAAGCCGGACTCAAATCGATCCCCGTTTCGGAAACCTTAGTATTTTTTCAACGAGCGGAATTCCTCCAAGGGCTTCATTTCCCCACGGAAATTCGCTCTTTTCGACATTTTTACGCTGTTTTGATTTGCAGTCGTCAAGCGCGATTGTTTCCCCCGCTAGCTATTCTTGCAGAAAATGGTGCTTAAGTGCCACCGAGGTTTTTGCGACTGATTTTGTTTGCCATGGTTTTTTACTCCCCGACGGAGATTTGGTACCGTTGAGTTCTTTGCCGGTGCCCGCTATTGAATGTCTACTCAATCAAATGCGATGATTTATTGAATTCAGAATATCGTGTAAGTATTTGGTTGAACGCGTGATTACCGAATTCTGGACCTGATCTGCACATGATAAAAATTTATACTATCATTCTGGTCGTCAGTTTAATATAAATTGATATTCTTAATGGTATACCATTATATTTAGTGTTAACCAAACCACTCGTTATTCTTAATGGTATTCCACTATATATAGTAGCATTACAATTCTTAGCTTTTTACTCTGCTCATTAGCTATTGCACTCGTTTCTTTAGTCATTAACAAGGAAGTTTTCTTCTTATACTGCTTCGCCATTGATGTAGTA
This sequence comes from Sympetrum striolatum, assembly GCA_947579665.1. NCBI lineage: Eukaryota > Metazoa > Arthropoda > Insecta > Odonata > Libellulidae > Sympetrum > Sympetrum striolatum. The sequence continues at coordinate 50,702,457 of OX388351.1, read as the reverse complement.
AGATCATACCTGGTACTTATAAAGTTTAAATGTAGTCAGAGGTTTTCTCTGTAGGTGTGATTTTTTTCTCTGTGATCATTTATGTATTATTGCCATTTAATCCATTTCAGTTATATATGTTATATCTCTTGCTTTTATATTTCGTTAATTTTTAGGTTCAAAGAGTTTTGATAAACATTAATCTACGTTGTGGATTTGGCTATAAAATTTTAATAAAGTAAGGTGGCTGCTGAAGGTTGTAATATATGTAAGATACTCCAAAAACCGTCAAAAATAAGAACTAACTTGATATACGTATTCAGGCAACGACAATCGATTTGATATTTGCAGTCCATTTCTGATTGTCGTTGTCTGAGGATGGTTCCTTTGGAACCTATAGCATATTAGTTCTTATTTTTGATGGTTTAGGAGTATCTTACATATTATATAAGATTTTAAAAAAGGAAATTCTTGTATTGGACGAGCAGCAGAGTTTATGAATATAACTCGGTGAAAGTCTAACTTAAACGTAAATTTATGTTCAGTTTGACTCGTGCGTAGACAAACTTAATATTAGTTTTCGTCTTCATTCAGCCACTCATAGTCGGAAGCTGTAGTAACTTTTGACGTTCCTACACAATCTGGTTCATAGAAATATCTCATCAGGATTTAAATTCATTCCCGGACGACGAAATGTGTGTATTCCGCAATATTTGGAATGGATTTTGACGAAACAAAAATTATTCTTATGGTAGGAAAATTTTCTCGTTTAATAGTTGGAACCCGACCCATCAATCCTGCATAGCGTTATGCATTTAACTTATTCAAAACCTTGTGAAATGTCATTATAAACCATCCGAGTGTATATTTTTATCTGGAGAATAGCCTTCCGCGTGAATTAACCATTTCACACGTGTTTCTGAAGCTTGTCGCCGTAAAACACGTCTTTATCACGCCTGGAACTGTGGCAAATCCTGCTCTACTATGTTCTGAACGCTGTTTTGAGTTATTACTTAAATATCTACCTAATTTATTGCAAGGTTTTACGTACGTCTTATCGTTTAGTATTACCTAATGTGTTGGAAATTGCGTCAACAACTCTTTGATATATCCTTGTCCGTCCCCGTCGCCTCGTGAAATTCATTAAAATCGGCGTAGTTATCTTATAAACGTTTTATCTATGTAATGAGGAATAAGGATTGCTTTAAGAATGCGTTGGTTATGAATTTTAATGGAGTATTGTCTTCCCCAAAGCCACATAAAACGGGGACGTTGAGAGCTAAGATTCCAAGACCCAAAAATGTGTTCGAAAGACAAGTCAATCCCATAGTTTCCCACTTCGCCTTTAATTATAGTCGGAGCAGGAGCCGAGGATTCTGGCACGCGTTCCAAAGGTTAAGTTAGCATCTCAAAGAATTAGTTTTTCATTTCTCTCTCATTTATATAGAACTGCACGTAAGATTTCTTCGTTTCGTAAGATCGTATGCTTATGATCTGATTGAAATTTTCCTTTAGAATTGAAAACACCATTGTTAGATGTGTTAAGATAGTGAAAGGGAATTTGCTAATAATTTCAGCCGTTGTTGTAGTGATTCGGTAATAATTTAAGCGAGTTGTAACGATTGTAAAGTTAATTTATATTCCTTAATATGTAGTATTCTTATTGATATTTCTGTTGATATCCTTCCCAATTGCTCGTTCTGCCAAAGTCAGAATTCTGTACACCGCACTGTAATTGCAACGTTTTGTAGTAATTTCCTAAGTTCTTCTGTCAACGATAATTATAAATTACTTTTTAAATCATGAAATATTGCTTACATATATTCAGAAAGACCGGAAATAGAGGTTTCTGTCCAAGAATCTTTTCTTCGGAGATAAATTTGATTGACTGACGAATTAATTTTGCACTTAACTGTAAGTTGTAATCTCTCGGACGATGTTGTCAAATGTCTCTAATTTCTTCATATAAAGACTGGATATACCTGTTTCGGTCGTCATTGGTCGGTTTTGCCGAATTAATTGAGTAAATTGGCTTAATGAGTCTGTCCATACTGTTGCAAAGAGAAATTTCTCGATTTTAAATATTGACAGTTTAACGATTTTAATGAAATTTCAGCTAATTTCAGTCTTGTGGAAGAAATAATGTTAATTGGTAGCAAGGATGGTGAATCACCGTTTAAAAGTTTGTTATTTTCGACCAAGAAATATTTTTTAACCTGTTTGTTACCTTGGTAATACGTCAACATTATGACTAAAAATTTCCAGGCTTTTTCATGTTACTATTATTACTTATTTGTTAAGCTATTTCGTGATGATATATTACAACTTGTAATGTAAATACTAGAATAAATATTACCTTTGTTTTGAAATAATAGCAATATGTTGACAAATCATCTCAATAAACATTTCGTAACTTTCACAATATATAAAATGTTTACCGCGGAAGTTACCAAAAATTCCACTGAGTTAGAATTGACCACATCAATTTTAGATAGTGACAATTTATCTGTATTCAAGGGGTTTGACTTTAATGACATATTTTGTATTCTCGTCAATTTTCAAAAGTCCTTGGTAGATTTAAAAGTCATTTATGGCGTGAAAACGGAAATCTTAAGCTATTTTGTTGCTTACAAAAGTCAAAAATCCATCCCTGAATAAAACGATGATAAAGAATAAGAGATGTACAAATAAACCAAGGTAGGAGGTTCGTAGTGTCGGTACTATGGAGGTAGAAACTGTTATTCCTTGGGTAAATTCATTTGCTAGGTTTTCTTTATGACCATACAATTCTAAGATTGAACATACGGAAAGATAACATTGACGCGCATGATTTTTAAGCAAAACGTTATGCGAGCTTACGGCGCTATTATGCATCGGATTTGAATTATGCCTCCGCGTTTAATTTTCTGAGGAAATTTGGCCGGCAGACGGAGACGATCTATTTGTGGTCCATTCCGGTGAGGCTGCACCCGAGAAGTACACCTGACACTTTCAAAGCGACACTTGCCTTCTTTCTCCCTTTGTCAGATCCGGTGTCGAAACGGGAGAAGGATGCCATTTTGGAAATGCTGCACGATGCTAATTTAAAAGAATTCCCCGCTGCGGGAATGTGCAGGCGCTTGTTTTTTCGTCTGGGTTGAATAGGGAACTTTTAAGTGAGGATCGGTTTGTCTTCATCGAAACCTGGAAAGTCGTTATCAGTCTTGTGGCAAATGATATTGACGTTTTCGTTTATTTTTTCGCACAAATTTGAGGTGTTGAACCCTTTGAACTCCTCGTTTTCCCATTTTTCCAATTTCCGGTATTATCTACGAAATAGTAAAAGTTGTATAAAATATTCAGTTAACTACGTGAATATTAGAATATTTGTGATGCGAAATGCGAGTGCTACGTCATTCAATGATATCTAATCGGTATAAAAGAACTTACTCTTTACTCTAGGTCTTTGATCTTTCTTGATTTTTCTGTAAAAATGATTGATTTTCTAGGATAGAATAATAACCTGGTGAAATCATAACGGAATTCCTACGAGATTTTCCTTTAGGTTAAGAAGATAGAAGCTGTTTATGATGAGGCCTTGGTTAAGAAGTTCAATATTACAAATTGTTTAAAATTTGTTTATATTGTGTCACGCATTGTTGGAAAATTGCGCAGAAATCCTAGTAAGTTATAGGTAAGAATGCATTTACATCCAACGTCAAGTCTTTCACAATTTTTGTTAATCATCCTAATTTAGTGAGGTTTCTCAGACCACGGCTAACAATAAGTTTAAGAGGGGGCTTTTCAGTTGATGTTATTTTTATAGGGTCAAATTTCTATCTAATATGCGTCAAAAGCGTAATTAGCAAAAGCCTTATTTATGTATGAAGCTTCACAAAACAAAAATACGAATATAAATAGTGATTTATGTATGCATGCGTCAAAACATAGGTCAAGTTGTACATGCTAATGATATGCTATACTTGGCTGCACATATGAAAAATTCACTCAGAAAATTAACAAATTACCTCACCGTTGCTGAACATGGCGTGATGAGCTGCATAAATGTCAAATGTAGCAATATCGCAAACTAATTACGTATCAAAGTCATTGCCTGTAATTGTTGCTCGTTCAGTCCCCTTTAATATTCAGAGCTATATTCCCTCGAGATGTCACTATGCCAGGAATCCTTTTGAAGATGCGCGTTTATTTATTTATAAAAGTGCTCACGCAAATGTTTTGGCGAAAGTAACGTATAGGCGTAATCCATACGTATGCTCAGGAGATGTCTTGGAAGGAGTCCATCTTGAAGTTACCTAAGTCATACTTAGTGTGCACATTTAGGACATTTTATCGCCTGAGAGCGCGTGGACCTTATTGAAGGTGCACGAAGGGAATCTTTGGAAAGTCTGCGTGGGTGTGGGAGGGCTTTTAAAGATGCTGCGAATCCTTTTCAGGGACGGCATTTAATTGCTGTTTCTTAGCTATGGGATGGCGAAATGTTACTTATTCTTGGTAATCTGCGATTTCGTCTGGAATTGTACCCATTTATAATTATAACTTATAATTAGAACTTGGACTGGATTCCAATTCTTCATATCCACGTGTAGGCATAACACCACGCATCGGAGCATATTATGTATTCTACTCGTGATGTGATGTAATAAATGAATTTGAAATTATCCCGGTGCGTAAACGACCTACAGATAAAGACTCGTATTTTAATGAAAAATAATGTCTATTTAAAAGAATTATATTAGTGTGAGAACCGTCAACTGATTTTGGTACGAGCTTCGAAGAGTTTTACTTGACAAATTTTATGGGAGAACCAACAAGAACTATATCGCAATTTTTCGTGAGTGTTACATTGAGTTTATTGAAGGATTTATTTACGTCTCGCTTTGATTTTATTTTTCATTATACAATCGCGAATTCATTTTAACCGTATTGACGAAAGTGGATAAGATATGAAACACTATTCATTGAATGTAATAATAAAAATTAACCTAATATATGAAATTCCTGCAAATCTCTTTTCCGTTTCTTCTTCATTTTAAATTTATGGTTCGTATGCAATTGTCGTATTCTGCATATTCACTCATAGAATGTCAGATTCGAGCTAGAATTTTATAATATACAACTTCCTATGGTTATTTGTGCATTATGAAGTACGGCTGTACGTTAAATTAGGGTATCTTTATTCAACAACCTGTGCATTTTTTGTGATCACATATTCATTTCATAAGTGTAAAACCTGAACTTCAGAGATGTGGAGAGTTTTTGAACGTAATTTTCTCTTTTAAAACATAGTTGCTCACGCATTAAGTCTGTTCCTAAGAGTAGCTATGAATCAAGAAAGCTTTCGAAATTAAGTGAACTTTTAATGGCCCAGGATTGTTTCTTTTCAAAAGCAGTTCATACATCTCCGCTTGCGCATTCGAAGAAAGAAATAGTGGTATTATGTGAAACCTAGAAGTCCCCTGCGTCAAACGGTTTCATCTTGGCTCGTTGTCAAATGTTGCAACATGACATTGGCTTTGGGAAGGCTCTCATACATTTTCGATTGTTGGAAGCATTTACGAAAGAGAATGAGTATCATTTTAAGAAATACGCCGGTTGGGTTTACCAATGGAAATCTGTCGTATTCATTGGTGTATAGTCAAAGTATTACTATTTTTCATCTGTAATACCCATCTGTTTACTATTTTTATCTGTGATAGCTGTATCGTTAATTAAAGGATATTAGAGTAAATATAGCTTTAATTAATGATAATGAGAGTGCTAAATTTTATTAAATAACATGATAGGTATCATCGCGGATTTTTCAGTAAATTATGTGTATCAAATATACAGTTTTACTAAGGTGCATTTGATTTAAATGCCTTAAATTATTTGCTGTACTACGTGCGGATTTTATCACATTTTAGTAAAAACGTTTGTGACTGTAACAAACATTTAATTAAAATAAGAGTTTTAAATTTTAAGTAACTTTCAACGATAAAACTATTTGCATGATTTCGGATACTTGAAATATTTCTGCTTACGTGAGGATTTGGTAATGTGCAATGGTATATTAGGTATCAAATTATTCTCCGTTCGATAATTAGGCTAATTATTCCTGATTCAGATCGTTGTACTAAAGCTTTCCTTGAATTTTAATAATTAATATTTTATTCTATTTTTTAGCGGCACATATGGGTTTAAATTTCATACATTTCTAATGGACGTAATTGATATACGTTTTGGGTTGAAGTTAGGAAACGTGATGCGAAAAAGCTTGCGTTTGAAATGAAAAATTGGTACTTAAAGCGATTTTTCAGGTTTCATTTATTAGAGGTATGTTTTTCATCGGATAGCAATCTGTACCCTCGTAATGGTTTGAAAGCCCAAGTACAAGTAAAGCCGCCTCAATTGCGTTTTCTGTTCAGACCATGTTTCAGGGTAACGAGGCGTAATTGCTTCGGAAAAAAGACTGCAAATGAATGCTCCGATGTCGAAATCGCGTTTCAGCACTTACTTGGGTTCTCCCTCGGATTTGGATATCCTATTATTTGAGGAAATGGGAGCTTGTCGTTGATACCTCAAATGGCATTAAACTCGATCAATTTCCCCTCTCTTGGGGGTTGCAATTGAAGGCTCAGAAATTCCGAAGTCTGGGATCCTTTTCGGTAGGTTTTCCCTGGGAAAATTTTAAGTAGTGCAGATTGTTCCGTATTGCTCAATTGTGCTGATTAGATTGTATAGTGGGGAAGTTTTGTTAACCCTTTTCTAGCATATATTTTTATTCAAGGGATTTTTCTTCGAAATGGTTTAAAATGTACACCGTGTAGTGAAATTTATTGCTTTATTTTCCCTGTTTTTCCTTTTCGTAAATGTAATTCGTTAATGCTTAAAAATAATTTCATCATCTTGGCGTAGATTTTTAAAACTTACTAACTTTTTATTCGAAGCTAAATCATGGCAAGAAAATATACCTTCGCCGTATTGTGCATAGTACTAAGTTTATGCATTTCTCCATGTTTTTATCGAAAAGTGGATGTAGTCTCATTTACCTCAAGTCATCGTTTTCAACCAAACATGGCGGCAATAAAACAATAAATAATTGAAATGCTCAATTTGTTAGTTCGGATACTTTGGAATGCACAGCGAATAGTATCGTGCTCCATTGTTATTCTTGAAGATATTTCTTGATAAAATTTGATTGCTGAAAGTCCGTTATTTTTCAGGGTGATAGTTGATTGAGAGAGAGTTGAACGAACCAAATATTCCATGGAAATAATCAAGTATTGATGAGAATCATCCTCAGTTAACTTTTATTCGGAAGCTAATAAAGACATGTATTGGAAGATAAATGAGACTAAAAATGTCATCCTCGTGTTATTGAACTTATCAAGATCCATCCACACAACCAAGAAGAAAACACATGAACACAAAACACAAAATCACATTTTATTATGTATTGACTGTCTGTGAATATGTTGTTTGACTTGTCCTATACATGCCTATATATGTCTCTGGATTAATAAATATTATTATTATTATTATTATCATGTAGTTTCAAACGGGTCAAGTTTGCTGCACAGACATTATAGGTTCATACATCAAAATTCGCAGATTTCTAGCGCACAACTTCCTATGGGATTTCCTCATTACCTCAGCATTTTGCGTTATTTCGAGGAGATTGCGTTAGGCTCAAATGCGTCAATATTTTAAAGGAAGATTACCTCTTGTAATGGCGGTAAAACAGTCATTGATGGTATTGGCGGGGGTGAAAAAGCAATGGTACTTTTTGTTCTGCGCGCAGCTGGAACGGAATCAAGATATCGGCTGCAAATGCATCCAAGCATTGTGCTTGTGGTCACTGTTCGAGCAGCGTGGCATTGGGTACTGTACGCCTTTGATTCTGTATTACCCAGTGTTATACTGTGTGTTGTAAGGTGGAGAAACATGCTAAGGAGTTAAATTTGTACCTTCAGGGGCTTTTTTAGCAACTTCTTTGTAATTTTGCCGTTTAGGAAGCTTGTATTCTAGTGATTTCATATTGGGTTAAAAAGAGTTAGTCACGGGATGAATTGGAGCTTATTACGCACAGCTAAATGTAACTATGACTCGAAAAGTTAATTTATATCACGGGGTCAACGTTGAAATAAGTGCATCGCAACCCATGGAAAGTAATTCGAAGCAGATTAATTCGAATTTGATGTTACCTTTTTACTTTATTCGTTATAAAATTATCCCTTGTATATTTTGATCACACTTTGTATGCATTACTTTTGAGAACGTATTCCTCGATAAATGATAACACAACGATCAAAACGAAGCTTTCAACTGATCCAAAGTTGAAAATTTCGGGTGGAAATACTGTTGTCACTTTGCTAGTGGTCACTAAAGTAGTTTATGTTGTAATTTTCTTCTTGTCATCATTTTTAACAGTTGAACTCACGCATCAATGCATATTCGGGTCCTTTTTGTCTCTATTTCGTCCACATTTGCTCCTTTTAAAGTAAAAAATCATCCTGGTCCTTCCATTCTTCCGTAGATTAGATCTGGTAAACTCTTTCCTCGCCGTAATATTTTCGAGAAAGGATTTCGATTATATCGTTTAGGGTATATTTTCCCCGAGGCAATCTTTCCTTCCCTCGCATTGTGGTCACTTCTCCCTTTCTTCCTCCCACGCCATCCTTTCGGGTATTTCGGTCGCTATTTTGGACGACTCGGCGATGGCCTGGAAACACTTTCGGGGGCTGGTAAACAAACATTTGTGGATGGAGGTGTGTGCACGAGAATGGATTCGCTTTGAAAGCATTTTGGGACCTTTCCTCAGCCTGAGGTCGGCTTTTGTGCGGAAGCAGTCAGTTCCTCGACTTTTGCCGATTTTCAGTTGTCGATTCCGATCGCGGCCATCTTTGATTGATTTTCTTGAACCTATTAGCGATGGATTTTTTCTAATGGGGTCGGATTTTTATATCGTAAAATATATTGTAACCCTTTAAATGCTGAATACGTATCCAATTTCAAGTGCTTCATATTTTTCATTTAAACAAATTATCCTTTTTCGATAATTGCAACTTATTTGTTTTAACGAAAGTTGACAGTAAAATTATACGTTTATAAACGTGTGAATTAAAGCAAGGACACCAAAGCATAAATACCGCTAGAGATATTTAACAATATTAAACCGGGTTTTTTCTTAATTTGTAAGACCTCATACTCTTTAGGGGGAAAAAACCTTGGACGCTCCTGTCGCGTAGGAATGTATTTGTGGAGATTGTTTAGCTAGGTACAGTCTTCTTAGGTTTAAAAGTTGATGAAATTATCGGAAATCTTTCCTTTGAGAGATATTATTTGATGAATAGTAATGTGTAAGTAAATACTATTGAATATTGTAGGATTATCTGTAGAGTTTTTTAAGGTTTGTGCTGTCTCAATATTACAATGGCAGATATTTTTGAATAGTCGTTTGCGTTTAAATATACATTTTTCTGAATAAATGCTATTTTGACGTTTAAGATTAGTTGGTGTTTTATATCCAACTTGTATTTTACACCAATCTTGTTCTTAACAGAAATCGTATGTATACTATGAATAAAAAAGGGTTTCAACATTGTAATCATATTTAGGTAATTCTCCATGTTAGTTAATCAAAGTCGAAATAGCAAAATAATATCACTGTTTGTGCACGACTAAGATACTACAGCCATCCTTGCAACGTTGGACGAGCTTGATGAATCGAAACTTTTACATTCTTAATCTTTTCATGCCCAAGGTCTGTCGATTATCATCTTTTAAGCCGGCGGTGATCGAAACGAAGACATTTGCGATACATTAGTTACGCGGATTACAAGATAATCACTTCGTGGTAACATTTATCGAAGTTTCGTTTACCATTTTGAGCGATACCCCAATTACCCGCACCTGGCTCTCCGGTTTTTTAAGCGGCATTACCACCTTGTTTTTCTTCACGGTGAGTGCCTCCATGTTTTGATACAGCTGCTTCTCTCTGCGCTCACAATTCCATTCATTTCCATGCAAATCATCCTCCGGCGCAATTGATCTTGGTTTTTGACGAGCCGTTTTGGATAAATTTCGAAATTGTACGTCGTTTCAGGCCTTCTTAAGGGCACGCGACGCTCTGTAGTGTCCCTTGTCGCCTTCCTGACTGGATTGGCTCTTGCAAACAATAGGGATCAGTACGCAACAGTAGACGCTGTCAAACGGTGAACAAGCTGTCGAATTCCATTGTTGCAGCCTGAGAAGATGTAGGAAGACCATCCTTGAGAGATAATCCTCAAGCGTCCACAGGTATTTAGGTCCTCAAGTGCTCTCAGGAGTGGCTAATTTTTGTGAGGGGGGCTCACAGCAGAAATGGTTTCTGGGAGTACCTCTAGATACCGCTTCAGTAGCTGCGCAAGGGTTCACTGCATGGCTCTGATTATACCTCTAACTAGCTAACCAGTTGCTTGCATTCCAGAAAATTTCCAGGGAAAGATTTCTCGACCCTAAAATGCCTTGTAGAGAGAAAAGGAATGTCTTCGCAATTTGTTTTCGATGTCTTGACCATTTGGGATCACGTTCGGCTGAGTTGTTTACGTTAGCTCACTATCTCTGTGCTATGGTTTTGCCTTCTTTATTATTTTTCTTCTATAAATTTGTACTTTTTCAGTTTTTAAGCGTTCGGTGGATGTGTAGATTCTGTATCTGTGGATTTAGTAGGCTCCTCTTCTTATCTCCATAGCTGTTCCGAAAGTATATAAAATTTCTGTAATCAATTTTCATATCGTAGTTACTTATGTAATTGATGCGTTATTTTTATGCTGCAATTTTATTTATTATTCTATTAGTTTTAATTTGTTGCCTATATTCCTTGTATTAATATAAAGTTAAATTTCGTTCTTCCGTCTACTTTATCCCGTTTATCAAGGGTTTTCTAATTTTCTACTTCGTAGTATCCTATAAAAGCTTTAGACTCAAATGTATTTGTCATAATGCCATAATTTATCATATCTATGGGTATTCATTTATTTGTGTTATTACGAACTATGTTACAGTTTGGATAGGTGTTCGGTGGAAATATTTACACAATTTATCATTATGGTTCATTTACTTCACATTCCTTCCCAGTCGCAACTAATCGCAGACAGTATAAAAAGTAGATTAATTCGTGACCAGAGGATCAGTTATACTTATATATTTTGGTATTTCTCTCTGTACGAAATCTGAGGATGCTGAATATGAAGTTAGGCTATGGTGGAGACGTGAACGATGCTCATTTTCTCCTCTGCTTGTATTTTCTTTCCTTTATAAATCGTTGAGTAGCCGTGATTAATCGCGAGATTATGCTCCATTTTAATACGCCCTAAATTTATCGAGGAGTAAGTTTTACTCTTTTTTTTACACACTTTTGGAACATTACGTCTTTGGTTTCGCAATGTGAGAAGTCTCTCGAGCTAAGTTCGCAGAATTTTCCCTCGACTGGGAAACAATTTGCGTAATTTTTCATGCCGTAAATTTGAATGTGACGCGGAGCAGCGGTTTGTGTTTCTTTTTTGTTACTGAGTCATGAAGTGTTCCATCTGCCGCTGCTGCTCCGGAATATTAAATGATGACATGGAGAGAAGGTGACCGACGAATATTTTGCAAAGTATAAACCTCGCTTGCTCTAGGTTGCGCCCATTTCCATATTCCTTACCCCGTAGCTATAGAGTCGGGATTCAATATAGCCCATCTCGATGTTTTTTCTCCATTTTAATTTTCGGCCACACCTCGCTTGAATTTGCCGTTAGGTGTTGTGATATTTAACAGGCTGACGGATTGCAAATATTTCAGACCATAAGGGTTTTTCTTGCATCTTATCAAAGGGGTCCCGTAAGAAAGCCTATCTGCATAGGAATTCTTTCGGCATTATGGTCAGAAGATACTGTTGGTATAGTAGAAATACTTAAATTTATATGGTATTTGGGATGAACGAATTTTGCATAAATAAAAGAATATTAGATGGGTTCCAGCCACTGTTTGAAATTATGTAAGTTCCAATCTAAGTAGAGATTTTCAAGTATTTGTTCGATTAACCAATATTGCACGTGAAGAGAGAACACAAACTGTGTAGGATGATACGAGAATTGAAATGATTTCTTTTTCTTTTAAGTAAAATTGTAATGTATGATTTGTTTTTCTAATTCATATTACTTACAGTTGGATCAAGCGTATATTGCCTTCAAAGTTTAGACGTTTTGTCAATATATGTTTGGATTAAACCATCCCCCTCATAATGATGAAGTATATGTAATGCTTACGAGGCTCTCAGACTTTGGTTTTAACATTATCACAACCTCACGTTTTTATCATAGTAGCATATCGAGAACTAAAAAACAAACAATACTGTGATACTTGTATGCTAAAAAACAATCTGAATGACCCATTACAACGGAAATAATCGTGTAATAAATAATACAGATCTTGTTCTTTTGAATTCCTATTTGTATATCTGCTAAAATGTAAATATTCTATTCGCACTATATTCCAACTAGATATCAATGATTAACATTTTAAACAAATTTATTAGAACGTATTTATTTAGGCGAAATTGAGACTTTAAAGACTCGTTTTCATTTAATCTATCGTCAATTTAAAATAATCTTCTAAGTATATAAATACCAAATCTAATTTAGCTAGCCGAGAATAGGATATGCTTAGTGTGGATTCGAAAAACATAAGGAAAGCACAGAATAAAGTATTTGCAAGAAAAAACCAAAAAAGTGTGAATGAAGTTGTGCCCTTAGTCGAATTAGCTCTTTGTTAATTACTTCATTAACATGCTGTAAATGCTATCGAATTATTATCCATTCAGATCCTCTCTGGTATTTGCGGGCATTATATATTTGTACTTATCTCTGTTACTTTAGCATATGGTGACAATTGGACAAGGCGAGAGAGGTTCATTTTTATGGGAGTTAATCATCATGAAGAGTCATCCTATTTATATTCTTCGCTGAATTATCTCCTCGTTGTGTTGGAGGACCGGAAGGCAAGCTAATCGTTAACTTCGTCGGTGAATGATCTCTTCCGCTGGAAAAATAGTCGAGGTGTATCTTTGGTCGATTGGTGACTCATTCGCCAACTTCCATCGCCGCCCTCCTTCCGAGGATTCCCTCTCAGGAAACACTCATTCTCACTGACTCTGAAACGAATACGTGATTCTTATTTCAACTGTTTATCACGTCAATGTTATGAAGAATGAATGACTTGAGTTTTCTCTGATGATTTTTATTTTGGTTTAATTCCTTGTATATATTGCCCAAGTTAAAAAAATTTCGCTCAAACTTACAGGACCTCAATAACCCCTTTTGAACAATCTTTGGAAACATACCCCACGCAAATGGAGGAACAAAAAAAGCGTCTAACTCGTTAACTAAAAATTCAACTTCATTTAATTTAAAAAGCAAAAACCAAGGAAGAAGTTTGGCTTGTCTATTTGTCAGCTGTTGCTATCACGACTCGGAATCTTATAGCTTAGGAAAGGATAAGCTCGGACTAATTATATCGCTTATCCTTTCCTTGAAAATCCTTTCCCAACAATACCCTTAATCCTTTTGTTGCAATTCCACTCAAAGCACTGAATCCCGTCTAACCTAAAATGCCACCCGCGTTACTGCCTGCACTATGCCTCAAGAGGACATCCCAGGCCACAAGCTCCCAGTCTCACCGAAGTTTTTCGTGTTTCATTTCGTGAAAGTTTTCGCTGTTGCTTTTGACACCTATTTGTTTCATTTTGACCGTTTTTAATTGTTAGCCGTAACTTTAAAGACGATGCATTTTGATTACCAGTTCTGGCGGTGAGATTCGCAGAAAAAGACATTAATTGTGATCTTTATCGGTGTTATTTTTGATTTATTTGTTGAAATTCAACAACAGCTAGAAATATCACTTTAAAAGAATCAATACAACTTTAAAACACTTTTAATTGAAATAAATCATGATAACCGTGCAGTAACTCTAAGTATGCTTCGCTCAAACGTGTATTAAATACGCCGAATCAAGTAAATAATCTATATATTTCGTTTGTATTATTGGAGTTGACTGCTTGGCGAATGCATCAGCAACATGCGTTTACATTATTTTGAAGCTTGGAATATTCTAAATATTAGTAGTATAAAATATCAGATTTTATCATTTGTGACAGTTGTTCTTCAATTGAATCAAAAAATCTCAATCAAAATTATTATACCTTTCGAGAAGTATATATAAAAATATGTTTTTTTGCGTAAAATGATGATTTTCACTCATTGCTTTAGATTTGGGTTTCCTTTAAGCACGGTTTTAATGAGGGTCTATTTACATTAATTCGAAAATAATACTTTTGCTTGCTGCATGCAAAACTGTTTGCTTTCAGTTGTTGCCCTTAATCGTTATCATTAAACTTTGCTTATTAATCAGTTTAAGTGGGAAGGTAGAATACTTTAATAAAATTGTCAGAATCAACGAGTTGCGAATGGAATTTTGACTTCAATTACAAATAGCTCGTATTTCTTTAGCTGATATAGCATTCGTTGCGTTTTGGAAAACATCGGCAATCATTGTATACATTTGTGAACGAAGAAGAAATCGTTGCTTTATTTTTCCCATATCCATCGCCCTTGAACCCCTACGATTCGCTACCGTACGATCAGGATTCCCCATTTTAATTGGCTCGATGTTTACCCCGAGCGGGATAATATATGAAACCGAGTTACTTCCACCATTTTGGCTTGTTTATCATCTAATCGGAATCGGTTCGCTCTCTCGAAATGGACGTCGTTGCATCCCCTGGCAATCGGATCGCCGCGCCGATCAAAACATTTCCGATTGTAAAAGGCGTATAAAATGAGTGCGATAAAAGCGTTCGCTATCGAAGGAAACGCGTTTACGATCCTCGGCGTTCTCTCGCATGGGAATCGCTTCTCTGACAGTCCCAATGCCCCGCTCCGAATTTATTTCACCTTCTGCTTTCCCCCCGTTTGGCCCTCTGCCACAGTTCAGTCCAATTTTGCACCCGTACCAAGATGGGGGAGCCACTGTCTAGCTCCGGACTCGTTTATCTCCCTGCACTGCTTTTCTTGCCGTGGCTGACGCGTCAGCTGAGCTTCCTTAATCTTCCAAATCCGATAATATGCACACGTTACATCGATTCCGGGCCGTGAGTTATGAGTGTATCCTGGATTAGGGAAAGATTGGTCGGTTGTGTGTCTCTTGGCGGGTTTATCCCAGTGAAGATGATGATTTAACCATTATCTCGTTGTATGTTTTTTCGTTTGATTTGCGGGATCATTATTTTTGTTTAGGGCCAATAAGCGTTGAGTTTGGATTGGCGTATTTGGTCCCTCGAATTAGCTGTGACGGTGCAGGATTTAATTTTGTTGTATAGTTTGATTTATATCTCGGAATTTTGTTGGTGACTCATGCTGAAGAATTTATTTTACATTCTCCGGGGGATTAATTTTTGTACCTTTTTTACTGTGTGATCTCTATATATTAATCTTATACCTTTTCTTAGCTATTTTGACGTTGGACCGATAGAAATCTAGATTTCAGTGTAAATTAGATCTACAAGAATGTGAATAGCTAATTCAGTCAATCATGCTTCATCGTCATTGAGTTTATTTTTTAACGTGTTCAATATTTTGTTGGCAACACACATCATCACGCAAATTATGATTAGTGGGAAGATCTGAAAGTTATTAATTGTAAAGAAAACGGAATTTCCGAAAGAATTCTCTGATATTGTAGTTGCCTGAATCACATCGGTCTCTTAACACATTTTCGCTATTTCACTTTGTGTTACTTCCACAAATTTTAGTTCCTAATTCTAAATTTTAAATCCTTAATAATTTAGTTAAATTCGTCGCTGATTGGGAGTCATATTTTAAAAGGAAGGAATCGGTAAAAAAGGTATGTTGTTAGATGTTCTGAGTATAGGTGGTTTTTCTGTATGATTTAAGGTGAACGATAGAAGTTCTTGCCGGCTTTGGCATGGGTTAGCCTGCTGGTAACTCAGAGAATCCGGGTTCGAACTAAGGTTAGGGCATGATTGTTTGTGCTATCGGGTTAATCGGGAAAAAGGTTAATTTTATCCGTGGTCTCTTTAAACCTAAGTTCACTGAGTCAATATTACTCTGTAGCATACTTATATACTCGCTGATATGTAGTCTGATTCTGGCTTCTTATTTTAAATTATTTTCGGTGTTTATGACAATAATTCATTTCTTTTGGTTCTTTGATTTGGTTAATACTTGTAATATATAATATACCTTATAAGATACTTGTAATAATATTATCCGATATCCTTTATTATATAAGATTTATAATATCATTTAAGGTAGTATACATTTGTATGATTTAGAGAGAGTGATTCGCTCTTATTTATTTTGATCAGATGAATGTTGTTTGTTTCTCAAGTTGACTTTTGGAATCATCATTGTTTACCTCCCGCAAACTTAATAAAATTCCTGGCTAACTGCAGCTTTCCGTGTTATGGGCTTCTAGACAGCCTCGAGCTTCACCTTGTTCGCAGGCTTTAGTCGAGGCATAAACAGAAACTTGGCGTTCTCCACTGAGTTCATCGAATCCCCGGAACAGAGCGATGTTTTGTATGAAGTCAGAGGCAATCATTCTGTCGAGTTCCTTATTCGATCTGCCGACCCTCGTTTCAGCGGGATTCTCCCATTGCAGACGATGATTCAATCTTGATTCATCCATTGCCCAACCGTCTCTCTCTGAGGGAGCCTTTCCAATGCTGCCCTCAGAGACTTCGATTCTGCAAATGAAGGGTCATTTTTATGACCCGTCTGTTACGATTCGGTCCCCTTCGACCATTTCAGGATAAGTGTATCGAGCATGTATATGTTATAAGCAGTTCATATTGAGCCTGAAAACGTAAGGCATTAAAGGAGTAGGTTGAATCAGTCTCAGAAATTATCTAAAGCCTTGTTTCGTGAATTAAGTTCTACCATATATCCAGTGTTATGAGGTAAAAACGTAATTAGTCGAGAAAGCCATTGTCAGTTGATAGTACTGTAGGTAAAATCCATTGTTTCAGTATATTTCAAATATCTTAAAGGAATCCACCGAAATAATACGGAAGGGATAGTTTATTATTATTATTTCTTAACTTTTTATGGCCTTGATTCTTCCATAGATGCTCACAGTAATTCTGTTAATTAATCTTTAGATATAAGTCCATACAATAACAAGGAGGTTGCAGATATCCATGGAATAATGCTTCTATATGTAATTTTCCAAGGTGGTTTTCATTTCATCTACTTCTGTATTTTGTATGTGGTTTAGGTTTCTGGAATTCTTTCTTGGCAGTCAAATCCAATTCGTAATTGGATTTGCTTTGACGTATTTCTTTATTAGTTAATACGCTTTCCATGTTTATATCTTAAATTTTAATTGTAACCTCCACTGACTTTCTTAAGGTTCATACCGATTAAATCTTTCTAGACGTACTTTCTCTGAATTGCAATCGCAGTACAGCCTCTTAATGTCCTTTCTTTCAAGGTTCCCAACCTGAGTCTGAGGACATTTCCTTTACGTTTTTTTATCGTTGCGTATTTTAAAACCAGTCCTTTGACTGTTGACTTTTGTGAACTATATTGAATTCAGCACCCAAAAAACATATATATATATATTAAGCGGGCGGGTGGAATCCTACTGGTAAATACGATAATCAAACGAATTTCAATGATTGTAACTTATATGTCTGAAGAACCTTAGTATTGTAGCAACATATGCTGCTACTCAAAGAAGAAGCCACTGATGATTGCAATCACATGAGAAAGAAGAAACTTAAAGCATCAAAACTGTGAGGGAGTCTCATTGATTAAGCTCACGTCTCTAGGCATAATTTTATAGACAGGCATGTTTCCTTTCTCATCAATTACTAAATCAAATATCTTACTAATTTTTTTGATACCTCCAAAGAGTTTTAAGTCGCGGTAGAGAGAATTATTCGAAGGAGTTACCTGACACCCAGATTTACTTTGTTTACTAGGGTATTAATAACAAATTTTTTCTATTTAAAAATCTATGAAAGTGAATACATTTGCACGAAAGTTGACGAGTGTTTTGCTTTCATGAAGTTGACCTTAGCTGATATAGACAACTGAGTAATTTAATTGCCCTCAAGATTTTTCTTTGTACGCTGCTTACTTCACGGTGCATGAAATGTATTCCGTTGCCTTACAATGTTGTGAAAGTGTTTAGAGTTCTATAGGAATTAATGTAATTATGGATAAATTACCTTTTGATTGTTTGAATGAGATTTGGTGTGTCACTCTTGAGTGATGTGCAGGGCTAGCAATCAGTTTTTGAAGTTTTATTGAAACTAATATAATTATTGATTAATTTGGATTGTTTGAATGAGATTTGAAACTTTTTCTGTGTGTTTTGTGTAAATGGATGTTTCTTATACATGTATTTAACTTAGAATGACTTATCTACCAGGATTGTAGCCTATCTACAAGGATTTCTTGTAATAATAATGATAAAAATAATAATAACAGTATTCTCGAGGATGTATACAAAAGTCAAGCAGTCCCCTATTCTATTGCTCTTAGCGGTGCCGCTACTCAAGCATTCTCCCTCCATACATCATAACCCGATAAACATAATTGGAATTAATGAGCGTCATTAAAGGCTTCGCTCTGCATTCCGATCAGTTTCGTCGGCTTCTGTCAGCGTGAACTTTTTCCATTAAACGCATCTGGGCGATGTCGTGCCGCGGGCAGCTCCGGAGCGTTAAATATAATAATCGTCAACTCTCATCGAAATTTATAGACAAAAGTACCTCTCAAAAAAGAAGCATCGACCGTTTATTCGTCCATAAATCAAACCCTCGTTAAATCGTTGTGGGCTTCCGGTTCGAGTGGTTGGGGAAACGGCCGCGAACCGAAAGGCGGCGCTGCTCATTACGCATGCGCCGTTGTTGTCCGTCTCGAATCTTTTCTTTTTCGTGGATGTTCAAATGTTGCCCCGGAGGTGAAGATATTTTCATCTCCGATGAGAGTGTTTTGGAAGTAATGAAAATATTATGGAAATTGGCCCGGATCCGTGTAAAGCCGGTCTGCGCGACCTGCCTTGTCCATCAACACTTTCGGCGGAATGCATCACTAAGGATGTGCCGATTTTATCTCCTTTTAAATTTTTTTAATCCCCTCGATATATTACGGAAGCTTTCGTATTCTGGATTGTTAAGCTCGCCTTATATCATATTCTCAACTTTCATTTGGAATTCCATGTTTGAAAATGATTCCCGATTCCTGCTTAGTAGACACGCGGTCCTTTGTCTTGCTAAGACTTTCTTATAACCATTATCGTTTTTTTTGTCTTCCTGAGGGATCATTAACTCTATGTGGGCACTAATTGACGGTTCACCAGATTAATGGAAGATAGAGTCATCTGGCTGATGCTACGAAAACCGGAACTGATATTCGTCTGAATTTAGTTGTAATTGGTTGTCCTCAGTCAAGCTTCTCATGCTTGTCTTTTACCTTATAAAAGAGCTGAAGAAAAATTATGCGTGACAGAATGCTTAATTAGCCTATGTGTTTACTTTACAAGCTTTCTTCATGTTCTTATTTAGTTTTCTCCGGGGAAAATAATCTCTTTTCTTAAATATTTTCCAATGGTAATTGAATTTGAATGTATTTATAATCGAAGTAATTTGTCGGCAAAGTAGCTGAGGATATGTTTAATGTATTTCAATTTACCTATTCTCTTACATCTAGGTGCACGTTGATATCTAAAATGAGAGAAATTACCTACAATAGAATTACTGGATGCAAGGTGCAAATAAATGTAGGTTCGAATGTATTCGAATAAGATGGTTAAAATCTTAACGCTATAGCTCTCATAGTTTTCTTGTATCTTCTCTACCGTGTATATTTTATTTTTTAATCATTATTCAATTACTGTGCGTTGAATGCAAATTTAGCATCATGTTGTTGCGAAATCGATTTAAGAAATGTAATTAATGCTGTACCTAAGTCTCTAGTATGTAGCAATTTGAAGTTTAAGAAGTAGTATATCTTAAGGCATACAGAATGCTGTATTGCGGCATTCCATTTGAAAATATCGTACTTTATAAGTCGCCCCTAGAATTGAATTAATTTTACACTCTTACAAAATTGCATCTATTTTCATTATGATTTTATTTTTCCCGCTTTCGGCGCTTGTTTCGTGGGTAGAGGAATGAAGTTGATATTTCTATCCTAACCCGAATTAGGAAATTGACTCCGTAATAATTAAACACTGTGTTTAACAAGGGTTCCTTGTGATTTAACATACCTTTAGATAAATTCCTCTTCTCCATTTACCAAGATCATATTTATTTTCCAACTATAACCCCCCTTGTGAGAGTAAGTTCTCATTCTCCTAGATAGGTGGAAAAACGTTTTTGATTTCAAAATAGTTCTTTTCGCATTGCATCTTTGTGTTTGATATCAAGGTAACGTGGAATAAAAACTTCGGTTAATATCGGTAGACAACAGTAAAAAAATACATAATTTGGATTTGTAGTTACCAAATATCTTGGGCATTACGACCTGTTTTCATTCCTTTTACGATAATTGTGAATGTACAATCCACGTGTGAGAATCTCTTCTTCCAATCAAAAAGTTGGAGAAACTTTCGTGAGTGAATAGCGCTCCATCACCATTGAGATGAGCCTGATTGAGGCAGTTGGTTTGGAAGACTCCAATTGCTCCCAACATATCCGGTATTCCAAAGATTATGCTAATTTATTATTATCTCGCATCTTACATCGAGCTTAATGTTAATGATGTGAGTAAAATTTCTTGACGACGCTTTAGATTGTATCGATAAAATTCAACGAGATTAAGCATCTTTCGTTTTTTTATTTTTGCTTCTAATATCCTCCGCAATGTCTCGTATTTTCCGAGTCTTTTGCATTAAATCTTAAGGATCCTTTATTTTCTCTCTCTAAGACTTGAAACATTTCTTTTATACAAGCGCGATTGACGATTTATATAGGAATGTAACTGTGGCTAATGTTGATTATAACTCTTGCGTTCCAATTTTTTCAGACAATCTGGGAGTAGATTTCTGTCGAAAATTTCAAATGCAAACTATGAATCGTAATGTTATCTACTCAGCAGTTGAACGCATTATTGTGACCCGGTACAAAGCTACTTAGTAAGTGTGAGTTCTCAGAACAAAAATTCGTCAAGTAAAGTTATTATTAAAACGATACAGATTCAGGGTCAATTTTGTGGTACTTAGAAACTTGTAAAAAATCCATGGTAAACAAACTTTTACTAGACCACTATTTAAATAATAATAATAAGTAATAATAATAATAAATAGTGGTCTAGTAAAAGTTTGTTTACCATGGATTTTTAAAGTTATTATTATTGTTCATCTCATAGTCTAGCTGATGTGTAGGCTGATTGTAGCTTCATATATTAGGGTTTTGTCGGTGATTATAGCGATAATGAGGAATGTTTCGAACCTTAAATCTTATCATAATATCATGTGATATCATTTATAGGGCCCTTATAAAATATTTATAATAATATCACTCTATATCCTTTATTATATTTGATTTATAGCACCATTTAGGGGAGTATACATTTTAATAATGTATAGCGACCCGGTGCAAGGCTACTTTCGCACGAGGAATCATTATTGACTAGAAAAACTGGAATTTAGTATAGGGTAGAACTTAGCCATGATCCAATTATGTTCTGAATCACTTCAAATTGTAGTTTTTATCATTATAATTAGCTGGAGTTGGATACAATGCTGTTTTGGGAGGAAGGCATCGTGTAAATTTGCCGAGGGTAATCTGGAAAGCAATTAATTTTCGAGATATAAAGCGTGTACTTTCCATTTTCAAATTGTTTGGTTACGCCTCTTACGTATCTATTTTTCTTCAAGTATTTTTTAATCGGAGGTAATTAGGTGATAAACTTTCTTCTTGTCCCATAGTCCTCTAATAGCTTTCAAGATAGAATTCCTATCGCTGGAATTGTTATTTTACCGAATTTAGAATTCAATCAAAATCATCGACAAAAGTGCCCTTGTGTCAGTAAGGCCTCTCGGTAAATTTTGGTGTTTTTTCTATAATTTAGATATTGGCAAGTAGTCGTTCTGCGGATACGAAGTTCAATTATGGTAGCCGAGTGTTTTTCAGATAAGAGCGAAATTTGGCGAAGAAATTTATTCGGGCAGGTTAATTAATATCTGTCGCGAAAGATGAGGGATTACTTTCGCTCGAATGGTACGCAATTAATTATGTCTAGGGTGATAAACTTTCAAGCAGTGAAAACTTTGTTTTCTCGAGCAGTGGTCTCTTGAGTACGGGTTTATCATATCAATCTATCATTTTGATCTCAAAGAAGTTGTTTTTCGTCTTATTTTCGGAATAGAAGTCTTTGTGGCAGCTTTCGCACGGTTTCCCTCTCAGGTATTTGTTCCTAAAAGGTATTTTGGCTAATGTTATGCTTATTTTTATTCTCGTAATGTTGTAAGATCAAGTTGTTTTTCCGTGAAAATTTCTCCCGGATAAACGAAAGAGCATTCCTAGTCAGGAAATATCCGTAAGGTTTCAATGCGTTACTGCAATACTCATGAGAAATTACGTAATAATAACTGACATTTCTTGATCTTTTGGTTTAGCATTATAAGGAAAGATGGGGTAACATAAATGCTTGTGAAAATAGCATTCGAGAGCTATTGCTTGGACTATTCAGTTGATCGTTTGGTTTCTTGGCTAGGTTAGCTACCCCAGACCTTGGATATTTATTTGTGAAATTTATTTCTCAGCGGGCATTCAAAAGCCGTATGCATCTGGCAGTAAGATGAATCCGTATCATATCCCACGCTTTTGGATTATTGTGCGGAATCTTAGCGCATGAAATTAATTGATCATATTCATGGTCGGATTATAAAAGGCTTTGAATCATGGGATGCTTATTTTAGGGCTGTTACGCTCAGGTTTTCATTTCATTTCCAAGTGGATCTGTCGTTTTCTTGTTTGGCTTTTCAGATGTGAATATTACTGGAAGATTCCTTGCTTTTAAACTCTATCATATTCGGCCGAACTTCGTGGAAGGACAGTTTACAGTGTTATTATTTTCTATAACTTCATTCCTTGCTATGATTCTATTCATTACAACCTCTTATTTAAACACGGTTTTATCGTTTTGGAATGATTAAGATCATTGTATTTACATCTTGGAATGTTAAGGATGAAAAATAACTTATTCGGAGCCTTTTATGGCGACAATAGAGTATGAAAAATTTTACGGATTTTGTTGTTCCTGGTACAAATTTAAAAATTTCGTATATGTTTTGCTTTAACTAAGTGCATCACAAGTAGTTTACCAAAAACTTATTAGAAGAAACATAAATTAGGAAGAAGAAAATCAGGTTTTAGGAATAGTATAACCTCATAACATTTCATAATAGTAATAATAATTATTTATTACTAACAGGTTAAAAAGAACCCATTTATTTCATTTGGAGCTTTTATTATTTCCTTTAATTATCTAAAAAAATAAGTTAAGTAATTTCTAGAATAACGTCCCTGAACTATTTTGGTTTTGCCTTATTTTTCTACATTATAAGTTAAGTGTCCTCGTAGATTTTTACATTATTTGTATCGCATTGTTCGAGATTTCTTTCCTTGTCTTCATCCCCAAATCTATTCGGAGTGGACGGTACTCAAGGTCTCTATTCGCGGGTGCCGCTTCAGAAATTTCCGCGAAAAACGTTTGTTAACGTCGAGGGATTCCAATTTTAAACTTATGTACTCACTTCGTTTATTTCTGCGATGTTCACTTGTCCCGCGATGACATCATCTCCGTGAAGTGGGGAACCTCCTCCTCTGGCACTGGACCACCACGTGGGGGTGAACATCTCTTCGCCCCGTTTTCATTTTCCCATTTTTCACTCTTTCCTCTCTCCACACTTTTTTTCTCCTCCCTTTGCGCGTGCAAGTTCTTTCTTATCCGCAACTGCCAACTTCCGGGAGTTGTAATACGCTCTGAAATTTTGTATTGCTTCCAGCTATCCCCAAATTTTTTTCATATTAGTATTCAAGATATGAGACTGTGTTGTGCTAGTGCTTACTATTTACGTCTATCTTGACTGATTGCCTGTTAAATCACTTATGTATTGCTTTCTCATCTTATTCTCGCCTTCACTTGTAATTCATTCTCAGATTCGTTTCTCTTAACAAATTCATGAGCTTTGTTTCTTCCATTAAATTACTATATGTATACATTGAATTTGCTGTGTTTAAGAAACAATTTTAGAGTGAACTTGTTAAAATTTTCAGTTTTAAGTGGATTGACTCGTACTTTTTCGTAAAATTTAAGTTGTTCGGTTCTATCGCATTTTCATGCGTTGAAAGCTTCGAGGGTACATTTAAATGCAATTTGTCCTGCCGTTTTATTTTGGTAGACCTCGACGTATTTTTTTTATCGAGTCGGCACTCTGCTTCCAAAACGATTTTTATAAGGTCAATGTTTGCTAGGTTAACGAATCATCCGCTCTCCATAATACTTAAGGCTCGTAGAATACCTTATAATATTAATTTTAACTGTGTATTTCTTTTATCTGTAATTTTAATTTTTCATTTAAGTTGGTTACGGTACAGAATTTGAATAGGTTGTTTAAACTCCTCATCAATCTTCGTAACATTCGACCTTTAGTTAAATCTCTTTATTATTTTCGAAAATTTACTATACATTTATAAAGATCTCTTCCATTTTTAATTTACTTGCGACTTCTCCTGGAACTTAAAATTTACCCACTTAAAAATCCCTTACCTGGTACCATAATAGGATATTTATCAGTTGGTATTTAATGGTAAGGATAACATACAAATAATTGGATTTTGAAGTCATCAAATTCACTTACCACTTGCATGCGATTATCCTTCATCGACTGAAAATATTTCGTATCCGTTACGTAGTCTCTCGAATTCGTTGTTTTCGAAAAGTTGCATGTTACAGCTACGGCGAAATTGAATTTACCCTTTAACCGTGGCGTAAGCTATTATTTGCTACTCTTCGGTAATCGTTTTAATCATATCTCACAGCTGCTTGCATGCTCAAGTTTTCATCGCGTATAAAAACGGTATTATGTCTATCAGCTTGTC
The DNA here is from genome assembly GCA_947579665.1 of Sympetrum striolatum. Taxonomy (NCBI): domain Eukaryota; kingdom Metazoa; phylum Arthropoda; class Insecta; order Odonata; family Libellulidae; genus Sympetrum; species Sympetrum striolatum. The sequence goes on along the minus strand of OX388351.1, from coordinate 50,677,337 downwards.
GCGATCTCTGAAACTGAGTTTTGGATCTATTCTCAATTATCCATTACCGGCACTTCTACCATTAATCTCCGTGAAATGAACATTTAAGGCATACATTTTCTAGTGGCTTAAACTTGGTGTTACTACGTTATTGCCACGTTTTCTGTGTCGGTGGTATTTTTACCCCCTGAATCATGATGCGATTTAGGTACATTATCTGCTCGTACCCGGCGAAGTGCTTTAAATGACGATATTTCCACGACCTCTCAAGATATCACGGGTAATTGATCTAAGTGTTTTATGTATTAGGTTCTCAGGCGGGATGAATTTTACATCATCTTCCCTAAGAGCTTCATATAATGGATAAGTGAAGACTTTGCCAAGATCTACTCCTATTTATAGAGAATCTCGGCTTATTCTTCCCAGAATTTGCTTGAAATTCGTCGTATGTGAGCCTTTAATTTTGAAGCGAAAATTTATTTATCCATGAATTTATTTCTTATATTCTTTTATCCATGAATTTATTTCCTATATTCTTTTAAGAAAAACAAGCGAAAAAAGTTGATTAATCTGATGGTTTAACGGTGCATGCTCCTCGTAAATTCCATAACAGTTTGCAAGTTAATGCAAGGGTGGATTGTATCCTAGACAAAAATAATCATAGTGAAAAACATCGTATAGTGATTAACCATAATTTATCCTTACTTTATCCCTTCATCCATTTTGTGATTTTCTATCTAGTCTACTTTGCATTTGTGAGTAATTGTTGCTGTTTAAATCATATATTTATTGTTAAATGTCTTAGGTATTACTTGGGCTAAAAACCTAGCCTCTACCTCTTGATTTTAATGATAGTAGTCTTAGATAATATATTTTCGTAAAAAAGGAAATTTTAATATGAAGGCCTTACAGAAAAATACGATATTTGTTAAATACATTACTAAAATTGAAATCTACGGATGCAAGCTTAAATTATGCTTCCATCTAATGCACAATTAAAATATAGCTAAAGTTAAATCTCCTGAATAGAGCTGGTAATTTAGGGCGTATTAATTTAGTTTTCATTCTTGCATTTTTATGCTAATCATGCATTGCGTACAAATTTTTGAGTGAAGCGTTATCTACTTAGTATTTGGAGTATTAGTTTTGCGCCAACTTGCTGCATCATCACATTTATATAGGTATCATCTAATTGTCACTTTCGTTTATCCACCATTTGTCCTACTTTGAAATGGCTAATCAACGCAAGTATATCGTTCTCCAAAGGATATCTTATTCTCGCCCCTCTTTATTGTATCGCATCTTTCAGTCTTCTCTCTTCCTCAGCATCTTCTATTGTTGGCCTCTTGGTTGGAGGGACGTATCATACGCGTGGCGTGGCATTCTTCTTTTGACGCATTTATTTTGGGACGCGGACTCTGAAACGCTTTTCAAGGATTTCGTCGATGCATGTCCCCCTTAAAAAGGCCATTTTTATAACACACGAATTCGCGAGTACGACGATCTCTCGCCATGATGGGTATTTCGGCTATGTCTTTAGGTGAAATTATACGATTATTTTTTCATTATTAGCTTAGGTTCTTTGCGAGAGGTATAAGCATCATTACTACTGTTAACCATACTCGCAGTTCTCGCCATTTTTCTAATTCATACTTAGTTCAGCCTCAAATTTATCGTTTTTCAGTTTAGATTTTTTAATCATAGTACGTTTTTATCCACTTTTATTTCTATTCTATTGTGTATGCATATCATCTTACCGCTCATTGTTTACTTGTCTATGTGGTATTGTTTATTTATTTATTTTTTATTACTGTGTTTTCGCGTTTTTTTTCACCCCCCTTCCCTGAGGATGTTTTCCCGCAATGTGAGTTTTTTCTTTGTCAACCTTCAGTTGCTTTCTTTTTGTGTTTGTTTGTATAAATTAGTTAACTTAAAATATTATTAACGTACGAGGTTAGGTTAAAGAGGGGCCTCACCTCTCCAATAAAGGGTCCTTCTATTTAAGTATCAAAAACATATTTTGAGCATCTATTTAGCGTGTATAGTATATGTTTTTAATGCTACCGCAATCCAATTAATGGATAATTTTTTATTTTCCTATTGGAATAGGATGGAAATAATTGTATTTTTTATCTATTTTTGTCAGTCTTTTTCTTGGTTTTAATGACATAGAAACTTCCAGGTAGCTTTTTCGTTTATTAATTTATAAAATAGGTGTACAACGTTAGACATTTTTTGCAGATTTATTTTGACTCTAAGAGCCTAAGGTCAATTTATTGCGAAAGGTGAGGCTTAGATCGATCGCTGCAGCTCCGTCACGATGTTTAGACAAATTGACTAATGATTCTTTCTCGAGGATTTAATTCTGAAAGTACGACTTGCTTTTCGTATCCGTTTCGTGCGAATTCTCCGAAGGATACGCTGTCACCAAGACGTCTTTTTCCGCATCTAAATTTGAAAATTTCCATCACAAGTTGAGTTAGTACCAAATTTGGTAATTTTTAGTGATGTATGGCTTCTTTAATGAATTCACTGTTTGGAAATCTTTGAATATTTCATTCGTTTCGCTTTATTTTGCAGCTGAATGAGTTCATTTCGTATAGTTTGTGTTCTCAGAGACACTAATTGGTATAAATTATGCTCCCTTCAATTTGCGAGATCTGAAATCCTGCATATACTAAATATTCCACGTGTAAAACACTAGATTTTCATCAGCTTAGGTTGAAATTCTTTGTTGATCAGTTTTCAGAAATATGTCGAAGATTTTGTCATAGTAATTGTCTTCTCACATTCTGTGGTTAAATTTGTGTCCATACGTTACTAATCCTACAAAATGTAAGAATTTGTTGGAATTAGCAAAAATGTCATTGTCTTAATTCCGTACAATATTTTTTCTTTTGAGAAGGAAGCCAAAAATATGGACAGGAAATTTGTCCTTTTAGTAAGGCTTCTTTTTGTTAAATGATTTTCTGTCCATTAGGTTGATTAGTTAATTGTATTGGTGCTACCTACACTGGCGGCTCACGGGGTATTTATCTAAATCTAAATGAACAAGTCTGTAATTTGGTAAGATAACAATATACCTGACCATGACCGCGTAAGGATATCAGGACTATTTATTATTCATTATGTTAAAAATTTTATTTACCACACAAGTACTGTACTTGACAGTAAAACAATATATGTCGTAGAAGATTAAGTATAAGGAGAGAAGCTATAGCTAAGATCCGTTATGTTATTCCATTTAAATTATTTGATCATATCAAGTGAAATCGGGTGAAACGTCATACACTTTGAATTATGTATATACTGTTACAAGTTACTTATTAGAAGACCATTTCACACCACCATTCATAAACTTCAAGTTAACAGCTTGTATTCAAAATAAAGTAGGGTAAGAATAGGGTACAAAGTAAAAAAGAACAATGTGGGTAAATAGTGAAGAAGGTTAGTGGCAGTTAAAAAAAAAAATTAGGAGGAATCTTAGAAAAAATGAATTCTTTCATAAGAAAATATCTGAAACTTTCCTAGTACACCCAACTTGTGTATTTACGAATAGGAATACGGAATTAAGGGTAAAGTACTCGTATGGTAGTTTTATCCAACGAAACCATTTCAATTAGTTTTCACCTCCGAAATTTCGTTTCACCTCTAAGTAGACCCGCCGTTTAAAAAGTGCGAATAATTTCCCCCAATTAAGATCCTTCCCCAGTGGCTTTCCCGGCCATAATGGCGGATCATTTGACGGGTTAAGCTCACGATCCGTACGTGTGTGGAAAGGCGGCCATTCACTTAAGGTCCGCGTCGATAGTTTATTTCGGTGAGTTCCGTTTTGGGTTGGTTAACAACGCGGTTGTAACACGAACCGCGATCTTGTTAAGAGCGTGAATGGTGCACGCATAAGGGGATTTGGGCGTGCAACCGCGTGGACGCACTATCTGCTCGTGGCGGAATGGCCAGCGGTCACGAACACTGGCCGGAGTGGACACGAGGAGTCGATCGAAGGGGTCGAAGGCGGGGGCGGAGGGTGTAGGAGCCGCCGCCAGTCCGGTTTTCGCCGGAACGGTCCAATGTAAGGGAGAAGAACCATGGGTATTCAAGCCGCATGCGGCCTAGTGCGATCCAATGTGCGGCCTCTCCAGCTCGCTTCTATACGTGAGAGTGCTTATCAAATATTCATTTTTTGTCCAATTTTGCGTTTTCTGTGAGTTTTTCTGGTTTATTTATAGTTTGACGAATAAAATTAGTGCTGGAATTTGTTGGTATACCTGGTTTCTTCGTTGACGCCGGATTGTTAGCCATTCCAATTTATGCCTCTTGTAGCGAAAGTGTAGTCAAATAATATAAGAATGAAAAGGGTGGCTGAAGGCGTCCTGAGCAGAAACGATTGAATCGATTTATTTATTGACTCCCGCACATCCTTGAAATATTAGTTTAGTTTTAGTCTATTCAGTTTTTTTCTATGATGCATCTCATTCCTATTCCTTTATTCTTTATCCTTCGTTAAAGTAATTTATAAGTTTTTATTCCAATATTTTTATCTTTTCATTACACATTAATTTTATTGTATCACATGTAATTTAGTTTCAATAACGTATTTTTGATGGATAAATATTATCATTAATACGAAATATTAAATGCGAACCTCTCTCCTTAAAATCTGCCAATCCTTGGCCCAAACCGTCGTTTCTCGATGGGGGGGATTTCTGGCGTATGAACGGTCACTTCACGTGAGAAATAAAATGGAAATGTTATTGAATTTATTTCGAACAAGTTTTCCTCGAATGGTTAATATGAAATTTTTAGAGACCGATCTCTAATTTTCTTTGACTATACGAAAATTAGGAACTAGTATATGCGAGTCTGTCAGTCTATTGTACGCTTATAATTTTAGCCGAAAAAATGGTAGTTATAAAGTATATAAAATATTTCATCATCTGCAGAAATCCGGTTTAAATTTCCTTATTTATTTTGCTATTATGAATTGAAAGAAACGTTATAATATTGCATGCGATGCAGTTCTGAGGTATAAATGGAGAAATCTATTTGGCGGAGAGTTATAAGATCTGAAGGAAAGTTTGTGTCGTATTATGGGATAAATACTCTGTATTCTGCCGATGACGCCGTAATAAATTAACTCTTTCTGTGAAAAACTCATGAGCAAAATCAATGTGGTTACGTTATTTGTTTGAAGGAAAAGCTGAGGTGAAGCTACTGCATCATCAATGATTGTCTTAGAGAATCGTTCCCTCGATCAGGTTTTCAGTGAATGAATGGTTTGTCCTCGCCCACTGACGAAGGCTGTGGCAACCAGAGTGTGACTCTTTCGCATAAGAACGTTCCATTCAACGACATTCCACTACTGCGTCATTGCAATATGACAACCTCATTCACAAAGCACCGGATCAAGGATTTCAGCTCCCGGAGCAACGTCGATCTTCTATGCCCTTTCTGACATTATCCTCTCAGGCGATTAATCCATCGAAAGAGAAAAGGCTATTCCTCATCGAATTTCCGCCATCTTAAAGGTTTTCACGTTTTGTTAATTCTTGGAAATAAACTCATTCAGTATCTTTCTTTGAGTACGACTTTCTAGCAGGAATTGTGTTGTAAATGGAAAGGTTGGATCCACAACTATGTATAAATATACTTTAAATGGAATTTTTTTCAGGTTTATAGGAAATAGAGTGGTTAATTATTCGACATTATCGTTAACTGTTTGTTTGGGGAGATTAACAATTCATTCCTTTGTTTATAGATAGATAGAGTTTTAATTAAATCCATGTATTTATTGATCTTTGAGTTATTAAGATTCGTTGGAATTCAATCGGACGCTAATTATGGAAATCTTTCCGAGTATTATTGAGTTCTTTGGTTTTATGCAGTGGCACTTCTTTAATCTAACTTTCTCATAAGAATTTTTATGCCACTTTAGTTCGGTGTGAAGTTTCTTATTTCGATACACCAAGGCGTTCTAGTACTTCGACATGAGATTTTATCAGACTCAAAATGATCGTATTTAATATTTAGTTTTTCTTTCGTGTTTATTAACTATATTTCAAATGAAGCGAAGATGGCGATTCGGAAGTTCGGAATCGTAATAGCCTTAACATACTGCGAATATTGTTGTTCACATTTATAAACCCTGTCTTTGCTAAGAATTATCCACTCCGAGAATATAAATTGAACAATCCTACCATTTATTTCACAATTTTATACTAGTTTATATTTTATTGGGACTCTCTTCTTGATATTGTTATTGTTCCTAATATTTCTTTACTTATCTTGAAAACTTGTGCGAGTAATCCATGTCTCAACGCTACCTTCATGTATTTTTATAATCTTTTATTTTTACATCCATTCTTCGCAAAATTCATTTAAAGGAAGTAATGGTTACCTTGCGTCATTGACAGAAACTTATTGAGGTACATCGTTTGTATTAAAAATTTCAACTACCTGGCATCCTCCTCTTATTTTTTCTGAGATTTGATACCTCTACACAGCTTTCCTGAACAGTTCTTCCATTTCCTGCTTCCAGTACATTTTCTGATCTTTATTACTGTGATAAGTTAAATGACTTTAGTTGAGCATTGAGTTGAAAGTTCGTGTTATTTGTTGAGAGTCAATTCTGTGCCTTTGTTATCAGTGGTTGTAACTTCTGAAAGATAAAGAGGAGTAAAGAAGACCCATTCATTCACTTTTACGCGACGCGTAAGAGCCGTTTGCTTTCACAGTGTTTGCCCACCACTCATTTCGAACTCCTTAACCCTTTCTTTCAGACGCCCGACGTATGTCATAAGTTTCCGGTGATCGACTCCTTCTCTTTACATTTCACTTAGTTCCTCAACCGAAATTACTTTTTCTTTATTTCTTCGCCGTCTCTCTTCTTACCATCTAATGCTACGAATTTAAGTCAGGAAAGGACTAGTTGCAGATATCACATCACATCAGTGTCTATAGTTTTGTTGCAAATTTGAAATTTTTAGAGAGAAGCTTGTTAGAATATAATCTGGAATGTTATTGTAACCATATTGCGTTTAAATTTTCAGAATTCTCTCGTAGGTTTGTTGTGAAACTATATGTTCTCGTCATATCGTCTCCTTTCAGTTTTTAAGTCTAGTTAATATATAAGTTTTTGTTACCGATGCATAGTTATGTGACTACTGCAATTTTTCTTTTATGGACGTAAGTCTATTCCTTAGCCAATAATAAAATTTATGATCTTTATTAAAAAAATAGTGTGCTTTTTCATCCATTGTTTAACTTGATTTCGGTTCAGAGAATTCTTAATCACAGGAATACAATTAATCCAATTCCTCTAAGTAATTATGCAATCTTTAACCAAGGTATCGTAGTAATAGATCTTCTCGAAATACGGGTTTAGATTATACGATCGAATATGTTGTAAATTTATGCCATAAATTTTAAGCAATTAATTACAGTAATATAAAAAATGCGTTCATTATGTAACATTTGTCGTAAAATAGAGCTGAATCAGTGCTAGGGCCATCTTATAAAGAGTTCACCTCAAATTGCTGCATATAAATGAACAGGACATTTCCGCATCCTCTTCAGAAATGGCAGAGTATGGACTCGAATGTATCTTCCAGACTGACAGCTTTCGACTCCCACCCCCGCAACGAGAATTGGAATAAAAATCGTCCGCCGCCACTCCCGTTCCCTTGACCTTCCATGTCTTACTTAATTCTCTCCTTTGCTCCATTCTTCCCCGCAGCATCCTCCTTCATTCTGCGATTGAAATCGCTTCTTTTACGAACGGTGTGAATAAAGAATAATGCTCCATTTCGGACTGCGCGAGTTACTAGGCTGTCAAATGTATTTCTCTGAGTTTTCGTATAAACTGTATATGTAAAATTACCTTCATTCAACCTTATTTTTTCCTTTATGATGTCTTTATAAAGCGAGATCCACATTAAGTGCAGTGATATTGATAAAAAGCATCTTAATATACTCCCAGAGTTTATCCTGGTCATAGCGAACAGCTGACAATAGTTAGTTATTTTTTACAATTTAACTGAAGTCTTGTCTAGTTTATGACAGAATTTCAATAAGTGGTAAATATAGGCTATAGAGTATTGTAACATTACGTTGCGTTATTAATGGTCAGTTGGAGGCTGGCTATTGTCGTGAGTCGTCATTAGTTGATGGAAAACGGATAAAAAAACCACATACACTTCTAACTATTATTTTTATATTTTCCTTTGTAATGTTTATTGTGTTTTATTATCATTTTTTTAATGTTGTTATAATTTTTCTGTTCACTAAAATAATTAACTGTGCAATAAGAATGATATTTTTTGTATTCTTAAATTATATTAGTTTATAATCAATTTATACTTCGTTAGATACTCTATTTACCTTACAATATTAGTCGCTATACATATATTTCAATTTAAATTATGTTAATATCCTTGTCATTTGTATTTTTATTATCCTATTACTTATGCACCTAATTGAAAAAGTTTCAATGAAAAATTATTTCATTTACTTGTTGTAAAAGAGGGCAATTTTTCCAGTAATAAATATTGTTATTAACTACTAAGTATCTTAGAAATGAATTAAACAGAACAGGGTCCTCAAACAGAGTTATTACATCGTCTTTAGGTATATAATATAAGTAATACGCATAAATTAAACGGAAAATCAAGTAGCATTCAGCTTGAACTTCAGTAATAACTTTATTGTCAAATGGAAGGAATCAATAAAAAGTTAACGATTCAATGGTGTTAGACTGTCTAAATATTACAGGGACTCTAGTTTTACGTAATTCCTAATTGAAAACAGCAATCGTGATCAGAGCATGTGGTCGAATTCACGTGCAAGATAGGCAGTGCGCGTGAAAGTTAAAATAATCCTCGCGTGTGCGTATGAATGTATCTACGTTAAATGGTTACCTAGGAAGTTACGTAATTTTATAAATATCGTGTCAAAAATAAACGTGTCTGTGGGCGTGTGATTCTCACTCCCTGTCACCTGTTCATAAGCGTCCTTCACGCGCCATGCGTTTCGGAGACGAAGCCAGATTTCATCACCACTATCAAGTAGTTCGCATTTTCAATTTATGGCCTTACTCATTTCACTCGACAAATTAATATCCTTTACGCACTCAATTATCTTCAGTAATATCAAACGGAGATGATTTTAAATTAAATTTTTGTCGATATAGTGATTTTGTCAATTTCTTCTATTTTATCACCAAAAACGCTGTTAAGCGTAGTTATTTATATTAACTGCGCGATTCTATGTTCAAGGAATGACTCAAATCCTCCGGAGAACCATTTTGTTTCTTCGTAGGCAAAAATTTGTAATATATAAAAATTTGATGGGATTTCTCAGTACAACGCAACGTATGATCTTACCGTATGATACATGAACGTGGTTTATACGAAAAAATAGAAATTCAGTCTTATTCTCATCCAAATGAGGACGTTTTATTATTGTATTAATTGTTACTCTAATGATGACTCTTTTAAATCGATTCTCTTGCTAAGTTGCAATAACTCTTTAAACTGGTTCTTTAAGAAAATTAGAATTTCTAGATAAGGGAATATTTCTCTTTGTTGTGAGAAATCTTTTTCTAATTGCTGTAAGTAATACTGTAGAAAATAGGGGTTTGCATAATAAACATTGTCCATGTTGAATTCATATTTAATTTTATCTTCTTTGAAACTTCTAACAATCAATTTTCGATTTCCAATTTTGGGATTAAAATTCATGCACAGGATTTCTGTGAGGTCGAAAATTTATTATAACTTTCTTCTGAATTCCAATGAAATAAGAAAATGTTTGTTAATACCTTTTTATTGCATTTACAACTTTAAAGTTACGTTTACCTTGAAATTCGATAATCAGAACGGTCGAGCTTTAGATCGTATGATAATTGTTTGATGTGACTCTAATGATAAACGTTCATGCATTACAAGTATACAAGTAAAAATGTAAAGTTTGAAATTTATCTTTTTATGCATATCCTAAACACTCTTTCAGTTTTTCCGATCACTGATTGTGCTAGAATTGGTTTACTTCTGTGGAGTAATCGTGTTTGACAATCGTACTGAAATCTCGTAGATCGGAATCGAAAAGAAAGTTGATTGGAATAACTCAATTCCGCCGTTTAAATCCTAATCGTAAAGTTGATTTGTGAAATTGGGGCCCATTTTGTGGTTATCGCCGATCCCCAAACGGAACCGCCCAATCACACGGGAGATGATAAACTTCCGAATCATTTCCCCTCTCTTGGGAACAATTGTGCTCCGGCCACAGCCTCCCGTCCCCTCTCCCGCGAGATTTCGCTCCCCTATTTCATCACGTCTCCATTATTTCCCCCCAGAGAGCAGCACATTTGGAGAGGGCTGCTCATTTAAGTGTTTCCTGCCCTACCCCTAATCCTCGGGACCCTTTTTCAACCCGCCGTGTTTATTTGTTGCCGCCTTTTAGAACCCTTTCCGACGGCCTTTCCCTAACCCTTTGAACCCTTTGCTAGTGAAAGGGGCTGTAAAGGGCTCTTCGATTTTTTTTTTCGGTTTAAATTTTCGTCCTTGGCAAAAAATTTAAGGGCGTTAACCGATGTCTCCATCTTGTCTCGTTTCTTTTGACTGACATATGGTGTTCCACTTCTAAGATGATTATTATATTGGATTTGCTGTTGCTTATCATACGAATTGAAGGGCTGATATACCGGTTTTTATTATCAAAATTGATTCGTAAATCATCGCCCAGTTAAATATGTACTGAATATTCTCGTATTGTTTCTCTCACTCAGTAATATAGGCTATAAATAATTAAGAATTATGTCATTTATATTAATTAAATCAGTAGAAATTAAACACCGTTGTAAAATCAATTATTAATGGTAATATTTTTAAAATATTATTATTGATCACATAATTAACTAATATAATTAATTATTATATTGTTATAAGATAATACAAATTTATCATAGTTAGAGAGTTACCACTAGATTGATTAGGATATTGAATATTTAGCATCTCGCATATCATGATTCATATGATACGATTACTATCATTTTGTGGCGCCCATTTCTAAGTAGGAAGTCCATATTGATTCCATTTCCATCCAATTGAATATCAAATGGAAACGTCTTTCAGCCTCTACGGAAAAAATGAGGGTGTTAAGAGAAAGTCTTATGGTATCGTGACTTTATTTATACGTATTTTAACACTCAAAAGTCTACATTTCATTTACTGTGTATCATAAAGTGTAGAATTGAAGAGCCATGTAAACTTTAAACTGTGACACCATGTGCAATATTTCATGAATTAGGGTAGAGGGTTGAAAACAATGTTGTATACAATGTTACACAATACGATACAAACATCTGGGGGAGATTTTGAATAGTATGTATTTATTTTGTTTAAAGCGTGAATTTGTTTAAGGGATGTTATGTATAATATGAATGTTAATGATTTTTAATATTTCTTGATTTGTTGTGACGGTTTCTTGACGTAATATAGTAAGGGAATTGGCAAAGACGAAATTACATTCAAGGGGTAGCTGGCGTCAGGAATACTGCAAAGTGGGTTTAAAAAATGAAGCAAAAATAAAATTAAGTAGAATATTTTCTAGTTTATTTCCACTTAGAAGATGAATTATTTAGGGATTTCAGTTAGTTTAAGGGGAAAACTTAAAGGCTGCAGGTTTTCCACGTCCTTTAAGGAAAATGTTTGCTAATCATGTTGATGAAATAATCATAATTAGTTAAGTATGCAATAGATTTCAACTCCCTCATCCAGATGGGCCGTAATTCCGTCATCAGCCACGTGGTTTTCCCTCTGGTTTTACCAGCAACCTTCCATTTGTCCTCCCGCTGTCTCCATTGAGTCCTCGTGCCATTCATAACTCAATATATCTCCAGCAAGCAGACCAACCGCTGTTGAACCAGGAAACCTCACGACCTCTCATTCACGAGCTGTGGCGATCTTTTGTTTCGATTTTCGTTTTGACAAATGAAAGTCGCATGCCGCGGGCGTGTCTCTGGTCCGGTCGGCATTCTTCCTCATTTCTCACCGAAGCCAGTGGAGCAATCGACGTCGGAATTAGTCGAGAGGTTCCCAAGCGATATCCGAGGAGTGTGAGAATTGTGGGAATCGGTTCGGGAATCGGCGGTGACTTGAGGGATATTTCGAATTATGCCGAATGGTTGCCTGGGTACGGAATTGGTTGGTTTTCTGTTGATTAATAGCTCCAAGAGCATAGCAAGCCTATGTCGTTCCTTCCGATCGATTAGGATGTCCTAAGTCTGCACAGTCTTCAGTCCGGACGCCGAGTAACCCTTAAAGGATCAAGGGACATATATGTCCCATGAATTTTACATATCCCGGTTAGTTTATGCTTCGTCCTTTTCTAATGATAGGATATATTTGTCTTAATTTAATACCTATGTAATTAGGCTATACATTTTCATAAGAATTGAGTTGCTATCATAGTTTTATCTATATGACAGAATTTAAAAGGTTTCAATTGTAGTTCTCTTACGGTCCTTAAAGGGTTAAAACCTCATCCCCTTCACTATAAGCTACAAGGAGCTTTATAGAGGGATGAGGCGACTGGGCATAATAAGGAGTGAGGTTTGCCTTTGATCAAGTGGTCAAATCCTCATAACTACAGCTCAATGATCCCTCGAATGCCACTTTTTAAAGCATTCAAAATAAGGAGTGACCAAAATGATTGCAAATACTTTGCATCACTCATACCTCAGTACTTTTCATATCGTAATTTCGCAGCCATTAACTGTACAAGATGTCTTATATATTCTTTATATCCTATCAAGTTGGATGTTAATTCTTTGTGATAATATCCTATTGCCATAATTTACCATCCAGCATAGATTCGATTCTTTTTCCTGGATTGACTTATAATGAAGCGATTTATCGTTATATTTGCGTAGGATTATCACGGAATAAAATCAAAATCCATACCGAATGGAATAATCTTTCAATGTATGTTTTATATAAATTCTTTTGATTTAATTTCAATTCAAATCATACCTTTCTCCATATTGATCATCATTTGTATAATTGGATATTATTTCTGGTGAAATTCCTCAAGGCGATTTCTTCTGGGAGATATTGCTGCTTCTACGATACTTCCGTCTCCTGTAGACATATTTAGTTTTAATTTCAAGGTTGAAGCATTAAAATCAGCCTAACTTACAGGGGAAGTGTTGTAACTCCTCCTTAATAGCCCTAAGAATAAATTAATGGGATAATTACATTCGTCTTAGAACTAACCGTGTAATAAGGTTCTACCGTATTGGCTGAAGTATTGCCATTAGAATTTATTTTGGGACGTTGAAGTGCTTGGATTTTGTTTACGCTACCCATTTAAACTATTCTATCGAATTAATTCCCTCTGCGTAAGTGGTGGAACGCATCCTTGGTTACGATTGATGGCATCATTTGGCAGTGATATGAGGTGCATTTGAGAAAAGTATGATGCGAAAGAACTGTAACGGTATGCTCGTAATTGCTGCAGTACTTGCCAGTTGTGAAATGGGCAGTGATAATTTTCCGTATTTGATAAGCTTTTGGCCGTATTTTCTCTCTTAATTATATTCCGAATTCAGGAACGTAGCCAATTCATTGCTAGCCTTACAGTAATTACATCCTGGTTAGCTCGTTGAAAATTCGTTTTGCGGCACGTTACCGTACTACGAATGAGAGGGTGTCCGCTTCGTTTCTCTCTGAACTTTATTTAGTTAAAATAGACAAAGTTTTGAAAACTGCTCTTTCGTAATGAAAGTTATAGTTGAAAATATCGGTCATCATGACTGCTCTATTGTTGATTGTGGTGAGTATTTGACTAGATTACCTTGCCAAGTTTTCCATAAAAAACAGCATTTTAATAAGGGATAAATATGCATAATTGGAAGTATCTTGACGTAAATTATTGAATTTTTAACTAAATTGACTTAACCAACGATAGTGGTAGCCCAATGATCAATAGAAGTGAAAAATATCGACGTGATTGGGATTCGAACCCAGATCTCGGGTAGATGACAGAAATCTGAAGACCCGGGTTCAACTCCCTGTCAAGTGACTTCCTTTAGTCCTTGAGTTTGCGTGCAGAGTGACCTGAAGTTCGTTCCTTTATCAATTGCTTAGTTTTGTTTTCCTCTTTGTTTTGTTTTCCTCTTTAAGTCCTAGTTAAACATATTAGAAGGGCATCATTAGTATTGAATCCATAATTTTAGAGCTGCATTGATTGATCTCACATTGATATAAATTCGATTTATCATTATTATATTTTTTATTAATTTCTGTTCACTGATTTTTACAAATTTTCGGCATCAGCAGCGAATATATTTTTTATAATTTTTGTTGAGCGCTGGTAAGACATTTCTGGAAGGACGATTTTTATTGTATATTTTTACATCCACAATTCTTCTAATCGTTTCTCATACGCTTCACTTTACTTTAATTATTCTATAATTAATGTCGATGCTTTAGATGGAAGAAGAGACATTTAGTCTCAGTCTCGCTCAAATAAATACTATTATTATTAAACTTATTATTAAATAAATACTATTATTATAAATACTATTATTATTAAACTATTCCTTTTATCTGTCATTATGATATGGTGTAACAATTACAACTGCGATTTTACGGATTGCTTTCGAAATTGCCTTCGTTAGGAATACTTGAATTACAAAGTGGAGCGGCTGATGTGTGCAACTGTTACCAGAAAGTCATCCGTCTCCTTAGCTTGGTTCGTTTGCCTAATCCTTTCTCAGATTCTGGTGTCTGATGTCTCTCCTTGTTTTCTTCCGTTTTCCTCTTGCGCATCCTTGCCAAAAAGTTAGCACCTACGTGGGCTATCTAGTTGCCATTTCTCCTTTTATCTAGGCCTCTTTTCTTCTAAGAGAAGCACGTTTAATTCCGTCCTTTGTTCTGTCACCTTCCCTCGGGTCAGCCCATTGTCTTAATTTCTTTAGTGTTTTGCTCAGGACCTATTTAATTCTGCCTCCTCCTATTTAAATCAGGACATTTTTTCAGCTATGAACCATTTCTAAACTCTACTCTGAACCAATTCGATTCTCAGCTCTTAGTCCGAGTGAAATTTAAGGAGTCGAAAATCTTTGGACTTCCAGCCTGAAGACATTCAGATTCTTTTTATACGTATTGTAAGAAAAATATATTTTCCTCTTCTTTAAAAATAAAAGTAATATCTAAACAATCTAAATCTTGTATTTATAAGGAATTTATTTAGCGCATAGTTTACTGATCTGCTTCTACTAACTTCATTCAGGTTCATGTTTATGATCTAACTTGTTTAGCTTCTAACTTTTTGATGCAATTGCTTTGTTACGTTTATTCAAAACGGTATCTTACTCCATTAATCCGTCATCGGAATATAATTAGAGGGATAAGAAGGGAATTTTATCTGACTGAAGAATAAGCTTTTTCATTATCATTATTGCTTCTCGGTTTTATTTTATTTTGAATTTATCCTAGACGCGGTAAACCTTAATTCTTAGAGCTTCTTGAGTTGGTTTTTATTCTTTCTATGGGTGGAAAATTTCCTTTCAGCATAGTGAAGTCGAATCATAATTAGCCTATTAGACTTATTGAACTTTCATACTTACAATCTTTAGAGGGAAGTATATTGCATTTAGTTAAATTTTTGATTTTCAGAAGCAATAGCCGAGTGTAATTAGGAAAAAGCCCTCAGATCTGACTCAATTCAATCTGTTTTCTTATCCCTTCTCGTCCTGAAAGTACGACAAAGCGGATTTAATGCCAAAACTTTCGCGATAAATATTGCTCGTATAATTTTTCTTTTCGCCTTTCGTTATTTTTTTATTCCGAAGTAAATTACATCTGAAATGATCCTTGCTATTATCTTTCTAGCGCACGTCACCTTCGTAAAACAAAAGCCTTTCGAAAGGAGAAATGCTCCACCTGCTCCGATGTTTTCTTTCCAACGTTTTTGCTCGGCATCAAGAGGAAAGGATGCCGAATCTCGTTCCGGATAAATAAAAGTCCCCTATCGTGTTAAGTGTCAAATGTAAGAGAAGTAGGGAGAGGAAAGATAAGGAAGGAAAACAGAAACCAAAATAAACAAACAATATGATGGATAAAAGAGGATCCGGGAGCACAACATTCGGCGGACAGTACAGCGTTGAGTGATGCCCATTTCGAAAGAAGAGCTCCTCTTAAAGAAATACACGCTAATGCTTGGTCATCCCACTGTATTTTCGTTAATTAATTTGTCGTCTTTATTATTGAAGTTCCGTTCGCGAGCCGCTTAATTTATCTCGTGATGATTGATATAGTAGATGTAATTTCGGTTGAGGGAAAGCATTGAACCCGCTCTACCTTTGCTTTAGCTTGGAAGGATGCTGTGTGGATCTGAGATCTTCTCGTTGAAGGGGAAGAGGAGATGTGTTGTAGGGAAGAGAGGAAGACGCAGGACGGAAACAGACTCGAGGTAGAGTGAGTCAGGAAAGATGAGGAGAAATAAACCAGAGAGAAATCTTAATTGATTCATCATCTCATAATGCATGAGGAGTAGGGTAGGTGAGGGTGAAATGGGTCAGCGGGTGAAGCGGGTCAGGCTAAGCTTTTTCGAAAATAAAACTACATTAGTTTCGTTTTTGCGTTATCTCACTATGCGGCAGAACTTGTTCTTTACCTAGGCGTCCTAAATGACTGCGTTGTAGCCACGGCGTTCTCAGACTGCATGTGTAAAAATATCACGAAGATGCAACCACATCTCCTAACTGGTAAGTTTTTCCAGTCATCTAACTTGAGGGTGCATTCTTGGGGTTAATATAGAACGATTAAATGATTCTAAAAACTTCATATTGTTGCATACAGTCGTACGTTCCATCTACTTTTCAATGAGAGCAGGCGGGGCTTAGCAGGCATTGCCACATTGCGTATTTTTAATTTTTATGGAAATGTGCATGAGTGGGTGAAGTGGGTCAGGTATGGGAGGGTGAAGAGGGTCAATTTCATTGATGATAATTTTGGGCTAGAAACCAATTACATTATGTTAATATAAACTAATTACTAAGTACTATAGTATATGAATAGTTATTAATCATTAAATTGTAATAATATATAAATGTAGTATTTTTTAATTGTATAAACCCTTTATAGCATCATGCCACAACATTATAAAAGGAAGGTGAACGGCGGAATGTTCATGTGGAGTATAGAGGAAATGAATAATGCAGTTGCAGCAGTAGAAGCTGGTGTTGGGATTCGAGAAGCATCGAGACGATTTTCTGTTCCATTTGGTACCCTTCAGCGCCGAATTAAAGTTGTTAAGGAAGACAACACTCAACGATCCATTGGTGGGCAGACCATATTTACGGAGATGCAGGAAAAGCAATTTCTTGAGAGACTTCTGTACCTGGAGTCGAAAGGATTTCCATTGACACCACAAGATGACCGCAAGGCTGCCTTCAAGCTTACCGAAGAAGAAAAGATTGCTCATAAATTCAATGTCGCGAAAAAGGAAGGCGGTAAGGATTGGCTAAACAGCTTCATCAAGAGACACTGACAGAAACTGTCGCTGCGTAAGCCTGTCCATGTCACGAGCAAACGGATTGAGGCGGGAGAGATTAAACAATTTCTATGACGTACTGCAAACTGACGTTGAAGAGTTAAAATTGCAGAACCGACCTCAATCAATTTACCACATGTACGAGACTGCACTGCCCATCAACAATCCACCGCTACCAAAAATTTTGGCCTGTAAAGGTAAAAATGACATTCACATAGTTACGTGCAAAGAACGAGGTGAGAATGTAACTGTGATAGCAAGCTGCAGTGCATTAGGCTCATTTGTCCCTCCGGGTGTCATTTTCAAGGGGAAGCGTAAGAAGGCTGAGTTTGAACGACACATGCCACCGTCCACTGTGGTGTACATGTCAGAGAGTGGATGGATTAACGAAAACATCTACCTCGCCTGGCTAAAACATTTTGCCAAGCACAAGGTATCAGGACATGTTCTGCTTATTCTCGATGGTCATGTGTCACACGTTAAGTTGCTCGATGTTCGACAGGAAAAATCAAATCACCATGCTATGTCTACCAAGCCACACAACGCACGAACTCCAGCCATTGGACAAGTCCTTTTTCAAGCCATTGAAATCCAGGTACAGTGCAGCTGCAAATCAGTGGGTTTTTTCAAATCCATCAAGAGCTATTCAAAAAGGGCAATTTTGGAGAAATCTTTCCTCAAGCTTGGATGCAGTCCACAACGGTGTCCACGGCAGTCAATGGCTTTAGAGCCACAGGAGTGTTCCTGGTCAACCGTTTTGCAGTGACTGACGACAAACTCACAAAAGCTGTTGAACCCGTGGAATGTGATCCTGTTCCACAACAGCCTCAAGACACCCAAACATGTCAAGAATCGACTCCAGTGAGATGATGCTCTCCTTCATCTATGAAGATCTCTGTGAAAAGAAAAGGCCCTGGAAGGAAGAGACAAGAAGCTGAAGTGCTTACGTCGCCGCAGCATATTGTCACTCTCGGCAATAGCAAGTCTGGTGAATCTGAACTGGACAAAATAAGAAAATTGAGCCTCCAAAAAACCTACCAGCATCTCCAAATGGGCCTGCAGATGGCCATGAAGACAACTGTGGGTTTTGTGGCAGGTACTTTTACACGGCAACCTCCAGCGAGTATAAAAACTGTATTAAGTGCATCAAGTGCAATGTATGGTTCCATGAGGTGTGTGTTGGAGCCTCAGGGGAATCTTCTTTTACTAGAGGGAAGTGTTTCTAGAAAAATTTTTGATTTTTTGTTTTCAAAAACATTTTATTTTGCTGGACTCTCAGTAGTTTTCTAATGACCCACTTCACCCTCCTGTTGTGGGTGAAGTGGGTCAGAGGTGGGGTTCCATCTTAATATTTTTCAAAAATTTATTTACCGATATATCTTGATCTTACTTCTCATACATATACATATGATGGATATCTACTGAATAAAAATTTTATTCAGCTTATTATATGTTTGCATATTTTTTTATTCTTAAAACTATTTGAACTGACCCGCTTCACCCTCACCTACCCTACTTGTGGAGTACTGATTGAAAGAGAGAAAATTGTAGGTAAATATCGTAGGCAAGGTGTTCGGCTGGCTGTAAACTTATGTGACGTGATACTTATCGTAAGCTTGTTGTAATTGGTACATTTTTCTGATAAGATGGGCATCGTTTGTCCGACCTAACTCTGAAAGTGTCCGAATAGGTTGATGCCTCACCTGTTGGCTCCATCGTATAATGTGATTTGTTTAGTTTCGCAATGTTCTTCATCCAGTATCTTTCGCTACTTACTATCTCGTGGAATATTGTCAAGTTTAGTTCGTTTCAATTATCTCTATTTTGATATATTTCTTCTGTAGCTTTCCAATTCAGTATTTCTTAACCTTGTGTCTGTCACTGCACCTTTCTTGCTTCTCTGTGTCTGTGCAATTCTCGTCCGTAAGCTTGTCCGCTAGTTCACATTCGAATAGATAAAAGGAGGAAACACAAACTGCTAGAATATTTTATCACCAACAAAGATTCTTTTATTACGAAAGGCAGAACCAATATTTATAATGCGAATGTGATGCGGAAGTAGAAAAATCTGTCACTGTCAGCTCACCAAAAGCTTAATCTCGGTGAAACAGTCGGGAAGCATTGCTCTTTATTGTCATTCGTTGGGACTATATTTTATATTATACTAGCGATTCACATTTTATACTCGTCTAAAATAGGACTGCAATAGCAACGCTATCACAGTACTATTTTACATTAACACATTTTCTTACAATACACATTTTTGTACAAATCTTATTAATATAACGTTATTGGCTGTTACAAAACGCGCATCGTCTAGCTATGACAATACAATTATTATCTCTTTGCTACAGCATCACACTGTTACAATAGAACTAGTATCTCCAAGCTACAGCAGTACGATATTACTTTACAGCTGTCATCTAGCAACAACCTTTACTACTTTTACCGAAACTCATATTAGTATTTCACGCATAAAACCTACGTTAAATATCGCGTATCGCAAGCATCCTCCGATAAATATCGTAAAAAATCTCTTACGAGAGTTGAATTTGGGAAAGAGGAAGGGAAAGATCTTAGGATGAAACTGAAAGGAAAAGGTCCATGGTGTCGTTCAGCTGACGAAGAGAGGGGAAGGAGTGTGCGCATCCCTCTGTGGAGATAAATGATCTTAAAAATAGCCTCTGCTCTAAATTTCCGTGGCAGTTGTAAGGAGGATATGCGGTGGGTGCGGCGAAGGCTCGGCGGGGGAGAAACTTGATATCGGCGCCCTATATACAAGAACCCCTTAAAACCAATCCCTTTATCTCCTTCCCATATACGCATCCTCTGTTTGCTTCCATACGTCCAATGTTATCCCTCAACATCCTCTCCCTTGCTCCCGAACTGTAAGGGCATCAACACGGTACTATTCCTTCTATCTATAAACTAAGGATGAAAATATTTCGTGCAATGATGTCCTAATGGTTGGAATAATGATCACAGTTTCAGTGCCGGATGTCACGTTTAGAATTGTGACCAGTTTTTTCTCACAATCCACTATATTTCCTCTATATAAGTTTCCCTGCGTACATTTAATATCATATTCCTTTAGTAGCAATAATAAGATTACTTTAGGCTGTAGGGGGAATGGAGATAACAGGTTCTTCCACTTATCGATTTTTTATTTACATTGCAGTTCACTTTGAACTTGCTCCGCATATTTTTGTCACGTAAGTTTGCAGTGAACACAAGATCCATACGTACTAATATGCCAGTTTTTCTTCGAATGTGGTATTTTGATTGCTACTCTGAACAATTGCCCTCTTTCATGGTGTAATAATCAGCAATGGCTAAGTATTACCGTATCGGAAACTTGCGGCATTAAGTATTGAAAAACTACGTACTTTTTGGCCAACCCAATCTTCCTCTGCTTTTTTTATTTCCCATCCTTGCCTATTTTCCCCGACTATTAAAGATGTGTTTGCTTATTTCATAAACGTCTTCTCAAAATTTAGGCTATCTCTGGTAACAAAGAAAGTTACTGTACCCTCAGATAGTTCCTCTGACTATAGCAATTTAGCATACGTACATGAATGTGTAGTATCCTAGGCTGTATATTAGTAACTAACTTGTATTAGTTGGTGATTAGTACAAGTAGTGATTGTTTCCGGTATGGTTTAGCGTTTTGTTGTTATGTAGAAAAAAATCCTGTGGAAAATACTAAGTTTTGTTGATTATAATTTACGGATGTGTTTTTCCTTAGCTGTCCACTCGTGACGTTATTATTGCTATAGTAGTAATGTTTCTTACAATCGTGGCATTCCGAAGTTAATCGTCACTTGTAGTCAGCGCAGTCATTTCTACTTCTTCCTCGCCCTGATTCTTCCCGTACCACCCATCCACCGGTCCAGTCATGTGTATCACCCACGACCTTCTAAAGGTCGCTTTCCTGTCCCTCATGCGTGCACTTTCTCTCTTCCTGGGACTGTGACGATTCCATCTCACTTCGATTGAGTCGTCCATGCCACTGTCGCAAATCATTCGCCTTCCGCTAACGAAAAGAACCGAATGTTCGAGTCAACCCTACCTCCTGCCGTAGTCGGTCAGATCTTTGTTTTTCACGTGTAATACAACACCATTCAATTCGGATTGATACTTGACGTATTCTTGAATGAGTCAAGAAGAGAAAGTTGCTCTACGAAGTATCACTTGTTTTGTTTGTCTGGGTTTGTCTGTTTTATCCGTTTTTGTTTAGAGGGAATCGAATAAGGTTACCGTTGATACGTTGATTTACCGTGTGTCTACATCTATAACAAGCCGCATTTCGACTTATTAAGGGTTTTTATGAGTATGTAGGATACCGTATATATTGTCCTAACTTACGCACAAGCCATTCAATGAAAATATCATTGTCACCGAAGAATATTGTTTTAGTAAACATACGTAGAGTTGAGACTATGAACCGTTCCTGGATTGCTTAAAAACTGCTTCTATATACGTCTTGTTGTAATGTAAATTAGGAAGAAAGATTCGATATTATCTACTAGAGTACCGCTGCGTGCTGGTGTGTCGTTAGTAAGCCCTTGTTGCACCGGATTGTATTCGAATGCTACGTGATCGTAAAATTTTGCACTATGTACTTTATTTTGAAAGATCTCTTCCGCTTAATGAGAGAGTCCTCAATTACTGATTTAAAATATCCCGTTCCACATCTGACGTTTCTACTTTCTCAATTTGAATGTTTAATGAAGGTAATAAAAGTTATTAATGTTTCACCCAACTTTTGTTTACGCTTAGTGTGCTGCGAGAGACAAAGATAGTCTACTGGTAACCAATTTAGTGGCGAGAAACTTTCCAAGAGGGATTGTAAATAAATTTCCTATAAATTCAACTCTTAAGGTCATGATAAGTGTATTAGATGTGTAGTGATTATAGGATCACTAGCTTTGTCATCTTCAGATGTTTGGCAAATTGCTAGTTCTGCATACGTGAGGAGGCGACTAAATCAATCTTAATCTGCTAGTGAACTGGTGCGAATTTTCTACGAATGAAGTATATTTGCGTTCCAATCCTAAGGATCGAAATTCCTTCTCATTTTTTTCACCCTCGAAGGATTTTCTTAAGTCGCTCCTGATGCCATTTGTATATCTGCCAAACTGAGAACAATCCCACAGTTATTTTCTGTCGAGTGAATTTCATCCTAATCCTTCTTATTGCCTTTTTATAGAGACATCCCACGTAAGGACTATTTGATTGTTTTATTTCGCTTCATTATAACATATAGGATACAGGTCAGATGGAAGAGGAGACTTTTTAGGCTCAATCTCGCCTAATAAAGACCCTAATAATAATAATAATAATATAACTGTAGCGGTTTTTCGGTATCTCATTTCTATTCAAATTTATAGAAGGTGAAGGATAATGGGTGAATTTTTCTTTCATTTTTTTCTAATCAATCCTTTATTTTCCCAGTTATTCTTTAGTGTAAGGTATTCTTCTTAAACAATTTTCTGGGTTTTGGAGCTTCATCTCCTAACATAATTCTACCAATTCTTTCTTACTTTATAGGTACTTTCATCAACTCCTTCGGGAAGAATAAAGGAAGATGATCGTAAGCAATGATACTGAGATGCTTCGTCACTTTATGCTCGTATCGTTTGCGCTGAATTTAAACCGAGGTCCAAAGGAAACATTCCTTGCATTTTCTGCTCTTCTCGTTTCCTTCCGCGGGTGGTCCATTGCCAAGTATCGCTTTCAGGCCCAGACAAAGCGCCATCTTATGTCTGCCGCTATACTTTTTGCATCCGATTTATTCTCTTCAAATGCATTTTCCATTGCCGTTCGCTCTTTGTTCCATCCGCCCTTCCCTTACTGCTTGCCAATAAATGTTGCTCAACTCGCCTTGGAATGAATTTATCTTCTGTTATCTGCTATCATTACAGCTAAATATTGACTTTGTTTCGATGCAAAGAGATAACTTCGTCTTACCCTTTTTTTAAATAGAAAATAAAATAGCATTCATAATATAACTAGTTCTCATTTTATTTCTAGTGCTATTTTGTTTTCCATTTCACTATGTATCTCCCCAAATAATTCGCCAATCTATTGAGTTTATTATTTTTTTTTAGTTTTCGTTCCGGTACTGTGAAATCGCCAAATTTCAGCTCGGTTTTCATTAGGCAGCTTCCGTTGGATAATATTTTCTTTACTCCAATCTTTTGATATTACGACATTTAATGCTTTTATATTATGTATGACTTTTAGTAACATAAAATTTAACAACTTAAGAATACTTGATGTCAAAAGTCACCTTAGCAGGAGTTGAATTATTTTAATTATGTGTCATAATTAGTAAATTGCAAGTTTAAATTACGCATGATTAGCTGGAAAATTTTCATTATAATTCCAATCGAACGTCATAATGGAGCAAATACCAGGGGGAAGTTAAGGTGGGAAAATTCACGATGGTTTCGTTTTCACTGTAAAAGGTTTTACCAGTTACTGCTTCTGAATTGATTCCTTTGTGAAGTTCTTCATAAATTTATATCGAAATAACCAATATTATGAGGCGTTATCTCTCTTAAAAAGAAGCTCTCAGCTTGCTCAAAAAGACTTGCCGAAACCCGGGATTGAACCAGGGACCTTTAGATCTTCAGTCTAACGCTCTCCCAACTGAGCTATTTCGGCTGGTCGGAAGATTAAGAGTATTACATTTGTTGGTGCGACTACTCATCGGACCCGACAACTCACCGTGCGACAACTGACCGGGCGATAACGCGCGATTTATTTACTATTAAGTATATTATTAATAACTTATTAACTAGTTCAATCAGTAATCGACAAAAGACTCAATTTTTCTTTAGTTCAAAATTTGTTACTGCCTGTTGTTCGCGCCATGAGCTGTCAGGTCAGTAGTCGCCCTGTGAGTTGTCGAGTCAGATGAGTTGTCGGGTCAGATGAGTTGTCGGGTCAGATGAGTTGTCGGGTCAGATGAGTTGTCGGGTCAGATGAGTTGTCGGGTCAGATGAGTTGTCGCACTCTTAGTTGTCGGGTCACGCATTTCCTCTCCTCGTGTTACCCTTTCCTCCCTTTGAACCTAATCTCCTCACACATAAGCGTTTTCTTCTCTCACGCCTCCTCGTCCTCCGTAACCAGGTAATGACGGCCCTCCAGGCCATAAGGACGATCATTTCGAAGACGTTTTTCCTTTTTTTAATTCTCGACCCGATCATTTTTTTATTCCTAGGCGCTAGTTCCCACAATCGCCGACAGGTGCGCTGCCTGCGAAGAGGCCGGAGAAAAAAGCGTGTAGGGATGCTGGGATCCGTATTCCCTCATCCCCCCGTCTCCTAAATTGATGGGATAATGATGGGTGATGGGAGGCAGAGGTGTTGGAAGGAGAAATTATTCCGCGCTATTTCGAAGGGACCGTGAAACATGATCGGGCATATTTGCATATATGAGTGCGTTGCTAGTGGACTTAGTTTTTATAGCTTGGCGTACTTTAAACGTGAGCTTGTAGAAGAGGAGGAATTTGGGATACCGTATCGAGATGCTGTGCCAGTAATCGCTCGGGAACTGTTATAATACGCATTTATTTAAGGAGGAACCTCTTCGCTTTCGAGGCGAATTTTTTTGGCGGACTATTCCATTCTGGTGGAATATATTACGTATTGTGCGTAAAATATTGCGTTTTCCATTTATTTTAAGTTTGGTTAGTTTTTTCCTCAAATAGTAAGTCGTAAAAAGTCATTTATCTACTATATTAAGAAGTATTTTTTATATAATTTGTTAGTTTCGAAGTATCATCCTTGAAAGTAAATTCAATGAAGTTCATTTTTAAATTATGGAGGAATAACTTTCAAATTATTCTTGGCACCACGTATGATGGAGCGCTTAGGGAAAGTTCTGTTGGGTGTAATGTTTGGACAGAGTTCAATAAGAATTATAATCATACCCCAAGGGTTCATCGAAGAACATTCCGTAGCAAGTGAAAGTTTAGCCTGATTTGATTTGCATGAAGTGATTTATTTCGGAAAATCTAGTAAAAATGGAAAACGATGCTTATGGATCATGTAGGGCTCCTTGAGGAAAGATTCTTTACCACCTTATTTATCGTTTTTTCCTATTACATTTGAAGTCTTAAAAGTTATTAAAAGTACGATTTATGAAATGTTAAAGGATTTAACGACCAGAGAATAAAGTATGAAAGACAAAGGTAGGTATATAATAAGTTTTTTTAAATGATATCATGTCATTGAGGCATTTTATATTACATTGTAAGACTTTAATACAAGAATATAAACGTATGCACTTCATACATGGTAGTCTCAACAAAAAAACGAGCTGTTTTTACAACTTATCATTTCCCTTTAAGTCAATTCCTAGGTAAAATTTCGGTACAAGAGTATGTCTTTTTCATAACATTTCATACAAGGAATGTCTTTTTCATAACATTACATTTTTGTGAGGGTTGTAATTTCTTTTCAATGTCTTTTTCATAACATTGTATTTTTGTGAGGGTCGTTATTTCTTTTCCTTATTTGAAAGATTTGTTATTTTAAAACAGCAATTAATGTGATTCAGAAATGTTAATGACCAGATTTTTGGTCGACGAACGTCAATAGTTCTCATCACGCCTTCAACCTCGTGATTCAGCAAGCATCATCAGGAACACGAAATCCCGCGATTAAATAACCATTTGTGTTACCACTTTCCAATTAAAAATATTCCCTCATGTTCAGAGTCGTGGCCACAAATGTTTTTAAGCGATAAAACGACGAGTCATTGGCTTGGAATCCACGGGACCTGCCTCCTTCAGGATGTACGCGTTATAAATCATAAGGCAAAGGAGTCAGCGCTTCCTGTATTAAGACAAGGAAACCCGCACCCAATCCGAGTCTCCTCATAACTTTACAAATATATTTATACGAGAATGAAACGACCTAGTTCATTCCGGGGAGATTTATCGCAGAGGTGGCAGGTGGCTCGAGATGACCGTGTCCTCATATCCGAAAGAACCTCTTGAATATGTATACGCAGTTTATTAATGTTTTAGGCGTGAACATCTTAGTAACAGTTAAAAGCTTGCGTGGGCTATTAAAACACAAGGTATAATTTCGGGAACGAGCTTGTCGTATAATGCCTGTCCATTCCGGGATTAATTTAGGCTCCTAATGACCGGAGCGGTCATTCCCGATAATTTACCCGTTGTGGTTCCTGTCCAAAAATGCGGGAAGATGTCGTTTAGCGCTGATCAAGCTGGCTGTAAATTACCGAGGGATCGTTTCTTCCTTCTAAGGCGTTAATTAATCCGGAGTCTCTGGTGTTGAAGGTGCTGCAAGTTGGGTAAACTGTCCTCCGTGAAAACGTGATCTTTTGCGAAAGATTTATTATGCTGCATTATACATACACGCACTATACATTTCTTTTTAGGGTAAGTGTTGTCAATTAATAAATCATAATTATTTTGTGGGATTTTAACGTGAAAACTTCCGAAGATTCTTCTGGTTTTGAAATCGGGATGAGGTAGTTGGCATATACTTTCAGTTTAGCTTTATTTTTTTATTTTTAATAATATTCCTTGAGCTTTTAAGAAACATATTAATTTTTGAGAGGTATATTCATGAGTGCTTTAGGTGTCTGTAGAGTATGTTTGTAATTTTAAAATAGTTATTGATAGTAAATTTATTAAATAATATTACAAAATCTGACAATTCCACAAATAATACCTTAACACTCAGTACGACCGGTTTCGAGGCGAAGCCCCATCGTCAAGTGACCAAAGAAGCAAGAAGAGACAATATATATTGTCGTACTGAGTGTTAAGGTATTATTTGTTAGTTACTTAGTTTGACCCTTTATTGGCGAGGTTAGGCCCTCTTCTACCTAACCTCGTATGTCGTCAGAATATGAATATGAACTCAGATTTTGTAATACAATTTAATAATTTATGAAAAAGTTCCTCCAAGTATCGCTGGATATGTTTCATTATATTGATAGTAAATTTTCCCTGGGGCTGCTCTGTGAGATTATTCAATACAAGATTATCTTACGATTATCGTATTAAACAGCTAATACCATTCCCGAGCGCTAATTCATAATCATCAAGTAATGGAAGTTTGGTTTAAAATGTTTAAATAATTGCATGGAAAATATATGTGTTTCTCTCTAGTAAATTCTCTTTCTCTTCGTTTGAGGTATTCGTTCGCTCATTTAAGAAAATTTTGACCGATAAATTCAATTTTATCCGGCCATTCCTATTAACACGTAATTCTCTTTAAAGTAGATGTACAGTTTCAATATTGACGGGGCTATACAATTTATAAATGTAATAATTTGCGCAATGCTGAAGAAATTAAGTGCGGAAGTACGTCAATTATTGTCCTTTTATTCGAATAATAAAATATCTGATCGGTAATGTGAAAATAAAGGTCTAAACTTTCTGGTTATAATACTGATATATTTAGCCTCTATTACCTCATTGTGTACCGGATCATAGCAGGATTGGGTAATTTGGTCACGGTTTGATTAGAAATCACGATAGATTAATTTTCCTAAATAACCATTCTCCGTACTGACTCATACTTTCTGTGGGTTAAAATGATTTCGGGCTCTAATATCTTTTAAGGTTTCTAATTATTCCTTAGATGTTAGATTTCATGAAGTGTGAGTTTAGGAGCGGACCTTAGAGCATTGACCATCTACTGAATTTTCATTTCTCTGTCGGCACTATCGTTGGAAGAAAGAATCGCTTTGAAGGAAATCCTTGGTAGTCGGGTTCAATTGGTGTCGACAGCGTTCCTCGTCGTTTGATTGGATGAGGAGATGCGTTTGAAGGTGTGGGGGAATTATCTCGCCCTAGGAAACCCCTCAACGCGACCAACAAGTAGCATGTTTTGACCCGACCGCTCTTCTCTTAAGGCGATTACGCAATTTGCCTTTCGAAGTGACAAAGGCGGTCTATTTCAAATAGATTTGTAACATCGCAAATAGCTCCCTTTCCATTGGAATGCGGTGTTGTTAAGATGGGGGATTTTTTATCCCTTCAGCTTGTCCCGGGGTCTCTTTCCGCGACTTCCATCTGCTTCATTCCCGCCGATTTGTAATTTCCCTTCCTGCTCTCTTCAGTCCGAATTGGGACTACTTTTCTCTCTGATTCGCTACCAATTTATTTTGAACAGAAGTTCGTAGAGAGTTTTCCAAATGGATTTGGAATGTTCTTCTTCCGGTTGATCAGTTTCTAGAATAAATTGCGAAAAAGTGGCCCTTTCAAGCTTATTAGCGTAGACCTTTGCGAAATTGAACTGCTGAATATTTTAGAGGATCCAATAATTCAAATTACGAGGTATTGTTAACGCAAGCTAACCTTTCTTAAAGCTATTTTAGGTACCAGTACATACAGGGAAGTACCAAAGAGAAAGAGGTGGGAAAAATGATACTTCTTTAGTGTCATGAACAAAACATTGTCTATATTGCTTACCGTTTACTCCCTGAAATTTGGCGTAGTTGAAAGTTGGCTGACACGGTAATTAATGGTCCATGTTACGTTCCTTGTGTGGTAGATGGTAAGATTTTAGGAGTGAAGAGCTGGAATATGATAGTGTGTTTTTTGTTAATTTCTTTCTGTTCAAGTGTAATCCGAGGAATCTCACCCTCACCTCCTCGTCCATACAAATGTAACAACTTTTACCGTAATCTCTTTACGTATACCTAGGAAAATTATCACTTTTTTTAATACCTTCAAAGAAAAAGGTAATAATTTAGTAGTTGCGTTCTTTGACACAGGATATTTCTTGGATGTCTTTTATTCCATTTAGTATGTATAAATACTTCTTGTGGCAGTTTATAGTAGTGTTTTACTCACCACTGGAAGTATTAAAATGAATTTATAGTTTCAAGTCCTCATCAGGAACGCCTATTGAAACCTGACTCCCTCTACCAAGATCTGTTAGAGGGGAATGGGACTTGCGACGAAAATGAGAAATGAGGTATTACAATAATTCGTCTTTTTTCGGGCGAGATTGAGACTATATAGTCTCTTCTTCCATCAAACCCATTAAGTATGATAGGTTTTACGAAATTTTGAGTTAATGAAATACTACTGTAAAGGTCATTTTTCGACAAATAAATATGATTGTATTGTTGGTGCTGTGAGTGAATTCAAAATATCCTATCAGCGAAAAAATCGCAAGCCCCAGGTTGCTATAGTTAATTGATTCCTCCCAGTAGCTATCAGAAATAAGATTCCGGTACTAACGTATTCCGGCACGTCTAACGATGACTTATATTGATCGGCCTCCTTAATGTATTCTCTATTTTCCCTAAAAGCGGCTCAAATGATGGAATGTTCCCTCACCTCGTCTATCGCACGCCGATCTTACACCTCAACCTCCCAATCCCTCTTTTTCCATTTATTTATCAGCCTCTTTGCCCTCTGGCGTATTCCTCTGCTCTTCAATAAAACATTTCTGCCCACTCTCTCCGCGTTCTTTTTCTAATATATTTTCCTTCTCGAATAAATTCCCGTTTCTCCTCTCCTCGCGCTTCCTGCTAATGCTTTCCGACCAGGGCCGCCACCTATGGAGGCGCGCATCACGAAGATTTTGATTTAGAACGCCTAGGGATTTTCATACGAGCGTGAAACTTGAAACTGCGACGGCCAATCATAGATGTTTTTTATCGGCATTAGCAAACAAGCTATTTGTTTCCCACGTGACAGTTTCTATAAACAAAACGACAGCGTAACCACCGAAGCGGTTCAACGCCGTTATTTCTCGTTTTAGATTGAAGTGTTTGTCATTTGGGTGAAATGGTGAGTTAATGAGGTTCGCGCGATTGTTGCCTGTAATGGCAGTGTTATAATTGCTGGTCTCGTGTATAATTATGCTAAGCCTGCTTTGTAATGGATGTGTAGTTTGATTCGCTACCTGGTGTCCCTGGTAATGTGGATTAAATTAAAAATGCATTCATGAAAAAGGGGAAAAATAGCTAAGAACGATAAATACTGATAATAATTAACATTCAAATACACAAAAAGTTTGTTATTTGATATTTGCAATAGCACACCGTCTTTATAAAACATCGAGACTTAAAACGTAGAGATGGTTAGGGAAGTGAATAAGCTCCATAAAAGCATTTCCTTGCATGCATGCGTAACGGTTTTTCCACTTTGTAATGGTAGATTAAATGGGATTGAAATAAATTAGGTTTATACATAATAAATGAGTGATATTTTCAGCAATAGAGTGCAGATATAATGAAGAGCTTGAGCTAAAACCTGATTTTGAAGCGTTTCTATGAAAACATTATGTCTACTGCATTTATCACATCAAACTAACGCATTGAAAGTTCATTAGAGATGACTTCTTCAGAATATTGCCCTTAGAGCCTTTGCACCCTTTCTTTTGAACACCTTCACTATTGACTTTTCTCGTCAATAATGATGGATTATTTTGAGAATGAAGTATGTATTTTATCCGCGCTGCAATGTTTGTTTCTCTCTAGATCTTCTCCATGTGGTTTTCTAGCGATTTAAATTGAGACTTATTGCTTACATTAACATATCGCAACTACAATTTTATGCTACCGAAGCGAATGCAAAAAATGGAGCGCAGTAGAGGTAGAGACCCCATTTTTTATAAATCGGTAGGTTTAAAGCAGAAATGTTTTGGCGTTTCATGTTTTTATCGATGCGTAAATCTCCTGTGATTTCCTTCAAAATCCTATTTATTTTTTGTGTACGTAGCCGTTGTAATGGGCTTACAGCTTTTACAATGTATCCGACGCGTATTGGCGACCATTTAAGAAAAAACAAAGTGGTGGTGGCCTTTAAGAAATGAATGTTCCTCATGATCATCGCTAACGTTTTAATTTCGAGGCGTCTTTGTTTTTGCTCCAGAACGGTAGGCGTCATCCACGGTCGTCTAATTCTCCGGAAGGCCCTTAATGCGCATCTGGTAAATGCCTCGCACTGTATCATTGAGGAGCATCCCTCGTCGTAATAGGAGTACACATCCCTTTGTCTCGACGCTATCTCTAGTTGCAGTAGTCATTTGTTTCATGGCTACAGATTCCTTTTTTTGCCCTACCTTCTGCATCCAGCAATCAATCTCTTACGCTAAGTATACCTTTCCCGTGCGTCTATGACCGCGCTTTAGCGTAGCCGTAATTCTCCCGTCTCCTCACCTAAAGGATGCCTCTTATCTCACCTTTAATGATATAATCTTACTATTGTCTGGATGCTTTCTGTTGGTTACCTCTCTCTCTCTCTATTCTATCTGTATCCCTCCAGGTTTTCTTCTGTTGTGTAAATTCTCTGACTTTTATGTTAGGGGTATTAAGTATAAATTCTGTGATACGAAATATTTCTTTTATTTTAGTCATAGGGGAGCAGTAGAAAATATTTTCATACATAATAATGCTGTTGTAAACTCTATGATTTCGGGGAATAAAAAATAGCGGAATGACTGGGACTCAAACCCAGGTCTCCAACCTTCCGGGCTGGTATTCTAGCCAAATAAACTACCATACTTTGGGTTAAACCTCACGGTTTCTCGCGCTGTCGTATACCATTTCGATCACCTATAATTTTGGTCTAATTTTAGTGATATTGCTTAGTAATCAAACGGAAAAAATGTTGTATTTACGTAAAGGTAGTGTTGTAGAATACAGCTTACAACCCTGGTAAATCAATGCCAAAGCGTCACCTAACATTGAGATAATATTTTATTTTGAAATTCGGGTCGTCTCCTGTACCATAATGTTGCTTTTTGTGCAAATAAAACTGTTATTACTCCATGATTGAAATTGGTAAAAACTGAAGAATTATTGGGGCTGAAAAATTTATGTTAATATTTATACCCGTTTCCATGAATAAATTACAAGTTTTCAACGTTTGAAACTTATCAATAGATCACTCGGATGTTCGTATAATCTATCTTATCCGAAATATTTTAAATTTTTATTTCTCTGTATTGTGAGAGAACCCATGAAATCTTCCAGAAGGTCTCAAATCGGAAATGGAGTCGTAAAACATTTTCGCCGTTTAAATCCCAAATTTATTCGCTCGATCGCAGTCGATAAGTTGGCCATTCACGACGTACAGTAAAAGCGTTTCTAAAAAGTGGCGATAATTGTACTATTGAATTTCAGCCCGGAATATGTCACTGTCGCACTCAAATGCATTGATGGATCGCGAAGCATTTAAGGCAGAATATCGCCAGGATATAAATTGCCTCTAACCATCGGTAAATACCCATCAGCGTCGCCTCGAATGCGTATAATCGAGGATTCGCCATACCTTTTCATCATCCCCGAGGCCTCTCCCGTACCTCCCGATGCTTTGCCTCATCACAGGCCATTTTCCCGGCAATCATCTTCCTCCGAACAAGAGTCCCTCTCCCGCCTCCTTCCTAGTTTACACGCTTCTTCACATGTATCCCCGTCGGTAAGTAGAAAAAAGGTAGAGAAAATGTCTTCCGAAGAATACGTTCACAAACGACCCGTCGTTCAACTCCATCCCTCTGTTATATCGATAGTTGCGTTTTTGTAACGATGCTTCGCATCAGTCCCTTGTCAGTCAAACTCGCATTCCTCCGGAAAGATATCGAATTAATGCACCGAGTTTCAAGGAGCTGCAAAAGAGTTGCTGAAAAATTCGAATTGCCCATCTGATACGCATAAACGAGATGGATTAGTCATATGTTATTTTTTCTTAAACGTTTTAGAAAAGGAGTTGATTTAGTGAGAACTGTGCTGCTATATACGGTTATTATATATGGGTTAGATGGAAGAGGAGACTTTTAGTCTCAATCTCGCCCGAATAAAGCCGTTTTATTATTATTATTATATACTGCCAGTAGGCATGTGCAAAATGTCTCGTAATTGCGTAAATAGTGCAGATAACTTTTGTTATAGTATATATATAATAGAAAAGGACGTCATATGCCGTTTGGAGGGAACCCACTAACCATACTGCTGACTTTAATATCCATAAGGGTCCTTTGTATAAAAAAAGTCTCCATGAAGAAAAAACCAAAACTTGTATACCCTAATATGCAAACGATCATTTCCATCTCTAACCTGTCAGTCAAACGCATACCTATTCTGTTCGATATCTAATTAAAACACAGACTTGCAAGATCGCTCCAAAAGGTTTGCTGAAAAATTCAAAACGCCCAAATGATACGCATAAGGGGGTGAGTCATAGTACGTTTTCTGCTCAACGGTTTTCGAAAAATGAGATAGTGTTGACTGGAATGGTATGGATGATGAGTATGGTGATCGGATGCGCTTCGAAATGGAAGTACATTCTCAAGGGATTATCGTTTCAACGCTTGTTTCCCGACTTTGTAACCGTAGCAGCCAATTAATGGCAATATCCGAGGTAATTTCGCTGTTTTAAGGTCGAAAATTAGAGCTTGCGTGCACTGCGTACATGAGTCTCGTTTCAAGAGCGGCTGAGAGGCGAAGAAAGGCCAGAGAAATGAGGATTTTTTGCTGCAAATTGGTGGCATGTTTCAGAATACTTCGTGTCTTGCAACTATGGCAGGTGGATAGAAAATGCCGATCGAGTTGAACTTGTTCCTAAACAGTGTGTATTAGAATTTATCCATTTGTTTACTATTTGCTTCTAAGTACAATGTGTGGGATTCTTCAATTGTTAAGTCAAATAAAAAAAGATGTTTGATGAAATGAAAGGTTGGGTGCATTGCCTAGGAAACGAAATAAATTGCAATGAATTGGGAAGATCAAGGCACATGAAATTACCGAATGGTAGAACACTTATACCAATAACTGTCGAATTTGAAGAAATCGAACTCGTATTCCTCTTCTATGCGCCAGCGACTGAAAGAGGTTGACTAAGTTTGTCTGGGTTTCTAGTTCAGTTATATCAGTTTCATTGTGAAAATACATGCATGTTCTTCGACGTTAGCGAAACGTTAGATTTAATTCTTTAGTAAATACTTTAACTTAAGTTTCAGTGACTAAGGAATACAATATAGAATATAAAACAGCCTCCAGGATAGAGGAAGATCCCGGGTTCGATTCCCGGCCTCGTCAGGCTTTTTTCAAGTCCAATTTTCATTGGGAATTTTCCTGAGAGCACGCCCTTATGTGCGAAGTTACTTGAACCCTTTCCCTTTCGGAGACTTGCAAAATTATTACTTGTTAAATATTTTGTTTATCTCGGTTCGTGTGAAATCTTAGTCAATCATCTTGACTTTGCTACGTAAGGAACTATGAAATATAACCTTTTTCTTGGTGAGGTTAGTATGCCTACCTTTCTAGCCTAACTATTCTTGCTCGTTGTTGGTGTGATATGAATGTCTATGAGACATCATTACTACACGACAGTGTTACATCAAATGTACATTCATGTTCTACATTTCGGAATCCCTAGTTTGATACACCAACAGATGTATCGAAACGTCTATAGTTCTCACCTGCTTCTCTACTCCAGGATTTGTGTCTCTAGAAAGAAGAAGTCACCGCGTGATAAAGCTGACTTTATGTTTCTCGAATCGAAAATAATCGCTTCCTTATATCAGTTGAGGTAGTAAAACCGATGCTGCTACAGCCTGGAGAAACGAGAGATCAAAACGAAAATCGGAGAAGATTATCCGAAGCAATTAAGAGTTGAAACCGGTCCGGATGAAGATGTTTGCATGTCTGACCCCTTCAAATTGACATCTGCCACTGAAGACTGTAAACATCGAAAGAGTTTCTGGCTCATTTGAATTCCGCTGAATGCGCATATGGGGATTGGGATATCTTTATCATTCACAGTCGTAACATTCTTGACTGTTTATATCCTTGTATATCTCTGAAAGGTCTCGTAGCTTTGACAACGACACTGAGATAGGTTACAGGAATTCTATTGACCTATTTTCAATTATGTTTATCGCGTCTCAATGCTAAAGTGGTTGTATAAATCTCGTTGGGACACTTTCTTCCGCGGCTTTCCGAATATACCTACCTTCAGAATATTTAATTTTAGCTTCTTAAAGAATCCAATCTTGAAAGTATATGCGGCATTGATATGTGTTGGTTACCCCTAAAAGACGTTGTAAGGAGAAATATTTCCGAACTCACTTGTCAAGTTGCTATAATTTTACTATATCTGAATATCGAATGAAATTTTATATGGATTAATGATTCAAAACATTAGATTCTTTCTGGATATGAACACGTGACATGTTCTAGAAGCTATCTTAATTAGATTCCGTTGAAGCTTCTGCGAAATTCTTAGAATTCTTCGTATCATTTTGAAACGGTCTCAGTAATCATGATGTAATCAATTTCTTTCAGTATTGCCCCTTCTTGTGATTCAATTTTTAAAATGATCATCAGTAGTTTGGTATGGGATTCATATATGACACTCAGCGTTATTACTGTTATGTTTGGGATAGCCAGGATATTTTTCTTCTAATTTTGACTGTATGACTCTCAAGGAAAGGGTTAAGTTCCCAAAAACGGCTTGTAAAATGTTCTGGCCGGGTAGCCTAGATGGTTAAGGCGGATAGAGAAAGATCCTGGGTTCGATTACCGGCCCCGTCAGTCTTTTTTTCAAGTCCGTTATTCCTTGGGATGTATGACTCTCGTAGATAACTATGATTTCAACTTTCTTTGGCGCCAATATTCTTTCAATCTTTTGCTTTCTGCTTCTTCCTGCACCTCCGTCAACAGCCGCTGTTGAGCCTATACATCCAAGTAATCCGTTTATATTGTAATAATATAATGCATTAATATTTCTTCTTATATACTATATCTTGTTTCTAACTATTTCTTTCCTGATGGTTGGTATAATTTATCCGCTAAATATTTATTAAACGGAATTCTTCTTAAGAGTTGGCGAAGAGTATTTTCAAAGCAGTAAGTAATTTTGAGCGATGAATGTTTTGCTTCCATAATGTTTGGCTTTTCTTAATTGCGTTCAGTTGATCGACTTTCTAAGAACTATGTAAACATCATCTCTACTCGTTTATAAATAACTAGGGAATTTCCCTGTCAAAAATTACGGAATTAAAGAATAAATGTAGTTACCAAAAATGTAAATCATCCCGATATGATGTTTGATTTTTCCTTAGAAGTATGTTAATGTTAATGCATTCAAACTTTCTTTTCCGTTCGTTGGTATGATAGTTGAGTTCAAACAATCACCTTTGTCGTTAGGGATTTGTTTATGCCCACAAAATTACACATTTACATCGTAATTTTTGTCTGCATTCTCTCAATTTCGACTCGATTTCGCTATTCTGCGGCCAAAATAAGAATCAGTATTAAATTTTCTTTCTTCTGGTATTTATCTCGATTTCGTAACATCATTATTTCTGATTGAATGTCTGCAATCGATCAAAATGAACTCCCAAGTGCATTTCTCAAGAGAGACGATTCGAGTCGTACTGAGTCGAACCAAGGATACTTTGGACAAATAAATATGTATACGTAATACTCCATTGAACCTTTAACGACCCTACAGTAATTTATACTCCTATCACGTCGTGAAGTGCACGAAATTAATGTTCTAACATTTCTCCCTTGTATTCGTTGCGGTAGTTACCGACATCGGGTAAATATATAAACAACGGTGATTATTATATAAGATTGTTTACATTGAATCTGCAAGAAGCGACTTTTGCCCAAGACGCCCGGCACGCGTTCAGAAAGCACGCCCTCGTTGACCTCCGCTTGCATAACATCGTCGCTCATTACTCCGCAATTACCGTCTGGACCACTTGGCAACGCTGCACTTCCTGTCGCGCAAGGTGCCGTACTCTTTGAGTCGAATTAGACTCCATTAAGAGCTTCGCCTAATTTCCACCCTTTTTAATTGCTCCTTATGTGGGGCGAACTTCGCCGCTTTCTTATTTCTCACCACCTTCACTCGCTCACTTACTACCCTCTGCCTACGAACCTGAAGACTTCCATCTCTTAGTACACTTGGTGTTTCGGAAGCTAGATATTTCTTTGATTTATTCACTGTAGACTTTTAGCGTCAATGGGAGAAATTACGTGTGTAGCCATGGAGTAATCTTGTCTTATTATCTTAAACAACAGAAATAGAAAAATATTACCTCTTTACTTCCTTATCAGATCCATTATTTTCTCACACCGAATCTAATGTTTTTTTAAATAGTGCATTACCTATGTAATTAATTTGTAATGGAATAAACATTCTAAATGCGTCATTATTTGGAATAATTCTTCAGTGTAATTCCTTTGCTGTATTTTTTGCAAGTGGTGAATATTGAGCGATTTAATATTTATTTTACATAGTCTGAAAACAGCACAAAGATAATCAAATTAGATTCAAAACGATGAGTCAATAGCGGATAACGACTCACTTTCCAAAAGTTAAGTTAACAGTTATTATAGATATATATGTTTAGTAATGGACTAACGTCCGAAACCGGTTCTCAGATATTAAAGATTTTTAAACAGTGGAATTTTGTTAAGATATTTCACACCCATTCACTATTATAGATATAGTTAGAGAAAATCTTCATAGATTAGTTCTAACAAATGGTTAGGATGTAGGGAAGGATCGGATTAAACTTTGCAAGTAATTGAGATGTAGCCATACTTAAAAGTCAATTTTAATCTGCAACGGTTAATGGGATATGCTATTTTGATTTGAAATAACGAATTATAAGCTCTATAAGTAACAACTCAATCGCCTATAATTAGCTGTTTCTTTAACTGGTTATATTTTTTTAAATACCAAAGTGATAATTAACCAAAGATTTTTCGCATAAAAACGTCTTATATTTGCCAAAATACGTCGGTAACACGTAATATTTACAGTTGTTTAGACTAGCGCGGTAACAAAGGTATCAGAACACAGCACATAGAATCTTTTCGGCATCTTCTTACCATTTCCTTATCCTCTTACCAATCCAAGTGGGATCACTCTTTATCTCGCATTTCATTCCTTTTACCTTCATCCTGTAATCTTGTTTCCTGTGCTCTTTGAGGAGATGGCCTTTGCCCATTTGTTGAAACCGAAGGCGAAGAAATTAGGGAGATCCTAATTACCACACGTAATCGGCCGCAAGAGGGAGGTTTTATCACACCGCCTCTTTCATCTCACAGATGCTCTTCCCCTCTCCGTCTGCTTCCTTGATTAATTCCCCGCCTTATCCTCTGAATGACCTGTGCTTATTTTCTCTCGTCTAGCTCCTCATGGGGATACCACTGTCTACATACCTTATCCCATTTATGGCATTAGCGCTGCAAAGGTGATTAACGTATTATATCGTAATTTTCTTTCGTTTTCATTTTTGCGATGCATGTACACGCAGAAGTTTTCTGTTTATCTTAATGAGGAATCACTTACGCGGAGCAGTTTTCAATGCCTCGTATGCAACTGGTTGTACGTAAGGCTTCTTCGAGTAGACGTACGCATAGGTAACGCCTTGTTATTATTTCACTTCGTAATTTTTAATATTTTATTATATAATAATTTTGGTTATTATTGTGCTTTGGATAGATAAATAAAGGACTATTAGGCGAAATTAAGAATTTATCATCTTCCATTTAACCAATACAAATGATGAGATACAAATCTATACAAATATTAATTACAAACTAATATCAAAATACAAACAAATATTAAAGTACATTCATGTACAACTATAAAATTACAAGTCTAACTATTAAAATTTAGGTGGTATAATTGTGGTTAGATTGTATGCAGCTTTTATAGCTGGACAATCTTTTGATATTGACTGAATTTATTAAACATCTAGAAAATTTAAAAAAATATTATTATTTAAAGTAATTTTTAAGCTAAAACTGTGTTATATTCACGTAAAAGGATATGCATCACGTATGAATTCAGTTTACTTTCTGGAGCGACCTATTAAAATAAGGAATTGACTTTCTGAGATTAGCTTCCTGTTATCGTTTAAAAATATTTAGTAATCTTCTTCATTCACCTTGTAGCCCCAATATTTATCACCTTAGGATATCCTTTATTATATAACTGATGAAGGTATGCTATGTGAAGTAATAAATGGGAAAGTAATAAAAAGAGCTCTCTCCTGTTTTGGTTACGTCAGAAGTGTTTTATGAAAAGAAAATAGAGAAAGAATAAGTGGGTGATTGGATAGTAATCTCTTCCGAATGCTATTATATGAGATTATAGTGTTGGAATGATAATGTTTGGAGAAATATGTGGTTAATCTGAACTAGAAAATGGATTGCAAA
Source organism: Sympetrum striolatum (assembly GCA_947579665.1). Lineage (NCBI taxonomy): Eukaryota > Metazoa > Arthropoda > Insecta > Odonata > Libellulidae > Sympetrum > Sympetrum striolatum. The sequence continues at coordinate 50,637,608 of OX388351.1, read as the reverse complement.
GAAAGTTGTTCTGGAAATTAGTAGAAATTGGCCTTTTAAAGAAATCGATTGAAACCAACTGAGTTTTCGGACCAATCGTGCCATTAAGACCAATAAAGGCATGGCCTTCGTATCTATTTAGTGGGAAATTATACACTTTCCAAAATCCAAGGAAATAGCCGGTTTATTTTCCTAATATGGTAAATATTTTACGAGGAGCTTTCAAGCGAATCTGTTCTATGGAGCCACCAAATCGACCTCGAATATTAAGACATTTTGAATCTATAATGGTAGGCTATTCGAAAAAATAGACGCCTAGAGAATAGAGGATGGCAATCTTTCAATCTAATCTCCTATCTTTCACTCGTTCCCGCTTCCCTGGGCAATTTCTCCTCGGAAATGATTGCGCCCATTTCTTTTCGAATCGCTTCTTAACTCTTCAACCTATGGCTCGGCCTCTTGACCCGGCGATTTCGTAGAAGCGCCTTCTTTTGTTTTTACCTCTCCGTACACTCGCACGTGCGTGAGCGTTTAGTGAGGCGAATCCTCTTAACCCTCGGAACCCCCTTTCACGAGTTCCGAAATATGCATGTACACCTCGTTAAGAATTTCCGGTTCTGGAGGCGTCCGAACGGGTAATGGCGTAATTGGTCTCGCGAACGGCGAGAAAGAATTCCGGGGGATTACAGGGGAGATGCGTTGTTCGCCGAGAGAGCGTATTTTGCCTGTTCTTCTATATAAAAGGAGGTTAGGTTCTTGAATGTGAGGGAGGGAATGGTATACCTGCTGTGTGTATGTGATTACGACTCGTAATTTGCTACATTTAGGAAGAATAGTTGAGGATTTTCAGTTCTTTTGTTAAGATGCAGGGGAAATTAGTGAAATTTTAATTAGCATATTTCTAAGGAAAGGGATAAAGGTATTTTGCACATAAGGGCGTGCACCCAGGAAAAATCCCAAGGAAAAACGGACTTGAAAAAAGGTCCCGGCCCCCTCAGACTTTCTAGCATATTTCTGTGATAATTGTGAAGTGATTCACTATTTTTGTCACAATACGCAGCAAGTCCAGAAAGATTTAAAAAACGTGCAGTTCTTAATATTCATCATCATGAGTGAACCTACCTTTCGGTAGGTTCATGCACTATCAAAAATCCCTATTAAGCGCCATCTCCTTCATTTCCTTATAGTTAATCCCACCCTTTAAGTTATCCAACATCTTCTGTCTTCGTCTTCTCCTCTGTTTTTTCCCCTGAATCCTACCCTCAATTACAGTCTTCACCAACCCCTCTCCCCTTAATATTTGACCCACCCATTTCTTCTGTCTATGCTTAATCACTTCGATTAATATCCTCTCCTCCCCAACCGTCTCTAACACCTCCACATTTGTTTTCCTTCATTAATATTACTGACATTCAATCAATAATACCCTTTTGGAAGTTCTAATATCTAATTTTTAGCTCCATTTCAACATTATTTCTAGGAATACTCGAGCGATAATCTCTCTAATCAGAACTCACATTGAAGCTCGTTGTCCGGCTTTATTTTATTCTTACATAAGAGTTCTACTCATTGGTAGGCTCATATGCCGTAAAAATCCTTATGATCCAGGTTCGCTATTTTTTACTGTTTCCGAACATCTACCAGAGAAGTTGAAGACTGGGGCTCGAGTACCAGTCATTACGATAGAATTCACCTCCTCTCACCTTTGGATTCACTCATATCCCGATAATTCAGTTTTTCTCTATTGATTCCTTGAAATATCGAATATTCTCCGCGGATATGACTCAGTGAATTAATATCGTGTCATTGAATTTCCTTTCCCGGATTGGAATTAGAGCAAAATAAACATGTTCATGTTACTCTTCGTATGAATTGCGATGATTTAGAATCGACTGAATTGCGTTTGCTGAATTGGGATAAATATTCTTCGTATTCACTCCCGAAAGATTCATCAAAATGTTAACTATCTTCCTTGCATAGGTTTTGGACCCGGAAGACATTAACGCATCGAGAAAATAGGCTCATTCGTCCCAAATCGACATCCAAGGGAGATTTCACATCAAATCATCATAATCCCAACGCTAACACCAAAGTCATTCATTTCAAACACCCAATGATTTTCGATTTTTCAAAAGGCCTTCATTTCTTCAATAAATCGCATTCCCATTAACGAGCTCTAAGTATCCTAGCGACAGGCAAACGAACCGTATTATGTCATTAGTCAATTTGTACAGTTTAGCCACGCTCAACGCCATTTCCCCTCCACCCCGGATACTATAATAAACGTCCCCATTTATACGGCTTAATCAGAATGGACGGAGAGGGCAATAATTTGGCGGCAGGTGCGACTGGAAACGTTTCCCCCCAACTCGCCCTTTGGATTCGTCACCTGGAACACTATCCCCCGCGTGTTTCTTCTTTTGCATCCCTTATCGCGTTCTTTCACTACGACATCCTCCTTGCAAAGGACGACATCTTCATCTCCGGGTCGTTTTTAAAGATCTTCACCTGGTGGGAAAATCCGAGGGACCAGCGTGCGTCCTCGAAGGTCTCCGGAGGCTGTTGATGAGGCGGTGGTGGAGTAGGCGAATAAAGAGGTGCGATCACACCTGTTTGCCGAAAGGAATGCTTGTCGGAGAAGTGGTGCAGTTTTTGCGGTTCCGCAAATACACGATTTCCAACGATGAGCTTACATTGTTTTGGAGGTATTACGTACTTTTGGGTAACATATATTCGGGTTGATGATGCTCGTAAATTTGGATGAATTTATTTCGGGGAAAGATATGGCTTGGAAATTCCGACCTATATTTAGCAAGAGTTTGGGACGTCCTCTGTATTGTGTACGAATGCGAAAGATTTCATATATAGTCCCTCGTTTACTTTTTTCTGATTATAGTGATGGAAATCGTTCATTTTAGTATACGCCTGGGAAACCATAGGATTAAAAAATGTGAAAGATATCGACGAACCCCGTTCTGTGAAATGATGACTTTATATGGATGATTTTTTTCATTGCTACAGTTTATTTTGGTGATTTTTTTTTAAATCACTGAAACCCCTTTTATATAAATATTTTACTTCGTGGCTTGAAATAAGTCCTAAGTCCAGTATTAAATTAGCGAAGGGGTGGTTTATCTTTAGAAGTCTAAAAATATCACATCAATATACCAACAGTAGACAGTCACTTTTCGATAATAAAATAGCGGTACAGAGATTCTTGTGAATTCTTATTAAACATTATATTAACATAACATTTGGGTCTTCCTCGGGAATCAATACCGATTTAATACTCCTGTAACTATTAAAATAATGAAGCTGCCAAAGCAAGTAATTATAATTGTATTATTCATGTATAAAAGTATTCTATAGAGTCAGAGAAGATCAGTGTTGTGTTAAATTTTCCACTTAATATTGCGTGATTGAAAGGAAGCATGATATGAGAATTGTGGAGGAAAAAGGAAAATTTCATGGATTTATTTGATTATTATTTTAGTAAAATTTCATCGTTTACAGTGATTAAATCCGGAGTTCTCGGCTCATTAGAACTAAATCTTCTAGAATTATGTAAATCTGACTTATAAAAATGCTTCTTTTAATATTTTAAATAACGAAAGTATTTCCATCGTTAGATAATGAGCTGCCTACAATAAAAACGTAACCTACGCAGTAACACTAAAATTAGTGCACCGATTCTTCTCCACCAGCCTCGTAGCAGATGCGTCGATGAAATTAGGCAACTCTCCTCTTTCGTCGTGATGAAAAAAGCATCATTTTTGTTTCACCCCGTACGTGCAGGGATGTTAACAGAGGAAGCGCTATTAAGGTTTTTAAACTCCGTGGAAAGAGACGAGCATCACACCACGGCCTCTAATTACCACGGAGGATCTTAAGGAAGAGCACCCACCGACGACGGTGTATTTTGGGTCCGCGGGGGTGGTGAGGGTCCCCACCACGGCTGCTAATGGCTCGGTGGTTCATCACTAAATTACAGGGGTCCCTTTCGGATGACAGGGGAATCATTGAAGGTGAAGCATCCCCCCTTTCCCTCTCGCATGCGGTTTGTTCGGTGGCCTCCGTAATGTGCCCCTCTCTCTTAATGACCCGTATTTGTGGTTTGCAGACCGTTTTTTTCTCTTTATCCGTGGGGCCTTCGACCTACTTCGGCCGGGAAGATGAGCAGGATTGGTTTCCTTTTAACTCGGTCGTCGTAAAAGTATTAAAGGAGGCCTCTAATTTATTCGTTTGCGAAGGATAGCCGCCGGTAATGGATGGTGGAGGGTTCCTTCCGGAGATTTTCTTTTGTGGAGGAATCCGCACCCTAAACCGCAGGACGGATCGATTGACTTCCTGGGCGAGAACAAATAAATGCTTTTGGAGAGTTAATTTGGCTGAGGATTAGGTGTTTTTCCAGTTAGCGAGTGATGGAGGGTGCTGATGGCCAGAATTGTTTTTCCCTCAGGTTCTGTTTCAGTCATTAAAGGCCCTCGATTTTTCATTATTTTTCCTTGTTATTACTCTGTTTGGGTGAAGCTAATTTGTATCCTTGTCAATGTGTTACGTTCTGTTTCTTTTGTCTTGAAGCTGTTACGTATTTAAAGGTAGTAAGGTAGCTTTAAGTAACGCTGTTAGGCTGCTTTTGAGGAGTTGAATTGAAGCTTCAAGGATACAAACTTGATATGGTTGAAGAATGTTATAATTTTTCTTGGCTTAAAGAGATGGATTCTCACCAAATAAAACATAAATCATTAAATATATAGTTATATTGGATATTTTTTATCTTAGTTATTTCGTTAATTTTATCATTGCTCAAAGGAATTCTTAGGTTATTAATTCGTTTTCTAGCAAAAATTGTATGGAAGAAACGGTATTATATGTTTAATAGTTACAATACCTTTAGATAATATTTCCCTAGATTTTCTTAATTTCTAAGAAGGTTCTTCGTTATAAGTCATCCTTCATAACTATAGCTTTAAGACACAGAGAAATTTCAGATAACTCTCGAATTCCCTCAATCAAAATCCCTAAAACCAAAATTAATCGATGTCACAATTCACCTTCAATCCTTCCCTGTCCTATGCCATAACCACGGCGATGTCTACGATATGTCTATTAAGGTCTTGATGGAATGTTAAGTGAGCTTTTTGAGCATCTTCAGCCGGTGTATGGTGGAAGATTCAAGTCTAATTGAGGAGACCTGGCGTTTGATGAAGATTGGATAGGAAGGTGCTGTTTAGGAAAATCATGATGCGTTCAATTACGATTGGTGAACCAATTTCAATGACCGGGATGTTTAAAATTTTTTCAATGGTTACCTTTGTAACTCGTCAAATTTGCACTCGTTATAATGGACGTAACGTTGGAATACCTCATTTTAATAAACTGATTCAATGATCCGTAGGTGAATAGCATGATACAGAATTATTGATTACACTAAGAGAGTGTTACGTCACTGTAAAGCAAGATTTGGCAAGGCCCATATTTGCATCACGTAATAAATGGTTATTATTTCTTGGTTAAGTTTTGTAATATTTACTGTAAACCAATTGGTAAGTGCCCTTATCTTCGGGTTCGGTAATTGTTTTCCGTTGGTAAGTCAATCCTCTTCAAAGCGTCAACAAGTCGAATTCCCTCCAACCCAAACAATTCCAATATGGTGGCCTCCGGTCCATCTCAAATATCTCGGAAGCCGCGAGGATGCTCGTAAATCTTCCCTTTGTCTGTTTGTGCCCCAAGGGCCCTCAGGGCTCTTTGATAATTACGCCCTCCGAGCGCCAAATGGGCGCAAGGCGTTCGCCCTCCAGCCGTCGCTTATCGAGATTGTTGTCGTGGAAAACTTTTTTATCAACGCTTATATTCCGCCCTGTGGGGAGGGTTTGTTTTCACGCATTCCCCCGTATTTTTTCGGTCTTTCCCCCTTTCCTTTCTTTATCCTATTATTATGATTCCCTACTTAACTTTGTTTATTTACACGCTTTTTGGTCTTTGGTGGGTCGTGAATCTTCTTTTCCTCCTTCATCTGTCTTGGCTTTCATCTTTTCTTCCCTATTTGAAGCATCCTGCCCCCCCCCCAACTTTTCAGGTTTATTCTGTTTAACTTCCGTAGCATTCTGATCTTTGTTCCAAGTCATATATTTGCGACTCATGTCTGTTGGTTTCCCGTGTTTCTATTTTTCGTTCCACCTGTTTTTTTGTACGTTACTGTTTAAAACTTGGTTAACCTTAATGCTTTAAAATTCTCCAGTCGTTTAACATTTCCTTTACCTCTATTCGTTTTTATTATGCTATGTAATTTTTACTGTAAATCCCCTTCTTAACACGTCTTTTATAATAATAAAGTTAATTTCAGACAATTAACTTCTTACATAGTTCTGAAAAATACGAAAAAGCAGCAAAAACGTATAATAGTACGGAAAATTCTCATTTTTAATATTAGCAGTATAATATCTAACATCTTAGTAGAATAAAATGCAATATTAGTTAAATTATTTTAGTAAGATCAGGCTTGGTAAATATCCCATAAATTCTACAAAGAAAAGAATAAAATTTAGTCCATTGTTACTTAAAAGCGGAAGTTCATAGAATCAAAATTAATGTCTCCAATCAATTAATCGGGAAACCTTGCTCGTCTTGAATTTTTCGAAGTGGCTATTGATGTCACTAAATTCACTCAAATTGCGTGGTTATTATTCCAAATATTTCGCTTATTTGATTTCTTTTACATTGTCGGTTAGTTCGGTATTACGATCTATGTTACGTTTTGCCATTTCTGTCATCCGTAATTGTTTATACATCTCCAAATTAGACGTCTTTTTCCTTAAGGTTTTGATTGATTTAATATTTATGAGGCGTAAATTGATCATGTGACTGCCATCTTCATTCATCCAACAATTAGTGGCTTCCATCCAGAAGTAAAAGGTGCAAACTAGATTATAACATCATTAAGGAAACGCAACGAGAATTATATCTTTCATGTGTGAGCTAATCTTAATTATAACGAAAAATTATAATTCTTAAGCGCTATATTTTTATATCTATCGCAGATGCTATCGATTTTATAATTGTCTTCTTTACTCAGAATGTAGGTATTATGTATACATTGCCTCAAGCTCTTCGAGCGTAAAATTGACTATGAAAACGATTTCAGGATATCGTTTCGTATGAGGAATGGGTGCATAAAATTAGTGCAAATGGTGTGCAAGCGATTTGGGAAAGCGGCGTGGGATGATTTGACGACTGTTAGAAGGCGTTTTATTGGCCCAAGTGCAGGATTTAAGGTTATTCTCGGAATCGTTGGTCCAGCCAGTGATCGCTTTGCGGAAGTATTTGATGTCTCTGTACAGCTTCTATGGGTCCCATTTCTTCTCGGACTTGCCTCTCCTTCCACCAAGGGTATTTCTTTCCCTCGCGTTTTGGAATTTTACTTTAATCTTTTTTTAAATTTCTTTTCATTCTAGCAGTTATCCGATTTTTCCTACTCATTTTATCTTTCCGCGTTAATTTGGCAATGTTATCGTGAAATTTGCGTTTCAGACGTGCGTTATAAATGTATTTCCAGATGCCCAGCTAGTCCTCATATCGGGTATTTCTGAGTAGTTTTTTCTATAGATTTCACGCCTTAAATTTGTATTCTGATTGAAAGTGGCATTTCCCTAAGGTAAATTAATGCTTCACCAATGCTGTAGCAAATTGCGTTCATTAATATCTTTAGTTTTTTCCACTTTTGACTGATAATTTCGACATGTTTTATTACTCACAGTTTGAGGGGAGTTATTTTTGCAAGTTAATGATACGATAACTTGTTAAAATTCGTCAGCAATCTGTGGAAAATATTCCTTAATGTCAGTATCTTAAAAATTAGAAATATCATTCTCTCCTTTTAGAAGTTAAATTCGGTTTTAAGTAATCGCGCAGGTTCTTTGCTTGTTTGTACTATCTGTGAATTATGGGCATTCAAAGTTGAGGAAATCACATTAGTCCGATAAAAAGCCCATGAGAATACGGACTATTTTTTCAGAGATGAAGCATATGTTTTACGCGGAGATCTATCTAGGTTTAGGTAACTTAGTAGGATGTAAATGAATGCATATAATTTCTGTTTACTTAATCTATTCGTAACGTTTTATGAAACATCTCGTTAATTGTACATGGACATTGATTTGTTTTGATTGCGCTCTGAGGCAGTTATTCACCTTTGATAGGCAGTGAAGTGTAAATCGGTTGCCTTATATTATGAATATCTGAATATAAATATAATGGATAAAAACGCAGTTACCTGTTTGACACATTCTCCACGCGGAAGTCAGTAGGAATGTCGACAAGACATTTAAGTGGAAATGGGTGTGGCATTTGTTTACCAAGCTCCATTTATCATAGGCGACTTTCCATGTAGTGTAAATAGGTTATGATTAGAATATTGATTTTCAGTCATGAGCTTGAAGTTGATTTTTTACCTGATCGCAATGAGTATTCTCGATCAGGAATACTGATTGTCTATAAAGTACTCAGCCCAAAAACCGGCTGGTACCTCACCCCCTCTGATATAAGCTACTAAGAGCTTGCAGAGAGGAATGAGGTTCACTAGGCAGGATGAGGAGTGAGGTAGTTTGTCATTGCTTTCCTCACTGAGCCAGAATGCTATAAACGGAACATATCCATGAATATTGATCAACTTTATTTTACATAAATATTATAAATATGAAACATTTATCTATTTCGCGCCGAATTTAAGACTACTGTTTCTAAAGACGCATTAGTATTAATATTATTATTATATTGTATTTATTATATATATTAATTAAGGGTTCCCATTCAGGAGTCCTTTTACATGTACAAAAAGCTACATTTCCTGTTCATAGTTAGATGTGTATTCAAGTAAACTATATTTATTCCAATATAATCATGTCACCGTGTTCTGGTTGTAGTGTACCTAAAGATAAAGATGAAGTCTGAAATCAAGCCTTGATTAGTGTAGATGTTGTACCACAAAATAAGGCCAGGGAACGTGGAATTTATTCCTAATCATTGATTTGCTGAGTCAGCAAAACCGAAACAATCTTAATTAGCAGGGTCACTCATTATTCGAGGTGTAACCTTGCGTAGAGACGTGGAGTAAGAGAGCAGAATCTTCAGAAAAATTATTGTTCCATTCACATACATACGAGGATTTCATGTCCTTCTAACTACTACTTCATGTTTTCTTCTTCAGCCGTCATCTTCTGGTCTTTCCGATCATTTCCCTTTCCCTCTTCACCCCCTCTCGCCATTTGTTCCTCTTTTTATCTCCCATCTCTTTTGGGTTGGCTTTGTAGCCCTGGCGTGTAAACACCGTTGAGAAGAGGGGGAAGGAAGGACAAGGTGGCCTTTGGCAAAAGGGTTGCTTGTGGACGTATGAAAGTAAATCTTGACTCTTTTTAAGCCCTTGGGGGCTTCTGAAGGCCTTTTTCCCCTGTTGGACAAAGGTGGAGGGACTGTTTACCAGAATTCTTACTCCAGCGGAGTACTCCGGGAAAAGTAGCGTTCACCAATTACGTACTTTGTCCCTTTATTCTTACGGAATTTTGAAGATGAACAATTCGGTTTATCTGATGTGTTTTGATTGATCTAGAGATTGGAGATATTACGGAGCAGATGATTCTTTATGTTAAGGATAGATTAATTTAATTGGCGTTACGTCTTTGCTTTGAAAGCTATGCTTCTTGGTGTTTGTATGTACTCCACGCATTAGATGAATTTTGTTTTTTTTTTCATTTTCATTGACTCTTACTTTCATCGCTTCCAATTTGCCGTTTGATACAATACGGCCAGCGAGGTGTTCAGAAGTAAGATCCGCCATTAAGTACATGCAGCAGTAGGATTTATTAATTTTAAGTCGAGCATATCCAATAATTAATCTAATTCATTCTTCGTGTGTCTGATATCGTATTTCGATCTTATGTAGGTCCAACGCTTCTTTCTTTTGCAATATATTCTGAACTTCAAGGATATATTTTTACATTCTCATATGAAAATGGAGTTGATAATGGTTAAGAATTCTAGTCTCCTTCCCTAAAGTAATATTCACATTGCGGCCCGTGTTAAGGAGCTAACAAGTTCCTAAGCGGCCCGCCGACTGACCCCCCCGACCAATATGGATTGAGCCTCTATTTTGTTGTTTTCAGTAGGTTTTTATTACGCATTTGAATTATTAATCTCGATTCCCTAATTGCCTACAAATAATGAAAGTATATTATTAGACAAATCAATCTTTTGTTGATGTTGTATGTGTGACTGTGGTTATAAAGTTGCTTATATCAGTCGATATAGTTGTGAAAATATAATTTGTTTCTCTGAAACTAAAATTTAGCCCAAACCCAACTCAGCATTGAAATATATTTTTTCGTATTTACTACAATTTTTGTTGAAGATTTAACAGTGAGGTTACCTGTATATGCAAGATATTTCGTAATTTTTCCATTATAATCTGCAAATTTTATGTCCGTTAGGCAGTCATATATAAACGCATTTGTTACTCGGCAGCCTTAATTTTTAATGAAAGGATTGGAACTTGTAGTAGTGAGTGAAAGCACCTGCATAAATAAAGGATACACCCGTAGAAACGTTCTTCGTGTGAAGCATTGCCTGGGAGCAAGGTTCCGTGGAAATAAGAAAAAAATAATCGCCCGTAAAAATAGATCCCGGCTTAAATGTCAAGATATCGTTGTCTCCGTCCGAAAGGTAAGAGCGGCAACGTTGCATTGGGGAGATGATTCCACGGATTAGCCTCTGTTATCTCTTTTAAAGAAAGGAAACAGAATTTAGAAGATATAAAGAAATTGATATGCCATCATTGGATTTCGCGAATAAAAATACAGAATTTCGTCATGTCAAATCACGCAAGTCCTTTACGAATTTTCACGGTTTTGGAATGTATTTTTATCGAGTAAAATCGGGTAGGAAATACCAATAGTTCCGGGAATCGAACCCCGATCTTCCGAATTCTTTAGCCAATGAAGCTGTCTCGCCAAAACATTTAGATTAGCAGTTCTGGGAGACTTATTGTTCGTAGGCAAGGGTAAGATTCTTTCCTTCACGTTCTGAGTTACCTTTTTACTTCACGCATTTCTTGTTTGTTTTCGTTCTTCAGAGGTGTCGTTGGTACCCCACGAGAAATATTTCACAGCCTTATCTTTCGAATAACAAATTAAAGCTGCTCACGCTTTCGAGGAAGGTTTTGTTTCCCTCATCGCACCCAACGATGATAAAACCATTCGCGGTGTATTTATGCATTTCCTGGTCTCACGAGCCGATTAATTCCAGGAGAATTTTCGTTCGGATCTGCGGTACCGGATGGAGTGACGGTGATTTTTCAGTTTCTATATCGTCTTATCAAAACTCGAGTACATGTGGAAGTTTCCACCTCCCGCAACTTCCGCGTATTTTAGAGCACCTTTTAACTTTGCGGGGGTAATTTATGAGCGCTTGTATCTGGTGGTATCATTGCTTCGGTGGTTACTGGATTCTTAATGTTAGCTGTCAGTGAATACGATTGGTATGTTTTATAAAGTTAAGCAACGAACAGATATAAGATTATTCCTCTATCGGTTAGAATCAGCTTTCTTACGGACACATTTTGCTGTTGGATATGTTTTTACTCGTGGATATTGCATGATTTATCATTAAATTTGGAGGGTACCTACTAGTACCTATTACTAGGGAAGAGAATGAGTAGCCAAATTTATTATGATTTTAACGAAGTATTGTAATTATCTCATCTTAATATACTAGCGATTCATTTCTTAAGTATAGTCTCCAACATTTTGAACTAGATTTTCGCGTCTATCTTTCTTACTGTTAGTATTATGGAATTAGAAGCATTCAATCGAGTTACAATTTCATTTATTTTTGTTTTGTTTCAGTATTATTGATTCTGTAACATATACTTGCAGTTACTAATTGGATGATAATTTGGGAACATACAATTTGTTCTGAAGGACGAGTAATTAATATATATTTTTATTATAGGTTATTGGAACGTTCATAGAAATCATTCACATCATGGGTTCATATTGTTTTACTAAGTCTTTTTATTTCCATGTTATGACGGAATTTGTAATGAAGTCCGTGTTTTACTAGAAAATGAGTTAGTCGCCTGCTATGTTTGCTTTTCTCATATTCTCCACGATTTTAATCAGACTTTTGGCAGCCTTTAACCGAGACAAACAAACTCTAAAACTTATTTCAATTGATATCTTCAATTTTCGGCTATAGGATACTGAAATAAAAACTAGGTTAGCTGTCAGCTACAGAGATAGCTCGGGAAACTAAGCTATTTTTTTGGAAATGTAGTTTTCCGTTGGTTCTCTTATGTTATAATGTTGGTTGACTGCCAACAAATTACTCTTTCATTTGCTAGTAGCCCAGAAGGCTTGTGACCATTTTGCTATGGGTTTTTGCCAATATTTTGTCCAGTAACTTCATTCAAAACGGTCTTCGATCTAGTCTGAACCGAAAATTCGTTAACAGCATCACTCATTATTCGACCACTCCTGTGCATTCTCTCTGCCATACAAAGATAGTTGCGTACTGGAGTTCCTCCTCGTGGACATTTTTTCCCGATCGCTTGCGAAAATCGCCTCTGACGTCAATAAAACTTCTCCGCCGTGCGAAAAGTCTCTCGGAAAAATATCGACAGCCTTCCCTTCCTTTCCGCCTTGCTGCATTCGGATTCCAAACGAGATGTGGACCCTTTCCTTCGACCGGCATCCGGGGAATGCCGTCTGCTTCCCTTCTCACCCGCAAGGCGGCGTCCCGATCGCCGCTGTCCGGTGGGTGGGTGGGAAGAATGGGGCACTGTTTCGCGTGAAGTTTACCAGACTGGCGTGACGTTCGGCCCTGACTGGGATGTTGTTGCCTCACGCACGCGCGTGGACCGCTGGGGAAGATTATTGTTGCGTGGATTTTACGCCGGCGAAATTTATGGACGCGTCAAATGGGTCGTGCCGCGAGCGGTCGTTGGCTGTCCCCCATCCGACGATTAATTAAATTAGTGTTTGCGTCCCGGTGCTTATTTGGCGTAGAGGTTTCGCGGGTTTATCGAAATCGGATCCCCTAAATGGCGACGGGTTGACAAATTGAAATTCGACCGCTATTACGGGGGCGGCATTTGGATCTTCACAATATGGCGGCGGGGGTTCGCACTGTTTGCAGAAATCGTTTCCGGTTGACAAATTGTTTCTAGGGAGAAACCGTTATGAACCGTTTTTGTTAGGTGAATCAGCAAACATTTTTGAGCGCCGAAATATTCGTCTGAGCTTGGTCTCGTGGGGTGCGAATTTTATTTTTATTAATTCTCCGAGATGGTACCGTATCTTCCTTGTATATGTGCGCCTGATGAGTACCAATTTAGCAGTCCTTTGATGCCATATGTGCATAAGAGCTGGCATTGAAGTTAATCTCTCTTCTCTTTCCAGTTCTCATTTTCGTGTAGAAACATGTCTGTAAATTATTCAGCCCGAAGTCTATGTGGAACCTCATAATTTTTAACATAAGGCTTAAAGAACAAAGAGACCCCTTCCTCACATAAAAACATTTTTCTTTCCTAAAGTATAATGTTGAATTGATTCAATCGTAGCATAATAGAGCTATACATAATTCAACTTTTGTAGATCACAAAGTATTCTTACTTTAGTTTACAAATGCTTACTTTAAAAATAATTAACTTAAAGTCTATGCATGTACTGTGTGGACGAGATTTTAATAGATCGACCATCATAGGCTATGGAAGAATATTGGGACCTACTGGTAAATTGTGCATCAGTGAAACGAAATCATTATGAATTGGTGCGAACTCGATCATTCTTAGGCCCAACGTACATTTTTCTTTTTTTACGGTCTGCAATTTTCACGAGATACCTAATTAATGATTTAGGGACTTATTTAACGATTCTTGACGAAAATTAATAAGTTCATTAGCTATATCACGCTTTTAGATGTATCAATACCAATGACTTATGTCATTTCCGACGTTTCCCATGTTTAGGACTACAAATTAGTCCTGCTTGGTGATTTCTTCTGTCTCTAGCTCATCAGTAAGAATCTTGTCTGCTGAAATTATTCCTGGAGGTGGGAAGGAGATACGAGTTTCACTTAAATATGCCCTTAGGTAGATTTAGCTGAAACAAGAACTCGCTCCGAATTGAATCATTTCATTCCCGTTTTTATTTGGACCGAGCGGCGACTTTTGAGCAGTCATATCGTATGTAAACTTTATTTCCCGCATTTTTATCGCCTCCTCGAAAATATGAAGTACGAGATGGAAATTATTCGTTTTGGTAGACAAAAGATTTTCGAAATCATAAATCCCGCGCGTCGGACAGAACAAACGGACAGACAAAAGAACTGAGTAACCCGAAGCGATACGCTTTGCAAATGCACGCGAGAGCCGTAAGTCTCGCGGTGAGATTTCATTGTGACATGACTCTGAAAAGAATAATTTAATGGGTGCGAAAAGATACGGTGTAAATTTGGAGTAAGGAGGGGCTTGAGGATTGCTCTTACAGATAGAGTAAATTGTGGAAAGTAGTATTTCTGCCCCTAGTTGTGAATCCCATTGCTTCCTATGTAGTATTATTGTTTTAAGGATTGGAAAATACTCACAAAATAATGCTCCGACTTATTCTTGCTGAGTAACCGATAAACTTTTTAAGCACAAGTGAAAGGGATAAATCTAAACATTTCTTTTACTTCATTGAAATTATCTTCATCCATTGTAATCAAGGTATTCATTTATTTTTTATTTATTGGGAAGTCCTCACAAACATCCATTTATGGATAATTATTCATTCACAGTGTATTTCGCAAACAATAACAACAGACAAACCCATCCACTCTCTAACCGTAAAAATATTCGTATATATATTATAAATTAATATATGTTTATGTATTTATAAATTTAGATAATTTTTATAAAAATATTTGTTTATTTGAAGGCTCTTATGACAGGAATCGATATCCCTGCTTCCACATCTTGATTAATGGAACTTTTTTCATTTGCCTATGTAGATAGATAGAGTAGATAAAATCCTTTATTTGGTGAAAGAAAGAGAAAACTACCCCACTCATCATCTTATATCAAACCTCATTCCCCTTTACTATTTATCGGTATCTAATTTTACAGGGGATGAAGTTCAAACTAGCCTTCGGGCTGACTTTACAGACAGGAAATAAAAAGCTGAGTACCGTCAATGTTTTGGGGTATTGTAATTGCAACTTTCTGTTGCTTCAAGTCAGTAGTCGCCTAATGGAAGATGCCGCATATAGAAGCAATCAATCAATAAGCATCAATCAAGGTAAAGATCAACAAGCTATATCTTTCCTGAATATTCGTCCGATTTCGTTCCGTTGGTGGTATATATTTTATCAAATTAATTAAAATCAATTAAAGTTCAGCGAAATAATCAAAATTTTCACAAATTAATAAATATTCCTCTGGTTTTTCGAATGAAAAATCACCGAGTTATTAAAACTTCGTAATCACGCAGTTGTACCGTTGTTAGTTATTCATTAAGATATCGTCGTAAGCCCTATGTTCACACCATGATTAATAACCTATCAAAGATATTATATTGAAATTATTAACTCTTGTAGAAGTGCCTCAACATTACGGTTTGTCATGACATCAAACTGCTCGGATATCATAAACAAGTCTATAGCTAGAAATCACCTTCCGTATTATATGACACTTTCTTCCCTAAACCTACTGAAACATGTTCCTGCTTGACAAATGAGATTAGAAATCTTAATTAATTGAGCGGAAGATCGTACTGGAGTACCATTCAAGCCGGTGGTGTTGGAATCATACTAACGTGAAAACGAACTTTTTGCTCCAAATGGCAATGAGATGCAGTTCTATAGCAAAAAGTGCCCGCATAACGCCATCTGGAATTTAATCCGCCATGTTGTGCTGTTTTTACCGAGGCTCTTGGAAATATGGCGACAAAACCGTTAATTTATGGCGGCGATTTTATCTTTCGGTGTTATTTCCCGCTTTTTTCGTCCACTCCTCGGCATTATTCTCGCCTTTATTTGCTCGTTCACGGTATGTGACAATGTATGGCCTCTTGCATTAGGTGCATATTGTAAAAATGGAATATTTTATGGAAAGGCGTAAACCTTCGAAGACTTGGCTGTTATTTTGGAAATTTACGGTGTAAAGTTTCTTTGTTTTCCCATTGCTGGCAACGCCGGCTTCGCCCCAGTGAGCAAGTGAGTATCACGCAACCCTTGCAGAATCAGCTTAACGAGTATGTATGCATCACTTAGTGAAGATTTTGCAACATTGCACCCCGAAGTTGGTTCAAAAGCTTAGAATTTGCATTCTTGGTAACGTTGGGCTTGGTATAATCTTGGAGGAATCTTCGACATTTTTGCCTAAATTTGAGCAATT
Organism: Sympetrum striolatum; assembly: GCA_947579665.1. Classification (NCBI taxonomy): domain Eukaryota; kingdom Metazoa; phylum Arthropoda; class Insecta; order Odonata; family Libellulidae; genus Sympetrum; species Sympetrum striolatum. Next base: position 50,621,206 of record OX388351.1, on the reverse strand, counting down.
GTCCTTGCAAAGGAAGGCGAAGTACTTACAGGAGAAATCTCAGTGTTTTCGTCAGATGTAAAGTCGATCAATTAGGGTTCCCTAATTGCCAAGAAGAGAGCGCTCGGCTTTGGTGAAAGCGATACCGGGTTTGATTCCCGGTGGTAGCCCATGTATGAAATGGCCCAAGCCGTCAAATTATATTTTAAGTAGAAACAGATTCATATACCTGTAGGGTTGAGTATTAAAAACTCGTGTGGATATCTGCTCCAATCACAAATTCATAACCTTATGAAGTTAAGATTTCAGGGACAGTGTTTTTTCCAAATTAGAATAACTATCTATTATCCCGGTGGGAGCCAATGTGCGAAATGACCTTAGCTGTCGAAGCACTTTTAACAATACTACTACTACTACAACTATCTATTAAATATTTGCATAATCAGTTTACAGATAACAATGAATATAAAATTATGCCAATCCACCTAATTATAGCTTTATCAGTGAAAGGATTTTTGATTCATAAAATCATCAAATTTTAGTGTTCTGCGGATCATACTCTGACTAAAATCATTTGAAAAGAAATTTTATTTATTCTTTTTAAGCTTGTGTCACAAAAGATAGCGTAGAATTGTCAGAAATGAAGATATGAAAGGTTTATTTCCTAGTATCAAAATCAGTTCAAGCTTGCGTTGGACAATCCTTGGAAAACGGAATGGAGCTAAACTCCTTCATACCAGTGGTAACCATTTCACAGGACGCATGTAGACTCTGTTATTCCAAATTCAAATTAATTCCCCAGCGTCACTTCATTATTATGTTGAAAATTCACGTTGCCGGTCGTTTTGAATTCGTTCCATCCCGCAATTCCGCTTCCTCGGTACGTTCCCGCAATTTTTATTCCTCCCGTAAAATGCATTGCGCTGCATCGGTCTGCTACGTGTATTCCATGCATAAGGAGATCAACAGATGGTCTCTACTGGCAACCAAGAGGGTCTTCCATGCGCTTTCGCAGGGGGCCGAATCGTTATCACATCCGACCGCTCAAAGAGCATCTCCAAAGTGCCATCTTCCTCGATCGCCTCGATAGGTGCAGAATAATGGTAACTAGGCTTCCATGCAGCGGTGGGTCTCCGGATGAGTCTGTGGGAGGGGTGAAATGGGGCCCTTCTGAACGCAGCCGAGGAAAATGGGGCCTCGAAAGAGAAGGGGTGGGGAGGCAGCGTAACCCGATATCCTCCGTTCTGCTACGCCTCTGGGTATCCAGAACCTCTCCCCCCCCCCTCCTCGGTTCTATCAGTCGAAGCACGGTTATTTGAAACTTGCAGGCCCATCCCCAGATATGAACGTACGCTCTCCGAGATACCGGCTCGAATAATATATAAGGAAATGTTAGTTTTTAGGAGTACTTAGCCATGTAAATGGCTCGTGCGGGACGGTTCGTTGAGGATTTTTGAAATGGACCCACGGAATTGTTCTTCCCTGCTCCACTTCTGATTTTTTTCTTCCGTGAAATGCGCTTGGAATTAAATGGAGGTTTTATTTAAGGGTTTTCCTTTTCTTGCTTTCTCCTTCTAGCTCAGTTCCCTTCAAGGGCTTTTTTTAAGTGCCCGCGTAAAGACCGTTTGATGTTTGCATCAACAAGTTGATTATCTATCAATTACTCGTACCGTGTCTTCATGTAGGATTTAGAAACCGATCTAAGATTTTTTACAAGTTTTGAATATATGCATGACAGTAAAATACGAAATATTTGTACAGATCCTGGATCAATTTGTCGAATTTCTATATTCATTGTATTTAATTCCATTATTAAAACTTTATTTTGAAACTAGCATTACGATATCTTTGGTTAGGAATTTGTCCATCTGATTAGTGTTATGATTCTCGAAGTTGTTTAAATTTTCCACGTATTTAGCTTTCTATACAAAATATTATTTCAAAGAACCGCGGGACTATTGTATCCAACTCATCTTCTCGTAATTAAGCTTTTTTCGAACCCGAAATGCTTCGCAATCTGGATTATGGAGGCATTACATCGGTTTTGGACTGCTTTCAAAAAACTGCATTGCTGGACTTAACCGAATTTTATACATAATTATCACAGTTTGATGATAATCGCCCCTAACGAGAAGTTTCCCCAATATTTTATAGCTAGGGGTACCATATTCAATCGGTAATAAACGGAAAGATAATCACATTCGGGATACGTTTAAGGCGGGAAGTTGTTAATCAGAATTAATTTCGTGTTTTCAAAAGATTCTCTTATGACTATCCTGGGTTACTATTAAATCTAAATTTGCATTTGAATGGTAATTGAACGTAGGAATCCCAGTACCGCGCAACGTATCTTTTCTTCAAATTTTTCAATCTAACCGTGACAGCTGAAAAATTGACTGGGACGAGCCCGATCAAAACGGGTATGTACGGGACCCCTTCTTTTCACCAAAGCCAATCTGAAGCTTTTCTGCAAATCTCATGCCGCGAAGTTTGTGGATTCCCGCTTTAAAGTCCGCCTTCGGTATCCGCTAAAAGTTACTATCCTCTTTTTGCTCGGGAATGCCGGGAATGAAAAAGTCGAGCGTCTGCGGCATAACACGAGGAGCGGAGGCCTCGTTGTTGGAGATGAACTCAACAACGGATGGCTTGTAGTAACTCCCCTTCCAGTTGCCTCCACCACAGCCATTGGCCCTCCCGTACAGCTGTCCTACTCTTCCCCCCCCTCATTTTTCATCCTTATCGCTCTATACCTCTCCGGAGCACTGCTCTAATCCCGCGCTTATAATGTGATCCACCACGGTTTGTGTGTCTTCGATGAGTTCGGTTTCTGGAAATGGAGACACTTTCGTTCGGAAGGCCTTGGGGCTAAATTTGGAAGCCCTTGGACAAGTGGTATCTTTTCGCGCTCTGGCTGTGCTTCGTTTTAGGATACGAATGCGAATGCCCCAGTGTTAAAGCAACCGTGATGGACTATTGAAGTTTTTAACCCATTGATGCCGGAAATGTTTTTTCTTCGGAACCTAATTGCAAAATCCGTAGAAACTAGATTATGGTGATGCAACATATTTTTCTCGTATCGTAAGTTCTCATCCAGTGATTAAGTATACCTATAGAGGTTTTCATGCTGATACTCGTATGTGCTGATTTATATCATTACGAATTGCATTATTTTCAAGGTAATTTTTCACACTCACGATTAATGGGTATAGCGTATGAATAACCTTTTGTAGTGACAATGGTTCTCTCCAAGGAAGGGGCGTATAGCTTCTTATTTTAATTATGAAAACGGACCATCGAATTTTACGTGGAAAAGCATTTAATTTTGAAAATTAGGCATTATTGAATGTTCGACTTCCTGTATTTACAGTAGAAGAAATATCCTAGATGCTCGGTTTTGTATTCTTTGTATTTATTAATAAGCACCTCCAGAAGAAAGCCTTCGAAAATATAACTGTCCGGCCCCCTCTGAGAAAGATACCCCTTCGGTTTGAAGAGGACAGGATTGTTGAGAAACCATGCAGACATTTTTTTATCCTTTTTCTGTGCAATTAATTTTTTAACACCGCAATGTTTTGGCCACCGCAGGCTTTGTTTGCTTCGTGACAACACCTTAATTTTGAGTCAGAGTTCATTTTTGGAATCTGTTCCCTATGTTTGCTCTATATGCGATCTGTCTGAATAGTTTATTATGTAGAATTATTTAACGTCGGAGAGTTGATGCACAGTATTCCGTATGTTAACCAATCTATTGCATTTAATTCTGCTAACAATTGGTGAAGCTCGACATGTTTAGCTTTAAAGCTTTAAAGAATTGGTGCAGTTAAGGTAGTCTATTTTGTAGCTACAAGTTGAGGGAATTTCGTAAACTGTTCTACAATTTATTCTTTACGAATGAGGAATAATATTCAATGTGCAGTATTCACTATATTCTATCTGTAGCTGAAGAGTTACATTTTTACTGGGTTGTTTCTACCTGCTTACAATTCAATGAAAGCGTATCGCAGATAAGTTGGATATCGGATGGTTTGAGAGCGAGGGAAGTAATTGCAAGAAATGTTGGTTGAAGCGCGTGATCGAGCCAAGAATCCCACAAGGGAAAGTTACGATGTTGTCTTGTACAACTGTCACATGAATCCATAGAGTCGACATCAATTGTGGCTGCAAATACGGAAGAATCGTCGTTAGGATTGGAAAGGCTTCCATCGGACTCGAATACAAATTGCATCTCGATCGCCTGGGACCGTCTCTTCATTCCGTTCTGATGCTCTCGTTTTCATCTGGAGGAAATTAGATTAGCGTCCCTGCCGAAAGACCATTTTCGAGCGTTACGTGCTTTCGATTTTCCCAAAAAAATTAATACCTCACGGGCACGGTCAAGCGCAGTCAGTTGTTTGCTCCTAACGTCTCCCCCCTCCCTACAATCCTTTCCCTCCACTTGTCACCCTTCAAAAGGAAGAAAAAAGAGTTAAAAAAAAGGCTGGATATTTTTTCTTCCCCCAGCCTGCTCGGGCCGTGGCCGCCTAGCGCGACTGCAGCGCCGCGCGAATACTCGAAGGCCGCGGAGGGAACTAAAGTGGGGAGAACACGTGGGTGGGATGGGGGTGATGAATGAACGAAGAGGAAAAACTTCTTGCCCGAGTTGTGGAAGGGCCTTGAGAAGGGAAGGCCCGTGTGAGTAAGCCTTTTAGCGGCGTCCCCTCCGATGGCCACGAATAATTAATTATTTCGGCTCCTTTTTTTCGTCTGGCGTTCAAGGAGGATCATGGGATGAAGGAATCAGCCACAGGACATTGAACGGCTGTATGTTAAACTAACGTAATTTCGGCATTTTTGGGTTTTAGGAAGATACGCTATCGTTCTAAACGTTAAAAATGTTGTGCTTCTATAATTAGAATGGCGTGAATGTTTCTCGGTCCATTTAAAGTTACTACGTAACGGCAAAGGTACGCAACAATTGCAGTTTAAATATTTAGTTGTATTACATATTCCGAGTTAAAAGGCTCATAGTGAAGTCGTGCCCAAACCACCAGGGACAATAAAGAAGCGGTAGGAATTGCCTATTTTTATACAGAACATCAACTGTGCATAAGATAAGATTTTTCTGTTCTGAAATAATTAGCCCATGTCAATACAAACGTGCGTTAGCTAGAACCATTATCTCGTAAAACTCATCTCCCATGGAAGCCTTAAGTCTGCTAGAATATGCTTTATTCAGACTTTTGATCAGTTGGACACCTTTACCTCCCCATTCATAAACCTCTTGGTAAGCATTCAGCCTTAGGTCATCTTTAGATCACTCTATAAGGCTTAACATTTTATTTACTATTAACAGAAAACCAAAGAGAAACTGCTGTACCTTCTGAAGAAGCTCGAGTTTTTGTGAATGACGGTGATGTATAGGTTTTAATCTCTCTCAATCATAGTTAATTGGTGGAATATATTCTGGCTGTAGTGATATTTAGTAAACTAAGTCTCGCCTGGTGAATCTTACGTATCGACATCAGCTGATGATTACGCTGCTTTTCTCTGGAATAGTCTCAATCAGTAAAAACGGGAACCGGTTTGGAAAATGCCTTTACAACTTGAATCTCCAATACTGTTGAGTTTTATATTATTTCATTTTGAACACTTCTGTTTCACAATTTTCGAACGCTATTCAAAAGCTGATGCGCACCAGTGAAATGGTCGTAGTTTTAACCACCAATGCTTTACTTATTTGTCCCTGCTACCATACTTTGATGAATGGAATATTTTCATTTGTCATGTGGTACAGGATAGAGAAAATGTATCTTTGATTTTCTTTTGTCCCAGTCTTGATCGTGGCTGTGACGAAATGAAAGCTACAGAGGTATGAGTGAATAATTGCACTAATCAAGGTCTCTCCTTACGGATTGACAAGAAAAGTTTTACTCATAGAGTAATTGTGCTTCACTTGGGTGGACATGTTCCGCTTAGAGCATTCTGGTTCAGTGAGGAAGGCAATGGCAAACTACCTCACTCCTCATCCTGCCTAGTGAACCTCATTCCTCTCTGCAAGCTCATAGCAGCTTACGTCATAAGGGGTGAGATACCAACCGGCCTTTGGGCTGAATACTTTACAGACTTATTAGTTTGATCTTGAGTTTCGCGAATTTAAGAAAAACTAAATAACAGACGAAAATAATTACTAACTTTTCCTTTCCGTATCAGATTATGATCATGGGATTTCATTTGCTCCTTGTTTACTTTCATCGAAGTCATTTGGAGTGTGGAATTAAAAGGACTTTAGACTGTGAGATTTAAACTGTGAGGCAACAGTGTAAAATTTATCGAATATTCTCTTATATGTTCCATTCGCTGATTCATGGAATAAGTAACATTCTTGTCACTGAGTCTCATTTTAATGCATAGGCATTCGTAGTATAAAAGGAGCCTTTTATATGGGTTTTATATTAGTCATCCTTTGGGAGTGAATTGTACGTTATAATGTATCTCGGCGAAAATTTCCTGCGCTCTATATAAAGCTTATATTGCATCCTCTTTTAGTTTTTATATCGCGGAACTTAAATTTACTGCCTGGATAAGAGCCAAAATGTAACTTAGCCGGGGGATTAAAAAAAATTCGGTACGTTAAAATGAAAAGGAAATTCCCGAGATTTTCGGACCACGAAAAGAAACGAAGGCTTCAATATAGCTGTGTAGCAATGAATAACAGGGAACAATAGGTAACCTAATTTAAAATCTATTAAGGTGTTCACTTACTAATGATTTTATTTACTCTTCTTTTACATATTTTTCGGAAACCTGCGTCTCCCGCTACGCACTACTATGAACAATATTTGATTGAGGTGAATTTAGACCATTATACAGAGTACGAAAACATAACTTTCTTTTTTTAAATGCTTTTTAATGCGAAAAAGGAAATTGTGTTGCCTGTTGCGTATCCTGTATGTAGGAACAGTAAAAATAATACTTAAATCGTGTTTTTTTATGAATTCGTATCGCATTAAGTAATTTAACTTGGAATATTTGGTAATTACGTTTTAAATTTATTTTCACATTTATTGTATATGTTAGCGAAATAATTCAACCATTAAGATGCATTTATGTATCGAATATCCAAAAATTATTTGCTGTTTAAAAGCACAAGCATATCGAAAATCCGTATCAATCGATGGGTCGATTAGTATTGATATACTGGCCAAGTCTACTAATTAGGCCTTATTTAGCATTCCCTGTAAAACATTGATAAATTAAATCAGTTGGAGATTAAATTTCTGGTTTTATGAATTCCTTGCTCATTTAAAAATAGGATGAGTTTTGATTTGGTTTTAAAGGCGATGGCGTTGGAAGTTTTCTAAACGTATTTTCGCATTTTACCCGTAATTACCCGTACTCTCTGGAAGTCAATTATCCCCAATCATTAAGATACCCGAAAGTGTGATTGCAGTTAAAAAAATATGAATCTATTACTGAAGGCGGTAAATTAGTGATGAAAACAACGGGTAAGTGAATATAAACCAAGAGAATCGTACTATCAGATTGTCGTTTAACCTCGCAATTACGCGTGAAATTACCATGTTCGGAATCAACATTATATCAGCGATAATCCGGAGGCGTTGCAACGTTTAATTGCAGTTCGAACCCCTCCACAGCCGGGGGCAATTGAATTAAAACGGTCTTAATCGCGCGGATTAATTAATTATGATTTAATTGCTCTCTCCGAGGTTCCGTTTAGATACATCTGCGAAATCCCGAAGTACGGGAGCGAATCTAAGGTAGAATTTGTTCTAAAATCCCGAGGTAATTAGGCCACGGAATTAGCAATTCGTGGTGTTTTATGAAATTTTAATCGCTTCGCCTCGAATGATGGATATTTGTCTGGTAACGAGGGTAAATTGCGGAATATCGTGACGCCACGTTTTAATTATCTCTCAGCGTTTTGGAGACTTCAAAGGCAGAGGCGATTCCTTTGAAATTCTCCAAGGCGAGTCGCATTTTCTTTTTCAATTACCTCCGCGGAAAATGCTAATAGGCGAAGTTTTGCTCTCCCTTATCGATCCATACGGAGCGTTCATTCATGTTTATGCGAAGCCGTTAGTCGTTTGTCGGCGAATAATTGCACGAATTAGCCGCTCGCTAATGTTTATCGTATTAATTGCCCCGGGATGTGAAGGTATTGATTGCTAACGAATATGAATATGAATCTTTCGTTCGCGTACTGTGAAATCCCGTTCTAACGTTCTTGTTTATGCTGTTTTTCCGGCTCCTTGGTTGAAAATTTTAGGTAGCAACTACACCCTTTGTTTTTCGCATCTGACGTTTTCCCGCATCTAGAGTCGATTTCCCTTGGTCCGGTAAAAAAAGCGTTAGATCGAGATTTCAATGTATTTCTTTTATTTCCATTCAATACCTCCACTCAGTTAGTATTACTTAGGGATATCTTGAATATTTATGCGATAAATATAGTGAAATCACATATATCATAACAAAAATTACTATGGGATGTTTTTATCATTTAAATAATTAGGTGTTGTCAGAGGAAATGGGTGGGTCAATTCTAGAGAGGAGAAGGCAATTGAGGATAGAATGCTAGGAAATAGATGTGGGAAGACTATGGCAAAAATTATTACGATTATCTTACATCGGCGCTCCAAAGGTCCCGTGAGTTTGGTTGAATTTTGAATACCATAATCATGCTAACGATCTATCTATTTAATATATGGATTTTTCTGTCCAGAAAGCCAATTCCGGTGGAATGGAAATGGTGGAATTGCAGATTATTTATATGATCGGTTTGATACGTCAGATTTGTTCCATTATAGGTCTCCATCTGCATTGCCGAGTACATAGAATAATTTGCAATCCCTGTATCTTGATTGGATAATCTCGATAATTCCTACTGCCATGAATTTACAGATTTTAATTAGTTCGAGGTTTGAAACATTTGAATTCTGCATCTGTCATTGGAGTCTTCAGACTTCGGAAGGAAAATTTCTTCTTAATTAGGCATTCCAGATATCGTGGGAGTTCGTGATGTAAGTCTAATCAGCTGAGTAAGATCCCATTGACTGCTAATTGACATATCTCATGCCTCAATTTCGTCACAGAATTGAATAGATATACAATTATTCCTTCACCGTTTTATTTATCGTGAAAGTATGGAAAATCAGCCTTCAGTTGTCACTGCTTGATGCGTTCGTGATTATTTCTTCGAGTAAATTACACTTCTCTCGTCGTTCTTCCGTCTCGAAGTTCTTCCGTCACGATTTTCGATTAATCGATTAGATTTTTCCGTCACGATTTTCGATTAATCGATGTGTCCACAGTCGATGGAAATACTTCTTCGATGAAATCAGCTACACCGTCATTTGCTGGGTATTTGTATAGAAAGGCATGACCTTCCCCGATGGACTTGGTAACGAGAATTTCTGTTAGGATATCTCAGCGACGACTCTTTCAGCATCCATTTTTGGACGTCGGGCGTTAAAAATTTTCGGGGGGTCCGAAAAAATCTCGGATTTCGCGCGAGGAATTTTTATGAACGCCCGATGGCGCACGCAAGCACCGCGACAGTTTTTATTTCACGAAGAAGGAATTTGACGATTCTGAGGCGTGCCTGCGATCATTAAATTTTTACAGCTTCGAAATTATAACGGCCGAGCTCACAATTGTGTGGGCTTTGGAGGGGAAATGGGTGATACTGTCTAAGGGTAATATTAAGGTAAGGCTTTATTTTTACTGTCTGTACCAAGGCCTTCCCGGGTTTCATTTCTGCCGTAGAAAATGATTGAAGAAGGTAGGATTAGGGAAAGCCAATTTTGGGAGCCTATCGTTATCACGTGAGGCATGATACACACCTTGTGGAATAAAACCAAATTTGCGATGTCTTTGGTACAGAATACGAGAATTTGAGTTGTTGGGTCTAGTTTACCTTTCCATAGTAACTTGCCTGAAGTAGATCATCATGCATAAGTAACATTAGCAAGTATTATAAAATACATATAAATATTCGCTTTCTACATTCTGCTAATTTTTTTGATTTAAGATAAGTTTCACTTCAGATTGAAATTATTAGGTTTTTCAAACCCGATTATGAGGAATTTTGTAAAGAATAAGAGCTAGAAATTTACTTTATTTTGCATGATATGATTTTCTATTGTTTCTGTATTGGTAGTTATACAAATCAGCGAGCACACTTAATTCACCTACCTACCCTGCCATTAATTATACTACTCTTCTAATGGTGTATCGAAGAAGAATTAGTATTCATCAGCAATTTTTATCCGTGAAAAACAAAGTATCTCGCTCCTCTGAAGGATTTGTCCGTTCTTCCATTCAATACCTAATGGGTGTAAGCTTAGAATCATAAGCTGTGCCTCTTCCATTGTATTCAAAATTCTAACAATACCTATTTATTCTAAATATTACAATTTCTCGTGCGTATCAGCTATATTACTTCTTTGTGGTGTTTTGTTCATTCTTTTCCTACTTTTTAGTATCGCTAGAGAGATGTAGTATGTTTCAATTGAATTTTAAGCCCTATGCAAGTAGTTAAAAATTATGCGTTAATGGCATTTCCTTGGGTGGTAATAATCATTTGAAGAATATTATGAATGTATTTCTGAAAACATGCCTCATCAGTATGGGATCCCTTCCACGTAAGGATATTTATATATAGGTAAAGGTTCAAAGGAAAGCGGCAAAGTACTTGTTGGGAAAATTTGGCAGGGAAAAATAGCGTTACGGAACTGAAAAATTGAATTGGAACCGTTTAGTGACTTATTTGTATGTACCGGACGTACGCCATCCAGAAATGAATTACAGGATAAATAATGCACCCTTCTTTTCTAGGAAAAATATTACCGTAATTTAAGGTCAGAAAAAAGTCACAAGAACGACGTGGGTAAATATTCCTTAAATAGAATGGCTGTTGATTGGAAAGGCTTACCAAAGGAAATTCCCAGTCCCTTCCCAGAAAATATATTGAGTTTTAAGAAGAAAATATTAAGGAATACTGGAAATGTTTAAAGATTAAGTGTATATAATTTGTCAAGATTTATTATATCTTATTTTTATGTTGTAATGATGTAAAGTTCTTGTCAATGTTGCCTTTGCCTACTTGCAACTTTCATAATAATAATAATGATGTGGTTCTAAAATTGTGTTTTAAAGTTATATGGTATCGTATACCCGATCTATATTTCCTCCGTAGAAATAATAATAATGGTATAATATTATTTTTTCCGTTAACTACAAGTGAAATTTTGATATCCCAGAAGGGAGTCTGGTATTGTCATCCCTCAGATCACAAAAAATACAAGATAATTATCTTAGTGCTCGTATCGTAAGCCTCTTTCCAATATCTCATGTACCACTGTCCTTTTCCCTTGTAGTTCTTCGGCGGACGGCGATGGGACCCGCGGAGGCAGTCACTCTTCGGTGGCGGCAGCAGCTGCCGCGGCGGCCGCCGGATCTGCCCTCGACTCGAGCTCCGATTCCATCGACGCCGGGGACCACAAGCCCCCATTGGCGCTGCCCCCGACGCCGCCGCAGACGGACGCGGGACAGCACGGCGCCGCGGTCCTCAGCTCGCACCCCCACCTGCACCACCCGCACCTTCTGCAGCACCACCACCACACGCAGAATCACCACCACCACCTGGGACACCACCAGCAGCTGGGTGCTTCGGGGCAGGTCGGTGCATTTTAGGTCTCTGCTTTTGATTTTTTTGTAGTCTTTAGCGCTTAGTTTTAGAAAACATGATGTAGATATACTTCACTTCACCTTCCACAATAGTTGAATTATTTAAATAGTAATAAAGTTAAAGATTCGCTTGGCTGTGTGTTACCCTCTGACTTTTCAATATCAATAATTGGAGTAACCTGAATTGAAATATTTGGTGAAATAATGTAACACAGTCCTTGATGCTAAGATCTAATATGGATAAACTGTCTAAACTAATATTAAGTTAGCACTATTAAAATGTGTATATATATTTGTATATAGTAGAATTTTAAAATGTATAATCACATTTGTAATAATTCAGGAATTATTACCAGTGACTGTTTTAACACTTCGATATATTTTGGGCCGTAATAAGCATTACGCCATTTTGTTACATTTTAAATTATACGTTTTTGTAGAATACTTGGACCACCAATGCGAAGTAAATTCGTATCATAGTCACCGATCTGATACACGCATTTGAGAGTTTAATCATGATATTTATAGTTTTTCTCGCGAGTTATTACATATCTTACAATTATAGTTTTCATCAGAAAATTTATTTCCATCGCTATTTTCACCGAAAATTGTGACTGTCCCCCTTTCAAATTTAATGAGAATTATATACATTTCTAACCCTGACTAATTCTGATTTAAACTATTCATTTAAATCCAATCCGCTCTCTGTAATCAGATATTTACGTAAACCGAGTAAGAATCTCGGGAAATAGCTAACCATGGTTAATTCGCATAAAACACCTCCACCAGTTTGAATACAGTCCTTTCTCTGTAATGCACGTACTCTTCTGATGATTATCTATTTGTCTGCTATCCCATAATAGTATTTGCGCGTATAGAATAACCAATTTTTAGTGTTCGATGAAGCTGTGAAAACCTGCATTTTTCTGGGTATAGTCTGTCCCTCTTCCTATACCGGAAACCGTGGGAAACTGCGAATACACAAGCATAGGTTCACCTACCATGCAAGGAAGCTTCGATGGCAAGCTTTGATTTTTGATGTATCGCCATAAGGAATTGCAATAGCATACATCTTTCGAAACTCTCTCGCGCCGAGAAGAAAGGAATAATTCCACCGCCTAGTCATCATCGGGCCCCTGCGTCGGCTGCTCCTTTAATCCCCACAAACAAATGACGTACTACGTGATCGACAGTCGATTCCATTCTCACGCCTTATTGCGAGAGGGGCGAATCCGTGACGGGCCATCGCTTCATTTCGCAGCACGATCGGCACTTGTTTCGAACGCACCGAGTGTCTGAACCCCCGGCTCATTATCTCCAAAGCAGGAGGTGACCCGTTGATGCATTTTCTTTGTTTGAGGTTTCAGATTTTTCTGCGGGACATATTTGGGAAGCCATGGGTTATGCAAAGGTCTCATGTTGACCTCATTGGAGAAGTCTCTTTTTATTGCCGAGTGGACATTTTGGTTTATCTTGCAGATTTATTCGACATTTTTATCTTATTTTTTTTTCTTTTTCTTTGAAATGCAATGGAAAATCTTTTGAAATTCATTTCACTTCGTACGCAGGATTAATCTAGGCAGAGAATAATTTTCCGCCCCATAATCTTGTAATAGTTACTTTTGGTCATTTTTTCCCGCGAAGTATCAGAGAAGCTAATAGCTAGAGGTGTTTGAAAATGTTTTTATTTTTTCTGAAATTTGTTGATTTGAAAACCAAATTGTTGTTTTTGTGTTTTTATTGTGTTTCCTAAATTTTGTGTTTCTAATTTTCACAGAGTCTCATGTCATATCAGGAATGATATTAGGCACACTTAAGCATAAACATTAAAAGCATTGGAAATATTATTAACTGTAAATTACTCAAAATAGTATCAATCCATTTTCTGGTAAGCTAATAGCGCGTCATTCCACAATGTATCGCTCGTATATAAATACATTTTTGTAAACGTGCGAGTAATCATTGAAAAACTACCGGTAGCCAGCGCCTTGCTGAACATGTACTTTATACAGTATTTAGTTTTGTGAATTTATTGCAAAAGATTCAAGCTGAATTCGCGAAAGCAAAGATGTCATGAGTGATCAAAAATATGTCAATAGATACATAAATAATACAAATATATATTGTAAATATTTTTAAATCATACCAAAATTACATTTTCCTCTCTTAAAACCGACGAATGAAGCGAAATTCACCAAAATCCGTGCTGCTTATGAAAACTGCCGAAATTAGAGTAATTTCGCTATATCGGCCAAAATTCGCGTTATGTGTAGGTTTTATCGCTGATTGCGAAAATGAAAACACCTCTACTAATAGCTCTCCGGGTTAGATTGGGATTTCGGTGTTTTACACCCCCTGCCACGCGCCACTGGCGAATTGCAGGGTTTAAATGTAAATGTAATCGCTTCAAATCATATTTCCGTCGTTTTTACTCATTACAACACTCGTATGTTAATTACTCACGAAAGATGGTGGAAATCCCATATTCTGGAAGTGGTTAAAGAATAGATCTCACTATCTTTATCGTAAATTTTTGTTTTTTTTGTAGTAAGCGCAAAGAGTAATTACGGGAATTGGTGGAAGATATTAGCTCGCTTTTCCTATCAAGAGAATACATACCTACGCAATATTAATTTTATTTATTTTAATGTAAATTTATTTTATTAGCATGAATGAAAGATTTATATGATTACAGACCCAGCATCTACACATTCATCTTTCAAACCACCTTTCAGCGTGTGGCAGGGGGTCCTAGCGCTATGACTCCTCATTCCTAATTGATCACTTACGCCTTAACACCTTCCTTGTTACGCCTATCGTGTTTAATTTTTGTATTTTATAAGCGACTCTTATGTTATCTATTTTCCTTCGTAATGTCTGAACGGTCTATGTAACAGGAAGGGCCCGCAGTATCGGAAACGTTCTTACTTTGAATTTATTCAGTAGATTTAGTCTTTGTCCACCGGTTGAGTGGTTAGCGCGCTAAGTGCTATCGCTCCAACCCCAAGGTCCCGGGCTCGAATCCCGGCTGATAGGGATTTTTCTGATCAGGGAATGGTTGTATGTGTTTGTCTGACTTTTCCGTGTAGGGTTGGCGGCAGGGAATGTATTCGGGCGCAGAAGTCACTAATTATCGCCAAAATCAACCTCATCCTCATCATCATACAAATCATCTTTCATCTGCCGATCCAATAAAATATGGTAGAAAAGCGCACAGGAAGAAAAAACAGTCTTAAAAACACAGGAATACAATAAACTCTGTCTATATTCCACAGCAGCATAGTTAATTTTATTCCTGTGTTTGTTGTGGAATATAGACATTGCTAATCTTATTCCGGTGATTTACTATGGAATTCCATGAAGTGAGGGCCATGATTATCGAAAATAGTCTTTGTTTACATCATTTATCTTTTTAAGATTCATATTCGCGGACTGATGCATCTGGGTAATACTCACTGCTTTGCCGTTGTAATTCTTTACGAAGCATATAATCATGCTACTATGAATTCTGAATTAACGGGCGATATTGTCGTATGATTGTCGTTTAAAAATTATTCCGTCTTTGGGTCAATACTTTTTCTACGCAAAGTCAATTATTCATAAGTATTTGCCCACATTTATGATTCTCAGTGTACAGAAATTGACTCTCAGAGAACTTATTTTCCAATTTATCTTAATAAATCTGCTTTGAAGTGATTTTTCAGGAATTTTAAGTACGCATGGCGGATTGTTGATTGCCGAAAAGACAATGATAGCGAGAATTAAAACTTAATTTTTCTTCCGATAATCTATACTTAATTATTAAGTAAATATTAATATTCCTTAATAATCATTCGATTGATTGGTTAGACAATATAGTTCCTTAATGCGATACTTACATGATAACGAATGCTTTATAACATGAAGTATTATGCTTTAGCACAGTGTTTCCCAAAGTGAGCAAAAAGTCTCCGTAGGGGCGCTATAGAAATCCAAGGAGGCGTTCGATGCTAAGGTATTTTATTCCCATTTGCTCATTTTTCCATTTCCTCTCAATTTTACTGGGCTCTAGGAGTTATTAAACATCAGATTTAATGATTTGGTGTAAGTTTTAAACATTGAAGCTTTTATTTTGATTTTTATACATTCTTTGGATTTGGTTTTACGGAAAATACATTTTATAAATGTCGGCTGGGGCAATATTAATTCCTAAAATAAACGCATTTGAAAGTTTGCGAAAACGTTGTTAAATAACCCAAATCATTAATTCACTTTCATGTTCATGAACGATCTTGTCGGATACTTATCTCCTCATTTCATATAAACATCTATCTTGCGTTAATCAAAACATCGTGTTGACAGAAATTCAAAGAACATATCGTATCATAGGTTTTTGCGTGCTGCAAACGCATTTTATACTTTCACCCCATGAAACCGGCTCGATTTGATTTTCCTACCTTCTTCCAATTCGCCCCGTTTTTTAGTTGGATGTATTTCATAGCTCGTTTATGTGCTATTCCGTCATTTTTCTCTCTCCGTGTTCGCTTTATCTCTCGCAGCGAGAGATGCGTATCCCATTACAAGGAGATCTCACATCTACGTCCAGTGGAATCCGTTTTTAATATTTCCAGAAATAGAGGAGCTCTTTATCTGAGAACTGCTTCTTCACAACTTTCCCACGAAAAAGCTCTTCTTCTATATACAATGCCACCGAAAGTAATGCTCTCATGGCTAATAGTCAAAATTCGCGTTAGACTTTGATCGATCAGGGATAAAAATGGCCGAAATTGACAATTATGGTGCTGTGATTTTTATCTATTCACGGAATGCCTCATCCTGTTACTTTATTTCGATGATTCTCTCCCAGTGAGTTATTATTTGAATTATCGAAGCATGCAAGCGGGGTTGAGCGTATGCAATGCATTACTAATTGTAAGATTTTTCGAGATTAAATGTGTAATTGTATTACTTTTCTGTCCTTGGTAATTGGAAGTAACTTGTTTATCTTTGAAGTTCTATATCACTAAAATGAACCCTAACAGTCATTTCCTCTTTTAAATTTCGGCTGCAAATTCTCAGTTGATTGTTTCCGGACAGACCTTTCCGTTCTCTATTCTAGTTCTTTTAGCTCTTTCAAGACTCTTCCGTGGTGCTTAAGAGTTGATGTGATTGAGAGTGAAACTTGTCTAGTTACCTTTACAAATAATAACGCAGCTCATGTTTCGGCTACTGAGAAGTAAGACTGATCTTAATCGAAGAAATATGACAATTAATTGGGATGGAATGGGTAGCTGTTTTGGATTTCTACTTTTGGTTCCGTCATCATTTTTCTTGTGAGTAGAAGTCCTCAGAAATCGTCCTTCTGGAATTGCAGATGAAACTTACGTCCTTATTGGTTAGTTTCTTATGATGTGAAATCTGTAAGTTTTATAATCCCGGAACGAAAATTGTGGTTTCGACGTTTGTCGCGATCATGTAGTGTGATTGGAATATAGATACAATATATAGATACCTGCCTGGGTGTAGATGAAGAAACATCTCCCCTGTGGTCACATTCAGGTTATCTGCAGGGCATTAATATAGATATAGATGAACTTAGTGACAATTTAATAGTTATCTGGAGGATATGAAGGCTATTAGGGTAATGTTATTTAAAGATCTATTGATGAGGAAGTTATGGAAGATAGGAGTTTCTATATCCTATACGGTGCATTGAATCGGGACTTTTGACAGTACTAAAATTACTCAAAATATGGGAAAAATCTCTGGAGAATCCTGAATAAGCGTCATGTTTTTGCAATTTCAGGTTTCAATATGTTTGCGGTCCACTGTAGGAATGTTATCCAAGACTCTAGTTAAGATAGGTATCGAGTCCTATTCAATAATTTGACGAATCTTTGGCCAACTCCGTTTGAGTTCGGTAAGACAAGTGTCAATTTTCTGAATTGGATAGCAAACGTTCTTTTATGTAGCGTGAATTTGTTTCATGATTAGTACATATTTAGGACGTATTTGTATGTAAATACGAGAACATTTGATTGAATTCTGAGGGCGTTATGTATATGAGATTGGATAAAAATGAAAGATGTATCAGAATGTAAACTTGTTCACTAAAATGTATGTAAATATTCTCTCACTTACCACTTGGATCTAAATGTTGTGACTTCTTCATTAATTCTGATTTATTCATTGTTAACGGATTATAAATAACATTTTTATTCGTCCACAGGACCAAGGATCTTCCGTGCTGGGTGGAGCGGTACCATTAGGACATCACTCGCCACCGTCAGCTTCTGACCTCTATTCCTCCGCGGCTCCAGGAGCTTCAACAACGTCCTCTTCTGGTGCCGAAGTCAAACCGAATGTGGCCAGCCTCCAGGCGACCGTCATGTCCGACGCGGCCGCAGCGGCTGCTGCAGCGGCCGCCTCTGCAGCCGCGGCAGCCGCTTACCAATCCCTCCAGCTTAGCCTATCCTCGTCATCGGCGGCCTCGCCGGCTTCGTCGTCCTCTTCCAGAGGCGGTGGCATAGCCCCCGGGGCGGGCGGGAGCGCCGTAGGAGGGGTTCTGCCCGGGGCGGCATCTGCCGAAGGCATGCCGGCAGGACATCACGGTGACGTTGCCCTGCTTCAGGATTACCACAGTTTATGACAGTGGGCGGCCGGGTATGGGTACGGCCAGTGAAATGATTGAATGAAGATACCCATGGACAAACGAAAGCTGAACTGTTAAAATAATTTTATTATTGTAATTAAGATTGTTTCCTCGTCGAAGACGTGTGGAGGAACGCTGCGATCGCTTTAGGAAACGGTAATTTGTACCTCCTGCACGCTCATACAGCGAAGGTGAAGGATATGTAATATTTGACTTACTTCTCTGTAGATATATGCGCTACAAACTTGTGATTCATAACAGCGAGTCTATATATATTTAAATATATGGATCCGTTGTTGGCACTCAGAAAAAGGAAGAGGTGGTGAAAGAAAAAAGTTTGCGACTTAAATTGTTCTCTTTATGCACCTCGTTAAACGTGAAAGCCCTTTTTGTTCTTTCTTTCAACCGTCATGGTATTGTCTGCATTCTTTGCAAAAGAGGGATACTATCTCTTGAAAGGTGTACGGTTAATTTTTACCGCAATTTCTGAATTTCAAATGTTTTGCTTGATAGCCAAAGAAGAGGTATTTAAGTTTTGAACTTGTATTCCCCTGGATTATAAATTTGGTGCAATTTTTGTTTCATATTTTCAATTTAAATCGTTACGGATGTATTTTATTTTCTAATGACTTGGTTCTTTCGCGACGAATGTACACTTAAATGCACATTGATAATTCAATAACTGAAGCTCCAGAATGCTTATTGAAAACTGAATTTGAAGGTTTTGATGCCTTGATGAGGCAGAAAGATTTTTTTCATTATACTTATAAATTAATAATGAGTGTTTGTAGAGTCGAGTTTTGGCTACAGGAAATGGATAAATTTTTGTTTTTGGAGACTTAACCTCATGCACAAATGATAGCTATTCTTTTTTATTTAAAGAAAACAATGGTGAATATGGTGCCATATTTTGTAAAGGATGCAGCGTTAATTAAAAGGGATTCTTACCTGTCTAGTTTAAGTACCAGTGTTGACCCTTGATGTTCAAGTTTTGGTAGCAATCAGTTCACTGCAAAGCAGATTGTTGCATAAAGATTTGCATCCAGTGGAGTGGTAAAAATAATCTGGTGGACAGAAGAAGAACTGAATATTTAAATGTGTCATGTAGTTTTCTGTGTGAAAAAGTTTAAGCCGCAAGAAAAGACATTTAAGAATTAAAATGTAATTACCGAGGTGGATAATTTTGGTCGATATATCTCGTTTAATTTTTTCCCTAAATAAGGCTTCTCGAGCTGTTAGTGATGGAGCATTCTGTGTAGTCTTCAACTCTCACCTTCTGTACCTTTTAGCGGCAAAATTCAGGCCCATATCAATCTCTGCACGTTGAACAGTCGCTTGAAAAGTATATTTGTTAACGCGTTAGGAGACATCGTGTTGATATGTTTCACAATAGTATACCCTCTACCAATCATAAATGCTTGAATACCATTGTAAATTGTCGGGTATTTTGAAAAACTGTTTCCTCTCGGAAAAGTTCATCTCCTTTAAGCACCTGCTTTTTTCAAACTTAAGATGAATAGCTAGGGATTTTTATTTACCCTTTTAGATTTTCCATAGAGCTGTGATGGTTTCTTCAAGTAGGTTAAAATCCCATGCAGAAAATGCACTGTAATGAACTTTTGCAATAGATTTCAGCACCCCTTTTTCACGAATATTTTTTGAAACATGTTTTTTAACTTTCTTATTGAAATCATTCAGTTACAATTTCCTTTTTAATTACTTTTTGACATTTTACATAAAAATTGATTTCGGGAGTAGTCACATTATTTGAACTTATATTATCTCAAGGCTGATAAGCGCTCAGCAAATTTAAGGAAAATATCTCGTTATGATGTTCTGGTATGTAATTCTTTTGTGATGTGCTGAATTATTTCATTATTTATGCTCCATATTGCGTGTTTGATAGAGCTTGTTCAACGCCTATGGGAAGAGTACCATTTTCAGTCGGTTAATTTTGTTCATTCATTGCTATTATTATTTTCCGTATGAAGACATCTCGATTATGTGGTTCTAGCACAATGATCTACTTTCATCAGGATTTTTGAATCATACTTTGTATACGACAGTTATATTTTATGTGTATATGTGGCTAAATCAATAGAATACATTGTTTAACTTAATCACTCATTTCTTTGTTTGCTGGGGAAGATTTTATCTTTTAATTTTAACTAATAATACCTTTCATAAGTTAAGGTAATAAAACGTTTATGTTACCTAAATAATTATGATCTTAAATGTATTGAGCAATGTATGGAGTGTCTTTCATAGTTTACAAAAAGTTTCTGTGATTATACCTATGTAAAGTACTGATTTATTGCTATCGAACGTACGTTTATAACAATACTTTATTTATTTGATATTAATATCTTCGCACTTATATGCAAGATGGTGTATTCTAATGGAAAAGTTGATTATAAATCAGAAGTTGTGGATAGCCCGTCTTATTTCATTTACCGCCTATTCCGATATCGATATATATGGGTCGATTGTTTATGTTCCTCTCAAGCCTCCCGGAAGTTGTACGGCGTAAGGTGCCGCCGCGATCGTTCGTCTTGCTTGTCACCGCTACTTCCGAAAGTGGCCTCGGTGATTCTCGCGTGGAATTTGATTCGTTTTGTGTGTTATTTCAACGCCCGTGGTCCGATGTCCATCCCAAGACATTCCTAGAAGCAGCCTGTGAAGAGGTAAGTGAAATATTTCAATAAGATTCCAACGCCGCTCCGTCCCGCTGCTATTGCGTTACAAGGTGGAACGCTATTCAAATTATAGCGTGAAATTACCATGTTTGTTTCCAGTTTCTATTATAAAAAGTGTTTATTGGGACGAAATAAAGGTTTGGAAAAATGTCTAGCAACCGGGGCTCGTAAATCTAATTAAGAGTGATGAAATTATCAGTGGGTTTGATTAATAACGTCGCGTATTAGTTAGTTTGTTGTCATGGCAATGACTGTTTTCTACGTATTTATGATTTTGAAGATTAATTAAAGGTTATTCAATTCCTAAAGCCGTATTTTGCTTTTACTCACATGTTTCTATTAAAATTGGAGATTTTTATGTAAGTTTAATTGGATACATACACAAATACATCCTTCTATTACTAAACCTCAATCGGTTTCGTGCACTAGTATCAAAACGCCATGAGTAAACGCATTTGCGCTCGGAGCCTTGTGACGTATGTTGGTACCGAGGATGGCAGGGAATTGGTGAGCTTGAGTTGTTTTAGTTCCTCGGCTAGAGGTAGCATTCGCGGATGGAACGAAGCATTTGCAGCCATCCCCTCGCCAATCCTCGGTCGGCGGAGCGAGGAGGTCACGTTGGCGGCCTCCCATTGGTTGCTGTTTAGACATGCAGCAACCCTCCTCCCCCCTTTCTTAGGCTGTGTTTCGCTTTGCTTGTTATACAGCGAAATTCGATACTGCCTTAACACGTCGTCTCGGAGTTGATGATCCCAGCAATGCGTTTTTCTCTCGGTCCCTTCTTGCTTGGATTAGCGCATGACTGAAGTATGCGTTGAATTATTTTTGAGAAAACATTTCTTTATGCCCTTGAAAATTATTTAAATCTAAGTAACCGTGGAATATAAATTTGAAAGGCTAAGTGTCATATGCTTATTTATGACTGAAGGAATAATAGTTTAAAAGCCGCATTATTTATGAAATAATCTTAATTGTGTTTACGCAAGAGAAAGAATTTCTTGGGCCAGGGATACCCTACCTTTAGATGCCTTACCTGGCCATCTAAGTAATTCTGTGCAACCCAGATGCTTTCATAAATTTTTGGATCTTAAACCTATATACTCCAACTCGACAACTTTAAAATTTTGTTGTCATGAATCTTACAGGAAGAACACTAATTCCATATAACACATTATTTTAAATAAGCTACCTAAACAAAAATATTCGATTAGCTATCATTTAAAAATATGACGAAGTGTATCACGTACTGCCGTCTAAGTCTACTTGCTCTTTGCCGCACATAAAGGGTTGGAAACCAACCCCTAAACAATGAGTATGTTCGTAATAATGTACTCAGGCATTGCTTGGGATTGAGTAGCACGCCTCTTGCCTTAATATCTCAAGTAAATCACCATGGATACATTTTGGGAAGAAAAAAGAGTTGAAGATAATGGATACTCTTAGCTTTAGCAGTTATCATGAAAGATTAGTTTTACTTACTGCAGGAATGAGCCATCATTTCCGACAATAAGATTTGCGATCATAAGATAATAATGTTTACCTATTTCTTTCTGAGAAATGCATGTAGTATTATCTAAAGGAAAATGTCACCCGACCGTATGCATGAGATTTCTTGTGGTCAGGAAAGCCGATAAATCATATTTCGTTTAAACCTCTAAGTTTGCTCAATGATGCACGTATTTGAGACCGATGGTCGCGGAAGTTTCAAAACGCCGAAGGCAATCGCTGGTTCCAAGGGTTATGCATTATCTGTTGAAATCTCAAATAATACACTCAATTTTTTTAATTTTTACATGGATAAAATAATTGTTTCTCATATCTGTTTCAGTCGTAGCTAAATTAAGACGGTGGATTGTACTTAATCTCGTTATTAACCATGAGTGTAAATGCAGTTCACATCTGAATCGTAAAATGTATACAATGCAGTAGACTATTATAGCATAAAATATATGACTTGCATGCGTTTGAAATCAGGAAGATCATTTGTAGTCGCCCTGTATTTTATTTTCATAAGTATAAATTCCATCCGATATTTTGCGTATAATTTATCTGTAGAATTCGTATGAAAATGACTTTCTCCGATATTGATATCATTGTGGTAAATACGATGTAAGATTTGTGCAATAAATCTTTATGACTAAATAAAATGGAAGATGATTTCATGGCCAAAAAGACCATAATTCGGGTTAGTATTGAACTTGAGATTAAGCATTTGCTCTTTTAATTTTACTTTGATTCAAGGTTCTAGTAGTGGCGACAGAGAGAACGCAAAATTTGTTATTAAACTGTTGAAATTCAACTTAGCGGGGTCGTCGGAATCGAGCAACTTCTCCTTGTTCGCGAACATCGTCAAGGGATAGCATCTTGTAAACAAATTGTAGATCCGGCCGATCTTAGCAGGCATCTCGGCGAAGCCCCTACGCATCTGTGACCATCTTCGGGGACCTCTTGTTTGCTCGTGCGTCCATATCTTATCCCGGATCTCAACTCTTCCCGCAGCCACCTGTGCTCACGTCTTCCTCTTCGCGAAGTCGGCCGTTCAAGTCCCCGGCGACGGTGGGCCGTCTCTCGCTGGTAAACTCTGATGGCGTTCGCTCCTCCATTGCGCCAGTTCTCATTCGTTGCGCTTTTATCTCCTCCACAATCGAATGCAACTCTCGGCGGGGGTTTGCGACTGCCCCACTCTCCGCTACCACGCATGCGTTCTGAAAAGCGCTACCCTTCCCGTTGTCCGCAGTCGGTAGGGGAAGAGAAAGGTGTACCTTCCTGGGCGAGCGGTAGGGATGGAGGGAGAAAAATGCGCAACGCTCTTCAACTGTTTTTTCATGTAGATCTCCGCCGGTGGGTTGGAAGCGGGGCGTGGTTTGGTGATGGCTGCAGAATGGAGCGGTTGTCCTTTTTTACGGGTTGAATAGGGTTTGTAGATCTGAGGAGGGAGTGGATTGGGGGTCTTATGTTATGTATCCGAGTGCGATGAAAGCGCGGGTTGGGGTGGCTGGAAAGGGTACCCAAACCAGAAGGGATTTGGGGCGGCAGGTTTGGTGATGGGTGGGGACGGCCATCGCATGAATGGATGCTGTTTGAGAAACTGTTCCGTATCCTCCACGGGATTGGGGATATGTTATGCATAAGTGTATGCATGATCTCCCCTTAGTTGACCTGGTCGTAATAAGAGTCTGTGTGTTATTAAAATTATGATGCTTTTCAGTGTAAATATGCCTATATTCATGAAAAATACTTAAGTTCTATTGGTATGAAGCCACTTTTAGATGCTGTGGGAAGAAGTGTCATTGTGGAGGAATAGGTTTCACTCGGTTTGATCGAGGTTTGGAAGAGCTCATGGTTAAACTGTTGTAAGAATTCAGTCAGATCAGTTTTCAGCTCAGATTACTCAAAGTTAGATTGGATAATGGAATTAATTGACGGCAATAGTCCTGTGCCCTAGTATCGAGCATGAAAATTATAGGATATCTCCCTTCTGAAAGTCGAATTTGGTCTCAAATCGATTTATTATCAACACGAGGCATCTGATCTTCATCAGCAAATGTAACCAACCATCCGCCTTACGGTTGTTAGAATAATTGCTTGCGTTAATACGCCTAATTTCTGGGATATTACCGCTTATGTTAACTGAAGAAATTCTGTCAGAATGGCTTTCTACCAATCACTTTTTAATCTTTGGAAAATTTCGAATTGTTGATTCTAGCCCAAATATTCTCCTTTATAACATTTTGATAATCATTAAGTCCACGCCTTTGATTTCCATCTACTTTGTCATGATCTATGCGTGCATTAGCAGGAAAGTGAACTTCAATTTACTGCTTCATTCGTTCAATTTTCCTCGGAAAAATTAATTCTATCTCTTCAATGTTAACGAAACGGCTTCGTCCCACGTCGATATACATTTAACTTTGTAAAAATTCATCGGTAGGTTATCCAGCTAAAAACCTTCAGGTTGATAGCTAAAGCTTATGATTCTCCTTACTATCGTCTGCGAGAGAATTCATCCCACCATTACGTTTCTTGTTTAAATTTCTCGTGAAATCATTAATGGGAATTAAACGCTTCGTACGATTCTCCAGAAAAGTACATTCAATGCTACATGTTTTGCTAGCAAGCTAGCATCTTCAAGTCATTAAAATATTTTTTCTATGGAATTTTTCGATGAGGTTTAGTCCAATGTTTGTGTCCTTTTACGAGGTAATTCCTCCGTGCGTTGTGTGAAGTAGTAATTGATTTTAGAAATCAACATTCTTTCATAGAATACCCCGAAGTAGCTCTTCCAGCTTTATATAAATAGGCGTATTAGCTTTTTTGGCGGTAATTTATATTAAGTTATGTATTTATTTCAAGCCTAGGGTGCTTTTAGAAAATATCTCTTCGACTTACGGATGTGATGGCGGCACTAATTGTCTCAGTCAGTTATCACTGTATACACAGAAACTAGCCTATGAAACCAAGTGATTGCTGTTTGCTCCAAATTGTCAATTTGCAAAACGCTTAAGAGTTCACCAGACATTTTTAGACATGGGTTTTTAACGACTATGAAAACCCAAGTAAATACGAATATAATTTGTATAAATACATTCTCACAAATATACCCAAGCGATGTTTATTTTTGTAGGTCTAAAGTTTGCAGCATAATAATTTCAGCCCCGCGTTTTCCCCGCTTTAACGGCATTTTATACAAACCATTTAAAGGGTATCGGATTTCAAAGAGACGCCGTAAATCTCGTCGTTTTCCTCGGAACCCTGTAATAGGATTCTGAGTCGGCCGTGATCAATAAGTACGGCTTCCGGGCTATTTCCAAACGTTCTAATTAATCTTCCATTTGATGCAAAACAATTTATGTCGTAAATATAATCTGCTCCAAATTTTTAATTTTTATTTAATGCTATTATTTTCCGCAAATTCACTTGTATATTAATTTACGAAAGAAGAATTCTGCGTTTTAAGTAGATTTTAGCTTACAGTGGTTAGCAACTTTCAGCGCATCAACGGTTTTATTCACGTAGGTATTAACGGACGGTTTCGCCAACGACAGTTTTCCATTGCTTTTCGTACACTATTATGTAGTAAGCATGTGGTCGGAAACGAAATTTTCTTATGTTTGGGCCAAGGCACACTGGTACAAAATTCAGGTAATATAAACCCAATGGACAATGCCCATTTCCTCGTATTTGTAGACCAGTGCAAAATTTTCTGCTTTATCTCGGCTTAATTTTAAATTTTGGAACCGATATCCCACCGGCTTGCGAATGTATATATATCCAGAAGAAATTTGTTTCGTTAGCATTACTTCCGCTGTCGCAAGTCAACGAATGAGAGCTCTTAAGTCATTTCCAGGGAAATAGTTTGAGATTGGCCTCAGATTTTGGTGGTTTATCATTTTATATTCCTGAAAAAATTAATGAATAAGCATTATTATCTATTATGTACCAAAAGACATAAGATATTTTATCAAGTTGTGGTAGCAAGAAATTTCCGAGACCATGAAATATTTCATGGAAATTCTTCTATCTAGTCTAACTTTATGCCGCATTATTTATTTATATCACAATTAACGGGAAAATCCTTTTTACAAAAAATAAATAGTTTGAGTACATAAAGTTAGTGCATAGATTTACAAGTCAGATATATAAATAAAACACTATGAAATCATAGGCATAACATATGGCAAAGTAAAATAACACAAAAGCAGAATTAAAACTTCACAAGTCAATATGTGTCAATAAAAGAAAGGCAATTATAACAATTCATCATTAAAAGTATATATTAAACATAAAAATTCAAATTATTACAAATAACAGTATGAAGTTTGCTCTTAAAGGTATTTCAAGGACTGAATATATCAAGTTTATTTGTATAAACATTTGCAGACCTCAGAATTTTATTGATTGGCGAGTGGTAATTGTAATTAGTTTTTTGGAATTTCACTTGAAATGTAGGATTTCTTATTTCATAAGGAGGAACATAAAAGTAGATAAGGGCTAATAATTCATTACGGTCAATAGGATTATTTAACAATTTATTTGGATTGCCTAATGTATTTTTAATTTTCTACTTCGAACTGGCATGATAAAAATGGTTAAGAATATAATTTATAAAGTTCCCAAATCGTTCAATAACAATTTGTGATGTACGTGCGGTGTTTGGTCAATACGAGTACGGTGTTACTCAATACTTGGAAAAAATACAAAAGGTCCAGTTTTTTGGTGTGGGCCGGTTGTTCCCCCTTGCTGAAGAGGGGAGTGAGGGACAAGACGGCGCCTGTTGGGTGAGGACTGAGGATGTGGGTCTAAGAATAGGAAGGCGTGTTTGAAGGATAAAAGAGTGGGAAGATAAAGGATATATCACGCTTTATCTATTGCCCTTCTCTTCTTTGTTCTCTACCCAGATTCTTTCTTTTGTCTCCTTCCAAGTTCTTGTACAATACCGTTCCCCCCCTCGTTCCCCTCGATATCTGAGTGATTCCTCCGCTATCGGAGGTTATTTGCGTTGTATTTTGGTGAACGGATTTTTTTGAGGATGTTTTCCCACGCAATTCAGTAAAATTTCACATGTGAGGGAAGGATATTGGTGATACTACCCTAGCTCAACGATGAAAGGGGTTTTTCATTATCTTCTAGTATTTCAGGATTTAGCGTAAACCTAACGAATTTGATTATTTAACTGTTTATCGTCGATTGCCAAAGTATCGTTAAAAATTAATATTTTTATAGAAGAGTGACCGTTCGCGCGGAAGTTTTGGCAAACTAAGGTTCTATTCGCTGAATTTTTAACAAGTAGATTCGGCATATATAAACTAAGGTACCAAAAATAAACAAAGGATATTCGATTTTGCTAATTCTTACTCAGTACATTATTGCATCATTTCATTTTTCGTATAAAACTTAGGTTACTCTGGAAGTTTTTCGGTATAAATTAGGATTCGGGAACTAATGAGAAATCGCGTTAAAGTTAACTAAAAGTTGTTTCCGGAACAAATTATCTTCGATAGCTGATGTATCTTTGTCACAACACACAAATATCAAACGATAAGTATATTAAAACCTTGAACTTTGACGGAAGAAGAGAATTTTCAGTCTCAATCTCGCCTATAAATAAAGACCTTATAGATCATAAATGCAAATATTAGAAAAAAATAAGAAGGGTTACTTCACTTTTCATGCCGATATTCTTGAAGATGTGCCCCAAAGCTTTTTTGTCTGTTGCTAGTTTAATGATATAATGATCTGAATCGATGATAACCTGCCAGTGGCAAAGGAGTTTGTGTACTAACCTGACAGCGCTGAGGTTCCGGGTTCGAATACTTGGAGCACTAGTTTGTATTGTAATTTTCAAGGGTTAATTTAAAGACAGACATACTTATATCTTTATTCTCGTATTATTATTATAGTTGTGTCATTTTAAGAATGGTCTTGTAAGACTAAAATTCGTCCATATTAAATTGAGATGATAATAAAGAAACTAATCTTTGTAATAGTAGTAGTAGATTTATTTAGAAATACATTCTAATAAGTACAAATTAGAGTTACAAGTAAAGGTACAAGTAAGAAAGAATATATATACATCAATCTTACAAATTCTTGCGTTTAAATGTCATCAATCTAACACTTTATGTACACTCCTGGCCAAAATTGACGCAGCACCTCCCTAGCGATCCTTACGGCTGGTGCTGCGTTAATTTTGGCCAGGACTGTACATACAATACACATAATTACACATCATTATACACATAATTATACAAATTTTAAAACTTACAAGAAAAAACTATACATATCTTTAAATTAAATTATATTTCAAATTCAACTAATTATTCCATAGTTCCTTTTACAATCCTGATACATTCCCTTCTAAACATTCTTCCATTCTCAACGAATTGTCTTAATGAAATGCCACAGAATAAGGATATTTTCTCGTCGATCGAGGTCTTCGTGCTTAATTTTTTGTCTACTCGAGCGATTTTTACCTCCTGCTCTGATCTGCCCCGCCCATCCATCCCATATGGAATTTTTCTTGCGTCAAGAACCGATTCACAAATTCGAGTAAGACCGTTTTTCTTTGTTTCTCCCACATTCTCATCCTCTTACTCCCAGTCCCGTAGTCATTCTCGTCCTTTCCTTTGTTTATCCTTTTTTGCTCCAAATCCCTTCTCTCCCAAAACCTTTTTCTGCCCCTCTCCGTCCCCGCTCAAAAGTCCCCGCTGATGCAGTTTGATGAGGCGGAAGGCAGTGGGTCAGCCATGAATAAAAGTAGCGGCGATTCCTCCCCTTGGGACGAAAAGCGAAAGTTGGATATACGTGAAGATGAAGGGACAGATATGAGGATAGACTAGATAAGTCGGAGAGGGAAAAAACAAGGTCTGTAGGAAGCATTTGGATTTGGAAAGTGAACGTTAGGAGTAAATGACTGATATATCTCAGTCAGCCGTCAAACTATTAGTGCTTTGAGGATAATCCTATATCCAAGGCTACCGTATTTTTCCAAGATTATCTTTAGCAAGGCTTCCTTAGATGTGCCGCGAGAAATCTTTTAGCGCGCCGCAATATAACTTAAGATTTCTGGAATTTTACGTCATCTAATGATATTTATAATAATAATTTATTATTATGCTCTGAGTAGATTCCCATAGAGAAAGACAAAATACTAAAATGCTCAGAGGACAAAAAATAAAAAAATGCAAATATATATGAAAAATCAAAGAACATAATGCATTGAGATTTACAAAATATGTGGAAATACAAGAATACAAAATAAGGAAAAACACAACTTAGGTAAACAGAGAATTTAGAGCTTAAAGATAGACAATAAGAGAGGGAAAAAACCGAGATGCAACTGTTTTAACGCAAAATACTCGTTAAACATCATTAGCTAACAGATAGTTGAATAATTTCAACTTATAAACTCTCATCGAGCTGGAACATTTTATAGTCAGGTAAAGAGTTCCAGAATTTAGAGCCTTCAGTCTGAAATGAATTTGACATTCGCAAGTTTTATTTTTGAATTTATCGGATTGATTTCTATTTTTATGTAGATCAAATGATATATATCCTTGGGACATATCTTGAATGGTGGAATTTATTTTCATTTTTGTTAGCTACGGTAAAGATAATTTGACAAATAACAGTATTATATATTTTCAATTGACATGTGTCTCACAAGTCAGTCAGTCTTGTTCATAGCTATGATAACAAAAAAGGCACTGAGGTATGGTGATACTGACTTTTTAATTTTTACCGTGCGAATTCATTAATATGCCTCAGTTATGGTTACTTTTCCATCCTATAATATTTTCTTATTATCACGCTTAAATATAAGCTTATCAGCACAGTATTACGATTTAGTGAGAAAGTAATGGCAAACCAACTCAATCCTTGTCTAGCATAATCGACTTTATATCCCCTCTGAAGCTATCGATGGTTGATGGTAGACAAGATGAGGTTCATTCTGACAGAGAATTTCACGCAAGTATTTAGATTTTAAAATAGTAATTGATTTATTTGTGTTTAACACTTGGCATATTTCATTGCGTTTCCCATTATTTGGTAGTCTTCTCTGGCTATTTTATACAACTCAATGATTAAACACAAAATTTTGTCTTCTTATAGTTTTTAAAATCGAGCTAGCAATTTAGACCGCAAACAGACAAATTTATGGTGCAGTATGCTTTCGGGAGAGTTAAGATGTTCGTTCTCTGAGTAGGCATTAAGATTGAGAAGCACCGACCTACTAAAAAAGACTCCTGTTACATCCTGGTAGATTGGGAAATGATGATCTCTGCTAAAAGGAAACTTAAGATATTCTCTGGAATGAAAGATTCGAAGCATGACATTTTTAACATAGAAATAATTAAAATGTATCGTCTCTTTTAAAACTGAGATACGGAAAACTACCTTGATGATGCCAAAAATTCATCGCAAAAATTGTTATCTATCAATCTAACTTTAATGTATTGCGATTAAATTTTACAAATTCTAGCAAGATTGGTATTTGTAAAAGTTGACATTGGATATGGTTCGAATTTTATTACATATGTTAATTAGTAAGATAATAATTACGGCATGTAAATTGTGGAAGAAATTTCTTTTTAACTTCTCCTTGTACTTATTATCGAAGCCGCTTGAGACTGTCTCATTCGCTCTGTATTTGGAGTAGATCCTGTTAATAATTGCATTTAGCTATTTGAAAAGGATTCCACATTCCTAGGATGCGAAACTTTGGGCAGTTGGTGCAGAGAAGGTTTCGAAAATCGTAGCAAATCGCTCTTTCTTCGGAAGCGTAACGCAGGGGCACTTACGGATTCGAAAGAGACGAGGGGGAGTCTAAGGATCCAAATCGGTTTGAAGAGCTTTTTAAAGATAGCATCGCGTCTCTTCTCGAAAAACATTTTCCTTCTAATTTCCGCTCTCAGGTAGCATTCTCCTCCGCCATCACAATGAGTTGGCGCGCGTCCGCTCCTTCATCCTTCACCAACTCCCAATGGCCTCAGCAGAGACTTCAACAGGCGTCGGATGGCGCAAGAGGAGGGTGCTTTTGAAATTACCTGTGGCGTGCACGAGTGGTCTTCTTAAGAGGTCCTCCGTGGTGTAAAGAGGGGAAGGAGTGGTATGCGCCTCGTGTGTGGTCCCTCCCGAAGAAACATCTCGAGGACCATCGACGGCGCCCTAAGGCCCTCGATTCATACCTAAGCAGTGGCTGCAAATGCCACGCGAATCTGCCAACAAGAGATGAACGGTGGGCGGAAAGAGATTATCTTTTTCCTCGCTGGGTTATACGAATTTAGCATTCATAACGAATTATTTCTGCTTGACTTCCAGTGTACACTAGTATTCTTCTAGCTCTTGGTGTACTGCAGGACACCTCATTTTCACCCTCGATGGCATACGGTTTAACATCTCAAGCATGATTTAAACATCGCTCATATGGGAATTTTAATGGTAAAAACACTATTTATAATTTTATTAAATTTATCCAAAACTCGACGCATGAAAAATACAATAATTTCAGTGTTTGTGTACGAGGACATATGTTAATTACTAGTTAAGAGGCTAATGTACTATCCTGGGAACACAATTCTCGGGTTCGAGCCCTAGTTAGTGCGTGCTTATTCATGTGCGTTGAGGGATTTAATTGTACAATCATAACCATCGAGATTCCAAGATGACAAACGGTAGTGGTCTGTATTCCCTCATTTTGGATTATAATAGTTGAGAACAATTCTGAATTTCCCACGGATTAATGACTATTGTTTTCTCTCCTAAAAGTAATCTTCGTAATCGCAATATTTTATCGAATCACTTTCCGATATCGTCTCCTCACCGTTAATCTACCCACGTCGTACTTTTCTTTTGACTTTGCTTATCATTTTTTATTCTTTAATACTTTTGTACGTATGTATCTGCTCTTTCATACTTAATTCTTCTTATCTTATTGTGGCGATTCATGGATACTTTTTACATAGAACAAATGTTTATATCATCCGTTTATCTGCATGCATCTTGGTGTTTTCATTTATGCTTTGTTTTCTCCAAACTGGAGGGTATCGATCTCCTAAGTTGCTCTATTTTTTTAATTAATTTAATATATTTATAAGTCACTATATAAATTTGTATGTGTATCGCAATTTTTATTGATGTAAATACATTGTTTAAGTCATAATAGCGTGAGCTAGGATTCTAGGATGTCTTATATCCCGAAGGGAAAACAGTAATCTAAAATATTGTTTTTACGGTGATATTTTTATATTTTTTGTCTTTGTCTACTTACCTAAACGTTTGAAAAAAATAGTAAACACGTTAGGACCAAGTGAGTGTAGTTTTTAAGAAGTGTTTGCATAAATTGCTTTTTGGAGTAACTCATTCTCATTAGTTGTCACTCAAATCAAATTTCCGAAATTTATAATATAATAATGTGTTGTATCTGTCATTTTTTGCAAATCCGTCGAGAAATAGAAAACAAAATGACATAGTTGGAGCAAACAGTAAGAGGCTTTCCGTCCAAAATACGAGCATTGTCTCCACTTATCCCACGTTACGTATGTCTTTAGGGATGTTTGCATGTCTGTCTTCCCTCCTCCCCCACCCCTTTTCCCACCCTCCCCTATCCTCCCACTCCCAGTCCACCTCTCGTCTTACTCTTTTCGAGCCCAACGCTCAACGAATGGAAGGCTCTCCAAATTTGATTCGATAGAGCCATGAGGCGTGCTTTTTAGAACGGCCGACCTCAGGTCGTCAGAGGGGGAGTGATTAGGTGGTCAGGGGTCTGAAGAGGGTCCACAGAAGATGATGGTCGTGTTTTTCGAATCTTTCAGCGTGCTAAAGGGACGTTTTTCTGCCCGCATTGGTGGAAGGGGTCGAGAGGTACTTGTGTTTATAAAGGAGGACTTCTTTTTTCCCCAAGGTAGTGTTGTCCGTCCGAAGATAAGTATAGATGTGTTCGGAAAGTCGGAAGGGACCTTCGTGTGGCTCCGAGGGAGCAGGTAGAGGGCCGTGGTATTTCATTCTTGTCGGGAAGAGGGGATATCTGGAATCCGTTCATTGAATTGCTACACCGTGAATAAAGAGGTTGAAATTGATATTTATATTCGTATTCCTTGGAGAATGGTGGGAGTTCGCAGCCCTGCGGCTCTCCCGTATATTTGAGTGGTGATTTGAACCCTTGAAATTTCTTTATACATAGTATTATTCTGTTGGTGACGATAATAGACAAGTAGAATTCCTAATGACAGGGACTATGATGGAGCATTAATACCTGGCCTTGGCACCATGTTAACCTCTTCCTAGTTTACTTTATATTTAACACACTCCTTTTTATTGGCCTTCGTATATACACTTTTGGTATTTCAGAATCTTATCGTTGGTTTTATTTGTGATAAATATATGCGGTACGTTCTTAGACTTTTATGATGTGTGTTACTCTTGCTATCCCTCATTAATAATTTTAATACTAATTATGTCTCAATGGTAGCAGCCGTCACTTCGTAGAATTCCATTACTGGAAAAATTAAACACAATGTATTCAATTCCACAACTTTTTTAATTCCACCACAATGTGGTGGAATTGTGGAATTGGAATGCTATAACTAGTTGAAACCGGTCGTGTGTGTGGTGGAATTGAATACATTGTGTTTAATTTTTCCACTAATTATGTCGTTTGATAACTTACTCTATAAAGGATAGGGTGGGAATAACTGAGCGATTTCCAAATAAAGGTTTTTATTTAGGGCGACCTGTTTCAAAAACGTTCATCATCTGGTACAAGACTGCCAGGAAGTAATTGTGTTTAAGGTGTTGTATTATTTCTACTTGTTCCAGGTAAGTCCAATTTGCGGCCTCTTTGCTGGCAGTGTATAAGTGCCATCGAAAAGTCTGAATTGTATTGGTTTTCTAAATGTGTTTCGCAAAATGTGTAGTATGTGAATTGTTGAGGAAAATTCAGAACACTATTGGACTACCTGAAACAAATGGAAATAATACAACATCTTAAACACAATTATTTCCTGGCAAATATCCATCTCTTTCCTGGTCACTCCCCCCTGCTGTCTGTCGTTAACTTACTTCCGCTTCTTTCCCCTAATGCTCATTCGTACATTTAAACTGATTCTTTGTAACCTCTATTGTAACTGACATCCACCCTTGCTCTAATTTGTTTTTGCCTCTTGTCCTACACTACATATATGTGTGTATTTTTTGTGGTCTTCTGCCAAATGATAGGGTTTAATTTAGAAACCGGTCGCAGTAATAAATATTTTTAAGTGGAGTTTTTGCTTAGTTATTCCCATCCTATCCTAGTATGACGTTACACCAAGTGAAGGCTTCTTTCATTGATCTTATTACTTTATAAACTCTATTGTAAACTTACTTAAGAAACACCGTAGCTCACCTCAATGGTGGATAAGCTAGCCTCATCTAACCTCATCTCTCGTATGGATTAGATGTCAAGATTATTTATTTCGTATTGACCACGAATCGTCTGCGACATCCATTTATTTGTAATTTACTCGAAGAGGATTAATGATTCCCTTGTTTTTTATTCTTAGATTTACTTATCTAGGATGCAGAGTTTATAAAATATCTTTTTTTACGATATACAATTCTTTTACCGAAGAAATACAATTTTTGGTTCAGTAAATCCCCAAAATTTATCATTTATCTAAACACTGGAGAATCAAGTCCCTTGTGGAATTTCTGAAATTGAGGACAGCTAATGCGTGATTGAGAAAGGGCAATAATTTTTGATGAGGCGAATTCGGAAGTGTAACGGGAATCGACGCCGATACACCCATCCGTTATCTCCGATGTTCTCTTATGCATGATTGAATATTTCAGACTTGATAGTTCATCTTAACTGTTACTCATCGGTATGAGTTTAGTAAGGTATCCTGTACATATAGAACTAAATTAATCTTTAGATAGGTACCTTAAAAAAGTATTTTTAGCTAATTCGTGAGGGCTATTATGAACGGAGAAACATGGAGCATTATGCCACTGATTATTTTGCATATATTTTTACGCAAAATATGCGTATATCTATGAGCTTCTCAGATTCATAAGGAAGGTATTTAATTGCTGAAGAAAGTGAGTTAATGAAGGATGCTGTGAAGATGCGGTAGAGGAATACGGTGATTGAAGGTCTTGCGTGATTTAAAGAAAGTAAGTAATTGGAGAATGAACAACATGGCTTAAAATAGGGTACCAAACTGCCAAATTATAATTACGAGTATAAAAGCTATCTAATTACCTCTGGTGGATGCATCTGAACCAATTGTGCCAATCGCAAGGAATTCCCGAATCAAATTACGACTCACAAAAAATAAGTAAGGTCGCTTTGTCTCGTGGATTGTCTTCATCCAATCCGTCAGACGTTTATCGAATAAATAGGTTGCAATACATCTTTCAGAATGAGGTTTGTGTCTAGATTGTCGGTTGAATCGTGAATTTGATGAATCCGATATCATTTCGCCTGTCCTTAAGTTGATGAATTAATCGTCATTTACAAGATTATAATATGTAGAGGAAATTTTGTGTTCTATCTTCATTTAAGTGGAATTAAATCATATTAGGTTACCAGCTGTTAGCCATATTTCTAGAAAGTAGTAGTAGTAGATTTATGTTTTTATATATACTCTATGTTTTTGATCATTTTATTCATTCTCAACCTAATGTATATAATATTCTTGAAATATTCTTACGTGTTTTATCTTTTTTATGAAACAATTCTTGAAATTTAGAATTAGTGTGATTTGTGAAGATATTTTATTTGATTTGATTGCTTGTAGTGCGTGTGTATTTTTCTTCTGTCTCTTGTGAAATTTTCTTTATCTATTATCGGCTTGTCTTTCATTATTCTTTTTATTCTCCTTCTTCACAATATATAGTTTTCTATCTGTAGGTTTCGCAGGTTTTTCACACTACCCTTCTAGTGAGTGTTTTCCTTCTGTGGAAATTTTTTCCTGAGCCCTCAGCATAGTTTTTTTAAATCCACATATTAGTTTTCTTCGTGTACTTTTGCAAACTATCTCTTTCTTTCTGTTTCGCATATGACAATGGGTCACGTATAAGAAGAGACTTTCTAGTCTCAATCTCGCCCGAATAAAGGCCATTTATCATTATTATTATTAGATTTATTTAGAAATACATTCTAATAAGTACAAATGAGAGTTACAAGTAAAGGTACTAGTAAGAAAAATATATATACACATCAATTTTACAAATTCTGGAGTATAAATTTCATCAATCTAAAACTTTATGTGCATACAATACACATAATTACACATCATTATACGCATAATTATACAGATTTTAAAAATTACAAGAAAAAAACTATACTTATCTTTAAATTAAATTGAATTTCAAATTCAACTCTTTATTCCCTAGTTCCTTTTACAATTCTGATACATTCCCTTATAAACATTCATCCATTTTAAATTCTGAGAACCCATTCAGGAAGACTATTAAATAAATTAAGTCCATTACTCAGTAATGACTTTCCAGAAAAATTTGTATTATATCTTTATATTTTTAAGGCAAAAGTTTATAGTGTATCATCATGGTGGTGGCTACAAGTAAATGTTAACTGCTGATTTAAAGAAAATTTAGTATGTTAACTGCAAGTAGAAGTATGATAATGCAACCACATAAACAGAATAAATGGAAACAGAAAGTTGAGAGAAAAATAAGAAATAAACATGAAAAGTAGAAACAATTACAATGCTCTGGTGTGGGTTAAAATTTAATTTGTGAATTCCACCTTTAGAAAATTATCGATCGACGATGATTTCAAAGGCCTAATTTTGAGATAAATTTCCTCGTCGCATTATTCGATGTAATTACGCATTTACGATGTTTTCCAAACGAGATATCCAAAGACTGTTTTCTCGGTTGTGGTGGATTCTGCGCGATTCCTTCCCCTTGTTTGTCGAGAACTGCGACCTCTACGGTTAAATTAAAGGAGCAGGGAGTGGGGCAGTAGACGAGGAGGCGGACAGCTCACCTTTTGTTCTTCTCGGGCCCTAGAATTACCCCGTCTCGGGTTTCAACTAGCTCTGCGGTGTGAGGAGGCCTTTTGTCTCCCTATGCGTTATGTCGATGCTCCCTTTTATGCGGTGCCCATCGGCACTTGTTCCGCGGAGGTAGCGACGTTGCGCGTCATTTTGTTTAGGATCGCGGAATGCCGAGCGGCGCTAAATTCGGTGCCGGGGGCGTTTTTCGAGTTGCCTCGCCTCTTTGCAGGTTTTCAAGTGAGAATGTACAGCAAAGTGGGATTCACAGTTGGAGTACCACGGGTTTTTCCTATCTTGAGGATTGGAAGAGTCCGGAAAAAACGTGATTACAAGCAGATTCTTTGAAAACTTACTCTTCGAAAGATCAATTCTTTGAATGAAAAATTCTTCAATAATAGAATTCTCCAATGAATATGAAGTTATCTTAATTTTAAGTAAAGAAAGAAATATTGGAACACGCCTCTTAATAGGCCTCTTAGAGGTTTAAAATATCCGAAATCCGTCTTTGTCGGCGTTCCTCCCCTTACTTCCCGTTAGTCGGGTAAAGCAATTATAGTGCGGCATTCCTTTCTTGCTTTATCCGACTACCGGGAAGTAAGAGGAGGAACGCCGACAAAGACGGCTTTTGGAGATTTTAAACCTGTAATCCAAATTTCATGTTAAAGAAACTGATTCGGAGTTGAAATCTACTCATCCCAAAGCAACTCAACTCTTTCAATATGAATTTTGCATAGCTTTCTGATTCATTAGAGTGCTCTATTTTCGAAGAATGTTTTATTCGAAGAGTAGCACTAGGGTTGAATAAGAATGGTGCCTCGACAACTAAGATCATATGAAGCAGTTTCTCAGTATTTAAGAACCCTTTTCCCCTTAAATTGGAATACTACTACAATATATTATAAATAAAATAGAATCCACTGCTTGGGCCGTGACTTCGTGGTAAGTCGCCATTAGGAACAAATGAAAAGATTAACTTTTACACACCACAGATAATTTTATTCTGTCTGATTATTTATCGAAACCATGGTCGTTCCTGAATAAAATTATCTGTGGTGTGTAAAAGTTAATCTTTTCATTTGTTCATAAATAAAATAATCAAAAGAAAATATCTTTCTTCTTCAGTTCTTATAAAAATTTAAAGTTTGTATAAAAAATAAAATGGGTAATTAAATCGTATAGAAGCCAACAGATTTTACAGCATTTGGAATAAACCGGTTTTTTTTAACTACTTAGAACTCTGGAAATTCCCTCTGTGTCATCCTTTAACCCCACCACCGCCATGGATGGTTTATTGTAGTTTATTATAATAATAATTTTTTTATTTCACTTTCCTATATAATATATTCTTAAATATATTTAACAAAACCAAAAAGTGAAATGTATGCATTCCAGAAGATAATTCTTTTACAGGGATTGCCTTCCCTTTAAATAGGAATTTACATGTTTTTTTGGCATACATGTATAACAAAAATCGTTTTACATAAAACAAAGTTTTATGTAAAACGATTTGAGGTTATAATATAAACAAAGCATAGTTAGTAATAATTAACAAAATGAAAAAAAAGCACTACAGAAAAACAGAAATAAGAAAAACATTATACATAGTTCCTTGATATATAATTTTATATCCTTTTGCAAAAAGGGCCAATTCTTTAATTTAACAAGAAAAATTCTTTCACTGGGTGGAGTGGATACATATTTTGGAAGTGAGGAGAACATCTTGGGAGCTAAATAACAATGAAATTGCTTATATAATTGTAAATTAGGTTTAAGGGATTACAGGGATTGCCTTCCCTTTAAATAGGAATTTACATGTTTTTTTGGCATACATGTATAACAAAAATCGTTTTACATAAAACAAAGTTTTATGTAAAACGATTTGAGGTTATAATATAAACAAAGCATAGTTAGTAATAATTAACAAAATGAAAAAAAAGCACTACAGAAAAACAGAAATAAGAAAAACATTATACATAGTTCCTTGATATATAATTTTATATCCTTTTGCAAAAAGGGCCAATTCTTTAATTTAACAAGAAAAATTCTTTCACTGGGTGGAGTGGATACATATTTTGGAAGTGAGGAGAACATCTTGGGAGCTAAATAACAATGAAATTGCTTATATAATTGTAAATTAGGTTTAAGGGATTTCAAAACAGAAAGTTCTTCTTAGAATTATTTACTTTAATCAGAAGAAACATATCTGTGCGTAAAAAGTGTCAAAAAATCCTCGATAAGCGTCTTCCTAAATCAAAATGAAATTTATTTAATCACTTATCCTTTACAGCCTGAAAATATTCTAATTTATACTAGTTTTATTAGCAGTACATGATATGTAATCGATGTAATTTAGAGCATCTTTTATTGTCAATTCTTGATCATTTTCTATAGGATTCCTGAACTGGATTGATTTTACCAATACTTTAGTTTTCTGAGAGTGAATTTCCCAAGCCTTACGTTTCTACTTTTAGAATTATATAACGGATTCAGGAACGGGAATGGAGATACGGAGCGAATAATTGCCTTCATCTCGTCTCACACAAGTAAAAAAACAAGCGAATATTTATTTTAACGCGGAACTTAAGAAAATTTCGACTTTGTATTTATTACTTTTCCGTATTTCATGAAAACAGCTCAAAGAGATACATCCGTATTTTTCAGAATGCTGCTGCTATTATTTTTTGTATCAAGCGGCTTGTTTGCAAAGGAAAATTCAAATGGAACGTTCTTATCTTCAATTAACCATCATTTATAGGTAGAAGTAAGTTTCATTTCTGCCACCGGTCTTACGCAGGTCTCGCATTTTACGATGTTTAAATCAAGAGAAAACGTTGCTTTAAATTAAAAACTGCTACTTGTAATTATTTGTAAATACGAGGATATATGCGTTCTAGAATCCCGATCACATTAATTTCCAAGGATAATGCATGCGGTCGACCTTAGCAAGAAAGAGACTTCGCATTATTATTGCATTAATGAGGGAGAAGGAGGCATTTGCGAGGGAGTGCATTTGAGTAAAGTCCATTAAAATGAAAGGATCTCCCATTGGTCCGTGGATTACAGTGTCTTTCATCAAAACGTGCTTGATTCACGGTCTCTCTTTCCTACGAAGCGGAGGCAAGACACGGAAAATATAACTTACTGTCCGAAGGAATTATTGCCTTTTACCTTAATCTCCTAGAGTCTCTTTCACCGTCATTACTTTTTAAAATTTCGTATTCATGAAAAAGAAGGATGTACACAGAAATGCAAGAAAGGGAATTATGGTAATCTATTCGTAGATAATTTAGAGAATGCATTCAGTACAAGTGAACCTTACTTTGTAACATGCTGCGTTTTTTCATACCTTTTCTTCTACTGTTACATCGAGGATAATTTTAGGGCCTTGCAAATAGTTTCATTTGTATTTAATTTACCATAATATTTACACAAGTATTTTACATGATCAACAAAGTTAATTTTATGAAAGGTTTGCATATTTTGCATAATTAGCAATTATTTTCTGAGATATTGGTGGAAATTCTGCCAGAAATTTAATTCACTTCTCTGCTTCTTTGCTAATATCGTATTTTATTTACGTTGTAATTCTCCTGTATTTGAGGAGGTTTTAGAAATAAATAGACAAACACGTAATTAAATTCCGTATTTTCTAACATATAGTGTTGAAACGAGGCAATCTCAAACGAATATGTCCCGTTAAACGCATGTAGTACAACGTGTACTATTCCAAAAATCAGTTACCGTAAGTAAAAGTGTTTTACATGGGTAATCTCTACCCATTTGTATCGGAATGCTTTCAATTTATGAAATAGGTCCTATTTGATTTAAAAGAGAAAATATGGTAGAGGGAACGTTTCAATTTATTTCATATAACTGATTGATTGTTTTGAAGGTTACTGACAAATTGCCCGTTTCGCGTTTTTGTCTAGCTTTCATTTTTCTTGCTTTATGGGTCTTACTTTCTTTATTTTGTTTCGCCTCTTAGAAAGATTTTCTTTTAACTCTTAAACCGTTTCTTTACTATAAATAATTTACTTAGTAATACACCATATTCTCTTAATTCCATTTTTCAAATAGTGAATTATTGCTGTTTGTTTCCCTTAGTGTTTGCCCTTAATATCATAA
This sequence comes from Sympetrum striolatum, assembly GCA_947579665.1. Classification (NCBI taxonomy): domain Eukaryota; kingdom Metazoa; phylum Arthropoda; class Insecta; order Odonata; family Libellulidae; genus Sympetrum; species Sympetrum striolatum. The sequence goes on along the minus strand of OX388351.1, from coordinate 50,579,585 downwards.
AACATCTCCTGCATTTTTCTTCTCCCGAATCATTTCCGATAATTTTCTTAACAAGCTTTCTTTTCTCTATAATCGACCCAATAATTTCCTTTGTAGTCAATAAATTACTTCGATCTAACTTTCTCTCCTCTCCACATTTTCCAGTACTGTTTACCTAACAGCAGTTGTCAGATTATAAATAATTTAGGAAAAGGTTCTTAGGGAACTTACCCCTACGAGGTATGCAATCACGCACTGCAATAGTGCGTATGTGTGCGCACTGCATGCATACAATTTTTTATTCCTTTAATTTAAAAATTGTTTTATAATTTAAAATCGAATAAGAGAGAAATAATTTAGAAAGTAGAACTGATTATGTTTACGATTTGAATCGCATAGATTTAGTAAACGGTTCTGCGAACTTTTTTAAGATCCGGATGAGTTCCTCCCCTGTCTATCAAACAAACTTACCTTTACCAATCTACGCCGCACCAATATTCAATGGTTACCTCTATTTTTACCATCCCTGGAAATGAAGAACATTACTACCTGTGCGTAGCAGTTTTCTGATTTTTTAAATATAATAATCTAATATAAGATTACTATAATCTTACTATAATATATTTACTTACCAGAATATGCTATTATATTACGTAATCTTACTATAAGATTTAGATTATGCAAAATCTCTTATGATATCCTGAAAAATTAAGCTCGAAAAATTAATTAGTCCGCCTTTAAATATACTTAAAATAACAAAAAAATATTATTTAAAAGTAAAGGTATTTGTTGTCTGCTCAGGAGTGCAGCTAGAATGGTTTGGAATACTCATAACTACAAATTTTTTACACGAAATGTGTTAATATTTATGTTGTAATTTCGTTGTAACCATACACTTTACAGAAAAATAAAAAAGTGTTTCTTTTGGAAAATCAAATGGAATCGATTTTTTTTGTTTAATACATATTGCAATATGTCAGCTCCATAAGCAACACACTGCTTTTAATTTTTCTTGGTAAGAACAATAGAATTGCAAACCCTCCTTCGAGTTAAACCCGAGTAAATTACGAATGTTCTTGCAGTGTATCGAATCTCCCCACGCTCTTTCTTCCGATAATTCTCTTTCTGCTCCGAGAACCATTCGCCGAGAAGCACAAGATGCTCGCATACCTTTTCCGCAAGGATCTTCCAGTTCCCTTATCCAACATGCTCTTCCATGGTTTCGTCTCAAAAGATTAACGCGAATATTAATCAGCGCATCCGGAATCCGCCCCCTAACGACGACAGAAAGCACTAAGAGAGTCAAAATATTTATTCTCTATAAAGATGGCCACCCACTGAGTTGAGAAAAAGACACGACGTCGGGGAGTTTCAGGTAAATCACGGCTTTGCTCGCTTCGCCGTTGCCTACGTCGCGCATAATTTCCAGCGCTCAAGTTTTATTCGCGAAGAAAGTAGGGAGACGCGGCCATGTTTGTTTAGCAAATGACGCAAGTGGTTACTATAGGAACGACCTAGTCTTGAGAGATAATTGGGAGGATACTGTTTTCACGTCATGGCGTACTTCATGAGCCGAAAATGTTTGTCTTTAAGGTATTCGCGGAATTTTCTTGCCATCTCTTTGACGTGCATCGGGAAGCGAGGATGTTAAATTTTTCTTATTCTTACGACTTTTCGAGAATATTAACTTGTTATAAAATGAGTAATTGGATACTCATTTAACTAGAGATGTGATTATGCGGGGCGTTTGAATTTTCTTGATACTGTACGTTTAGTTGTTGTAGCAATCTTATTTTATATCGGTATTAAATTCTAGCTATTCTAAAAGACGTATTTTTAAATGGCAGTAGAGTAGAGAGCTGAAATTAAACAACCCATCTTGCATTCCCTTCAACAATTTGCTTACGGTTAGATGTAAAAGGAGACTAATTAAGTCCCTAATCTAGACCTGAAATAGTCTTTTCTTATTTTTATAAGTTTTAAAGAAGCACCTCATGGAATATTTTTTCTGAAAAATTGATTCTCCTTCTTTTGAAATCACTCTTGAAATAATGGTGCGAAACAAGATAATTTTTTGCTTATAATATAGGTGACTACATATTTTTAAATAATGACAATATTCCGCTGCTAACATGGCTAAATATTTGATAGATTTGCATAAGGTATTCATTAAAACGTATGGTTTTAGTTCAGTGGAAGTGGTACACCACGATAGGTGAAAATATCGTGAGATCAAAAAGTAGCCGCGCATTTAGAAAATGAAGGGTAACTAAGAAAGCATCCGCTTACAATTCATCTAATAGAATTGGCTTTTGATTTTTGATTTTACATAAAATAACGATAAAAAATTCTCATTTACGACGCCATTTCTGTGAGATTGGCTGTTCTTTTGTATTTTGTGATTTATACACAGTGAGGCTATCTTTAACCCGGTCCTTACAGAATCAATCGATTTTAATGCATTCCGTTTCAATGCCTCAGATCTCTCTCAGTTTTAGGGCGTTGAGAAGTATTCCTGTATTCCTTTTCGGAACCTTTTTATGGCGTATAAGTTCCTCACGAGTTACCGACACTCCGAATCTTAATCCTCCATTAAGTGTTGAATTAATACGCTGTTACACACCCCCGAAATCAGCATATCTTCTCCCTAAAGTTTTGTTGTTTGCTCTCCATCGTCGTTTTAAGTTTAATTTAGCATTTTAATTCATTTACACCATATACGTTAACATGAACGAAAGTAACGTGCTAGCGGTACCAATGCTTTTTTATGTATGGCTAACTTCTTAGAAGTGGATCTAGAAATCCAACTATTTTGTTTGCTAAGTATAGTAAGATATAATGTAATCGTAGCCAAGCTTTCTCAGATTATGCAACTGCATATGCTCGTTTTTACTATAATATCACCATACTTAGAATTATGCGCCTTGATGTATCTTTAGAGCTCTTTCAAGTATGATAACCTAGAAATATTTTATCGCTGTGGGTCTAAAAATTATTTCACGTGTAGTAATAAAAATATAATAAATATTTTAAATAAAATATAAAATGATAAAATTTTAATGTAGAATAGGATACACGTCAATTACAACCGTGAGACATTCAAAATAGCTATTGCCAAATTTGTAAGTTTTGGCATTAAATAGTAGGCATAATCCTAACTTACATCTGCTGCTCACATAGTGGATTTAGTTTTAGAAATTATTTATGATATCATGATTTAATTCCGAGCGTTGCCGAAACTGTAATTTGGATTTCAGTGCGTCAATTATATTCATAGAAAGTGCCATAGTTTAACCGTTCCATGCTAGGAAGAGTCGTTTTAAAAAATATTCTTTCCGCGAACGATACGTAACAATAACTGAGTAAAGAAGTAGTATAGACAAACTGGTGTTTACATCCCCTGCCACACGCCGAAATGCGGTTCGCATAGTATTTATGTCCCTAATCCAATATAATGGAGAATAGATAGTTTTTTTAAGATCCTCAAGTGTAAAGAACGCATGGATTGTCCTATGGTTATCCAGGCAATTGGTCCTTCCTCTTACCTTGGGCAGAGTTAGGGAAGGTGGTGGTGCGGTTTGGTGCTCCTGCTGCCTTGCTTGATGATGCTGCGGGCTCCCTCTATCTCTCTTGTCCATCTCATCCCGCAGTAAATCAGATAGCGGCCTAGAGACATCTGTTGTCGGGGTGATAGAAATTATGAAAACCCTTGGCGACTTAAGTTACACCCCATGCTGTGTGTGGAGAGGGTCGCCACACCAACCACCTCAGACACTTTATAACTTCGCTATTCCTCACCCTTTCCTACTTTTCTCTTTTCCCCACTCGGTTTAACTCTTTATCGCTTGAGAATTTTGGCCTTTTCACGGTTTGGATCTTTCTATCAAACTTTGATGCAGAAATTGGTTGCTACTGAGGTATTATCCTTAATTATGTTATTCATTTAGGACTCTCCTCATTGGATGCTTTAAAAACTGTTATTCGTGGTGTCATTTTAAACAAGCCTCAGCATCCTGTTTCCATGAGAAAATAGGGCCTTATCACGTCCAGTAAACCTGATTTCCTCATAATAGCTCTTTGCAGCTGATTTTGGAGAGTAGAGAATGCAAAAATAAAGAAATAATGGAACACGGCTGTTAATGAATTAGAGGTTTAACATCTCCAAAAGACGTCTTTGTCGGCGTTCCTCCTCTTACATCCCGGTAGTCGGAGAAGAAAGAGGAGGAACACCGACGAAGACGGCTTTTGGAGATTTTAAACCTCTAACTAATAGAGATTGCAAGTAGTCTTCGGACAGGTAACGTCTTCCTTTTAGCTCTTCTTACTTAGAATAGGGCTAAGGCAATTCATGGAACTTTTAGAACATCTCTGACCAAAAAACGCAACAAATGTAGATAGGTTGTATCTAGGAACTATATCTACTCCAGAATAAATTTCACATTCAATCATGAGTGTTCTACTTTTAGGTAGGTTCATGCACCATCTAAAATCCCTATTAAGCGCCTTCTCCTTCATTTCCTTATAGTTAAGCCCACTCCTTATGTCATCCAACAACGACTTGTCTCTATCTTCCCATCTGTTTTATCCTCTGAATTCTACCGTCAATTTCTACAGTCTTAACCAATATCTCCACTCTAAATGTTTGACCCACCCATTTCTTCTGTTGATGCTTAATTACTTCAATTAAAGCCCTCTCCTCCCCAACCATCTCCATTGTTTTCCTCTGAACCTATCTTACTTGAATTTCAAATACAGTTGGAAATTCTTTTACGAGATGAATGCCAATTCTCACGTTTTTTTATTTTAATACATTTTTAATTTTAATCACACCAAAATAAAAATTTTTATGTATCCATAATTTGAATATACACAACTTTAGACAAGAAAATATGAAAAGGAACCAATGGTGAATGGATTTTATCAACACTATCATTAAACTTACTATTTATTACTTTGGATTGACTAATCTTTTATTGGTTATGTTTTTCCGGTATTTTGAAACAACATCCATGAAATTCCCGGATTCGTTTCGGGCTGGTAATGGTACTCCGGTGTGAATTGTATTTGTCAGCAGAAATATCACTTTAGAGAAGGGGCCTCCTAATTGTAAATTCAATCAGCGGGTCGCATTATCTCCTCTAAAACTTCGAGGACTGTAGACAATGTTTTAGTCTGAAAACTATAATTTTTCATCATATATCGTTCATATTTTTTGTACTATCACAATTGAATGTGAAGTGAGTAAGTCTGCAAACGTATGGTCAGATACGGAATTTATTTTATTAATTATTCTGTAACCGTAAATTACTATACTTAATTATTAAATAGAAGTACATGCTACCAATTTACGAAACAAATGTTACAGTTTAAAACGAAGTGAGAGTATAAACATTTTAAATTGAAAGAAAATAAACATCTAATTTGATTCTAACTCACGTAAAGAAATGAAAAGATGATACTTTTACCCGTACGGCTGGAATAATAGCTATCAGTAGTATTAATGAAAGTTGGAGAAAGTAACGTATCTAATCAATTATTAAATAAAATTTTAATGCTTAAATTAATATTCTTTGCGTGTTATAAAAACATTATGATTTTTCCAATATGTTTTATCTACAGCATTCATTTTTATCCACGTTCTTAAGATAATTCCCCTCTTACTTAGGTCAGACCAAGTGCAGTAGTTCAAAATCTATAACAGGGTGGCTAGATTTCAACCAAGATATGATTTTTCTACTATAGATATCAAGAGTTTGTCACAGAGAACTGACTAAAACCTTCAGGATAGAAGAGTTTGATTAAGAATCAACTAGAGTTGGTTAATGACCGCATGCTTTTCGTGGGTCATGGTCAGGACATCTATACTTTAGAATCAGAGAAAAATACTGAAATAGTCAGAGTAAATAATTGGATGCGGATAATTAATTGGAGAGTATCAAGAAGGAAAAAGCGAGGATCTCGCGTTTAGATATCTGGGATGATAGAGCGAGGATGATGCTGTTCTCCATCGGACAAAAGACGCTGCTTCGAGAGTGTGCGGAGATATCGATAAGGAATTCCAGATGCGGAGATTGTCCGTGGGAATAAGTGTGGCTGTTGAGAGCGTCAATAATTTTATGCCGAAAAATCGCCCCACGCGACCATCTCAATTCCAGCCGCCCGTCGTCATGGCATTTGCGGGACATTCCTCCACCCGGACAAGACGCTTTTTTATCGCGTTTTTTACGAGGGAAACAGCTCGTTAGTACGAGATGTGAGCGTTAGGGGGACTCGTGTCGCGGTAAGGAGCCCACGGAGGGGGAGGGGCTGTTGTGATGGCTCCCGAAGTCTCGAGGAGCGATATTTTTGCTTCCCCCTTCCACCTTACACCCCCGTTTGCCCCACCCCCGCCTTTTCCTCGTGTCGGGAATAATGGATGTCTCCTTGTCTCAAGTCACCTCTCTACCTAACGTCATCTTCTTCCTTCTTAATTTCTTCTTCTCTTCTTTTGGTTCACCTAGCATTCCATTACGTATATCCCATGAGTTTCCTGGAGACTTTATGAAGGGTTTGTTATTAGTTAGTCTCAGGATGTATGCTTGAATTACCATTTTATTCTAAGTTGCAGCTCATTTGAATTCATAGTTGTGTATGTACTGCCAATGAAAGATGTTATATACATATTTCACATTACTATCTAATTTCCTGAATAAATTACATAGATTCAGTATTAACCCTGTGGTAAATATCAATATTAAAAACCTCCATATTTAAAGAGCACTTTTTTAAGCCACAAAATATATTACTTACATTATTTTTGTGGATTAGTTAAGTCCTTCTTAAACATGGAAATGTTCTTGAATAATGTGTGTAAATATAATTATCATCCTTGCATTTGATCCGCAACTTAAATAGTTCATGTAGAAATTGAATTAGTCTAATTAATGAAATATGGTTTTTCCCTGTATGTAATCTAATAAATAATATGGGTAATATACTATTTAATTCTATGAGAACTTTTCACGAAATTTGGAATTAGCTACTTATATATTTAAGCTACATTTATGTTAGGCTTTGGGTGAGAACCAACCCATTATCTCGAAATCTTAGTTTGTCCATGAAGCGTATTTTAGGGCTTCACGAACTGCTCCTTTACAGCAAGTACTTTTCTCCTTCTAATGCCTAGAGAACCTGTTTTCCAATAGTTGTGAAATTTTTCTTAATTTAGGGAAAATCAGCTAGTACCGCACATGTTTCAATGATCGTTGTTTGGTCGTCTGTAATTTTTGATAGAATGAAAAGAAGCTGAGAAAAATATGCTTGAAAAATTCATCATTGGTTAAATGACCAACGTCGATCCCTTGATTTACAATAAACTAAAGGTATTCAGGCATTGCTTTGTGGTGCGCCATTCAAATAAATAACAACGAAACGCTGTATTATCCACAGGACCACCCTTAATTTATGCCCCCACTTTCTTGTGCAAGTGTATTGTATTCTTGCATAATTATCATCGTGCGGATTTTTTACGCCAAATACATATACACGTTTGCAAATACCTACTTGTATCCTTCTTTGTATTCTTTGACTATTTTTATACCTCAGAAGCTGCAAAGAGCTTTGGAAATCAATTCAATCAATCAGTTTGGACATCATGACTGCCATTACTGAATCGTATGACTAGATCGGTCAACGCAAATATCTTTAATTTTTTTATTTATTCCATATACCCCACAAACAACCATTTTCTGGACTCATACAATGGTAGGTATTAACAACAACGATCACACAAGACCATTCCCTATTCGGAAAAATCCGACTAGCCGGGATACGAACCCGGGACCGTGGGGTTGGAGCGATACCGCGCGAGCAAGCTAACCACTCGGCCGGTTGCTTTAAATTCATTCCACATTTACTTCCATTCTATGAATTTTTCTCCTCCTAATCTCTTCATTCCTCCATCTTCTTCCCTCATTTCTCTTCTCCATCTTCCTTATCCTGCTTCAAACTAATCGCAGCAGCCGTGCGCGGCGGGGTATTTATTTTAGACCGCACTCCTTCACTCCCTCTTAACTCACTTCCCCTGCAGCTGGTCGTTAAATAAAAAAATCTCGTTTTATGAAGAAATAACTTCGAATTCAGAAACGGGACGTATCCTACATTCGAGGAGAGTTTTTCGTAGGTGTTTTTTATTATCTTTTAATTCAACGCAGCTTTTGTGGGCCGCTTATAGGCTCTTCTCTGTTTGAGTATTTTTGGTCGAATTTAACGATATAACGGTGACAGTTTTACTCTGTCCTTACTTTATTTTCAGGGAAATGTTTCGGAAAAACATATTATGTTGCTTCATCTTCCATATGTGAAAGTAAAACTTAAGCGAGATTTTCTTATACAAAATGTTCATGTAAAATCAAAAGGTTGATTTACAAACCTGTCAAAATATGTCAGGTTTGAACGGTGGGATTATTTTTGACAGTTCTTATTAGGTGTATTAACACTTCTCTTGGCTTACTTATAGATATAGCTTAAATTAGCTAAGTATTACACATTTGAAGCTTGACAATGTTTTGCAACAAAGAAAATCAAGTAAAGGGTTTGTTGTGATAGGCAAAATTAAAGGAAAATAAACTTGAAATTTCGTTTGAAATTGATTTAATATTCTTATTTTGGCCTATTTTAACAATTAAATTCTTCTCTGAGCTATAAACTACTATTATTTAACTCTGCATTTCAGATAGATGTTTTACAATCAGATTTAGACCGGATATTTACCTTTCATTTCCCTCTCTTTGAAATTTCGCTTATTCCGTATTGATTTGAAAAATATGTTTTTTGTATTTCGTTCAGCAGAAGGTACTAATGTTTATAGTCTACTCTCAAATACCGGGGATAAGGAATCTAATATCTTAAGCCGGGCTGTCATTTTCTGTGTTTTATATCTCATCTAAATTACCGAATTAATGTTGTGTTTTCAGTTCCTAGATCACGTTTCACGCAGTACCCAAACGTCACATATCTTGCTCATGCGACAGGCGGATGCTTAGCATCATGGCTGGATTCTGTATGCTTTCCTTCGCTCTGCTTTCTGTTATCAGATGAAATGACGTTAAAATATTCCACGCTCTCAATAGATGCGGAAGTGGTGCCATAAGTCGGCCTTATTTAGAATGATAACCTAAAATCTCGCAGATGTGTTTCATCTCTAGCCTAGGTGTCATCACTAGTTTTTTAGAGGGAGAAAATAAAAAAATCCGATATATTCATTGTCATATAGACATGTCGAGGACGGTGAAGATCTGCTGTATTTTTACTTGATTTTATTTATTTTTAAAAGACCAGAAAAAAGTTTTTATGAAAAATGTGTCTCAGTAACCATGCTTTACTCTTTTTACTCGTTTACTCTTCATTATTAGAATTATTTTGACAGATTCTTTATCAAAATGGTAACTTTATTCCTAATAAACTTATCCAATGTGTGGCGAAAGTAAATACAGTTTTGGAAAGACAAATGCTTGATAGGTTAGAGACTTACCTTAATGAATTTTAAATAAAGAGGAGCTTGAATATATTAAGTCCATATCTAATGAAGCGTACAAAAATGCATAAAACATTGTAATAATAAACTAAAAAATATTTTTGCAGTAAATTTCATGTTTTGCCTGCCATATGAATAATAAACATATACCGCTAAAGGCAGTTCTTTAGCATATTATCAGAGTGGAAGGACAAAGTATGGATTAAATAGCTATCAAAGTAAGAAAATTGATTGAAGGTATACTAGTACTCTTGGCAATTCAATACGATCCATCTTTCATCATATTTTTTTTATGGCCGTAGTATCGTAATAGGACATCGTAATAATATAAACAAATCTTTTCTGAGATCTTTCGTAAGCATATTCTAATATTAAAGTAGTTTGGAAACAAGGATAGAAAATATTTGAATTTTACGTACTATGTGTTCATTTGTCTTTAAAAATATTGAAAGATTTTTAACAAATCCTTCTTGAGAATTGATTTTATTATTAGATGCGTAAAGATCTCGAAATAAACGCCCACTGTCCGAAATATCCTCTGTTTTTCCGCTGACACTTGCATTAAAACGATTAAAAAGGTTTCTCTAAATTTCAACACATTCTGGTATGAATTTTATTGCTTGTGAAGACATGTAAACCTCTGTGAAGCATGCTGCTGACATAGAAATGTTTCTTGGCCGTATGTAGTGAAAAGTGAATAATGCCATTATCCCTATCTTATTCCGAAAATCTTATTTATTCATCATTGCAGGAGAGTACAAAACAGCTCATGAAAGAGCTTTTGCACTTAGCTTTCCGTTAGTCGACCATTAGCGTCCATCTGTAGGAAATCTTAAGCGAAGATTTCAATTGGAATCTCGAAATTCACTTTTTCATGTAAAAAGATACTCTTTGCGGGAAACTTGAACGACGATCTGGTTGAAAGTATTTGATGCACTCCTATAAATGGAAACTCAGGCGTTCTCCAGGAGATAAATAATTCAACCCACACTATAACACAGAGGATACATTTTACTCATATTATAGCGATGGAGCAGGTTTCTTCACACCTTTTGTCTCAAGTGGGCGTCACCTCTAAGCGTGGGTTTTCTCTCACCTGTTCCTGCTCTTCTCCGATCGCCAACAACCCCTTCTTTCCATTAGCGGCACCGTCCCAGTCAAGCCATTTTATCAATCTTTGTTACATTATTCCCATCTGCTGTCACTTCGTTTTTTCCTCTTTCCCGATTTTTCCCAATACACTTATCTTTCAGTGTCCACCTTTCACTATTCTTCTCCGGGAATCTTCCTTTAACTTTCTATCGCTTTACTTTTTGATAGCCTGGTGCTATGTTTCACCATTTGTTTTTAATGTATTAGGGTGTTCAAATGAAAACGTGCGAAGTGATACTGTGGGTATAGTGGAAGACGTGATCCACATTCAACACCAGAGGCCCGAGCACAACTATTCCACTGCTTTACGAGCCGAAGGATTCCCTTTTCCCAGAATTCCTATGGCTATGACAGGAGCAAATCCGTCACTGATTACTTGTATGTTCCGCCCGATTGACGCGGTAGTGCGTATAAGGACATCAACGCGTTCACATTGCAAAATTCGACGATTGATCATATTTCTGACTGTGGAAGGTGTTAAACCGGCCGCTATCCAACGCCGGATGGTGGCCGTATACGGGGGAGACTGTGTGTCTGACAAGCCCACTACTCTACCATAACGCGCGTCCTCACGTCTCCTGGGTCACACAAAGTGTACTGGCCAAGCAGGGGCGGATCAACGGTTGCGAGGGCCCACAGGCAAATAACTGGTGGAGGCCCACTTAAAGGCGGAGAAATCCAACATTTCCTATTTATTATAAATGGTCATGGAATTACATACAAATAAAGTAAACAATCACCTGATTTTAGGAAGCGCGGTGCCTTTGGGTTCAAATCCAGGTAATATTCTGACCAAAAACTTGCATAAAAAGTTGGTGATCATACCGGTTCATCCAAATTTTGTGTAGGGTCTAGCTCTCGAGTTTTGGAGTGAGAGAAATTGTTCAGCTTGGGTTTTGTTACCAACAGCGGTCGGTAAGGCAGATTTTTACGGTACACACGAAATTTGAAATGACAATTACGGCCGCATTTTTGCTATAATGGGGAAACTCTAGCTTGTGTTTATATACATGAGAACAAATACGTATTATTAAAAAAAAATCTCAAGAGGTGGAGGCCCCTAGGCAAGTGCCTATGATGCCTAGTGCCTGGATCCGCCCCTGGGGTCAAGTTCAAGAAGGAACAGCTTAGGCATCCTCCATACAGCCCAGAAATGTTACCCTGCAACTTCCATCAGTTTGGTCCGCTCAGAAACATTCCAATAGAATTCGTATGACGAACTAAAGGACACAGTGAAGGACTGGCTCTTAGTCTGGTAACAGGAAATTATTGTACGGAGTTGGACGGAACACACGATCAATCCGTGAAGGACCTGCTCCTGTCATAGCCACAGGAATTCTAGAAACAGGAAATCCTTCGACTCAGACCTCTGGTCAATAATTTGGATAAAGACTTCAACTATACACACTGCGTCATTTCGTACCTTTTCATTTGAACACCCATGTATTATCTTCACTTGTCGGGTTGCTTGAGCCGCAAGGGAATTTTCTATAGGATAATTTTCTCAATCTCTCCTACCTTAGGTAATTTTGAATTCCTGGAAGTACGTTATAGCGGAAATATAAAGTGATTTTTTACGCCTTGCGAATGGTTATCCACTCCTACAAATGATGACCAAAATCAACTATGTAGTTCTACAAGGAAAACATTTATCACTTTTTGAATCATTGTGATTTGTGATTGATGTTCTGATGTCATAATTTGCCCTTGAAATAACCTTAAAGATTAGAAGCACTATTTATGTTGCTGACTGTGAATGAGAAATTACATTTGTACAAAACTTAATCCAAAATGTTTCGAAGAAAATCAATGAAATAGGGGACTTAAGCATGTACGATTTAAAATATATTGAAGCATTTATTGCTTTGACAATTTGGTGCATCAAGGTGTTACGATCGCAATTTTACCCGGTACCATAACACTTTCTATTTGTGTTGCCTGTCTAGAGTTTATTAGTGTATCTACTGTAACATGACATCGCAATTTATTTGTTATGTTTTAAAAATTTACGCTTGAAATTTTTATGAATCTCGCGAGTTGCTAAGTTGTAGAGAGATTCACCGAAAATATATTTTCTTTCGTAAATTATTTCCGTACCCAATGTAAGTAGTAATTCCTTGAGTTTAGTGAACAAACGGATTTGTTGATAATTTTAAGACGAGGGAATCGACGTATTCAGTAATTTATTAGTAAAACGCAAAAGTTATCTTCGAGCGCAATGACTTACTTATCACTCATTTATCTATTCGCACCCCTTTTCAACTCCATGTTGATATTCCATATTTACATCTTTCTCGCGCTGTATCTCGTAATTTACTTTCTCATCCATTAATAATGAGTAAATGCCTTGAAACTAAGACCTCTTGATTTCACCAAGTTTCAGCTGTGCCGTAGTGCGAAATATTTCCACGTCTTGATCACTTTTCACGACACATAACAGCTGATCATTAGCTAGGAAAATTATTCCACGAGAAGTTGATAGATCGTTGAGTCGTAGAAGTAAGATGATAATAATTGAGGGATAATGGTAAACCTAATGACGAAAATAACTCTATAAAAAGATTTTTAACTTCTCGAAATGTTAGTAAGTGATCAATCTTCTTTTGTCCACCTGTCATCGGACTTTCCTTATTAATACCTTATTCCACCTTCCTCAAAACAAAAAAGCCCTCATGTCCTTTCTCCAAATGACTTTATTGTAAACATCGATAGGTTTTCTGAAATACTGTACAATATACGCTCTGTTTCGTAAGTTGTTTTCCGTTTTATTGGTTAATTGCTCAAAACCTCATTCCCAGAATTATTCGATCTTCTTTATTTCTCTTCATAAGTTCCCCTTTTAATACACTTGTATAGGGCATATGTAACTATCTTTGATGTACTCTAATATTTATCTTCTGCTCCTCATATTTATAATATCCACTATTCGTATGCTGTTTAATATAACTTCTCGGTCATAAACTGATGAATCTCTGCGATATTCAGATCATATTAACTTCCTCATCATATTTGACTTCCAAAAATCATAACAACTGTTCGAATAATTTAATTAGATTGTGATTATTATTTTATTATTATTATTATTAAGGCATAAACTGCAGGTAGGCTGTTGGCCATGTGGTATCTCTTATCTACCTACATAAATTTGTACAAGTTGTAACCATAATTTATAAAATAATACATCAATAATAACTAAACAACTCCCATGAAATGATACAACAGTACAATAACAGTACAATAAAATACAACAGTACAATAACCAACAATGAAAGAAAAAAAAATATATAGGTATATAAAATACAAAGAATAGGTTATCATACACAGCTCAAACTTACATAGAAACAGAACAGTCTGGTCCTGCTAAGCAAAATGCTTGTCAGCAGGTTCCATTTGGGTAATCTACAGTAAAATTATAGGAATGTAAAAAGAAGAGTTTAATAGATGTAGAGTACCAAAAATATTAAATATTAAAATTACAGTTAAATACAACTACATATCAATATTTAAAAACACACAGTGCATGTTAAAATACAATTAAGGGTTCCAAAGGTTAACACATAAAGAGTTTGCAATAAACAGCTTAGGTTGAGACATTAATTAGCCAGTTTTTTTATTTCCACTTTCACACAACTTATGGAATTCATATTTAATAATTCTAATGGTAATTAGTTAAATTATGTTGGTATTATATATTCAAAAGAGTTTCTACCATAACTGGTACAGGGGATATTTATTTTAAACAACTTTGTTGGCCTCAAACTCTGGAGAATAATGTAGTTTCTTTCTGTTTTAAAATTATTTGAGTAATAATTATCAATTAACACAGTATATCTAAATAATTTATAATTTCGCAAGACTTCAACATATTTGTATATTCCATCAACGTCTAAGTTGTATTTTCTCTTTTTGTGGCATAGCAATTTAATGAATTTGTTTTGTTTGTGTATCATTAGGCTATGAAAAACAGTATTGTTGTAACCCCAAACATTAATTCCATATCTTACTATGTTTTCAAATAGTCCATGATTAATTAGCTTCAGGGCATTGTAAGATAACATATTGTTTAGATGGTATACAATATAGATAATCCTTCTTAACCTGCTATTTAAAGCAATTAAATGATTTCGAAATTTAAATGCTTCATCTATAATTAGACCTAAGTACTTATATGTACCAACTTGCTCTAAAGCATTACACTTACAGCTAACCCTTATTAAAGTTAATAATACTATTTATATTACATCAAACATTTTCCTCGGTGGTGGCTTATATTTCGATACCATTTTCTTGATTTCATTTTGACTTCCAGTTTATGCGTGCGTAGGAGCTAGCTCCGCAGTAATTATTCTGTATTTTATTGATATCTTTGTAATTTCTAGCTTTCTCTTTATAAATGCAACTTATGGTGTTTTTTTCTTTGTTTGAATATCTTTTATAATCTAAAAAAATTGCACAAATCAGGTTCCAAGTCTGCAAAGAAATAAATCATAGTCTACCGGTGTATTTGAACTTGTTTGAAAATTATTATTATTTAATCGGTGGAAACATGTTTTCACCTGTTATTTCCGATGCAATAAATTTGGCAGAATACAAACATATACAACTAATACAGTATCAAGGAAAAACCAGGTTAGTCGATACTTTACAATGGATTTTATTGCGATACTTTTTCCACAATATCTATAGGATAATTGTGAACAGAAATGCTTTTTAATCTGTTAGGTGGATGCTCCAGAGCTTCCTCGGTGACCAGATCAAGGAAACCTCTTAAAATTCCTCTTACTGAGAAGGACCCAATTGCTATTCCAACAGCTTAACTATCATATTCAGAGGATAGAGGAATAATAAGGTATGAATAGCTTTTTCTCGTACGATGTAGGATATCATGGAATGGGTTTCATGCAGTGATAATAATAAAGAAATAATCATATCGGAATAACTGATACTGTGGAAGAATTGATTTTTCTTTGAAGTATACTAGGTGTTTTTGATCATTGTCTAACTATAATTTCCGTATTTACTATAGTGATAATAATGATAATAAAAGGGTTTCATTCGGGCTAGATTGACATCTAACCCATCGTCATGCAAAGTATAAATAATCAATTTAAAGAGATAGTATGAAAAAGATATGAGAAGAATTGTGTATGTAAAATACCTAAGAAATTCTTAGAAAAAAATTTGTCCACTGCAGGAAAACACCCACTAAGAAGGGGGATGTGAAAAACATTCGTCCTCAGTTAAAAATTTCAAAAGAAGTTACACTTTTGATGTACGAGAAATTCGTGTCTCGTGGTTTGTTAACGAGATTGACTTATAAGGCATATCCTCGAGAATCTCCTTCGGAATTTATCTTCTTATCGGCACCCGCCCTCTTGTCTTCCTCCCACGCAAGCGAGGACATTGGCTGGGCCACGGAGGACAGGTGTCGAGGATGAATAAGCAAACGACACTTTCAGAGGGCGTGGCGGAGACGCTCATATTATGAAATACATCGAAGGATATGTCGATAAAAGGTTCGCTTTCGAATTCGGATCGACTGTGGATGAGTCAGCTGCTTGGTCTCCGAATGAAGCTTTTAGAGTTGGTTCCGGGTTATACTAGTTTCTGAAATTACGCCTTCTGCTTCTGGACTACTTCTGGACTCTATCGAAGTCCTTTTCAAAATCAACAAATATGCAAAAACATTCTTATTAAATTCCAGGATTTTTTCTGCAATTTCCTTCATTGCATCCCTCCATGGGCGTCGCCAGGGAGGGGCAGGGGGGGGCAGCTGCCCCCCCCTGGAGACCCATTCGTATTTTGGTTCGGGATGTGTTGTAGAAACAATTTTTAAGCACGAGCGTATTTGAAAAGAATTTAGACCCTAAACAAAGTCAAGTGTTGGCATGTGTAAACACCAGTGATGGGACAAGTACTTCCTCGTAGGAAATTCATTTATACCTCCAGCGCAGCACAAATATTTCAGCAATAATTTGCAGCAAAGTCAACAACCATCCCTCCTTTCCTTCGCCCTTTCCCTCCCAAGAGAAAAAAAGTTCGGTTTCAGGGTGAACAATGTAGTTAGAACTGCCTCTCGATGCGATCAGAGCGCGAAGTTATGCGATATCTCTCTCAAACTTCCTTGAGTATCGTCCGACAATCGTCGGCAGAAGACAAATGATTCAGTTTTTTCGTTTTCCCTTCAAAATGGGCATAAGAAAGTTTTGCGGTGAGTATTTTGCAAATAGGCCCAAGCAGTGGAGCAGCGAGGGGGGGAAGTTTAGGGGTTCAACCCCCCCCCCCCCAAGAGTCAAGTCCTATGTGCTTTTTTCTGCTGATGAGTACAAAACCCCAATCATTTGCTTGATAAATTCAGCGAAAGCTTTGAATGCCCGTAAATATAGCACCGATCACAGCTAAGTTAAAGTTTTCGGTAGCAGAGCAGGCCTAGAGCCGACATCGATATCAATGGGACGCTACGAGTGTTTCGCATACAATGTTCAACGCATGCACTTCTTAACCATATCCTTTTGTTAGATGACTCACACCATAAGATAAGATTCCCATGAGAAGAATTCGAAAGTGCTGATTCGTTTACTCCTCGCAAAAACACAAGGAGAACATTCGAGAAGTAATTCGAAACTTACACCATGAAAAATGAGATTAAGATTAAGTTTGAGAGACAAACAGGTTGATAAAAAGCTCAGTTAGAACTGTTGCATGTGACTGTTTTGAGGGTGTGAATGCAAAGCTAGGCTCTTGAATAGTGCTTTTGAGAAATTCTCAGTGAACAGTTCGAAGTTGAGTTTTGTTTTATACTTCATTTGATACAGATGGACATCCGAAAATTTTTTTTCACAGTCCGCTAATAGCTCGAGGCCTCTATCGGGAAAACGTAAGTTAATGTCTATGTAGTTTTTTTGTAAAATGACCATTATTAGTTGCACAAATTAGGATTGTATTATTTTAGGGCTGTTATCGGAGGGCACATCTCAAGATGAGTTTAGCGACAATTCCAAAGGAACTGGTTCCTTTGTTAAGCAATCTGGACGATTAAAAGTCTGTACAGTAGGCTCTTCATTACTCGGGATGATATTAAATATTCTGATCCTTATTTTATAACTACCCGTTAATTTGCTGTATAGATACGAAAATAATTCAATAACCGGGTTTCCGTAGAAATTTGTAAAAGTATTGGAGCAATGCAAGATATTAGTAAAAATTAATTTTCGATGATATTATTAATAATATACCATTTTGAAAGCAAATCAGTCAGCCGAAAGGTATTGTGCACGTAAGTTACGCACATATTTATCGGAACTGTGACTTGATGACTTGAAATAAATTTGAGAAACGGTTAAAACTGTGACTTAAATTCTTCAGCTTCCTTTTCGATGCAACTAATTTTTTCTCTTGTGATAGAATCCCACGAATTTCATATCTGGTTACGCAAAGCCCATTCAAAATTTCCATTCGTGGAAACTTTTGTTTTCTTTGAAAACTCAGTACGTAAGACTGGGTTTTGTATCATCTCTCTGCTGGTTAAACCACCTATTACTTAGTCTAAATAATTGTAAGTTGACGTCTTCTTTTTTTCCACCTTGGTATATAACTTGATTTCTGCAAATTCAATTATAATATCAACTATTTTCAAGAGTCTACAGAATATTTTAATGCAGCCGAATTTTCACTCTCCGGTATGTGACGCATTCAATTGAATGCTTGAGTAATACATAAATAACGAAATCAGGCTTTATTGTAAGCCTACCAGAAAATTTTATCTGATATAAATGATTTTTTGTTTCTTAGAAGAGGAGGTAGTTTTAATAGCAACGGATGAAGTCATTCCTAAGAAAGCTACTGATGATATAGTCTTATAACGAAAAATGTTAAAAAAAGGATGGGTGCACCAATGTGCTGATTTATTGAGACGTTTTATATCGCTTGTCAAATAACGGTAACAATTTTTTATCCTTTTCGCGCTTGGCAACCTCTTGGAAGAAAGAACCCTCAAAGACTCGGGAAGTCTACAGCATCAAAATACTTTAGCATCGAAAAAAATGACTTTTTAATAGGAATTGGACGTATCCAAACTAGAAATCCAAACAAAACTTATGATAAGTTTCCAATAGTTTGCTTATGTAAACTACTATCTTGGAAAGTTTAATGAGTTGGCCATATAAGCGTTAAACTTCTCTAGTTTTCAATACATTTAGTTTTTGAAAGATTTGACGTATTTGTAGTTAGAAGCGGGCATGAATAAACTAGCCCCTGCAAGGTAGGCATTTTTCATTTTAACAGGCAGCTTGCCCCCCTCTAGCCCAGTGGCTGGCGACGCCCTTGCATCCCTCGTACCTTTCGGCGTAAGATATTCACTAGCATATTAATTTTTTTATCAGAATCAGGTTCATTTTTTGAAAAATCCTCAGGCTACTTTCCTTCATAAATTTTCCTAAATATATCGCAGAAACATTTCTTACGCTTTTCAGCCAGTTTTTTCAGAACACTCAACAAGATTCTTGTCAACACCCATTGCTTTATTCCCTTTTCAATTATAGGTATAGCCTCTTCACATTGTTATTGGATAAAAAAAATAAATTCGTCAACTGAAAATTTTTCAGGTTCGTTTTATGAAAATAAAACTAATTTTGCTTCTTTTTATACTCGTCTTATGCAGATTTTGTAGATAATGCCTCGCCGTTTTTAGTATTGGTAGGCGTCTTTCTACTTGAAGAGGTAATGCTAACTTTATGTGAAGTTTTGAACATCCTTATGGTACAACCACAAAAATGCATAATAGCAATAATTTGAGGAAGGAATTATTTACACATTGAAATAAGAATAACTCTATTGGCATTCAGTTCTATCCGATTTCAAGAATTCTTTTTTATCTTTTATCTTAGCTTATGGTGAAACATTAATTCAATAACGAACAAAAATATTGCAATTTTTCGTAAGCATATTTTTATTTATTTTCGAAGTTTTCAATCCTCAATTACGGAGTTTATCTACTTACTTTTAAGTTACTTATCATTACCTTCTTTTATGATCTTTTACTGTAAAGATTTACATTCTTTTGATTTCCTGATTTGGACAACATTTACCAAGTTGTGGAGACAGTTTAAAATATTAGTATGGCTACGAAGGTTGTGAGTAATTATGAATGGTGTCATTACAATTTAATTTACGTGTGATCGTATTTTAAGCATACTCACGCCAATCGAAGGATATTGTATAAATGTGATAGATGAGCACCCTCGTATGACTATCATCCATTCTTTTATCATTAACTTTATCTATTTCTCTCTTTTCCTCGAATATGGAATACACATATGATATGATGTTTGTATTTGTTTATTGTAAGTTGAATTAGATTTCGGTCTAATTCACGGAGGGTGGATTCAAAACGCAAATAAATCTCTAGGGTAGAAAATAAGCTTCGAACAAAAGGAGTACATAGTAACGTAGGGAGAGAAGGAAATGAGGGGGCGACACATCCCACGGGCCCCTTATATCCGCCCTTTTGACACGTGAGAAAAAGAGGGAATGGGCAAATCCGCCGCCCTTTTTTAACAATCGATGCTGTCGTCATTGTCGTCCGATTGTTCTGCTCACCGTTCGGTCGCGTGCTACACGCCACCCTTGAGGAACCCCCGCTGTCACCGGGCGCCCACTCCGTGCACCCTTTCGATTCCCACAACACAAGGATGGGTGCGACTTTAGATGTCGTCATGTCCGGGTAATTAGAGTCTGCGCACGTCATTGAGGCTACTCTTGGCACGATAACTTTATTCATTAGGTTATTACGTCTCCAGAAAGTGTGAAAATTTTTGGATATACACTCCTGGCCAAAATTAACGCAGCACCTCCCTAGCGATCCTTACGGCCGGTGCTGCGTTAATTTTGGCCAGGAGTGTACCTACTTTACAGGATACTGTCTTCTTTTTGTGCTTATATTTTATTCGTAGTTTTGAATTTATGCTTTTACCTGCTGCTTTACCTAGATGGATGGCATACTTTTCTTTAATTCTCGGCTTCGTTAAAAGAATAGACGGTAGGAGCGAAAAAAAAGTTCGCAAGCGATGTTACGTAGCGTTAGTTAGGCCTCACCTTGAGTATGCATGTAGTGCATGCCATACACAGTATAGGACCCTTCCGACAAATGTCATATTCGGTATTTAGAAAAAGTACAACGAAAGGCGATACGATTTGTAAAGAATTGCTACTATAAGACAACGAGTATAACTCAGATGATACAGGACGCGGCATGGGAATCATAAGAAGATAAGAGGACTAATTTAAAGGATAAATTTACTAAATAAGTTCAGGGAAATTACATTCTCAGATGATGTAACTGATATAATGCGACCTCCCTGTTATATGGGACGTTCTGATACGGTGAGGAAGATTAGGAAAATAGATGCTAGAAAGAATCGTTTCAGGAATTCATTTTTCCGCGAACAATAGGCGAAAGCAATCGATTAGGAACAGACAATTTTTAATTAATCTACTTAAAATTCCATTGGCAGCACAAGGGGAAGAAGATGAATGCCTTGCATACAATAGAGATAACCTGTGCTCATAGTCCCACAAGAAAGATATCACCTTCCTCGACCCTTCCCTTCTCCTTATGCTCCCTTTCAAATTGTCCTGTATATACGACCTTGCATTTCCTCTACTTATTATCTGATGATGTCTCTGTAGCTGAAATTGGTTGACTAAATAAATAGGCGCGGATTCTGCCAAGTCTTTTTTTCACTCTTTTACTTTTCTTTGTTTTGGTACAGGATGGAGAAAATGTTCATTTACCGGCGGTATTCTAAAAAAGTGATATTTCGGCTGAAGTTATGTCGCTTATATGGGTTATCCCTGGGAATCGAACATGGAATCGCTTTGATCGAGGAGATCACGCTATCCATTTGACTATTACGGAGCTCTTTGATGTAATTTTGTCACAGAGAAACAGTTCTGATATCTGCAAAATAAAAGGCTTCATAAGTATAGAATGGTTTTAAAAATTGATAGTTACTTCTACGAAGAGGTTGCTTACAAATTTTCGTGCAAAAGTCAGAAAAGGATACTGTGAGAATTGCAAGTTTATCTTGGGGTGTGAAAAACACTCGGAGATTTTCTTTCATTTTTTACCTTAAGATGAATATTTACCTTTACTGAATGAATTATACTGGCAAAAATAGATCCCATATGCTTTCCGTCATTTCCTGGAAAAATTCCACCGTCTGTGTCATATCAATTCAGAATTCAGTCTTAAAATTTTCCGTCATTTATGTTAAGGCGGATAGTATACCGTGAAGCGATGAATCACTTTTCCTCTTATTATTTACATTTTCGAGGCTCTTGGCTCAGGAATTCCTTTAAGTAACCATCGATTTTTATTTCCTTGATAGTTTTCAATTTCAGTCTTGTTTCTTTAGCAGGGACGATGTTAAATGAATTTGTTGAAACTACTACCAGTAGTGATCAAACAACCAGTAACATAGTTATTTATATTCGGTCTGTTAAAGGTT
Source organism: Sympetrum striolatum (assembly GCA_947579665.1). Lineage (NCBI taxonomy): Eukaryota > Metazoa > Arthropoda > Insecta > Odonata > Libellulidae > Sympetrum > Sympetrum striolatum. The sequence continues at coordinate 50,557,433 of OX388351.1, read as the reverse complement.
TATTGTAAGTTATTATTAATGAGTTACATCGCCAGCGTGCAACTTTAATTTAAAAATCCAAATAATACACTAGGATGTTATCCTTTAAATTATCCCAAAATCTTATTTTATCAATAGATTAAGTGTTTAATTTTCAGTCTTGTATTTCCTTAACGTACGATAAGTACACGTTATAGTGGGGACATAGGGAATTAAGTGAAATATATACATGATTTTTAAACGTAAGCCGAAAATTCCTGCTGATATTTAGGACTTTACGGTGTAAATCCGTTTCATTTAGTCGTTGATTAATATCTAAAGGTTTATATGTACGCTAAAGTATAAGAAAATGCTAAAAAATGATTAAGAATTTGATCGATGTCTTTCAAATGTAATTTTTACATTTAGATAACTTTTGTACCTTGAGTGGAAAAGGCTCTTCGGTATAGGATTTTTCCATCGTTGCAAATTGAACCGATCAAATATAAATAAATTAATGTCTCATATCATAGCAATGTTTACACCGTAGGCACAGGGAACAACAGGATCGCGTGGCAGTAAACGTCGGAAGTGGGATGCCTAAAAATGCCGCGACGTTAATTAAGGCTGGCCTCGTTAAAAAGCAACCTATTTCGGCGTATTCCTTGGATTATTTTTAACATGAAGTTGATGATATAAGTTATTTTGATGAATAGCTATTAAAATTCACTGGAAGCCGAACATTAGATAAAAGTATGAATGGTGGAAAATTACTCGTTCTTTGAAATGATTAGTGATGTAGTGAAATTTGAGGAAGGATTAGACATGTTACGTTAGTTTCCATATGGATCAGTTGTTTATGGGAAAATTAATTTTATTACACATTTATCATTCTCCTGCAATCCCCTTCGCCCATAATATATTATGTTTGACGCATTTTATTGATGTGAGACATTCCGTTGCGCTTCTTCGAATTCTTTCTCTTTCAACCCATTAAATCTTTTGTCTAACCCCTTCACGTTTTCACATCTCTATTCAAGAGGAATATTATTCATGCTATGCGCCTGTATACCAAATTTAGCTAGGATAGAAAAGTGACGTCAATTTTTAGGCCATGTTACTTTTCTGTTAACTATATCTCGTTAACAAATCTCTTCCAATGTAACGAAATTATTTGATAAACTCGAGGATGGATTTTGTAGTGAGATTGTGAGAGCAATTAATTAATCAAAATCGGAAATTCACATTTGACCGAGTGGTTAGCGTTCTAACTACTCTAACGCTCCCGAGGTCCCGGGTTCGAATCCCAGCTGATCGTATTTTTCTGATGAGGCACGAGGGTTGTTGCTGTTGCCTTGGTGAAGCACTTTCTGACTAGTTCCATGTATCCTAGTAAGAATTCAGGTGATAGTAGCAATAGTTGCACCGCAGGAAAAAAATCTAAATTTCCTAAGTAAAGGGTTTTAGATTTTTCTGTATTACATAATAATAGCCTAATTTTAAGGTATCAACCATCAAATGCATTTTTGCGATTTTAGCTATCCACTCCTTTTATTATGATAGTATGTTTAGATAAATTACTTTCTCGCGATTTTTTATTTCATACATTTAATCTTTCATGACTCGGTGTGGCTGAGTCTTCCTTAAAAAAGTGATTGAATAGAAGAGGAGGAGTTCAAATTCATATAAATCAATACCATTACGCTTACGTTGCCTTTTGTTTATCTGTTTCTTTTCGTTCTTCCAAATCCGTTTTAACTTTGATACTTGTTATTTTCAACAAATAATCTTTTTTATTCAATGGTCATGTCAGAAATAAATTTAAGTAAGTTGAAATTTTTGTGGGAACGCGATAAAGAAATCACGTGGTGAAAATGACAATGGATTCTTCTCAAATTTTCTCATACTATTACCTGAAATTAATTCTTGAACAATATATGGCAAAAGGACTTTTATTCTCCACATTGCCCAAATAAAGATGTTTTATTATAATTTTATATGCACTTATTGAAGGATTTTTACAATTTAAGGAATAAATTGATGGCTCATACCATTTCATTAATGCATATTTGTTCCTCACGCAGTATGTACTTACGTTAGACTCCCGATATGCGGATTCCAGGGTATCATTGTAGGTTTAGATTTAGATATGTCTCTAGAATATCTTTTCGTATCACCGAAATATAGCACTTTGGGCTGAGCTTACCGACTTCCGATACTTTCATTTTAGTTAACGAAGCTTGGCTCTCCCAGTTTTATACGCTGAGATTCTTCACATCTTTCCGCATTTTATATTATTTCGTGGCTCTTTTATGGAGAACGATAAATTGGAGTTTTTTCCTATAGATCTTCTCTTCCAAATGAAGACATTAATCAATCAGCCCGTCCCTAAATCCTCCCTACGCCTACGCTTCCCCACCAAACGTTGATCTTTCTATTCTTTGCCCCATTACCCTCTTTCCAGAATCCTCCAAATCTTCTAAGGAGCTTAAAAATAACTTCTCCGTCCCTCATTTCCACTCCTGTGTTAGGCCCTTTAAAAATCGGTCGTATTTTTTAGTTTCGACTTTTTTCTACTCCATCTTTTCCTCAGTTCGTACGAAACGATTTTGACTCCTTCGACCTCCACTGCCGTTAATAAGGCGCTGGTGGCGGAAACAAATGAATAGCGATGAGTAACGAATTCTCAAACGATTTTTTTTCGTTCGATGCCGCGAAGGTTTGGAGAAATGGTGACATTTCAATGGCACTTTAAGAGGGGAACTGTTTATTTTGGATTTATAAATAAATCACTATCCTTTATGGCTGGTTTTTATGACGCTATGTCTCTTCTTGGGCTTAATAAGCGAAAATGTGGCCATTTATGGGTACAAGAATACTTATCCATAAAGGTCCTTCGTTTACTGAAGGAGTCAAAAATCTGTTTTATATTGTTCACGAAAGTTCATAACTTCTTCCAAATGCTTACAATTTTTATCATACTTTCATATTTCTACTCTCCTTTGAGAAATTTTGTTTCAAAAGAGAATAAAGTACCCTTAGATATTCTTTCTTCCTCATTTACATAAGAATTTAACTTCTTGCCAGATTTATGCTTCTAACAAACCGTAAAGTAAAGATATACTGGAAATATAGCGGTATAAATAAGAAAATTGAGGTAAATTTGACATTATTACGCGAAATTTGTTACTTTTTTTAAGTAAAATACAACTATGGAAACCTTTTTAGGCTTTACTACTGTGTAACATTTTGCTTATTGCATAGGAAATACATTGTTATATTCTCGCATTTACTTATTTATATATTTAAATTAAAATAGAAATGATAATTGAACTGTTTTAATTCATTTTAAAACCTCAGTTACTAATAAATTCAGCTTTTTCTAGGTAATCGTTCACCAAAGTTATGATACGTGCAAAATTTAAGTCACGATAACTCATTAAATACGGAGATAGAGAACGGTTGATGACATCATGTTCTCTTTGCTTTAATCTTGAATTAGAGAAAATATTTCGTTCGAAATACGAAATTTGTAAAATGGATGTATTTCCTAGTTTATATAAAGTAATAGCTGAGATTTAGGGTTATTACATAATTAAAAGTAAATTAGGAAGTATAAATTTATTTTTGAAACGAAATAGTTGAATCTTTTCTCTAGCTTAGTCTGGATTAAAGACTACAAAGAGGGCATTTGATAATAAGCGAGGTATCCAGATTATGATTCTCAGTATAAATAAGGTTACCGACCCAAAGTGATTATATCTAAATAATATATAGGAGGTGATTTCATACCTCTGTAATGGTGCAAAGATTTCAGCGATAAACGAATTTGGTAATTTCTCATAGATTTCGGTTTTTTAACGAGAATAAGTATTATTTCAACTAAGAATATACCTGTATTATTTGATTGTTTGGTTCACTCACGACCTATCAATTATGTTTCTTTTATGTGAGCCTGACTAGCTGCATTCATTTGTTGTTTTGGTATTTGTATTTAATTCCTGTAATTGTGCATATCCGTCCTGTCAACAGACTTTTAGCCATACAGGACTTCAATGTTCACACTTAATAAATGGAAAAAATTTCGATTGTGCCCTAGCAATAATACTCCAATCATTTCGATTCATAATTCAGAGCCTTTCACAAAAGGCTTCACGTGTGTCGCTCTCCTCTCTCTAAATATCTTAAGTTGTCTCTCGTTTTACATGTAACCTTCAGGATCTTCAGTAATTCTCTAAATTCTATCGTTGAATATAGATTCTACTTCTGAAATTTTACGAATACACTTTCATAAAGCATCCATAATCCTTGTACTGTTAACTCTACTGCCACTGAGGATCTCCTCATAATATTCTTTGGACGCTAAGTTAGCTGCTTCGGTCGTGATTGACATCGTTTGACGTCATCGGCCGCTCGTCAACTGTCATCTGTATCTGTCCCTCATCTCCTCGAAAGGAAATCCTCCGTAATCTCCACATTCCGGCCTACCCTTCACTATACTCCACTGCTCAATCTTTCTCCCATTTCAACGGTCAGAACCTAGACTATTTAAGTTTGAATTGCCCGCCTTCGCTTTGTTTCCTCGTGTTTAAATAAACGTTTTCTTCATCTGAATTCTTATTTAGCTGAGTTGACGCATCTAAATTTTTATTATCTTAAATTATATTATTTATGTATCAGTCCCTCACGTACAGCGAAACGCCAATTTACAGTGACAACAGACGAACAGTAACAATAGACGAACACATATGACCATTCCGTAAACAGTAAAATCTGAATAGCTGGGATTCGAAGCCAGGACATCAGAGGTGGAGTGTAATCATGTAGGCATGCTAACCACTCCGCCACCGCGACCGGTCTATTATAAGATGTGTTTCTGATTAAAAAAGTGGAGATGCGGAGAACGAACACTGGACCTTTCACGTGCAAATCGAACGTTCTACCACTGAGCTACGTGCTCGTTTATCAATAAAGACAATAAATAATAAACAATTAGAACATAATATATTATGATGGAATTATTACAAATAAATAAGATTCAATTAACATTAATTAATATAAAACTAGTTCAAAGACAAAAATTTGAATTTAGAGATGCCGTATACTTTCTGTGATTCTCTTTGTAATGAATGATGCATATGTGGATGAAAAGAAATAGCGAAGTAATGGAAATCGCAAAATAAAATAGAGCCCTCATCATATTAGGTGAACAGATGTTTGGAATTTAATAAATAAAATAGAACTCCAATTATCCGAATCAATTGGGACCGGACCCCATTCGGATAATCAAAAATTCGGATAATCGAAAATTCGGATAATTAATTAACTTCTGTATGTACACTCCTGGCCAAAATTAACGCAGCACCTCCCTAGCGATTCTAACGACCGGTGGTGCGTTAATTTTGGCCAGGAGTGTACATTGAAAACGGGAGAAAAAACTACATATATAGTATCAAAAAGAGCTATGTATTAATTAATTTAAAGAAATGGTAACACTTTGGCATGTTAAGCGTACATCACTTCTAAATACTAATGAAAATACTTTAACTAAATCAAACTAATGTAGTATTTACATTATTAAATATGTTTTTAAAAAAAATTATAATCAGTTTACTCAGCCTAGCGGCAGGCGCGTGTGTTTTTTTTCGTGTAGGTCTACTCGGTTTCTACCGTTATGCTTACCACGTCAGCGAATTTATAATTGCTATATGAGATGGTGTCCTAAAGCGATTCGGATAGTCGGAGGTCGGATAATTGGAGTTATACTGTACGTAGCATATTAGAATAGTTGTGGTAGAAAGAAACCGACTTTTAGATGTTATTACTGAAGTAGTGGACTAATTCAGGTGGCAGAATGAACTAAATAAACATACGGTATTATTTTAGAAAAGAGATTCACCGAAGGTTTACATGCTAAGTAAATTGAGTAGGAATTCAATAATCATTATTGTATTCAGTTTGTTAAAGAGCAGAGAGAAAATTATCTACTTTAATTTCAGTCTTGTTTTTGCTTTGATGCTATTAATTACTGAGATATGAGTGATGCGAATTAAGGGCACTGATTAAGGTCTCTCCTATTGGAATGCCAAGAAATGCATTACGGATAAAGTCATTATGCTTCACTGACATGTTCCGCTTATAGCATTCAAGCCTGGCGATGAAAGCAAGGGCAAACTATCCGAACCAAACGCACTGAAGATGGTGAAACGGGAATCAACCTTCATCAGATATTTTAAAATTTTTGAAATTGCCAATATTTATTAAAATGAAATTGTATAAAAAACGAAAATTAATAGAATTCATATTTTTTGGCTGTTTACTTTCATATTTATTGGAAAATGACTACGGCGAATGATAAAAGTTACTATAGAATTAATTAATTAATTAACTATAAATAGTTAGTTAGTTTATTAATTAGTTAATTATAGAATGCTTTTTTTGTAATTCTGCACCATAATCCTTCAATGTTGCCTGTTTTTTGTATTGCTTTTTTACTGCACTGCATTAAGTATCTTTTAAAATCTGTATTTTTTCATTAAATTATTATTTATACAGTTTCCTTCTTTTACATTTAATTCTGAGCTTTTCTGTCTATTTTATTACAACTCATGTAATTGGGGCATCCTGTTTTGGCCTAATAAATTATAACTAGGCGTTTCTATTCGATTCATCAGTAAGTAAAATTAGGCGTCGTTCATTTACCAGTAAGAAACAGAAGTATCCGTTGGCAATTTGAACTCGAGATCGAAGATTGCAAATAAGTAAGATGAACGTAAACCGTACGAAAATCCTTGTGAATTATTTCGTCTTCTTTATTCCCGATGCGAGCTGAAAGCGGTCTGAATGGTTTCTCTGATGGAAAGGTGGCGAACCACATCCGGATGGCTTAGGGCGATGAGATTTTATCAATGGATACGAAGGCCTTTCATTATCTATGAGCATGATATAGCATCTATATAGTAAGCTCCCTTATTTGGGCGACAAATGAACAGCGGCGATGATGTTTGCTTTCAGATGGAGCTAATATATGCGGAGACGTCAGCAATGACTTTTATCCTATTGATGTATAAGGACAAGTTAATAGCTGAATATTAGTGTGTGGGATTACAAGAATGATTCACTCCCTAAAAAGGTTTGGGAAACATCTGAAGAATCACCACGCAATGGTATAAAATGTTTATTTTTCAGAATGAGGAAGAGAAATGTTGGTTCTTCAAGACTTAATTTTCTTCTAAATGTGAACCATTAGAGAAGTTATTTAATAAGGAATTATTGGAAAGTTTAAGAGTTAAAGGAAATGTAAACGGGAGGTTATTTTCAGTCAAATTTGGGATGCATAAAGTTCTGACCGTCCTAATCTTTTATGCTACGGAACAGGGATGTGATATGATTGGCCGGTTAAATCACTGTCATGGTCTGCGAGGATTCAAGAATTAGATTATAATCAAACTTTGATATCTTTAGCGTTAAACAAATTTTGAAAGAGGCTTAGATTGACTTTTAATTGAAGTAATTGTATTTGGATAAGTTACTGATTTATGCTTTCTCTCAGCTCTATATAAGGAAATTAATTTTAGCTATTGATTAATTCCAGTTTACTTTTGTATGACATAAGAAGACCTCGTGGCCCAACGGATAAGGCGTCGGACTTCGGATCCGAAGATTGCAGGTTCGAATCCTGTCGGGGTCGATAACATTTTGCTGGCCTTGATAGTGATGGGGTTAGTTTACCTAAGGACTATGATTGGTTGGAATCAGAGAATGTTTGTGTGAAGAATTATAAGAGTTGTTTTGGTTACTTGGGTCTTCCGAACTAATTTTAAGAGGTAGATTATTTAGTTTGTTTTGCCTACACTTGTTAATATGCCATAACATAATAAAGAAAATTAGTTTTCACTACCAATCGTAATGTATGCAGTACCACTCAGAGGATTTACGCAACCCAGGTTTCGATGAATAGAATCATAATCAGGTGAAAATTCGCAACTTTAGTTAGTACCCTAATTGTCGGTGGTGCACATCCGTGCTTATGCGTGTGTATCCTGTTCGGGGAAATTTGTAAATTAATATTGTTGGTGCCTACTCATTTTTTTCTTTTTTTATTTGATGTTTGAAAACCAAAAGTCACTCTTTCGTTATTAAACTATATTATCGAAAGAACTATATCAAGTGACGTAGGCTTCATCTCTCTTCATCTATGGATTCAGCCATCAATGTTTTTCTAAAAAAATTAATCTGTAAACATACTATTTAAGTTTTAGTTGTTTTATAGGATAGGCAGTTTTCAAAGAACAGGCCACTCCCATGGAATCAGAACTTACTTCGATAATTTTTATAGATTTTTAGAGTTAACTAACGTTCTTTACCATTAGAGACATTGTAACTGAATGAATCTATCTACGTGAATATTTAAATCCTACATAAATATTATGATTTTTCTCAACTTAGTGCACTAAGCCGTTTCCTTTTCTTTAAGCAATTTTCTGTATCATGCATTCGAAAGTTAGTGGGGAAAAAGATCTCACTGAAAATATATCCCTTTGCTGCAGAAGATGGTGAGAGCGGAACCAGATAAGGAATATGCTGTGAATTTAGTATGTTTATATTTTCCTTCGGAGAGAATCAACTACCTCATACCTTCTACCAAACTCAATGTATTACTTTCTTTTCGCTACTTTTTCACCTTTTTTGTCGATGTTGAGAATGCATTTTTTAGAGATATCATCTTTTAACCGCTCTTGGATGGATGGGAATATAATATCCTGCAGAAATTCAAATCATAACTGATATTTGATCATTTGAGCTTGAGTCCTAACCCAGATTTGGGGAGATAGTCCTTTGATGAACGCATCCCCAACTAGCTTCATCTTCTGTGTCATCAAGCTTATGCTTGGGATGCACACTTCCTGAACTTGCATCCACAAAAACAGTCAAAGTGTGCAGTTACCATCTCCTTTTCTGTAGCCATGGCGGACTCTTTTGCCAGCTACTTCACGTGCCGCGCATCTTTCGATAAATCGGCCCGATAAGGCAGAATGCACTCTAGAACCATTGGCCACATTTTGGAGGTCGAATGCAGCGCCAACTGTTGGCAGAGGAAGGATTATCCGCATCTGCGATGTGCTTTATCAGTGGACCCATCGCGGAAGCGGCTGCTGCATCTTGAAAAAAACTTGGGGGGTGTGCCTGCCGCTGCTTCGGTTTCCTGTTGCTATCTCTCAGTATCTTTCACAGTTTAGGATTAGGGGAAAATCTTAGTGTTATAATGGGGAAGTGCGGAAATTAAGCCATAATCTGTTAAGAGCATATGCTGCTGCTATCTTTCAATATGGATCCAATGGTGTTATTCTTCCAAATGCTAAAATGCATATGTTGATGGGAAAGCCTGCCACCAAGCTGTAAGTTGAGAGGGAAATGAGAGTTAAATCACAATCAATGGAGATTTCGAATTTCAAAGATCAGTTTACAATCCAATATCTAAGGCATCTAAAGTTGTTTCTCTAAACTCATTTTTCCTTTCCGGAATAGACACACCGACAGCCTTACATATTAGCAGAATTTCATACTATCCTGTCTTAGCGTAATATTTTTGAAGTGAATTATGACGAATCTGTCGTTAGCTATTTCATGACTAACATGATTCCGATAATGATGAAAAACACGTACTCTGAAAAATACTTATATCAATAATTTTCTAGCCATTTGAAGTGACACAATATAATGCTCCTTATTTTTAGATATTTATTTTAGTACACACGATGATAGTTAACTTTATTTCATGTGTGACTTGACGCTTAGGAACAATGAGGAATGTGTATAAACTTAATATGAAAAGGCATTACTTTATGGAAGGTTAAAATAACAATGATGAAAATTACTCGTACACTTTCACAGATTTTAATTTAACGACATTTTTCGCTAGCGAACTAGCATTATCTCGCAAAGGTACTTCACTGTTTCCTCAATACATCTATACAAAAATGGAGGAAATATCTGAGGAAACTCACGCCAGGTTTCTTGTTCTGGTCGGGTAGCCTAGATGGTTAAGACAGTCTCCCAGATAGAGGAAAATCCCGGGTACGCTTCCCGGCCACGTCAGACTTTTTCCAAATCTGTTTTTCCTTGGGATTTTTCCTGGGTGCACGCCCTTATGTGCAATACACCTTCAACCCTTTCCTTGAAATTTATATGTTTATCTCTGGATGTTTCTCCCCAAATTTGTCTTTATCTTTTATACTAAGCTAGATTAAGCTCTGATTGTCGCCTAGTTGTCTTCTGTTAAATCTTCTATTCCCCAACGTCGCGACGTTATGATAATACTTTTTTCCCATGCCGGGCAGGCTTTCGATATTATGCTTCTATTCTTGTTATTCATTAAAGATGCCGAACATAACCAGCTAGGAGCCATTGAAAATTTAAATCTCCCTCTATCCTCATCACACGTCAGATAATTCTTCGGTGGATTACACAACAATTGGCGGATGGTCATAATCGCTGCATTTCAGCAACACGAGCCTACTCCTATTCCTCGAAGAGGATTATTGGATGTACGTGAATGAAGCGTAAGTCTCTTCAACGCTTTGCGAGAATGGATCATGTAGAGATAAAATCTAAATCAGACCAAATCAGTTCTCATATTATTATCATAGGTTTTAGTTTCTGTGAGAACGTCTGCAGATATAGGAGGATTTTGGGCGAGCAGAGGACATTAGCGAAAGTTTGAAACCATTGACCTATTGTTACTTTGAGGTTGTGGGAAACATTTAATTTTCCATCTAGTTAGTTATTAGATTCATTTCCTTTCACAAACGTAACTGGTCCCTATTTTTATCCAATCTTAGAATCTGAAGGATTATAACTTATACCTTTTGCGAGTCGGCAGCTCTTTCTCTCAATTTGTTGTAAAATGCGAGAAGAAAAGAAGCTTAGAGATTTAGAATAAGGTTCTGGAAGACAGAAGAAGAAATTTATAAAATTATTTTTTTCCGAAGTTTTCAGTTAGAATTATAAGACTTTTAGAATTTTAGGATTTAGGATTTAGACACTTTCATTTAATTTAGAATTCCTAAGACTTGTTAAATACCTTGAGTAATCAATAGAATATTTAGATGGTCGGAAGACTTCGATGTATATAGTTTAATTTGTTCTACGATTGATAGAACCATGTTTAAGAACAGGAATTTTGTAACATTTAGTGAGATTTTATGCTTTATTCATTTTATGAGATATCCTAATATGTATGGAATTATCAGCAGGTTCCAGGATTTTAAATTAAATTGTCTAAAACCCTTCAAATAAATGAGTATAAATGAAATTTTTACCATTTAAATAATATACGGCAGTATATGATATAGATAAATCTTACAATGTGTGAAATATTATTCGATATATTACCGTTTTTCTGAATTCACCCATCCTTTTCCAAGAATAGAGTGTATTTATACAGGAGATCTATTTCATTTCGGAAGTGAACGGTTACTAAGGTGATAAACGTGATTCACCGTTGCGGAGTACGGAGTAAAAATGCGATCACTTTTTCGAGAAATGAGATTTTTACGATCTCCGAGAAATTGTGAGGAATCAGCGCGGGAGCTGAGGATTTATCGGCAAAGGATGAGCTCGTTTCCGGTGATTCCGAGACGCGCAAAAAATGCCCCAAAATGGCTCGGGGTCCTGACACTGCGTTTTACGATCCACGTTTTATTATATCTTTTCGGAGAAGAAATACCAAGATCGGCTCTATACTTATTTGTAACTTCGTGAATTTCGGGAGAAATGCATCGAAAGAATAAATATAAAAATTTTCATTTCCGTTATAACGTTAAGTTTGGGATGTATTAATTAGAAATATTTTAAACTAATTATTACGTTTTTATTTCTATTACCCGTCTTATATCATAGATGAGTACTGTTTGAACGTGAAGGAAATTTTACGAAAATCTTTTATTCACTCTCTTACTAATATACACAAACAATGATAAAAAACTGGACATGCAAGGGAGTTTACCTTCAAAATATGCATATATGCGATTCTATTTGGTGTAATGTACTCCCTTATAATTTTTCATAGTTGTCAAGTGGTTTCCCTTCGGAAACCGCTTTTTGTAATTAATGTCGATGGGTTATTTGGAAGAGGAGATTTTTTAATCTCAATCTCACCCAAACGAAGAACATTTATTATTATTAATATAGGCATATTATATGAAATCGAAAAGGCATTCTGGTTAGTGATTCATGAGAGACATGTGTTATTATAAGTAACGTTAGCATCACTTTAGGATTTAAGCAGGAATGGAGGAAAGGAAAAAGCAAAACATTGCCGAGAGATGCCATGGGATAGAGAGGGACTAGAGGTTAAGGAGGCGAAAAGGCAGGTGGTGTTTTTAAGACTCCTCGTCACTGTCTAGGGTCCGAGAGTTGTCCTGAGGAAGTACATGGGCCACTGTTTGGAAAGGCCCCAGGGATTCCAGATTGATTCCTTTCCCGAATTTTCCCAAGAACGGATGCTGTTCAGATGAAGCTCGTCTTTTTTGGTCTCTGTTTCCCTTCCCTAGAATAAGACGTCCTATTCTTAAGAAGGAGAGCAACTGAATGCATTTATTTTGGCGGTGGATTGTAGGTTATAGGAATAACACATGCTTGATGAACTAGCAAAGTGGCGGTTTCATGAGCTATGTTTGAAAAACTTTTTCTATTCTTGGTAACGATGTGTTCAAATCTCATAGATCCATATAAAATATGCAAAGAACACTGATTACGACGTAATCGACAGTAATAGTGACAATTTCTTGGAAGAAAATTCCAGATATTAATATGCTTGGTTATTTGCACTATTTATTTCAGTTTTCTTTTTTAGGATATTATCTCTTCCATGTATAAAGTTGCAAAGTTGCGGTTTCATGAGCTGTATTTGAAAACTTTTTGTACACTTGATAACGGTAAATTAAATCCTCATACATGTAATAGGTGATACAAAGTTTTCGATGCCTTTGACAGTATAAGTGGTAATTTTTCAGAAGGAAATTCAATGCCCAATTTTTTAATATTGTTTTACCTCTCACGTCTGCATTCGTTATTCGGATTTCTTGTCTTTCCAGTAACTAAATCGATTCCATCCAGAATTATAAATGAAAAATGTAATTTGAGTCATATGTTTTGTGTTCAAGTAAAGAAGATTTTGGAAATAGTTAAAGAGAAAATGGAAAATATAGTAAATTGTCACTTATTTATTATTTAACATGCCTTCTGATACGGCTATTCATGATACATTTTATTTTTTTACTAATTAATAGGATTCTTTTTACTCTGAAGTTATTATTTACAAAGAAATGGATGGCTGTAGAATCTTTGATAATACTAACAACACAATTAACTGTTATCTAATGTGGCTATTGGGACAACAACGTCTGCAGAACCGAGCAACGATAGTTCTAGAAAGGAAAAATCCTCAAGTAACATTAGGAGCCTTACCCTTATTTACCAATACAGAATTATTTTACGAATTGAACATATTACCAGTACGAATTAACATTATAGACCAGGTTAAGCCGTTCGAAATTGATTTTTTGTGAGACAACAGGTGATGAAAATGCAAATAATAGAAAATAATCGTTTATCACTATTTAATCATTAATTTTTGGCGAAATTGATATATCAAACGAGAATGAATTTTGATACACTCGATTAAACCTATATTCCACGTGTCTTCGGTATCTCTTACCAATTAAGAATGTCTTCAGAGAGAAACATTCCGCCTGCTTCCGGTTCATTCAGTCCTTAGTTTCATCTTGATTTCACGAGAAAGATATATGCCAAGACTTAAAGCATATAAGATTTTATGATACTCGAAATTAATGCTCGAAGGAATTGTGGGTATTATTGCTTGCCATAGAGGTCTCTCGGATTCAAGATCATTAGTAAGGACGCGGCACTGCTAGAAAAAAAGAAGGTATTCCTCGGTTTGAACCGCGCGGGAGAGAAAATATGTGGAGAGGGAATGAACAAGGAATGGAATGCGCGATTTGCCTTTGGCTTCTTCAGTGTTTTACTTGAGGAAAAAAGACAAATAGCCCAAGGGCAGACTGCTGATCGCCGCGGATGAGTGAAACTGAGGTGAGAAGCTTTCTCATACTCTGTTTGCATTACTATTTCCCCTTAATCACTCCTGAGTTTCCTTCTTCCTTTTATTGAATTAATTTCCTTCATCAACGGTAATTCAGTGATTGGAGTTTTTTCATTGTGACTAGTGGAAATTCTTCCTAAAAGAAAAAAAAAACTCTCAGAGGTAGATTTCAGCTTTAAGTTGCAAAGATTTCGTAATTGTTTTACACTTGTTATTACAAAGATTTTCTCCGAGTTGGTCGTCTGGATGGTGTGCTAAAAAAACGTTGTGCCTCCCAACTGTGTAACTTAATGCTCACTGCTTTTGTTTTCAATATTTTCAAGGAATCTTTATCGTTGATTCTATATTTGAAAATGCTGATATTTGATCTCCGATATTTATTTTCAGATACGGAAAGCGAATAATTTACATTTTATATGCTTTCGTGACCATTTTCGCATTGCATCGTAAATCAAGTTTTCATACATGGCTGTTGTCCGCCCAATCTTAGAAGAAGCTGTGAGTAATAAAGTTTCAGTATATTAACTATTTTCAGGACATACTAAATATTCCCTTGAATATGTAGTATTTGATAGATTATTTCATAAGTATCTGACCTACTTTAACTACTCGAAATCATTTGTCCTTTCTCTTGGGTCTTCCTCTCCTATAATCTTCCCTTCCTCTGAATCACTAATCCAACATCGTATTTTTTTTATTTGGTGATAATTTCTTCCCTCTTTACATGATAGTACTTTCTCTGCAAGATTCCTAATCCCCTGTCATCTGATATTGTTTTTTTATATGCCTTTTTCAGTTCTATTTCTCCAAACTGCCGAAATCTCTGAAGCAACTGGTCTTACCATGACTTTCTATTAACCCAAAAATGATAGTCAGTGACGATTTAACAAACAATTTTCTACCTTTCCATTGATATAATTAACAGGATAAGCTGCTTTATAGGATGGACGCTGGTTTCATTCTTACTTTAATTGGGAGAATTTCGAGGAAAGGATACATTGTCGAAAGAATTGCTAAATAAAACAAGTTTTATAAAACAGCAAAGTAAGTTTTACTTATCCTGTTTGTGGATAAATAAAAGTTACTTTGTTGTTTTACAAAACCTGTTTTATTCAACAATCCTTTCGATTATGTCGGAATTCCACTAAATTTCGACCTCCTCCGTGAATTTTAAGGATACATTGGCTCTTGCATTGTATTTGATTTGATCCTTTAATGATTAGAATTTATTTTAAGTAAGATATTTTGTGAGTTCACGTACACTATTCGCGAAACTATTTTCTGCAGATTATTCGCGCGAAGCAAGTAAGCAATTTTCTAATTATATAATTTAAGAATTACTCACAAACTGATTCCCAAGCTATTCATTTTGCAAAATAAGTTAAGTTTAAATCTAACAAGTAAAAGTTTAGCAAGTTATTGTGCGAGGTTATGGAACTGTTAAGCTTTTTTATCCAAGGATACAGGTTTCTGAGGTATAAATTCGATTAGGAGAGTAACTGATCAATTAGAGACTAATGGTCAAATCCTTCAGTAGGCCGTATGACGTACAAAACAGTTCATGTTCAATTTTCTCTTTATATTTTTCCCATCTCCTTAAAAATATAACCAAATCATCGATGCTTCAGATGCCGCGAAGGATGCTTAGTTGAAGAGGTCCCGCAGTTAGTCAATAGCCGCGTGTTTTCCTAGAAGTATCAGAGTTTTCGGTCGCTTTCTCATCAGCTTCCGATACGTTTTTCTCTCCCACAATCCCCTTCTCCCTTCCTCCTGCACAATCATGGCTCCTTCCGTCTTAAGCCGTGAATTATCCGTCGTGCACGGTGACAGCGGTGCTTGTTCTCCCCTCCACAGTCACGGAGACCCCCGCGAAGACGGCAGAAATTCCCGGACAGAGAAGAAGAGGAATTTACGACAGTGGCTCCATTCCTGGTTATTGCGCGACCGTCTTTTTTATAATCCATCTCCTCCACTTTTAAGCGTACATTTTTTATGGTTAGTTTTTCGGTAGGAGGATGCGGAGATGGACCCGCGAGGATGTTTTCTCCTCTCGTCTCGCTCTCGATTGCTCATATCTGTGGCCGAGAGGTAAATCAAATGGGAAAGGTAGGGCTGAGTGTGCCGTATTTAGACCTCCCGCGTTGGGTTGAATTGAAAAGGGATAAGGATCTCCAAGTGTGTCCTCGAGATGTGGTTGGGGGTGAGTTAGGAGGTGGAAGAGAGATCGGAGTTGAAGGAGCATTTGGAGGCGAGCTTCATCAGCCGCTTTGAAAGGTTCCTCGCTTAAAATGTGCCGCCGATTTCATTAGAAAGTGTTTGCATGTTTCGTTGTGCTTCACGATTAAGCCAACTACCCACGCTGTAGAAACAAACGGTAAATACATCTGTGATCAACGCTATACTTCGTGTTGAAGTAGTCCAATTGAATACTTAATAAAGAATAGAGTGCATATATTTAATCAGTGTATTCTTGGTTATGTATCGGAAACGCTATCTTTTTCATACATACCTACTCTTAGATCTCGTTATTATAGATTCAATTATAATTATCATGCACAAAATTGGTCTACTGACTTGTGGTAGCGGGTGTGAAAATAATTTTTTACATTACTATCATGTATTGTCTTGAGGAGTTAACATTAATTCATATTTCATATAGCTGTCGTACTTACTTCTGTCGAGTCTATTAGAAGATTACTTTCCTGTTCCCAGAAGAAAAAATGCCCTTACATTTGCATCCTATGTTTTTAATCTACCTATCTTCCTAGTAATAGAATTAGAATACCCTCGTTTTGTTAAGAAATGGTATGTACGATAAAAAGCAAGCATTATAAAAATGCTCTCAGACGTAGGTTGGGAATCCTTTAAAGACAAGAAATTGGAAGCTAGGCTGCGATTGCTTAATAAATTCAGGGAAATTACATTTGCGGAAGATACAATCGGTATCATGCAACCCCCTTGCTATCTCGGTCGATGCGATAATGAACGTAAGTTAAGAGAAATAGATGCTAGGACGAATCGTTTTAAAAATTCATTCTTTCCGCGAACGATACGCGACAATAACCGAGTAAGAAGTAGTTTAGATTCAACTGGTGTTTAAATCCCCTGCCACACGCCGAAAGGCGGCTTGTAGGGTATTAATGTAGATGTATCTAAAGTGATTGCAGAAAAAGGTAATGGGTCAGATTATGCTCTTACTCTATCAGCTACATTTTCATCTATAGGTTGCTGTTTTTATTTAGGATCCCTTCTTTCGTATTTGGCCTTTATGAACTTTTATAAACATGAGCTTTCATCAGTCTTGTTTACTTGTATTGGATCTCTCTGAAAAATAAATTACGGTAGTAATTACTTTGGTATTAGCAGTGTTTGGTGTAAATCGCAACTGAATTTATAATTATCAATTGCTTCAAATTATTTTTCAATTTAGTAAATATTTCTAGTAATCCTACTTCGTTTTTGATCGAGTTAAGATAAAATGAAATGGATTGAGGTATTTCATGACAAATAAATTGCATGAAGTCAGATTTTTTTATTCCATCGTTAAAGCTTTTAAGGAAAAAGTTTTACCTTCGGAAAAAAAGAAGAAAATTTCCGGAAACTCGTATGAAATTTTAATTGATCATAATCAAAAGAATTTAAGAGGTAGCCTTTCTTCGGGTAGCTATTCGAGAACTCTTTGAAGCTGTTTAAGACTTATTTAATTACGAATATATCTCCTTTAGTTAATTAATTAACCTATTTACAAATTAGATTGGGAAAATGCATAAGGAAACTGCTACCGTTAAATCCCAGTCGTACACCATTTGGACATTAGCAGAAAGCGAAGATACTCAAAACTTCATACTTATGGCGAATTTTTATAGGCACCCATAAAAATGTAGAGGTCCCAGACTTAACTTGATGGCAGTAAGCTACTTGTCTCCATAAATACACATGGCACTAAAGCGTATGATATTATATTTCGTCTTTTTTTAATTACGATGGTACATTTTGACGATTGCAGTCGTCAGTTATGCGATGCCTGTGACGAGCAGTAATTCCCCTCTCTTTTCGCTGAAAGATATTTTCAGAAGAGTTCTCTTTCCCCTGAATTAAAAAGAGAAGGGTGTGAAGAAGGCAGCTAATAAGTGTTTGGATGAAACGTTTTCAGGTGGACAAAGGCCTCGTCACGGTGGCTCCCTCCTCGTCACTTTGTTTGTCCAATTGTTTACTCAAAGGTGGCGCAGGAATATACCCTTTCACCTCCAACTTGATTGTTTGGATTTCTTTTGTGGTTGCCAAGACGAATGGAGGCTTCCGGAAACACGAGGATTCCTAATATTTTTTGATTAGAGGATAAATTGAATTTTTTCATGGATGAAAGCTGAGCAACCTTCACCAGTTGCTTCCATGTCGCTTTTTATCGAGTACGTTTTGTTTTCGAAAAGTGTAGGGGTTGCTTATCTTAAGGTGAGTATCTCATATATCAGCCAAATTTAATTTACTTACGAGGACATGATTTAGTTTTAGCATTTATTGGTTTTATTAAGACTTGCAATTTACTATTACTTACCATTACTTTGACATTATATCCACAACGTAGCTCCTGAATCGTCACTATTCCGTTATCCTCTGTTAATTTACGAATTCATCTTTTAAAAACCTATAAGAAAATTTAAATTTATTCTGTTAACCATTAGCCCCCCTCCCTTGGCACACTTAAAATAAAGTGTAACGCCGGGATATAATGGGAATATGTGAATTTGAATGTAACAATATTTAATGAATAATTTTCTGGGTATAGCGGGAAGAATGGTTTTGCACATAAAGGTACCTGAGAATATTCCGGAGGAGGAACGGACTTGTAAAAAGTGTAGTAAGACCGGGAACCTAGAACTCAAACCGGAACTCTGCATTTCCGGTTAGTTAATTTATCCATTGAGCTATTTAGCCAGAACATTCTAAACTACCTGCAAAATCTCCCGAACCCCATTTTAGAATTTTCTAAAAATACATACGAAGTACGCTTTTGATTTATTTTCAGATGGCGTTCCACAATATTAGACCAGAACACCTTGAGTTTTTAGAATTTTCTGATTTAATTCCCCAATGATTGGAACAACCGGCAAGCAGGAGATCAGACTTTTTTCATCTCCGTTTCTCGTTTTGAATAATTTTCTATTTAGGAATTTGCAGGACATTTTAAGAACTATTTTCTGGGATGGATTAATTCGAATCTATGGATATAACGGTGATCCTACGAGATCGCATAGATGACAAGATACGCATTCAAAGTTTCTTATATTTTGAGTATTTTTTGTCATCCTCTACTATTTGGATGTAGGTATTTAATGGGTGTTTCATTTATGCCTTTCTTGCCTCCTTTTCTCTCCTTGGTAAACCTCTCATCCTTAATCGTTCACCATCCCCAATTTCCTATTCCAAAACATTCTCTCAAAAATTCTCGTGTTCCTTTTCTCCTCACAATGGACCACTAACGTCCCGTTTCGAGCCTCGACTTGACCTCGGACCCAGGCCCGCATCAATCTCCTCAAAGACTTTAATGCGCGTTGCTCTTTGCAATTTGCGTCGGGGCTTCTTTCCTCACCTCTCAGCTTTTCCCATACTAATCACTCTCTCAATAGAAGGAGCCGAGTTTTTGCCGTTTCATCCCTTTTCAAATCGCTTCCGCCTTTTTTCCATCGAACTCTGACCCCGCCGACACCTTTTTCTCCCTTAACGAACGCCGGGTTTTTCGAGGAAAAAGCGGCTGCTCGACTGGCACGTGCTCAAATTGGAAAGTCTTCATATGTTGCTCCACACCATCGACGGGCATAATTACCATTTTTGGAGTATTTTTAGATTATTACGTTCCGGGTTACAACTACGGGTAATGATTGGTGGTTGAAGCTTAGTGCCACGTGCTGTACTAATCGTATGGCCTTATAAATAAAGAAGAAAGTTTGCGTGTTCGCAAAAAATCTATAGCCAACATTTTTTAAACATTTAAGATTGATTGATGCCTTCTCTAGGCAGATAATAAAATTTAAATAGTGGTAAATATTTATCACGTGCGCCCCAAAGAAGTAAAATAGAAAACTGAATCATTTCAGATTATATCAAATATAAATATATATATGTGATATTTCTGTTAAAATATTTTAGATGAGCGCGTGTAAAGTATAATTTCATTTAGAGTAGTTTACATTCGGAGCAGTAAACGGAGCCATCCGATTAAACGAAAAATATTCTGCCATAGGTATGGGTCTATTTCCTATTAGGAAAGTAACTCTCCTCGCAAACCTTTACAGTTAACTTGAGGTTTGATACATGCTAGCTAATACTAATAAGTATACTAATTTAATGACAAATAATTAATTTAAGTTATATATATACTATTTATTGAAAATATTTAAATAATTGTCCCCGGTTCTATCCCAGACTTGAATAATAATAATTATAAATATTCTCTTGTTTCCTATTTGAAATAGAGTGAACTTTGTTGAAGTAAATGAACATTTCTGAAATGTTATGGTTATTAATCGCCCGTTCCATTGATGAGCATCGCGATATATTAACCAAAATAGTTCGCTTTCTCATATGTAAACATTGAGAATTTATGCCTATTTAAACTAATGATAATAAGATATTAGTCATTGTGAAGATGAGGTAATTTTATAACATTTTAGCATTTTCTGTTATGATAAACATTTCAAACTTACCATGCTGAAGTGTTTATCAATCATCCCGACGTTGACAGTGAACGGTTCAGTGAACTTTTTCAGAAACAAGGAGCTAGAAAGCTGGATATTTGTCAGTGTTGGGGAAGAAAAGTAAAAACTCTTTTAATAAAAAGCAATGGAGAGATATGTATTCGTTCTAACCATAGTTGAAGTACACCTCTGCAAACGAATAACAGTGCATACGGACCGACGAAGTTTTTTATCATTGTTTTTCAGACTCGGCTAAGGTTCCTAAGTAATTAAATGAGTTTGTGGATGAAGCTTACGTGCGCGAACACGGGATTCCTTTGGTTAACGGAACCAAAATGAATATTGTTCATTGATTGCTTAACTGTTTGGTGGTTTCCAACGCAAAGATTGTGCCATTTTACGTATTTGGAAGGCCCTTGTAAATCTCATGTCGGCTAACGATTATGACTCCGAAACATCGTTCGCGGAAAAATGAATACTTGAAGCGAATAATTCTATTTATGGTTCTATTAGCATTATTGATCTTTTTCGCGGTATTTAAATAGGCTCTGTATTATGGAGGTCGTGTAATGCCGGTTACTTCTTTTAGGAGTGCATCTTCGGTTTTTACATCCACAATTCTTCTGATTGTTTCTCTGTTGCTAATTATTTAATGCTATTTCTTTATTGATATTAATTTAATCATAATTTTTTAATTAATGACGATGGATTGGATGGAATAAGAGACTTTTAGTCTCAATCTTCCCCAAATGAAGATGATTATTATAATTATTATTCTCAGAATTTATAGGGTAAGTTGAGCCTTGTTTTATCTTCTAAAGATTCCTGTCTTACCTCCTGAGTAGCGATAACTGATTGTGGTTGCAATTTTTATCAAGTGTATTGCCTATCGTTGTATTTATGTGTTACTCTGTCGTCGACAGGAGTATATAAAGACTATATGCGTACTCAAGGTGAGGTCTAATAAGCGCAAAGTAATACCGACAACATCAAGAAAGAGTCAGTTTTCATTGATGGGTTACAAAGTGTTTGAGACCGGTTTCTTTTTAAAGGATTACCTCAAATTTTTAATTCTTATTCTTTACTTAAATTCATATTCAGCGCTGTAAAGAAAGAAATATTGGAACACTACTGTCAATGAATTACAGGTTTAAAATCTCCAAAAGCCGTCTTTGTCGGCGTTCCTCCCCTTACTTCCCGGTAGTTGGATAAAGCAAGAAAGGAATGCCGCACTATAATTGTACCCAAAGTACTATTCAATAGCAATACTACTGTGGTATTTCCCTGAGGACGGTAACATTGCTATTGAAACGTACTTTGGGTACAATTATACTGCTGCATTCCTTTCTTGCTTTATCCGACAACCGGTAAGTAAGAGGAGGAACGCCGACAAAGACGGCTTTTGGAGATTTTATACCTCTAATAATATTCATCGGTGTTTGCTCGAACCAGTTGCATCTGAAAGGTTCTAAGGCATGCAAGTGAGAGATTATTTCAATGTTTAGTATAGTATATGTTCAGCGTAAACATTTTAAAATCATTTTAAAATTTATTTTTCCGACTATATGGGAAAGATACACAAGGCGAAAGAGCGGATGGATACAAAAATATTTTGGAATAAATTCAAGAGACTTGGAGATTTGTGTCAGTTTCTACGAGAGCCCTCTTTCGGATCCCAATCACTCACAGAAAAGGTGTTGACGAATCTAGCATAGGCGGAGTGTCTAATGCTCGCGGTTGGATGTGAATGTTTCAGCGGCACCTTAAACTTCAAGGGAACTCTGGCAACACCTCCGTGGCTCCACTCCAAGGGAAACTTCTCAAAGGAGTACATCAAGTCGAGCAATGATCTTTGAAAGTTACGGATGAATTTTTCACGGAAAGCACGTCTCAGTTCAAAGAGCAGGAGACGTAAACTGCACTATTAATGTTTTGATAACTCAAAGCTTTATTGTTTGTCTCCCTGTTTCTTGGATCGTTTTGAAAACTTGACCTGAATGATGCGTCGATAATTCTGTCGGATCTGTCGCCACAGGGTTATTCCTACTCGTCAGGTTTTTCAGCCGGAAAATTCACTCTATTTACAAGATCATTTGTTTGAAGATAAATTTCAGGGTATTTCAATGGTGCGGACGTAACCTTTGATGTTTTGTCCATATTTATACTTCCACCATTTATATTTCTCTTGTTTTCGTTGGAGTACTTAAGATTTCGTTGGAGTATTAAGATATTCTAAGGTGATATTTGTACAACACACCCTATGTAGGATTCCATGAAAGTGCAGATGAGATTTGCTGAAAGGGATAGGATCATTGGTAACATAAATTCAATACTCGTATGTGGAACAAAATACAAGCAGCTCGTTAAAATTGGTGCATGGTCCATTTACAAATTCACCTTTGATCACTTACGATATAAAATATTTATCATTTACAAATTAGCTCCTAGTATTACATATAAGCTTTTATTCTACAATTTTATGATCATTATATGGTACAAAGTTTAGGCCGCAGACGAATTTCCTTAAACGTATATTCCTTAGATATAAAAAGGTTGATTTTCGCTGTCAAATTTCGTTGTAGAATTGGAAATTATCACGCTGGCCCTGCATATGCCAATAAATTTCGAACATACCACAGCGGGTGGATTCCAGAATGATTCTTTTCGCTCCTTTGTTATCAGGTTTCTGCGAAGTTGTGAACAGATTCTCGGATTACGTTGCGGTAGGCACCATAATATTTGGAGACGTATTTAACATCGTCAGTTCTTCCCGACAGTATATTTTGTCAGTTATCAGTAGCAATTTTATGGAATCTAAATTTTCAGGGGTTACTTTGTGGAAAGCCATTGAAGTAACGAAGAAGAAAGTTTACAAAGTTTTATTTCTTCATTACTAGCAATGTTATACCACGCAACTCCCCATATGTAATGCTATATAGTACAGACATAATATATACTTGAATTAATTTAGGATAGACCTTGCAATTTTCAACAAAATTTCCCAGATATATTAATCCTTTTACCTGTGCTATATGAAATTCCAGAAGACGTAGGCAATTGGGCAATTTAAATTTTCTAACGGAATTTGAAAACCTTAATTTGGCCCTTTATTTGATCTACCTCTGTTCATTTCCATGAACTTAAGATTATAACGTTGACTGTACGGAATTTTAGATTTAGACGGTGAAATAGTAACCATCATAGTAAAACCAGCCATAGCCTCTATGGATGGAGTCACATCTTGGAAAAAGCTAAATTATTACCTATCTTAGATACCCCTTTCCTATGATGCCGGTTTAACTGCTAACTACTTGAAACTCTCTAAATTATGGTTTACGCAAGACATGTTTAATCGATTTTGTAGGTCTGTTTAAATGTATAATATGTTTATGCAAGATATGTTTAATAGAAGTTGAAGATTTCGAGAATTATTTTAATCGTATCTAATCTAATCAATGAAGCTGGTACATGTAGGAGTTTGGTGTCTTTGGTGATTGTGAGAAGCTGGTACATGTATTATGTGGGATTCAAAAAGGAGCGAAAAAGATGGCAAGTTATGAGTTATGCGTGTTCTGAATGTTTCGTGAAATTTATTTATACAATATTAAAAGATCTACATAAGCTGGGATGTATACACTTAGATAAATACACGCTTTATGATTACCGCAAAATATTTACCGGATTTTTAAAATGTAGAATTTATTTTCAGAATTTCGGTTGAGTTTTAAGAAAATTGAGATGGATGTTCTTGGAAAAATTATTGCTGGATATCGTTAGCAGTTGTTATTCGCTAAGCCTCCTCTTCTTTCAATGGCTCTGAGTGAAAATGAAGCCAATGCTTCGTCAAAGGGCACTGCGATCCCAAAAAAGACACTCGGAAGATCTTTCTCGCGAAAACGGACCTGTAATCTTATACTCGAGCTAAAAGTCGTTGTACTCCAGTTTTCCGCACATGTGCGTGGAGCAGACGCTCTCCGTTTCTCTTTTTCTCATCTTCAAGCGGCTGTCATGGCAGCCCTTTCTCCGACTCAAACATCCGGCTGATAAAACCTTCTCCACTTAAAAATTAACCAATGTGATACCCCCCTGTAACTCGCTAACTTTGGCTGGAAAAGCTCAATGTATCGTTTTGCGTTTTTAAATTCGATATTTCGATATCATCGAATGCAACTTAATCGATTGTTTTTATCGATTCTGAAGTGATTTACAAATGATAGAAGATTGATTCTTAGAATTAAATATTGCTTCCTTATCCATTAATTTCTTGTTCATTTCCGGATTATCTCAGCTTTACTGAATTTAAGATGGCATCCAATAATTGGAACACCGAAAAAGTTTGCTTAAAAATATATTTTTATCGTAAATTTCATCGAACATTTCGGTCCATATGGAACTTTGAACA
This sequence comes from Sympetrum striolatum, assembly GCA_947579665.1. Lineage (NCBI taxonomy): Eukaryota > Metazoa > Arthropoda > Insecta > Odonata > Libellulidae > Sympetrum > Sympetrum striolatum. The sequence goes on along the minus strand of OX388351.1, from coordinate 50,532,256 downwards.
TTTCGATACATTTTTAATTTTTCCAAGGCTGTTTAATAGCAGCTGTTGCATTAAATTAATCAATATCTTCGGTTAAATTTATCAAAAATGATTTAAGTACATTTTATCGAACTCTTCGTTAAATTTATCGAAACAACTGATGATTAAAGTTTATTTTATCGAAATGTTTGTGTAAAAATCACAGATTTTCCATGACTTTCACATATCGAATTATTTCGATACATCGCTTACAGAAGAATCTTAAAGTTCGGTAAAAGTCACTGATCGTGTATTAACTTCTATCGAACAGAGTCGTTGTCTTTTCAGTGTTCTTAATCGAAAAGGCAGTTAATTCCATAAATTTAGCGAAACCTGGATGAAAATTATATTATTATTGAACAGGTTTTGTTCTTTTCTTCAAACAATTCAGTTAGTTATGCTTAATAATGAAGTATCGAAAAGTTAAGTTTGATCTTACTGAAGAGTTTAGTATAATTTACCAATGGTATCATTGTTTTTTAAGGATGTAACGTTTATATTATCTTAAAAGTCTGTATTGAAATTGTTCTATAATAACAGCCAAAGCATTTCTTTCCGTGAACGTTGACTGGAAATATTGTATGCACTGATGGCCCGATTACTGACGATGAGTGATTGGGCTCAAATACAATTACTCTGACTTAAATGTAATTGAATACAATACAAATAGATTACTACGGCAATTCGCCACGAGCTTTGGAATGAAACAATCAGCACTCAAATTTACATGTCTCTTGTTACGTCAATAGCTTAGTTTTTATAACCGTTCCTTAAATTTTAATTTCAACTTAACATCTGAATTTGTTTTCCCAAACTTTTTAATGCATTTCCTTTATCACCAGATTCGCAATAAAATCTGAAGTATTGTTTATGAAATAAGGGTGATCATTACTTTTTGTCTTGATAAAATAAAATTCAATTATTAAACCATTCCTTTTTTAAGGATTGGAGTTTGTTAAATGAAAAAATACGACCAAGAATATCGAATCGACGTCATTTCCGCTAGATTCTATTGAATCTCGAATCGACAAAGAAGTCAATAGTCGAAAGAATTTAGCTATTAAAGCTATTTGTAAAGGTTTTTGATGAGTAACGATTAATTAAATGTAACGATTACTTAAGGTGAATGAGGAGTAGATTACAAGTGAAGATTACTTTTTCTTAAAGTAACGATTACAAGTATAAAAAATACCCAAAATGTAATCGTAACCGCTAATCCGAGTACTTTTTCTCAATGAATGCCATTACTGATTGTATGTATCGTTATGGGTTTTAGGTAGTTGTGGGAATAATTTAATACAATAATTCGATTGTTTGCTTCAATCGAATTGTTCTAATAAAGCGTTTCGATTTTTCACTCTACCCTAACCGAGTGAATTTATTCGATTGTTTTTAGCGAGTGAAGAAAAAATCGAATAGATCTCTTCGACTTTTTCACTCGTTTACTTGATGTGCGTTGAAGAAGAGAGGATAGAAGCGGCGCATTACGTTATCTCGTTTAGGGGAAGTCTGGCAGAGATATGTGATGCTAATGAAATATGAATATAGATATCATATATGTATCTGATCCGATATCCTGCCAACCAGGTGTTACTGCCCCTTACCAGCAATTGCGTCCTTCCCCGACCTCGAAAGCAATTGAATTCATTCGAAAGAAATAATTGAATAAATACCAAAACAATAAATTAACTAATATTATTGTCAACCTTTTGTCCCATCTCTTGTTAAGGGTTCAATATGTTGTTATCATCGATTGCAAATAAATCGATGATATAAAATGTATATATTATACATGCATAATCGATTTTGCAGCGATATACTTTTTTCCATTTCGAAAATAAAATATTGCTTCCATTTCCCTTATGTTTTTGTTAGCATATAGAAACCCAGCTTTTAATGTAATCAATATATTTTCCTTATTCTATTGAATTTATTACTCCTTTCGCATTTCTGTAGCCGTATTCTTTCATCTATTTTCACTCCATAATCTAGGTTGTAATATTTTCACTCATAACTGAATCTCTGCACCACATTTCTTTGCCATATTTCTTTTGAGTTTATATCATTTCGTCCCTTCTCTTACGATAAAGTTCCATTTTCGTTTCCTTTAAATTTCATGTGATCTAAAAACAAATAATGCGCTAATGTTGTAAGAGTGTTTCTAAGTACAGTAGCTCTAGCCGTTATTTCCTTATTTTTATTTTTAAATAATCTGATGCTTATTCGCTTTAATAAAATGTAGGTTTTTTAACTGTTACTTGTAAAATGAAGGTCTGTAAGAAAGGATCACTTTCACTAAGAAAATATGGGTAAAGATTTTTCGTATGGTTCATCATTCAGGAGAATGAAAGCTTTCAATTGTTTACTCTCAGGTTTAATATTCAACATTTCCACCGCATTGATAGTAAGTAGATTTATCTAATCTCCCAGTACTTTCTCCCAAATCGTATACTATCACATTTCCTTTGTCATCAATGAACTACTTTCAGCTTCTCTGTTACATCGAATCCTACGCTCAGATGTTATCTTGTAGATTTCGTATCTTCAACTGTGATCTCCATGTTTTCCTTGCTCATTTTTAGGAATCAAACGTTATCTTGTGTTGCTTTCCAACGCGTGTAGAGATGCAGTATTTTCTTCTTGGTAATCTCGAATAAAGTTATTCAAGTTCTGCCTCTAGTATTTCCTTTGTTGAGATTCATGTTTTGGAACAACCTATGCATGTAATAATGACAGTTATGTATATTCTATGGCCTCTATAAAATAAAGATTTTGATCCCTAAAATAATAATAAATAAATTAACAAAATAATACATAATTCATTATATAATAAATTCGTTTTAATAATATATAAATAATAAATTTATAATAGTTAATAAATTATATAATTGTTACTAAAAGTAAATACTGGAAATTTAAAAACGAAACTGTTTGCATATTTATAACGGAAGAATTTTGTAGTAAATGCAAATGTTTAATTAGGCTGGAAATTTATTTAGGGGCTCAGTTTCAAGATTATCACCTATAGTGGACTAAACATGTAACGATGGAGGCTTCAGTTCGTACGATGTAATACTCTATGTAATACGTATGTATTATAAAGATTTTTTGAAGTTTACTCACGTATACTTTTGTTAATAAAACTCACGTTCATTAAGTTTTTAAGGTAGTGCATGCAGAACCATTGAGGGACTTAAGACCACCAGCCACCCCTCTGAGCGCGCATCTTTGTAAACTCTATTTTCAACCGAGATATAGTTATTTTAGTTCAGTTATTTTCTAAGGATATCGCTTTATCATTCCTTTCTGTTGAATTTGATCATATTTATTGACTGAAAAAAGTGAAATAATATAATTTCACTCTTAACGTTATGTACTCCTACCTCACAGTCGAGGATGAAGGAACTTATGATAGTTACTGAAATTCAATAATACGAGAAAGTATACATTAATCACACTGTAATTAATTGATGCATAATTTTAATTATGTCAGTTTCGCGGAGCTATAATTTACTTTTTCTGATTCTTTTAAAAATGTCTATACTCTGACAATATTGCATCTTGAGGGCATAATTATAAATATAATAAATTTGTTTAATCACCGACCGGCAAAAGCATGTTTAGGACAAGTTATGTGAAATTATTTATTCATAGAGTAGTAATTACAAGGATACATTTGATTTTATTACTATTACGATACATTACTTTTTATAACAATTAAATACATAACTTAGCAACTAAAAATATATTCAGAATTAAAATATGTTACAATTTATTACCCTTGCAATATATTGTTAGTAATACTTCATTGCAATATAGTAAGAATTACTTACATTGATCCAATTTAATTTAATTTAATTGTTGACATATTCATCCACGGTAACTACCGTTTTCCCCAGGAAATGTTTTTAAAATTTTTAACAAATCGTGTTTAATATTATCATTCATAGAGTCAGTTAATTTTTAATAAACCATAATAAATCATCTCAAATTATAGTTAATTATTACTGTTGAGGGCGCCTTATCGTAGCTCGGACGATGCATATCAAATATTGAACGAAATAAACTCTTAAAAGCTCGACTACCCCAGTTCAACGTACACAAATCCAGAGACGGAGCAATCTATCAATTGGGGGATTCAGTTTCGAGAGGATCGAATGTCGAGATGAATATTTCGATATCTCGAATGTTTTCGATCCACGCGTGATTCCAGTTTCGCCGAGTTCGCCCAACAATAAGTTTTTACCGCTTTTTCTCGAGTCGTTTGTCTTCTTTTTTCTTCTCCGTTTTTCGTTCCTGTCCTGCCCAAGTTCCCCTTCCCTCTCCCTTCCCCTCCCTCCCACTCCCCTCCCCTCCCCACCCCCGAAAACCTCGCGGAATGAGAAATGCTCGTCGTAGCGAAGGCGGATGTTTATTGTAGCTAAGGCTGATGAGGTAACCGGACACCGTCGCCTCTCCCTTATTTAGCTCTCGCAGCCAGAGGGCGCTAGGCAACACCCCTTCCCCAGCATCTCGTGAAGGATCTGCTCCTCTTTGCTCGAGCGCCCTGCCATCTGTCGACGATGCGCGGAGACTCCGTGTTTTTTTTTTCGAATTTTTATTTCCACTCGATGCGCCTGAGCTAGAGAATCCAGAATGCTCGGGTCTTCAACTAGCTGGGTAATCGGGTATTCTTTTATTGAAAATTTCGTATATATTGTTTGCTCTGTTCAGGTTTTTATAGAATGTTAACAATGATGCAAGAGCATATCCATCCCGTATTGTCTAGTGGTTAGGATACCCGGCTCTCACCCGGGAGGCCCGGGTTCGATTCCGGGAAATTTTTTTACCATTGCCACCTGGTACTCATACCGAATTCCAGCGATGAATTTAATTAAGTAAATAAATATCTTGATTATTATGGTTTTGTAATGGTAAGGTCAACTAATTAAATGAATTATTTGTACGATGGTGAAGCTTTGATTTGTAAGGCTGAGATAAATATATTCGTGTGACTAATTGAAATAAATGAATTGTTGTTGGTGTTTTGGTATCACGCCAAGCACTATTTTATCAATTTGTAGCACGAAAAGAAAGAGACCAAAAAAGAAATTACGAAGGAGAAAACAGTTAAGACAGTGATGATTGAAATTAGACAAGGGAAACAGAATATACTGTCTACAGTAGGTGACGAAGACAGATTAAACTGTTATGATCATTTTTGTTCGCGTTATATTTTGCTCTAATCTTTTAATCAGGCCCACTGGGTCGTCGTCGTATTATTAATGATAATAAAAATAAATTCTCCATCTTGCAGGATTTTTAGGAATCTGTACCTTTATTTAACACAAAATATTAAACCCGAGTTTTAATTAAAGGTTTAAGATCTCTAATAACTGTCTTTGTAGGCGCTCCGTACTTCGTTGCCTCTGGTTTTTGGAAACGGCAGGAATTTCCGGATTACTTTCTCGGAAACGCCAAATGTACATTTCAATAGCGATGTTAAGTATAGTGTTTGCCATTTTATTATCCAATGGCGAACATTCCGAAGAATGGCAAACGAAATTACTTAGGGGTCGTACACAAATTACGTAACGTAAAATTCTCCAATTTACGACCTCCCCCTCCCAAATCAGTTACGTAGCGAGTGCTTTGAGAAACGTTTTGGGCTTATATTCACGAAAGAAAGATTTTTAGTTCCCAATAATAATTCACTTTTTAATGAAAAATTTCAATTTTAAATTGAAATTATAAAAAAAACATAGGGGAATACCCGTGCAGCCTACCACGCTCTACCCGCACTCTGACTACTTCCGTTCGACACTCGTGCTCGCTCGAATCAGAGCTGCCAAGGTTCCCCGGTAAATTGCGCGCGAGTTTTAGATTCAAACATTAAACATGAAACCGTGACGTAACGCAAACATTAACCCACCCTACCCCCCTCGTACCAGGACCGCAACGTATGGCCGGACCCCTCCCCCCAGATTGCGTGACGTAATTTGTGTACGGCCCCTTAAATTAATGATATTTTTAACTTGAAGAAAAGAGTGAAGGCCCCAGACAGATACAATAACATATAAATAAACAGAGACAAATTAGATGGACATGAATTCAATCGAAGAAGCCTTAACTTGGTCGAAATCTGTATTTGGGATCATATTGAATAAAAAATGCAAAATTTGCATGCATGTTTTTTGGAATTTTGCATGTTTTATTCAGTATGATCAATTTTGTATTTTTTATTCAATATGATGTTTTGTAGAATTTTGCATTTTTTATTCAACATGATTTTTTATGGAATTTTGCATTTTTTATTCAATATGATCCCGAAAGTGGGCATGCTTGCAAACAAATTCAGGTTTACTCTAATAATTATAATATGTATTCTTTTGATATCTAAAACTTTGTCAACAACTGTACTTCTTTCTGTAGAATTCCCATAGTGATGCATGCTGGAGGAGGTTCAGATTTCCGTCTGCACTCCTTTATTCCTTGCGCCCAAGATTTCGGATCGGTATCTTTTTCTGCGAATCTGCGTTCTGTTACGGTTTCCCCTCTCTTCGGCAATTAGGAAACTTATATCTTCCAGGATAATTCGAGGAGTTTTGTTTAGACTAGCGGGGCAGAGATGCTTTCTAAAGGAAGTAACCGCAACTGATACATTGCGAATTTATTCGTCCCCGCGGGTTCTATTTCAGTGGAGGTCGTTTTCCCCCGCTAGGGTGGCAGCCCTGTTTTGGAGTTTTATTTTAAAAACCTTTTATCCTGTTTCAGGACTGATAGGGCAGAAGGATATTATCAAAGCTGTCTGCAGTTCTTCATTATGGGGTCATTGATCTTTATGAAGGGTTGACCGCATGAAATGAGTAATAGTCTAAATCTGTGTCAATTATTTTACGGTTCATTTTTTATTTGCGCGTTGCGTTATTTTTTCCCAATGGGATGTACAAAAACGAGAGAAGTTGTACAATTTTACGTACTTCAAATTGGTTGGTCGTAAACGATAGATTTGACCAGAATTATTCCTTCCAAGACAGAAATATACATTTCAAAGGCCTTGGAGGTTTTTCTTAAAGTGTGAAGGTGATATAAGATAGGAAATATAGCATCCTTTCTCAAAATTAAAAGCATTATGAAAATAAAACGTTAGTAATCTTAAAGGTGAGGTGTACAGCCCTGGCCAAAATTAACGCAGCACCGGCCGTAAGGATCGCTAGGGAGGTGCTGCGTTAATTTTGGCCAGGAGTGTACATAAAGGGATCACATCCTCCTTCCGACTTTGCATCTCACAAAGGTCTCTTTTCTATAGAATACCCAAACTTTTTAATTTTCTTCTGTTTGTCAACCCGTCTTTTGAACCGTTTTCTCCCATAAATTCACTATTTTCCTCAATTAATTAATTTTTCTGATTGTTCCTACTTGCCTCCATTTGTTGTTGTTTCTTATTTTTTGTTTTTTTTTTGTAGTTTATTATGTTTCATTATTAATATAAATAAAAATCAAGGGAAAATAGAATCTATGGATGTATTTGTTTTCCTTATTTGGAAAGCATAATTGGAACACGGATACTAATGCATTAGACGTTTCAAAGGTCTCCAATAGCCGTCCTTGTCGGCGTTCAACCAGTTTTATTCTATTTCTTTTTACGTTGGTAATTCGGGCTTTTCTGTTGTTTCCGAAAACCGATAGCAAGAAGGTGCTGAGTTCCGACAAAACACGTCGATAGGAGGTCTTTTAAACCTTCGACCTATAAATTATTTTCATTATCTGAGATATTGTGGAATCTAAATATAGAAACAGCTTCGAAGCCAGCATCAAGAAAGATATAAGAAACATTAAATGAAAAATGACAAAATCTGACTGTGTCCGCAGAAAAGTGGACTTTTTTAATTTAATTATGAATAATTTCCTCCAGATATCGCCAGAAGTCATCGATCAAAGATATAATATATAAGAATAATTTGGAAAAAATAATTTGCTGCTAGTTCTCGGAAATTGTTTTGTATGGATTTGTGATAAATGTCTTCAAATAATCTAAAATCTTCACCTTCCATACGAGTAAAATTATATTTCTCTCAAAATAAAATTATATAATCCTTTTAAACATAATCACATAAGTGAACATTTTTTTTTTGATTCAGTTCTTTTTCAATAGAGATTAAATTGAGCATGAAATATACTGATATCGAAAATTGCTGTTTGGTATTTTTCCGGAAGTTTCCAGATTACTGCGAACATTAGACAGTTTTTGCTTCCAGTATTTCAATTACAAGATCATTCAAAAAGGGCATGATTCGCTAAAGTGGAAAACCGAGATGTGGGACTGATAGTCCTTTTCAGTGTTACTCTGAAGTAATAGGCTTCAATCCATTTTTATGGAAATTTGATCGTAAAACACCAAGTGAAATAGTCGCATCAGATGTAATAATTTGTATTTTGCCCATCTGTGCTCAGGTGATCGAGGAGATATGATAGTTACTATATCCAGAGACATATCTAAAGTGGATCAGTGGTGCTCTCTGGCAACCAACTCCAAAATTCGCGCCCTGTAACAGGATCACTCCATCCCCAGCATCTCCTTACCGGTCTCTGCAGCCCACGCCGGAAATAAAACAATCAAATCATTCGGACACAGTCATCTTAAAGATGGATTTACAGCTCCAAAATTCATCCCCGGGCTAAAACTTTCGTGTCGTTTTACACTCCAAACCATTCATTTACGCGAGGCTACACGAGTTTCGTGGTCGGACAACGATTTTAATCGCTTCTCAAGTCTCAAGGGACGGTCGCGAGATTACGGGACACCACTTAAGAGCGGAGGTTTTTATTAAGGAACCCTCCGGAGTAAATGCCATCTTCTCCTCACGCGTGTTTTCAAGGCGGCCCACCTCCCATGAGCTTTATTTTCGTGGAGGACCTCGTAAAAATGCGTACCGTATCGATAAGATTATGTTTTACGGCTCCTGTATATGCTGCGGTAAAATGGTTTATGATGTTAGCACCTGTTGGATGCATCAATCAATCCCGGGAATTCCCGTTAACGCCAGCCCGGACGTTTTTACGAGGACCACGGAAAACGGAGACCTCTTAACGAGGCCCTTATCGGGTCCGAATCAAGCATTCCTCGGCCCGGAGGATCTGCTCACGGGATGAATTCATTAATGTTTTTGTTCTCCGGGATTTTTGGTGGTGCGATTTTTAATGGCCGGAGGACGTTGAGTGAAACCATAATTTTCGCGCTTTGAAAAATCGTTTCGACTCAGGGTTGACCTTATCTTTTGCGCCAAACGTGTCCAGAGGTATGTGGCGAATTGGAATCTCCTATGAAGAGTTATGGTGTGGGAGAGGTGAATCAAGTGAGTTTAGTTGAGTTAGATAAAGGATGGCTATCCATGTTCATGAATTCCTTGGGATTCAAGCTTGTATTTTATTAATTATTATGTACGCTACAAGTAGAATATCTTTCGTTGGCAACCCCAACCATTGACTATGAACTAGTTAATTCAAACCCAAATCCCTCACACCAGACGTTACACAAACAAATATTCCAAAAATAACGAGAAATGAAGGAAGGAGAAGAGGTACTTTTTCCACAGTTTTAAAACCCTGTGGAAAAAGTACCTCTCCTCCTTCCTTCATTTCTCATGATGGATTTCCACAATGTATCGCCTGATTGTGTGAATTTTATCCAAAAATAACATCATTACCCACGGACAGTATTCGAACACCCTAACAATACAACAAGACCTAATTTACAGACATCTCCCCGGTACCCTTACCAAAACATGTACTCTCCATATATCCTCTAATTACAAAAACTACATTTCGCAGTTTACAATTTTACTTTCTTGGCAAAAAAGTCACTTCGTCGTTTTCACACCGTCACCTTTACGAATATCCAAATAATACAAAAAATAACAATAATCAATCCACTTAATTACATTAACTACAGCATTAACTTTTAAACTCCTTTCTATTTTTCGATAATGGTTTGTAGATCTCAACAGGCAACATATTACATTCTTTGACCCCTCTTTCTATAAAAGAATACTCGTATGTTTAGTAGGAATATAGGTTTATTTTTTGTTTGACCGGAGATTCAGTTTACCAACTAAGTCCACTATTTTTATCGGCAGATGTTATATTTATTTTTTCTTATTTGTGAGTTAAAACTTAATAACTTACCAGCACAGCTAACAAAAATATTTCTTATAGAGGAACCAAAACACTAGCCACGTCTTGGTGAGATACGTTGTTTCTATAGGGGCTCTTGAGTTGGGTCGAAAACTCACGACAGCTTTGCATTTGCATTCATACGTGTTAGTACGTCGTTGAAAAATAATGTAGCTCTCTTTGACTTCTACTCATAATACAAATATGGAAATAAACATTAAATAATAAATTATCTAGAATAGTATTTAGTAAATAATTGAAGCTATATGAAATCCTGTGTCTGTTGAAAACTCGTGTCATCCTTCTCAGGATGCAATCTTAAAATTTTCCTTATAAAACCCATTCATTTCAAATTAATATCTGTAAAATGTTTCCTTCCTTATTCTTACTGTATTTTCCGCTTGATTCACCTTCATTGGTTAACACAGGAAAAATATATCACAAATGGCCTAGAAAGCGTCTGAGGAAAATACTGTCTATTATATGCCAAAACGTCATGACGGAAATCAAAATTTTTTTATGTAATTCCTGAATTATGTACGATGAAGTCATGAAATTATATCTTGCATACGAAATTATATATTTTTCCATTCGCTGTTTCGATCAATTAAGGTCAATTCTTTCCACAATTATATTAAGATTTTTATAATTATTAAAAAATAATTATTAAACTTTCTGGAAAAGTGTAATTTTCTGTATATAGATAAACAATAAAAATTATCATTATAGTATTCAGGAATATGATCATGGCATAAGGTAGATTCCATGATACGAATACGTATTTCGCATGTTATGGATGGTTATCGTTATCGAAAGAAATCTATGTTTGTTAATTTAATAAAATATTCATCTCGAATCCATTATTGTCAATACGTAATACATGATAAACATTTACAAGTGGAAAAAATTCACATTGAAATCCGCGGTTAACGAGGGATCTCTTGGAATCGGAACATGGATTTCCTAGGAATTACTTTTTTATAGTAAAAAGGTCACACAAAATTGAAACAAGCAGTAAGGATTCCACCTCAATTATCGAAACATTCCATTCATCGATTAACAACTCGGAGGAGAAATAAAACGGGTGACAACTTTTTAAGAAGCGAATTCCTCGCATTCCAAAGAGAAGGGGAAATCGATTCGAGGAAGACGATTAGAATTTAATTTAATTCAGTCTCCCGGTTCTCCCCAATTACTCATAGCTTTAAGCGCGCACCCCATGCCACACACCGACTTTATTTTCCTGTCTCCTCAGCGTCGTAAAAAAGCCACGAGTCACCACGTCCTCAGTTGGGAATGTGGTGTGGGAGGGCACCAACAGAATTACGACCCCGTCATAGAGTGTGGGGAGGGAGACTTGAGTTATTGCTCAGCCTCCTCTTTGCCTTCTCTTCCTTTTTCTTAATTCATAATCCTTTCCTTTCCACCACCCTCGTGTTCGCTTATTATTTCCTCCATATTCTCGTGTTTCCGTCGGCCTTATTTAGTCATCTTATTTCTTCCACTTCCACGCTTTCTCTCGTTTTCTTCGTTTCCTTTTAAGATTGTTTCTCGAAAGTATTTGGATCGCTAGCGCTACTTTGTATTTCACGTTTTTTCCTGGCTTCACAATTTCTTTACAGTCTCAGAATCCAGGGATTATTAATTTATGCGATACTCATGTTTTTTTCAGATTATTAATTTGTGTAAACAGGTAATTTGAACTGGCACAAATAAAAACTGAGAAAAAGGAAGCGAAACGTCTGGAGGCCTTCGAAATGTGGGTATGGCGTAGAATGGAAAAAGTAAGTTAATAATAATAATAAAGGACTTTATTAGGGCGTGATTGAGACTAGGAAGTCTCGTCTTACATCTAACCCTTCGTCGTATGAAGAATGAATGGAAATTCACACAGCTAGGTGTAGAAGTATGAAACCGGAAATTCCCTATAGATGGTGCTCGCTATCAGTTTAAAGACCGTAAGACCGCTTCTGCAGCGCCATCTTCTCCTTCCAACAACTGAAGAAGTTTGTTAACACGCAATAACCTAAGTTTCATACACCGGTATATTTTTCTACAACCTCAAACATGTCGAGTTTTGTGCCTACGAATTATGATTTGCAGACAGTATTTGTTTTCTGCTCTCATTTGAAGAAAACTGCTGCAGAATCACATAGAATGCTTGTCGAAGCATACGGTGAACATGCTCTTGGCAAAACTCAGTGCTTCGAGTGGTTTAAAACATTTAAAAGTGATGATTTTGACGTGATGATTTGGCGTGGCATTCATAACCTGCCGGAGAGGTGGGAAAATGTATACATTCCAATGGAGATTATTTTGAATAAAATATTTTTTATAATTTTCAAATAATAGACGTGTAATTTTTACAAAACATTCCGGTTTGATACTTATACAACTGTAGATAGCTTGCAAAATTACAAAGAAGAAAATTACTATGCGGATTAAAAAACCTAAACTAATAGCTTATGAAAAATCTCCACTGCAGGAAAACAGTCTCTAGAAGGGGAGCGTGAAAAACCTGCGAAGCCGACAGTTAGATAGCTAAATTTGATGATGAAAGCAGGTTTAAAGAGTTATAAAAGACAAGAAGAAAAACTGATTGAGGTATACAAAAAAGAATGAACAAGTGATGACATGTTTACATAAAAATCAGTAGCTCACAAATTGAAACTAATTGCGTGATGAGTTTCAAATGTAACGACAGGAAATGTATCAATAGTAAAAAATAAAAATTATATACATGAAAATAACATATTAGAGAAACAGAATTTTCACTAGATTAAACTAACTATCAATTATTACTATTAAATTAGCACGAACAGGATTTCGCTTAATTAAAGCTCGTCAAATATTCGCAATGAGATAAGAATTCAAAAATACAAGCAAATACTTTTGCAAGTTGGGTTGAGAGGAAAACAAACGTGGTAGTGCTAGAGATGGTTGGGGAGAAGAGAGCTTCAATAGCAGTAGATAAGCACCGACAGAAAAAATGGGTGTGTCAAATATTAAGGGGTTGGTGAAACTGAGGGTAGAATTCAAGGGGGAAACAGAGGGGAAGACCATGGCAAAAGATGTTGGATTACGTAAAGGGTGGGGTTAATTGTGAAGGAATGAAGGGTTTAAATCTCCAATAAAGAAAGTTAAAGTTAAAGAACAAGCAAACCTTCATCAGTGACAAGACTCCTGAAGATGAAAGCATTGCTTTCGAAATACGTATTGGACGCTCTTAAAAAGTGCGGTGTCCTTTCTTTTTTTCTCCGAATACCGGTGAATGAGACGAAAAACGCCGACAAAGACGGCTATTGGAGATTTAAACCTCTAATAAGAAAGCAAGTAAAATATTTTGATAATACTCTCATATTTAATTAAATAAAATTTAAAAATGCCTCGTATACATTTAGGAAGAAACAAATACATATATCATAGCGTTAGTTATGCCTTTCAAAGTAACAAATCCATTAAAAATTCACTATGAAAAAACAGAATTTTACTAACAATACTATATTTCTCCTCCCTTCTATTGCCTTGCTTTCTCTAGTTATCTTCGTTTACTCTTTATTTCTTATTTCTGAAAGTATCAGCTGTTCAGTTATGATAGTCGTTTCCCTGCTTCTTCAAAATCTCGGGATTCTACGATAAGAAAATTCAATCCTGGGATCTCAGATATTTCCCAAAATTAAAATGTTGAGCGAAATTGATATGACACAAATTCTTTACGTTTTCAAATTATTAATTGGTCTCTAACCAGATAAATTCTGTTACTTTTAAAATCCCACCCAAATAAAAACAAGCGAAATATTTGGAATTTAGATGATAATTTCCTTATATTTAAATACAAAAAATTAAATGTGCCTAGTATAAATGAAGAAGAAAGTTATATTTTTAGGTTAAAACATAAAAGTATCAGTCATTTAATTAAAAATAACATAACGATAGAAAACTATATTGTTAAAATCGCTATCTTTTATTTAATTTTTTCTAAATTAACGGAACATATAAAGGGAAATTGAGTGGAACCTTTTCGTCATTTATTAAGGATTATGAAAAAAAATTTAATGTCCAAAATTAAATTTATTAAAATTTAAAGTCCTCAAATTATAAAAACACATACGAGACCGGTTTCGGGTAGAACCTCATCATGTGGGCTTAGTCAAATTTTGTTTCATTATACTTCATAAATTTGGATTTTTCGTTGAACTTCAAGGAAATGAGCGTCATTTTCTGCATCTTGGGAACATTGCAGGCAGTACTAAATAAAACACTCTGAAATGGATGTTCCCAAAGTGTGGTCCGGGGTGTGACCCCCGGGGATCCGCGACAATATTTTTGGGGGTCCGCAGAAGCTTTAACAAAAAATTTAACCCAAATTTTTTAAATCTGAATTGTAAAATCTGAAACACTGTTATAAACGGCGGTGACGTCTTATACAAATATTTTTTTCCTTTGAATTTAAAAACAATAAATATATGAGTTTGTAATATTATTGTTTGGTTCATACGAAAACTGAGAAAGCTTCCCCGAATGTCTTTCCTCTTTCGAGGGGTCTACGGCCTAGAAAGTTTGGGAACCACTGCTCTAAGAGAATGAAACTACTGGGCTGAAGTTTACGAGTCAAAGTGAAAATGAAATATACGCATATATTAAGGCCAAAGGGTTCTAAGAAAAAGGCATTAGTCTAGGATGTGTGACCGTATCGGTGGACCCGGCTGTTTCTCATAGCTACATGGAACTTCTATCCTAGAGGAAATTTCTTAAGCTCAATCTCAACTTAAGAGAAATAGGGATTTCCTGGGGTACTCTTAGACTCTACCGGGAAATGAGAAAATTATTTTACCTCCGGAAACCTTGTAAAATGGATTTTGAGACCACAGTACTACTGTTTGCGTTCATATCTTGATCAGCTTATCTGAGAGGTCAAAAGGAAATTCAACGTTTATTTTATTAATATGTTCCATAGGTTGGTAATATGCTCTTTTATTTTGCATAACTTTGCGTTGTTACTATTACACGTAGGAAAAATGTTTTTCTGATCTTTTATTTGGTATTAGTATAGTACATACACAATTGGTTAGTACAGTACTATGAATTATCTCGTATGAACATCTCGAGAAAAAACGTACTATTTCACAATATTAAACTAAATTTATTATAAAACCATATATTTGACTCAAATCATTGATATTAATCAAGAAGAAATCCAAATACGCGGCCCTGAGGTACTTAGATATTATTAGTTCTGTGTTTCAATTCCTAATCTTTATAGCATCCATGGTATATCACAGGGTCCTATTCGTTATAAATGATTAATTCATTTATATTAGCTGAATACTGAAGTAAAATCGTACTTCAGCTCTTATGGAGGAGCCTCTTGTTAACCTACAAGACTTTAGTTTAGTTAACTACGAGAAGTAGGTGACGCGATCGGAGGAATATAGTTAAACAGAAGGATTAATGCGTGTCCTAATAATAAAATGCTATCCATCAGATCTATGTAGAAGAAGATCAATCATAAATAATATTTTAGGGATTAATGATTTTTTTATGGACAATTCCTTGGGTTGGTTTAGTAGTTATATGTAATTGAATTATTTTACGTTATTTCCTTCACTCTTATATTCGCATATTTTTATAAATAAATACATGTCAACGTTGTCGTTTAAAATTCTACTGGCGTGGTCGTGTTGCTTAAATAGATTATCATTCCTTTAGAGCATTTTTGTTCATCGAGATACTTATATTTTACATACAATCTCATTACCTTCTACATTCTTGTTATAATTTCTTCATTTTCAATTGAGTTCCAAATCTCAGGAATTATTGATTGAGCTACGATATCACTTTAGAGCTGAAATTAGTTGTTTACTATAAAATATACTTAAAATAAAACTTTTATGTTAGAAGATATGGAAACTGTCAGGCAACCACAATAACCAATGTGCTATATAAGACTGTATATTTTATATTTTTTATATTTAGAGGGCTTTGATCTTTTGTATCTAAGCGTAAGCATTTACTCTCAACTCTTTTGAGATTAGGATTTATTGTTCTTGGGTTGTTTTTTATATTTTTGTTTGAGTTTTTTATTTTGAGCTTTACTTGTATTTTTCATCCAATTATATTTTGTATCATATTATATAGATTTGTATTTTTTAAATATATTTTTTATAGATTTGTATTTTAATTTGTTATGTCATTTGTATTTTTATTTTATTATGTAAATTTCTTGGTTAAATGGAAGATTGGATTCAAAAGTTCCAAATCCTCCAAATAAAATCCCTTAGTGATAATAATATTCAATTTTTGAAGATCATTTATTGAGCTGATGAAAACCACCGAAGAGAATTTACATCATTGTCACGTATTCCAAATATTTTGCATTTTTAGAATACTAGACAGGAGGAGTAAATATAGGGAGTATTTAAAATTCAGATTTCATCGGAATGAATGGCCGATCGCTTTCGTAATCATGTCGTTTTTTTTTTCTCGTGGACAAGAGGTCTTAATATCCCATTTCATAAGTCCTCTTCCCTCCTTGTTCACCAAAAGATGAATGTATCGATAAATCGGACGCTTTGTCGCGATCAGCGGGAGAGTCGCCATCGAAGAGCGTCGTACGTTTTGTACTTGGGACATATTTTCCACCTCGACATGGTATCCATTTAAGCGAAGAAGGAGATACGAAATATACCCAAATGCTGCTCATTGGGATTTGGCTCCCGATCCTTTGCCTAAACAATGTTAAATACGCCACGCCCCTGGGAGTATGTTAATTGTTTTTCTCTTTTAATAATTGAGATGAGCCTAAGAATAAAACCGCTGATGGCAGCATATATAGTTAAACTAGATCATGATTTTACGAGTATATCATTTCAGTTCATGCATCACAAAATTTAAATCGGAAATTATACCATCAATTACTGTTGCTTAAAAATATCATACAGACGATTACGATTGTCATATGTATAATTTTTATTTATTCTTAAAAACTACAAATAGGCACCAGGTCAGGTGGTAGTCATTTTTGTAGGAGGAGGGAAACTTTAAATAATCTGCCTGGTATTTACCCTAGTCGGAAGGAAAACCCCCCAAAACCTCCCGAAAGCAGTATGTAATACATATAATTACAAAATTAGCTACACTATTTCAAAATTTACAACAATATTAAAAAAAACAACACTACAACAAAATCACGTAACCCTTTCAATTCTATTCATGAATATATTGTAGGAAGAGGGGAAAGGTTCTAAAACTTCTTCAGGTAAATTGTTCCATTCTTCTATTCCCCGATTTAGAAATGAATATTTACAAACATTTGCTCTCTGTTAAAGGATAGCGACTTTATGACTGTGGTCGTTTCTCCCGTGGCAATCCGGTTCTCTAAGTCTATCGTTTATCCGAAGGTTTATGAGTTTAGGATATTTCTTTAGACATAAAGTTTCCGTTAATTTTCGGGGCCCTCGGCAACAAACATACCAGTCATATGCTATGGTAGTTATTGAGTTCCACGAACTTTGACCGATGATTTTAATTTCTAAATCGTTCTTAGGTGAGGTATTTCCTTACAGATAACCAAGAAATAGTGTTTCAATTCTATGTATTTATGGCTTCAAGGCTTGCGTTACTGTAAATATCTTTGTAATGAAATTAATATATTCAAGCTATATTTTTTGGAAAACATCCATCTTGAAAAATGATTAACTTTGTAAGTTCAACAATTATTCGCCTTTTTTAATAATTGTGGAAATCACAAAGTTGTTCTTCATTTTAGAAATCTATGTTTTGTTCAAGTATTTTATTATGCGTATGTTAGTGATGTTTTTGAAAAATTAAAATATTTTGATTGAATTGACCAGACCACAGATAATTTATTTACGATTAGTGAGAAACCAAAAACTTATAAAATGTCGTAGTGTTATTAAAAAATGGCCTTGAATTTAACTTAAAGGTAAGAAATCTATGGGAATGAGGAAAATAAATATCACTCTTGAAAATAATAACGATTTCAAACATACACCAATCATTGGATTCACGCAGTGTAACTTTCTATTAAATTCATTACATTTAACATGGCAGTTATGCTAACTAGCATCAGGGATTCTTAAAGCATGAAAACTCCTCAAATCGTTTGAAATTTTATTTTCATCAATTGGCATTCCACTACTTAAAAATAAATTGTCCTTACTGCAGTAATGAGCATTCACAAAAGGAACTAAGGGTACATAGTTTATTTTAAAAGTTTTCCTCATTCTTTTATTGCGTGGTATATACAAGATATTTTTTAATGAAGATATGAAAGAATTTTTAAACTAGAATATTTCTTTCTTTCAGGTTTTATAGCAGAATTTTACGAGAATAGCTCGAGGTGTGGAAGATCTTACTCCACGCATAAAAGAGGAATTAAACTGTCTTCTATTGTAAGCTAATATTCTAATTTCTTTACAATCCCCTGATAAATAAAACATGCAAATCTTATGCATATATGTATTATATTTATCATTGTGGCATTCATATTAGATTTCTTAGGTGTCATTCACCAATCAAAACGTTGAAGGGTACATAATGTAAATTGATAACGATTATGCAATTAATAAAATTTGTTATTCCTAAGGTCTTCCTATGAATTAATAAAGAATTAACTGAAAATTAGCCGTTTCTCCACAGTTTTATTGTTCACTGCCTTGGATTTTCGTTCATCTAACTGATTCATTTTACATTAAAGACTTAAATTTCTCAGAAAATACCTGCGTTCGTTAAGAGAAATATCTGTTATATATCTTAAATAACGTAAAATAGATAGAGGTGTAAAAGGAAGGATGGAGTAAAACTTCCACAATGATAGTTTTATAAATTATTAAGGTCGCTGGACTTAAACAATGAAAAATAAGTTTGATCATATATTACTTAATAACTAAGGTCGTTAGAAAGGAATGGAAAGTTAAGGAGCGTAAGAAACGGAAAATTTCACCTAATATTTGGGTATAAATCTACGAGATCTGTTTATCTGTGGTAGATTGAACCATCTGATTCGCTCGGAATTCATATCACACGCCTAGTTGCTTCTTATTATTTCTCCTTGTCAATACTTGGGTATCTTAATACTGGTAGGCTTTTTCGCAGAATTTTCAAATTAGATGTATTTGCTATCGTTCTTTCACAATCGTATAGGTATTCATTCTTTACGACACAACTTCAAAAAATCTATTTTTATTATCTATACTGTACATTCAATATATGTAGTGCTTATTGCCTATTACTTTGATGTAATAACTCAAGGATACATATGGTATGCGTGTCCAAAGGTAAACAATTTTGCTGTTGTTTTTGCTGTAATATCATGACGATTTTATTCTTCACCAATAAATGTTACCTTTAAGGTAAACAAATACAATTTCGTTGTAAATAATATCAAGTGAAAATTGATTTCTTATATTGCTTTACTGCCTCTAAGGTCAATCGGCCAATATTGACCTACGGTAAATAAGTATATTGGTCAGTATTGACCCTTTTGCCTCTAAGGTTGATCGCACATGTACTAACATATTGTTAACATCTCAAGCAATGGTTTCGTACAAACAACAAAGTTTGCCTCTATTTTTCTAAATATGGTACCTACTACTCAACCTCCAATGGTTCGCCCTTTGGAGGTTGAGTAGTATCTATACTAAAATAATGGTTCGTTACTCTAGAAAGGATATTTTATACAATTGATGCAGTACAAACGAAACAAAACCTCCCATTCTGCTGCTACGTAGTGATGACAAAAGTTTATACCCAGTGTATCCAATACTCTTTATATCTTTATAAGTTTACAAGAACTGCATGATCCCATCAGATTTTCTGCCGCATTGACATCCGTATCCACCATTCCATTTCGGCTTTCGACGCATTCCCTACCCTCTTCCCATGGCTTTATCCCCTCCCAACCACCTCCCACCCCCAAATCCTTCCCATAATCCTCAGCGTGGTCAGCCATCCCCGACATTACTCGCCAGTCCTCGCTAACTGATTAATGACGCGACTGCAGTGCCCTCGGACCCCTGCGGCGAGGAGGGGAAATAAAAACGCACTATCGCACGCATAGCAGGAATAAAGCGAAGCGTATATATAATAAAAATGTGGGGAAGGGGTGTTCCGGGAATGTCCCCCGAAGCGAAACAGTGGCCATTGGCAGACTCCATTTTCATTTGTCTGCTGACCCTGCGGAAGCGAACCCTCTTGGCCACCTCTTTAATTTCATTCTTCCTCCAAAACCCATTTTCTCAATATCCGCTTTTTACCCGTTTATCTGCTCTTCATCCATTTTCCTTTCACTGTTTTCCGAGAAAGGATCGCCTCGCCGATTAATTCTCAAAGTAATTTAATTTCCCGTATAATATCCTTCCCTTATCCATGCTAAACTTAGGTTTAGTAAATTTTATATTTTTCTCTTGTAATTAATAATATTTTTTATTTATTCTGTAAATTTATTGATTTATGTTTATGTTATATGTAATTTTATAATTTTCAATACTACATTGCTATTTTTAATGTGTTTTCGCGGGTTTTTTCACCCCTTTTCTATGCGAGTGTTTTCCCTCAACGTGGGTTTTTTTCTTTGTCAACCTTCAGATGCAGTGATTTTTCCCACACTCTTCTCTGTCTTTTTGTTTTAATTTAATTTAAATCAGTAAATATTCTAAGGACATACGAGGTTATGTGGAAGAAAGGCCCACCTGGGCCTAACCTCGCCAATAAAGGGTCTAACTAACGAACTAACCTACCCTATGTAACATGGTTTTCCGTTATATCTTTTTTGAACTTATCTAGGAAGTAGATGAGTGCTGTCTAGTCATTCATATTTGACTGTTATTTCAAAAAAGTGTTGAATTAATGCTAACTCTTGTGATTTAGTTACCTAAGATTCATGGTGTTACTAAGGCAGGTATACTGAATAGAAATGTACTCTGATAAAGAAAAGCTTAACATCAGTTAGAAGTAAATAATGTCATTTTCCTCATTACAAAAATTGCTAATATTAGTTCAAAAACGCCGATTGACTATCTTAAAGTTATCCTTGAAAGTTTCTATAATATATATATAGAATACTATAGAAGTATAAATGACTGAATGGAGACCGTAGTTTCCCTGGATATGTATTAAGTTTAAACCTGTGTCCATTTCCTTATACTATGTACACTCCTGGCCAAAATTAACGCAGCACCTCCCTAGCGATCCTTGCGGCCGGTGCTGCGTTAATTTTGGCCAGGACTGTACATTTTTAGGTGAGTTTTCCTGTTTTTTCAGAACTATATTAACATCTTATATATATTTTATTATAAAATCAATATGAGTTGATCTAATTTTGTTGGATGCTATTTAATAAATGCAAACTTTACTAGACTAACTAAGTTATACTTCGAGCATTTTTATTTAATATATTTGATAGAAGATTCTTCCTTGGGAGAGAGAAATCCGATATTTTGCGGAAAATACGAAGCCCAGTTTTCATCTTTTTGTTAGAAAATATGGAAGTGGAATAAGTGAACAATTTAGGATTGAGTTAATATTGCTTCAGAGCAATCTGAGTGGTGGCTTCTTTATCGCGTACGGACGATAAGTGTTTCTTTTCCCATGGTTATATAAATGTATAGCTTCCTCCTTTGTGGCATTTCCACCATCTATTGGTCATATTAATCCTTAGTCTGTCATCCCCTATTGCCGCATCCCACCCTATCCCCAAACCTCCCCCTTTTCATTTTTCCCTCGGGCCCACTTTCCCCTAGACTTCCTCACGCGTAAAAACTAACGACCGGCCATCCGTTCTCTATTGGACTTTCCCTTCCCATGGAAACGCCATATCCAGGGCGCTTCTTCTTTTTTGTTGTAATAACGCGGTCGTGATGTCGGTAGGAGTGGCCTGGCCACTTCCTTCCGGTCTCCGGAGCGGAAAGGGGTCGGCCAATGGGGAGGAATTGGGGAGGAGAAAGAACATGGTGGTCAAGCGTGAGGTGTGGAAAAGTTTATAGAAAAGAGTTTCCCTCGCAAAAGGTTGGCTTCCCTTCCAAGGATACGGTTCGGGGTTCCCAAATGGCGTGATTTAATTACCGTTTTCCTCGTGCTAAGTCACGCCCAGATTAAATAACGTCGACGGTTACGATAGTTGGACCTAGGACAACATTCGTGGGGTAGATTTCGGTTGAGCCCCTCGTAATGTTCGTAGAGATAAGGTCGCCAAATTATCTCTTATCAGGGAATTTTGGATGCCGTTATTATTTAATAGGGTGGATAAGCAAGACGGTAATATTTTTTTAAATTCGGTCTTCCATTCTCTTTCTATACCATTATATTTTCACTATTGATAAAAATTTAATTAATTTTAAAATAGCTGAGATGGAGCAAGTACGCTAGTGTCAACCCTCAAATGAACAATTAATTTTTCAACTCTCTTTGAAAGGCTTTAAACGGCCCGCAACGAAATATAATAGGATCGATTTGTTATAGACGTATTTTGTTGGAAAATACGTAGATATTGAATTAATTAGCAACTACCATGAAGCACGAAATTTACCCATTCAAAAGTTGGTCTTACCTTGACGTATATACAAGTATGCACGGAATATTTCATGCATGTATACCTTTTTACTATGTGTATCAATCACCATTTTCTGTAGGTTAAGATTTTTCCCGTCCTGAAAGAGCTTCGTTGGTGGATAATTTGTTTATCGTCGATCTTAATATACATTTGTTTCATTGATCTCATCACAATCTTAGATTAGCGATTGTATTTTTATATTATCGTTTTATCCCCCTCCATAAAAATTGAAATTGTTCTGTGCATCGTGACGAAACATTATTCCTCTTATAAACTTAAATTTTATAGAAAACTGTGGTTTTAATTAGTTTGAGTTTTAAATAATACAGAATTCATTGAAAAAATGAATGGATAGCATCAATCTACGATCTTTCCTCTATATTTGCTTTGAGGTAGATTCAAGATATCTAAAGAGTCAAGTTGGATATTTTTGTTCAAAACTTAAATCATGTTTGGTATACTTCGAAAAATTTCGTTTCGCCCTCAAAATTAACTCTCTTTCACTCCAAGAGAATTATTTGAAGCAAAGGAATGTCCAAGAAGAGGATTTTAAAAATGTATGTAAGAGCTCTTCAGGACCTTCTTTGACACATACATTGGTCGAGTTTATTTCGTTCATCACTCTTTCTCAACATTGTAAAACCGAATATAAAAGGCTCTTCTTCGCAGTTACCAACCTAGATATAGATACTAAGGATTATTTTTATACTATATTCAAAGCATAGAAAATTACTCCCCTGAAAATACCTTTATGATTTCTTTGAATTTAAATATTTCTAGGAGAATTTTCCGCGTTTTTAATGAAATTTATATACTTATATATTTCATTGTGAAAATTAATTTTACCGTCTCCACTTGCCGTAACTATAATTATAACAAAGTATGGTTTCATCAGCATACTCATCGAGATGATATATGTTAGAATAAATAATCTATTGTTATACAGAAGTTAAAAATGTGACCTGGCTGGGACTCGAACCCAGTTCTCTTACTTTCCGGGCAGTTTTAGAATACCTACGCAGAGTGTGACTATTTTTGGTAACTGTTACTATTTTTCACTTATTTGGGCTAAGTAACACACTTTCACCAGCAGAATTAAAATTACCTTCTATCAATTGATCTATAGCTAATCCTAGAATATCCTGATAATATTATTATCATTTTTATACGGCGTGGTTTGGACCAATCTGGTCTCTTTTCCAACTCACCTAATGAGTCAGCCATCAATTTAAACCGTACAACTTTAACTAAAATGGGAAAAACTAATCAGATCATACTGGGTGCATATATAGTTATATTGCAATGCATGTAACAAGAAATACAGAAGGAGAGAAATTTAAAAAATGGATTAACGGTGGATGGAATGTGTTAACGATGATTTTTTTATAATGGATTTCGTACCGCCTGATTAAAAAGGTTGGTCTTACTTTCATTGCATCTTTCGGTGCGGGTACTCGAGGTAAGGCTTTCATTTCAACAAGCGGTGTCCATTTTCAATTAGGGCCGTTAATTTTCGCCTCATAAAGACCGTTAATTTACGATCGAATCCGAGGAGGAGGACATTTCCTGCAAATAATCGAGAGTGGATCCATTACGGGTATTCTCTGAATAATATTACCATTAAGAGGTGATGAGGCGAGAAGACCGAAAATAAAAGTTAAGGCGAACGATTTAATTTCGCATGCAATGAACGTCTATGGACCTTATCGAGGAAAATCGGTGGTCTTTTTAGTGCGTATAAAAAAGCCCATCTTGATTGATAGCTGATAATTACAGGTATAGAGACTCCATTACCCTAAATTTCGGCTTATTATTTTATGGATTGACAATTATAATATTAGATTGTAGGACTGGGAAAGTATTGTGAGTTATTCGATATACATTGCTTACGATATACACCTTAGTATGGAAAAATCCATATTTTTATGAGCGGCACAAAACCCCGTTGAAATTGGGGATTAAATGATGACAAGTGAGGAAAGGGATTTTGCTTGAAAAATTCTCTCGTACTTAACTTTTATTTATTGCGATTTTTTTCTATATACAACTTTCAAGGTCAACCGGAGGATGTTGGGATAATGGTAGCTTTTTTATTCTTAGCGGATCCATTAAGATGAGTCTAAAGATTGAATCTCATTAGGAGGTTATAAGTTTCATGTACAATATAACCTGTCTTAGCCAAAAGACCAAGGGACCGAGTAAATTTTTCTGTTTACGCAGATTTTTACGGCTTAGGAAGTTTAACACTAGAATATATTTATGTATTTAAAATTACTATTTCAAAAAAAGGAAAAAAACAATAAATATAAATATAAAAATAACAATGCAATGAATTTATTTATTTTGGGGAATTAATTCTAAAGCAATTATGCTTAGAGGAGCGTGTGAACGTCGGAGGCGAGATAAGCTCATATGGAGACTTTAAGCATAAACTATCAAAATGAAGTCCTCTTATAATGAGTGTTTTTCTTTTGAGAATTTTTTAATTGAGAGTTAATCCTTTGCTCATTCCTTCGAGATGGCAAATGAACTTGGAAGAAAAGCAAGCAAATAGTAAAGATTTATTAGAGCGAGAAACTTTTCATCCACCATTGACAAATTCGAATACTAGTCGTTCTACATTGTACAATCGAGGTAGAGGGAATTTAGAGGGAGGAGTGCCTGAAAAAAAACTTGTGTTAATTCTGTAATGTTATTAATGATTCCGTTTTAGGCAGGTTTCCGCCATAAACATGTAAAACTCTAAATAATTCGTGGAGCCAGATTGATGTCTAGCCATTCATGTATTCCATCATATATTTCATTCCATGCTTATTTCCACCATATATATCATTCCCTTTTCTTCGTAGTGAACTATATGCATTGAATTAATATGCAAAAAACGAAAAAGTAATTGAAAATGTGGAAAATAGCGTAACACGCCATAGCAGAAATTTCCAGCCTCGAAAATGTCGTTAACTAAGATGATTTAAATTTGTAATAGTGATTCTTCAGACACATGATGGAAAAATATGTCAGTTATTTTGAGCCACGCATAGAATTTTAGTTATTTACGTACCTCATACCATAGGTGGATATAATGATGATTAAAATTTGTGTAGGAATGGACTGTTGGGAATTTTTCAATGAATTTTAGTGCTTCCGTATTTTTTATTTTCATGTAAATTAATACCGCGTTCCATCCCGAAGAATCTTGATTTTGCTATTTTGCTTTGGGTAAATGATGAAATAGAAAACTATTCTGAAGAGTAAAATGCGTTGCACAGTAGAACATTGAAGCGGTCGGTGCTTAATTAAGCTATAGGACGTCTCAGGGCACATTAAAATTATATTCTATTCGCTATTCTTTCATATATTCATTTATTATATTCATCTTCTAAAGTAAGTCATTTTCCGTTGGATCTTGTCCTAATTATTCCTAAATCATATTATGATAAAGATATATGGGTATACATAACGTTAGTTTGCCATTTTATATCTGTGAGAAAAATTAGTTTCAGATTTAGCTTCTAAGGATTACGTATAACGCTGTAAAAATAATCTTGATTCCTGCCACAAGGTTTAAGAATTATATTCTAACAAAAATATCTAGCTGTTTATAAAATTTTAATAACTTTTGTCTGCTAATCCATCAGGCCTTATGTGAAAGGTTGTTGGAAATATCCTTTGTAACTCAGGTTTATATAAATCCATATCCTGGCTGGGTAATGTCTTTCTTCATGTAGCAATTGAAGCTCAGAGAATATTTTCAAAATTGGTTTTAATACATCAGCAATTTATACGTAGTTGCCCTTTTCAGTACAGCCAGTTGGCGTATTAATGATTACAGCTAGATTGACGTAATTGACTTATCTGGTTGGGTACTCAGCAGAAAAGTTAAGGTCGCTGTTCATTGGGTTTGCACATGCCGCGAAGTTCGAAAACCCATTAAAGTACATACTTACGTTGCCTCCTGTAATCTTTTTCCATTTCCTGTGATCTCATTTCCAATATAACAGAGTCAATACGGGGCTACTCAGCGCTGCGGGATACATTATTGAATCGTATCAATCTATCGAGGGCTTATTGCAGGTTGCGCTCCGCCTCCATGTTGCTTAAGTAGCATTGCGGGTAACTAACGCCCTTATTCCTTGTAAGTGGGCAGGAAAGAGGAGTTGAAAAGCAGCCACCGTGCTACGGAGCTATTATAAATAATAAACAAATGAGGGTCGAGCATTGCTTCACGCTTGAACGAGCAGCGGAGACTTGTGTGTAGTAGGGCTGGGAAGTTCTTTATTGCGAGTGAAAAGAGGGAAGTAGACGAGAAGAAAGATAGGAAGTAGTATGGGGAGTAAAAAGGGAAGATCGGATGATATTATTATTATATGACCCGTGAACGAGGTTAGGCATCTGTTACATCTAACCTCTAAAGCCAAAACACGTATAGAGTTAATAAATTACAGAAATATTAAAAACACAAAAATATTAAAATTACAAAAATATTAAAGATACATACACATTAAAAATACAATCATATTAAAAATACGAAAATATTAAAAATACAAAAAAATTGAAAACAAAAAATATTAAAAAAACAAAAATAGTAAAAATACAAAAAAATATATACCAGCACAATGAGATTGAAAGAGTAAGATTTGGAGAAAACTCTTGGGCTGAAGGCCTTCAGAGAAAACCCACATTGCAGAAAAACACTCGCACAAGAATGGGAGCAAAAAACAGGGAAAACACAAATAGATGTAAATAACAGTTAAAAAAAACATAACAATTGATGTTAATAACAATACAGTTTTGTATCTTGAATGTCCACTGATGAAATGGCACGGAGGGTGCGCGGTTTTCAACCACAGATGAGTAATTATACCTAAAAGATTATGAAATTGTCTAGATTAAAATTCATAATATACCAGAGTAAATTAGGGATTCAACGCTAAAATTCTCTTAGCTGCCCCTTGTTTCAAAGCAAGAATTTAAAACTGAACACCTCTGTGTAATAAATTTATCCTAATGTAGTTTAAGATTGGTTTAAATCTATCTGGGAACAAAATTATTAAAAATGATGCAAAGAAAGATTGAGTATAGCGCAGCCTTAAGTTTGATTTAATAATTATCATTTAAATAAGTAATTTTATTAAAAAGAATAAAAAGAAATGGAGCAAAATCTAGGCTATTATCAAATAATAGATTCCGTAACATAATCATAATTTTGTTTTTGAACATAAAAAGTACCAGGTAAAATTTCGGCAGAATTGAATTCTAAGAATTCTACTCTACTTCGAATTCTAGAGTTACTAGAATTCGAATACGTTATTTACCTATTCTCTGTGAGGTTTGCGACAGAATAACCTCGTGATAAATGGAAGTCACAATATCTGACATAGATGAAGTTTTCTCGGGTTGTCAGCCGGGTCGTTCCTTGGCTGTCTCTCGAAGATTCGGTTCCTGTCTCCGGAACCATCTTCAGGAGTAAAGAATCAAAAAAAACGGGCAAAAATGACATTATTCAAGTTCCAACTATGTCAGATTCAACTTTCATGCTCTCTGCCTTCTTTACCGAATTTACATTATAAAAGACGCAATAAAATCTTTTTAGTGGTAAAGCAAGTAAAAGAAAATATAATGAGAGATGTAACGAATTGCGATCGAGTTCTGTTTCCTGTGTAAAAAAACATAAAGCCTATATTAATGTGCTTCTTTGTTTCTGATATACAGCCACGATAAATTGAATCGGAAAATAGACGAAGAAAATATCGATGAAATTGCCTCTCTATGTTTGGTCACTAGTCTTATTGGTTGCAAGGGCTATTTTTCTCATATGTAGACCAAATAAAGATGTGTATATTTCAACAAGTTTAGAATTGAATTGAACTTTGAGATATACTTTTATGTGCATTTGCGTATTTTTGCTTCGTATAGTTCCTGAGATAATAAAGAATTTTAGAATGGAGGACGTCAGTAAAACAAACTTAAATAGGCGTTAAACGGGAAAACAGGTTGAGAAGGAAAAATTGGTTATATAAAGATATTTCTCAAGAAAAAAGCTCGGTTGATGTTTTCTCACCAAGCTATTTCCAATTACCTTCAAAATATTAGCTTAGTGCTGAGGTGCATTGCGGAATTGTTGGCAGGCATACAGGTCATAACTTTGTAGTTTGGGCGGAAATTTTCATCATTCTACTCCATTGGTAAAGGCACATCATGAATAAAATTCGAATCGCCCTTAAATGCGCATTTCAGCTACTGGAACTAAGAAGGTTGAATGATTTATCGTCATTGAGCATTTAGACGTTCTAGAACGCATTTAGTTTCATTACGGGAAACTCATTTCTCTGGTCCATAAATCAGAGTACGAGGCATACTTCTAGTTCCGCCTTCATCAAGCTTATAAGACGCTTCTCATGAAGAAATAAGTATATAAAGGTTTACGATATACTCACATTTATTTTTTTCTAAAAACCAAGCTCATTAGGTGAAAAAATTCAAGTTGACCCTCAAAACGACCTTCATATTTCAGAGTGGGCAGCAAAAGGAAGTCTTCATTTCAGCAAGTAATTCAACATCGACATTTATCTCGGAAATCTGCAAATCCCGTTCCCTTATCTGAAATGTCAGAAAGCGAAAATATAAATTTTAATTTTGAAAGGTCATGGGAGATCCCGGCTACGGTCCCTTGGTTCTTGGCGGAAAAAAGTGCGTTGTAATCCGGGAAACGATTTGCGGTAGCCGCTCAAAGAAACCTCGCGTCTTCCTCCTCAGCATTTTCTGGAAAATGTATTAAGCCCGCACGTCAGTAAATGGCTATCGCAATTTGTTTTCTTATCAAGTATCTTCCCTTTTCTTATGGGATGTTGGGGTACTATGTTAGGAGATGATAAATTCCTTCGTTGCATAAAAAGTAATTCACTCGCCGCATGCGGTCAGTAAAACGTTGGCTGGAGGAAAAGAGATGATTTTTTCTCCTATTCTCGTGAAATATGGTCATTCTGCTACGATTTGCTATCAGAAAATTTTGTGCAATAAATTATGCGCCGACTTGATTCATTCGGGGTAATAAAATTATGATGAATATGAATTACGATGCAGAATATTTTTCCTTTACTCCCAGAATGTTTATCTAACACTATTTAAGAATATAATGGTAATATGTAGCAATAAATATACTAGACTATTACTAGAAGGTGAATTATAATTCCAGTAAGGGAAAGTTAAAACTTATATAAACAAAAAATTGAGAACTTTAATTGAATAGAATATTTTCGTCAAGATGCTCATAATTAATAATGGCATGTATGCACCTTGCGTGAAAATTTCTTACTTGTAAAGTACAAACATAGAGAATTGCATTTTTGGATCTATAAATTAAATTAATACTTGCTTTACCAGCATAATTACTCATGCAGATATATTTTGATTGATCCTGCAATTCTGTATCAACTCTTATGCAACTCATTTAATGCCATACATTGTCCTTTGACAAAAAATCGTGTATTTATTTCTTTTAAGTATTAAGTAAGAGTTTCACGTCACAATAGACTCATTAGTCTCCATATTGCAAAAATTCTTATCATCATTTGTTAATTTAAACATTACGAGATGTAAGTCGATTATATAATTATTGAAATACCTTCGGCATAACCATTGTATATTTTTCTCCGGACGTAATTCAGAAATGTATACATTAATGCAGATATTTATATGAACATCTATGTATTTTCGTCGATAAAAGTGGTTCATAACAAAGGGAAAAATTGGTGTGCGACAGCTCTCTAAGCCATCCTGTTTTCTGCTAATCGTTTCCTTTCCTCATAATATCAAACGAAAATTCTTACCATCACCTGTCTCTCGCGATTGAACCAAGGTTTTGTTCCATAATTTCCCCTTTCCACAATTCCTCCAATAGGAGGTTTTGTGAGGGCATCGTAACTGAATGCGTCCTTTTTAAGAGCTCTCTTCTTTTTGTCGACATTTTTCACTGACATTTTTTTATAACTTTCCCTTCCGTAATTTATAGGAGCTATGTATACATCTTTCAATATGTTTTCAAGTATGAAAATGATCAATCCTTATTTTATTTTAATTCATTAATATCTGAACGATTGAAATCTTTATGCAATATAGTATTAGGTGCGCAACTAAGTTCTCGCTGTTTTTTCGATAAAAATGTAACTTTATTATAAAAAAACTCTTATATCTGAATCATTCAAAGTATTGCCCATCGCTAGACACAACTTTTTCCCATCTTTCTGGCAGAGCTCGAATACCTTGACGCCAGAAGTGTTTGTCTTTTGAGGCTATCCACGAATCAAGCCATTTTCTGATGTCTTCATATGAGTTGAACTGCTGATCAGCCAGGCCATGTGCCATCGAACGGAACAAGTAAAAATCGGACGGCGCAATATCTGGGGAATATGGCGGGTGGGGTAGGACTTGCCATTTGAGCGTGCCCAAGTAGGTTTTAACAGGCTTGGCAACTTGAGGCCGAGCGTTGTCATGCAGTAAAATCACTTTTTCGTGCCTCTGCTCGTACTGTGGCCGTTTTTCGCGCAGTGCTCGGCTCAATCGCATCAATTGAGTTCGATACCGTTCCCCTGTGATGGTTTCGCTCGGTTTCAACAGCTCATAGTAAATAACACCGACCTGGTCCCACCAAATGCAGAGCATAACCTTCGCAGCGTGAATATTCGGCCGAGCCGACGACGTAGAAGCATGACCGGGTAGTCCCCAAGATTTTCTCCTCTTTGGATTGCTGTAATGTCTTTCTTGCCGCTGGAGCAGTTGTTGACAGGCGAAAAAACGACGCTCAACGTCTCTTGGCTTCAACTCATAAGGAACCCAAGTTCCTTGCTTCTGAATCATCCCCAACGCATGCAATCGCTTGGAAACGGCTTGACGGGTAACTCCTAATTCTGAAGCAAGCTCTTCTTGAGTTTGGCACGAACCCTCTTCGAGCAAGGCCTCCAATTTAGCGTCTTCGAAGGTTTTGGGCCTTCCTTCACGAGGACGGTCGTCAACATCAAAATCACCGTCTTTGAAGCGACGAAACCAATCACGGCATGTTGTTTCGCTCAGAGCAGCATTTTCGTACACTTTTTGGAGCTCTCGATGCGCTTGAGCTGCCGTTTTTTTGGAATGGAAGAAGAAAATCAACACTTCCCGCAAATGACGATTGTTTGGCACAAAATTAGACATTTTTACTTAACCAGAAGTATATAATGCGAAAACGAAATCACTCATGTGTCACAGCAGTTTGTTTACCATATGTCTAAGCTTGGTTCGTGACGTTTTGGATATGTCAAAATCGACCAACTCTTACTGCTAGAGCTATCTACTGACAAACAGCGAGAACTTAGTTGCACACCTAATATTTTTATCAGAATATCAATATTCATCCTCTCAGTACGGAATGGTTTAATTCTATACAGAGGAAATATTGTACATCGTAATGGAAACGCTAATATTGGAAAAACTTTGAACATAATTTTACATTTATATTAATACTTTCTTTTGCATTTAAATTAGACGTATTCACCGTTGATTCAGAAACACCAGCTGAAAAACGCAAAATGTTGCATTTATCTATTCAGATACATTTATTTTATGCTTGTAGGACAACTTTTAAAGATACTGCCTTAGGCGTAACTTGGTGAGATATTATAGGTAAAAAATGTGTAGTAAATCCCACTTTAATATTATAGGACAATATTTATTTCCTCGAACAGCGTTCTACTACGCCATTCTCCCGCACCGACTTTTATTGCATCCAAGAAACCTGCTAACGTTTGCTCAGAAACTTATTTCTAGCATATAAAGATTAAGTTATAACGCAAAAAAGTAAATTTTCTAGATTATAAATAGTATTATACGTAAAAAAAGAATAGATGGATTTTTTTTAATCATAGAAAATGTAAGACGTCAGGAATTCTTGCAAAACAAAAATATAGAATCTCATAAAATACAAATAACCCCGCAATCGGAAGCATCAAAGGGAATCTAGGTTAAAGGTTAACCAGTTTAATCATGGTGCGTGGTCCGCCTAGGTAAGGATAGCCGTCGGAAAGGCTTAAATATAATATCTCGTGAAATCGTGGAGAATGAGAATATATACCGAAAGTAAAAGCGATTTTTTTAATTCCAACGTATCAATCCTTAGACAGAATGATCCCTTATTAATTAAGAGATAGCAGCAGCATCGCTTCCCGCTATGAATCACGCGTGAAGTTAAAGCAACTTGGCTCGCAATGGCAAAGGCAGCATTTAAAGCCGTCGTAAAACTGGTCGGTCGCGGTTTCCTTCAATCGAAAATCGCCGGAACGCTTTAACGTCCCCTGATTTACGTTTATTTACTCTGACGAGGATATATGGACCGCAGGAATGTCGCAACTTATACGGATTGCTTGGCAGCGGAGGGCTGTTTATCCGGCTCGTAATTGACGGCGTGATCAGCCGTTTTGGCCGCATCGGAAAGCTGCGCTCAATGGAATCACCGATGCCGTTATCCCATTAAAGAAAGGAAAGGGTTCCGTCGGTACGCAATCAAAGACGTATTTTTCTTGCCTCGGAGCGAATCTCAATATTTCTCGCGCGGGGCCCGCCATCTTGGGTCGAGGGATTCGATTATCGATAACTGCGCCGCGTCACGCGATTTTCCCGCTTTCGAAGTATGAGGCGCTATCGTGTGGAGATTTCAGAGGGTGTCCCTCTGGTTTAGGAGCTACTGCGAGTAGATTTACGATCGGAGATGGACTCGCCGGATTTCTTTTTACAGCGCAAGGAGAACGTTTCCGCGGTCGTAAAATGGGTCGTCTCGCGCTGATTCGAGGCGCGGAGGGTCGAAAGCACGCGACTTTATTGCGGGAATGTTGAGGAAATTGTTGTTTCCGGGAGAGCCGGCCAAGGGAGAGATGGAATGTGAAAATCCAGAGAATTATATAAATAAGGCCAACGAATGTAGTTAATCCGAAAACGGAGCGTGTTTTTTTGCGGCTTTGTGAAGTTTATTTGAGGTAAAATTATTTATAGAATTAAATATTTAATTCAAATATATTTGTAGAATTAACTATTTAATTTATACGCGTACAATATCAAACTCACATACAAAACCCCGGTTTTGGATTATGGCATGAGTTATTGTGTTATTATATACAAAGTAAATAGTTTTTCTGCTGATGTAATTTATTTCTTATGTAACGCGACCAAGCTAAGGCTGGAAAAAATGGATGTTATTTATTGCAACTCTTTCTTTGTAACTTATTAATGGGAAATAAAAAAATACTCGTTAATCCGATATTCTAACTGTAACTAATTACATGTAGGAGAGGTTTTATCGTTGGAAATACTACCTCGGGGATGTCCCAAAGCCGGTAATTATTTCCGGAATACTTAATCAAATTCCATTTGGGTTCAATAACAGATTCCGCAATTACATGATGATTAGCGTCAGTGGCGCAGCGAGGGGGGTTTTAAGGGTTCAAACCCCCCAAGAGTCAAGTCCTATGACTAGCTCTGAGCTTTTTTTTCTGCTGAAGAATACAAAACCACAATCATTATGCAAGTCAAGATACACTTCTTGATAAATTCAGCGAAAGCTCCGCATACCCGTAATTATGTCTCCGCTTTAAGGTGATGTTTTCGGTAGCAGAAGAGGCCTAGAACCGACATCGTTATCAATGGGACACTAAGGGCCGTATTTATAGTCGACTTCCAGGAGTTCCGCAGCGCCTAGCAGTCCCCTAAGGCCAAAAACGGTATTTATAGTCCTCTTTCTCCCCCTTGCAACCCCCTTAGAGACTCGCAAGCTGTGAAAAGCTGAGTAACCGAGGTAGGTGATCCAGCGAACCCCTAAGGCGTGATACCGGTGGTGGCAAAACTGCGTACTAATTTTGTAAACAACAAACATGGTGGTCAATCTGTTCGAATCGTTCGATTAGATTCAACAATAGATGAATAAAATTAAATAGTGGACTGTCAAATCCTCAACGTTTCTTTAAATTAGTGTACAAATCAGCAGAATATTTTTGGTAGATATTTATTTTATCCTAATGCATTTAAAACTATCTAACGAATGTTTTAAAACCTCAGCTTGTGCAGTCGTTAAGAAATGTGAAGTTATTAGTTTTATTAGGTAAAATATTGATTTCCTTGAGGTTGAATTTATTGGCAATTACTATACTTATTGGTAGAAATATATTTATGCTGTGCAAGGGTGATTCCTACTCTTGATTGCTGATTCTTTGTGGTATTTCGTTGTCGTAGTCGTGATATGTAACCTTTGACGCAGATGGCTACCATGGAGAAAGAGTAAATATTTACAGTGAAATGCTACAAGGGTCAGTATTAGGCCTATTGCTATTTTTAATATATATCAATGATATATTTTCTGTTATAAGGTGCTGTAAATTATACTTGTTTACTGATGACGCTGTATTAATATCTGTTCACAAATACTTCAATGAGGCTGAAAGAGCTCTACAAACTGACTTAAATAACATTAATAAATGGTGCCATGATAACAAATTAAAACTAAATGTTCACAAGACAAAAGTGACGAAAATTAGAGTTAGAGAAGAAATAAATCATAAAGTGAAACCTCTACAATACCTACACACTTACATCCTGCTTACAGAAAATTACTTCTCCAGTAAGCACAAGGAAAAGTTTGCTACAAAACATGGCATGATAGGGAGAGATAGAATAACGTTTAATGCACCAAGTTATTATAATATATGTACGGCAGGAAGTGACTTGATGTCATAATACCTATGTTATTTAATGACTTGCCTAATAACATACACTTAAGAAATGCTATGTTTAACGTAAAGAAAGATATCAAAATATATTTGCTTAAAAATTTTGTACTGAATTTTGAAAAACGTATAACAGATCCCTTAGTACATCCTATGATATATGTCAAAATTGTATTGAGTTGATTTTGTATATTTATTGCTCTAACTATGGGATGCTAATGATTGTATCTAAGTTTATATCTGCTGTTGTACTTTGTGATTTTATATAAATATATATAATGCTTTCTATAGTCTTGTGTAATACATACTTGGTATATGTTCATTGTGAATCATTATATAATTGCTGAATTTGATATTGATTTTCATATTATAATAAGTGCAATAGATAAGTAGATGCAGTATTTACAATTTTTGGAGTCATAAGTAGTTTTTTGTGATAGTTTTTGTAAACTTCATACTTTATTTTGCTTGAAACGTTTGAAATTGTTTTTATTTTTCATCATTAATTTATGAAATACTACAAATTTTAAATAATTTGTAATATTAGGCTTTGATGAGCCTATATCTGGTTCAAGAGTACCAAATGTTTACAATCCTGTTTCTTGAACTTAAATGTCATGTAAATTAATTTGTAAGCCGTTCACAGGCAGGCGATATTATTTAAATTGCATTATTGTATTGTTTGAACAAAACAATACAACAAAAGAATAATAACAAACAATTTTTCTGAATAAAATATTCTATTCTAATCATAAATCTCATGGATAGAATCAGTTGAATTCAATGGTGTGTGAGAAAATGTATTCATAGGATTTATCTGTGAATGTGAAGAAAGTTGGTGAAAAGTCTCCTATATATTGTCTTATGACGTCGAAATTTCTATTGTTTGTGTAACAAGTTTCGGTATCTAGATACCGAAACTTGTTAAGCATTGAATGGATGAAGCAGCTGCTTCATTCATCTAATGCTACCGAGGCAATATTTATTCTTGATTTTTTTATTTAATCGACTTAAAGTTGACATTACCGGCGTTAATACGTTGAGTTACGCTAACTGATACATCGGTGTTGGGAATTTTTAAAGTCAAAGCTATAACACGAGAACTCAGTTCGTGGGAGGTTTAAAATTTCACAAAATGTCCTTCTTCAAAAGCCTTCTAATGTATAATCACCTCTTCCCTCACTTTAAAAAAAAATACCAAAAGGACGCAAATTAAACATTCAAGAACATTTGGAAATATTATACCAGATACAATAAAGTAACTACAACCTCACAAACATTAACCTGCCATTTCTATCTTGATTATAGTAATGCAGTTTCAACAACGGCTGCCTTAGTAAATTGTTGGTAAATTATTATCAATTTAATAGTTTTGTTGTAAATTGAAGTTATTTTTTATTCATATACATTTCCTTTCTTGGGCTGTTGTAAATGTCATTAACAGGAACATTGAGCTCGGCAGAACCTTGGTTTAAACATGAAAATAAATACAGGTAGAGCTGAAAATGGAAGAGGAAAGACATGACACTGATTTTTACTGTCATGCAGAGCTTAAATGTTATTAGAATTTACAGTACCTATTCAAACTTTGCCATCAATACAAGATTTCATCTGAACCAAAACAAATTAGCAGAAAGGAATATTTAAAAAAACTGAATAACGAAACTGTTTTTTGGGAACGCTGTTGCCAAATGTATCACTAGTTCGTCTCCTTGTCAGATGACTGCGGGGAGTCGTTCATAAATACCAATAGGTACCGCTCGCCTGGCAGCTTACTCATGAGGGGTTCGTTAGATGTAGGGGAAGGAGTCGACTATAAATACGGCCCTAAGATACGAGTGGTTTGCACTCAATGTTCAACGTGTGCACTTCTTAAGCCTATCCTTTAGTTAGATGACTCACACCATAAGATTAGATTCCCATGAGAAACATTCGAAAGTGCTGATTCGTTTACTCCTCGAAAAAATACTAGGGAACATTCGAGAAGTAATTCGAAACTTACACTCTGAAAACAGAGATTACGATTACGTTTAAGAGACAAACAGATTGATAAAACGCTCAGTTAGATCTTCTGCATGTGACTGTTTTTAGGGTGTGAATGCAAAGTTAGGCTCGTCAAGAGTGCTTTTGAGAAATTCACAGTGAACGCTTCGATGGAGAGCTTAGTTTGGATTTCATAAGGTACAGATGGACATCCGAAATTTTTTTTTCACAGTCCTTGAATAGCTCAAGGCCTCTATCGGAAAAACGTAAGTTAATGGCTATGTGGTTTATTTGTGAAATGACCATTATTAGATGCATAAATTAGGTTTGATTTATTTTAGGGCTGTTATCGGTGGATACACCTGAAGATGAGTTTAGCGACAATTCCAAAGGCACTGGTTCCTTTATTAAGCATTTTGGACGATTACAAGTCTGTACAGTAGACTCTTCATAACTCGGGCTGATTGAAGATGTAATGATCCTTATTTTATGATTACCTGTTAATTTGCTGTATATTTACGAAAATAATTCGGTAACCGAATTTCCGTAGAAATTTGAAGAAGTATTGGAGCAAAACAAGATATCACTAAAAAATCATTTTCGATGATTTTATTAATAATATACCATTTTGGAAGCAAATCAGTAGGCTGAAAGGTATTGTGAGCGTAAGGTACGAGTACGCACGGATTTATCGGAACATTGAATTAATGGCCTGAAATAAATTTGATGAACTGTTAAAACTGCGGCTTAAATTCTCCAGCTTCCTTATTCCTCCTTCCACCAATTTTTTTTCTGGCAATAGAATCCAACGAATCTCATGACTTATACTGTCAACCGCGTGGTCATGCAATGCCTCTTCAAAATTTTAATTCATGGAAAATTTTTGTTTTCTTTGAACACAATGCGTAAGACTTTGTTCGGGTTTGCGTCTGCTCTCTGCTGGTTAAACAACTTAAATACTACTTGGTCTAAATAATTGTAAGTTGACGGCTTCATTTTTTTCACCTTGGTTTGTCAATTTAATTTTGCAAATTCAATTATAATATCAACTATAATCAAGGGTATAATGTATTTTTTTATGCAGCCGAATATTTTGTTCGGTTTGTGACGCATTCAATATATTCAATACTCAGCTAATATATAAATAACGAAATAAGGCTTAATTGTAAGCCTACCAGAAAATTTCATTTGATATAAATGATTTTTTGTTTCTTAGAAGATGAGTTAATTTAAAAAATAAGGGATGAAGTCACTCCTAAGAAACCTGCTGATGATATAGTCTAATAACGACAGATATTCAAATAAGCATGAGCGCGCCAATGTGGGGATCTAATGAGTGGATATTACGTTTTATGTCGCTTGCCAAATAATCGTAACTAATTTTTTTCCTTCTCACGCTTGGCAGCCTCTTGGGAGAGAGAACTCTCAAAGACTCGGTAAGTTTATATCTACTAACACTAAAAAACTTCGGCATAGAAAAAAATGACTTTTGAATAGATATTGGACGTTTCCAAACAACTCCTATGATAAGTTTCCAATAGTTCGCTTATGTAAACTACTCTCTAGGAAAGTATAATCATTTGGCTAACTAAACGTTAAACTCCTCTATTTTCAATGTATATAGTTTTTGAAAGAATTGACATATTTGTAATAAGTAACGAGCATAAATATACTAGCCCCTGTAAGGTAGGCATTTATTCGTTTCCTTGGACCCCTCCCATTGGCAAATCCTGGCTGCGCCACTGATTAGCGTTATAACTAGGGATAAATTATGTCGATAGTTATTTGGACTACTATAGGACACTATTAATAGGGATAAATTGTTTAGTTAGTTTGCCAACAGGAGCAAATGAAGGAACGAAAGATGAAAATAGGGACATATTCAGGGATAGATGGATCTCAGATATTCAGAAAGT
This sequence comes from Sympetrum striolatum, assembly GCA_947579665.1. Lineage (NCBI taxonomy): Eukaryota > Metazoa > Arthropoda > Insecta > Odonata > Libellulidae > Sympetrum > Sympetrum striolatum. Next base: position 50,492,876 of record OX388351.1, on the reverse strand, counting down.
TTGCGCCCAAAGATCCCTAAACGGCTTATTAAAATGTTCTGGCCGGGTAGCCTAGATGGTTAAGGCTGCCTCTCGAGTAGAGGAAGATCCCGGGTACGATTCCCGGCCCTATCATACTTTTTTCAAGTCCGTTTTTCCTTGGGATTTTTCCTTGGTGCACGCCCTTATGTTCAAAGTACCTTTAACCCTTTCATTATTGGAATAAAGCTTTTGTGAAGTTTATTACAGGCTTTTTAATCGAATGATAACTACATTCTTATTATCACAGTGCAGGGAAGGGAAAATAAAGTATTAAAAAACTGCAATTCCCGCTGTACGTTTTAATTAATTTACATCTGAAATTCCTCTTTATTGATTCTACAGTATATACTCATTAAACAGTTATCTATTTTCTAGTTTGCGTAAGTTTATCGATTAAAATAGGCTATTAGAATTGTATTCAGCCTTCGAAAAACAGGATGTATGGAAATCAGTATGAAAGCTTGCGCAAGATTTATTTGTTCATTAAAATGAGGAGTATAGAGCTCACTGATATATGTTCACGTATTCATACCTCGGTATGCAAGGTCGTTATGTAATTAATATTGAATGTGACATGATGTAATGTCCAGAAATTGAATTCAACTTGTCGTTCGAAGTTCTGAAATGAATAATAACAATGTTTAATAGTAATTAATTGGAATTAATCATGTATTACATAACCTATCGACGATTTGAGCATAAGCTGATATTCAACTCACTGGGAATTCTAGTAGGAACAATCGCAGTTCAAGAGAAAATCTTACTAACCAAAAGAATAGGTGGGATTATGGATTTAGCAATATGAGTTATTGTATATGCCAGCCACGGAATATTTATTTAGATAAAAATTTATTAAAAAATGTGTTGGATTGTATCCTCAGTTCAGCGAAGGTTGTGTGTATTATTGATAAAAATATCTAACATTATCCTTATGTGTAGCGAAGGAGCTTATCGATAAAAATATTTATTATCAATTTTTAATTAAAAATTGATTTATATTACTTGATTTATTTAATAATTATTCTCAGCCAGTGTCTTTCAGTTTGGGATTATTTACAATCCCATGAGTTATAAATATATTTAATTATTTCGTGGAGCTTTTAAATTATTTAAAAATAATTGACAAACCAAATGGAGAAAACCTTTTTACGGTATTCTGTGAAATAATAGTGGAAATGAAAATTCTTGTTTCTCCATAGAGTCAAATTCTTAGTCAACAACAAATCGTTACGCAAGTGATATTAATATTAGTTTTGTTAGTAAATAAACAACGCTGAACTTCTCGGAAGAATCTCTACTCAGGACAAATTTATGCGCCGAATCTCGGAATTTCCGAGAAGAACTATCAAAAGAGAAAGCCATAAACATGTACGCGTCATAAGAATTTTTATAGTCAGGATCTCCGCCATTCATTCCTCTCGACAACCGACATCATATTCACGGCGAAATTCCATTTATTCGGAATTCATCGCGCCAAATTTCGTACGCCTTATCTCGGATTTATTAGTTCCCGGAGCGTGTTTTATTTTCGGCAAGCGGATCTGACTTATCACCCGGCCTGAGTGATGGTTGAGAGCCTTCCTCAACCTCCCATGCTGCCCCGCGGGGCGCCCGGGGCGACAGAGATGGGGGCAGGCAGTTAGTCAGTGCACACCTCCGAAGCGCCCCCCGTGGCGAGTCTCAGAAGTAGGCGCCACTAAGTTAAGGGTGAAGGAAGGGGAGATGAAAAAATGATAGGATTGGGAGAAATGTTTATAAGGTTGGTTTTTAATAAAAATATATTAGGAAACGTTATATGGCTGTCGGAAATTGATTGTGGGATGGTGAGTTATCGCGGATCTTTTTCCTCCGTATAATTTGATAACAAAATGAAAATAGGGATAGTCTTTCTTCCTTGTGCCACCTCGTAAGTTGAGTTACGAAATAGCATGCTGACGCGCATTAATTTACGTATAAATATATCGCTGTTGTCATGCTTTCCTATCGCTTCTACTTAGAAGTTTGCTGATAGTCTAGCGTTTGCAGCAATTACTTTTTTCGCCTATGGGAACTTATACCGAGTTGAGTCGGTATTTAAATAGCAGTTTTAATTAGATAACGTTGTTAAATGGCTGTCATCTCTGCATTACATTTCGATTTACTAATCGATTCTTGTTTATTTGACGTAGGATAGTTCTAGGAAAAACCTTAAAATCTAGCTGTTTCTCTCCGGGTATATTTTTTGCTATTAAAATATTTACCTTCAGCCGTAATTGGTCACGAAATGCTTCTAATCGGCAAAGTAGACCCAATTCCGTCATGCATCAGTAGATTTTCCACATTTTTCATACTTTGTTTTTAAAGATATTAAACAATTCAAGGAGCATCACAGAGAATCTAATCAGAAAACCAAAGGATAGGATTACGTACTTAAAAGACGTCATAAGGAGAATCCATCTAAGAATATCCATCTCCCTTATCTTATCTTATTAAGAAATTTATTTAATGTGAGTTCTTTGGCAAAAAGGAATCTTAAACAGTAGGAACACAAAGCAAGGAAGATTGTTAATTGCATACCAAGTCAAAACTACTTTCAGGACAAATTTTTCGGATATTAAGGTTGATTTTTGTTATTAAAATCTCTATTTCCTTAAAAATTTTAGCAGTGGGGAGACAATGTGACTTCAATGGGATAAGTTTTATATACATGTACTTATCTATGGTATCGCAAGCTTGCCTGTCTGTTCATCGATCTAATTATACTATTATTCTACATAGAGAGGGTTGTATACAAGTTCTACTACACCTCTTGGATGACAAAGTTATCTAAAATTTGTCGTAAATTTTGCTTTACTCGTATTTAGTATTTCTATTGAGTAAAATATTTATTTTAGAATGTTCTATAAGTTAATTGTAAAAATTTGATGTGTTATTGTGTATTTATGTAGAACGGTATGCTTGTGTACTGAAATTGATTATCACTTATTATTTCCCAAAACTTGATTTATTTATGACCATTCTCTGGAAAATTGTTGTACCCAATTTGCGAATTTTACAAAAATAGTCATTTTATCACGCATAAAAGTAAAATTGATTTGTTGGCTTACTCCAGATATATTCCATGTTCGATTAGCAAAAATTAGGGTTGTTAATTGTTATAGAATATCAGTGTTACCGAATTTATTTCTATTCTGATATTTAAAAATTCCGATTTATTGCTTGACTATTATCTGAATTGATGGGTAAACTAATTTTCCATAGCCATTCGGATATGAAAAAACATGAGAGATAATTATGAATGCAGCAAAGATGATGCATTTATATTTAAATTTTCATATCATCAGAAAGAAATCACTCGACCAGGACTGGGATTATTACTAACGAAAAAGAAAAACGAAAGGGAGGTAATGAATTTAGGCGTCCGTTCCAATGAGAGGAAACAAGGGGGCATTAGCAATGAGTAGGAAGCGGATTGGAGGAGTGAGATTGAGTAGCAATTGGGGGCGAAGAGAAAGGCAGGGGGTGGGGATACGCGGCTGGAGGCCACCACAAACGAACCTCTCATTCGTCTTTCCTTAACGATCGCATTAACGAGGCGATGCAAAATTGCTCTCAGGCGAAATGTATTTCCCACCCATGTCATGTCGCCATTTTGCGCCGGGAAGTATTAATGATGAGGCGCCGAGGGACATAGATTTTGGAAGTTGCGTAAGGGACGATGTGCATAACGCCCAAGGACATTAATGTCTCTGCGCATGCGCTAAACATCACGAGCATGTTTTCTGATTAAGGAGATTCATGGGGTGACTTTTTCCTCGAATATTCCACTATCAAAGCTGAATCACTGAGGCTGAAATTAACGGAAATAAGTATAAGAAGGGGTTGGAATATTGTCTGTTGAATCGAGAGAAATTTTATGTTATTTCTCGGTGATAATTGTTGGAATACCTTAATAACTTTTGATTTTACAATTAATTACATCAATTTCCATAACTATTACTACCTATATAAAACACACACAACGATTCTCTAACTGAAAAAAATTGCAAAATGAAGGAGATTAATTAGTACTTTTTCCACAAAATTTTGGTAATTTTGTGGAAAAAGTACCAATTTATCTTCTTCATTTTGCATGATGGATCTCCACCATATCTCGCCCGATTCTGTGAATTTTATGAAAAAAGTTGATTAGCTAGTATGCTAACAATTCCACCACCGCTTTTGTTTCTTTCTGGTGGAAATTTACCTTTAATGTGTGACTTTAGTGTTTAACGTTGTCTCATGGTCTTACGTATTCTTCTGCGTGTTCTGTGAAAGATTTTCAGAATAGGTTCAACGTTTTATACTTTGAATCAGTAAAATTAGCATAACCTAATACGCTAAATACATAAAAATGCGTAACTTACATAAATGATTTTATTTTTCTGGATTTATTGCAGAGCAGAGGATGATTGTAAAGGTTCTCAGCAGAAATTCAAATATTTCTGCTCAATTTGAAGCTTTGTTAATATGTTCTCGGCTACTGTAGAATTTTCTCTCACAACATACATATGTTTTAGATATCACTGCAAGCAGGAAACGTTCATTTCATGTTGAGTTATTATTCAATTTTGATTCATCGTTATTTATTTAGAGTTTTTATTTTTAGTTATTGCTATCGAATCTTCTCTGTCATCTATAGAAATGAGTTTTGTAAGGATTGTGTAATTCACTATTATTCAACTCGTCCGCAACGTGCTAATCTACCTCATAACATATTATCTGCTTAATTGATTCCACATGTAACTATCCTATATTTTCATTTTTAGGTTCGTCATTTTATTTTCAACGAACTCAAATCATTTTTCTGGGAAAAGACACCCACGTTATCTCTTACAATTAGTATTAAGAATACAAGCATGAACATCAGTCATCTTTCCACACTCAATCTGTTTTCAAATGAATTCAGTAGATTAGACGATCAAATAGTCTGCTGGCATAATTTAGATAGGTATAGATTTCTTCTTCATTCATTAGAGAAGAAAAATAAATTCCTGAATAAAACACCTTTAATATGGGTTAATATGGAAATAGAGGTAAATAACTATGCATATAACCTAAATAATTTTAAATTGAAGATTTAAAGGTTTTATAAGGATTCCGAACAAAACTAACATAAGTTAAGTCGTAATTATTACAAGAGGTCGAGTGATGAGTAGTAATCAACATAAAATCCTCGGTTCTGCAAAACATAATGGTTTATAAACCGCTTGAAACATGTGAAACTTCAGTTCCGAATCTTCAATTTTGTGAAGGCCGATGCGTAACATTAAAAAACCCGAGCTTTTGTACCGAAATCATTTCACGAATAAAAGCAATATGGAACTTCAAAATCGTGTCAACGGTCTGCCTGTACTGGATAAACATGATTAAATGCGATCAACCGGTTCTAATTTAGCGATATTTTAAGTTAAAACGTTTACTAGTCATTTCCATTAATCTATTTTAAGCTATATGAGCATTTGATACTTTATTCTGCATGCGATTCTTCATTGAGAATATATTTCTATCAATGATAACCTCAGCACCATCAAAATGTGATTAACTCGTTCGAGGACATGTGGTAGTAAAAACGAATGAGACCGGAAACCTATGTTGTTTTTGATGATCTTTATGATATAATAACTCCTGAATTACCTCTCCAAGAAGGAAAGAATATATATTTTAAAATGACTATTAAAATATGCATACTAACTGAAATACACATATCAAGCTCAGCATTCCTCAAATCCAAGAAGAAAAACTCATATAATAATTAATTAGAATATGAATATGAATTTGAATTGTAATTTATTTTATATTTTATATTTTAATCATAATTCATATTATATAAGACGATTAATATTGTTCGAAAAATAACCGTTGTAAACATCAAGCCTGTTAGATATTTTGATGATTTTCTTTACTTAAGAGAAAAACCTTTCTTTTCGTATGATTAAATAGTCGTATGATTTTATTAGTATGATTATATTAGATCTAATACACGCTGGAGTGAAATAAAACTATGTAGGCCATCGTTATAATAATTATCTTGTAGATATTTATTTCCATATGATTGAGATATACTTCAAGTCTGTTTACATTTCTATAAACAAGTTAACAATGCAGTCATTGTTATCATTTAGAGCGAGAACGCAAATTCGAAGAGTGGAAGTATGTAAGGGGTCCACAATATCACCTCTCGCCAAGTCCGAAGAGCCATCAAATGGTAGAAATGCGGGGACCGAAATCGACGACCGGAGAGGGTGCTCATAGCTGTTGATTTTAGCCTGCCCGATGGAGGTGATGTTGCGTTCTGCTGGACTGGAGTTAAAGGGTTTAAATCATCTACACATCTACATAAATGCCCTGCTAGCCACCTTTGATTGGAATATGATGTGGATATTCATACGTCGATTGCAGAGCTCTTGAACACTTTGCTGAAGATCTTCTCGGAGCGTTACAGGATCGGGAGTGGATCAGCGGAAGGTGCCCGGAGAGTACCACAGAAGGTATCGAGACGAACGAATTCATTTGTAAAGGTCGTAAGGTGATGAAACACGAAAGTAGTGTGCTTCCCGTGGTTGGATGTTAACATCGACTTTACTTCTGTAAAATGTCAGAGAGGGGCTGCGGCGAATCCGTCAGTAGGTACATCAGGACTCCACAAAATATTTCCTTGATGAACGAATGACTTCTCCGTTGTGTAAGAGCGTGGTTGCTGTAGAGCTGATGTCTTCAAGCCAGGCTGAGCAGCTATCCCTATGAATGGATGTCCAAACGAAGCGGGAACTGTCGAATTTGGCAGTTGCTCTGGTCCCAGGTTGGTGGAGGCAGTAGAGGAAACGGTGGATGAGGGCTTTAGGTTCTCAAGAGTTTGAAGTTTCTAGTGCGACATCTCAGAGACTTGCTTGATTCTGAAATTGGCCCCTTTTGGAGCTGTTGGCTTGGGTACAGGCGTGACGACTCAGTATGGATCCTTTCTTTTTCTTGTGAATGAAGTAGTTCATGGGGTGAAACGGGACAGAATATTACTGCAACGTCGATGGTGATCCGAGAAAGGTCGTCGGTGAAAAACTTTTGAGACGAATCTGAAACATGGTGTATACCTGTTGGAAACTGCCCGTGTTAATCTTGCCCCTGTTGGAGTTGGCCAAGCGATCACTGTTCACAGAAGAGGATAAAACCATTCTGTATACCATCAAAGTTTTTGGTTTTCAATCGCTGGATTATAGCTATCGCCACCTTCAAAAGTAGTAGACATAGGGCTTGTCAATCTTAAGCTGTGGGTTGCTTGATGTTTTCCGCTTCACCTCGGATAGAATAACTTGTCAATCTCATACTAAAATTTTGTCAAAGATGTGGCGCTGATTGGGATTATGTACTTATTATTCTCGCACATGTTCGGGAAGTACAAAAAGTTTTTTTTTTTGGTTTGAAAGGCATTAATAGGGGTGTAAATATTCGTATGAAGATGCATCTATCCTTCGGTGAATTACTTGAGTTGGGTGACGTGAAGGATGCATGAAGGATGCTGCGGAATCGATCCCTTGGCTATCACGATCTAGCAGTCCAGTCATTCTTGGTGGTGCCGTTGATATGAGACCAATAGTGAAGAATGAGAAAAACGATGGGAATTGCCGTGAGGGATCTAGGCAAGTTGTTGCATTAACGAGTGAACCAGACAAACGCGTAGGTATTTAAGTTGAAGTAAATCTCTTAACCATTAACGAGTAGATGTAATATTAGTCTGAATGTCAATTGTATCTCCAAATGCGTTACCCTTTAATGTTTTAGAGATTTACTCCGACTCGAAATACTTACGCGTCTGATCTGCTCACTCTCTAATGCAACAATGTATGTTTATATTTCTATAAACAAGTCAGCAATAAAGACGTTGCTATCAACAAGGGTATCAGCGCTAGTTCAAATTGTGAAGGTATTTAATGGAAGCGCCAAAATCTCATTCACTAGAATATTAACCTTGTATTGAATTCGTTGATACAGAAAATAATTGTCATAGAAATCGGAAGGGATAGATACTTTCATTTTCTCTTAAAGATAGTCCAAGAAGAATTGAGTTTTTTGTAAATAATTTAGCGGAAATAAATCTAAATAGAAAAATCAATAATCTCAATATATTCATTTATTATTATGGAGTAGCAATAAACTACGACTCAATTATATCATAGTGAACTTCGTAGAAAAACATTCTGAAGGAATAGAGAATAATTTAGTAATTTTTACAAAATTATTTTGGGATTCATGTTGCAGAAATTACCAAGTTAACCAAAATGACTTCAAACTGCGATTTTATTCTATTTATATACCTAATTTAAGATAAGTATGTAACTTTGAAATTAGCAAAGAAGTAATTAATAATTTAATTTGAGGTTGATGAGTTAAGTTAAATGTCGATTATATTTTTAAAAGCATCTTTCTTTAATGCTGTAGAGATTTACTAAATAGATAAAAACAAATGATCTTTTTTGCATTTGCCTGTTTCCTAAAAATTAGATCTTAAAAATAATTCTGTAAAAATGTATGTAAATAACATATGTAACATCACGAGTCATAGTTAATGAGGTTATAGATTAGAAACAAACATTTAATATATTTTCTCTAATAAGGAGATTTTTTTAGTTAACATCACTAGGTTTGAATGATATTTCAGGGATAATTTTACAATATACATCAATCTTAAAGAGTTAGAGCAATATCATTTGCTCAGGCATTGGACATCCCAAATTAAGATGATTTCTATATTTGGTCTCCTTAAGAAAGTTGGTCTCGAAGGCAAATCGTTTTAAAACTCTATCCATCTACTGTGCGCGATATCGATAAATAAAAGAAGAAGATTATCCATTTGCCATATTTCAAAAGCTGCTTAATTGGTATGGATGCTTGTGAAGATCTACCGACTGATTTAATTTCAAATGTAGTGACACTATTAATTCTAACGGAAAACAGTAGTGTCTTGAGAAGCTAATAAGCGATGAAAAACTCTTCAAATTCATCTCGTCGCGTTTCTCGAGGTGTCCAATGGAGATGACCCAGCCATTTACGCCTCTTGTTCTCAAACAAAGCGGCGACAGGCGTGAGTTTCATAATTCGGATTCTGGCTTCTTATTTGGAGAGAGTTCCCAACACGAATCAGAGTAAACATCGGAGAAGAAGGGCGTCTGAGCCCATTGAACATGACGTGGGTTGCCTTCTGATAGAATTGTAAACAGTAGCATTTAATAACAGTTGAAGAGGCAAGACGAGGGCACTTATCGGCGCCAACTACTTTCCTCACTTTTCTTACCGGAAAAGGCAACGCAGTACTTATCACCAAAGACTTTGACACGTTTCGAAAATTTAACATCAGATCCTCCTTAATTGAAGATCCTTACGAAACGCACTTCGTAGTTAATTTGTTGTGCGAAGAAATACAATTAATTTTACTCGTTCGCTAGTGACATTACTCTTTCAAATCCGATATATATATATTTATAATAAAAAACTAGTACAGAACTTTGTAAGTGGTGGTGTTAAAGCTGAATGCTCATATTTAATTTTTTCTCTCCATCAAATATTGTAAACATGTTTTGCAATCAGAGAAATTTTATGATATTTTTGCTAAGGGACTCGAAATGGTCAACTTTTGTTTTTCTTAACTTCCGTAGTGTCTATCTACAATGTATTTAAAATTGCGTGTCTTTAATTTTTTACTTTCTCCCTATACGTAGTATAGAGAAAGTATTGTATTCGCTAAAAAATTCGACCTCCAGATTTCGTCGGAAATAGATGTTTTGGGGCCCATAGAGCTCGTTTTTGCTATTTTCCCGAACATGTCTGACTGTGTGTGTGTCTGTCTGTGGTAAAAAAAGTTTGTGGCCGCTCTATCTTAAAAAGTAATTATCCGATCAAATTCAAAACTCATATTTAGTATTTTCCTAACAATGCCAAGAGTTGATTAGTTTTTGGTGAATATCACTTAACCGGAAGTTGCGGTTTATCCGGAACAAAATGTCGTTTCTTATATATCTCTGTAAGAATGCAATATAGGTATATACAATTAAAAACAAAAGTCGTAGATAATGTACATACTTTACTACAACTTTTGTATGAAATATTTTTTCGTAACACTGATTCTTTAGGAGTTATTCTTCAATAATGGTTAACCGGAAGTTGTTGTTTATCCAGAAATGGAAGTTTTTCACACATATCTCTGTCAGAATGCAATGTAGGTATATACAATTATGTACCAAAGTTATATGTAATGTATTTTACTACAAATTTTGTATGAAACATTTTCCTGTAACACTCATTGTTTTGGATTTATTTATATATTACCGGCATAGACTTCTGTTTTCAATAAATATGGAGAAAGTCATGTTGGCCACATTAGTTTTTTTTTGGTTTCTATTTGTCAACTGTAGTGTAGATTTTTTATTTAAATTTAAGGGTTTGTAAATCAAACCTGAATTCTTTTCCATCTAATTTGGAAAGTTCTTTTAAGGTCAATGAAAAATTTAGTCCCTTAATTTTCTAATTGTCATTCTAAGTAAATCGACTAATTTGGAAGAGAGAGTAATACGTGCTCTAGTAAAAATATTGGCTATATACGCAGAGAAATTTACGATTTACGCGAAAAAATGTCTCGAAAAGTTTAGATCATTAAAAATATAGATGAGTGCTAAAAAACCTACTTGTTGCTGCTGTTATACTTGTCAAACCAACTGTCAGGAATCGATCACCAATATTTAGATGAAATTTGGAAATGAATTCTAAATGGTCGATTTCATAAAAAAACTGGTATTTGGAAATTAATGAAGGAGATGCTAATGTGAGTGAAAGTTCTATTAAGTTACATATTATAATTTCTGTAGAATCGATGGGAATGGGTAGTTGTGGGGCATCTTTGTGACTGGAGCATAATGAGAACCAAAGATCACTTCAGCTGTTACGATTAAAATTTTCATCGTCAGGGATGATGTTTGTCACGGCTTTCAAAACGAAAATAAGATAGCACTAAGCGAGGTGCTTGCACTTTTATTGCTGATTAAATTGATTTCACTGGAGTAAGTTATCCACATGGACGATTAGACTGACTTTATCTAAAGATTCAAAAACAGAGGGATAAGTTGATGACAAAATAATCGCCCGCCTCTTGTTTGTGACGGGCTCGATCCTGCTTGCAATTAGCAGAGACAGCTTTATTCACTACGAGCGTAAACATGTATTAAATTATCTTACTTTATCATATTATCCGTCATCAGTCCCTTGAGCAAACCCCTAGCAAATGAACCGCCTGGGAATAAAAAATCATTCTTTGCTTAGTACAGTGGTACCTTGGTTAACGACGCTAATCCGTTCCAGAATAATCGTCGTTAACCAAAACCGTCGTTATCCAAGGCGCGATTTTCCACAGGTATAATAATGGTAATGGATTACCGTATTTCCCGGCGTCGAGGACGCACCCCAGTTATTGGAAGCAAAACTTGTAATATTTACCGATTTAACTCCGGTGAGACAACATGTGCCTATGTGAATTAGCTACAATTTAGCTTTGAAATATTTTTAATATTCTCCGCTAGCTGCTATTCAGTATGTTTTTATGATGTAACATCGTAACGTACACCAAATATTAGTTTATAATATAGTGATTATAAGTAGACGTGCTGAAACACGTGAAACTCCGGAAAGACCAATCGACGAGGCGTCGTAAGCCAAATCCTACGTCGTTACCCAAGAAATTTTTTGGTTACAGCAACTCGTCGTTAACCAAGTCCGTCGTTAACTAAGGCCGTCGTTAACCAAGGTACCACTGTATTCCTTAATTGTATCATAAACAGCTATCCATTCTCAACGAAACTTCATTTTCGATTGGCTTTAAAATAAATATTTAATTGAATTTTAAAATTTATTTCTTGAAATGTAATTCGTAGGGTGATTTTAGCTTCTTAAGAATCTGAATGCATTGATTTTTGTTAGAATTGTTGAAGATTCCTACAAGTTACTCCTGCTTCCTAAATATTTCCTTTTATTGGAAAATTATATCCTGGCTCCGTTAATAATAGTTGCCATTAAAAAAACCTAAAGGTAAAAGTTCCAGATAAGGAAATTACAATCCATAATTTATTATAGACATGCTCTAATGAATGAAATAAATGATGTACATGCACTTTTTTCCGTACTCAGAATTTCAGGAAACCTATTTTCATGAAAGCTATATATATTGCCAAAACTGTAGCCGATGCTGAGAGATATTTTTGATTTCTCTCTTCACATAGTACCTATGAAGGTGTTCGCGGTTTAGTTAATCATAAATATCATCGCTTTTATTACGAAGTTAATTGTTTATATTATTAGAATTTTATCAGAATGGCCATTGATGAAAGGGTTGGGTAAGTTATCATGATACAAAAGCAATGGCATTGAAGAGGGAATATAATCGACCAAATGGTTGAGTACTAATGTACAGTCGTCTCTCGCCACTTCGCACTTCGACTTCCGCGGCTTCATTCTATCGCGATTTTTTCAAATGCCTACGTATCTTCAATAAAATGCTATGAAATTAATTTTGAGAAATGGGAGTGTAATGGTGACTAAACGGTGTAATTCATGTCTAGAGAGTCTAATGATGTTAAAAACGCATTTAGGTCGTGAAAAGGTTTTCTATGCTATAACTGCGAAAATATTCGATTTTTAATTGGAGAATCTTACTTCGCGGAAATTTGCCTATCGCGGTTGAGTATGGAACTTAACCGTGATAAACGTGAGCCCCAAAACTATTTTGTGTTCTGAGTGTTTAGTTTCATGGTTAAAGCAATGGCACTATGAATTTATCTTAAAAATTAATGATAATAGATTGACAAATGATATTTGCTCTTGAGAAATGTATATCTTGGTAAATATGATTATAAATCAATAAAACTTCAAAAATCTTCACCACAAGCATTTTAAATGCTTAATTAACATAGCAAAGTTATGTAAAGTAATATACCTGATTGGTTTATCAACATTTAGGAATTATTTCACATTCGGAGCACTCAGAGATGGTCTTGCTTATATATTTGTAGTTTTTCTATCTTCACCTCTATTACAGTGTGCATATCGTTTCTCCGCAAGGATTTCATTAAAATTACGCTAACGATGTATGATTGATGAAAAATATGCAAAGAATATAATTATTTGATCTTGAAGAACAAATACGTAGAGGCATGAAATTATTGTAAAACTAAAACCTATATAACGCATAAAAACTATCGCTGGAGTAACTGAGTAGCCGAAGGGTTATATGCCTACGAAAACGTAGCGATTTTTTAACCGACCAAATATGAACAATGCTGACTGTACTTATCAACATTTTTCAGCGTATATTTTCAGCTTGAGGAGCAACCGTCAGAGTCTAACTACTGCGTAAGGTACTATCAAACTGTATCGATTAACGATAGCATATATCACATTAGATTCTTCTTTCGATTCGACTTTGTCAATCTTCTCTAAGACACGGCTTCGTCGCTCAATTTGTCCCTCTCGAAGGCACTGCCGAGGCCTCGTGTTGTTTTTGCCCGTCGGAGATCGCAAGGGCTTCCTTATCTTCGGTTGCACACTTATAAAAACACGCCTCGTGCTTGCTTTCGCCGGTGTTGTCCCAGTGACGCAGTGAGCGCCTAAGTCGCCGTATAATTCTCGCCTCTGGAGTGTCTTCGAGTGGAATATGTTTGCGATGATGAGCGAAAATTTGAGCGATGATCGAACAAGATTTACATAAATCGGCGACGAGCAAACTGTCGCCTCAGAGACTTGGAAAGGTGCCTGCGATCGTATGTGATATCTCGCGACGTATCTCTCGGAAGAAATATCATGCTATAAATACGTACGGACTGTTTGTTTTCAGAATAGTTAAATACTGTGGGACTTGGTTAATTCGGACTTCTATTGTTGGAAATCGTCTTTACTTCGAATGCCATTCTTGGTCTCCATCATTCTATATCTAAAAATGTTATAAATCGCGGTTAATTCGAATTTAGTTTTGGTTAATTCGAATTTAGTTTAGGTTGATTCGAACTTTTTGCGACCTATATAAAATATTTTCATAAAATACCTTCCCAAAAACCGGTAGAGTACATTAAATGGCGTCAAAAGTCACAATGATGCAAGTGAATCAATTTTTCTGTTATTAAATCATCTATAATCATAAATTATTACTTGAAGCCCTAAGTTTAGCATGCAAGAGATCCCACACTCCCCCACATTCTTTCAGACACTATTTTTGTAGTTTTTGTCTAAATTTACTTACTTAACTAAGCAATACTAATATAAATTGCAAGAATTTAAACTCTGTGTTCATTTAGACGGAGATTTATATTAGAAAAAGTCGAACAGACTACAATAGTAGTCTCTATCAGTTTGGTTTGATGCATTTCTATGAGTCTCCCAATTCTCTCGCTGTTGCGTCATTTCGTCTCCTTAACATTCATAGTCAAAAAACATTATTCTTCACTTTATTAATTGATGCCGACGTATCCAGTATTGTTGTTTTCATGTTACTTGATTATTTTATCATTTATTTCTCTTCTTGTTCGTTTTTATCCTTATCATCAAATGATAACGTAAATAATGATACTTTTTCTATTATAATCGATATCGTTGACGATGCCATGGAGCAGAATTCAAATCGGTGGCCAGCTGTGATTTTCTGCTGGTCATTATATGTAATTCACATAGCGAATATTTTCCATGATTCAAGGAGAAAGAAGAATACTTTAGATTTGTGTTAAGTGAGTGATGAGTCGGATTGTTAAATTTTGTATGATAAATGAACTAGAAAAACTGATAGGTGGTGGTATATTGGTGCCTTGTCGCGTAAAAAAATGTTTCATAAATATACAAAACATATGAAAAATTTCCTACAAAAGAGAACCTAAGCAATGTATTTTAATACTTCAGGGAACCTTATTTAATATTTTTCGAATTAATCAAAACTTATACCTGAGCTTTACGAATGGTGGATTTATTGTTACTCTTGGCTTAGGAATCAGTCAGCTTTTGAAGAATTCCATCACTCGCTTCTTATTCCTGCTATTTTGATGGTATGTTATGATTTTTTTTAGTACGATAAGACTATTTCCCATATAATAATTCCGCATTTATTTAGTAAATCTGCAGATAACTTCTAAATAGGTTCACCAATTTTTTGTTGAATTACATCAGCTGTTAGTTTTAGCTAACCAAATCTTTGTTGAACTATTTTACTGTCCTTTCGGCCTGACTGATGTTTATCAATACTCATTAAAACATCAGCGTTAACGCATTTGCATTATCGTTTACATTTGCCTGATTGCGAAGCCCAAGCAGGGCGTATCTTTAAGGTTTATTTCCTTCCTTCCTCTGGACCTCCCTTCCTCTCGAGTTTCTCTCGGTTTCCTAGCGAGGGCCACATCGCGGAACTGTAACTCAACTCCCGCAAAGCGCTCGTTCGGATAAAAAGCCGTTTTCAGGAAACGCGTGTGCGTGACTCAAAGGTGAAGGAGGGGTGTGTGCGTTGGCGGTAGATCTGCAATTCTCTTATTCTACTCAAATTCCTCAGCAGTATGATAAAGGGGTCAAGTTCGATGAAAATGAAAGTATTGTATCAGAGAGGTTGCATCATCAGTTGCTCGCATGAGAGATAGACTGAAGTAAGCACTAGATGATACACAAAGGGTCAAAGGGTCCCATAAAAAATTTTAGATTAAAATTTAGGGTTAATGGTAAGGTTCTGGGGGTTAACTGTAAACCTCCCAGAACCTTACCAACCAACCCAACCCAATCCCAAGAACCTTACCATCAACCAAATTTAGTTTTAAATCTAGCAATCCGCCAATGGCGTTTGGCAGTGAGTGTAAAACACCGACATCCCTATCTAACCTGGAGATCAATTAGCTTTTCTAATAATTCGCGGGGAAAACGACCAAAAGTAACCATCTGCCCTGGCAACTACTTCCCTGTATCGTTCTTTTGTTTTCTCTCTAAGATCGCGTAATTTTATAACTGGGATAACAAAATCATTTATTTCCTCCCCGAATTCGGTAGTGATAGATTTATTAAAAAGCTTCCGTCGGTACTCAAGTCTCCTATTACTAACAGAATTTCAACCGAGGGATTTTATCATAGCCAAAAAACCAGTTAGTTTACAAACATATCAACAATATCCCTCTCTTAGAATATTAGGAGACTTGGTTTGGATTGGAAAACTGAAAAATTATTCTTTATATTATGGCAAGTAATAATATATATGGAGTAAAAATCGAGAAAAACAATGTAAATTGGGTAGAAATTAAGCTGTGCACAGGCAACCTTTTTTTATGTATTATAAATGAGGAAGAATTTTCGGTAAAAAATGACCAAAATTTGGAAATGTTTGCTAGAGGAATTACAAAACCAAAGATACCAAAACAAAGGTTATCGCAGCTGGATGCTAATATAAGACTAAAAGTTTTTGTTTGAAACGAGTCATGGAAGTTTTACAGTGAAGTTTATTGCTAAAATTTTATTTTCAAGTAAAAAAATGTTAAGTTTAGAATGTTTAATAGTATGAAAAAATTATATTATATTATTCGGGATATTTTTCAATTGTATGGTGTAAAAAAATTTCTAAATGAAAAAGTAGACTGGGATTAAATGACATGGTCAACAATTGAATTTTGGAAAAAAATTATAATTTTACTGTTAATCGGAGGTGTAAATATTACATGACAGGTATAATTTTTTATACTGTTCATTAACATTTTAAACTTTACATTTTCTTTCTTGAAAACAAAAATTTAATTTTTAGTTATGCTTAAAAAAATGAAAATCTTCTTTTTTGACAAAAATCAAACTTTAAGGCCGTTGCACAGTGGTCGGAAATTGGAAAAAGCTGGCCAAAATTCATATCTCCGTTACTACGAAAGATAGAAACACGGATTTTTCAACATATATAGATTTTTACCTCCCAAATCCGAATATAATGTTTATTTTTCAGTTAACCAATCAGAGGTCTTCTAAAACTGCGGAAAGATTTAAATCCTCTTCCTCGATTCTTAAAAGGTCTGTGAACTATAATTCATTTATGTTAGTAAAATAGTTCAACTATTCATGTAAATATTATATGCGAATAATAAAAATCGATAATTAGCAAAATTTTTTTACGTTTTACGATGAAAACCATGGAAAGAAATAAGAAAGAGTGAGCCTTAAACAATTAACTCATTAACAATTTAGGTCTTTAGACCTAAATATTTTTCAATTCGACTAAAATGTTTTTGGGTAAATTTGTGACCATAGTAACAACTTTTCATCGAATTTCGAATTTCGGAAAAGTTTTTCGTGATACTTCCTACAACCCAGTGCTCCCAACTCCTATCACTTGCCTAAAAGCGAATCAGTAGGGTGATTTCGTGGAAAAAGTTGGAGATCTTTACAGGAAGTTAAAGCTAAACCAAAAAAGCGTTAAATATAGAAATGTAGCGAATTTTGCTTGCGTACACGTGCGAATGCAAGCACTGTATTTCTTATTTATCCAACTAACTTTTGCATCTCCCATCGCTCCCTCGCGGGATCTCTTCCCCGCGAGATGCAGAGAGATGAGAGATGCGGACGAGAGAGAGAGATTTCAGCCGAATAAATAAGTCCCTCTGTGGGCAAGACCTGGAAAGCGAAACGGCACGACCGTCTTTTTATCAGCGTCTCGCTTTTATTTGCCCCTCGTTAAAGAACCGGTACCGCGTGGGGATATTATCCAAACGGAAATAAATAAAGGCGGGGGTAAAAATAATTTGTCGAGATTCGTGTCGTAGCTAACTCGAAGGGACTTTATTCGGGCCCGTCTGCTGGTTTACGACCGCACGGGGAGGGGGAGGGTCCGTCACGATCCGAGGGAACGGCTGGATTGAGGGGGTGGAAAGGATGGACGGACAAACGCTGTCGCAGAACTCCTACGGATGCGGACAGACAAACTGAAGAGCTCTATCCCCATCTGCTTCTTTGTCTGGAGCGGAAAGTGAAGTTGAACCTAGTGCTGTATAGACACATTTTGGAATTAATTTTTAATTATTATTAACAACTAATACCAAAATGAGTCTATACTTCTTACAGCAACTATACATGGGCATTCAAATATAGCGGTTAATCAATAATTGTGTTCAATATGTTTGTGATGTTATGAGGTATGAATATATTAGCCCTTGTCTAAAAACTTTATGCTGGCTGACAGCATCAAAAAGAAGAAAATACTTTATTAGATTCCTCTTGTTAACTATTATGAATAATGATAAGTCTTTGTATTTGCTTCATGATTTCACTCTACCTCCTTCTCACCCCTCCCGTTCTGATCTAACAAAAACTTCTCGTACTTTTTATATTCCGTCACATAGATCCACTACCTTCCACTAATCATTTACAGTATCTGCCATACATTTCTGGAATTCCCTGCCAATTACAATCCGTGATGCAAGAACCATAAATAGATTTAAAATTTTATCATTCGATTATTTGTTTAATCTAGATTGTTTAATATTGTATATTTCTTCGTTTCGACTTCTATGCTTCCATTATAGTTGTCCTTAGGTGGCTTGCCACTGGACATAATAAAAAATGATTTAATTTAATTTATTACATAAAATTTCGATAATGCTTCCCTTAGCTATATTTATAGTGTCTTCCTACTTCGTATAACATAGGTGAAATAAGAAAAATTGCTCTAAAATGATTATTGCGGTGTAGGCAACCGCATGTGGAATTACGGAAGAGAATAAGGTAATTGCCACCTTAACAAAGAATCCGTACGTGATTGGGATATTTCGAATTCATATCTGTGATCAGCGACCCAAAATAAGTTTAGAATAACTATTATCATTCATTTAACCGAAAAATATTACTTTGGCGATAAAGGAAAATAGGTATAGAGCTACGGAAATTAAAAAAATAAATATTACAAATAAACCTTACTTGATGAGACTTTTCTAAACTCATTTCTGGAATCTGGGAAAGCTTACTATGTGTGGGCCTGTGTAATTGGTCACATAGGGCAAGTTAAATCACATTTAAATGAGCTGCAATCGGTTTATGCGTACGCATATGTAGTTGATCTACCTTTTGATAGGTTCGTGTGCATTAAAATCCATATTCAACTCCATCACCTTCATTGATAGCTAACCCTACCCTTTATGTAATTTACCATCTTCTACCTTCGACTCTGTCTTTCCCCCGGAATTCTACTCGCAATTGCTTTCTTCAGCAACCTCTCTCCTCTCAATATTTAATCCACTCATTTCATCTGTCGATTCTTAATTACTTTGGTGCAAGCGGTATATGGGAACCAAATGTATTTGAGAATTTGGAAAGTTTCAGCAAAAAGCGATACCATGTAGTTAGTAAAAATTAATAAGAGAAATTCAAGAGGCACTAAACTTGTTCAAGTTAAAAAAAATATTACACTAAAAATGTTAACGCTCCAGATAGAATAATCTATCATTTAACCTTAAAATTGAAAAGAGCAAGGTATGTAGGGCGATGAAATTGTTGATTTTTATATTACACGTCAGTAGTAGGATTAAATAAAGTGAATAACAAGAAATGAAAATAAATGCACTTCGTAATTTCCACGGAAAAGTTTAATCCAAAACGACCGGTTTCGGCTCACGCCATCATCATTTTTATTTTCATTTCTTATTATGGCTTTCCACGAAGTCCGGCCTAATACCATAGATTTTAAAGTGAATAACTATAATTTGAGAGCACTGTTTAACAACTGAGCTACTATATAATAGAAACATATAAAGTGTGTTATGGAATAACAGGAAGTGTGCCCGAGATAGGAATAAAATATTATAATAAAATATTTGGGTAACATGGAGGTAAAACCTTTAGTGTGATGGAAACAAAAGCGGCGTTACTTAAGAAAAAAATATTAATTGCTCTGTGGAGCAGATAAAATAATTATCATTGTAAACTTAAGTGAACAGTAAATAGCTGAAGTGGATTATGCGACAAAGAGGATACAATTTATTTTAATCGATAGTTCCAGATGATAACTGAATTTTAGTAACTTAAAAACTTAGTGAAGCATCATTTTACAATGAATATTCTACTGAAAATTTAATGAGAGAAATTCGTAAGTTTATCCTGAATAGTTTATTTGTATATACAGTAGAGAATGTGAGAGAGGAGTGAATAGGAATATTATTAGCAGAGATTGAAAAGGGAAGGGTACTACTTCCGATGATTCGCAGAGGACCTGCTTTCTAGCATACCAACACGTCAGTCCATTCTCCAAATACACTCCAACCCCTCTTCACTTGAAACTTAAGCCCTCCTGATCACCGCGAATGACTATAAGCAGATCTCTCTTCGTATCTTTTCATTCAGTTTTTCCTTCTCCCTCTTGCTCTGGATGGCTATTTTAAGAGAACAGATCTCGTAAGCGCATCCTACACGAAATACCTTCTTTAGATATTGACTCCGGTCTGGTTTTATCGCCATCAGCTTTTAAAATTTTCCGTGTTTTCAATGCGAAACAGTGGCGAAAAATAGCGGCATGGAAATAGTATGGTAATGTACCTTTCCTTATTCCCTTTCTCTGGAATTTGTTAATGGATTAATTAACTACTAAAGCTTCAATAATCATCAAGAGTTTCAACAGTAATATTTAATTTAAATTTTTTTGAATCAGGCCCGTTTTTGGGTCATAGTTGCTCCTTTGTTATCCTAACTGTTGGTATTAGATTTTTTATAGGGAGAAGAGGACGATTTTGTTTTGGTAATTTCCAATTATGATTGAAGTACGAAATTAATTTCGAAAATTGCACCGCCACAAGCTACTTGTTCACAAAGTTCTATACAAAATAATATATTTTCTGAGATTTGGAGATTTCGTATGCGGTTATCCTACCCTGTACACATTATATATCTAGGCAATTCCTAATTGTTCCCCTTGTATGAGATCATCCATAGTTTATCGACTAAATTAAGTTCCATAAATCCATAAGTTCCATTGTTGTTTATGCAATGCTGTAAGTGTATCAGTGCTCCGTATCATACGAAGGTGTTCTGAATTTCTCTATCCTTTTCCCTTGCTATGTTTCTCTTCTGTTCGCAAGTAACCTCCAATTCACTTGCAAGAATAACCCCTAAATTGGTATAGCTAATGCTGAGTATTTTCTGTTATTCTTGTAAATTTCTAATTTATATTAACATTTAAGCGCTACTTAATTTGCACCATATTTTTCATTCCTTGCTACTCAATGATTTAAGTAAAACATTTTTCAATAAAGATATGTTTTAAATAAAATTGCAATTGAAAATTTCAATGGAGGAAGAAACGGAAAGGAAATTAAAAATGCTGCGTAGCAGCTGCGATTTTATTTTTACTCGAAATAATGCATTAGAATGATATTTCGGAAATGGAGTTACTTCTCATAGGGATTAGCTATGTTCTTCCAAACGGTTCATTGGTTTATGGTACTTTGGCAGTATCAACAACATAATGTCATTCTCGCTCTAGCTTTGAAAGTATTATGTAAATTACTGGAAGTATAATCTTTACATTTATATATATTAGGCTATCCATATATCTTTCCACTTCTTAAGATTCGTATTATTACAAATAGCCAACTTAAGTTAAAGTGTCTGTTAACCATTTGTTGGTAGTCAAATATTTCAAATATTTATTTTGTTTTCCAACCTTGCTAATGACTTCAAGTGAAAATGGAATAGGAAAATATACAGTTAAGATGTTTAATCATTCGCATTAAGGCAACACGGCATGAGTCTGAAGGATGATACAGAATGCAAAATATAGCCTTTCGATAGTAAAAGGTTACCCATCCCTACTCTATTCATATTATTTTAATGAATTACTCCAATCTTCTTCTTCCACTTTTCCTACATTTTATCCTTTTGGACGTAAATATCGCAAGTTTGGAGAACTTAAGGTAAAATATATAAGCAGTAGTGGTAGTTAAGGTTAATATAAATAGTATAAGGAAAAGGATAAAGATAACTTTGCACATGGCGTGCACCCAGAAAAAATCCCAAGGAAAAACGCACTTGAAAAAGATCTGACGGGACCGGGAATCGAACATGGGACCTTCCTCTATCAGGGAGGCTGCTTTAACTACCCCAGCTAGGCTCTGGTCGGGTAGCTTAGATCAGTAAAATAGCCTCCCGGATAGAGTAAGATCCCGGGTTCGATTCCCGGCCCCGTCAGACTTTTTCACGTTTTTCCCTGGGAATAAATAGTATAATTTCTTAGCTAAACGTGGAATGGCCTTTAAGGGTGGCCTTAGAATACGGGTATTACTTTGTCAATCGGCTTCTGAAAATAGCATTGTAGTTATGATACTAGGAAATTACCGGAAAGATTTACGTTTGTATTGTAACACGGATGGGCAGAGAGCCATTAAGGAAGATGGATCCGTTTAGTGAGCGTGCGGTGGCTCGAATTTTATTGCCGTCAGATTGAAGGGCTTCGATTTTGTATTGAGGTTACGCAGTCGCACGGCCATTTCGTCAGTTTATCGCCGCCCATGGAGAGTTGGAACATAAGACGTAACAAATCCCGGGCCCTGCTTCTTCTCAGCCTGTCTTCCCGCCCTCACTTGCCCACATCATCTTCCTCTTTCTATCAAACTACGGACAGTATACTCTTCTTCGTCATTCACGACTCGCTTGAACTTCTGCGCGATTATTTGTTAGTATATTTCTCATTTATATTTTGGTGCTGAGTGGTGACTGTTATTGGCAAGGGTCCGATCTCAAATCTTTATCCGATTATATTTCAAAAATAATTTAGGTCAAGCACAATATCTTCTAAAGCATTACTTATACGTTTTGATGCACATACAATGCTACGTGGGATTATATATGCTGGCCTTACGTAATTTTGAGAATAATTATTGCAGATAATTCTTGTAAACAAAAAGTTAAATTTAGAACTTTTACGTGGTAACTTAATAATTTTTATTAAATAAATGCTCAAATTCGGCAGAATTGATGAGGTAGACTTTAATAATACCCTTAAGACAGTGATTTACAATGCAATATTTTACTATATACTACGTACTGATTCTAATTTGGTGGAAGTTCATGGGATTACACGCTGAAAACGCAATCCTAACTAGTAACGGTTGCTCATGTGGTTAGAAGATCTAAAAGAAATTAAGTACAGTCACTTGAAAAATTCGCTAAGGTGGTAACATTTTAATATATTTTTCGTAAGATTATTTTAGGGTTGCTAGGAGTTAGAATGGTACCAACGATGAAATATGTTAAACTGAATTCTGATTGCTGCTTATATTAATACGCACTTTTTGATCATTAAAATTCTATAAAATATTACCGCGCTAAAATATAAAATGGAAATAACACACTAACGAAATTATTTTGTCATGTCCTACTCTATTTAATCATAACCTTGACAGGGAAAAAATTGAGAAAGCCTTCTTATGGATATACTCGTATTAATTACATGAAAGTCACATGCTCCGTTGTTGAAATGAATTTCCATCGAATTTCGTAGTTCTATAAAATTAATAACTTTATTATTGGTTTGTTTGGTCTATAAGGATTTAATTTAAGTATTCGGCATTATGATAGTTAAATCTCCCGATTAATTAATCCTCAAAGGATAGGAATGTGGATACAAGGGTAAGGGGTATATTATTCCTGATTTATATCAAAATCATTTCGAAGAAATGGTGTTCATCATTCTGATTCAACGATTAAAGAAATTTAATTAACTTGCAACTGATATAACTAAGGTTAAACATGTGTATATTTTCAAAAATTATAAACAATTTCCCGGGCAAAGGAGTGTATGCATTGATTTAAACATTACCGCTTCAATATGTTCAATGTAAATAGATTAATTTTATTTAGTTGCTTCGTTGGCATTATGTACTTTCAACTCTAACGCCTATTAAAATTATAGGAACTGTTTCTTGAAATAATTTAAGTCTAATTTCTTGAGATATTATATCTAATCGCCCAAATGCCAGGCAATGACTCATAAGCTAAATTCTTCTCCATACATTAAGCATTACTTTTGAATTTTAAATCTAAAGATCAAAAAGTGCACATTAAACTAAGCAGCAATAAAAATCAAACTTAATATTTTTCATTGCTAATAATATTCTAACTCGTTGCAGCCCTAATAAAATTTTCAAAGAATTATATTAAAAATTTCCAAAATAATTTGATAACAAAATTATTTTTGATCATCGTGAGGCCTGTAGTAAATTCGTTCACAAATACAGTAAAAAGACGATAATCATAATCGTATTTGAGAAAAATCAGCTTTGGATCGATACGAGGGGTGTTCTTAGCAATAAATTTTAAGGAAAATTTTGTATTGATAATACAATTGAATATAGGGCAAATATATTAATACAACTAACTGAATGGAACATGAGATTTTCGACTAATTATTAATAACATTTCCGTACTCTTAAAATTTAAGATCACTATTTTGTGAAAATATGTTGGAGTCTTATTAGTTCAATGTTGAATCAGAGAAATGCTAATATCGAGTAGCTGTGAGGTTTTTTTCTATAAGTTATAACTTATAACTAGATAATTATCAATTACAAGATAAAATAACGGGAGTGCAATCATCTATAATAACTCACTGATTTCGTACATCACAATTAAAGATAAGAAAGCACATTTAGGAAGATTTGCTGTTAATCATCTATTCTAATATAAAGTTGTTTTGGTGAGACTGAAAACTGATGTGATGGGCAATATGTCTTCATTGCAAGCCGTTAAGCACCTTGCATAGGTAGGGATGACTGGTTTGTGACGAAACAGTTATTGAAGAAATGACTTTGCAAAAGCGATTCTAAGTACGCATTGGGAGGTAGAAATATTAATTGCGTTTAAAAGCTAAACCTATGAGAAATTTCATGATCCCATCTTAATCAAATCTATATTCTTTATTTGCAAAAGAGCTTATGGTGAACAGTGGTGTATGAACCGATGCCAAACCAAAATATAAAATGTATACATATTTTCAGATAACTGAGGAAAAGGGCCTTGATTTTTCCTAAGTAAATAAAAGACTACCTTGAACCGTGAAAAGCGAGGCTAAAATATTGAAGGTCATAGGAATCCCATATCTAACGGATGTATTGACGAAATATTGCTTACAGATTTTAGGAACAATTATATCGAGAAAGCAACAGAACGGGAAAGCAAAATAGCAATTAGTCTTTAAGATAACACTTGGTATGTACGAAAATACCTTTCACTTTCGATTACAGAGATTAAGAGTAAGACAAGAAAGCGAAAGTGAATGTTTGTGACGCAAGAAGTGATCCACAAAAGTTAATAGATAACATACGAAAAATAAACGGATTCAAGAACAACTTCGGAATCACAGAATCGGTTTGATTAAAAGTATCCTAGAAGGATAGTATCCGAATGGATTATTTACTTTAAATAACAATATTGCAGCATTTAAAAGATGAAATACGGGAACGTGAAAATGAAATCCATCAACTCAGGAGTAAAGTACCTCCATGCAGTGCTTTCAAATTTGAATTTTCAAACACAAAAAAATAACGTTGAAGCAAGCAATAATAGAGATTAATTGATGTTAAAAAAATCCTTTACCGAAAATTATACTCTAATGCCTCTTCGTCCTCACCGATTCTTACGAAAAATGACAAAGTAATCCCAAATTAAAATAAAATCGATATTTGAAGTCGTGACTTCGAAGATTCCTCTTATGAAACCGGTAGCCATAAAATATCCTGTGAAAAATTACCAAGTGACTCATTCTCTAATCCCAAATTCAAAACAATCCTTTAATTAATATTATAGTTATTACAGAACATCCTGGTGCCTGTGGAGAAGCCGGAAATAATTACAGGTAAGACGCTATTCC
The DNA here is from genome assembly GCA_947579665.1 of Sympetrum striolatum. Taxonomy (NCBI): domain Eukaryota; kingdom Metazoa; phylum Arthropoda; class Insecta; order Odonata; family Libellulidae; genus Sympetrum; species Sympetrum striolatum. The sequence continues at coordinate 50,466,961 of OX388351.1, read as the reverse complement.
TTCTAAATTTGTGATGAAAATCGGGAAGAGTCGATATGTAGGCGGTCGTTAGCAATAAATTGTTAAATGCAAACAGGTAACTGGGCGTAATATGTGTTAGAATTGCTAAAACTGTTCTTTCATAAGCTCTGGATAGGCTAGGATGCACAAATTCAGCGTATGTATGATGATAAGCTACTACAAAGTCTTCCGAATGAAAATTCGAATCATAGGTATTTGCAACAATTGTTTACACTAAGAACAGACGTACGATAAGGCATACTATGAAATTCGATTATTCTCTCAGAGTCACAATGAATTCCTAAAAGCTTTCAACCATTTTGGGTAAAATTTACAAGTTCTTATGCAAAAACTTACATATATTATTATTGACCGCTAGGTAAAGCGCATTATTACCTTAAAAATCGAATGTATTTCTGACTCAATTCTTAGGTTAACATTACATCTTCATGATCTGATACGTATTATAAGGCTCATCTTTAAAAACTATCTGTAAAACACTATTATTGATTTGAATTTATTAAATATTAATATAAAGCTAATAAAATAAATTATTTTTTTTACTACAGTTTACTGCATAACGGATTAAGATCCTTATCTAGAATAAGTACACACTATCTAGACTAACGAGAATTAAAAGGTTTCTGCAAGACATTTTGTTCATGTATGAAATAATTCATGTTACAGATGCATCAGAAAATTATAAACCCTTGGTTACGCTAAATATTAAAAATATAGCTTAATATTAAATTAAATTATTTCAGAAAAGATAAAAAAGTATCCGAGTCAGAATGATTGCATGAGTACGGATTTAACTTCAGTACAGCCGCTATATAATTAAATTTGAGAAGAAGTTACTTCATAAAATCGTTTACATGTCCTTTCAGTAATTTCCTAATAGTTATTTTCGAAATTCATTCTTTATCTACACTGAAGTTCCTAGAGTTAATAGGGTTTATCTTTTTATAAATTATTAATAATACTCTCGATAATATCACACTATCGCTATTAATTGAGAAGGCTAAAAATATTTCCTTTACTTGAAGTATAGAAAAAGCAAAGTATTTTGAAATTCAATAAAATGACAAAATGTTTAAAAATAGAATATGAGGAAGTATTTGAATAGAAATTCTTCTTAACTTACCGGTCAACGGCTGTCCTCGGGCCTTCTCAATCCTTTCACTGTCCTTTTCTTTTGAAACGGGAATCAATTATGGAAATTCGAGAAAATTCAATTTCTCAAAATCTGAAAAAAATTGAAACGTCAAATTAATAAAATTAAATAAAATGAAAGTTCAACTAGGCAAAAATTCAACAACAAACGCTTGCTATACAAGGTTTAAAATATAACAAAAAACTAACTAGAAGAACCTGGAAGAAATTTTATTCGAGTTAAGGAGATGATTGCGCGGAAAGCATTTTTTAATCTTCTGAATTAGATAGAAATAATCCATTTCTAGCAAAAGAATGAACCTACTGATAACTATTTAGGTCAGTTAAAATATTTGCAATATCACGTCAAGCAAAAATTACGTATACACTGTTAAATATGATTAACCAACTATAAGAATGAAAATTTTAATTGCAAATATACGTTAATGACAATTTACGAATTCTTGACTCGAGTCTCGATCCTTCACTTGCCAGGCGCATGCTCTTATCGGACGACCCGGCGAGAGAAATACCATGTTCAAGTCCTGATAAAGTCGTGCTTTTCCCCCTTCTTAACATCCTCTAACATTAAGCCCGTAAGACAAGAGTATTTGATTAATCATTCAGGCTTCAGTTGAACTGCCTTCGATTTGTTTTCGAAAATCAATCATGAAATCAAGAAAAAAGTATCTAAAATAAACAATCGATTACAAAATCGAATGATATTTGCAAAATAAGCTTAGGCGAAAGTTCAAGGAAAGACACGATCAAAAAAGTTGGTTACTACACATAACCTAAGGTAACTTAACTACCATAACTTAACTTAGATTTTACATGAATGACATGGGCTACTGATACGCAGCGAGAAGAATTTTTGAACCAAAAACAATTTGATTCCTTGCAATAAGATCCAAGGAAAATTTCGTATAACAATTTTATGAAACTTACTGTTTACAGGAAATCATGGGTGGTGACGACTGACATCTGCAACGCTAAATTCAAATAAGTAACGGTTTTTACAAACAAATTGACAGAACAACTTCACCAGAAGAAATCTCAGCGACGACTGAGTAACTAACCGTCAATATAAGCTATGAACAATATTGCTGTAATCTGATTGGTGGAATTTGAATTATACGACTGTCGCCCCACCCCCTAGACTGTCAATTATTTATGTAATTCTAATTGTAATTAAATTGCCACTTACTTTGATGAAGTATTATATTCATTAAATTTTAACATATCAAGAATATAAAAATTTACTTTAATTTTATTTCAAAGAATGAACTTGATTATTGCCACAAAGCAATTGCTCGGAATATCGGAAAAGTTATAGTACAAAAATTATTACGCATTTAAAAATAGTTTTTTGTATATAGGGTGACTTCTTCAAGGAATTAAATTCTGCCTGAATATATTTCGTAAACTAATCACATTATCGGATTACAATTCGTCACTCCTCATCATCCATAAACAAAATACAATCAGTGCATCCTCCAACTTCCCCTATTTACACTATAATTTGTCATAATGCTTTATCTTAAGCTATTTTCGATTAAAAAATAAACCCCTCGTGGAATTACGTTGATATAGATGTCTCAGAAGATCATAAATCACTTCCCTTCTTCGGAATATATTTTCGTTGCGATTCCTCTATTGCGAATCTACAAATGACTTTCACTGTAAGAAAAGTATGACAGTTTTACGAAATTCTGCAAGGATTCTTATCGGTGTACAATAATACAATAACAAAATAACAATCTATGCCTTAAGATTACCAATTTATGAAACAACAAGTTACTATACGTTACAATTCACTCGACGAATTTATAATTTTAATTACAACGTTGATCATGAGTTCCCATTGATTGTTTGCCAAATCCTAATGTTATCTGACTCTACCGAAATTAAATATTTCTCATGACTAGAACAGCATTTCACAAGGGTCTGCCTCTTAATATTCATACCTTTTGGTTCATTCCTCTTGAAATTCTTCCTTTCACTCTGTCTCCACACATCCAAAATGTAGATTAGGTCCTCACTCTACATTTCTTTCCACCTCATTAATAATCTCCCGATTGTAGTCGACTTTACCATAAAGTGCTACTAAGAACAGTAATTTAAACAATTGTTAAACACGTAAAACTTACACTGATTCAATGTTCCCTCTTACATAATTCGGAGCCATGAAGGAAGTCACAAGATGGATGTCCTTCTTCGTACTCCAAATAAACTCTCCCTTCGAATATTTCTGAGCTGAGCCTATCCATCCGACGTCTTAAACAGTCGATTTTTTTCCGCAAGAAGTCACTGCAAATAATTTTAGAGTAAGATAGCAGCTACCATGGTAAAGACAGGACGAGAACAATCGGTCGCCTGCCATTACTCATGGCTCTTGGAACGCCTTTACGTATCTCACTTTTCGGACAAAGAAGATCTGAAATTGGCAAAAGCGCGGTAAACGGCCACGTATAAGCCTCGTGGTTGCCTTGAGGTCTTGTATGAGTTTACGTTCTAAATATTAGTGATATTAATGTGCTAAAAATGTTAAATGTGTTTTATGGATGAGGATTGCCTCTAGTTACAGTGAACAAGATCGTGTTTTCTTCAGGATTACTGTTTTACACTGACAGAATCATAAGTGCAACGTGAGATTTCACCAATGGAGTACCAAAGTTAAAGGTTTTATGACAGCTAAAACTCAGTCCTTCATTCAGTGATTATTTAAGTTTGAAAATGTGTGTAATTCTTCAACTGTGTGGAATGAATCGTCAAGGTATGGTGGTCTCAAAATGAATGAATGGAGCTAAACGGTAATGTCTATCTTTGTAAACATTTCAATCAGTGTAATTAATGAGAGATGTGAATATATGTTTGATTCTTTGATAGATGTGAGATGAATGTGAAATTTTCGATTTACCTCATAGGTTTACGAAAACAGATCACCCAGCCCTTTCTTTTTTTAGTGGATGGCAAGTGAATGTTTTCACCAGAAGAATAAGTCAGCTGAAATATTAAGACATTCTAGATTTTATAAGATTCATGGAATATCGTATATGAGTATTATTATAAAATATTTAGTATCCATGGAGTGAGATATATTCTTCTTCTAGTATCGTCTTTAAACGCAAATTTCGTGAAGGCATTCCAAGATCCATGCTCAATGTCAGGTGCCTGATTATCCTCGTCCTGTTTTTCTATGGTGGTCGTTATCTAACTCTAAAATTACTCGCAACGAATTCTTGCGGATATATAATCAGTTCTTAAGACATCGGGTAGATAAGCTCAAGTGACAAATATTCGAAGGTGAAGTTTCTTTGGAATACAAACAAGGTTGTCCATCTTATAATTTCCTTCATAGGTCCGAATTAAGTATGAGGGAGAAAATTACATCAGTTTTACGTGTGTCTTACAGGTACAGAAATAGTTTAAATTACTATTATTTATTTAGATATATATTTTTATTACATGACTGCAGTATTTGGAAAAAATAGGTATGTATTCCTCGTGAAAAGTAATGTACTCTTGCTGGTTAGTTTAGGGGTCAACCTTAGGAAAAGGTGAACATCAATGAGAAACCTTGAAATATTTTGTACAATTTACAAATAATTCTTTTCAGCAAAGTTCAGGGGTAGATGAAGAAGAAAGGAATCGTAACAAATACATTCCGAAGAAGAGAAGTGATTTATATTCTTCTAAGACTTTAGTAGCATGGAAATTCCGCGAGCAGTTCATTGTTTTATTCAAAAGATGATTTGATAAAACATTATTTCTTTCTTACATATTTAATGTAAAAAAGAGTAATTACAATGTAAATCAAAGAATTGGCACGATGCGGTAGTCGCATTCTTTTGTTAATGGATGATGGGGAGTTACTAATTGTATTTAATAGGATATGATATCACAAATATGTTTACGAAGATTTAAATGACTTGAATAACTTATTTATTCTAAATAAATAAAAATATTTCAATGTAAAATATTTTTATTTTAATATCCTGCAACTTTTCCGATACTTCGAGCAACGGCTTTCTGACAACCATCATATTCCTTCTGTAAGTTTCATGTAATTAAGGAAATTTTATATTCCGATAACATTTAAAATTCTATAAACATAATATCTCATCAGAATAAATGCCAATTAAATTGAAATTTGTATTTACGAAAATAATTAATTAATTAGAATTGGTGGGGGGGTTACGGTCGCATAATTCAGTCTCGACCAATCAGATCACAGCAACTTAGTTCAACACTTACATTGACGGTTAATTCCTCAGTCGTCTCCGAGATGTCTTCTGGTGAAGTCGTATAGTCAATTTCTTTGAAAAACCGTTACTGATTTGAATTTAGCGTCTTCCATGGACATAGTTATGGTCAAGATGTCTGTTTTCGCCCCCCAGGATTTCTTACAAACGGTAAGTTTCATAAGATGTCTTCCAATTATTTCTGAGATTTAATTTTAAAGGAAAATTGTTTTAGAGCTACAATTTTCCATATTTTCTTCTTCTCAAACCGTATTATCATTCCACGTCATCCATGTAAAATTTAAGTTCTGTTAGTTTATAGAAAATAATTCAACTTCTTTATTTGCGTCTTTCCTCGAGATTTAGTCTAAGCTGGTTTTGCGAAAGTCATTCGATTTAGTAATCGAAAATTTCAAATTATTTAATTATTTTCTTAATTTCATGATTAATTTTCGTAAACGAATCGAAGATAATTCAACTTAAGCTTGGATGATTAATGAAATATTATTGAATTACGTGCTTCATTTTAGAATAAGCCATGTTGGGGAAAAATTCTGAATTTGCCGGGATACGAACCACGTACTTCGTTTGTCAGATAGTTGCTCTACTCGTCCGACGGGAAGTCAACGATTCGTAGCAGTAATTGGCGGGTGAAAGTTTTTTGAAATTGTATCCAAGAATACTTCAACAAGGAAACAATGTACATTATATTATGTATTGCTTTTAGTGATTGACATTTCTGATATATGAACTTTCCTTGAACAATGTTGTAGAATTACATCTATCGTCACTACAATTCTTCTTATGTTTCGTTTCCTTTAATGTATACATTGCTAGCTCATTTGCTAAAGATTTTGTCCCCCGTTTGTTGACACATTAACAATTTATAAGTAACTTTTTGTTCTTACGCTTGAAAGAAATAACCATCATCTAATTCACAGAATTAATTTAATGCCTTCTGCAGTCTTTAACATTGTCACCGGGATAGAATTTCGGTCGTTTTCTTCTTGTGAACGTTTTTTTTAAACCGGATATCGTAAGCAATTGTTTTAACGGTCTCAGCGGTTTTGAAATAACGGAAGTCATCCTTTGAATGTTATCGATTTAAGTTATGTCTGCACATGGCCTTAGGGAACAGTGTTTGCTTATTTGAACTTGATTTATATTTGATTAATTCGATGCTTCAATATTTTTCAGATTTTGAGAAATTGAATTTTCTCGAATCGCCATGGTGGACTGCCGTATCTGAGTCATTCCCGTTTCGAAAGAAAAGGACAGTGAAAGGATTCACTGAGGAAACCCGAGGACAGCTGTCAACCGGATTTCTAAATTGGGTGAGCAGAAGTTCTACTCTTCATCGTATTGTATTTGAAGCATTTCCTCGTTTTGTGCAATTCCAAGATATCTTTCATTTTTTAGATATTTTTAGACATCTAAAATGATCGCAATATTCTACAATACTAGCAAACGTATTATTTTATAAAAATACAATCCCTTATCATTGGTGAGAGAGTGTAGGCAGATAAAATTATTAAAATTATTCGGAAAATTACTGCCAGAAAACTGAAAGCACATGTCTGCGATTTAATGAAGCGACTTCTCCTTAATCTATACAGCGGTTTTGCTGTAGTTTGATACAATCTAATAGTTTTAATTCTAGTTATTAATGCTATCCTAAATATGTATTCCTTAATCTTGGCACGGTAGACATATCTCACTCACAAATGATTTTTTTTCCAAACATTGTTTCTAAATCGACTTTTCTAACCTCCCTTAATCTTCATTATTTTTACCACACTCAAGAATTTACATTTCATATAGTAGTGTATAAGATAAGCTCCAATTAAATTGAACTTAAATATATTCTATCAGTTATCTTAAATTTATGTAGCGATATATTTATGTAAGCAGTGAGAGCCATCATGATTACCAGTTGAAATGATTCGTAGATAGTATAACGTATCAAAATCCATATTGAGAAAACTTTTACTAGACCACAGAGTAGGTACACAAGCGACCATGGTTTTGCAGCATGGCTGCATCATCAGGCAGACTGATGATGCAGCCATGCTGCGAAACCATGGTCGCTAAGGATAATAATAAGTATTTTGATATAATTAATAACTACCACAAAGTTTCGCCTGATTCCATGTCGTTTAAACCGAAAGGATGTGAAGAAAGTGAATTTCAAGGGCTTCAAGCTGTCTTCAGGCTTTCTGCTCTTTTATTGAAGTTCAAGGCGGGCTTTCCATTATCTTCCTAGACATGAGCGAGACTCCAAATATTTTGGTTTTTCTTTCCGTAACTATTTTGAGCTAGGGTGATGTGAAGAGTCCTATTCTTAGGCATGGATTGTTTAATATTATCACGACGTGGCCAACCTTTATTTCTAAAGGAATTAATTCTAGCTCATTTGTATCCCTATTCTCGTAATCTTTCTAATTATAAACGATTCTAAGCAATCACTGAAATAAAGCCAATCTCTATCAGTCTTGTTCACTTACCCACAATCCCAGTGCTGTAAGTTATGCGTGAAGTTGAATCTCGACGCCTTAAAGGATTCATTCAATTTTACTTTACCAATTTCGTGTTGCTAATGAAATCGGTGTTAAATTCTCTCCAACTCTGACTTTCGCTGTTTGCTTTGCCTTAGTAATTATATAACAAAAGCTGTCATACGCATGTGCCTTATATGTGTTTTAGGCATTCGGTGATTTTGCTCTCACGTGTAATATAACTAGATGTACCTTAATGATAATAATAAATCGTCTCTATTCGGGTGAGATTGAGATTAAAAGTATTTTCTACCATCTAACTCATCGTCATAAATTATACAATAATTAAATTAAAGAATTAGTTTATGTATACCTTTAGTGTGTATACTCAATTCTACGCATTTCTTAATAATTGAATCGTCTCAGTTTAATTACAATTTCAGTTATTATGCACATGCCTCTAACATTAATTTGTAAATTTCGTAATTCGTACAACCTTTGGGTAAGTCGCAAGCTTTCCTGTGCTTATTCTAACTCCATTTACATCATTTGATTAATTTGTAAATTATTTTGTTATTAAACCGGAATGAATCAAAGCTGCAAGACTACGCAAAGTTCGACTTATATTTAGATCAGCTTTGTATTTTCGTATTTTGCCAATAAACGTTGGCGCATTACGTCGTTTGTTTGAAAGATACACTTTCTCCCTCCAATTCATTGTAAATTTCCTTGAACAAGTGGAAGGTGTTTACAAACTCATCGATATTTTACTTTCCCTTTATTTTGCACTCAGTACATTGTCATCTCAGATAAGGCAGCTGGGCCATGGAAATGCTTTCTTCAGTCCCGAAATGGCTTTCAAAATTCCTTCAAAATCTTTCGCCTAGGATTTTTGAAGGTCAATGTTTACTCTTCCCTGCATCATGGCAAAACATGAGGATGATAAGCTACATAAAGTAGCTTATCATCCTCAATATGTAACCGTTTCTGAATTTGTTTTACCTTGTGCAGAGCTTATAAAAGATTAGTTTTTACCATTGCTAACGCAATATTCCGTTCATTTACATGTCTCTTCCGTGCAAGTATAATATAGCTTTCAACCTGCCATTACTATCGACTTATCCACTGGTGCCGTGATGCTCTGAAATAACTTAAGATTGTCAAATATTGGAATTAATTTTTGCTAGGAATTGGTTTGGTTCGTAAGGATGTGAACTTAGTATGAGGAGGAGACATTTTTTTAAACAACCAATCTCGATTATTTTATACTTTAACATTCATTTCCTTTACATAAAAATTAATATTTCAAAACATTGCATAATTTACGAAGACGTATTTCATCCATGGAAACCATTTTCGCGTATCTATATTTCATCTTTTAAATCTTATAATGTTATTTGAATAAATAAAACGTTAGAATACTATCACTCTAGAATTAAATTAAGAAACATAAATGACTTAATGATTCCGAAGTTATTCTTGTATCCGTTTTGTTTTCGTATCTTATCTCTTAACTTTTGTGCATCACTTAGTGTATCTCAAATGTTTACTTTTGCTTTCGTCTTTTTCTATGTATCTGTAAGTATAAGTGGAAAGTATCAACAAAGCAAAGTATATCACTTAGGCTGATTGCTTATTTGCTTTCCCTTTCCGTTGCTTCCTCAATAACATTGTTCTCCAAATCTGCAGGCAATATTTCATAGATGTATCAGTCAGACCATTATGGGATTCCGACGACTTTCAATAATACTTAAGCCTCGCTTTTCTCGGTTTAAGGTAGTATTTTATTTCATTTACCTTGAAAATTTCAAGGACTTTACATGATCATTTCATCGTGCTGTCTAGCCTCAGTTAGATGATTAATTGTAGTAACGTTATATTTTCGTTTGATATCGGTGTATATATCAATGTTAAAATCAGATTTTGTACTTCATGACGTAATACCGCGAGCAACTCAAATGTGTGCCAAAGGATTTGTTTAACTTAGACTGGACATCCAATTCCTCCGTATGCTCTTTTGCCAAGAAAGAATATGGATTTGATGAAAGTGGCGATTATGAGAATTTTCTCAGGCTTCACATTTTAACGTAATTAATATTTATACCTCTTAATGCGTAAATTTGAGACGCTTTTGCTTTTTAATCTCTTCAATAACTGATTTTTTCTCTCATCAGTCAATTTTCACGGCTTGTATTGATGAAATATTATTCATCACATGAAATTTCTGTGTCTCATTAATAGCATTGTTTCTTAGAGAAAAAGATTAATAGAAAATCTTCCTATAAATGCTTTCGTATCTTTATTCGACATATAAGAATCAAACATCTATAACGAATTTTTGATTAAAGGTGATGGTAATTACGTTCCTATTATTTCATCTTGTAATTAATAACTTATTCACATTGAGGCCAAAATAAAGACCGAAAAAGCTTGTCTTTGGAGCCTACATTGCTGGTAAGTTGCTTCAAGTCCAAGGGAAATCTTGGATGATACCAATAATATATTAATTCCGCAACCTTGATGTCTTGTCCGTAATTATAGTTTTTACTTTGTGATGCGAGATCGGCATCGGCATTCAATTTGGCATATCCATTTGCTTCACTCATGATTTCATGCGATACCCATTTACCTATTTTATGTAACGTATTAGATATTGCTATTATACGGAATACCTGATTTCATATACAGGAATTCAACCTAGCGTCTGTATTTCATTTTTCCTTTGAGAAAAATATCCGGAATTGAGTATCCTACTTAATGTGTGGCCATATCCTAATATGTTTAAACCTAGACAACAAAGTATTCAGACATCGGAATCATGATAAGCTGACATAATACTTTGCTCAGTCGCTTGCATTTATCGTACAATTTGTTTGTAAGAGAAGCCTTACTTTTAGCTGACTTTTATCCCTAATCGTCAATTTTTTATATTATCCGCTGTTGTCAACGTATTAACTACAGACATGCAGATTGCTCTGGCCTAACTAGCGATTTCCATACAATTGGATTTAAAATAATTTTGTATTCTGAGTAATAATAGCAGACAAGCGGAATTAATGATAACTGGAATTGAACAATTTAGATAATATAAATCTTTCTCATTCGCATAAAGTGATAACAAGGAAAATTTACCTGGATTAACACAGACCATTCACAGTCAATGCCAACGACTATTAGGGAAGAGAATCAATGTTTTGCTTTGATGCGGGATGCATAAGTAAACATCGTGGTCAATAAATTCAGTAGTATTTTTTTAGAAATTATAAAGCAAGTAAGGAAATGTCTACAATCTCGATGGTCAAATTAAACTCCGGTTATAAAATAAAGTGGTAACATTTTAACATATTTTTCGTAAGATTATTTTAGGGTTGCTAGGAGTTACAATGTTACCAACAATGAAATATATTAAACTGAATTTCGATAGCTTTATTTTAATACGTACTTTTTGATCTTTAAAATTAAAATTCATAAGCATAGCATTTTGTATAGAGTCACATTCTATTCATGAATTGCTGCCTGGTGTTTCTGGGAATAGATAACTCTAAATATCTAAACAAACAGTTGCTATAATTTTAATAAGCGTTAGAGTTTAAAGTCCAATACAGCAAAGAAACAACTTAATAAAGTAAATTCATTTGTATTGTACAGTCCTGGCCAAAATTAACGCAGCACCGGCCGTAAGGATCGCATGGGAGGTGCTGCGTTAATTTTGGCCAGGAGTGTACAAATAGAAAATATGCAATGTTAACTTAGATCAATGCAGGAACTCATTTTCTGGAGATAAATAATATATACTGTATGACCTGTGCGAAATAAGTTGAATGTAAATTATTTTTTTATTAATACTTAAGCAGACTGATGAATACTCTTTCATAAACCTGTTTTGCAACATGATCTTGTGTCTCCTCATTACGCTCAGCATATAAGTTCTTTTTTAATTAAATTAATTGGATTCTGAGTTCTATAGGCAGTAGGCGTGCCTAGGCAAATTAAAAATTGGCTGAAGAGAAAAATAATTAACATAATGAGAATATGAAATATTTTGTTTATGGAAATATACTTGAGATTGAAATGATTTTTATTTCATTATTATATTAATAATTGAATTTCTTTATTCACAGGGGAGAACACCATCGGTATCTCCTGATTTAGAGATCAATTTGTGAGTACTCCTATTCCTCTCCCCCCAGTCCCATTGCTAAAGATGCATTAATCAAATGCATTTCATTTACTTTAGATATCAAAGAAAGATGCAATCTATTCATCTTTATTAGTAGACTGATGAGGTAAAGCATCATTGCAAGGCATTCTTTGTAGTCGATTCATTTTAAAATATCTCACTTAAATTTAATTTGGCAATTTTTATAAAGACAAGTAATTAATTACGAAAGTCATTTATTCAAAATAAAATATTCTGAATTCCCCCAATAAAAGTTTACTTGATCGCTACCAATATGCATTTTAACTCAATGAATTCAGTATTTGGTGGCTGTAGTTTAGTAAGAGGGCATATGTGTAACTAACCACCTACTCTGTAGGGGAAGAGGGAATAATGCCTTATTACTCTCAACCCTAGCCGAAAGGCCTACTGACGCAGGCATCTCTTTCAGGGCCCTTTCTTTCACCTTCTTGCGCAGGAGTTGAGTTCTGTTCTCAATAAGCTCCTGTTCGATCCTTTTGTCTATTAGGTCGGATCTCGCGGTACCGGTGATAGGTGGTAAAGAAGGGACCCTAGGCATGGGGTGAACTTCACGCCACCTTGACATGGCCGGGTCCACTCATTAGGGTGTTAGGCTATCCCCCCAAATCCTCCCTTCCCTTCATCATCGACTGAATACTGAGATAACCGCCGAGAGCGTTAAAACATCTTAACCAGGTGTAAATGCTAGTACTAGTTATTATACTCAATCATAATGAAGAAATAGATAGATTAGAAAACTAGAAGGAAAGGCCTGGGAACTCATAATTCGGTAATTCTTACCATAAATATTATTAATTATGGTGATGTGAAAAACTACTCTATACTTATGTTAGAGAGACTCTCACTTTTGTCCGGGGATTTTGATAAAAATTATTGTGGTGAGTAGGAAGTAGAGTAATGAAAAAAATATTCGCGTTCGTCGAAATGGGTCTTAGTTTTGTTGCAATAATTAATTGAAAAATTGACAAACTGAGTATAGGCAACTACGCATTACACACCCGCGCTAACTTATTAAGGGGGGAGGGTCAAGTAAACAGTCGTTTTTTCTTGAATTTGTTTTAAAGAGATCATAGATTGAACTGCGCAACCAGTTACTATTTGTTAAAACATACTATTTGAAATATAACAGGAAAAATTTATTTGTTGAAAATGTTGAAAATTTGTTGAGTAGTGGCTTGTTGAATTTGCTTCCTTTGAAACACGCCGTGCAACGCACAGGTCGCTCTAATTGTCTGAAATCAAAAATTTAAAAATTTTCCGTTCATAAATAATAATAAGCACAGCATGAACCTGAAATTTTTAAAAAATATTGAAAATTAAAAATTTAGCGTCATTTTGAAAAAAAGACATCAATTTTTTTTATAAACAATTTCCAAAAAACATTGATAATTGTTATGTTTCTGTTTAAATTTTAGGTTCATGCCATGAAGAATATGTTAAAGAATATATGTTGAAAATTTCATGTAAATCGGTTGAAAATTAGCCGAGCTACGTTGCACGGCGTGCGAAATTTTACGTTTTGAGAAAAACGCGTTTAAAGTTTTCGGAGAGGATAAAAGTATCAGTAAACATTCAGCTGATTGAAGAGGTTTGTCAGCTATACCAGGGCCGTAGAAGAGGTCTTTCTCTTCCTAATAATCCCCCAGTGAAGCCGCTTTATCTATTTTACGAGCTTTCCTGGCCTCTTGAGTGCTTTCAAGGCTGTGACACTCTTATCTGAGCACACGGTGGGCGTCGCATGCATCTGCGAATTTCTTGCAGCCGAGTCCGATTTGAAGCCACATATCATTCATTACATGTATAATGAAGGCATATCCATCGTTAAAAACGCCGGCAGCCAAACATGCAGCGATTTCTGTAACTTTTGATCCGCAATTATAAGATGCTTTGGGGCCAGGCGCCAAACAGTACAGTTGAAACTCTCATTTCCATTTTGAGTGTAGCCACCTAAGCATCTCTCCAGCAAACCACGTCTTGACATATCTTCATAAATTTGCAATACGGCTTTCTTCACATCTGGATGTAGCAGAGGAGGGTGATGATAGTCCTTTAATTTCTTTTCTGTTTCTGCATCACGGAAAGGACACCAAGAGTCGGCGCCCGGAGAACAATGTTGGTGCTGCGGTTCATTGTCCAAAGATGACAGATGGTAATACGTAGCCAAAATTGCATTTTTCATATCGTCGAATGAATCGGCGTGTCGCCTAATAGCAAGTCCATAGTACTTGGTTAATATTTTTATTAGCGCATTGGTTAGTTTTCCCTTGCCTCCTAGCTTGGCAGTTTTCTTTATGTTACGGAGCTGACTGCCCATTCTCTTTTCTACATGGCCGACGCATTCACTTTTAATTACATTCAGTTTATCGCCATAAGGTCTCTTATCTAAAATAGCCTTCAAAGTTTCTGCATCCCCGTCGCCAACATAATTCCAATACTTTACACCAAAAAAGTTCCTCCGACCTCTGGAACATCTCAAGCACAGCATCCACTTCCATCTTGCCAAGCGGATCCGGAGTGATTTATTGGGCATTCCTCGTTATGCTCCAGATATCGTGGATCATTTTTGTTTGCATTCTTGAAATAGACGCAGGCTTGACAATAGCTGCTTTTTATTACAAGGTCCTTCACTTTACCGGTGTGATAACCGATAAATTTTGTAACATCATATAAAGAAGAGAAGCCTCGTTTTTTTCCACGATCCATCGCCCGAAACTGTTAAATGCAACAGTGGCCTTTCATGTTCTTCGTTTAACTTCATTTCTTCTTCAATCGCCTTTTTGAACGAAAAATCGAATATTTTTTTGGTAGATTCGCTCACGTGCCGCGCGATATTTTCGGTAGCAGAGCAGGCCTAGAGCCGACATCGGTATCAATGGGACGGACGCTACGATACGAGTGTTTTGTACACAATGTTCAACGCGTGCACTTCTTAAGCCCATCCTTAAGATAGATGACTCGCACCATAAGATAAGATTCCCATAAGAAAAATTCGAAAGTGCTGATTCGTTTACTCATCGCAAAACACAAAGGAACATTCGAAAAAAAATTCGAAACTTACACCCTGAAAACAGAGATTATGACTACGTTTGAGAGACAAACAGATTGATAAAACGCTCAGTTAGATCTTCTGCACGTTTGTATGAATGCAACCCTTACCATTGTCCCAAAGGACCAATAGGAGAGGGGTTCCATGCGCGCGGTCGTATACCTGTGCTCGGCGCTGGTTGGAGTGCGTCAGCATAACGACTTCTAGATACACTTAGACATCGAATTCCACCTTAAAACTTTGACAGGATATTTTCCAGATGTTAAACTAATTTTCTAAGCAAAAAAAAATTTTTGTCAAAAATTTTCATTTTACTTGACCCTCCCCCCTTAACCCGCTGTTTTCGAGTAATTCTAAAATATTATCTTAATTCTTTTAAATATATATTTTCCTTGTTACTCACTGGTAAGCATAAGCGCAATATTTCCATTATTACACCCGATATCCGATAGAATAACCTTATTTCAACCGAATGAACTTCGATAACGGAGAGCCTCGCCTAAAATATGATGAATGATGGTTCATAAAAATGCTTTCTCGAATAATTCGATGTTCGTTGGTACTAATTACATTAGCCTTCTTCTTGTACTTGATACAATAGCATTCCAAATCGCTAATTTTCATTTCACGACTACCGAATGTAAAAGGAACTTGCGTTCGACTGATTCAGATGTCACTCTATCGCTATCACTAATCCTTGAAAAATACATCGTAATAATGGAATAAAGTCATTACTTTGTTAAATATCGGTTTATGAATTTTCCCGTTTTCACAATTGCGATTTTGGCTTTAATGAATGAAGCCAAGTTGGAACACAAATGATTGCCTAAGTCTTACAATAAGAAATGCATTTGTCCCTGCCATGCAAGTGGGCATCACTTCCAAATCCTGCCAAACAATTTTTCAAGATATATTTCTTACCCTTAAACAATATTTTCTGAAGTTATCTTGATTTTATGTGTTCAGGCATAACTTTCGTTAGTAATAATTGTGTTTATAATGTAACTGATTTGCGTGCCAATAGGTGGATGCAGAGTAAGATACGACAAAGAAGATTACAAAATACAATTTTCAGGATTACAGAAAATGGTAATTTAAATTTTACTACTTAGAGTATCTAAATAAAGTCTTTTAGATCTTATAACCAAATTATGAACAACCGATACTTGTTAAGATTTTGCTTACAGGGTCTAATGCCATAAATTTTCACCCAAATGTGAATCATTATGACACAATAAATATGTAGGGAGAATCCATCACTTCAATGCATTATTATTAAATCCTGTATCATTAATTCTGCCTATTTGGAAGTTTTTAATAGGAATAATGAAATTGCCACATAAGAGGTCAAGCTAGCATCTACGTCATGAACGTCCCCAAAAATTCTTTATAAAATACCTACTACTCGTCAAGAAATTTTGCTTGAAGTGTGATCATCTGCAATAATGTTTTTCTTTTTTAATTTCATAAAGCCAGATTTTCTTTTCACATGTGGCAAGGTGTGCATTTCAAAACTTATAAACTTCCTTTCAAATATAAGTTCATTGTTTAATTGGCTGTAGATACAAGCAGAAATGTTATTTTTGTGTGTGAACATCGCGGTTGGCTCAGTCAATTATATCTATAATATTGTACTTCAGCGTTCATCAATTGTACGTCAAGTTCATCAACTCTCTAATTATTTTCTTATCTCATTGCGTTAACTTTTTCCTTTTGGTTAGTCTCTTCCGTCTGCCATATGATCCTTCTCCACTATCTCTATCCACTTAACAATTTTACAAGGAAAAATTCCAAACGCGCGAATGACTTAAACTTTCTTCAAACACTTCTGAATCTTATACCTCGGTAAAATTCCCATTTGTTCTAAAAATGACCCTCTGAAAAATGTATAAGCTCGGTTTCTTTTATTTAACTTGAAGAAGGCTAATTAGGTTGACGTATTTGATAGCTCTTAAAAATCAACGTATTGCACTAGTATCTACTAAAAACAACTACATCACAAAATGAAAATTCATTATTTTTATCTTCTATAACATTTGTCACCTGTCATATTTCAGCGAGGTTGGGAAAGATACATAATTTCTCAGACATTAATCACTTTATATTTTTTAACGTTTTCCAAAATCCACAAGATTATAATTTTTCCTTTTAACTTTTCTACCATAGATTATGTTATTTATTCTTTCCTCAGTTCAGGTTATCACGAGCCATTCAAACATTATATGGATAATTTCGTCATTTAGTACAGTAATACCACGACTTACACGAACTAGGAGCTACGTGGTTCTTCACTTGCCTTTTCCGGAAGACACTTTGTCCATTCATTTTCTAAAACGAGGAGCGACAACGTAAGAGCTTATCTTGTGGTTGAAGTGATACATTGTGTTGCCAATCTTGTAGAGCTATTACTAATGGTAGTCGAAGGTGGTGATGCCATTTATTTATTTTTATTCAAAAACAGCTAGTTAAAGCCAATTACATTGAATCATAACATTAGATAATACAATAAATAGCAAGACAACAACATAAATACAAAGAAAAAACTAGAATCTGAAATTAAATTAGGACAGTGAGGTTCGTTTATGGATTACATGAATGAATTGATTGGGTAGAATAGTTCTAATGATGGAAATATTGGGATAAATTGTTCTGATGAAAAGTCAACGAAGGTTTGGCCAGTATTCAAATTTTGGTTTAGGTATTCAAAAAGTCTCGCTTATATTTCTGTCTTTTAGTATTCCTAAAATATTAGTTTGAACTAATTTCCTTGGTATAGGTCTACTTATTAACTCCTCCCTCTCGATTGAGCTAATGTCGCGCAGAATTTTCCACATTCGTTCAGAAGAGATGCTGAGTGTTCAGGATTCGTTGAGAAAAAGGGAAAAATCAGAGTTCTTTGCAGCATATAACCATAATCCTATCACGTAACTGAGTATGATGAAAAATTTCGCTTATGCATAAACATTCGGCTTTGATGGTTAGCAGATGCAAGTTTTGCTTCATGGTTCTCAGGCTGGACTCTTTTGATTTGTGTCCGTTGTATCTCCGGGTATAATTGGCCTCCGCGTTGCTTTCGGAGTGTTGGACACAAACAAATAAACAAGCTGCGGGTGGTACTCGAACCCGCGACCTCTGAAGTAGGAGCCGAAGTTCTACAAGAGCTACGCAAACAAGACATAGTATCTCTCCATCCTAATTTGTCTATTTCGTTCTCCCATTCCTTTATCCATCCTCGCATCTTCCGTTTCACATCCACGACCTCCTCGTCTCTGGAAACACGCATGCACTTGAATCAACACGTCACTTCTCCACCGCCAAACCTTATACACTTCAACCGCCCCCTTTCTGGCAAGGTAGCTTGGCGCCTCGTAACGTCACCGAAATATCGTAGAAAATATCTAAAATATCGATTAATCGTTTCATCTGAGAGGTCGAAATTTTCGATTAATCGCCGGAATCTATATCTCGAAAATTTTCGATAAATCGAAGGCTTTCGCGCCTCTCGATCCGAGCGATATTTCTGTTACGCTCTCTTCGGCGCGTGGAAGTGTGGGAAGGATCTTCTTTTTCCTCTTGGTGTCCGCCCCTCCGACATCGCTGCTTTCCCTGGCTAACAGGTTCTTTGTTTTTATGGGTCGAGCGAGGAAGAGAAATGGATAGGGAGTCTCAACAAATCTAGTCAAGGTTCGCTCCATTGCCGCGGTGGGGGGCGGAAAGGGGGTGGGGGAGGGTCCGAGGACACCTGGGAGATGGAGGTACATATTACCATCTCTCGAGTTAGGCGTGCAGAGATTCAACATTCATCGCTTCCCCACCAATTCAGCCTCTCTTCTCTTTCCTTCGCTTTAACTTTTCCTTCGCCTCGTCCCTTCGTTGTTTACGTAGCATTTTAATAAGTACAAGCGTTATTAGGATTACTTATGTGAAAGAAAATCGGATTTGTAATTTTAAAGAAAGATCACTTTTTCCTTCATTGGCGGCTCAATTCGATCTGATAATTCTTATATTTTAACACTTTTAAATTAATAAATTATAAATAATCTTTATTTGGATTTTTATTCCCTAAAATCTTCAATATCTACACATCGGATACTTACCTGTTGGGAAACAAAAACAAATTAGCAATGACCGAAGATGACGTATCTTTACTTTGAGATATACTCATCTACATCTACATTAATACCCTACAAGCCGCCTTTCGGCGTGTGGCGGGGGGTGTAAACACCAGTTGAATCTAAACTACTTCCTTATTCGGTTATTGTCGCGTATCGTTCGCGGGAAGAATGAATTTTTAAAACGATTCGTCCTAGCATCTATTTCTCTTAACTTACAGTCATTATCGGATCGACCGAGGTAGCAGGGGGGTTGCATGATACCGATTGTATCTTCCGAAAATGTAGCTTCCCTGAATTTATTAAGCAATCGCAGCCTAGCTTCCAATCTCCTTTCTTTCAAGAATTCCCAACCTACGTTTGAGAGCATTTTTGTAACGCTTACTTTTTTATCGTAGCATTTCTTAACAAAACGAACCGCTTTACGCTGCACTTTCTCGAGTTCGGGAGTACACGTTTCATCCGCCGGATCCCATATACTTACCGCATATTACAGAAGGGGTCTGACCAAGGAAAAATTACATCGCTCTCTCACCTTTTCATCGCATTTACCGACAATACGCTTTACAAAGCCAAGCCTTTTACTTATATATAGCTGTAACAGGGTACTTGATTCCACAATTGTTGTTGTCTTCTACCTTTTAGAGTAAAATTAACAAACGTACGTTGCGCTTTAGTATTTTGCGAATTTTAGACAAATCCTCAAGTATCTCTTCAATATAAAATGTTGGGAAGTACTGCAAAATGCAAGAAAGTTACCTACGCTATTAAAATTCGGGGGAAATTTTATGCATTGTCCATGTTAATCCCTTATCGTTGTAGGTACACTCCTGGCCAAAATTAACGCAGCACCTCCCTAGCGATCCTTACGGCCGGTGCTGCGTTAATTTTGGCCAGGAGTGTACTATAGCTTGTTTCATAGCGCATATTTCTTAACGTTATTTTTGATGGAATACTAATATATACACTCGTAGCTTGAACTTGTATTTGTTTTACTTTTCGTATCACTTCATTCCTGCCTTACTTCCTATACACATCATGGTCCTCAAAAATTCTTCAGCTATTTGATAAACATTTACCTAGTACTGTGAAGATTATTTTCTCAACTAATTTTAATGAGCATCTATTATATTGAAGATTAAGTATAATGAAGGAATAACTAGTATATACTGCTCGAAAGAGATATTTTTGGGTTTCTCTGTTATATTCAAAAGAATAAGGAGAAACCGTCAATAATAGTTGGAATATTCACCTCAAATGAAACCTATGGAAATGGTAGCTATAGTGAAAGCAATAGTTTTCCCAACAAATCCACTTATTTTCCAAAATATTTTCTCAGTAAAAAATTGCTGATCGCAGTAAGTGATTGATCTGACCCTTAATTTCCCATGTGCTTCGTATCGCTAGATTAAGAAACAGCATGTTTTATGCATGTTATAACCTTACAAACGATTTTGTTTCCTTGATTGTAAGGAAGGCACAGATTTACAATCTTAGATTCGTTCTCTTTGTTTGCGTGTTAATCCGATAGTAAAACTTGCGTATGAAAAATTTTACTATTTAGCAATATATTCTTACAGTCCCTCTATGATGATATCATTCGGGATCTTTGGGAAGATTTGAAACTGTTTTAAATCTGTGCATGTAATGATGAGCTTAATTAATTAAAAATAAATCGTCTCCTTTTAAACAATTTAATAAAAATATTTAATGCCAAATATCGAAGGCGCGTCCTCATGCTTTATTTTTTTTACTAGAAGTGGATGGAATAAAATCAAAAGTTGTTTGTTAAAGTTAACTAAAACTTAACACAAAAACTATTTTCATTTCAACTACTCAAGAATATAACTGGTTATGATTTCAGGTTTAATTATACTCAATTTTAACTTCAGTACCAATTACTGTACATAAATTTCTGTAGATTTCCAACAACATTTTTGATTAGTTGAATTCATTGTTTAGAAATATTTTGATACAGAGAGACTTACATGGATTTGCGTTTGTAAATTATCAACTCATAGTTAACGTGCTTACGGATGGGTAAACATGACTCGTAACTCCACTAAAGCTGTAAATTACGAAAGATTAATCTAGTTTCCTCCTTTAATCCTTATCATCTCACCCACTCCTCCGCATCTCTTAACATTTTATTATCGTCCGCCCTCTTCTCCAATCTCCCATCTCTCCCTCCCATTTCTCATTTGCATTTCTCCTTATCTTCACGGGATCGCATTCTCGCCACTCTTTTGTTTTTTTATTGTTCATCCGCCCTCCCACCGCCGCAGACGGCGTGTCCGACTATTTAACTGGATTCATGTTCGGGGGAACGATCTCAACAAAATGCCGGGCCAAATATGATACCGAGTGGCTTTTCGGCTCTCTTCTGTTTTTCTTTTCGGCGGGAGGGAAACAAAACGACATCTGGCGAAATCCGCGCGAATAACTCTCCCGAAAAAAGTGACCAGGTGATATGAGACATACCTCGCGTCTTTTTTCCGTACCCCGGGTCGTTAATTTTCCTCGCGGGAGTTATTTACCCTTTGATTCGGTGGAAAAAATCGGTTTATGAGTTAACGAGGGTGTGTTTTTGCCCCGAGAAAGGGCGAAAATGTTGTTCATTTACAACGTCGACTTCATTTGAGGAAGTAATGAAGTAGGGGTTGTATTCCCGATTAAACGTGCGAGTTCTTTCGGAGAGTATCTGCAGAATCAAAGATCTTTCCGTGTTCGCACTCGTTACCATCTCGATACACACTCGCTGAGTCGGAGTCGTATTATAAAGGTTGCTTTTCCGGAGATAGAGATTTGATTTAATCGTAGAATGCCTTTGCGAGGAATCAAAGCTGCGACTTTAACATCTTGGCGCAGATTCTAGCACAAAAATATTCACTGCATATCTTTTCGTTTCTTTCGGTGTTTTTCCTAAATTCATCCTTTTGTAAATTTCATTATAAGCTCTCTGTTTCACAATTAATCGATACTCAGTAAGGATATTACCAGGGCTAGGGTTATCTATAGGCGTGTCAGGCTGAATTAAGCCTGTACCTAGGGTCCTTTCAGTCACTTAGTACTTTGACACTTTGTTATAGGACATTCTTAGGTAAACTGCCATAAGGTTCTCCAGTCTCTGAACGGGTTCAGGACATTTTAACGCCGCTTTATGGACTGTATTTTTTATTCCTATTTTCTATATATGTTGTCCCATAAGAAATTCATGCGAGGCTCTAAGAGCCCCATGAAGTTCTTCCAACCCATCTAAAGAATAGAGGCTTTCGCTTAGAAAAACAGGAATATTCATGACGTTTATCTGCTAATAAATCATATTTGTAGAATCTCTAGAAAACTACATACTTAAGGGGAAGAAAAATCACACACATGCTGTAATTATGAATTATTGTATATTTGAAGTTTACATAATATTAATAATAATTTTATAAGAAAATGTGGAGGTAAAACGGCGAAGTGGCGTCGGCGAAACGTCTCACTCCCCTCTGAAAAACCTTTCTATAATTTTACTTTCATAATTCGAGATATCTATTGAGAATTAGGAGGATTTCCACTAAAGGAAGAGGTTAGGGCAGCGAGGAACCTTTTTTCTCCATAAGGCCGCATTTAGCAGTCGGTGTCGTAGGAAAGGCAGCATGTGAAAACATCAGGACTCTCTTATATCGCGTATTGCCTACTTTCAAATAGTTGAATGTATACGCGCGTTGGACTCATGGTATACATGGAGCTTAAATTTTGCGGGTGGTTTGTGCTCAAATATTATTGCATCATTTTTAGATTGTCTCTATTAAGGAAAAATGGATTTCCGACTATCGCATGTAATGCCGGAAAGGATTAGTTTTGTCAATGTTGATATCACTACGTTATAACCAGGCTAGGATAGCTCAGGATTGCCCGAAAGGTACCAAATCTAGAGAAACCTAAAAGGACTAAGGCAAAATTTTCTATCTAGTTTAGAAAAGTAACCAACGAAGTGTTATTTAGCAAATGAAAACACTATCAACTACATCTCGCCTTCTGTGCGTTTCTCCACTTTCCTCTTTTCAATTGGTGAATAAAATCTTTTTGTTTAAAACGCAAAAATCTGACGCTTCATTTATACTCATCAATTGAGTTTTAGTATTTTTGCGATGATTATTATTAATATGTGATCTCAAATAATAATTTTTAGTATTTAGATTTAAAATAAACCAAACGTCAGTTTTTATTGACATAAACACCTACTCAGTTCAACTCAGATATGAAAGATGTTCTTTATTTATCCGTACTGCTTTAGTATTCCTATTACATAAATATTTCTATTATGTGATTGATTTCTCATTGTTGGCGATATAGTCCGGTCAAAGTGCGCTTCAGCTATCTAGGTTTCTAAGATGAAGGATTACGACGTGTTTAGAAAATATTGATGTAGTTTAGGATCAAGATTTGGGCATATTACAAAGATTGCCTCAGGTTAGAAACCCCATTTTCGATGCATGGCTTCCATGTTAATTTAATCCACTCAACCTTAAATAAATTCATTTTCTCTGACTAGTAATTAAATCCCTCGTCTCCATTTTCAGTATAATCTACTCTGCGTTGGTTTTATTTTCTATCCTGCTCTTTCTCGATAAAGATGGAGATCGAATATATCTCGTACACTCCATCGAATTAAAACTACGGTAATCGAACTTGTAGATATACGAATTGCCTATCAATTTATCGCGCGTAATCCCGGAGTAATTCTTGAATTACAGAGAGCATCCGATCCCTTAAAAGGCACGCCAAATAGAGTAAAACAGAAGCGACTGAGAAATCGATCAGATATCGATAAGGAAGCAAATAATCGATCGATTCGAGGCCTTTCGATTTATCGCGACCTCTTTTAATTTTCAAAGGAATTCGCCGGGCTTATTCCGGCGTTTTAATTAAGTCGCTGTAAATACGCAAGATCACCATCTCAACGGGTATAATCACGACTCGCTCCATCGAGATGAAGCCTAAAAAGGGATCGGTCGCCATCTTGCAGTTTCATCTTACTCCGGATGCAAATTAATCGCCCTTTTCGATCTAAGACTGCGATCCGACGGACTTAACTCTCTCTCTCTTTTATTCGAAATGGAGCGGAGGGAGAAGTTTATAAGAATTCGAATAATTTCGGGAATCCCGCTACGGACTGTTTTATTCCCCGGCGTTTTGTTTTCGTTTGGGGAATGCGATTTTTATCGCTTTCTTGCGTGAAATGGTCCGTCCCTTGACGTCGATGTTGGGCCTCGGACATATCGCCTTGTTGTGGCTGCTATTTACTTTCTGAACGGCTTTCTGTTTCCGTGGGGAATTTCCGAGGCACGCGAGATGTGCCTTGAGAACCGGTCGGGTCCCTCGCTACATCTACATCTAAATCTACAGGATAGAATCTAAGTTGGACTTTTCAGTGATTGGCAGGGGTTGCGACGCTCCGATTTTTTCCTAGTTCGGTGGTTTCTCTGTATCGGTACCCATTGGAGATATAAGAATAATTCTTATTTTTTTATTCAACAAAAGTGCGTTCCATCAGACTAAGGTCTGTCGACAGAACGTCAATAGCACAAAATAATGATATCACAAAATATTATAAAATGCATTTAGAAAACAACTCAGAGCTCAGCGTATAAAAATAAGCAACAAACATATAGTGCTGAAGTGACAAGAAATACAAAGAATAATAAAAAAGAAAATTGACCATGCAGTAAGAAAATCTGAACAAATTTTTCTATAGTCAAAATTAGCCCAGTACTGTTTATCTTCAGAAGAGATAAAATATACCTTTGAAAAAGATATGAATAGAAAAGACAAAAATTAAAAAAAATACGAATACAAATACGATACGAAGACGAAATGAAAAAAACATTTTTTTAATAGATGAACATATGTAAACAAAAATACATATATACACCATAGGAAGTCAAGCAATAGTAAAAAAATAACAAAATAGTATTATTGACTATGAAACCATTTTTCAAGTTTGATATTAACATGTTTCAGTTGCTATCACCATATATGGAGAAGTACACCAATTTTTCAATAATATTAATTATAATTCATTATGTTTCGGGTAGATTCCTATAGAGCAACACAAAATACAAACATGCACCGTGTACCAAAATTTTCAAAAAATATCAGGACAGAAATACATAAATATGTGGAAATTAAAAAATAAAAAGAAAAAAACAGTATAGGTAACCAGAGAATTTAGAACTAAAAGATAGACAACATAAGAGGGAAAAAACGAGATGCAACTCGTCTAACGCAAAACACTTATTTAAACATCAGCATCTAAGAGGTAGTTGAATAATTTTAACTTAAAAACTCTCACCGAGCTGTAATATTTTATGGAGTCACTTAAAGAGTTCCAAAATTTAGAGCCTTCAATCTGAAATGAATTAAGGAAAATGTTTGAACGAGGAGTAGAATATTTAATTTGCTCGGGTCCACTTCGTGCTAAACTGGTATTGGTAGAAAGCTTTCTTTTGCGAGTAAAATATAGCTCGGCTTCGAATTATTTAACAGCGAGAAAAGAAAAGATCCGAGCATGTACTTCCTTCTTCTAATTGGAGAAAACCACGACAGTAGGCAACGAAATTTAGAAACATGATAATATTTACGAAGGTTAAAAACAAATCTAACGCAAGAATTTAGGAGCCCCAGAAGTTTAAGTCCTTGTTCACTTGTTAGATTATCGTATACTAGACAACAATAATCAAAGATCGAAAAAACAAGTGTCGAAACAAACATTATACGGGTTGATAAAGGAATTGCCATAGACAATAGGGGATATGACAAGATAAATTTACCGAAATCCTTAATATGTTTAATCGTATCCTCATTCCAGTCCATAGAAAGATTTAGTAGCATTTATAAGCCATATAAACCAAGGACAGGCCTTCTTCATCTGAGGATTTTCCTTGCTAAATGTATATCAAATAAGAGAAATGCTATTGATTGAGGAATATTTAGGTAAATGAACCTATGAAGAATGCAATGCATACATACTTAAGTAAGTATTGTCCACGATTGCTTAATCTGCGGGTAAACTCGCTTGTTTCGTGGAAAACTTCCGTTTCTAATCTAAATTTCTACGAATCTTTAGTAATGATAGATGATTGAATTTTTACCTCTAATAGAAAGTAGTTTACGCTAGATTAGAACCCATAACCTCAACGAAAATAGCGGATAAAGATCTTCTATTTTCTCAAAATTTTCTACTCGAGTTTTATTACTTATGAAACTTTAAAGCGATTCACCTCGCGTAATAGGACCTCATTTTTAGATCAGGTTCTAAACTTATTCAGTGAGTTTTCACCTGTAAGAATAGATTTATTATATAGCTACAATTTGGCGTCTGATAATTTGCTCTTTGGAATCGGCTCTACAGAATTGGGGTGCACTTTTTCATTTCTCAAATCTAATCATCACACACATTTATATTCATCCGCCTCAAGTTTGGAATTCTAATTTGAAAATCCTACGACGATTCAGTCTGGGAATATAATTCATGGCGCCTGATTTCATATCCTTTATTATATATGATTGCGGTTGGGATTTATTCGTAACAGTCATCTGATATTATAACGTCTTCAGCGGTACGCAATCAATTGACATTTCTATTGGGAAGGAGGCTGACTCGGCACATTCTAGATGTTATCCATATGATAATAGTGGTGCTCATGTAAGCATTTGTCCCTCCTCCCTCGGATGGAATAGCAGAAATGCTCTCGAGATTCTACTGCGTTTTGATTAATGGCCGTGCTTCTGAAAATATCTCTTATCTTTGAGTGATGAAAGACCGTCTGGGAGCTACTTTGTTTAAAATGGCGCTCCTCCGATGATTAATTCCATTGCGCTCGTTGGTTCAATCCAACGTTTCAATATCGAGATGATAGCTTCATAATGATGCTGGGAATATATTTTATGATCCTTGCAGGGTTCGACCGATTAATTTGATGTCTGAGAGATTTTTCATACTTTGGAGCGTATAAGTAGTCGGAAATTATATTTTATTAGGTTAGTTAAGAAGCATGGATTGCGAGACAGATTTGTCCGTATTAGTCAGAATACGGTGATTTTATTTTAATAATAAAAATAGTATAGAAATAAGGAAAGGCTTGTACTTTTTCCACAGATTTATTTTAAAAACACGACCAGGTTTCAACGAGTAATCGCCATCATCAGGTGAAAAAGCAATAACCGTAAACATATATATACAGAAGAAAGACTAGCGGAAAAACCATGAAATAGGAAAAGGTGAACAAAGGAAGGGGAAGGGGAAAGGAAAAGAGAGGTGGTGAGTTCCTTTGTTCACCATTTCCTATTTCATGGTTTTTCCGCTAGTCTTTCTTCTGTATATATATGTTTACGGTTATTGCTTATTCACCTGATGATGGCGATTACTCGTTGAAACCTGGTCGTGTTTTTAAAATAAATCTGTGGAAAAAGTACAAGCCTTTCCTCATTTCTACGAGATGGATTTCCACAAAACGACGCCTGAGACTGTGAATTATATAAAAATAATAGTTTATTTGCACACAAGGTATCACGTACATTTGGAAGAATATACAGTTATAGTTCATGTCCTCCTAAGCCATGTATGGCTCGTCAAGAGGTACCTTGATTTAGCACAAGTCTAGTAATGGATAGGAAATAATGTAAATATAAAATCATTTGCCAGGTAGAATTTCAACTGAAACAATATGTGGCTCTATTAAGCACGTAACTAGTTGTTACATAATCATGTATAAGTCATGTTATGAAATATATAAATATTACAGTAATACACTAATCAAAATTTAATTTAAGGCAGATAAAAGTAAAAAATAATTTAACTCCAACATTCAAAAGCAGCAGACGAAAGCAAATAAGCATTTTAAGACGCAGATCAAAATTAAAAAGATTATACCAACAGATACCACATTAAATCAGAGAAAGGTTTTGCTACATTTTCGTCAATTTAAGACAATCAAGCGGTAAAATTTATTTCAGATGTCTCTCTGAGGTGAAGTTTTGTTGGATTAGGACGAGATATGCTTTTCTATGATTGTAAAATCCTCTCATTCAATGTTAAATTTTCTGTTTTATTTATCCGCCCCTAAAGATTGAAGTTTATAAGTAGATATATTAGCTATATTACGGTAATCCCTCTTAATAGACCACTTCGGGACTGCACATCAGGCTAATAGATATCTATTTACAAGTGGAACAAATATGTACTTCATAGGTGGAAAGATGGAGAAATGATCCTTTTTCATAACTACCTTTTTATTCTAAAATCGTTCATAATGATGTTTAAAAATTCAGTCCATAATTTCTTCAAACAAATTTGAAGTGATTCTTTGCAAACCCTCTAAATAAATATAGAAAAATCCCAAATATTCCTTTGTTTTTTTTTACCCGTCAGTGAAATATCGAACGTGTAATTTCTCCATTTTCTATCTAAATTGCTAAATAATTCTTGGAAAGTTAAAATGTGAATAGTAAACCAAACTTTTCTCAAAGAAAATTCTCTCCAACACGGTCTAAAAGGATCGTTAAACCTGAGGTTCGTGTTTAAAGTAGTCTTGTTGATGATGTTTTGCCAAAACCACAATCTCTATGGTCAGTAGTTGATGCATCCTTCATTCTGTAGTGAAGATTTAAATACATGCAAATTAGAAGAACGTAATCTATTGATATTCATTATTTGGTGCAAAATTTTCATTAGGTACCCGAGAATTCCCAATTTACTCTCCGATGGAATGGGAAATCTCGATTCGAAATTAAGTCAGAATCGTAATAGGAACGGAGTCGTTAGAAGATAATGAATTATTTTATATTCTTAGACCTTGGTAATCACGTTCACGCAAGCATTAAGCATTTCATTCATGGTAATTTATTTGATTAAAATCGACGCAGACATCAAGATACCAAATATGAGCAACCTAATGCCCTTTCATTACAAAATATCCATTCTGCTCCACAATAATTAATAATTCAAATACTGATAATCGTAGAATTTGGAAATTAGATTACACCAATGAAGAGAAATTGCAGATATATTTAAATAAAATAGGATCTACTAGGTAGACATCGCCTATGAAACAAGAATAATCAGTTTTCATTTGCCTTTATTAATTACTTTTTCATTGAAGTATTTCATGCGGGTTTTATTTCGTATTTGATAGTATCAACTGTTGAAGAATTAATTTTCATGCAAAATTATGTAGTTACTAATATAATTTTCATTTATCTGCTAGTTTGTAATATTACCTAAACTTAGTTCTTTGAAAATATTTAGACTTAGTTTTCCTGATAAATGTCCTGAGTAACAGAATTAATTATTATGTCAACTGCATTATATGGGTTAAAAAACAATTTGTAAGATCCAGATCACTTACCCTCTAGACTCACTTGATTAGCATCGGGCAATCATTATCCTAAAGGTGCACTTACCGCTTAATTGATAGTATCATAGAGTATGGTAACGTTGTGGTAGTATCTGATACCATTCCTTAATTACTAATCAATATTAAATTGTTTTGCTTGAGGCACTTCTCAATTCATTAAACGTATACAATGAATGCAGGTACTACTGATACTCAGGATAACTAAGATAATTCGGTCTGAAATCATACCGTTTGCCGAAATTCCATTTCTAGCCAGTAGCCAAGTTCCAAAATACATGCAAGAACTGATAAATATTCCATTTTCTTTTCGGCGAGCAAGAATGAACAAAATACATTATATTCTTGTAATGTTTGCTAATCTTAACGCGTGCATGCATAAGTATCCTTGAAAACAATCATTAGAGACACGATTGGTATTAGTCGGGACTAATAAACAAAGAGGGGTTATTCGTAAGCTGAAAAATTAAATATAAGAGTGACTCTTTAGCCGTAGCGTAACGATTTGTGGAGCTGCGTTGCTTTTGAAGCAGTGATAAGAATTGCTGTCGTAACTCCGAGGCATGGATGTACGCGTTCATACCAAATTAGAAGCTTGATATTCTTTCCAATCACTCGCATTTTCCTCCCGCACATAAATAATGGAAAAGGCACAAAACAGGTGAGAGAGCTAAGGGCGAGAGAGACATTGAGGGCAGTGACAAATGACCGAGCGGTCGTGTGGGTGGAGTGGGCCCAGAGACAAGCTCTCACTGCCTTTCGCAGCTATTTGTTTCCCAATTGATTAATCTCTTCGAAATGCAACACAAGAGAGTCGCGCTTGAATTGATAGGCACGGATATGCAAATTGGCGTATTTGTTCCGGAATGGAGCTTAGGATGGAGTGTAATCCAACCTCCATATTCCATTCTTTAAGCTTTCCTGTAGATTAAACATGCTTACATTCCTGCGTGTCATTTTTGCTTTGAAAGAATACTTCTTACCTCAGATCAGAAGAAAAACTGTCGTAGTAAATTTTTAACGGACAATATTTAGAAGGAGTTATACTGAGTTGTATGAAAAAGTATTATCAGGGAGTGTATGAAGAGGTTTTTATTCGTAACGAAACGAGCACAACAAATCTTCCATAGATCTGTAGAGAAAACTGTATTAATTATTACATAGGAAATATTTAACAAATTTACAGTAGATATTTCTGAATACAGGAATTAGAAAATAATTAACTGCATAAAGAAAATGCAACAAAGAAACATTGAATGAAACATAAGATACATTTTATATAAAAATTATTTATTATCAATTACATAAAGAAGTTTCTCTCGAATGCCATTTTTTAAATTTCATTGTAGGTAATCCCACACTTTATGGTATCTAACATCTTCTACCATAGTCTTACTTTTTTTCCTCGCATTCTACCCTCAACTACTTTCCCTCTCCAATTCATATTTGACCAACTGCTTTCCTCCGCGGACCCTTAATTACTTCAATTCAATTACTTCTTCATTACTTGCCCTGTCCTACCCAAACATCTCCTGCACCTCCTTGTATGTTTACAAGAAACCTTTTTCGCTTTTTTCATTTCACACTGCATCACATCTCGTATTTCTTTAATCTTTCGACAACCATGATGTTTTACTATAATGGCAAAAAATTGAAGATTTTGCTCATGGATACGTTTGAATTGGTTGGCATAGGCTCGGTAGAGTACCAATACGAAGGATTGCCGGGATTACAACTGAAGTGAAATGTAATTACAAAAATCAAGGTATTTAGATTCAGGGAAATATTTATTTATAATCCGGTCCCGTCGGACTTTTTTTCAAGTTTATTCTTCTTTGGGAAATTTTTATTTATTTCATTTTATCGGGGGATGTAGCAAGAAATAGTACAGTCCTGGCCAAAATTAACGCAGCACCGGCCGTAAGGATCGCTAGGGAGGTGCTGCGTTAATTTTGGCCAGGAGTGTACAATCCGTCCGGCATTCGTTCAAGGACAGGAAACTCCTCTACCGTGGACAGTGCATGTTTTAACAATAAGCCCAACTAGTACAATGTCAGCTTACATACAAATATACAAACTCCTCCACCGAACACAGACACAGTCGATTGAAGAAATTCATACTACATAATATAAAAGAGAATGCTACTTGGACAATATTATCGTATACTGAAGATTATAAAGTGATTTAAAACAAAGAATTTTTCGTACAAAAAATTTGAATTTTGTAATCTTTTGATCTTACTTTGGAACTTTTTAACATTCTCCCGGATTTGAACGATAAATTCTCCTGGCAATACCTCCTATTCCCTTATACCTCTTTTGACAAATGATTATTTCGTCACATCAGTTTTAAGTTCACAGCTTTATTTTTAATATGTTATTGCCGTGTCCTCTATAGTTTGGAGAATAGCACCTCCTTCGTAGATCATTCTAGCCATCTTTGGAATTATACGTGTTAAATACACCCGATAATCTAGATATATTCCTTCTCGAGGATAGTGATTATGATAAAAAATTCTCAATTATGATAAAAATAAAGGAAAAATGCGTTTAGTGTGAGAAATCTTGGCAGCTAAAGGTAGATTTATAAATTAAAGCTACAGAAAAAAAACTCGCAAAGGATGGAGGAAAACGATAAGCCGAAATGGGGGATAAATACGCAATAACTCCATCCTCGTTAAATCGTGTTTTTGAAAGTCTCAAATGGAGGTTTTCCGGCCGACTTAAATGTTCAGATTTTCCGTTTGTGGCGTAATTTTCGCCGTGTTGGGAGGATGGATTCCGAAAGGCGAGTTCCTTGTCCCCGCCATAACTCTTGGGACAACGGATGCGACACTGGCGGCGTGGGGAACACGGGCGTGCGGCGTGGGCGGGAAAGACGATCCTTGTTCTGTGGGGTCTGACCACCCCATTCCCCCGGTGGCCCACCTTCCGACTAAGCTTTACTCATTTTTCCATCCGTGAGTTTGTTTTCTTGTTGCAATTTACAGTCTTAATCTGCCTTAACCATTTCAACGATATAATAACAGGATCGGTTGAAAATATCGAATGCAATTAATATTTAATTATCAAATTCAGTATTTAATTACAATGTCTTGACTACTCTTAAAGTCACAACAAAGACGCTTTTAAAATATCAGTGGCCGTAAACTTAGTAAATACAATCACCATAATGTTCATTACATTAAAACATTTCTATTATATACTTAAAACATGATGGATAAGATCAGATTAGTAATCAAAATATATAATTTCGTATTTAATAATAATACGCATACAGTATTCATTCCAAGATGAAATTTATGTATTATTTACGTAGAACTTACATTGAAAGAAAAAAATAAGTCTCCAATCAGGTTCCCCTTGGCCAATAGCTCGTTAGGAGGTACATACCTTTGGTTGTCAATTGCATTGAATTTTAATTACAATCATTATAGAATAATTCATAGCTAGTAGCGCATTAAGGATTAACAAGAGGCTGAAAAGATGTGAAATTACCCTCTTTCTTTAATCTCGAAAGTGTGGCTCGGTCATTCAGATTTCCTTTCCTTCTATAGTATTTCCGTTTCAACTTAAAGATAACAAACCGAAAGAGAGTAAGTGTAACGTAGCCAGAACTCGAACCCAGATCTCTTGCTCTAAAAAATGAAGACACCACGGCATAACTGTTACTGAGAGCAACCATGTAACTATTGGAGGTCGGGATTGGAGTCCCTGCTATGAAAGACTTTCTCTCCTCCGGTGTTTTCTTTAAAATCAAGCATGAGTGCCTCATCTCATTGTCTATTTGCCTCAGTTAAAGATTAATAAAATAACATAAGCATTAATTAAAAATTATCCACACCTTATCACATAGATTTCAACATTTTTAACCCAAATTCTTGATTTTTTCTTATTTTAAGGAAAGGGTTAAAGGTGCATTGCACAAACGGGCGTGCACCAAGGAAAAATCTTAAGAAAAACCGACTTGAGAAAAGTCTGACGGAATCGAACCCAGGATCTTCCTCTATCCGGGAGGCTGCCTTAACCATCTAGGCTACCCGGCCAAGCCTGACAAGACGTTTTGGGAACTTTGTGTCCATTGTCGAGTGTGGTTTCGTCCCACTATGCGACATGCGACAGGTTCCCAAAAGTGCTTGTGATATTGTTCTGGCCGTGTATCCTAGATGGTTTACGCAGCCTCCCGGATAGAGGAAGATCCCTGGTTCGATTCCCGGCCCCTTTTCTCAAGTCCGTTTATACTTGGTATATTTTCTAATTTTGTTAAAATCATGTTCGTTTGAATTTTAGATAAATTAATTTAAATCCAAATGATAAAAAGTAGCACTTTCACATAAAATATCAGATTCCTCTAAAAATGAGTTATATTTACATTGACAAATGTAGTAAAAGTAATGAAAAACCCATCGAATAATTCAACTAAAATCTTAATTATGCCATAGAAATAACATAAACATTTTACTGGTTTTTATACACATCCTTATGATCAGGACGCTGATGTGCGACGCTATGGTAGAGAATGAGATCGCCATTACGTAAATATCTGAGAAAGTTAAATTAATATTACTTCGGAAAAAGCAGGATGTAATATAGTAGGACTTCAACACTCTTAAGGACTCTTTGTCGTTGAATTCAAGAACTTGTGATGGCTACCTTACGAACTAACTTATCTGAAGGCTTATCCAAAATAGTATCGACAACTGTATTTACTGCCGCTGATTCATAGTCCCTTGTAAAAGGTAGTTTTGTAATCGATTGGTTATTAATCCTTCCAAGGATTGACATTTTTATTCATTCAAATGTATCCCCGCTGGCTCATAGTTGCCGAGAGGTCTTCCTGCCCTTAACCGCGTGATCCTCGAAGGATAGGGGGGTAGGTGGCGCGCGAGGGTGAGAAAAGGGTCGAAGGCACCGTCACTAAGGAAAGGCAAAAAAATGAAAAGGGGTTAAAAATAATAGCCGTGTCCTTTTCGCCGATAAGGGAGCTTTAAGGGGGATCTGGCACCTCTGTTCCCCACTAAAAAAGAAGTGTTCATTCCGTTCGGAAATTAACGTCTCCCCGAAGATTTTTATCAATTTCCCTTCCATCCCGACTCAAACCCGATTTCTTTCGAAACGAAGGGAAAAAAGTCCGCGCGGAAAATTTCCCTCGTTGGGAAAACGGGCGAGCTGTCCGTGACGGTTGAAACAAGTGACAGTAGTTGCAGCGATACGGATCTTAACTGCAGTCCCCGTGCTTTCCTCGGCCATAATTCACTCAGTTGCATTCTTGATAAGATTTTTGAAATAACACGGCGGCTTAAGCCGAGCTTGTAGTTCATTTGTAGAGGAAAGGTTGATTCGTGGAGACTCGGAGTGTTTGCTTTAGACTTGGTCGGCCTCCCACACCTCTCCGTATTCCCTTTTCACCTTGTGTGGTGCTTATATTTCGTAAACTATTTATTTCCGATTAAATTAGCGGTGGCTATTTACTTGCTTCTATGGAGCCACACGATACCCGTGATTGGCGATGTTTCACTGCATTTAGAAGTTTAGGATGGAATGCATTGTATTCCCCACGTTTATTTTCGCTTGATCTACTATAAAGCATATTCTTCAAAAATATTTTCCACGATTTTTCCTTCTATTTTGAGCTGACTGATTATTTATCTACGAAGAAAATTATGAGGCAGGGATGTAGCATGAATTACCGTATTAGCTCGAATATAACGCGACCCCGAATTTAAAGTGACTCCGAAATTTCCATAAAGATATTTAGAAAAAAATAATACTCATAAAAGAATTCAAATATAGTAAAATTCAATAATATAAGCATTTATGTAGGTAATTATAGCTAATACCGCAGGTTACATTCATGTTAATAAAATTAAATAATACAAAACAAAATTACCCGATTAAAAACCTCTGTAGGAAAATGTCCTTTTTTATATTACATTCCATTACTGAAATCCCGAATTTAGCGCGAGTCTATTTTTTACGGAAAATAAACGGTTAAAAAATATTGCGTTATATTCGGGCTAATACGGTATATTTTACCCCGATAACTATACATATTCTTATCGGAGCAGTAAATTTATAAATTTCCTGTTTATATTTATGGTAAAATTTTCAAAAATCATGACCACGAAGTCAGCAACTTATACATTCGTTCACATAGTTCTTATTGGTGATTGATAAATGCCAAAACATTCAGAGATCCCTTAGGCACACAAATGTTGCACAAAAATTAGGAAACTGCAACAAATTAATGGGTTCTATATTCATCATTATGAACTCCGTTCTTAACCATATATGCTTAAGAAATATTTTGCACAAATTTTGCAACCAATTATGAACATTGTGAGCATTTATCTCAGTGGAAAATTTATTTTGGATACGGATTCAATTTGAATTATATCTTTTCGCGAGCGCTATAAATGTTCTTAATGGCACAATAATTTGATACGTTACCTTTGCTTATTTTTATGGCAAAATGTTCGTTAAAGCATTACTAGGTCGAGTTCGGTAGCTGAGCTATGCATTTACGCGTGGAATAGTACTCTGGCATATCCCGACATACATCTGAGTAATGAGTTCGGCATTCATAAAGAAAAAATGTACTCTATTCTATTTAGCTAGTATTGACTAAAATTTAATTTATTAAGCTTTAATAGGCCCACTGTTATCCGACGTTCCAATCATTTCCAGATTAATTTAGCGGATAGATATTATTAAAATCTACATATAGAGATCCATTACTGTAATGCTCCCTTCTGTACATATCTGCAGCATAAAGTCAATGAATTTCACACAGGCCTAATTACATTTTTTGGATATACTGTCGGAATGTCTTAAAACTTAACGTTCCATTCTACCAGTTCTGAAATACTGCGATATTTAATTATAATTAATTATACTGACAATTGCAGTCAAAGCAATTTATACAACAGTATAGGATTGTTGAAAAATTAACCTGCATTGCACACATTTAGGGTCAAATTTTCCGAAATAGTAACTTAACGTTAAGAGAAGTAGATGCACACAATTTCTTAAATGAGATTCATAGCTAATTTTGCATATACACTCTACAACATGACATATGTAGGTGAAACCACTTCGTTTTCTATGCTGCTATAGTTAATTATACACTTCATGTTTAATTGGATGAAGAATGAAGAACTAAGAATTTTGCGATATGGATATACTTCATAATTTTTAGAATACACTAAGTGCAACATATTTTGACCTCATCACTTTGATTTCAAACTTTGTGTAGAGTAATTTCCTGCAGTTTTCATGGATGGCCGTTAATTTTGAAATTTTTTCATTCATATGCTCAATAATTAATCAATTAGTCAATTCTTGTAAACAATTGTAGCACACTGAAATCGCAGTAATTCATTTAATAAGGTCAATTGTAAGGTAAATTGTGGTAAGTAAGATGAGATAAAAAAGGGTTACTACAGCATAGCAATATATAAATTCTATTTCCAATAAATAACTCAAACTGAATAATTTTTCCCATTTTTTACATTCCAAATGCAAGCCACAGTTAAATTTAGTTTATTTTTAATTTCATATTACTAATGAGAATGAAGATAGGGACGTATATAGTTGTTTGTGCATGATTAAATATCCCGTTTTAGTCCCAATTTCTTGTTCCATCTTGCTACGGGCCCCAGAATTGTAATTCTGTTCCAAACCTCCTAAATATTTCATTTTTATAATTCCTCTTTTCGCTGTATTTTATAATCGCTTATATTGGAGAGAGGTGCACGTGAGAACACGTGGTTCTCCTTTCCTCGGAGGATGAGCAACGCGCCGAGATCGTAACTCCTCTCGGACATGAGCGAAGAGGAGGATTATTTTTCGTGTGCAGACTGCTCTTCCAATTTCTGTCCGTCAAAGAATGCGGCGTTTGTTTATTGCGAGCCGAAAAAATACGAGTTTGCGGTCGCTGAGGATGGCTTACATACGTACATGCACAGCTCCTTTGGTGTCCAGGATAATGAAATTCAGAGCCCAAAAAAGGCGATGGATTAAATTTACTCGAATGCCATGCAAGGCGGCGACGTTTTCTTGAGCTAACTCGCCAACTGGAAGAACTTTTTCAGGAAATGATCCAAACTAGGTTTAGACAGTGCTTACCTTTTCCGATATGAACAGTCATACAGTGATACCTCGGTTGACAAAGATTCGGTATCGTAGAAATTATGTTTTTCTTAGAACAGGAAAGCGTGCAACTTACCCCAAGATTATACATGAAGTGAAAAATAGTTACTTGGCTGGGAATAAAACCCAGGTCTCCCACTTTCGGAAAATGGGAGACCTGGTATAACCTCTCTTGTATATGGTTCGGTATCGTCTTCGTTAGTATAAATCTCCCTGCCGAAATTCAATTTTCCCAAACGTAAAATACGCATGAGTACCGTTTAATGTCTACTAAACGTTTTAAAATGGGGATAACTTTTCCATACGCAATATTATACAAGGTCTTGCTACCGGGAATTGAATGATTATCCATAAAGTAATTTTGTAAGCTGAAATACTACTACTTATCGAATACTTGGAAATTTCTTGCAAACTCGCATATGGTTTTGTTGAGATACTATAAATATAATCTCTATGAAAATTAATGCCTTATGATACAATAAATTTGTCGTTTGTTTCAAAACGTATGAGTCTATCCTTTTGGTTAGGGTTGAGGTGGGGGAGTGTAATTTTCAATACCTCAAAAAGATGTCAGATCCTCCGTGAACTCTATATGGATCTATTCATCGATAAAATGATAATGCATGCAGCAGGTGAATTGTCGTAGGCCCCATTCACCAACTGACATTATTTAGCCGAGTCCTAAGCGAGAAAATCATCACTAACCGATACGGCCGTTAGAAGTATACTTGTTATCAAAGTGTTGAGACACTCTTGAGAGGTTTTTTGTTTACGCTCGGCAATCGTAGTTCCTTTGGTAGCATCCTTTCTCACTATAATTAAGAGAACAATACAAAGGAAAATACTACTTTTGGAAGATACTTTTATCCACTTGTAATGTAAAATCTACAATAGATCTCTATATCTGAAATATATCTAGGTATTCCTTACTGTTAATTCTTCTATTCCTTACTCTGTAATTTCGGTTGCTTTTTTAAATTGAATTCCAGTGTTTCCAATCCAAATCATTTCTTTGGTGATCTCTTTCATTACTATCCTTCTCATTATCGAAGAATGTATTTCATGATATTGTACTCTGCTTTCTTCTTTTCTTGTTACTATCCGGATTTTGCTTCAAAGAGTATAAATTGTTAAAATTCCTTTCTTCTGTTATTCGTCAGTGTTCCATATATCAAACTATGTAGTTTCGGCTGAATGTCTTGCTATTGTCATAAATTCGGTAAAAATCCGAATTTTCAAATGAATTTTCTTCCTATATTTGATTTCTTACCACAGAATTATGAGAATTGTACGTAAGAATAATTCTTGCAAAAATTAAGGCTCTCATAAATTTTGAAAGCATTTCAGAATGCTATTCTTCCAACAACATTTGCATATATTGTTCTCTTAATTTGGTACACTATATTCATTCTTTTCTGGTATGATTTATTTTAGGAAATTTTCTCTTCCTTTTCACGCGAAAGTTTAAATTCCAATATGAAGGAAATTGTATATTTCTCCTTCACTGGAAATAAACATTGTAAAAATTCTTAAAATTTAGATAATAATCCGTTCTGAATAAAGATACTGTTATTCGTTCCCGACCATTATCTTCGCATTATTCTAAATTCAATATTGTGCTTGAGAGGCGTTCAATAATTTCATGAATGAACGGATGTAGTAAATTATACCAGTAATTCCACGGAAAATAGCATTAAAGTGACTACTTTATGGCTGATGTACTTCGTAGGTGTTCATTTTCTGCATTACATTTTAAATCACTCTCCAAAGCCATTCTCGTTTCCGATAGGTTGATTTATTTTCCTTCCGTTCACAATAAACGGACCTCGAGGGGCAGTATTATATATAATTTAATAAATTACTCAACGGAAGCGGGCCTTTCCAACCGTAATAAATATAAGTAATTCGCCCGCCTTATGGGGACCGTTCGAATTTTCCTAAATTGAATCGAAAAGTTAAACGGTAGAAAAAATGCAAGTGCGCGCCCCTATCGGCGGCGGGCGGAAGCAATCGCTTTGCCCCACTTTTACACCTCGCTTCACAAATTTAAACTGCCCGAAATAAACACATTATCCTCTTTACGGTGCGTTGAGACACGCGTAACCGATGAAGGCAAGAAAAAACACAAACCCTGCCATTGTGGGTAATAATGCACGCACCAGCGTAGTTCAGAGTGGTAGAGGAAGTGGCGTCGATTCTCCACGGTTTTCAATTTCCGGTTTAATTTAACGGTTCGATATCTTTGGATCAGGGGAGGGGTGTATTTGCGAGGGTGAGCTGGGGGTAGGAGGATAGGTAAAAGGTTTCGGGCAGTACATTTGCGCTATTGGAGTTAATTGGTTTTTGTAGACGTATCCAGGCACGAGTTAACACGGAATTTCTAAAAATACGCTTTCGGTTTATAATTTGAGATCTTTAGCCGATTTAATATTTTCGAAAGCTATTGTGTGTGATTCCGTAAAGGGTTTGCAAATATTAGTAAATGCTCTTAACGATAAAGCAAGAGTTTGGAATGAAAATTAATGTAAGTAAAAATAAAGTATTGAGGTTCACTAAGGGAAAGGAAGCTATGTTAACGATAAGGGTGTATGAGAAAAACTAGAACAGGTGGATGCATTTTCTTATTTGGGAGGTACTTTTCCGTGGGATGGAAGATGTAAGGATGAGATTCGAAAATGAATAGCCTTGGCCGAGAAATCCTTTGTAAATCGAAGGGGATTGATGGCCAAAGGTCTCGATAAAGGAATCAGGTAAAGGTTAGTGAAGTAAAGAAAGAAATATTGGAACACGGCTGTTAATGAATTAGAGGTTAAATACCTCCAAAAGCCGTCTTTGCCGTGCTTTCTCTGACTACCGGGAAGTAAGAGGAGGAACGCCGACAAAGACGGCTTTTGGAGATTTTTAACCTCTAATTAAGATTGTTGAAATCCGTGGTTTGGAGTGTCTTGCCTTATGGGTGCGAAATATGGACTTAAAGAAGGACGAACTCAAACGTTTGGAGGCCATCGAAATATTTAATCGAATCATTGCTCTTTGTATGTCTTCCCAGTGTATGATCTTTTAACTTAAGAATTTCTAAAACAATTAATTTCTCTAGTTAGCCTAAGCCGTAATATAAGTTTTTTTTAGATCTACCTGTTCCAAATATAAATATTTTAATTGCATTGATTTTAGGACAATACAAATTGCTAGTGGTGGTGTTATGTATTGAAAATCAATGCATTTAAAATAGGAGAATATTTGCCCTGACCTAGCGTCGAACCAAGGATAATCTTCGAGGATGTCTTTATAGTTTTCGTCGGATAAGCACAGCTTCCAGAGATCTCTCGAATTTCAACTTTCTAATTTACCGGGAATTGTCTAAAAACATTTTCCGAAAATACTCGCAATGTATCTTTATGGAATAAATCTGGACTTCGGGGCCTTCTGGCATCTGACCCATGACACCAAGGTTTAAAGTTGCATTTTTTTCTGGCGGTCACAAGCTATGGCAGGTGTGTCGTAAAATTTCAAGTCAGTAACACTTGAGGGACATGGTTAGAATTTCGATCCCCAGGGAATGAATGAGTGTATGGGTATATCCGTAGAAACGTCTACATATAATAGATACTGTCCAATGAAGCGCTAATAGTACTCATTCAAGTTATTTAATGGAAAGATACCTGTTATTCATTCACGCTTTATTTCTCTTGACTAAGCAGCTAACATTTAATATATTTTGGGTGCGGCGTCCTGTCTTGTTTTCTCGGAATACCGGGGAATGAGAAGAGGAACGCCGACAGAAGCAGCCATTGGGGATTTTAAACCTCTAATTGATATATTTTGTAAATAAATATCATTTGCCGTGTAAAGAGACGAATCCACTTATGGTAAAATTGGTGCCGAACACTTAAGAGAGTGCCTGCAACAAATTTTTCCGGGCGTCTAGTTTTGAGGCGGAAGTCGCGGTCACATCTTGTTTTACAAACAACTAGATATACTGCATTTGGCTCTCTGATATTATATTGTGTAAAGTAGCGGGATA
Organism: Sympetrum striolatum; assembly: GCA_947579665.1. Classification (NCBI taxonomy): domain Eukaryota; kingdom Metazoa; phylum Arthropoda; class Insecta; order Odonata; family Libellulidae; genus Sympetrum; species Sympetrum striolatum. The sequence continues at coordinate 50,425,136 of OX388351.1, read as the reverse complement.
ACAGCCCTTACAAAGTATTTTCAGTGAGCGTAAATGCATAGATTTGCTTCTCATCACGATGTAAAAATATTACATCTTAATTAACGATTCGTTTAATTAGGTAACCATTGACTCCAACTTGAGAGAAAGGAAATTTGTTCTTCCTGCACACTTCTCTATGCGAAACTTATAACAAAGGAATGCGCATTCTCTTTTCACCGCAAATTCTTCGGCAATCGCACCTGATTCCACACGATCGTCATCTTATTCACGCACTCCCGGATGGAGTTCCGATCTCACGAAAAGAAAACATCAACACGAAAGGTTCTTTATTTATTTGCCTATAGATGATCGCAAAGACACCTCCACTCGAAGATGTGTGCATAGGGTATCGCACAGCTGTGTTTGATTAATCAATACCTGCATAGATATCGCTTGACTCCCACCACTCATATCTTTTGCGCGAATTCACGCCGTATCGATTGTTTGTTCTTCGAGTGTCCGCCAGGTGTCAGCGGCGTGGGCGTCGAATGGGGCGTGCCGAAACATTCGCATGGTAATTGAGCCTCTGAAAGGGGAGGGATTCCTTTCCGAGGTGGTCCATGGTCCAGTCCATCTCGAGTATCCCGTTGCACGAGATTACAGCGCCCCTTATTTAAGCCTCGTAATTTTCCGCTTTGGACACGAAGAGTTACAACTATTCCTCTGTTCCGAAAAACACTTGGCCCGCCATTTGAGGCGACCCGCTCTTCCCGCCTCTTGTTTACTCTCTTTAATTTCCTCCTCTCATTTATCTCGCTATAATTCTGCTCGTCCTTTTATTTCATCCGTGAAAATCTTCTTTCTTACCTAATAGGAATTTTTGGTTCTAAAACTTAGGCGTATAGTTGCCCTCCCTTGAAGTCATGCCTAAACTACAACCCATGCCATATCCGCCAAGCCTTATAATAACATCTTCTAGCCCGCAATGTCATTCATATATCTTCATGCTATTAATTCATGTTTATACTGCGAGGAAGAACAGCATAGATGCTAGAACGAATCGTTCCTATACATTTTTTGAACGATACGCGAAAGCAATCGAGTAGGAAAATAGAGTCAAGGTGCTTGCACCCCAAGCCACGCGCCGAAAAGCAGCTTGGAGGGACCTTAGATAGACGTAGGCATAGTTAATAACATTTAGTTCATTATTAAGAATTTTATGAAATATAGTTATCCGTATTTCTATACTAACCTTCGTTTTTAATAGAAAATGAAAACTTTACTGATACCTAAGAAAGTATATTAATAAAATGGTAAATTAATTTTAGTAAATGGAAGTGAAAGTAAAATTATGAGAATCCCTGCGAAGAGATAATTCTTACTGTTTCTTTTCCGGACCTCGCTCACACATACTAGTATTTACTATAAGGACGCGGTTCAAATGCATAGAAAATGAAAAATGACAAAAATCATTGAATGCTACGTATTTTTGTACGCATGTACAAAGAGTATGGTGAATTGGTGAATATGGTGAAACGGAAATTAAAATTAACTGTGCCGCAGATATTAGTTCAGTGGTTAGAAAGCCTGCCCTGAACGTGTGAGTCCTGGTGCCAGCTATGTCGTAATTATTATGTAGTATTATTTTGGCAGCTTTTGAGTATTTTAAATCTTATTATGGCTAACAAAGGGAATTTGGAATGAATAATTTTATTTATCAAGAATACCACTGTAAAGATATAATAGGGATATTAATTTTTAAAACATAGTGCTGTTTTCTTGAAATTTACCAAAAACTGTGGATCGCATTCCGTAACTAGTGTGCTATCCAGCCCGCCTATTTATTATGGGAATTATTACGGGAAACTACAATAATTTTAAACTGGCACGCTTTCTCTCATGAATGATGCATAACTTTTCATGCTAGAGTTTTCTCGTATATCTTCAAAAATATGCCAGATGATTTGTAAAATAATAAATGATGACTTCCCATAAGCTTGCCATATGTCGTATAGAAAATGGTCTTGCAGCACAGGCTTATTTTTTATATAATTTTGCTACTTATATAATTTCAAACGACTCACAGTGGGCTAGAATCGAAAAAACCTGGACAAGGGGCTAAAAATGGTTTTCTTGAGTGCGGTCATTGAAACTTGGCGTAGTTATTGCAAAATAATTGTATTTTATGTTCCCGCTCGTCGTATTTTAAAATTTTCAGGCGTCAAATAGATACAGGGCGTCAAACTTGAGAAATGATCACCAAAACGGGAAGTTTCGGATTTTTCGGAAAAACGTTCAAGTTCGTTTATATATAGTTTCTTTTGAGAGAAGCTGTTGGAAATAACAACACAGCAGTAATCTAGAATTACTCTTTGTCTTTCAATTCGTTGATTGATTCATGCTCTAAGATGATTCTTCGGTTATTTAAAGCAACAAAATGGCGGACACCTTTTTCAGACAAATTTCGAGATAAAGTAAGGAAATCAACTAGGTAAACAGCGATGGACTATCAAGTCTCTTATACCACATCAATCTACAAGGCTTCTAGATATGGAATCTGAAGAGTCTGTTTCATTTCACCTGCTACCCTGTGATTTCGGTGGACTTTTCCTAAGCGCTGCGCGGTCCGGCTGGGCGCCGTAGAATCCCCAAATCCGGTTTCGGTGTCTTTTTGGTTAGGTTGAGTCGCAAATTTTGCTTCTTTTATGTTTAATTCTGGCAAACCATATTAAAAACTTATTTTAATACACTTTAAGATATTAGTTTGAGACCATTAATTTAGATAATAAATGCGGAATTGAGAAATTTTGGCACATTAGAAACATTGGTCTATATTATATTTTTACCAGTAAAAATAACTCTGGCGAACTTTATATTTTCTATGCTGGTCAAAAATACTGTTAACAGAATTGAGCAATCTTCTCATCTGCCAATTTAGCCGGTCCTTATTTTATGGGCCCTGAGTTAAGTACGGATTACGGCACTCTAGTGCAATGCCAACATCCGTACGCATCCGCCCCTTTGCTAGGGCTATTGGGCACGTGCCTTCGGAGTTGCTAGGAAAGAGAAAATATTTTGGAAGTTTCAGTTTTAGTCTTTCTTTGAAGGCAAAAAGTTAGTTTCTTGTGCTTTTGGTTTTCGGATATCCTGCCACAGTATTTTGGCTTCATGAGACTCCACGAGATACAACGACGAACCGTTTGCCCTGGGGCTGTTATTTGGAAATCTCTAGCTGATCCATCTCATAAGGTATGAGTAATTTATTAAAATAAGAAAAATATGGGTGAATGGCGTCTTAATAAGATTTTTAGAAAATGTGATGTTTTTTCTACCAAGTGTGATAGGAATCTTAAATGTTTTTATGCCGAAAATTGCGCATCTAAGTGATTTGGGTACTTTTCATCATTCAACATGGAGAATTAAGCAACAGATCCTTATTTATTTCCGTTTTTTAAATAGTCTTTTACTTGACGTTTATTGAAACATAGAATTGTCTTTTGTGAAATGCATTTTTCCTAAATTACTTGATTGGTGATTCTTCAAGTAATTATAAAAGAGAAGGAAACCAAATCAGTCTTGGATCGAAAGAATCATTTGCTGAATTTTTTGATTCGCAAGTTGAACTTGAAAGATTAAACTCTGATGTGAATGATTCTCTTAGGTACTGCCTTGCTCCATATCCAGAAGGGATTTCCGTTTCGGAAGAGACTTGCGAAGTGAATTTGTAATCTCTGCTAGCACATACATCGTCAAGAATTGTAGCTTCAATATCAACAGTACAAGCCTCAAAGCGTAAAATCAAATGCTCTCTAACCTGCAAATATGGTTTCGAGGGAAGGTCTGGCACTGTACTGTATAAGCAAGGATAGCAACAGGAGGGAAAATCGTAAATCAAATCAATAATTTTGGTTATTATATTACATTAAGGTAAAATAATATGGTCAAATCGGCGGCCATCCTCAACATGTTTTGGCAGCCAATTCCCCTTCAATGGAAGAAAGAGACGAAGAGCATTCCGAAGATGGAATACATTTTCCATTTTTTCAAGCTACTGCTGGGATACTGCCTGTCTCTACGTAAATTTGTATCCTTGGTACCATATGCCTCCAACAGAACATAAAGTACTTATTCACGGAATAGGAATTTCAAAAGATGCGATTCTTCCGTTGAGAGAGCTATCAGAAGAAGCCATGGAAGCTAGAAACAAAGATATCAGGAGGTTTCGGGTAAGATTCGCGAGGAAAAACTCGAGAATAGCCACTGATGATGATTTAATAAAAAGGCTGCTGGTAATATCAGATGCCAGGTTTACTATGTAAGGCACATTGAAATCCAAGAAAAAAAGGATCCTAACAACAGAGTTAAGATATCTCCTGATCATCGACGACCGAGAGAGTGAGTTATTCGAATCCGAGGATTCAGATGAAGAATCTTCTGACGACTGGGCGGGAGGCACTTTATAAGGTAATGAAATACGCTAATTACAATTAATAATTGAGATTTAAGCAGCCATTCCGACAGTTAAGGTAATATATGTAAAAGTAACAGGAATATTAACAATTTTAAGAGTTTTATATGTATTTAACTAACTAACAAACAATTTCCCTAATGTGCCAAAATTTCTCAATTCCGCATTTATTATCTAAATTAATGGTCTCAAACTAATATCTTAAAGTGTATTAAAATAAGTTTTTAATATGGTTTGCCAGAATTAAACATAAAAGAAGCAAAATTTGCGACTCAACCTAACCAAAAAGACACCGAAACCGGATTTGGGGATTCTACGGCGCCCAGCCGGACCGCGCAGCGCTTAGGAAAAGTCCACCGAAATCACAGGGTAGCAGGTGAAATGAAACAGACTCTTCAGATTCCATATCTAGAAGCCCTGTAGATTGACGTGGTATAAGAGACTTGATAGTCCATCGCTGTTTACCTAGTTGATTTCCTTACTTTATCTCGAAATTTGTCTGAAAAAGGTGTCCGCCATTTTGTTGCTTTAAATAACCGAAGAATCATCTTAGAGCATGAATCAATCAACGAATTGAAAGACAAAGAGTAATTCTAGATTACTGCTGTGTTGTTATTTCCAACAGCTTCTCTCAAAAGAAACTATATATAAACGAACTTGAACGTTTTTCCGAAAAATCCGAAACTTCCCGTTTTGGTGATCATTTCTCAAGTTTGACGCCCTGTATCTATTTGACGCCTGAAAATTTTAAAATACGACGAGCGGGAACATAAAATACAATCATTTTGCAATAACTACGCCAAGTTTCAATGACCGCACTCAAGAAAACCATTTTTAGCCCCTTGTCCAGGTTTTTTCGATTCTAGCCCACTGTGCGACTGTTAGATTCACGATTTCACTATTGCTACCTACTGAGTATTTAACACTATCAGAAAGGTTCTATTTAGCTTTCGAATTAGAAAAATATATGTTCAAATGAATTTTACACATTTACTTCCAACCAGCATTACTGATTAATTCTTATTCCGTTCGGTGACTGTTTTTCTCATACAACGCTTAAAAACATTTGTCTTCATCGTGTATGAAATGCTAGGAAAAATTCCTCTTAATGTCATGATGATTTCTCCCTCTCTCTTTTGATCAGATTATTTTTTGTAAACATAATTCAATTCCATTAAAGTTTAACCAGGTGCCGTTCCACTTTTCTCTTCAAATTGTCAAAGATTCGAGCAAAATACGATACGAGAAATCTAGAAACATTTATCCATGTATGTTATGTAACAGTTATGGCTTTTTTGACGATTATATTACATTTCATCAATGTATTTTTAACTCCAAAAGCTCAGCCGTTGTGTCCGATTACCTATATAGGTATAGTAGTGGATAGCAGTTACCTTTTTGAGAACATTAGAAAATCCTGTACGTGTTTGTTTCGCAAATTGCGGAATAGAAATAAAAATGTACGTGAGAGCATCAGGTTACACTCTGCTAGATCTACATAATTTTCAACTTTTGTAATCGAACGACTCATTTGTTAATAAACAAGAGAGCTTTAGGGAGCGAATTAATATCCATGCGATACAATATGAAAATTTGATTTCTAATAGTAAATAATATGTTTGCCGAATCTTTTGCTGTTTGACTATTTCTAATACGTTTGATTGGTTATTATAATAACTTCCTTATCGCTGTCTTTGAAAGTGTTTCTTATTCCTACGGCTATTGACGTTGCTATACACCACTGTTTTCACTAAATCGTGATATTTGATTCTTGAAGTAGGCCGATGGTTTATTTAGCGTTGAGTAAAACTTTAAAGTATATTAACATTTTAAGCAAGTTGGAATATATGCACATGAATTTCAGAAACGTGGACACGAGTATGCTGTGATATACTTTAATATGTTATAATATTGAAAATTTAAACATTAATTCCTTTATTTCAGCATATATTCCATATGCGATATTTATCTTTATTTCACTCGTAAAATTTTAAATGTTTTTGTTACAAAGCTCTGCCAAATGCTGAGCTCATATTCGTTCAGGAAGCGCCAGGGGAAACAGGACGTGTTGATTGGGCACCAATTATAATCTAGAATCATACATTTTCGAGTAAGAAGCAGCAACGACAATAGTATGCAGGAAACACCCTACTCGCTAAGACTTGATGAAATGTTTAAGAGTTTGGCTAAACTAGTCTCGCATTTGTCTCTGGATATATAAGCTATATTAGAAGTATTTCACTAAGTATTAGATTTTCCATCTGTTATAGTAACGAAATAAGGGCTAAGAACGAGCAAATTAACCCCAAATCACTTCTACAGCAAAAATTTAACGTATAATTACACTACAGGCAAGACACAAAACAATAATCAGAAACTAAGGTAGAGTATCTAACGTTTTTATAACTAAACACAACCTGCATTAGGAGTAAACCAAAAATCAAATGAAAACCAATCAGGAATAGTCCAAAAACTACATTAAATATACATTGCAAAAATTAATTTAATTTTATATATTTATAGCTATTTATTTATATGAAGAGCCAAAATCAGCATTACTGCATTAGAAGGACTATACCAAAACCAAATGAAGCAATTGTCGAAAAACTACATTAAATAAACATTACTAGAATTACATTAATTTTATATATCTGTGTTTATCTATTTATGTAAGGAGCCAAAATCAACATGAGGGAGAATTTCACTCGTGGTGTACAATTTGTTGGCTAAAAATGCGCTGATAATGTCGCCGCCAGCCTCATAACTATTTTCAAAGTATTTCCGTAGTATTTTTGGAAGGGCAATCTATAGTCTGAAATTAAGGTTTTGACTGGAAACTTTGCAACAGAACTTCCTCGAATATGTTGAAACGAAAGTAAGTGTAAAGAGAATAAAATAGATGTAAAACCATATTAGTGCACATTCCGGTAGGATCCACGGAAACATTAAGAGAAAGGAGGAATCGTAAAAATATTAATATTCCGAGCATATAGTTATTTAGTATATATAATGTAACCTAAGAGTGTTAGTAAGTTACCATTGAGGAGGAATCTGAATCAAGGCGGAATGGAGGAGGCCGTAGAGAGGTAGGGTCACCAGGGTGTCGGTCGCGTCTCCTCTCCAACACGTCAGATCTCTTATCTTTCACGCAACCTCCGTGTTAGTCGACGCAGCGGGAAGGAGGGCTTCCACGGAGAACATATGGGAAGGGTATACGGAAAAAGCAAAAGTGTCAAGGGAAAGGGTAAAGGAATTTTCCTAGTCCAAACCCCTAGAAAATTTGTATCTTACAAGGATCTCTCCGCGCTATTTTTCTCCCCTATCATTCCCTCCCCATTTCAACATTCGTCTCTATCCTAAGCATTGCCAGTACTAATTCTTCCCTTGACACTTCCGATATTTAACGTCAGTATTTTAGAGTGTTATAAGTTATGGGTCGCTGAATACTCATTCGCGCTTAATTGTTAGTGAAATGTATAGTCTCAGTTTCCATGTAAGTTTTAAGAGGGTTTTTTTGAGCGATAATTTATTACCCCTTCATTGGGTAAATTACCCTTTAGACGAATTTGAGCTAATTTATACGTTAAAATCAATTTACCAGTGCTCAAATAAATGCCGTTTTAGAGAGTGTACAAGTTCAAAAATTTAGAATGCCGCTGGGAGCAGATGACTTTTTAATTGTAATACCATTAAGTTTTGGAAATGAACTTCTACGACGAGTGGTAGTTAGTTTCGTCGATTTTTATTCTCCGCTTCTGTCCTCACGTATTTACGCATGCAAAGCAACTGATTTCAGTCCTACTTAATTGATTGGTTCAAAAGGGAAGATAAGTTGCACTTTTTCCACAGGATTCAATAAAAATGAAAACATGATCTGGTCGTGTTTTTACTTTCTCCATATACGAGGTATAGAGAAAGTACTGTTTTCATGAAAAAAATCGACTTCGAGATTTTAACGGAAATACATGTTTTGGGGTCCCTAGAACACGTTTTGACCATTTTCGGAATGATGTCTGTGTGTATGTGTGCGTGTGCTTGTCGGCGCTCTAACGTAAAAACTATTAATTGTATCAATACCAAACTTCATATATAGCACTATGGTGTGTGCTGTCAGAGTTGATTAGTTTTTGGAGGAAATCGATAAACCGGAAGTCGAGCTTTATTCTTCGAAGCAAATTTCTGTTTTTGCAAAATATCTCCATAAATATGATATTTTGGTATTTACCATTATTTATAAAAGTTTTAGAACATGTAATTTACTATAACTTTTGTATGAAGCAATTAATCACTTATCTTCCAAGTTCAGATTGAATATGGAGTTCGAAAATACTGTCGTAGATAAATATTTACATCTTATATATGGAGAAAGTCATGTGCTGGCCACATCAGATTTTTAAATATATTAAATCCCGACAAAAATGCTCTACGTATCTTTCCTTTTAAACATTGAGTATTTCCGTAAAACATCGCCTATGTCTGTAAATTGTATTAATTTGCCAAAATACTTTCTTCTCAATTTTACTTTAGTGTTAGTGCTACGTTCATAGTTTGTGAAAGGCTAATGGTAAAGTATATGAAATTTAATGTTTTAGTGTTGAGTTCATTAAGGAGCTAACTCATAAATATTTACAAGAGCATGCAGAAAAAACCTATTAACATAATTTAAAATTTTGGAATGATCCGTTATGGTCCCGTAATTCCTTACTCCATTAGTTGTCTCATTTGATCAAGAATTATCTCTGGAAACTATTGTGAATGATAAGAGAGCTTCCTCTGGGTTTTAAAACAATCATCTCAATATGCGAATCCGTCACCTCGTGGAAAGGTATCCGAATGGGAATAGAGGGGAAAAAAGATTTTTATTCCCATTATTTAAAACAAAACCTTCACTATAGAAGATGCTTTGCTCTACGCAATGAAATAACGAGCACCTGCTATCAGTGACTGCATTCAGCTCATAGTTCAGGGATGGAGTGTGAAAATGCATAGTGGAGATTTGAACGATGGAATGGAACACGAAGGATGTGCCTTAGACCCTCTTCTATGACGTAGTGTTCATGTCACAATGCTCCACGTGAGTCTGTATTTTATTGGGCAGATCCCTTCTCTCCTTTTCAAGAAAACTCCGCGTTTTTCCCTCACCACTTCCTCAGCGCATATATTTCCTTCCAACTCTCCGCTCGTATATATGTCGGGAGAGGCGGAGTGGGGACCTTCTCGTCATTCCCTTTTCGCATCTCTGGGTTTCATTTCAAAGGAGAGGAGCACGCCATGGTTTGTTTAAGGCTGGAATGCACGAGTTATGAGGTGGCAAAGGAGGATGTGATCGGAAAGGGACAAACGGCTGTATCCAGGCAAAATTAAGATTTTATATTCTATTCTTAAATATGCGATCGTGATACCGAATGGCATCTTTTGTACCTGCACGAAATGGCCTTTTTGGTGGTTGTGAAATTCCCGTAGAATATGAAGAACTACAGGCATATTTTAATATAATTTACCTCTTCAGGTTAAAGGTACTTTATTATTGTTATAACGAATTTGACTCTGCAAGCGGATACGAAATTCGGTGGCAATGGGTTAAATTCTGAAAATAATTACATTACATATATAGTTAAAATCATGTTAAATTTGCAAAGCATGCAAACATTGAATCGTATTATTAAAGTATAAAGGTCTAATAAACTTATGATGTGTATGAAGATCAAATTATTATCATATTATTAAAGTCACGAAATCGTAAACTTATCTTCATAAAACGGGAGTGAAGAACCTATGGCACTCGAGAGAATTATGTTTATATGCGGAACCTGTAACATCTATATCCATTTTATGTATCCTTCAATGAAAGAATGTTAGTTCTGAAGTTATAAATTGCAAATATCGCTATTTAGAAATGTATTTACTCTAATAAAACATATTAGGTATGACAGAGGTAATGCCAGCATCTCATGATATGGTTGGTACTAGATTGGCTCTCAGTAGGTTATAAATTAGGCTACGTTGGTGGGCTCCCAGATCGCCTAGCAGGCAACTCGTTTTATACCAGTGGTCCCGGTTCAATTTCCGGTGAGTGCGAAATGACCTAATCTGTCGAAGCACTTCTAGCTATACTACTATTTACTGCTGAATATCTTGGAACAGTGTTTCTGAAATCTCTCAGGATCTTTCATGCACTAAAAATTACTCTGGAACTCTGAGAATGTAAAAAATTCATGGTAACAACTTTTACTAGACCAAGTTGTTGACCATGAAGACCAAGTTGTTACCATGAATTTTTTACAAATTAAGAAATACCACAATGTGAACCCTGAGATGGTTTCGTTTACTCTGAGAATGTTTTCATGGTTGAATTACATACTGTTTTTTCCGTAATTTGAATCTTACCTGTCTCCTGGGAGTTGAATGAATAATATGTTTGCCATTTTAGGCTGAGATTAAACAGGAGGCGCGACAGTTTAAGAATGATTAGCGGATCGAGGGACTTTACGTACGTGCTGGTAGTGAATGAATGATAGTCGCGTACTATTGTGTGGAATAACGATATGTGAAAGAATCTTCGAATACGAATGCACTTATCTCCTACAGCAGAGTTGCTAATTCAGAGAATGCGTGATTTATGTATACAAATTGATGTTTTAATTAAGGTTATTTCATTTATAAGTATTTCAATCGATTTTACGATTTTTTATCGTTTATAATCGCTATAACTTATTCATAAGAAATTTTGTGTTTTCTATAACGCATACTTCTGCAGATTTCTAGTAGGAATTTTCTTTGTTGATGTAGGAATTCCACTTAGACAGTTTCTGAAAAAAGGAAGGCAGTCTGTGGAAAAATTAGTTATCAGATACTGTTAATAGGCAAAGGAAATCCTTTGTCAACAGGATAACTTGAGTGAGAAAATATGATGATACTTTATCGAATACTTTCTTTCTCTCACAGCGAATATGTAAAGTGATTTCGAAGGGCTACATTAATAATCTATTCTATTAGTATTTTAATAAGGGTGCGTTCAGATAGACGTAGTAGATAAAAGTATAGGCCTATTAAAGGAACCTTGGCGGAGTATGCCCAAGATAAGTTATTTTTGTAGAGGAATATTGCTCAGAATAAAGCCACAATCTATCTACAAAGATTCCCTTAAACTTTCAATGGTGTTGTGCCTACATCTCCGTATATGCATATGAATTCGAGTTATATATATCTTTATTTAACAGCGCAAATATGTATATTGGGACATGAACTTTTATATGATAGCGAAGGGGTCAGTGAATGGAAGGAGGTGTGATTGTCATCTTGGGCCGAAGGAGACACGGAAAAGCTCTCAAGATCTCGAACGCCCTTCAATCTTGATGAATGTACATAGACACTCGGGTGGAACTACCCCTCCTCTCTACGATAAGAAGGTGCCTTGTAATGCGTATTTAATTTTTTCCTATCTGATTGATAAATTGTACCCGGTAGCAACCGGCTTTCTTTCCCCCAAAGAAAACTTCTTAAAAATTTCCGATGGCCGCTAAGAATTTTAGCTGTGAGCACGATAGGTGGGTTTTTCTGTTCGTTTCCGGCGATTTATCGAATAGAAGGGGTGATTTTATGAATTGATTCCTCGTAAGAAAGATTGGAGTTAGTGCTTTCGTAATAGAATAATTCTCTATTTTGTTGACTTATCGTTGGTAGGGAAGGAAAAGATACATGGCTCGTTTCCATTTCTTAAGTGGTGATATGAAAAAAAGATCTGGAAATCCACATATTAGTGACGCATTCGATACCAAGTCATTTATCGACACATGATGAATGCCATTGAATTACATAATACACTATTGAAGAACATGACAATCAACCTTCTGACCCAAAAATTTCTATTCTATGCCCATTCCTACATTCTTCAATAGCTAAACCCTTCAATTACATTCTCCTACATCTATTATCTTTACTTACCCACCGTATATTTTTTATCCTTACAAAACTACTCTTTTGTGCCCCCATCTTCCCCCTTCTTCATCATCGACCATACTCATATTTCAACTTTTTCCCTATCTCAAAGGCTTCCTGTCATTATTATTCTTCTTTATTATAACTTACATCTCACATACAAACAACAAAACAACCTGAATGTTTCATGATTTATTTCTCATGACCCTTCGTGATTAGCTCTCTCTTATCCTCATTCTCGTGGCCCGACAAATCATTATGCGACAACTCATCGGACCCGACAACTACTCATCGGACCCGACAACTCACCGTGAGACAACTGGCAACAAATCGCCACGACAGTTGAAATAATATCAAATTTTGAACGTGGAAACAGTTAAAAAAAAATTATTTATAACATATTTAATAATAAATCAAACGCGCGATGAGCTGTCACCCGGTTAGTTGTCGGGTCCGATGAGTTGTCGCACTCTGAGTTGTCGCACTCTGAGTTGTCGTACTCTGAATTGTCTCAATCTGTGTTGTCACGAAATCCCTCAACCTATACTCTTGCACTCCACAGAGATTTCGAGTGATTATACATCGTAGAATCCGAGAAGTAAGATTAAATTCAATCCTAAAATCGATGAATTTCAGTTTACGTTGCATTGATACTTTATTTAACGTTTATGTTCAGAGTAATTAATTGTATTCATTTTTTGGAGATTTTTCTATAAATGTTTAGATTACAATAGAATTTCTGCGACCTATGGTTCCAAATATATCACTATCACTTTATCGGTACTGCTAAAGAAAGGAGAAATTTTGTCAAAGTGATTTTATGGAATTAAATATCCTCCCTCCGAAAGATTTTGTAATGAAATTTTTTATAACTGAAAAATACGTTAAAAAAAGAAAATAGCCTATTGGTTTGGTTTTAGATAAATTATATCAACTTCTGAGCATTAAATCATAAGTTGTTGTATGTGTATTGTAATGTTTATAACTACGACCACCGACTCGGCCGAGCCGATCCGATGTATGATATTAATCATATTTATAATATAAAGTGATTCTAGTAAATCCTGATGAATAAATTTAAATCGATATATTTTTGTTATTTGTGATTACGAAATTGAATTAGGTAAGAGCCAAATTGAACATTTTAAAAGAAAAATTTCCGATTCGTTCTTTAATATGAGCAAGATGAGGAAGTGAATACGATATTCTCTCAGGATGGAAAGATTGAAATCAATTCGACTTGATATCATTTCGTGTTTGCGTAAATTGAATTCTCATTTATCAGCATAAGGAAAGTGGCTTTCAAAAGTCTATCTTAGGATTTCGGTGTTGGTTTTTTGTGCTTTCGTTAGTAATTGACCGCAAAAATGGTAAGATTTATATTTTGTAGATCAATCTTTATTCATTTCACTTAATTTCTCAGTAAATCATTTGAAAATGATTTAAATTTCAAAGCATTTTAAGACCAGCGTTTCAAAAACTTCTGATAATTTGTGAGCTTAATGTAAGTCGTTATCTAGACTTCAAATTTTACATTTATATGATTGCCTGCGATGGAAGCTTATTGAAAAAACGTAAGGAAATTATTGGTCAGAAAAATATTGATCCCTCTAAGAATAATAAAAAATTGATAGTCTTATCACTTTTTGTAACAACTCTTATTAATTATATGCTGCAGAGTGATTAAAATCTTCCAATTAAACCTTGTTGTCATTAATTTAATTAATTTGAAATAAAAATGATACTAATGGTTCACGGGTATTAGATAAAGGTTTCTTATGTTCCAGAATCCTGACAGACTAATTTGGGAAGCTGTAAAAACTGCAAAAAATATTAACATGAAAGGAGCTTATGAAAAATTAGCTTCGTTTCTCTTTAATCACCTCTATAGCTAGGGCGAGTACACATCTTAAAGGATTAAAAATTTACCCTGAGACGTGTATGTTTTACGTTATATAATTTTAGAAGTATAATTGATGTTTTATATTTCATTTATATTCGTTTTTGGAACTGGCCTTTCAATATGTCGTTGGTTATGGTATAAATTAATAATTTAATGCTGATCATATAACCTGTTTAAAGTGCGATGAACTTCTGAATAAGGATCATAGATTTAGGGTCATATTTTAAGGTTGAATCACTGGGATGTCTTGATACCCCACTTCCCTGTTTTCGTGATCCTTTTTCTTCTTTCTGTTATCCCATCCTTTTTCCATTGTCGTTGCTACCGATTGAGAATCTGTGTCGACCCCAACCCTTCTGCGGAACCTCCTCCGTCCATTTAAGGGCGAGATAACGAATGCGTGGTCCAACACCTTTCATTCCCACCATTAACTGTTGTTGGTGACATTAGCCTTCATATGCTCAGCTCTATTTATCAGAGAGATGAGATGAGTGATCGAATATCTTCCTTTTTATCGGAATTGTTTCACGGTATTTCCAAACATTTCACTCAAGGAGTGAGAAGATAAATTATACGCTTGAAGCAAGGAAATCAATACGATTTCTCTATACGCTTAATAGTATGTTTAGGGAGCGACTACAATTACTAATATACGTATGTATATGAGTATTAAAAATCGAATGAATATTAAGGTTTTGTTGGAAAGTCCATTACTAATTCAAAGAAATTTATTTATTTTTTGATAATTTTGGAGTATGATATTGTCAGATGAAATAGCTGGAGATGAATTTTTGAAAACACTTCGCAAACTTTACAGAAATGTTTGAAAATACTTATTCAAGTTATTTCAAACTCTTTGTAAAATACTTATATATCTTCCCAAGTAACGCCAAACATTCTATACGTCGTTTTAAATGTATTTCTCAACAAAAGAAGTTTTTTGTTTTTGCGTATCGTCTATCTGAGGGGAACATAAGATGTTATATAACGTTTATCAAGCAATTTCTGTTTTTTAAGAATCAATACTATACGAGAAAATGGCTCGAATAAGCGTCAGTGTTTGTGAACTAAAATTATTTTACTCGCAGAATGTCTCAGCTAAACCGCTACACAATGAATTGAAATTCACGCCCCTATATTTGTGTTGCTTTGAATTCAGGAGTTATTGTATAATTTGTTTATCTATTATTAGTGTGTCAGTTGCTTTTTTGGTAACCAAAGCAATCAGATAACAATTTTTATGCGTTGAAGCATTTCGATGCACGAATTTCTGGAGAAGTCTCATTTTTTTGTGCAAACCAAATTCGTCCACGGGAATCTGGACTCCGTATCTCGAATCAAGAAATACTGTCTCTTGACTCGAATTCGACTTTATCGGCATCACATTTTTCAGAAACCCGGCCTTTAATCTTCGGCCAAGCAATGAAGTGAGAACGCATTTATAAATTCAGGAGGAACGACATCAACTGTAGCAATGCCTACTTTTTCCTTTTGCCGAACGCTTACGAATACGAATGTCCAATTTCAACGTAAGGGTAGTCCAGTTTTAACGTAACACTTCGAATGCCTTACACCAGCCCCACTCTTCACTTCCCCCAATTTATCTTCCCAAAATGAGTCCTAAACGGCGAAGTATCGATTTCAATCTGGAAAATACGGTTCTTTTTCAACCTTCGAAAAAAAAACGTACGAACAAGGAACATTCATCCTCCACGGATTCCGATCTTCATCTTTTTCCTCCCTTTATATCTCTCGCATACATACCTCCGAATGTGCGTGCGTAGATGATGATCGATGAATCGAAGCGGTCGAACCCTTGTTAAGGGCGCCCCTGGCGGCCAACGGTGGCAGCAACCGCTACTCACGCCATTCTCGAACACGGTGGGTGTAGTCCGAATAACGTGGGATGGGAAGGAACTCAAAAGAGCACTTGGGAAGGGAGGGCTGTTGTATTGGCTGGGTGATAAAGGTGGCGCCTACAAAGCTCGCATTTTTTAGGTGCGTAATTTTTCGTCGAGTAGTCGATCGAGATAACTTTTTCAGTCGAGATTAAGGGAGTGAGGGAGTAGGATTCCGTCTCTGAATGGTGGGTTTTATTGGTCGTAAATCCGTCTTTTAACGATTTTCTACTCTGGGTGTGCTTGTTCGTTGAGTAAGTTTCTCTTATAATAGACAAACTCTATCTTCATTCTTATTGGTGCATTATTTACTGATTGATATTGATCGAAAATTTAAATTTAATTAATAATAATAATAATGGAATTTGTTTAGGGTGAGATTGAGATTAAAAAGTCTCTTCTTAGATATATCCCTTCACCATATAAATATAAAGAAATAGATAGCTCAAAAAACAGTACAAAGAAGAACACTACTTTGTGGATTTAAAAAACCTATGCTAAGGGCTTAGGAAAATTTTCACTGCAGGAAAATACCCTCAAGAAGAGGGTTGTGTAAAACCTGCGATATCTACAGATATGAAAATTAAATTTAGCGATGAAATCAGATAAAAGACTTAATTAATCTCCGTCAAGTAGCTCCAAAACATATTAGGAACATATGAAATGAAATGTAATTCTGTAAATATAATGTAAAGTAAATACATCATGAAGTCTGGAAAGAAATGCGTTCATCTATTAGTTGAATTAAAATTCACAATCCTTGTACAAGATTATAAGAGCTATTCCTTAAGTTCTAATAGTTCTAAAACAGTAAATTATTCCACGTAATGCCTTTGAATCATAGCCGATCCAAAAAATTGATAAATAAATCAATTTACATATCCTAGTTTTTACATGCCTTGTATTTGTGCATAAATCAAACCATTTTGAAATGAAAATTCTATCGTTTTAAAGATAAATCGACCCATACAGTATAGAGGTACCTATTATCATTTGAATCAAGTATATTATATAGGTGGGAGTATACTTCTTTAATATTCCATCCATAAAATATATACGTGATATCTTTCAGAATTTAAATACGCATTGATTACTTACAGGGTGACGGTAATGACTCACATGAAAACTATATATGAAACAATTTTTAAAAGCTGAATTTTTTGTCTCGATCTCGTATACACAAACTATGAAGTAAAGATGTTTTTAGTTTCACGCTTAAATTCCGGATTTTGATACCAATTTATCTCATTCGCGTGCTTATTTGGGCTATTGCTCAAGTCTAATGAATCAATTTTAGGAGGTATCAGAAATATCAGTTTTCCGCCATTATTAAGATAAAGATATTGCTTCACTATATCTCTCAATGTTTGACAAATGCAGTCACGCATAATATCGATAATTTCATTCGTCATTTTATAAGATCAAGATAATAAGACGGTAAGATTTTATTTCTGTGGAATTAGTAGTTATTCGGAGTGCTGAATACTCGAGTATCTTTGGCAATATACTATTTTGTAAAATAAATTATTGAAGGCGTCCCTCTGTGAAACTTGAGGAATTATGAAGATTCATTGATTTTAATGTTGGAATTTTAGCTTAGTCTATTTTAAATAGTAATAATGTTAGGTTATGGAAAAAATAACACAGTAAACTTGCACACTGTTGAATTTAGTCCTGAGGATGGCCTTTGCACCGAAACCAGTCGGAAATAAATTCAACAGTGTGGAAGTTTACTGTATTATTTTTTCCATAAACTTATAATGTCCTTCCACGAAGTACGGCCTGACATGATGGAATTTATTAATAATGAAAGGTAGGTATTTAATTTGGGCGTGATTGACACTAATAAGTGTTTTGTACCTCCTTTACATTACATAATTCTTTAAAGGGTGCAGAAAACTGTTAGCGCTTGGATACTTGAATATCTTTGAAATATCGTTGGATACTTGAATTATATTTAAGTACCAAACCAGTTAAATAACATAGAGACTTAGGCGGTCAGAAATATGCTCGCAGGGGCCAAATTTAGAGACTTACATAACAGATCCTAATTTTAGTGGATTGGGTCTTAAATAATGCAGTAAAAACACACAAGATTTTATACTTACTCATATCCTGGGTATGAGAAATTTCATTAAGTAAAGGCACCATAAAAGTTGTACCTGGATTAATTCCACAGCTCTCAGATAGTCATGTGGACAGCGCGTTTGCCTTTGGTGAAAGGCGTCCCGGGTTCGATTCCCGGTGGTAGCCAATGTGCGAAATGACCTAAGCTGTCGAAGCTCTTTTAATAATACTACTACTATTAGAGGAAATGGATAATGTAGAAGTTTTTCTTTAAGAAGAAGGTTAGGATTCTTTTCGGTCCAATGATTAGCCAAGTCCCGGTCCCGGGTTCGATTCCCGGTGGAAGCTCACATCAGTGCAGCTGGACATCAACTGTCGAGGCAAATTCCTAAGGAGTAACCATCAGCAGCAACTGCGCTTCTCAAAGACGATTTCACCTTTTCAGCTCCTGATGGAGAGCGTTAAAAATATCCCGCCGAGAAAGACTAGCTCTCGAGTCACGATTAATTCACCATGCACGCATGCCAAAATGGTCGCGGACGAATCATTAATCAGGATCGATTTTTCTTCCTTTACCGTTCGTCCAAGAGCTCAGTTTGATGTCCGTGCCGACACGGACGATAGCTGCAGGCGGCAACATAATTGCTTACCTTTCCGGTAGAAGGATGGTCTCGGGAAGGAGGACAGGACGTGTGTTGGCAGAGGTAATTAGCGATCCGATCGGAGAGCGCTGATAAGCAGGATGTCGGAAAGTTTGGACTAACAATCAGTCCCCAAGACGATCTCGACCCTTGTCCTCCCGTTTTTTCTGGTGTCACTCGTACGGAGAGTGACGACTCAATAAGAGGAGCGGACTGAAAGAGATCGCCACTGAGGAAAGAGCTATAAAGTGGCTAAATTTATGTGTAGTTGAAGGGGATAACTAATTTTGTTACAGTATTGCATAAAAACGTCCTCCTAGTAAATTATGTTTTGCTGAAAAACCTATCTTCGCCACTAACTGTTTTTTTGTAAGAAAATCAATGATATACCTCTCTGCTATTTTTGCGTAATTTTGTATTCTGTAATTATTATATTTTTTTCAATCCTAAAGATTCAAACGATCAAATTGTCTTCAGAAACCCATCGTAAGAGGATTCCCTTAAACACTAAATTAAATTAGGTATTTTTATCCAAAATGCTCGAATGATCTTTGTAGGAATCTAAATAAAAGGAAAGTACTGTAAACTCCCGTTTATCCGAAATGATCGGGAAGGCGGCCGTTTCGGATAACGAAAATTTTGGAGAAACCGAAGTCCCACACGAAACCCCGAATTGCGTCAATACCGTGAATTATGATCATAAAACGTGCGTACGTAGAATATAGTTTTGAAAACGATAAAATCATGCCTTTAAATACAATTTCTTTCACACATACGTATGTGCAGAATTATAGCACACAAATATTCTAGTTCACAAAATGCGAAGTATTCTAAACTTGAATGAAACATCCCTTAAAATTAGAAGTTTAGAAGACATTTAGAAGCTGCCCTTACTAATTATCACGAATCAAAATTGCAATAACAGAGTATAGTTGGCAAAAAACATATCAATCAATTAGTAAAATGAAAATGAAAATGTGAAAAGTTGCGCGCCTTGGGGTTTTTGAAAATCTTGGTGTTTTTTTGTTAATTTTTGCTTCAGAAGATTTTTGATATTCATAATGAAGGCAAATAAGCAAAAAAAGGGTGAAGAGTGACTTTGTCTAAAGGCGTGCGTATTGAAAAACGGACATGAAAAGTTTGACATTCCCGGTACTGTTAAACTTCATGTTCATAAATATACATTAATAGAGTCTCTTTATCGGTGGATAATAATAGCTTCATATCTTGTGGTGCATAGGGTTACCGATACGGGAGGAAAATTCAAGCTCTCCATCCTTTTATAGATCGAAAATATACAGCGTAACTGTCAATCAAATTCCCTTACGCGAGGGTCCATTGAAGTTGCTAGGTGTAAATTCATGAGCTTTCAAGTGAGTCTCTGCGATGAAGATATTGTATCAAGAGATTGGCTCCTGTAAAGGCAAGTGTCGCGAAAATTCCATCCGACAATGACTAACTGTTGCAGGATTCTTTATATCTTCAATCCCTACCCCAGCAAATAGAAGTTCGACGCATATATTTCGAAGGGAAACGGGAGATAAATTGAGCGGACGCTCTGAATTAATTTAGCTTATAATACCATCATTTAACATGTGGACGCCCGGAGCTCCAGATCAAATGGACTGGGAAAATGTTAAGACGCACCCTCCCTCCCACGTCAGGATCGTGAGACGAGCTATCGATCTTCGAGCCATCGAATCGTCAACCTCGAGATCCATCGCGGCCCTTTATCTCGCGGGTTCGGCGTCGGACAGCTTCCGGGATGGCGGAGGCGTAAGGAAAAAAAACGAGCTTGTACGCCATTTTGATTGATTAGTCCGCGAGGGCGATCGTATCGCCGCTAGATGGCAGCACAGGATGTAACAATCACGCTACCGTTCTTAATTCTCGGCGCCTTTTATTTGTACTCCTCCGCCGGGTTTTCATACCGAATAGCGGGCGGTTTTCCGAACAAGCGAATGCGTAATGGGGATGTGGGAGGAAGAAATAACTTGTTAGGGTTCGTTATCGATTGAAGGGTGTGAAAGGTGGAACCTAAGATCCAGCTACTGTTCGTGTCGTCCCGTCCGGAGCCGATGCATTAATGACAGCGGGTTTTGTGATCAGAAAAAAGGACATGGAGGAGTAGAATCAGTCCAGAAGAAGGGGCTTATCGGATGCTTCCCAGCATGCCCCGCGCGGTCATGTTTTAGCACCGATCTAATCCACTGAGGATGGATTGTTTAGTGACCTCTTATCTGAAAGATGTTTTACCTCATTTGAATAATTTTTTGAATTTTTTTATTTTTCTTTTATTCGTGGTTTTACCGTCGCGATTCTATTTTCTTCCGAGCGATTTGTAAAGCAGGTTCACTAATAAGTAAAACTTGGTGAGTCAGATTCTGTGGGAAGCTCAGGATTATCGCTAAATCGGTGAACATGAAGGTTTTTTTTTAAGTTGTTGTGCTTGAAATGCTCCTTCCCTTAATTGCTTATGTATTGAAGAGATATAACGAGGCGTAGCTTAGCTTAGCGTAGCATGAGTCATTATAATTATTATATAATATATCCTCGTAGAAAGACTACAAGCCTGGTGGCAAGGTAATTACAGTTGCAATACATGTCAAGGAAACTTTCTTAGCATACGTAAAGAAGACAGCTACGTTACGTTAAGTTAAACCGAGCTACGTAGGAATCCTTTCACGTAACTTTCTATTGAGAAACGCAAATCCAACAAAGTATTCAACGTTTTGCGTCGATGATTGGTGAAATTTTTTTCAGAAAGCTCAGCGAAAATATTAATTATTTTGATGTAACTAATTTTGCCAAATTACAGTATATTATGGAATCTAAGACGGATTTATAATGCGTTTTTAGAGTATACAAAAATCGTATGCACTGATTCGAATGAGTCTTAGTTCTTCAATCTAAAATGCATAGATGTAAAGCAGGTATTGCAGAGAAAACATTCTTTAGCTTTAGCCTTAAAGCTATGATTAATTTTTCCCCAACCATTTCTGAAAGTTATCCTAACGCCCTTCTTCGTAGCAAACCTCGCATTGTCATTCATCAGTAGGTATACTATAGACACATAAAGAAACCCTTCTTGTGAAGCCTTGAATTATTGTAGGGTTATTGAAAGGCATACATATCATTAAGAAATTATTAAGTAATATACTAACGCAAGTCTGCCCGGGTTGAGACAAGTGCCATGGCGGATTGCTTACCTCTTACGAGACTTTTTGACTCTCATACAATAACGTCATTGTTTTTTTCCGGCCTCATAACTTCTAAAACATAAGTTCGTCTAACATTCGAGTACCTCTTGACTAGAGAATATACGGTAATTTATGCTATTGATGTCCTCCAACCCAATTGTAACTTCTAATAACTTGTAAAATCAATAATTTTTATTTTTTTTTGAAAATGAGAAATTATATTCCTGCTATGGAAAGAATGCAGATTCTTAAAACGCTGCTGACTTCTTTTGAAACCAGCTAATCGCGGATACGCCGTTTTCTTTTGCATAATCAATAATTTATCCAGTTTCAACCATAACGTCATCGTATTAATTTTGCAAAGTCATTTATTTACCATTTCCGCAATTGATTTACCGCAATTGCCGCGATGAAACCAAACGTATGCGGTTGCAATTGCGAAATGGAACAATTGTCCGTCATGAAACACTTCTCTTCAGCTACCGTATTGTTCTTTTTTATTTTAATCGATAAATAAGTGAACTCAGAAATGGCAATCTCTGAGAAGAGCCTGGAATATTAGTATTTAACGAAATCTTCATTTTAATTTCCCCAACCATGAGATCCGTTGGTTACATTTTTAAACGTGAAATCAGCTAAAATGTAATCAAAATAGTTGAAATACCTATTATTAAGTATTGAGTCATTCTATGGAAAATGTACTAGATTACGTATATCTATTGTATATTACTTATAGTTGAATTGTTTCCAAGGCCTGATTGTAATGCATTTCTTGTTTATTTTTAATTATGCTACAATTTGCGAGCCAAATTCGTGATATGTTGTAAGAGACGGGGAAGAAAGAGTCCAGATCAAAGTAATATTTGAATCAAAGTGCTTCGAATAAAAATCCAGTTAAGATGAAATGATCAAGACCTGACGGAGGTTTTGGAATCGAGGTTTTTAAGCAGAAATTATTTTGAATTAATTTATATCCGTCTGAATTGTATAAATATATGTATTCTTCTTGTGTCCTGAATATTTTTCTGCTCATTTTCTTTGGAACGGGTGAATCGTCATAAAAATTTCAAGATTCAAGATTCAAGATTGTACATACAAACGATTTCTTAAATGCCAACTAATAGCCATTTTTTATAATCTATGAAGTTTAGGCCCTAAAAAGGAAGTAATTCTTTACGGATACGCACACTCGATTTCGTGTGTAAAGATATTTATGTAAAATGATCTGCGAAGGAAGAGATTCAACATAAATGGTAAATCAAAAAGATTGGGGAATCATCGACTTGGTTTTAAATTACCGTCTGTTATTTTTTGTAGACGTTAATTCTTCCTTCTTAGGCAAGATGAAAATTCGTTTTGATCAGAAATTGGTGGGTAGGTTTTGCTTGATGCAAGCTATCTCACTACCAACATTCTACTCTGTAAGAAAATTGTCTATCTTACTTTATTGCCCTAAAGTTCTGGTTCCGTACTCCGTGGTATAAAAAACTTACTACGAACAAAATGCTGTACCAGCCTTTCTAGTGCTTTATTTTCCTCAACCTCTATTTCGTAATGCAATTTTAATGCGTTAGATAAGCTTTCATCTCCGCGTTATAGTGTATTGTAAGCAATCACCATCGGTCGATTCGAGCAAGAAAGGTGTCGGACCCTGAAAACCACGGATATTTTTCGTCTTATAAGGTATAATGGTTCGGGAGGTGGAATTAAGTATTGTACCCAATTTCCGCACCTCACACCGCAACCGGGACTATCCTACGGGCCATTCGCTGTTATTAGGTCGTTGTTATCCAAACCAGATGGGCACATAGCGGTCGGACCGTCATTAGCGGCAGATGAATGGTTAAGCAGCCATTTATTCCCCTATCCAATCTCCCCAACTCCCATATGTTCCCATTATGAAGTTATTTGGCATTTTTTCACGTACGTAATTGGTCTTCGGAGTAGGAACAAGGCACCGTAAAGCATTACAACGATAGCGGCTTTATAAAGATAGAGGGATTTTCCCGCTTAATGCCCGTTGCTCACCTTTTCGGCTTCGATGGATCGATTAGGAATCGCCCGAGATGCTTTCGATAGGTCGCACGGTTAGAGTGATTCGACTACGTTGATTCAACGTGTTTGACTTTTGAGTGTTGTCATTACTGGGTTTCTTTCTCATGTATACCTTATGGATCGTGTTCTGTTATGGCAGAATCGCATTAAACATCCGTTGGTCCCAATAGCTCGTGGGACGTTGCTGGTCGAACTGTATCTCATGGATATATTGCTGGTTATCTGTGCCATACAGAAAATTTTATCTTGCCTCCATACCATGTTGTTGCCATCATTATTTATTCCAAAAAACATGTGTTTAAGTAAGATATTTTGGAATATTTTTCTCTCCCTGAGTGGTACAAGACTGGTTGCAAAATGTATCACGTAAATAATATCCTTGATAATTAATTACTACCTTCGAATAAATTATCCACGAAAAGCTTAAATAATACAAGGCTGTCATAAATTTAAATTTCCTAAGCCGAAGAAAAATCAATTCCTAGGTAGTTGTTTACTAAAAATTATACAGACAGAAACATTTGTTTTTATTGTTTTTAAGTTGTCTGAATAAGTCAGTACCCGTAAAGTGTGAAATGGAACTAGTTAGCTGAATCACATCAATTTTACTAGTTATTTGAGATTACATCTGAAGGAAACTATATCAATAGATAGGGAATAAATAATAATTGAAGTTTCCTAGAGGAATTTTTATCGAATATTTACCATTTTATTTTTTAATTTCAATCTAATCTTTAAATTTTATCCATTATATGTCGATGAGTGAGTGATTGACGAATGAATTGAAGGAATAAGTTATATATTACAATGAATGGAAGACCGTTTCGTACACTTCCACAGTAATTTTATTTTTGCAACATGTTTCGCTAGTGTCCTAGCATCATCAGCATTTCATTCATTGTAATGGCCTTCCACGAGGTAACGCCTTCCCATACTGAGTGTATATTACAAGTTTTAAAGAAGCAGATTTTATGTAAGGTTTATATACAAATATGAAATTACATTCCGATGTAATGTAACTGCTTCATTCTTTCATGTGAAATTTGATTCTTATGAAATATCCATTGTGATAATGCTAAAGCCAGACGTAAATATTCTTATTTTAAGAAATTTAGACAAATCTTTCACATCAAAATATATCTTTCTTCCATTCACATCAAAATATATCTTTCATCAGGACGTCGATGTTGTTGTATATAATATATTTTAATTAGCTAATGCGATATTGGTCAGCTCACTTTACATTAATTCGGTCAGAACTTACACAAAAGAGCTATAGATATGTCTTAGGAGGCGTTCAACGCCTTAATTGACGTAGTGGCGTTTACCTCCTTAATTGAAGCAGTGACGTTTGCCTCCTTAATTGACGCACGCTAAAGAGATAAAAGAGATTGGACGGCCTCATGTCCTCTTATTTTTTTCTGACGTAACATTAAATTGGGCTCGAGTTAACTTAGTCCATTATAAATATCCTAAAAGCGTGAAAAAACCATTTTATTAATCTTTTTGTTCCGCAACGCTTCCCTAATCAATGGACAACTCCTCTGGTTGTTCGAAGGTCAGGGTTATTTGGGGCGAAGATGTGGTGTGGTAATGGAGGGAGTTAATGAGAAGGTGAAGACCTCATAAGGGGTGGAAGAATTCTGGGCTAAAATGGCAGAGATGGCGGGAAGAATTGGTAGAAGATGAGGAATAAGGAAGGTGGTTGGATTTTTATTTTTCTGTTTGGTCTGTTTAGAGTTACCACTTGCCCTACGCTGGAATTACTAATCTTTCTGTCTTCTCTCCTTTACTTTAACGTGCACTTTGAGATGTAGGGAATGTCCCGCATTACGAATGTATTTCCACTAAATTAAAATAGCTAAAAACGGTCCAGTTTGTTTTTGCATAATTGTCTGTTTTAAAGTGTTCCTATTAGGTAAGCCATTCTTTCTGTCATTGTAATCTTTGACAGTGAGATACGCAGTTAATAATAAAGTAGGCGGTTCTAAATTAGTTATTAATTCATCTAATGCAACATTACAGTAGGGGAAAAGGAATGAAAAATGTTAATTTTAATTCATACTTTACATGTGAAATTGCGATGTACACTCCTGGCCAAAATTAACGCAGCACCTCCCTAGCGATCCTTACGGCCGGTGCTGCGTTAATTTTGGCCAGGAGTGTACATATAATGTCTTGGTATGTAAAGAATACGTAGAAATTCAGGTATGCAAAATTCATTTTCAAAAATTTTCAACATAATTTTCCATTATTTAAACGATAATCGTATGTCATCTGAGAGCAAGGTCTATAAATGGGTAACTTTTAAAGCAAATATATTTTTATTTCCGAATATTCGAAGCCTGGCAAAGTATGTTTTACGGAATTGGGGTAACATATGGACAACAAGGTAGTTGCTAGACTAGGCCATTAAATTATATGGTTTGCAAAGGTCAAAGAGAAAGCTCACTTAGTTTTGATGGATGCAGATGGGAGTGGTGGAAGCTGTAATCACCTCCTACCTCAGAATAATGTCATAGTTATTACGGAAGCAGATTATTTTTCTAGAAGTATTTGAGGAAGATATTTTGAAATACTTCAATATAAGTATAATGCGTGTCATTTATCAACCGTCTTGAAAAATAGTTCCATCCTATTATAAAGTATATATTCATCTTACCTTCGAAATCTTAATGGAATTGTTAAGTTATACATTTATGTCTTAATATAATCTGGGTTATTTCTCAACGCAGATTGTTAAAGATAGATGGGAAAGAAATGGAGAATAAATTTCTTACCTTCTTGAAAAAAAATAAAAGTATTCAGCTCTCGATTTTTAATTTTACTCCTACGTTTGGATATAAATAAGAAATGGCTATTTTATATTTATGGCAACATAAATATCATGGATTATTTTTTAGAATGAGAGAATTAATTAATTTTGAGATATCACTATGAATTTCCTACGTCGCTTATTGCAGGTAGCTAAGTATTGTAACGGTGCGCTTATTCATTTGCTGGTTTTCTTTCTGATTAACAATCTACTTGTTTTTGATAATTTTAATTCGTGGTTATGCTTATGCGGCTTGCGTCTAAGTGCTGCTTCTATTTTCATGCAGCGAGAGGAAAATGATCAGTTCGGTTGAATATCGAAGTCCGACAGAAAATGGAAGCTTCTCATGTGTTAGTCGTGCCAGCTGTCGATGATCTCAATAGGCCGTCTGATAGGCGTACACTTTAATGAATAGTATTGACCGCCTTACTTCTCTACCAAGAAGTGGTCACTTACCTAGGTTTCGGTGTAATTTTCAATGATTCTATGAAAAAATGCCGGTCGTGAGGAGTTTGGGTTCGAGATGAAAGGGTGAAGCGATCATAAGGTAGATGAGTATGATAACAGTTCGGATGGGATCACTCCTGTTTTTGTGGAGCAGAAGGGCTGATGAATAAGGGAATTAGGCCATGTGAACATATGGGTGGAATGCAATTCACTCGATTGGAAAGCCCTATCGCCTTCTGAGTTAACTTTCTCCGGAAGATTACGTATAAATGCTTTAGAAATACATAACGGTCTTGGAAAGGAGAAATGTCTATTGCATACGAGCATTATCCTTTATCCACTGTTATACGGGAATTCGACCAAAGAGATCAATTTTAACAAGTGATTCCAGCATAATTCTGGACCTGAATTAGTTCTGGATTTAGAATTTGTTTTTGCGTTGAATACATTTGGCAGTACACCGCAATTAATCTAACTCACACAGCACGCATATACATACTTTAATGGACAATAATGCAAATAAAGACAAAACGAATAGCAAAAAATGTAGTAATATCCTTCACAGTAACTCCGAAGCTATACTGTTTTCATATATCACCTCCGTAGATTTTGTTAAAAGGGAATTGTTTACAATGTTCTTATACTTTCGATTAATTGAAGCTACGGTTCTATAGAAATAACACAAGGAATAATAAACGGGAAACTTATCACGAAAATAACTTATACTTTTTTATAAATTACATTTCTTTGAATGAATATTAAATAATATCAATGGTTGAAGAAATTAAACAAAAATAAAAGGGCAATTAACGGGTATTAATGCGTTATTTCATTTCATTAAGTTAAATAATTTTCCTTTACCCAAAATGTGATATATATTAGTAGAAAGAGTTTTTATTTGTTTTAGTATTTGCAATTCATGATGACTTTACTAGTTGAAATTCAGAGTGGATTTAACTCCCCGCAACCCTGCGGAACCACTGGGTATGCACAAGATTAGAATTGGTCAACCGTTTACTCTTACTCGTGTATAAGCCGAGTTTTTCAGCACATTTTTATGCTTAAAAACCCCTTGGCTTATGCTCGGGTGAGGGTTTCACTTACCTGTTCTCCAGTGGTATAAGTCTGCAGTAGTCAGTAATCGGCTTCTAATTTCCTCACTTGCTCAATTAACTAATCCTTGTTAATTTTCTTCGCAATCGCGTGCCGTCCGTCGGGTGTTTTCAGATTGGAAAAAAATATGTTCGATTGTGCGACGGCGGATTTCCTACCCAAGGCTTATACTCGAGTCAATTATTTTTTCCCAGGCTTTTGAGGTAACATTAGACCTTAGTTTGGATCCGTAATAACTCAGAGTGCGACTTCTGACCGGGTGACAGCTCATCGCGCAATTTATTTAAATATATTATGAAATACTTATTTACTTGTTTAATCATTAATCGGTAAAAAGACTACCGCTCAATTGTTTTAGGGTTCAAAGTTTGATATTATTTCGATTGTCGTAGCGACTTGTTGTTCGCGTTATGAGCTGTCGCACTGTAGCAGCTGTCAGTTGTCGAACTCTGAGTTGTCGTACTCTTAATTGTCGCACTCTTAGTAGTAGGGTCAAACATTAGCTTATAGGGCAGACCGGGGCTAGTTGATACAGGAACAAGTTGATACACTGTAATTTTTTAAATACTCTTTGGTCGCAGCACCTCTGAATATTATATTTAATTTGAACCAATTAAATATAACACGTTTTGTTGTTATATGTTGTGTTTTTGTTTTTAGCAACTAATTTAATGATGTATCAACTTGCCCCAGGCGGGGGTAGGTTGATTCACTGTAGATATATTGAAAAAAAGACGATTGGGTAGTATGCAGTTAGTCCAGAAAATAATCATGTATGTATTAAGGATGCTTCAATCTTATATTTAGTCATAAGATTGGCAAAGTAGATTGTTTCTAAAAATTTACAAAAATGAAAAACCTAAAACTGTATCAACTAGCCCCGCTCTCCCCTATACGGGTCGGCTTATCCGAAATATCCGGCAACTCCTGTTAAATACGGTGATTTTTCAAAGAACAGGAATGGTTATAATTCTATCAATAGTTATTCATGATTCCCCTACTAGTTCTAAAACATTATAAATCGTAAAATTAATTCAAATTCAATTTGCTTGAATATGCAGCGCTATAAAAATTTCAGAACCGAAATTTCTCAATTTTCGGATTCGGCGGACTAATTTGACCTTCCGGGTACCATGTTTAACGGAGATGAATGTGGCATTTATCTAAGATGAAATTATTCCAGATTTCTAAAATGTGGCCAATATACGAACGTGCTGGCTCCCTTATCGCCTTCCTCAGTTATTCCTAAATCTGAAACCAATCACCTGCCCCTTAGTTATGGCCGTTTTATCTTTATAGCATCTTCGCCACCTTTCGTCGGCGCGTCAAACTTCACTTCGAAGGGTTAGAATCGAAATTTTCCCGTCGCGAGAAAACTTCGCAGATGCGTCGGAACGAGTTCCCGTCGACAGTTCGTACTTCCCGAGGAATAGAGATGACGATTCGATACGATCTTGACGAGTATGAAAAAGGTTCGACGTTAGGAACTGTTTGTTAGTTGGTTTTCCCTTCAAGTGGATCGGTAGCTGGAGGAAGCGTGCCTGATTTTAATTATCGATTATGTTTCTTGTCAAATTATTGATCCATTTTCATCAATTTAATGGTCTCGCGAAGCAGGTGCGTATTTCAGCTGCTAATTTGTCGTAATCGCTGGTATCTCACCGCTCGTGGGTTTTAGAAATGTTGCTTTGGTGTCTCGGAGAAGGTCTTTGATATGGCTTCATCGTCAATCAACCGTTATATGCAAATTTGTTTTCCTGAAAATGAAGAGGAAGCTGAAAATAAGGAAAAGTTTTCCCTATCACCCAAACGGTATTAGAAGCGCCAAAAAATAATCGTTTATTATGGTAATAAATAGTTCTTTGGTTTTAATTTTCGTCATTATCATTCTTTTCAGCCATTAAATTTGAAGTAATTCAATTAAATCATGTGGACACAGACGTTGCAAAGATGAGAGTTAAACAAGATTCCTTTTTTATAGATGCGTGAGGGAATTTAGTTTGTTTTCAGGTAAAAGTTTAGTACCCGGTTAATTCATCCAAGAGATAGTTGTATTGAGAGATATCATTTAAATTTCAGAAAACGAATTGGGAATAGTAACTTAGAATTCTAAATTGTGAAATAGAAATTTAATAAATGTAATATTTAATAATTTACCAATAGTCGTATAGGCTGCTTCTGATCTGATAGGATGAAATACTTGCACATTTTGATGTGAAAAGTCTTGGACGAGAAATGAAGAAGATTGCCTTTTGTTCCCAACTCTACTTACTAGTTTAGCTGGATGAATTACTGATCTACATACTATGACATGACAATACCTTTTGGCCAATTTAAATTTAATTGTTGGAAAATTATACTAATTTTAAGCCTAGTAAGTACATTAATCAGCCGTTAAACCTTTTTATTTTATTTGAGGTTTTTCTTTCTCCCTTCTATGATTTTTGTTTTTAAGTATTTTCAGTATTTTTAGTATTTAAAATTTTGCTCTTTATAAATCTTTACTATGAATTTTCCTTGGTATATGGAAAATTTTGCAATGAAGAATATAGAGTGAAATAATGAATACTCCAAAAAATCACTAAGCATTCCAGTTTTAGAATCCCGCTCACTATTAATGTATTCATCGGAGAAGCCATGACGTCGTGGAACTCCAAACTAGGGATCATTATGAAATAATAATTCGCAAATTCCACGTGAATATATCTTTTAATATATTGGCCGGTTTAGAATAATACAAGTTCGTTATCAGGATTTCTTCCTGAGGAGCTTGCGAATTGTTATTTCACCACGCTACGCACAATCTGTTCATCTCAATTTTTCGTGAAATAGGAGTAAGGAACATCGATATTCCTCTGCCTCAAAGGAAGCCTTTGTCACATCTTGGGAGATTTTCAGTGAACGAAATCACATATGGGGCTCAATCACTTGATTATCGTATGGCTCGCGATAGAGTTCGCGCTTGCGTGTTCCAGCTCCAATCGGCGACATCTTGTTACCGTTCCACTCCGCTCGTTACCCCGTGGAGAGCGGATTCTTTTTTGCACGAGACGAATGAGGTGTCAGCCCGTAAACGAAGGAAAATCCTCTTTCTTGCGCACCTCGCCTTAAGGTAACCCTAAACCCCACCGTCCGCCATTCTGCGGAGCAGCGCCCTCCGCGGCGATCGACGCCCCCTCTCTCGGCAGATTGCGAGTGGGCGCCTTTCGCGAACGGGGGCCCATTTTTTAGCCTCCGTGGACAAGCTGCCGGTGGCGGATCGACGGGGTGGTCCACTGACAGATGCGCATCGCGAAACAGGAAGTATCTCGAATTAGAAAGGGTCTCCATTTTTATCTTTGGGCCGTTATGGATACCAAGGGTCGTTGATTTTGATCAGAATTACCGTTCTACTCTTTACAGTTTCTTCGTTCAGGAATGTTTTCTGTCCTATTTTTTTACTGGGAAAATCGGTAATTTTAAATCAGCGTCGGATAGAGTTGCACGCGAAATATTTTTTTCTAAATTAGGGTTCTTCTCTACCTGAGGAAGATTCCCACGTGCCGACGTTTTCCTCGAATGGTCTGCTGTTAAGTGTCATACCTTTCAAAATTTTAATCAGCTCTTAGCAGAAAATTTAGCGTTACAAAGGCTGCACAGAAAAGACAGAAATTAAAGTTTGCTATTTCATAAAGAAAAATTTTATTTGATTAAAACTTTCAAAAATCGTAGAGAATTTCACATCTATCAGGATTATGAATTACATAAGAATATTTTATAAAAGAAAACTATCAAAATTCAAATAAGAGATATATATTTTTTTCGACACATTGAATTAGAATAATCTTAATTTTTATAATTTATTTCAAGCGATTTTAGATTATATTTTAATGATAATTTCTTTTATACTTATAATTCTATCTTTTTTAATACTAATTATAAATTAATATTCAATCTAGATTTGAAGGCGTAATCCCTTTTTGTCCCGATTGAAATATTTATATAATCTATAATTACATATAAATTCCCCTACTTGCGCTTTCAATACTCAGAGGTCACAGATATAACACACAATACAGTTACATTCAACAAACATTATAGATAAAATTAGTTTTTTTAACTATTTTTGTAGATTGTACCTTTATTGTGTATTTTATCTTATTTTATAAATGGAATTCCACATTTTTCTCTGAAATCTCCACGGTGCCAGGTGTGCGCTCAGGGAAAGAAAATAACGGTCGTTAGTGTCCACAATATTCAGAAATTGATTATTTAATAAACATAAGTTCGAGGAAATTGCCGGATATGCGTTAATTAATATAATTTTCAGTAAAACAACAGTTAAGCAATCGTGATACCCTATTGTATAAAATTAAAGTTTTAGCATTCATTTTTGAATCCACGTAAGAATTTGATATATTATTTTTTAGAGCCTGTATTGTAGTCTTCGTACCTATATCACGCTTTGAATATACGCTTCTGTCATATTCTGTAGATAAAGCAATAGACTTGTCATATTATTGTCATAGACTGTTATAATTTTGCTTGGAGAAGTATTCCTCAAATAGACAAGTTAGGGGTCGTACACAAATTATGTAACGCAAAATTCTCCAATTTTCCACCCCCCACGTAAGTACCAGGACCGTAACGCCTGGCCGGAACCCCCCCCCCCCAAATTGCGTTACGTAATTTGTGTACGACCCCTTACGTGTTTTCATGGTCAAGATTACTTCGTTTTCTCATTCCTCTCCTTGAAACTGAATTATTTTTACCTTGTGTAGTTGACTCCGTGCATCATAGCACTTTAATGGATGCACGAAACGATGCACTACTTCCTATCTCACCTCAATAAATAATTGACACCGTGAAATTTTAGGAATAATAAAGGATGGTTTGGCAGGTGCCGGAAAGAATATAATTTAGATTTAGCGATTTTGCTAAGTCTATACATGCAAACCTTCACGGAGTCGCTGATAAATCTACTTTAAACTGCCGAGGCAAACGATTGATTTCAAAAGTAAATTGAATTTTCATGTTAATAAAATTGATTTCCATTCCGCCCGAAGAAAGACGAATGAGCATTTAAGTTAATACACGTGCGATAGCTCTTTTTTCGAGTATCGAAAGAATCTCTCGAAAGGAGCCGCTTTTTCGGCCTGTGGAAACAAAAGAAACTCAAAACTGCGGAGGGAACGGGGATAAATCATGATTTTTGTACGTGACCACCTTTTTTCCGGGCCCCAAAAAAGAAGAGTACGCTCAAAGATCAAAGAAACGTGACTCCTTCACGTCAGCAGTCCATCACGCCCCCCATTCCTCCAGTCTTTTCTTTTAGAATACTTCCCCCTTTCCCTTCCAGCAATAATTTCGGCGGATGCGGTAAACACACGGATAATGTGACTTTAAGAAGACGGAATAGGCTCATGACGGTTGCACCAAACCTTCAATAAAGCCCGCTATTTTTTGTGTCTTCACCATTTCAAGATGGAGGCGCTGATGAAAACAAAAGGGTTTCGAAAATTGCCGGTAAGACAGCGATAATAAGGTTAGGGAAGAAGGGCTGCGAAGGTTTTTTTTTATTTCAGTACACACATCTTTCCTTCACGCCTCCTAGCCGTCAAATTAATTTTGGATCTTGATGCTCTCTGAAAAGTTTTTCCAGAGGGCTCTGATAATGCGACAGGTGCCAATGGGTGTAGGAGACCCAGCAAAACTCCTTTTTAACCCGTTTTTTTCGCCTTATCGCTTTTTGGGTACTTTTCAGGCTGTTTTGCCCCAACCCTGGCAATGTGAGTCTCTCGGAGAGATACGCCTTGATGAGGAAAGGCTAATTTTGTGTCCTCGGTAATTATACCGTTTCTCGCATTCTAGATAGCTCGCATTAGCTCCCGGTGCAGCTGCTGCCCTCTGTGGCTCAATCTCCTCAACACCTTGCCCCATTTAACAGCGGGGGATGGAATTAATAAACTTCGGGTTGTTAAGACGGGGTGTTAAGGGAAAAGTGATGTTTTCGGGGTGATTTTCCTTGTTGAAACTGTGTAGTAGTCGCCTAATAGTCCTCGCTCGCCTATTAGTTTTGGATTAATTGATTTCACGCTTTTTCTCGTTAACCGAGAAATTTTCTCTCGCCATTTTTTGCGAGATAATCATCAAATGGCTACTTTTGATGTCCATTAGAGTTATGTATTACTCTTTCGATGCGATAAACTAAACTTCAAAATTGGGGAGCATCGAAATACATGTTTTACCTTTGCGAAGGATTTGCATAATTATTTTCCTCTTCTTTGTTATAATCGAATAATGGGCAACTGAACAGTCATTTAGAGAGCCCGTTTGCTTTTGGTGTAAGCGATCTCGGGTTTGATTCCCGGTGGGAACCAATGTGTGAAATGACCTAAGCTGTCGAAGTACTTTTAACCATGCTACTACTACTACTACGAATGTTCCATTTCTAGTTTGAATAAGCAAGCCCTCATTTACCAATGTTGTACTGAATATAGTTGATGAGAGTGAATGACTAGATACATCAGCCACTTAAATTAATTAGCCATGAGCGACATATAGTTGTCAAAATGGAAATTTAACAAGTGATATGCTTTCATAAACGAATGCCATCTTTATCTCATGCCCATAAATATGTTTCGTAAATTTCAATTTATCCATTGATGAAATTGTATGCAAGTTCACCTGTAAGAATTATTTTGTGACCTCCGGAACTGATTTCCTGCAGACTTTTGATTATTTTCGATTTTAAATATTCAACGCATATTTCTTTTTGGTGTAAGTAATTGTCACTGTTTGTGTGGTAGTTTTGGAGTTTGCACATATCAAAGTTTGAATTATAAAGGAAGGAGATAAAGTGTATGACGCAGTAAGATTGTATTTTTAACCTATTTATAATTAACGGAAATAATGCACTTCGAAATCCGTCTGGTTCCACAATTATAAAATACCTGCAACTAGCTCCCGGGTTATATCCTACTAATGAAATTATAATCTGTCAATTTTTTCATTATTTTTTTATAAATAAGTCCCATCATGTAGTAGGTATCAACATATATTAAAATCATATGTGACTCAAACAAGTTTTAATCAGATGAATGCAACCCGGATACTTTTAGAAATTTAATTCAGACCTTCCAAAGAAAGGTACGGATCTTCATCCCAGGTTTCGTGATTATAGCAACCTGTCAGAACAACGTACTGTGGAACGTAATAACCGCGGTGAAATGGTAATTTCACGTCCTTAGTTACTAAGGTAACAAGATGCGTATATTTGTCGGTCATCTTATGAGCCATTGGCTTCTTGAGAGGATAAGTTGATGAACTTCATTTCCCTTCAAATGGCTCTCCACTTCCATCTTTACGATCTCATTTTCCAAGTATCTAATCATTGAACCTCCTGAGTCATCGCTGGGAAGCTGCTAGTAATTGATTTGTTGTAGGTGCGCAAACGACTATTACCCGTTCTCATTACGTCAGTTTCCCGCAAATGAGAACGTATTGAGCGAGATTCGAATACACTCTGAATCGTTTAATATCAAGGGTGATTGGTTGATGCTTAAGATAACGTCCAATTCCCTAAAGAAAGGGTAAAAGAGGTAATTCGAGACGAGTATGAGGGATGCAACTTTCATCTCCAATGCTCCTCTTGATAGGAATGCGGTAAATTTAATGCACTCCGCTCTGCTTGAATTTATAGTCCTTAAACAGCCTCTATTTACACTTACGGTTAATGGTAGTTATCTGGGGGTTTCACCGTTACTTTTTTCAGGTAGTAATTTGGAGGGTCGCCGTCCTAATCCGGACCCT
This sequence comes from Sympetrum striolatum, assembly GCA_947579665.1. Taxonomy (NCBI): domain Eukaryota; kingdom Metazoa; phylum Arthropoda; class Insecta; order Odonata; family Libellulidae; genus Sympetrum; species Sympetrum striolatum. Next base: position 50,388,839 of record OX388351.1, on the reverse strand, counting down.
TAGCCCGATTTCGCAGCTCGGGAGCGCCCGGCCGCCACAGCAGGGGGGACCATAAAAAAACTGACCGTGGAATACGATTTAAAAAGTTATAAAAAATTCAAATGAGCTACAATTTATTATCTTCGTCGTCTCACTAGTCCAAAGAGATATACAAGCGTCTTTTGATCGACGTTCTACGATTGAAATTATGATTTTTCGTGATTTTGCTAGAAATGACCCGTTGACACACGGCAACGTTGCCCCGGGGATAAAGATAAGTAAATTATTTTTTATTTTTAAATCTTATTTGTTTCTTAAAATATCCCCATCCTTATGGATTACTAAGAACTTCGATTTGTAACTCGGAATTTTACCAGTGTTGAATAGTAGTCCATTATGGGCCGGTTGTACCATCTTCGGCTCAGAGCTCGACCCATATAAATCTTCGATTTTGACTTGATTATCTTGGATTGGAGCCCGCACCGTTAGCCCGATTTGTGTCAAATCTTGATTACGCGTTCTCTGGGATCAGGAAGGTAGTATTTTTCATTTATCTGTGGCATTTTTATTCGATAATTTTGCTGGGTTCGAATCGATATCGCTCAAAGAGATTTCCATTAGAGATACATATAAACTTAACTTTTATCGTTTGCAGGAATTATTTCTTTTTAATAATTAAATTAGATGGAATAGTCGTGTAGAGTCGTGACAAGCACCAAAAGAACGGAAATTGAATAAATATTTTTATTTTTTCGTTAAATATAGTAGTCGAATGATTATTTTAAGAATTTTCACAAAATATGCGGAAATTTAGATAATATTGAGGTCATTAGAGGTTTAAAATCTCCAAAAGCCGTCTTTGTCGGCGTTCCTCCTCTTACTTCCCGGTAGTCGGATAAAGCAAGAAAGGAATGCCGCACTCATTCTTGCTTTATCCGACTACCGGGAAGTAAGAGGAGGAACGCCGTCAAAGACGCCTTTTGGAGATTTTAAACCTCTAATTCATTAACAGCCATGTTCCAATATTTCTTTCTTTATAGTACTGAGGTCGTGATCAACCCATTCTTCTGATAACCAATGAGATTGTATTTAAACTACTTCCATCTTCCCCATTGAATATCAACGGGCACTACAGCTAGTCTACAATAAAGGCCAATTAGAAAAGAACTTAAAACAAGGTACAGTAAACTCCCGTTTATCCGAATAGCGTATATCCGTAATCCGCTTTATCCGCACAAACGTTTCCAAATACACCTACCCCACCCCCTACCACCGAATACCATCGAGACCCATTACTTATTTGCTCGTGACACTAGCAAATAAGTATTGGGTATTTATTATATATATATAAATATTGTATCAACCACGTAAATTAAAATTAAGACTCCTGTTTTTGCCGCTGCCAAATAAGGCGGATTTTTTCTGTAAGAACGCAGAAATGTTATTCAGCATTTAAAACATTTGAATCATACTTTGGCGCCTTTTTAACACGTCAACACAAATATTTCAGTCAAAAACATGCAGGCTTATTCACCACCATATCAATAGCATTCTACGTACGCACATTTTACGATCATATTTCGCAGTATTGACGCAATTTTTTCACGCGGGACTTCGGTTTATCCGATATATATATATATATATATATATATATATATATATATATATGTAATAACATATTTAAATAACTTGTTTGGAATGATTTTCATATAAAAATACGCATAAAATTGTAATTATAGATTTTAAAAATAATTTAAAATTATTAATTTACATTATTGATAAAAATTGAAATGATATCACGAAAGAATAGTTTACAAAAATCAGTTTTATATGCATAATCGGCGATCACGAAACCTATACTCACGTTTTTTTTACGGGCATGATATAAGAATATTGTATTTTTTGCCAATAAATGTGAATTGTTTTGCGAAAAAATAATTTTAAAATAATTACAATATCATATTCGTAATTAGTGACCTCAAAAACTATTACATACCGGATTAAAAACCGATCAGATGAGATTTACTTATAATGACCAACTTTTAGGCATTTGGCCCCACTGTGCGCCGTCCCGTTCATTTCAGATAAACGGGAGTTTACTGTAAATTAAAACTTCGACGATGAGGAGACGGGACTCACGGCCAGTGATTGCGCATGCTTCTCCAGAGATAAAATAGGAGTCTCTGCCTTTTACTGAAAGCTCCAGGATTATGTCCTCACCGTATCATCATTTATTCCGCGGACAGATAAAACGAAACACCTCATCCAACATCCGAATTAATCTCCCTCTCGAAAGAAGGAGAAAGCCCGGCTAGATTCTCATTTCAATGCAGAGTGACAGCGATGTGTGCGATGATGAATGCAAGAAGTGGACGAAAGCAGAGCGTGTTTTGTTACCACGTTGGGCTCGCTGTGGGTGATTCCTACGCGTCAACCTTTTTCTCTCTCATTGAATATCTCTCGGACCAGCAGTGTCCTCTAAGTCTTCAGTTACGCTTTAGGATTTCTGTTTCATTCAACCTCCGCTCACTTCTTTCCCTCCCAGAGGATGCTTTTGGCCCAGCTGTTCAGGGGGTCGTGGAAGATGAAGATGGTGATGGCCCTACTTTTACATCCAGAGTTGTGAATGCATTATTAGTATTTGACCCTTTATAAGGTGAGGTTAAGCCGGAGTGGGTCTTTCTTCCGCTTAAACTCGTATGTCATTTATACATAAGTACTTATTAAAGTGTATAATAGAGGTAAAATTTCAGAAAAATTACTTAAAGATAGGAACATATCTTCACAGCTGACGGTTGATAGATTAATTGATCAAGTTGCGGGAAAATAGTCGCACAATAAGGGGGCGACAAAGAGAAAATTTAATTTTTAAAATGAAGTAAAATTATAAAATTTAAAGAATTTAAATGAAAATTATAAAATTAGCTAACCTATCTACTGATGGGCAAGTTAATATTAGTCGACAGGATTTTCTCGTTTCAGATAATGTGGAAGAACTAGTGTTAAGGTTATTTACCATGAGATCATTCGTATGGTGATCATTAAAACCGATTATTTTTATGATTCTCCGTGGTTTCGTAAGTAACGAACTATACTGCTTTATACCCCATCTCTTGCATCTTTTAAATATTTAATTTATAATTTACAGTGGGAAATTTGCTTCGCATCTCTTCTAGTTAATTGTTTTGCTAGTTACCATGCGATGGTGATTATTAAATTCCAACCATTTGTAAGGTTCTCCTTGATATTGAACTTAACGGCCTTGACTTATGAAATTGCTGGATCTTAAGCTCGATATCTCCTCTAGCTACTGTAAAAGAAGTTGACTACAGTAAGTTTATAACTCCCTAGGCGAGCTGAATCTGAATCCCCTCTAAAATTTGCTACAAATAAGCTTTGAGCAGGGGATAAAGAGATTAGGCAGTTAGAAATGAGATAGCTTAATTAGAACTTGCGTTCAATTCTAGTTAATTGAATTTTAGCTGCAATAAAAGTAATTATTAAGATCGTTCATTAGATTGCACACAAGTTTAAATTCATAAAGGCTGGGTTCTCATTCGCGAATAGGCTGCTCGACGTAAGGGCTTCCAGCTTAAATGGAATGAAACGATTAATTCCATCCGGCTATCTATAATTAAAATTTATATTCATTAATTGTATAAAAAAGACATTACACAAAATAAATATCATATAACTATTTCTTAAGGAAGTTCCCTCCAGTTTACTAATAATTAGACAGGGTAAAGAAGGCATGTATATGAAATCATTCGTAATAATATATGAATTTTAATATGTAACATAGTCTAGATATTATAAATATATATTTTTACAAATGTTTACATAAGAGGGTAAAAATATAAAAAGAGAGAAAAACTACATAATTTTAGTGTTTGGAATAAAAACAGTCAAAAAATTCATGGTAAACAAAAAAATCTGATGTGGCCAGCACATGACTTTCTCCATATATAAGATGTGAATATTTATCTACGACAGTAATTTCGAACTCTATATTCAATCTAAACTAGGAAGATGAGTGATTAATTTATATATTATTATCTTTTACGTCACAAACATTATAAATAGTGTTTTTTGGGACATGCTCGATGAAAAAAGACGAATTTGGCCTTTCGCCCATAGCGCCCACAAAGTACATAATCAGCAACTTCCGGTTTATCAGTATTTCATGAATAACTCCTAAAAAATCAGTGATACAAAAATATGTTTCGAACAAAAGTTATAGTAAATTACATTTTCTAAAACGTTAATAAAAAATAGTATGTACCTAAATATCATATTTATGGAGATATTTTGAAAACCGGAAATAAGCTTTGAAGAATGAAGCTCAACTTCCGGTTGACCTATTTACTCCAAAAACTAATCAACTCTAACAACTGTGATAAAAGTACAATATATGAAATTTGGTGTTGATCCAACAATTAGTTTTTATGTTAGAGCGCCCACAAAGTACATAATCATCTTCTTCCGGTTTATCAGTATTTCACGAATAACTCCTAATCAAGCGGGGATACAAAAATATATTAAATACAAAAGTTATATTAAATTACATTATCTAAAACTTTTAGAAGTAATACAATATACGTATATATCATATTTATAGAGATATTTTGAAAACCGGAAATGAGCTTTAATGAATAAAGCTCGACTTCCGGTTGACCGATTTACTCCAAAAACTAATCAACTCTGACAGCACACACACCACTACTATGTATGAAGTTTGGTATTGATACCACTAATAGTTTTCACGTTAGAGCGCCCACTATCACACAAACACACACACACACACACACACACACACACACACACACGCACGCACGCACGCACGCACGCACGCACGCACGCACGCACGCACGCACGCACGCACGCACGCACGCACGCACGCACGCACGCACGCACGCACGCACGCACGCACGCACGCACGCACGCACGCACGCACGCACGCACGCACGCACGCACGCACGCACGCACGCACGCACGCACGCACGCACGCACGCACGCACGCACGCACGCACGCACGCACACACACACAGACATCATTCCGAAAATGGTCAAAACGTGTTCTAGGGACCCCAAAACATGTATTTCCGTTTAAATCTCGAAGTCGAATTTTTTCATGAAAACAATACTTTCTCTATACTTCGTATATGGAGAAAGTAAAAAAACAACCCTGAAACGGTTTAATTAAAAAAAAACAGTCCTTAGATAAATTTGGGTTATACTTTTAAATTGTTAAGTTGTGATTTACAGATAGTTTAATAAGAAGAAGAAAGTACATAATTTATAAGTGAAACAATAATTTTTATCCAGAAGGTGTTTATTATCTAAAGGTATGCATATAGTTTTTTAGATAAAAAAAATGCTCTTTTACTCAGCTTTGAGTAATAATCTTATCCTATCTAGTTGGATTACTTCTATTACCCAGTAAGTTTCTTATTATTCTTGGGCATAAATTGTAGATCTTAATTACCAAATAGGGGAACTGCAACTGTATTGTGTTTTTGCAATAAGCTGCATTTTTAGAGGTTTTCCCTCTAGTGATGTGTGAAATGGTTTGTTTTCATGGATAGTTTTTTCCCTTTATAAAAGTAATTTCACTGTGTACACATACTGTCTTAAGGTCAAAACATCAACTTTTTTGAATAATTCAACCGTAGGTTAAAGTTTTGTTTTTTTTTAATTTCTATTCAATTATTCAACCAGAAGTGTGCCAGCGAGTCGATGGAGAGATTCAGGTTAAATATCAGCTTTGCGATTTTGCTCTCTACACCGGAGTAATGTAATCAAGTCAAGGTGCTATATATGTAGTTTATCTTAGCGATGTTGGGATACTCTTTCCTATTTCAGCATCGCTAATTCCGCATCGCGAGGCAATTGTACTCTTACTTAAAGTCGTGTCTTAATGCTCTTCCGCCCATATTTCATGCCAATGTTGATCCTCACACGCGAATAAGATATTATAACACGCGGGATACAAATCGCTTTGTCCCATTTTTTTCTCAACTGAGCTATCAAAAGCAACGTAACGATCTCACGTCCGGGGCCAAATTAATGACGAGCACCCTCCGGCCATTAGGGAGGTTAAATGGATCAGAGATGTGTTTCTGTCCAGAGCCACACGCCCACGTTAATGATTCGCGTTGGCTGCAGATGGAGAGAGCCTTTACATGCCCTTACGCGGTGCAGGAACTATTAGCTCGATTTCTATATGTGGAAGACGATGGAAAAAGAATGTATCTATTAAAGTAATACATTGTCACTATCGCTCTGTCTGCACCAAAATGTGTAGGTATGGAATGGAATCCATCCAATAAGGACAATCAAATATCGATTATTTATATCTAATTTATCGGACGAATGATGTTTTGCTTTTGGATTTTTTTTAATACGATAAACGCTATATTTAGCTTACCGTGACTTTAACCTACACATAATTATAATGAATACCATTATGTTCGGTTTGGTAATTACTTTGCATTAAAGTCCATGATTACTACACAGAAGTAAAATAATTAGACGTGATTTGCCCAGAAAGCAAGAGATCAAGTCCAAGTTGAGTAAATACAAGATGATCATTTTTAGCAATTATCTGTAAGCTTGTTTCCTACTTCGAGTCTTAAGTTAATCAACTACTGCCAGCAAGTTTGCTCTCAGATAACCAACGTAGTGGGGTGTTGTTTTAAGAGATCCAGTCTAAGTTAGGTAAATACAAGATGATAATTTTTAGCAATTATCCTTGAGCTTGTTTCCTACTTCGAATCTAAAGTTAATCAACTACTGCCAGCAAGTTTGCTATCAGATAACCAATGTAGTGAGGTGTTGTTTTAAGGAATCTTTGCGTTGATTTGAACGTTGGGTTTTCTTTGTGCAGGAGGATTTCCTATGTTCGATTATAGAATACACGAATTCTGTCTCTAACCCGCTACGACTCCAGAATGTGATTTTTTTTCCGTTTTATATTTGATTGTACTCATAGTAAAATATGTAAGAGATTGAAAACTATTCCAATTCTAAGTCTGTTCGGAAAGATACATTAGTGAAAGATACCTCTAGTGCATGCTCTTAGAATTCCCCCGTGATATCGCTGTAATATACTTTTTAAAGACTAATTCTTCCATTTATATCATCTAACATGAATCATTGCCGCTAAAAGTCACCTAATCATATTTGATTATACTTTTGATTTGGTATGATACTTGCAACTAAAGTTGTAGCGGTTTGAAATTTTTCGTTTCATAGCAGAATAACGTTCTGTTTACTTCATATCGTTACTTTGCGCGTTGTTTTCGACCATTTTCTCATGTTTACCATGCAATATTTGAATGGAAAGGTTGAGATGTTTATAGAGAATGCAGTGGATAAAAGAGATGTGAAGTGAATTCACAAACTGTTAAAGATGACAAGAAGCAGATCGAAATGATGTTGAGCAAAGAAGCTAGCTGAATATGAGATTACCAGAAGATACCTAAATACCGAAGATTAAAATTAAATTTCAGAGAGAGCTCAAACGAAAGGTACGTACGATAGTAATGCGATATAACAGATTTGAGAAAATTGGTAGGCTGCGAAAAAAATTAGAAAGCTACCTAAGTGTGAGGATGATAGCATGAAAGGAAGGAAATTGATACCTCAGTACAATGTGGAACTGATGAAGAAAGGAAATTATGATGATCAATGGATGTATACCAATTTTTCGAAAGATTACATTGAAAACATGTTTTAATACCCATTTCATTTGAGAAAGTTTTCATTTACCGTTTTGACATAAAAACTGGTAACTTTCTCCTCAGAAGACAGTCTTTGATATGTTACTAATAATAATATAAAGGAGATTTCAAAGTCTGATAGAATATCTTCTGTGAAGGTGCAGCTTGACCTAAGTTGTAACAAAAGGATGCTAAGAGGATAAGAAAACAAAGAGTGGGAAATTCAGCAATTCTTAGGTTATGTGTATTAAAATGAAGAAAAATTCCAGGATCCGAAGAGCGCTCTTTAATCGTTCGTTTAGAACCGGGGAATTCAACCTTCTGTGGTGCCCGAGCACCCGAGGGCGCTCCCTAAAGCGAAGTGGGCACCACATAACGTTTCCGTCCAGGGTGATATTTTGGCCATCCCTTGTCAATATTATCGCTTTACTAGTTAACTGTAGTTCGTTTGAAAAAAAGCTCATTGGTAAATAAGGTCGAGAGAATGACAAGGTATATAATTTCATTACAACCTTACAACGTGGGAAACAACGTCTATTTCTCCAAAGAAGATTTGATTACGGGAATACATCTATGTAGTATGAAGGTTTTTGCTTCATGAACACCGCTGCGTTCCGAAAAGCAGCATTTAGTCATTGATTACGGGGAATTTGATACCCTGATAAGCTGAGCCTAGCTGAATCTTCGCATTTGCATTATGAACAAAATTTGACATAGAAACGCGTCTTGTTAAACTGGACATAGAGGGATAAGAGGGATAAAGTTTAGACTCGCCAGAACCTTCGATGTTAACGAAATCCAAGACCAGGGCAACCAAGTTTCTGGCCCCTTCCCCGCCAAGCCTCCACTTCATCCCCGCTAGTAAAATCCAAAGAAATAATGTTGTAGCTAATAAAAAAATCTTTTTACCGAAGCTTGGGGGGGTACTAAGCAAGGACGCACCAGGCTGAGAATCTCGGGTTTAGACTGTTAGGGAAAGCCAAGGATAATAAATATTTTTGCGGAACTATTTCGCCTATATTACTCATTATTTTTTTGTAGTAATGCATCCCGAAACAATTCCGATGATAGAAATTTATTCTGATTGATATTACTACTGACTATCGCGACAAATTATGGTGACCACATGTATGAAATATGGAAATCTACCAAGGGGGTCAAGATGTTGTAGAAATTCATTGAAAAAATTAAAATATAGAAAAGTATTTATTTAATTTATTTGCTGCATTTTTTCTATGAACCTTTATTTTGCTACGTATATAGATAGCGATATACAAATTAACATGACCCATGGATAAACAAAAGTGAAACATAGTGACATTAATGAGACTCGAATTCCAATTCTATAGAAGTGAAATTAACCATGAATCTCTATGATTTAAATCTTAACCGTTGGTGCGATCTTTCACTCGAAACCTCATGGTATCCTTTAACTGATACTTTTTTAATTTAAAATTACCGAATCTGAGGTTCGAAAAATTACATTTCTTTTCATAAAGAACAAATAGCCATAATTAATACAATGTTCTCCATAGTTCTTACTATGTACGATTATGATTAACGTTTCGACTCATCCCGTAGGCAAATGTGTAGGTTTATTTAAAAATATTTTGTCGCGGGATGATTCCTATTCTCGAATCCCGATTGACTTTCTACGCGCAAATACCCTCCCGCCACACAGTGAGCTAGAATCGATAAACGCTGGCCAAAAATAAGAAAGTGTTTTTTTTTAGTGTGAACTTTGAAACTTCGCATAGTCATTCTTGAACAAATTCTGCATATAAATGCGAAATCATTTGCGTTGGACCCCGCGCATTACAATTATACAGGGGGTCAAAGTTGACCAAATTTCACGAAAAATGCAGATCTTCGAATTTTCGCAAAATTCTTCAACTTCAAGTCAATCCTGAACCAATATGAGCAAACTAATCGGGTAAAAAACAATACAGTATTTTTAAATTAATTTTTATGCTTAATAATACTGGCTTTGAATGATCACAGTCGAATATTTGCAATATTTATACAACAAAATGGCGAACCCTTATTTTACGGCAAATTTTCACCTAAAGTGAGGAAAATAGTAGTGATGTACCACGATGTAACTTATACCACAATGTTCTTTGAAGCTTTCTTAAAATAAAATCCTGCGACAATTTGCGACACCCGGACAACCATAGCAAACAACGTCCTCTGAGGCTATTCGAATTCCGGACGCACCCCAAGAACGGATGAACCGAATGCCGTAAATCCACCCCTTCCTTCCAATGGGAGTTAACAGGAATTAGCAACAATTAGACCCTCGGGAGTGAGTTTTTTTCCACCGCCGGTAAGTCCATATTTCGCCGGGGCGTAGCTCGCTTGTCTCGGGAGGAACTCGCAGTGGAGATGGATCAGCACCCGAAGACAAATGAAGGAGACACGGATACCGGGCGTGGTTCACGCATCTCAAGAGCGTGACTTATTGAGTTTCTGCGGAGAGTGGGAGGAAGAGGGGGCGTGGCCGCAGATAAAGGAGAAGCAGCCGTTAAGATAGCGCTCTCCAAGTTGGATGGATGGGCCACACGAAAAAGTTGGGAAACCGAAGAGTCTCCCGAATAATAAATTTGATATCCGCGGAGGCTTCGAGTGCGTGAAGTATTACCACCATTGTGTTCTTTCTCTCTTGCGAAAACATTCGACTCTCTCCCGAAGATGACTCGAGGTTTTTATTTTTGCATCACGAAGAATGCTGGCAATGTTGCGGATGTCTATAGTTTCTTCGCTGGTTTCCTGGATGGCTAATTTTTCCTTTATCATACGGTAGACATGCAGGTGTAGCGCTGCAAAATCATCTCTATCAATATATTTCCTAATAACATGATTAAACTGGATCTATTTACTGCTTTCTTATTAATATTGGGATATACGTAATGTCCCAACGAGTTGAGAGAAGCTTCAATTTTACCCTCTTTCTTCATTTAATCTCTTGCTAAAGCAGCTTCTGGATAGAAGAAAATCCCGGGTTCGATTCCCGGTCTCGTCAGAGTTTTTCAAGTCCATTTTTCTTGGAAATTTCCTAGGTGAACGCCATCATGTGCAAATTGCTCTTTTATCCTAGCCTCTTACTAACTGACTAATCAGCACCTACAGTAATCTGTATTTTTAGGAAGTCCTCAAATATATTCTTGCAAGTTTCACTTAGCATATACCGAAATTTTTCCAATAAGTTGACCATTATTTATTAGTTCGAAGATAATACGGAAATTAAGGAAACAAAGTTATAGTTGAAATTGGGTTTTATTGCTTAATAAAAACCACTGGTGAAAGAGAAATAAAAACATTTATATACGTGACCACAGGATATAATTGATAATGACACTATGCGTCAAAACCGGGACGTTATTATTAACCTGTGGTAATGTGTATAAGTGGTTTTATTTCTCTTTCATTTATTGCTCAATAATTTACTACTGACATAACTTTATATACTGACTTTATAAAAGAAGCATTCTCAGGTAAAGCTAGCTAAGAACCATTTTATAAAAGTCCAGAAAACTCCGAACATTTATGAGATCAGTGAGTAAAAATAAACAAAAAACACAGCATCTCGTATAAAACTTTTCAGTTATATCCTCTAAAATTACTTTGATTAGCTTTATTTAGAAAGGTTAAAATATTGAGGATACCATTTAGTTTATAGTTTTACTCTTTCATTCGCAGACTTTAAACGCATTCATACGTGAAATTTATTTAATCTTATTAGCGATGATACTATGCTAATTGGTATTTTTAGTTAATTAAATATATAATCAAATGATTATCAAGAAGTAATTAACGTTAATAAACGTAGGATATACAAATCGTTTTTCCTTTGTATATGTGATTCATATTCGCTCCACAAAGTTACGCTGAGCCACATAAATTAGATTTACATCGATTATGATATTATTATTATGAGCTATAAATCCGAAAATTAGTTTCTCACCCTCCTATAAGCCATCTTATCTTCCGCTGTTCATTTCTTTCCCTCTTAATTCTCAAACTTCGTGTTCCAACATCTGCTTCTCGCAACTCATCAATTTTAGAAATTTTATGGTTTCCTTATTAGGTTTTATCTTAGTTGAGCCCACTTTCTCTGTATAGCTGCTTAGGTGAAGTTCTTCGAGGAGGTTTTCGGAGAAACGGCTAAACATGGTAATGACCAGGAACGTATTTACAGACTCCACAGCCGGCGGTACGTACAGAGGGTTTTGGGTATTTTGTGCGTTATACATTGGAGGCTCCCATGTCCACATCATTGAATAGTTTGAACACAGACCATTAACTAGTAACAAGAGGATCTCATTAAATAAAAATACCATTTCACAAATCTGATAATAGTTCTATTCATGTCACCGCCTATAGATACTATAGAACATACTATCTCCTTATGTGAGAAAGTAATCATCCTCACCATCATTTATGAAGCACCTTACGAAATTCTTAGTTATATTTATTCTATTTGCACTTTATCTTTGTATTTTTATGTTTATATTTGTATTTTAATAGTTGTACAGGTTAAGCTTCCACTTATTTGCTTGTATATGTTTGAATTACAATATTTGTATGCTATCGTATTTTAATTTCGTATAGGATTGTATTTAATATTACTATAGATTTTTATTATCTATAATTTTATATAGATGAATAGACCTGCATTTACTATTATTTTATATAGATTTATAATTTGCTTCATTATGCCATTTATATTTTTAATATTAATATCAGTACTTAAATGGAATGTTGTTTGCTAATGATCAGGTTATCATAAAAGATAAAAAGGAAAAACTGCAGATGGCAGTACACAGATTTCAACAGTTGAGCAACTTATATAACCTGAAAATTTCAAAAGTTAACGAAGACTGTGGCATTCTTAGGAAGCAGCCCAACAAGAACAAACATTGTTGTAGAAGATCAATTCCTGGAACAAGTGTCTCATTTCTAATATTTAGGATGCGATATTACATTCGACGAGGACAAAGATATCAAAAATGAAGTTAATGCTTTCCAGAAAATATGTGGCACAATAAGGAGAACTTTGAAAAACATAACAAAAAAGAAACCCGAGTGAAGTTTTGTAAAATGATGGCAGTTCCTTCATTACTATAAGGGTCAGAATGTTGGGCTCCAAAAAAAATGAATTAAGGCAGATAGAATCATCTGAAATGAAATTTTTAAGATCAGTGAAATGTTGCACGAGAATGGACAGATTAAGGAATGCATATATAAGAGACGAACTAGGTGTCCATGCAATCAATGATAGATTAGAGGGGTACAAGAATAGATGGAAAGAATATTTATCACGAATGCCAAATGGGAGGATTCCAAAACATGCTATAATATCAACCAAATGGCAAAATAAGTCTCTGAAGACCGAGAAAAAAGATGATAAAGTTCCACGGAACAAGTGAAGTTGGAACAAGTGAAGTCGGAACAGGCAATGCCAACGAACAATGCCTAACCCTGGAAGGAAGATGATGATGATGATGAATAACAATATTATTTGCTGTAGTGTGCGCCCACCTAGGTAATAACTTTTCCCGAGATCCAGAAATATCTATAGTCTATCCGCAATCTTGAGTCCGATGACGTTTAACTAATTTCACCACATGAAAACTGTTTGCGCATGGCTTTCCTCTCAGTAAACGTTGCCTTACTTATTTTCTTATGTGTTATTAACTTAAACAGTTATACGGAAACGGGGTGTTGGCCTTAAGACCTCAATCAAAAATAGTTACCTTTAAATTCTCTTTCGACTATTAAAAAACGGGTAAAACTTAGCTTAACTGTCACCTGTCATTAGTAAAGATAATGAGTCTATCAACTCGCGATAAATTTCGAGTTATAGGTTTGAATATCAGATAAGGTGCTAGTTATTCTCAAATCCAATTAATTCCTATTCCAAAGTCTTCATCTTAACTACAATCGGAAGCGCGACAAAAATTAGAATCTGATATCGTCTCAGAATCTTCAATTTTTCTAATTTTATAGCTGCTTTTATACGGTCCATAAAATTAGTGCTTCTTTCGTATCTCGACATCTGATGTTTTCGGGCCGTTAAAGCTGCTTTGCATGTATTCTCCAGAAGCAGTAAAAGTGTGAAATTAACGCGGATCGCTCCCATTTTACGGTCATAATTAACAGCTCGTTTTCACGATCCGGAGTTTAGAAGCACCATGTCAATTTTTAGCCACGAAAATCCTTAAATCATCGATGAAAGATCGGATCGGAGTATTAACGGAAAGATTTTACGTAATATAAATTATGTGGAACGACGAAAATGTGGTTTTATTTAAATTTGAGAATTATATTATTCGGATAGTGATAAATTTACATGCGAACCTAGAGACTAACTTAAGAATGTGGTCTATTTTAGAAGTAGGTTTTACAACCTATGACAGGGTAGTCAAATCTAATAATCAAATGAGCAAATCGTTTGTTCTCATCTATTGATCAGAGACACTTTTCAGAGAACGTAGAAATTCAACGATGTACTTCAAAAGAACTAATTCATAGTAAGGGAACGTAGGGTACATCATGGTATACAAATGTAATGATCATTTCCAAGTTCTTCAGCGTTGTTTCTGAATTTAAAAAAATCCATTTTAATTATTAAAACAATACCATACAATTAAAAGATAACAGAGTAGACCCAACGCAACGTATCGTAGGATGAAGAGAAATAGGTTTTGGCAAAATGCTAAATTATGATTTATAATATCCGGGAAGATTGTCAGGATTGCTAAGAACTGAAAATTATTGTTTAAAATTAATGAAAAGTAAGAACCGAAAATAAAAAGACGATATTTCACTGGTAATAAAGATAATACCCAGGTATAAGTTAATTAAAATATAAAATCATACACCAAGGAAGGACGTACACAAAATTACTAGTTAAACTCTTTTACTTCTGAAGTAGTCCTCTGAGAGCTGATTTAACAGATTCGGGTTTATCATTACCATCAGTCATACATTTAATCTTAAATACCACGAAGTGGCGTGTGAATATCACCTCGAAAATATTTTTTTCCCGCGCTGCAAAATTCTACAATTCCTGGAGTCATTTTTTCCCCATCTCTTGTTCTCGCCCGTAGACTCCATTTTGGGATTTCCCTTCCACTTTTAAGAAATGCAAAATTCGTCAAATTAATTCGATTTTATCTTCCTCTTGGTATTAAAGACGTTTTTAATTAACGCTAAATACGAATTGTCTGCATGTATCCACTTTTGGTCATCGTAACCATATATTTTATGTGGGTCTGCACTTTACATATTCCTCGGGTTTCTTAGCATAATTCTCCATGTTTTGCTCCTCATGCATACGCGCGGGTGTTTCTGGGCACTTAAGCGTTTTAATGAACGGCCTCACGTGATTATGCGCTCCCAA
Organism: Sympetrum striolatum; assembly: GCA_947579665.1. NCBI lineage: Eukaryota > Metazoa > Arthropoda > Insecta > Odonata > Libellulidae > Sympetrum > Sympetrum striolatum. The sequence goes on along the minus strand of OX388351.1, from coordinate 50,373,734 downwards.
AATGCGTCCTTAATTAAATTCACATTCATCCACGTCCGATCTCCACATTGGTGTTGGGCAAAAGGTGATTTTAGCCTTCAATTTTCCATGTCCTCTCTTTCGCCATAAGGAATTTAGATAGCAGATAAGAAAGCGTTCCGCGGTTAAGTTCCGCTAATCTTCGCTCCAATTAAATCCTGCTGAGGCGAACGAATTAATCGCAAAGCTGTTAATTTTGGCGAAAAGTTGACTGACTCGGGCGCCGAAATTTATTTTTCGAGTTTTGGGTTCAGATGGTTTTAGACGTCAAGGTCTCTGTAGAGCTTAATTTGTTCAAGCGAGGTTTTTAATGTGTTTTTGATTATATTACTTATAGTAATCCACTTGTACTTTCAACGCCTGAAATCGGTTACAGTGAATTATGTGGATGATATAAATGTGAATTTTAATTATTATGGTCTAATATTAATTCCAAATGGTTTTTCCCGGTTTTTCTAATAGTGCTATTCTTTGCATACTTCCATATACATTACTGCATATGATTTCAGGGATCATTCATATACATCCACACCTACGGGTCTACTCTGCTAGTCGCCTTTAGCGGTGTGGCAGAGGGTGTCTGCATCGTACAGTTACAGGTCCTTAAAAGACCTCAAGGGTTTTTAGCTATTATTTATCATCTAACTTATCGAAAACATTTTTTTAACAATTTTGTCTGAATCACTTAAAAATAGTTTTTTTTATTATTATTTGAGTTACATATCATCCTACAATTGTATGCTTAGAAATCTAGCTACACGATGGGAAATCGTATATGACTCTCGAAAAGTAAAAATTTACTCGACCACTCAAAATTGGTGAAAGGCCAGGGCTAGATTAAAGAACCACGAAGACACCCTAAGCATTGCTACTATTCATTTCCGCTCGATATTTTAATATTCATAGCAATTCATTGTCCTCGTGTATTACATTATTTTCATATATTTCTGGACCTTTCAGGATTTTATTTGACCTCTATGTAACTGATATTCCGCAATCTTTATTACCTCATCATCTTCTTCAATTCTAATAGTCCTCATTTCAAATCCTACTTCATACATTACCCACACTCGATAATTAATCTAATTTTACACGCCAGTCGTAATTTATCAACATCTTTCATTTTTATTTATTTGGATAAGACTTATTTAAAAGTCAAGTTGACTATGCTTATTGATGTAACGCATATATGTACCTATTGATAAAGTATTTATAAAATTTTATAATGTTTCTTACCGTCTTTTTACTTTCTCCATGTACGAAGTATAGAGAAAGTATTGTTTTCATGAAAAAATTCGACTTCGAGATTTCAACGGAAATACATGTTTTAGGGTCCCTAGAACACGTTTTGACTATTTTCGGAATGATGTCTGTGTGTATGTGTATGTGTGTGTCTGTATGTGTGTGTGTGATAGTGGGCGCTCTAACGTGAAAACTATTAGTCGTATCAATACCAAACTTTTTACATAGTACTGTGGTGTGTGCTGTCAGAGTTGATTAGTTTTTAGAGTAAATCGGTTAACCGGAAGTCGAGCTTCATTCATCAAAGCTCATTTCCGGTTTTCAATATATCTCCATAAATATGATATATAGGTATATTGTATACCTTATAAAAGTTTTAGATAATGTAATTTACTATAACTTTTGTATTTAACATATTTTTTTATCACCGATTGATTAGGAGTTATTTGTGAAATACCGATAAACCGGAAGTAGCTGTTATGTGCTTTGTGGGCGCTCTAACATAAAAACTATTCATTGTATCAACACAAAATTTCATATATAGTACTTTGGTTAGTGTCGTTAGAGTTGATTAGTTTTTAGTGTAAATCGGTTAACCGAAAGTTGAGCTTCATTCTTCAAAGCTCATTTCCGGTTTTCAAAATATCTCCATAAATATGATATTTAGGTATATACTATTATTTATAAACGTTTTAGAAAATAAAATTGACTATAACTTTTGTTTGATACATATTTTTTTATCACTGTTTGTTTAGGAGTTATTCATGAAATACTGATAAACCGGAAGTTGATGATTATGTAATTTGTGGGTGCTCTGGGATCTATGGGCGAAAGGCCAATTTCATCGTTTTTCATCGAGTATGTCCCGAAAAACATTATTTATAATGTTTGTAACGTAAAAGATAATAATATATATATTAATCACTCATCTTCCAAGTTAAGATGGAATATAGAGTTCGAAATTACTATCGTAGGTAAATATTTACATCTTACATATGGAGAAAGTCATGCGCTGGCCACATCAGATTTTTAGTTATGACTGTCGGTAGGTTTGCGCAGGTTTTTCAAACGCCCCTTCTTAGCGGGTGTTTTCCTGCAGTTAATACATTAATTTTTTCCTGAGAATTTGTTAGGTTTTTTATATCCAAAATCTTCTCACGTTTTATTAATTAATTATTATATTAATATTATCTATTTGAATGGATTATTTATATTTTGTATGACGATGGATTAGATGGAGGAGGAGACTTAAAGTCTTAATCTCGCCCGAATAAAGACGCATTATTATTACTACGATTCCTTATTTGTCATTTTGCAATTCTGATTCTTCATCAGCTCTTGGTCAGTAATAACCGTCATAATCTAAGAAACTGGTATAATCTTGAAAATGTATTTGTTCGTGAACAGGGGTGTTTACGCTGACCGAAGGCGGTCTTACAATGCCACAATTCTCCCCTTCAACGCCGTATTCGTCATGTCCTAGTTGAGACCCTTCCTCGATTTTATCTACCTACGGAATAAGAATCGTCTGTCAGTAAATTGCCTCCAAGAACCCCCGATAACTCGAACCACGGAGGACTTCCGCGTACGTGTCAGACTCGGCTTCGATGGCCACAAAAAGCACCCTTTAATTTCCAGGGATAGAATCTACCAAAAGACCCTTCCGCGGGCCTTCAAAAGCGGCTGCCGTCGGATGGCCCTGCGACCATTGCACCTTCCAATGAATTGGCTCGCGGTACGTGAGCAGGGAAAGGAACGAAAAAGAAATAATGAGACGCAAACACGGGTCGCCTTTTACGAATAAAGAGGCCGGTGATGGAAGGGTTCGGATCGCAGAGGATGGGGTTGATAGCATCTCTCCCCTCATTACGGCCCGCGGTGGGGGCGTACGTTTCTTGAGGGCAAAGAGGAGGAGCGAGGGCTGCAGTCACGTGCTTGACCTTTGAGGGCCTTCATCTTCCCCGGGCGTGTGACCTCTTCACACCTTGCGAGGGCCGATCGTGGCGTTGGGGAGGGCGATGGGGAGGGGCCACGGAAAGGGTTACACAAGATGGATAAGGAGTAGGGTTGCCAACACTCCGATCTTTATACAACAAAGGGATGCGAGGGGCGAATGCCTGAGCTAGGAAGATAATGTTTGATAAGGTGAGAAAGAGTTGCAGGTTGAGTGTTTTCGGGTTTGAGTCGGGAGCTTTTTTTCTGAGTATTTGCCCATTGTAGCGGGAAGATTTTTCAATTTTAATATTTTCTCTTCGTTTCATTATTTATTTATTTAAGATGTCATTGCGAGTTGACCTTCTGGCCTGGTGGCAATGTTTAAGGGGAACATAAAAATGAATTTAAGCCTGGCATTTGCCAAGACGCAAAAGAATGCAAAAACCTCCCGTAGGCTGTACAATTAAATTACACTATACGTATGGGTACATAAGATATAAAATACATATATGATCTATCATTTAACTAAAATAATACATTACGCGGTAAGTATCCACATAGTCACATGCAAATTAATAGATTAAATGAATATAACAAATACAACTCAAGATAATAATTCAGAGGAGATATCCGTGAACTACATTATAATTAGTTACATACATGATGAAAAATAACAATTTGTACTTTTTCCTCAGTATTTATTAAATACAATACAAATGGTCTTGATGATGGAGATCAATCTCTGAAACTAGTCGTTTTTTGTTTCCATTTATTGTTTTTAATAAATACTGTGGAAAAAGTACAAATTTGTCAATTTTCATTACGACGTATTTCCACAAGACATCGCCAGAGACTGAATTTTAGTTACATACAGTTTAACTTAAGCTTATTTTTGAATATTTTCACATTACTCTGGTTGTTTGCACTCAGAGTCAGCAATGAAAAATATCGTTCTCAATACAGACGAACCCTAAGATATTAATAAATGAAATTAGTAAGAGGATGTCGATAATAACGCTGTGTTGATTGAAATACCTACAATATCGCATTCAAACTGGTTTGTTCCATATTCTCTTCTTATGTAATCTAGCATAATTTAATTTCCTATCCTTTTATTAAAATGATTATATCTGTTCAAAATAAAATACGCCATGTCTGAATTACTTGATTATAAATTAACAATAATAAATAAGATAATGGAATTGTTAATATCTTGTTTCGGAAATTCCTCTATTGCTGTTATGCACTTATTCAAAATCGATTGATCGACTAAATACGCGGATTAGTCAATGATTTTCAGCTTAAACTACCATATTCTTGTGAAGCTAGTTTTATGCATTTCCGTCATTACATTGAGGTTCAATCTTTTAGTCAAACTATATAGCTTGCTTTGCACTAGATTATGCTAGGGTATTCGAAGCATGAATTTAGTCCAGATGAAATAAGTTTTGGTCTTAATCCAAAGATAGGTTTAGGGAGAGTAGTATGAGCATATGATCGATACCTGTATTGCTGTCCTCCGCCTTCCCCTAAAATTTAGGACTCTGTTCCTTATATAATTAAGAGTAAGCGCATTGTAATTTTTAATTAATGATATCCAACGAAAAATTATTTCAGCTTAAAGTTTCAAAATTGTAATAAGGGAAGGAAAATGTCTTCGAAAGAATTTTTTACATTAATTTTAAGCTTACGTTGGATGATAATCTTCGCATGTAAAACGAGTGCTTGGATGATTTTCCATTCATTTAATTTAATTAGCAACCAATTTCTTATTGAAATTGCGAAAGACAACTGATATATTCGGAATGTTGCAGATGAACTTTCTCTGGACCAGAATTACACGGATTATGCTCTCGTGAAAATTTTCGATGTCGATGCTAGTGTAATTAATATGACTTACCGTGATCATAGCATTAAGAATACCTGGCTAGTAACTGACTAGTGACCCTTAATTGACAATCCATGCTCAGTATGAAAATTAGTGGTTGCAAGTATATTTCATACATAATTATTGAAAACTCGAGCATAAACCAACAAAATCATCAATCTTAATTTAAGTGGTTGAGTTTACATGATTAATTACGGTAAACTTATTCCGCCCTTTCGTAAAGAAAGATATCAGGGTAAAATGAAGTGAAGTTCAGTTAAGACAAAATCTGTGGTTTTTTCTTCAAGTGAGATTTTTAACGGCTTTAAAATTTACGGCTCAAGATCTTTAATGTCTGATCATATGATTAAAATTTTCTAAAGATAATTACAGGTTTCAAGGACAAGGCCTCGTACATCTTCCATTTTTCTTGTACATTTGATATCCTTAATTCTTCATTTTACGTAGAGAGTGCTCGAAGGAATTAGCGAAATGCACAAATTAGCTTTAATTAAATTTAGACTGAAGCATCAAGATTTAAAGTTAGTATTTCTTACCAGTTTCCTGTTATGGTAAATATATACACAAACAATTGAATTCAAAGAACCACGTAATACTTACTTCCTTAATATAGAATTTCAATTTTAAAAAATTTATACATCTCCCAGGTACGTTATTAAAATGGAATATGTATTCCGTGTACTCACTGCCTCGGTGTTTTGAAAGTATAACTTTTACATCAGGAAATAATTTATCGTCATTGTAACTTATGTAATGTATGTTATCAATTACATTTAAATTAGTTTGATAGAAAATCATATTTCTCTGCTATTCTTCTACCTTTTTCTGGTTGAAGACGAAGGAATTCCTTATATTGGTTTGAGGTATTTTATGATGAATGTTTTCCTCCTAAGAGATAGTAGATAAGTAGCTTTCAAACTACAGGTATATATTCTTTGGCGGCTCATATGGTATGTTAAGTGGATTTTAGCAAAAAAATGGCAGAGAAAAAGACATCCTCTTTTGTGATGTTTTATACCCAGTAAACAGTACGTTTATTGTAAAAGTATAATAACGTGTAGAGAATATTTTCTGCAGTTGGTTTTATATACATACACGATTAAAGATGTCATATAGGCATTCATAATTACAGTGGATAATATTTAGTTAAAAATAGTATAAAGTAGTTACACCAACCATTTTCTCAAATATCTCAATCGCTTAAATAATTCGCAATTAGGCTTATACACCTACAGTTTTAAATGTGTCTTATAGACAATTTATTTATACCATTTATATATTCCATTTATTTATTTATTCAATTTATCCCACAAACATCCATTTTCTGGACAGTGGAAGGTAATAAACAATAACAATGAACACTCACGCACAGCCATTCCCTTATCGGAAATATCCGACTAGCCGGGATTCGAACCCGGGACCGGGTTGGATTGATAACGTGCGAGCACGCTAACCACTCGGATACCACGGCCGATAAAAATTATAATATTCATGGAAATTATACGGCTAAAAATAGAATTAAATAAGTGTGTTTTAATGTAGTTAGACTACCCAATTGGAGGTTTAAAATTTCCAAAAGCCGTCCTTGTCGACATTCCTCTTCCTACATCTCTGTTTTTTACGACCCATAAGGACGCAGGCATCACCTTTGAATAGTACTTAGGGCACAAAAGAGTATGGAATTCCTTTCTTGCTTTCTCCGACTGTCGGGAAGTAAGAGGAGGAATGCCGACAAAGACGGTTTTTGGAGATTCCAAACCTCTAATTCATTAATAGCCGTGTTACAATATTTTTTTCCCTGTAGTCTAACCAATGCTCAAATAATTCGAAAAAATCGTTAAAAAATATCGAAACTCTAGGAAATTGGAAAAATCGCAAAAATGTAATCATGAAATATTTCTCTACCTCTCATTAAGAAGCAAAACAGAAAAAAATAGGTATATCCTGATATTTATCACACCCACACGTGAGTCAATGTGCGAAATAAAGCTCCTTCGGTGCGTCACTGAAGTGAATCAGTCTGAATAATGCTCTCGTAGATTATGCTTACTCACGGATAGCCCACGAAGCGAAGCCTGTGAGGTTGGCAGCCCTGAAAAGGCGCAAGGAAGGTGAAAGGAGGTATATTGAGGACGGTAATAATTCCAGAGATGATTGCTCTCGAATCGACTCGGGAGAAGAAATCGATTTTTTTCCGACCAGTAAGAAATGCGAGGGAGTATCAAAGGTGGGGCTCCTCCCCTTCACGCCAAAGGATGCTTATATTTACGCGTCACGTCTCTCCTTTTTTCTCACGCCTACGCCATCTATCGAGGTGTAATTGAGCTATTAATATATGTTGCGGGAGCCCTTTGTTTCGTGCTGCGCTCGGGTGATCAGCTGGGGTGGAAGGCCTTTGGTCGAGACCGTTATCGAGGGATGACGAATCGGAATAACGAGAGTTAAAAAGTTGGCGGAACGTTTGAGAAGCGGGAATGGATTGTTGAGGGGATTACGGCGTATTCTCTGCGGTAACCGTGGAATTGTATGGAAATCAACGGGAAGGAGAAGGATGTGTTTGACTTCCCGTTCCGCTTTGAATTCGCGCTAGATTTTACGTTACTCATTTGTTTGGGTAGTACACGAACTCGGGGGCTATTTATAATAATAATAATAATAGTGGCGGCTTTATTGGGGCGAATTTTAGTCAAACAGACCACTTACAATTAACTATTTACATACAATTACAATTCAATTCCCTGAATCGGAATAATCCGATCAGTCGGGATTCGAACCCGAGACCTTGGGGTTAGGAGCGATAGCGTAGATGGCATGCTATCCACTCAGCCACTAAAGTTGGTAGCGAATTGATGGCAAACGAGCGTAGATTTACTTCTAACTATCATACTAGTCTACCTGTTTTTTTCTGATTTATCTTTAAAGATACTAAAATATTATAATGCTTGTGGTCTAAATTATCTCACAGTATACTCATGAAGTTACAGCAAGATAATATTCTTTGACTGAACTTTGAATATTATCTCCATTAATGTTACAGCGATTTATCGATAAGAAGGATAAATCATTAAGGTGTAAAATTTTTATGGTCAATTAACATTAGCCAATGCAATTAAGGGAATAATTATTCGATTTTCGGGATACGCAACGAAAAGATCCAAATTACAAGAGCATTGTGATTTCCCTTCGTTGTTTTTGATTAACTATGATTTCTCGAAATGTTCAATTATACGTAGTGCTTTCTTTCTTATTTTATGTATACTTTTCTCTCTCGTAAATATGCGCATCTCGGTCCTTTTTAAGGTTAACCAGGCTTCTTGATTCTTCTTTAATTAAGTTCTCTTAAAACATAGGAATAGATAAAATATACGCTATTGTAAATAAGGGATATATTTTATATGAGATCGAATTTCAAATGAAGCTCCCTGAAACAGAAAATTTGAAAGACTTTGGCGATGAATTCGAGATGAAAAAAGATATTATAGTTATTGCTAGATACCGTACATGAAAATAATGAAAGAAACTTAATTCCATTTAGGACCATCATTCATATTTATCTTGATTGATGATCAATACTTAATGGTGATTGTAAAATATATCAGAATATGAAATGATTCATTCCTAGTTTTTTATGGTTATTTAAGACAAGATGTTCTCAAGGAAAAGTATAATTGATGACTTTAAAGGTAAAGGCGCGCACCTAAGAAAATTCTTCCAATGACAGACAAGACCGGTATTCCAATCAAGAACTATCGTTACAAACTATTAGTGTAATAAAGAGTGGATTTAAAATCTTGATCTTAATCCAGTTTTAAGAATTTTTGGTCCAGCTTCCACGAATTTCCATTGTCTTCCCGTGCTTTATTTTCTGTTATTATTATTTTTAAAGGCAACATTTTCTACTTATGTATATTAAATTTTATATGCAACTATTTCATACTCTCTTCATTAATCTAACGATTTCCTATGATGAATGACGTCAAACTTTTGCCTATCCATAATTGGTAACGCGTAATTTTTCAAAATGTTGGAAGAAACGCATCGTGGTGTTGTAAAAGGGAGAATGGGCCGTAAAAATATCTGCGCGAAGCCGGAAGATGTATTTGGGGGAATGAAAGAGGTGCTTAGCAGATAATATTGAAGGTTTCGTACTCACTGTTTCTCACCCCCAACCGCTCATTTCCTCAAATCGATGGAAAGGGTTGCGTCATCACACGGCCTTTATTATTACGGAGGAAAATGAAAGACCGGTGGTGCACTTTGAAGGGTCACACGAGACGACGGCCATTATCTAATATATCCGGGTTCATGAGGATCATGCGGAGAAAGGTAACAACAAGGATGAAGAATGAGTCGCTGGAAGGTGGAGGGAATAGTGTGAGAAAAAGTCTAATGCGAAAGGGAAATGAGTTAGAATGAAATTATTTGCTGATTTTGATGCTAACGTGATATTTTTCATTTACACCTACTTCTACATATTCACTCTGTAATATGCATTTCTGCGTGTGATAGGGCACCACGACATGCCTTCCGTAACCGATTACTTCGCGTATCGTTCGCGAATAATTTAGGAAGCGACTCTTTCTAAATAGTATCTTTCTCCTTGATCTTCCTCGCTTAGTCCTTACGATTCCAATCGGTGAATGTTAAAATTTTTTCAAATAAGCTTAGAAGATTATGAAATTTAAATTGTTACATATATATGTATACATAAGGCATAGTTTTAATCACATTGTTAACCTTAGATTAAGAAAATAGTTCCATGTACTGCAATTAAATATGTGATAGCCGACTGTATCTGTGCTTGGTGGAGGTGCTTGTATATAGTTTATCTGACTTGTTTGACACATTATACTAATTGGGCCTATTGCTACTGTTAAGATGTGTACTGTCCACGGGAGGTTTATGGAGAAGTTTCCCTCCCGTCCTTGGCGGAATGCCGGACAGATTATATTTTATATCCCCATCAACCGTTGCCACCTGGTATTAATACCAACTTGCAGCGTTTAGATTAATAAATAAATAAATAAATCTGGAATATTGTAAGCGGAACATACCCGCGTAAGTGAAGCATAATGCCTCTTCAAGTAGCATTTCTTAATATTACAATAGGAGAGACCTTAAATCGATGCCATTATTCAATATCGCTCATACCTCAGTAAGTCTCCTACATCTCAGACATGAGCAAGACTGAAACAGAAGTAAATGGAGAATTAATATTTCTTTATCCTGAAACAAAAAGATAAATGAAAATTTCTCCAATCATCAAGATATGGTAGAAGGAGCTGCGGCATGGAAGAGTTAGTTGTTTGACTTTTTCTGTAGCTATCAAAATTATTTTACCTTCTTCAATCTTAAAATTAGATAAAGCTATCGCGAAAATAATTAAAATATTGCTATTGTATATAGACGACGCCTCAACTGAGTAAAATTTCATAACTGGGTAGAAATGTAGTCACCGAGTCAATATTCAACTTGAAATTTTCAGAGAATGATGGACACAGTTGTCCGAACACGGTCGTCTCATTATAGTTCAAAGGAATATTGACTCAGTGAATTTATTTCTATCCATTTAACTGTTCTACAATTTACTTTGGTTATTATATTTTATTTATGATTCAATTCGTCAATTTTTATCAGTTGTTGAAAGTTTTTTAATGCAACATTTTTGATAAGGCCTCGTGGAACATTGTGATATTTCAACTCGATGTATCTTTGGAGAGTTGGGAATGAAATACACCGTCATCATATGAATTGGAGTCTTCTCATTCTTTTCTGAGGCCACATTGATCTCTGTTACGAATCTCGATTACTAGATATGCATTCGACGCCTCCTCTTCTCACCTGCTCCACTCGTCTCAATCGCCTCCACCGCAATATATCCATTTCCGGTCAACCGTCCTTTCCTCCCGCAACCACCGCCAAGAGAAAAAATAGAAGGGGTGACGAAGTATTAAAAATCTAGGGTGAATAGGAAATGGGTGCATAGTTGAAATATAGGGCGAATACAATGTTCGTATCGTATTTATTTATTCTTTATTGTACAAAATCGCCGCAGTTAGTCGCAAGGACTGGTGGCGACGTCAACTTATATAACAATTATTTTTTTATATTAATATGCCTACATAAGATAAACCCAACTAAATGCAACATATTCATGTATAAATAAAAAATTAATAAATACAAAAATAGAATTATACAATACATATATGAATTATTAAAAAAACCCGTGTGAATTAGCTAGATCAGTATGCATTAAAAAACCTAATTTACTCATATTCAATTATATTAATTCAATTGAATCAGTTCAATTATATACAATTTTCCTAGTATTCTGTAAGCTAATATAGAATCAGAGAAATTTTGCATTAAAATTATTGCGATTTATCATAGAAATGACTAGAAATTCTAAGTGTATTGCAATAATTATTATGGAAAATAATTTTGTAAAAGTTATAGATATAGTAATATAATAGTAAGGTTTTCTTCTTAGTTGTAACCATTAAAGTAAAAAAATCGTTGATTTCAATTTTGTTACTTCTTTTCCTTTTAAGCTCTTGATGTGGTTTGCCTCACTTTTTGCCTCTTTTTTTCATTTTTATATCTTTTTCCATTTCGAACATACAAGTTTATTTATTGCAGAAGGATCTGATGCTTATTACTGACTGAACTCTTGTTTTAGAGTTACAATTCACTCCTGATGGGATATTCTTAATGGAAGTCAACAATTTCATCTGAAATATATTTATATAATTTTAGTTTATGAATATTTGCAAGTTGATAACTAATATTTACAGGGTTTTTACATGAAATTATGAAACAATCAAAACTATTGGTCTTTGTAAAGCTATTATTATTTATGAATAGTTATTTTGCAAAACTATCAAAATTCTTCATTACATCGTGCAAAATTATATGTTTTATTGGAATTTCGCCGCAGTTAGACATATGTTATGGGGCAGCGTATTTCTGTGCCACTGAATTGTATTTTAATCGTTTTTTACATTAATATTTAAGTTCCCGCTGAAGAAATTTAATACAGATTTTAATTATTAGTTGATTGATCATTAGCTTTTCATTTTGTTTAACATATCGCAATTTTCATCCCTGAGTAATATACAACTACTTTATTTGATTTATTATGAATGTAAATATTACTTAATCCATTGAAGTAATCGAACGATCATTTCACGTTGGTTATTAGTTTGGCTAAATATTCTTTTCGTCTTTTTCATTATAGATAAATTATAATTAGTAATGTAACATAATTAAAACATTTCTTAATCCTTAGAGATAAAGATTCAGGCTCCCTTTTATAAAAAATTTCCAATCGTATTTATTAATTTACCAATTTCATTTAACTGCTAAATTTATCACATATCATTTTTAACATGTTTCATTTTAGTCATCATAATTAGTAACTTTTAATATTATAATATATTATAATTTAACTATGTTGTTTTTGTGATATTTATTTTTTTTCTCATTGTGTATTCCCATAATATTCCTTTTCTTTAATTTTGTAATTTAGTTTGAATGTTTTATCTTATATTTCTGTGATATTTATTATATTTGTATATTGTACTATTGCATAAAACTTTTTATGTATACGAAAGGTTTAGATGGAAGAAGAGGCTTTTTAGTCTCAATCTCGCCTAAATGAAGACCTTATAGAACTTATAGACATGATTTAAATCTAGAATTTCTAAATATTGTATGAAACTAACTCCCTTTAGATGGTTGAAATTTCTCATTGGCTTTTTCATCCCAATACCAGTCTTTCTTTGTGCTTCTCCATATTTTTATTTGAACCTCCCCCTCTCCAAAGGCTCCCGTTCCTTTCATCTTTCATTTTCATTTCTACCTCACGTATATACGATTCTCCGTCACGTTCCTCGCTGCCCTATGGCCCCCGGTCACGATCGCTTAATAAGGGCCTTTCATTCCCTTAAAATTCCTTTATTTCCGCTGGACATGTGCTTAGGACTCCTTACTCGGAGAAAAGTAATGCCTCTAATTCAATATCTCATTTTCCTTCACACCCGACAATTTATGAAGTCGTAGATCTCTGAGGAGATTCGCGAAACAACATCTGCGGAAGATTCCCTTTTATCTGGGTATCTCGTGAGTTGGTGGAAGAGGCTTTATTAAAATGTTTGCAGTTTCCGTGATGTATTTGCGGGTGTAGAATGCAATGTGATATCAAGCACATAAGGTTCTTAGTGGAGAAGAACTATAATTAGATTCAGGTAACCAAAATGATTATGACTCAAGCCGATTTAATTTTTCATTTCATTTAATCTTTATGTAATTGAATATTACAAATTGGTTTAAGACCTTCAGCCGTATATAAAATGTGTAGTATACTTGGGTTGGTAGAATTGGATTTTGGATGGTGCCTCGACAGCTAAGATCATTTGCACCAGCAGAGTATACTTCTTGAAGATATTAAAATATGATAATTCCTAGCATCTGAGTAAATATGCGGTGTTCTCAAAAGTAATATTTAAAGAGATTGCACGTAGTTGTTTTGAGTTTGGACTAGAAAGTTATAATATCATTTCGAAAACCTTTTTCAAGTCATATCCAGCAGTAGAATGAAGATAACGGAGCGTAAATCATTGGCTTAATCGCTATTAGCCGTATTCATTGTTAACTCAGAAACCATAAGTAGTTACGAAATAGCGGAAAAAGCAAGTATCATGGTCGTAGATTAAGTTGTTACTGACCCCTACTTAGTATATTTGACCAATAAATTAGAATCTCGTTAGTCGTCGCTAGTCACGCCATGTCTTTATTCGTCACTGCGTAAAATCGCAATATACAAATGCTAAATTCTGTATACTAAAATTTTAATGGGTAATGTTAGATTAGACCGAAAGATTTATATTTTCTTTTGATGGCTTTTGATGTAGAGGGAAATAAGTATTTCTTTTTGTAACCTTGTTGGCAAAGGTATTGGGTGAAGTAAAGAACTGTTAATTTTTCAAACTAACTAATTACCGTAATGAGGTTCAAAGGTAGCAATCCATCTCCCTTTGGAATTGCGTCTTAAATCCCAAATCCCTAGAAAAGGCATTTTCTAATATTTTTTTACATTCTCTGTCATAAAAATATCAATATAATATATATAAATATACTCATTCACCTTACCGGCTGCTTCTATTTAATGCTTGCTTATTTAATTCGTGCCAGAAAGTTAAAATAATTTTGGCATGGTACTCAGATGGTGGCTAATCACTAGGTACGCGGCTACTTTTTCTCATGCTAATGTCTAAAGGATAGCGAATTATTTTTAATTTTGTTTATTGAAATTTGTTAAATTTACTTATAAATTGGAAGGAGGTAAAATATGATGTGAAATGGGCTACTTATTATTTTAATTGAAAAAATAGAAATAATTGTAGAGATATTTCATAAAATATAGAAATCATTTTCTTGTTCTTCTATATTCGACTTTATTAACTGTAGTCCTTGTTGGGATGGTAATGCATATCTCTCCATGTCAGGCATTCATATCTCTTCATAAATAGTTTTGCAAAAGAAATTTATTGAAAGATAAGTGACTGGAAGTTGAAAAGAATACGATGGAAGTTGAAGGAGTTTACCTCGGCTTTATATTTTAAACCGGTTACATTTATAGTAAACGTTTAAAAGTAATTCTCAAAATAAGAGTAGCCAATGTCAGTCATGCATTATTAATCATTCATTATCTATTGCCCTAATCTATTTACGCAGTTTTGCGTGTATATAAAAGCTCTTCTGGTATGTTATCAAGAACGGAAATAATCCATTCTCTCGAAACTTGGCTTGGATTCTTTCTCCATCCCTCACTCCAAATTACCTGTCACTCATCCCTGAGGATCGCATTTTTTCACTCCCTATCGAATAATAATTCATCTTTCGAAACCTTTTTCGCCTCCTTTCCTTGAGCAGTTTGCTCGAGTCATCTCAAAGAGAGATCTTACTCATTTGGCCCCGAGATAAGGTTGGAAGCTATGCATAGTAGTCAGGGCTTTGGCAAACCGCACACACACCTTGCTGTTGGATAGAAAAGGGAGGTAGAAATGTTGTTAAACTAGATGGTAGATGATTAAGCTCTCTGTAATTACTGCGGTAAATTGCTGTATTTTTTGGAAATTTTTAATTTAGAATACCGCATTGCATTATCTATTCAGCATTTTCTTAAGAATATTTAGTTTTGAAACTTCACGAGTGAATATTTCTTACCGTGTTTTTCTTATGTACTGTAAGGAATCTTTAATGGTGCCGTTTCATTTTCGATTTATTTCGATTTTTATGCCGTATACTATGCGCTATGAAATTTGTTATGGATGTTTTTCCTCGGAGGACGAAAATTATAAGAATTAAGGTTTATATTCCATAAGGAGGGAAAGATGCTGATAAGTTTGTGTAGAGATGAAGACTATTAGATTTTGATCACACAGTAGCGTTGACGGAATAGTATATACGGAGAACTGTTTCGTGTGAGAATCTTTGTAATCTTTTGATAATATGACCCGATGACCTAGGGACTAAGGTTAATAAAAACCTGTGAAAATTCCACAGTGTAGTATTTGGAATGATACTATGGATCAACGCACTTCTAGGAAGTGGAAAGGTAAGATGTCTACATGGTGGAATGCTTATTTAGGAATGATTCTAATATTTACATTCTGGAAAGTAATCCAATCAAAAAAACTAAGTTCACAGACAATGTATACAAATAAATGTAACAAGATATTTGAACCATAGATGCAGTCTACGAAATAGTACAGATTTGTAAAATTTTATAGAAAAATGTAATTACGTAAGTACCACGTAATATTTTAGCTGCAATAGAAAAAATGCCTGAGCGAGGATATTATGCTTTAGAATTTATAGATTTATCGTTCGGTATGGGATTCATCTTACGCGTCTCTGCCTCATTTATGTTATGTGAGAATCGTATCAAAAACAATAGTTTGAATTTAGGAAAGCATGATAGCACAAATCCACCATCCCTTTCTTGGTGACATTTTCTTTTTCAATCAATAGCTTTATACATCTTGCTACCAATTTAGTAATCTATTCTATCGGATATGGAGAGCGATTTTTCGGTTAGTTGGATTGTAGCGGTGTTTTCCGTTGTCAGGGGCCCTCTTTGTTGTTATGACGCGGTAAAAAATCTCTCATTGCTTTGGTTCCCTGAGGGTTTGGCGTCTGTTAAGTCAGAGCGCCGTATAGCATAGTCATCGGAGGACAGTTAGTCTTCCTCAAAAGCCCTTGACACTCACTCTGCCGCACCCTACACCGACCGTTTCAAAGCGCCGCCCTAAATATTAAATCTTTAATGCAGTATCACATAAATTCTTGGAGTTCTCATTTCGAATTGTTTTCTTTGTATCCATGAATCTTATGCTTCGTTTTGGGATGAGTCTTTGATGAACTTTCTCGTCTGATCTACGAGTTGTAATATTTGTCTTAATCACATTACCTGTTCGCAAGAAACTATTATACATTTTGTGGTGCAGTTGAATTTTCCTAATTAAATGTCATTTCACATAGTCGTTTTTCACGTCCTTTTTTCTGAAATATAGACCATGAAATAGTTATAAAATATTTATTTATATGTTTATCAATTTATTCATAAGTAATGTAATTATGATAATTGGTTAATATTACTTATTCGACTATTAGTAAGCACTGCCCTTTGTCACATATTCCATTGGAATATTCTAAGCTGAATTTAGTCTATTCTGAAGAGCTCAACTGAATATTAAAAATCTTTTAAAGATCGTATTTATGAATTGTAACCTCGTCTTCCATGATTCTGAGCATTATTCAATGAAAAATGTTCATATCGGTTATCCCAACTCTTATTTAATTACACTCAGAGACCAAAAGAGGAATTCCAAAATATACTTCCGTAGTATTTATAAAAGCGTGTACCAGAAAATGTAGCACGATAGGTGCTGAGAGTCCAAGACGATCATTTATGAGTTTTCATCTCATATTAATATACGATTTGAGAATCACCAAAATCTGAAATCCCTTCTCGAAGAATTAATTCAGAATTAATGATTGTTCTTTCCTTGTTCCTTACTGTAATTAGGTGTGGTTAAGCATGACAAAAAAGCTGCTTTATAAAAGCTATATTTTTTTAATCAAGAAATTTTCTCTTGCTAAAACATCGCATTCATGAATTTTTCGGACGAAATAAAATAAAACGTTAATTCTATATAATTAATATTTTTGTCATAAAATAAAGGAAAAAATATCCATACGAATACAGTGTACTGTTGTGCCAAGGGTTTCTACTGGGTCAAAATAAAATAACTAGTAAAACTCAATTATGTTATGTTAGAGAAGAATTAAAAGGTATCTGCATAGTTCAAATTCTTTAAATTGTTCAAAAGCTTCAAATTTTCTATATTAGAATTTCTACTATGTTATTAATTCTAACGAAAAACTTAAAATCACAAATGCTTGGTCGAGAGAGGCAGTAACTTCCTTATAATAAATATAGTATCATCTAAAATATTTACGAACCACTTATAATTGCAATTTAATGAAATATTTCGTCAATGCTTACAAAACTCGGCTAAAAATAAATTTTGAAGCTAATGAATTCGCTATGAGTTTCCTTACTTTGTGGAACGCTATTTCAAGAATAAAAAAATAGTAATAACTAGCATTTTCGATACAATTCTATCAGATTAGCTGTCACCTGCAAGGTCGAAACTGGTCGTGGATTTAAATATTTCAGAAAATACGATTGACAGGTTAAAATTTTTTCATTTATTCATTGGAAGCATATTTAAGCCTGTGTTAACCGTATACAAATATAAGTAGTTACGGAATTCTTTCTACAAGCCACGCAAAAATGGTAAATCGAAAGCAACCTGCTCTGCTTAAGGATACAATAGCTTCTCCCCAAATCGTAAAGGTACGTACACAACATCGGCCAAAGCTAGTCCAGATGTGCGAGAAATTCCTAAAAATTCGAGGTTATCGCCGGCAATGAAATCACTCTTTTAATATCACAGATTAGCCATTGTGCCTTTTCTTCGCGCGCTGATAAGTACGGGGTTATCCGTTCCCCTCAACATATGTACTCGAGAGTCCCTTATCTCATCCCCTTTCGTCTGGCGGACCTTCATTTGTTATATCCCTCCATTCAGCTTCCGAGAGAGGGTGTGATTCTGGGAGGGAAATTCCTAACAAGTCACATCCGGTTGTGAGGAAGATGGCGCTGGGATAGGGGATGAAAAATCACTTCTTCCAACACGCTAAGGCCTGGATCGTGCACCGCGGCTCGCGGCCCTTTCACTCTTCCATCCCGAGCACCACCCCCGCGCACCACCCTCGCGTACCATCCCCCAGCCACTTCTATCTTCGCCTTCCGCTTCTTTTTCGGTTCCGTGCTTCCCCGCCACAAATTTTCATTTGGTAACGAAGAAGGCTTTGGCGGAAGTTGGGAATTTCGGTGTCAATTTCGCCTGAAGAATGATTCTTTATCTTCCTCGTTAATCAGCCTTCCACTTCTTTTATTTTTCTTCTCCGTTTTTCCAATCCAATTCTCAAATTGAAAAGCTGGTTTAAGAGAAATAAATGCTCTTGCCGATGCTACACAAATTCAGTATCTGTCATTTATTTACTGCTACAAAAAAAGAAGATAGAAAATTCTCCGATATTTTAAAGTATTTCTATGATATGCAATTTGATGTTTTGGCCCAAAAGTATTCTTCTATAATTATGTTTTGGACCTTACTTATTTATATATACTTTATAGATATTTATAGATACTTATATTTTGGACAAAAGTGTGGAAAATTTACATTATTTTTCTTCATTACCTAAATGGCTTTCCACAAGGTAACGCCTGATCATTTAGATTTATTCCAAATTTTTTCACATTTATACAACCTAATGATGGTAAACATTTATTGAAATCGGTCGTGCCTAGATATAATTGTGGAAAATACTATAATATTTTCTTTTCTTTTGTTGCTTCCTATCTTTTCCTTCATGGATTTTATTTATGGATTTATTCATAAAGGTGTGAATATAATTAACCGATTCCGTAATTTGCTTTTACTTGTCTCCCAAACGAGGGTTTTCCAAGGTTCCATTTATGTCTCCTATTCGATTGTGATATCTAAGGAGGACCTTAAAAAGCAAGAGCTTTAGAATTAACGTTGCAATTACATTTACTCTGTGTCAATACAAGGGAAAGTGTTTAGGAGTCTTTTCATGCAAAGGCATTCACTTAGGAAAATTCCCAAGGAGTAGCGGATATGAAAAAAGTCTGTTTCGGGATTCGAACACGGATCTTGCCTACAAAGTCACCGGAACGGCACATTAGAATCCTCTAGCAAGTGCCAACTGGTCTAACTGGTACAATTTTTGAAAATAGCAATACAAACTTTTGAAAATGTAGTATAGACAATTTGCATCTAAATTAAGCGATTACTTTTAAGATTTTACTTCTAAAATTCGGAACAGAAGCAATAATTGTGGAGAAATGGTTCGTTGTAATAAGGTTTGCTTTAAAACTTCAGGTGTAAGATAGAGAGCTATCTTTCTTTGCCTTGCCTATTACGGATCGCACGTATCAACCAGTGAATCCATTCCTTCCATATTTCCCCTCTTCCTCATTTGGTTTCCTCTTATCTCTTTCTTTCGTTCTTTCCTCCCGTTCCCAATGTATTACCATTTAGTTTCCACCCACTAGTTTCCCCTTTACTTCCTTTTCCCCTTCCTCTTTCCTTCCTCTTCCCCACCATTACCACTGTCGGACATTCAGAGAAAATTGAAATAGTGCGTGTGGGTGCATGTTTTACGGCACGAAGGGGCCCAATCATTAACTGCGTCAATCCGCGATGATTGCCGCTCTCCTTCGTTTATCATTCTCTGTTTTCCGCGTTTCTCAGCATTAGGAATGCTTCAGCTCCTTATCTGATTTGGTATTCTATTCAAGTGTAAAATAGACTTAACTCTCCGTAGCCATTACAGTGGTACCTCGAGATACGAGCAGCCTAACTTACGAGTTTTTTGAGATACGAGCCGGAGCTCGGGCCATATTTTCGTTCAAAATACGAGCCCAAATCCGAGATACGAGCCGTGTTTCCAAGCCAAGTGCAGCCAAGAAGGCAAAAACAAGTGATAATTAAATTTACGTAAATGTTAAGCTTAGTTTAAGTTTAAAGTTAAGTGCATTTTTTTAAGTTTCTCTTTCATTTGAAATAAGGAAAGTGTAGTTTTAGTTTTAAAGTTACGAAAATAGTTTTAAGTTCCTAAAAAAGCGCCGTTTACGTACGTGTCTAGAGTGCCTTCCCCCCTCCCTCCTCCTCGCCGTTCACCTTCGTTAGCCGCACTCGTCAGTCTCCAAAGTAAGACTATTATGCTAAATAACTCTTTTATTTCTTTATTTCATATTTTGTTATGTATTTGTTAATAATATACGTTTATTTGATATTTAAAAACATATCTTTATTCATAATTTACAATGGTTTGGGGATTTTTCATAGGTCCGGAACGGATTAAATCGAATTCAGTTATTTTAAATGGGAGAAATTCGTTTGAGATACGAGCCGATTGACTTACGAGCTCGGTTCTGGAACGAATTAAACTCGTATCTCGAGGTACCACTGTACATCTATGATTCTCGAAGTCTAGCGTAGGGTGTAAAGTTTTCGTTCTTTCGTTCACAAATATATCGAAACTGATTCAATGATATTTGGTGGAATTACGTCATTCCTAATAATTTATTGCACTAAGACTGTGTATACGTAATCTTATTTATCCTGAGAAATGCCATAAGCTATTGATGTTTAATGGAAATATTTCTGCATACAGTAACGCATATGACTTTGGAAATATTTTGATTCGAGGAGATTTTGTATGAAAATTTTCATTTCTCATTTATGATTTTAATTTGGGTTAATGTCTCTCTGCAAATTTTCCAATTCCAACAAATATATGTATGATCCTCGTCAGACGGCATTTTTAATCAGTAAGGTAGTAAGTGAATTGTAGCTCATTCATTGGCGTCGAAAGTATTGAACGAGAAATTGTTATGCTAATGAGTTTCTACGTCTGAGTTATTTATAAGTTAACAATATTTCATTTTAAGTATCTGCTTTTCGTTTCGGTTCCTATATGTCATATCCATAGGACACCATTTTCAAAATTGGTAGTACTGTGAGAGTAACGAAGGCTTGGTTGCGATGTGAAAGTTATTCATGAGTTGAATATATATTTATTTATTTAAGTTCACGTTGCAAGTTGGCCTTCAGGCCAGGTGGCAACGTTAGATGGATGGATGTAATACTGTTATAATTGAGATTTGAAATATTTATTGAGCCTGCATGAGGATTAGCGACAATGATAAGTTTTACGAGTACAACTTAAATACATACAACTTTTGAAAATTTATCAACTCTACAAATTTCACCCAACTCCTTAGCTGTACGTTGTACTATTAGCTGTACGTTGTACTATTAGCTGTACGTTGTACTATTAGCTGTACGTTGTACTATTAGCTGTACGTTGTACTATACCATTATTTATATTATGATACACCATTTCCAAGATTTGGAGAATATAATACTTCTTTACTATAGATACTTATCGCTGGGTATCAAGATTGAGAGAGATTTTCTGTTTATAGTCATCAGATCTTATGAGATCGAGGTTCATTCCTTCCGTAAGGGCGAGAACAAAATCTAATCATTAGTTTCACTTGTACCACTTCTTTGCAGCATGGTTGAATCTTTTTTGATCTTGTCGTACAGTTCAGTGAACAGTATCCTGAACTCTTTTATAGGTAATACAATGCCGGTATCATTTTGTACTCCGACCAATTTTAGATAAAGAAAAATTGATTTCAATTAAAATTTTCAATTGGTCGTGGATTAAACCCTTCCATTAGGTCCCCGTTCTGCTTGGAAGAGAGATGCCTCCTGGGACGAAGCAATGTTCTCTCTGCTAACAAATGGTTTCCATGACAGAAGCACTCTGTTTACAAGTGCATTACGTGTTAAGGAGAAAGAGATAGCCTCCCCGCGGGGGGCTGAGAGGTTTTTAGCGCAGCGCCCCTCGCTATCAAAGGCGGGACTTCCGTATGTGAGAGGCACCTGCCATCTTTTAACCCTGGATCACTTTTCCGGCCCATTTCATTCAAACCGCTTTCCCTCCATCACTCTGCACATTCATCCCTCTGGTCACACTTTTCACTTCGATAACTTGTCGCGAATACAATCGAAAAATTGAGTGTTGTCTATTCGTCAGCCTATATTGCCGAGTACAACGAAAGACAATATGTTTTGTGAAGAATTGCTACCACAGATGCTTTGGGATGCAGGATGAAAATTTTCTGGATATAGAAAATTTAAACAAAGACATAAGTTACTCAAAAAATTCAGGAGAAGTATATTCTCATGATGAAAATAACAAAATTTGTACTTTTTCCACAGTATTTATTATAAACAATAAATGTATCTTATCTTAAGGATAAATATCACCCTTTGAAAAAATCCGGAATTTACAAGCTTAAATGTAATAATTGTGACGGGGTATATTTAGGCCAAACGCGGAGAAATTTCGCCATAAGAGCCAGTGAACATAAAAGATGTTTTTTGAACAAGACCTCCCAATCTCACTTCGCTAAGCACCTTTTGGATTTCAACCACTCTTCTGACTTTGTACCCGAAATTCTTCACTATACAGATAAAAACCAAAGGCTTAATTTCTTAGAACAGTTTGAGATTATTTCCCATACAAATTCCAAACAATGTAACGTGGTTAAGGAGCACCTCTTACCTTCCCATTCCCAATTGATTCGATGCATTCTTCCACCCACTGACAATGTTGCTCTACCTCCAGTTCCGTCGCCCTGACTCTTCTCTGTCCTCTCCCCCAAGCCCCTCTTTTCCTATTTCCTTATTTTCCCGCCAGTCTTACTTGTATATATTATGCTTTACGATTTTGCTTGGTCACTTGATGATGGAGATCAATCTCTGAAACTAGTCGTGTCTTGTTTCCATTTATTCTTTATAATAAATACTGTGGAAAAAGTACAAATTTTGTTATTTTTATCATGACGTATTTCCACAAGACGTCGTCTGAGACTGTTGATTTTATATTCTCATGCATTTCAGCCGATATTACGCGCTTCACCTATTATATAGACCGCAGATACTGCGAGGAAGTAAAGAAAGAAAATTTGGAACGCAGCTGCTAATGAATTAGAGGTATAAAATCTCCAATAGCCGTATTTGTCGGCTTTCTTCACCTCCCACTTTTTGTTTCTTGTAGGAATATTTGATAGTACCCAAATGATATTTTCGGTAGTTTCCGATGTCGGTATGAGATCTACGTCATAATTTCACATCCATGGTGGAGATGGAATATCTACACCATTTGAATGGTCGATAGTTTCTATGGCAGACGCCGCATTTTCTCTCCCAAGGTTATCGGTCGATAAACGACAGGAAGTGACTGATCTTTCCCCCTTCCGTACCCCTGCTTCCATTTGCACTCACCTTACTTCTATAGACGTCGAGAAATACAAGATACACCTCATGTGATATCCGTGAACGCATCAATGTGTTAGAAACTTGGCAATATTTGAGGAAATTAAGCAAATAAGAATATATTCATTTTAATTTAAGAATATCACTATTTTAGTCATATATTTATACTCAGGTGGGGGTATACTTGTTCCCGCTACCATAATCTAATGTACGGAATATTTTCATTTTTCATGTGATACAGGATAAAGAAAAATACATCTTTAATTTTCTTTTGTCCCAGTCTTGATCATGGCTGTGATGAAATGAAAGCTACCCTTGGTATGAGTGAATAATTGCACTAATAAAGGTCTTTCCTACCAAGAAAAGTGTTATTCATTGAGGCATTGTGCTTCACTTCATTCACATGTTCCGCTTATAGCATTCTGGCTCAGTGATGAGGAAAGCAATAACAAACTACATCACTCCTCATCCTGCCTATTGAACCTCATTCCTCTCTGCAAGCTCTTAGTAGCTACATTTGTAGTAGCAATATTTGGTGGAGCCTATACATATTTAATGAGATTTAACTAACACGATGATATCTTCAACTACAATTAACATTCGCCTAACAGGCCAGCTCCATAGATAGCAGAATATAATAGCAGTACCGTTTCAACACACGAGAGACACAACATGCCGTACATGACAGAGATATATTTGTCTTTTTAGACTCAAAACTTTTAACTGTTTTACTTTCTACAGCGTCTTCCTTAATATTATTCTTTCCCTTCGTCATGCGCATTTACTTTTCTTCAGCAATTACTTATTGATGCGCATGAATTTAAGTATTTATAATATTAAAATTCTACGCACTATTAAAGCATTATAATAACTATAATCTCATTTTCCTAAGAGCCATTAAAAACTGTTATTTGTACAGAATGAATGAATTTTACTGGATATTATTATATATATGAATTTATTCGACGAAAAAGATGCAGGTATCCTATTTAGATTCATCGCTGATTTCATTGAGGTAGCCCAAATCATTTTCCAATTCATTTCATTTGGATTATCTAAACAGTTGAAATTTTATTACCACTGAGAGAGATCATTCATACCTTGCAGGTCAACATTTGACTTCTTGGGATCGGATATTGATATGGCGTCGGAACCACGTATCTTCGAGAGAGGAGTATGTTTCCATCATCCATACGTAAGTGCAATTTATTAATTCAATTCAATGTATGTTGCGTATATTAAACGTATTCTCGAAGTCTGTACAATTGTGTTCAAACATTGTTTCCATATTAAATATTTTTTTTTGGTTGTATTATGAACAAATCAAATTTTTTTCCTTCATATCTATCTATTATTAAATAAAAGGTAAGATCAAATGACATGAGTTATGTTATAACCCCTCACTTTATTCGTTCGTGGTTGTGCAGAAATGGCAGAGGGAAAATGGTGACCCAGTATTTAATATTGGTGTAGTTACCAAGAACTTTAGAAGTTGTGAGAAGTCGTGCGATTTTTTACTTTTCAAGTATTTTATGTTTGTAAAAATCCATTTTTTGCATTTATTGATACTTATGGATACAAATAATCGACAATTCTATTCCAAAGATGGGGATTGTTGAATTCGACATTAACTGGACCAATTTCACGAGTTGAATTTTAATTTATCGCAGTAGTTGGGAGAATTTGCACACTGTAAATAGAGTAAGCATTTTATTTGCGATGATAATGCGTTCTTCTTAAGAATTGAATCAATTCGGGGCGTTCCTCTACTTTCCCATGGCTTTATGTAAGAAATAAAATCGATTTTCGTAATTGTTCGTGATGTAGGCTTCCATGTCCTGGATGCTAGAGTAGAATAAAGCCCAACCTTTGGTGAGAGCGGTTATTATTTATCTCGGAATCGTATTATTAGACTTGGCCAATTTTCTTTGATTAGTGCTTTGTAACTCCACCTCTGCTTCGATTGCTATTGAAAATTTCTTCAGTTTACAAGGCATTAAGAAAGAGCAATCTCTTTTGTGACTGAATATATTGATAACAGCTGCTAAAGAAATTAATCCATTTCAATTTTCATCTGAATGAAATTGGCTGCCATGAAATGATGGGCAAGTAGCAGCAACGCTCCAGCGATTGGAAAAATTACTTACTCTTTGAGTTATCCGCCAAAGATGCGTGGTTAAAATCACTTACTGAAACTATTAGTCTCCTAAGGTTGGTCAATTGCTTTAATACGATTTCTGTTCGTAATTTTGTCAGCTTCCATTATTTTAAATAAACGGTTTGCTCCTAATAACTTGATTAATAAATTGGAGAGGGAATGTAATTACTTAATGATAGGCCAAGGTTTCTTCGATGAATACCTATTGTGGTTTCCCTCAACCATTTTATAGAAACGCTATCCTAATTATACTTTTCAGTTCAGTTGCTTATACAAGAGAAAAACCAAGGATTGACTTCATTCAGTAAATTTTTATACAAAATCGTATTTTCGTTATCTATGCTTACGAGTTAATTCTCTCGATAATTTATCATCACAAAATATGGAACTCATTAATGGTTCACTCCTGGCCAAAATTAACGCAGCACCGGCCGTAAGGATCGCTAGGGAGGTGCTGCGTAAATTTTGGCCAGGAGTGTACATGCATTCAAGTGAATATTTATTTCCGCTCTTCTTAATAATAGCTATACCGAGCAATGTGTTCCTCATTAAACCGATTTCCAATACTAGTCTCTTACATATTGACCTGACAATTCATAATGTAACAACTCACCGTGCGACAACTGACCGCTCATTGCGCGAACAAGGGATCGCTACGACAGTTGAAAAAATATCAAATTTTGAACGTTAAGACGATTTAGCGGTAGTCATTTGTCCCATTACTGATTAAATTAAGTTTTAAGTTATTGATAATAATAAATAAATAGCCCGATGTGTTGTCGCCCTGTCAGTTGTCGCACGGTCAGTTGTCGCACGGTGAGTTGTCGGGTCCGATGAGTTGTCGCACTCTAAGTTGTCACGCAACCCTCTTACACATACTATCCGTTTGTGAAGAATCAGCCACATTATGAGAGTCAATGTATGCTGACTGCCAAAGACCGGCTTTAATTTATCAGCTCCTTTAAATCAATTTACTGGAAAGTTATTTTGTGGAATCTCGTGATGGTTGGGAATTAGAAAAGAAGCCACTTTTCTGTAGGGAACTAGATCATATTATAGCATAAAGAAAATTTTGCAAAATCCCATGCAAACTTACCAAAGAAGCGCAATCAGTTTAGATGTGTAAGCTCATGGTTCATTAGGTACTACTTTGGTTCTCATATGGAGGTCCTTTGGTATATATGGGATTTTGCTCAGTTTACCTTATTAAAATGGGTTCTAGTTTCTTACAGAAAATTGGGTATTCTTATCTTATCCTTTGTTTGCTCCGTTCATACTTCGCAAATGTGGTAATTCCTCGCATTACTTTGGATCGGAAGTTTAATTTCTTGTTTACTCTCAGCTC
This sequence comes from Sympetrum striolatum, assembly GCA_947579665.1. NCBI lineage: Eukaryota > Metazoa > Arthropoda > Insecta > Odonata > Libellulidae > Sympetrum > Sympetrum striolatum. The sequence goes on along the minus strand of OX388351.1, from coordinate 50,346,633 downwards.
CGGTGGGTACTCTGCCTCAATAAGTTGTTATCAGTACTCGATAGTTAACTATATATATATTTTGTTAATTACTAATATTTATTGCTTTACATCTACTGTATATACATTATGATTAACCTTCTGACAAACGTATAACTTTCATTTTAAAATCAACAAGTTATATTATAAACAGGTTGAATATAGAAATTTAAAAATTACACAATACATATTTTCGCAATACAATTTAAGAAAAATAAAATAAACACTGTAGATCCTGCTAATCCTAAAATGGATTGTCAGCAGGTGCCTCTTAAACAAAGAAGTAATAATTAACAAAAATGTTAAAATTATACATGTCAACACAATTTAATATTAATTGAAAAGACTATTTATCTATCTTTGAATGACACATTTATCACCTATGTTTACATAATATTAATATTCAAATATTTTACAGCCCAAAATAACATTAAGTACTATGAATGCTGTAATATATGCGTACAGGCAGTTCATACCTAGGACCTGTCTGTATTAAGGTGCCTGAATTAAAAAATAGAATAACTTAATTTCATTTTCTTCCTACAATATTCCTCTAGTCCCCACCAAAAGTCAACCACCATTTCCATTTGGTGAAGTAATCGTTGGATGCTTCAAATTGATTTGGATTGGGCTCAAAATTAGCTGAGCATAAGTGCTCGAGAGCCATTTGGCCGCTTTCGATCGACCCACTTATTCATCTGCGACCTCTCCGATCGCCTTTTGTTTTTCAAGTGACCCGCCCAAAAATGTAAAGGGGTTGCAATTGTGGAGGGCGTGGCGGACCGACTTTTTAGGCCTTTCTCCGAATCGCTTTCGGTCGGAAAAGTTTGCCTTTAACGAGTTCAAACGAATGGCGGCGAAACAAAGACGAATCGGAAGGAACCGATCACTGCTCTCCCTTTAATTCTACACTATGAAGGAGGAAAGAAGCCATTAGAGTCGTCTAGCAAAGGCGTCGTTTAAGGATTTCAATTTGTCAGGAGTCGTTGAGTCGAGTAATAGCTATATAAGATAAGGATGAGAGGTTGACGTTAAGTATTCTGCGTAGTTGGATGTAGATCCACGTGTGTCGGGACCCTGCCTCATGCCGTTGGCCGTCCGTAAGCAATATGTATCGTGGTTGCCTTTGTTGCGCATGTTTATGTTAATATTTACACAGTTTACCTTTCAAGACACCAGTTGGGTAGAGTAAAGTGTGTAAAAATACCAATATCCCTAACTCTAATTAATGGTACCTTCTGTAATGCCCCGCTGGAAGAACGACCAGAAGTAACTATCCGTCCTTGCGATTATTTCCTTGACATTCTTCCTCGAAGCTCGCGAACGTTCTTAGCTATAGTAACAACATGAGCAATCTCGTCGACTAGATCTGTATTAATACATTGTTTTAATAGCCTCCAACGGTAATGAAGTCTTCTTTCTTTACATTCTACCCGAGGGATTCTATCGTAGACGTGGCTACTGTCGAGATTAAAATCTCAACTAACGATACGAGCTGCTTTACGTTAGTTCTTCGGTAATTCTGAGATTAAACCTGCTTCATGTAGATTCCAAAACCCTAAGCTATTTTCAAGGAGAGATCGAATGAGGAATGAGAGGGAACATTTTAATCGGAAAATCAAAAATGGATTTGAATTTGGGGGAACAGAATTAATTTCCGCCATCATCCCCTCTTTCATTCGTCATCTCATAATTATTAGATTTTCCTGTAAATAAAATTTTACATAACGTAAAAATTTTAATTTTAACTTTTGGATGCTTTTGCCAAATTCATTTTAATTCCATTGATTTTACACGAAAATTTCGAATTTAAATCTTTCAACTCAATTAAATCACAGCTCTTGGGAACAGCGTTACTTCTACCGGTATTTGTATTGAAAATACATACATTTTTGTATATAATGAATGCATTGTTACGAATTTATCGGAAAAAATTAATATGTTCTACTTAAGTAATGTGGATAGAATCGTGGGTAAAATTAACTCTTCGCATATCAACGGAAACAATAAGGAGAAAGATGCTCATCAGGCAATTAGTTCGCCAAAGAAGGTCCCTTCTCAAAAGATGATTGGCCCTCTAAAACAAAGAAACACCATTGAGCAGAAAATTACTTGATTAATCTTGATTATTTTCCGTTCCGTTATCATTGAAATCTGATTTACCGACAGCTTCTTTCGCAGGCCTAATGAATCCAATTGAATGCTCTCCATTCTTCCTTCGGCGAATAACAACTCCGCCGAGTTTTAAAAGCGCAAGGAAGCCATCGTAATGAACTTAATTTGGTAGCATTTCCTTTCGAGTGTCTCGTATTTTCTCATCCCATCAGTTATTCCTCATACGATCACCGAGCTCGTTCGCATTCATCAATTCTTTTGTTTTATTCGTTAACTCCCTATATTTCCGCATATATTCGTGGCGCTGCTTGCCTCATTACGTTCCCTCAGCCGATCGGAGCTTGTTTCCTCCATCATAATAATTGCGCCTTCGATGTTTTTTCAACAGGTATTCCCGGAAACCTCATCCCATAATTCCGCCATAATTAATGGAAGAACGCTTCATTGCAGTTGGCGAAAGAGGCATATATATATATATTCCTCTCTTTCATCAAAATCATTTTTCGTCGAAGAAGGAAAAACAAGTCGTCATTTTTCCCAGCGATAATTCGATACGAAAAATTCCGCGGTTCTTTTAATTAAAATGGCGTATCGGGTGGCTCATTAATTGGCGAAAAACTGCGGTGTTTCATTTCGGGATCGCGAGAATTTAGTTACTCCCCCTTGATTGGTCGGGATTTCAATTATTTCGCCCGCGGACGCTTTCTGGTTCTCAGGTTTCACGGAAGGAAATTAAAAATTTTTCCTCAAGACTTTTTGGAGGAGGGATCTCGATTTCAAGCGCTCATTAATGTTAAAATCGAGCCAAATTAAAAGAATTCGAAGCAAATGTTTTCTGGGATACCATTTTGCTCCCGTAGAGAGGGATAAAAATTCGGGAATAAACGTACGGCGTCGTTTGGGAATGTATGGGAAGGGTCGCGTGTGCCGCTGGTGGAAAACGTTCGCGGAAAAACCGCAGTAATGGGAGTGGAAGATCTGTTACGCGTTATTATTTTGCGTCGGTGCATTGTGTGTCTTATTGGAACCGGAAAATAATGAGATCTATTTTAGCTTACTCGGTTTCGTTCTCATTATGGAGCGAAGTTGGTTTCGCGGATGAAACTTCGTTATGAAATTTCCGTCACTGAAGTTATTAAATCTCGGTGTTGTTAGCGCCTAAAATTGAAGAGCATTATTAAATCCTTGGTGTAGGTCGAGTATATATTTTACTGAAATATGACTTATATGTCACAATAATGATTCGATAAAATGAAATCGAACCAGAAAATATGTTCAAGTATCAGGAATTCTTTGAATGAGATTTACTTTTGTTTATTTGAGAACAATCTCAATGCAGTAATCTTTGTTGTACAGTAAGCGGAAAATAGCGAAATTACTGGGACTTGAACCATAGTCTCCAACTTTCCGGGTAAAAATTCTAACTAACTATGGGTAAAAATTATAATTCCACCTCATAATCTCCTCGTTTGTAGATTTTTAAATACCTCCCCCCGACCCAAAACATCCCCGGGGCAACGTTGCCGTGTGTCAACGGTTAATTTCTAGCAAAATCACGAAAAATCTTTATTTTCATCATAGAACGTCGATAAAAAGACGCTTATATATCTCTTTGGACTAATGAGACGACGAAAATAATAAATTGTTACTCATTTGAATTGTTTATAACTTTTTAAATCGTATTCCACGCGGTCAGTTTTTTTGTGGTCCCTCCTGGTGGGAAGGTCGGGCGCTCAGTACCTGCGAAGGCGAGCTAAGGGTCCGGATTAAGATGGAGACCCTCCAAATTTCTACCTGAAAAAAGTAAAGGGGAAACCCCCAGATATCTACCATTAACCGATTTTTAAATGAGAACATGGAATCGTATTTCAATTTAAGCATACAAATTACAATAGCTGCAATTTGTCTTAGTTTTTCATTAATTCTAACTATGGTTCCATGTTGTAATGTTATCAATCTGGACTCTGAATCCAGCGATCCGAGTTTAAATCTCGGTGGAACCTAATTTTCTTATATCATATTCCACAAAAAGACTTGGGGCTATGGTTCCATGGTCCCACAAGAAATGTGCTATATCTCTATGTAGATAAGTTTGTGTATCTTAACAAAATTTTACAGATTTAGAATTGCAGAAACCTTTAGAATGACATTTACCCAATTGGAAGCACTTTCTATCTGACTGTGAAGCGTAAAAGACTTATTTTTTACTTCGAGATAAAGCTACTTCTTGCAAATAAGATCCGTTTTCGATGAATATGTTCAAGTTGAAGAAATAAGGGTAAACTGTTAACGTTTTATGTATGATTATTAATTTGGAAAATTCACATATTTGAAGAAATATTGTAACATCGGCCTTAGTAATGAACCAAATGGTCCTAAACTGTATCCCATGGGTTAAATAATTGAGTAATTGTGTCCGATAGTTTGTATTGACACCGAGTTCCTATTTACAATGCGTTCGTGCTAGTGAATGTCGAATAATGCGTTCCCAGTTGTTCTGAACTGTATTCTACTCGGAATATCACAATATATTTGCTACTGAGGAGTAGTATACCAAGTAATTAATAAAAATGTAGATAAAACGTAATTGCAGTATCATTCAATTGATAAAATCTTCCGATCTTAAGTATAATAATACGAAATTTGAATGGTTTTACAAAATGTATTTCATCTACATCTATATTGATGTCCTCGAGCAGCATGTGGCAGGGGTATGACCAGTATTAGGGATAAATTTTTGTTAAAGTACAATGCAAGCATTGTAATATCCAAGAAATTACAACGACTATCCACTGTATGTATCGAAGAAATTATCTCGATTATTTTACTTTTTTATGGATTTACAGAGACTTTTTTCTAATGCCTTCGCAGAGCGATTTGAGTTTTAATTATCTCAGTATATATATATTGAGGATGTTGATGTTTGAGCTTCGTGTGCATGAATTTTCGTACTCTAAATTTTTACCTTCCCTCGTTGCAATGAAGGCCACCCCAACAGCAGGAAATATCTCAGTGGGGAGATTAAAGATGGAATCGAATTGTGGGAAACGGAGAGGGCGAATAGAATTGTGTTTTGAACGTGGCCCCGTGGCGGTTGGTTCTTCCACCACTCCAATTATCTTTCTCTCCCAATTAATGTAGGGAACCCAAGAAATGAGAAGGGAATAGAGCGTAACAGGAAGTCGATGCAGGAATTAATAAGGCGTGGAAATAGAAGAGAGCCTTCCATTTGCACTCATTTCCCTTCCTAAGATCGTTATCGGAATGAGAGTAGCACCCTCTGCTGATCCATTACAATGGGCAGGCGCGCGCATGTGGCATTGTTCGGGACGTAATGAGATTCACATCAACTTCATGCGTCGAAGGGGTGGCAATCAACGTTCTCCTTAGGGTACTCCTGGATGCTCCCCATCATCTCTCGGTTGTTTCCGAGATTATAGGTTAACCCTTTTCCTTCAAAGAAACTCCTTCAACGAGGATGCGAAAATGCTTGTGTATGGTGTTCTTTAAACTGTTTCGCTGTATGGTAATGGGGAAGCAACGCTGCGCATTGAAAGGAAGTGATAAAACTGCTCGTTAACGGAGGGAACGGGGACGTATCGGTTAATTAAGGCGTACTCCGGTGGGAATTATTTGCAGATGATTTGGTGATAATGAGAGAAAACGAGACGGTGCAACAAGTTGATGCGAAGGGTGATATAGAGTGGGAATCAGAAATGAAATAATTATCGGGAGAAGTAGGGCTTTATCAGCGAGGAGAAATAACAAGACGGGAAAGAGGAGACGATGTGAGTGTAGGAAAATAATGGTAGGTTGAGAAGAATTGGACAGTTAGGTAGAAGAATTAAGTCATAAAGGCGATTCTTTCAAAGATTAACGTGGGATAAGGAACTGCCTAGAATATGTATGCAAAAGAATAAGCAATGTTTGATGCGCCCAACCTGGTTAAGCGTCGATGAGGAAGGGGGCATCATAGGTAGGGTGGATCGAAAGCTTTTTTTTTCGAAATTGGTCAAGAGCTAGTGCTTATAGTTTGGGGTTGGTAGTTATTATAAAATATAAAAAATTTCATCTCGATATGGCTATGTCCTGAGGCTGCGAATTTAGTCAAAATTTTAAATTTTTGTGAAAAATGTCAGAGTTTTGCATTATTTCCTTATGATTTCTCAATGTTTACGAAGTGATTTAATGACAAGAAAGTACATATATTTCTTGGTTATTGCTTAATATTAAAGATTCAGTACGTTTGAATCAAGGAAAATGGTTTCTCAGTTCGCCAAAATTCGTCAAAATACGCAAAATATACAGAGATGTTACGAATGCTGGTTAGATAGTAGGGCGGGTTGTTTCGTCTTTTTTTCTGATAGAAATATAATACCCAGCAATAGTGGCTCACCCACATTACTGATATAATTTTCTTTCCAAATCAAATACTATCTTTTGTGAGAATTTTTACCTCGAAGTTTCGTAATTTCAGCAAGAAACGTTAAAATTGCAAGAAATTCCAGCTCTGTTCAAACGAATATTTTTTGGATAAAGGTATGTCATTTGCGACGAAAACTGTCACTCAAGCCTCAATATGCCACACACGTGACTCAGTATGGTGCAGAGATGCCTCCTATGGGGCCAGAATAGTAATGATAATAGTAAAATCATAATAATGATTCATAGGTCTTAAGCAGCGGAAAGTTCTGGTTGGGAAATACTAATTATACTGAATGAAGTATATGCAGAGAAATACTGGAGTTGAATTTAATCTAGAAAAGATGCGATTGGGTATGAATTTGTATTAAAATGTTTGTACTGTAATACTCAACATTTAAGTACCAAGTTAAGAATTTAAAGGATCTTGGAATACCCGAATACATACAGAAGTATGTCAATTGTAACTACAATTTCATGTATTTATGTTTAAAAATCTCCTCTTAATGACAAATACCTTGAAATAATACTTTGTAAGTTTACCGTTTGCCTATAAAAACGTTGCCCAAATCTAATTCTGAACTGTGTCCTGTACGTTTCTTAGTTTTCCGGCGTATGGGAAATAAATTAAAATTGCATGAAGTTGGGCCTCATAATATTTTGTGGGAAATATTTTCCCCATCGCATGAATTGTGATTTCTTCCCCTACATTTATCAGGAAAGCCTTGTCTTATCAGATAACGAAACAATTTCATAGCTTGATCAGTAGAAGAAGAGAATTTGCATCTTGATCACTGGTTTGTGCTATTTAGTATAAATGTTTGCTCATTTCTTCTCTCTACATTATGAAATAAACCTTGAATATAGTTATTCTGGAGTAATTTAGGAAATTAATTCGTTTAACCCAGATAAGGCGATCAGATGGACGGAGCTAAAGAAAAGTTTTAGAAGGATAGCTCGAAAAATCGTTTTCCTGCAATATTTTGATGCTATTTTTGCGATTCCTCATTGTTAATTACAAGGTTTTTTATTCTTTTGAAAATTGTGGCTACAAAAACGGGAGTCAGCTCATTAGAGTGACGTAGAGGAAAAAACAGGCCAAGAAGGACTCCCCCTTGCCATTCACTTCCCCTAAGTATTACGTAGAGGTAATGTTTAGGAGGTAATGAAAGTAGATGAGTTCTTGTGGCTTCCGTGTATCATAGCTCGATATACAGTTGCATGATCAGCATGCACCTTCCCATAATGTGCATACGCACCCAAGTGCATCTTTACGCGTCTCAATGGTACTTCTTTCTCCCCTCTTTGCAAAGAATCCCTCGTTCCATCGTCAAAGAACTCCCACGCTCGCAGCACTAATGAATGAAGGAAGCCATCAAACGTTTTCGAAGAAAGTTTCTCTCCAATGGATTCTCACTTCTTCCAATTCCCTCTTCCCCATCCCGCACCAAAGTAATCATTGGCGAAATGCTCGGTACGGCCCCTCCTGTTTACATTTCATCAAGCAAAAGGGTTAGGAAGAGAATCTCGGATGCAGCTCTCCTCGGATCTTGTCCGATTTCCCTTCATTCTAGTCCCGGACTTTATTACAAATTAAAGCGTGATTGAAAATTTTCCGGAGAAGACGTGGGTTGATGGTAATTGAGTCGGAGACTTCAACGGGAGCATAAACAGGGTAGGAGAATCTAAGAACAATATGCTTGCGCGTACTTAATGTCCGACATCTTATCACATAGTGCGACATTCATTGAAGAAATGCAACCCCATTGTGGGCTGCATTAACACATTTACCATAATCGATTGCAATACTGCTTGCAGAAATATTTACAATGATAAGAGTTTTTATATGTATGAAACTAACAAACAAAAACTTTCCCTTATGTGCCAAAATTTCTCAATTCCGCATTTATTATCTAAAGTCATATCTTAAAGTGTATTCAAATAATTTTTCAATATGATTTGCCAGAATGTAACATGTAAGACGCCAAATGTTTGACTCAGCATAACCAGAAAGACACCGAAACTGGATTTGGGGATTCTATGGCGCCCAGCCGGACCGCGCAGCGCTTACGAAAAATCCACCGCAATCACAGGGGAAGCAGTTGAAATGAAGCAGTATTTTCAGGTTCTATATCTAGAAGCCTTGTAGATTGACGTGGTATAAGAGACTTGATAGTCCATCGCTGTTTACCTAGTTGATTTCCTTACTTTATCTCGAAATTCGTTTGAAAAAGGTGTCCGCCATTTTGTTGCTTTAAATGAGCAAAGAGTCATCTTATAGTATTAAAAATTAAGCGAATTAAAAGACAAAGAGTTATGCTAGATTACCGCTTTATTTATTTTCCCAAAAGTTTCTCTCAAAGGCAACTATATATCAACGAACTTGAAGGTTTATCCGAAAAATCCGAAACTTCCCGTTTTTATGAAAATGTCTTAAGTGTGACGCCCTGTATCTTTTTTACGCCTGAAAATTAAAAAAAACGACGAGCGGGAACATAAAATTCAATCATTTTTCAATAAATATGCCAAGTTTCAATATCCGCACTCCAAAAAACCATTTTTCACCCTGTGTCCAGGTTTTTTCGATTCTAGCCCACTATGCGGCGTTTCGTACGTAAAAGATATTAATAAATTGAATATATGCCGTTTATAGCCAAGTAGCATTCAACCCAGCTAATTGTCGACCGCAATTAATTGACATATCTATGTCTATGTAAGAACCCTGCAAGCCGCCTTTCGGCGTATGGCAGGGGGTGCAGGAACCTTGCCTTTATTTTCCTATTCGATTAATTTCGCGTATCGCTCGCGGAAAAAATAATTTCTTGAAACGATTCTTTCTAGCATCTATTACCCTAATTTTCCTCGCAGTAGTCCAGGGCCCCCCTGGCCGTTCTGATACTAATAACTAATAATCTGATAATTTCTCTAAACTTATTTAGCAAATTTATCCCTTAAAGTAGTCTTCTATCTTCTAATGATTCCCATCCCGCGTTCTGTATCATCTGATTGTGAGTAACATTCGCTGTTTTATAGCAGCAATTCTTTACAAATTGTATCGCCTTCCGTTGTACTTTTTCTAAATCACGAATATGACATTTTCCCACACACTGCATGCATTCTCAAAATGCGGCTATTGGTTAGAAAATTCTTAATATTTTTGATATCTCCAACAATACTCTATCCTAGATTTTCTGCAGCCTGAAGTTTTTCTGCTCCTTTTATATTTGTATTTTTGTTTTGTAAGGATTCACATAAGAAAGGCTTTTGATAATAAAACTGTGGACCCAAAGAAGACATGAATTTTTTCTCTGAAAAAAAATCAAAAGTTGAACTTTTAACTTTGTTGAATGTCGTCAGGTTAAAAAAATGAAAAGGTACAAAGTTGGTTTTTCTTTTTCATTTGTCTCTGACATTGTAGAATCCACATAAAAAGCGGCCTCTCAAATTCAGCCTTAGAAAATGGATTGATGATCCCCGCAGTTATTAGGGCAATGAAAGAAAATTGGAAAACGGCTGTTACTGAAGCAAGTAAAATACATGCTGGGATACATGGAACGTTTTCCCTCTATATAATATAAATATATACTTCGCTTATGTGCACAGAATTGCAGGGTAAAAAGTAGGTCCCACCGAGATTTGAACTCGGATCGCTGGATTCAGAGTCCAGAGTGCTAACCATTACACCATGGGACCGCGTATGAAATCAATTAAGAATATTTAGGTAATTAGAATATTTCAATAAAATGGAAATGTAACTTAAATATTTGGATTTAAATCGGATTTCATGTTGTGATTTCAAAACAGCCAAGTCACCAGTAAATATTATTTTATTGTTTATTAATTCATGATATTAATTTGTTATTCTTATTACATTCAGGAGATTACACTAAGTTAAACCTGAGAGAATTCTAAATGTTCTTAACTCTGCTGAAAAACATAAGCAAGTCGATGCGATATTTCTAGATTTTCGGAAGGCTTTCGATAAGGTACCTCATCATAAATTGCTGTACAAATTAGAAGTTGCGGGTATCAATGCAGAAGTTATTAACTGGATAAAAGACTTTCTCACCGATAGAGAGCAACGAGTAGTACTCGATGGTATTAGTTCCAACTTGGTTAAGGTGACCTCGGGCGTCCCTCAGGGCAGTGTAATTGGACCGTTGTTATTTTTAGTATACATCAACGACCTCAGCAATCACATTGAAAGCAATGTTAGGATATTCGCAGACGACACAGTCATTTACAGGGAAATAGATAGTTCAGAGGATAGATTAACCCTTTCGAACGACTTAGATAGAATTATGAACTGGTGCGATGATTGGCAATTAGAGCTTAATGTAGAAAAGTGCTCGGTAGTTAACTTCTTCAAAAGTAAATCTATTATAAATGATTATTCTTATAGCCTCCGAGGGGTAAACCTAATGACAGTAGAATCGGTAAAGTATCTTGGAGTAACTCTCACGAATAATCTATCATGGAGTGCCCACATCCGAAATATATGTGGAAAAGCACTTAAGAAACTCGGCTTCGTCAAAAGAATAGTCGGCAGGAGCGAAGAAAAAGTTCGCGAGAGATGTTACTTAGCGTTAGTTAGGCCTCACCTTGAGTATGCATGTAGTGTATGGGACCCCGCCGAAAAATGTCATATTCGGGATTTAGAAAAAGTACAACGAAAGGCGATACGATTTGAAAAGAATTGCTACGATAAAACAGCGAGTGTCACTAAGATGTTACAGGACGCGGAATGGGAATCATTAGAAGATAGAAGAAAAATTCAAAGGATAAATTTATTAAATAAGTTCAGAGAAATTACGTTTTCAGATGATGTAACCGATATAATGCGACCCCCCTGTTATATGGGCCGTTCTGATACTGCCAGAAAGATTAGGGAAATAGATGCTAGAACGAATCGTTTCAAAAATTCATTTTTTCCGCGAAGTATACGCGAAAGCAACCGTTTAGGAAAATAGAGTCAAGGTGCTTGCACCCCCTGCCACACGTCGAAAGGCGGCTTGCAGGGTTCTTACATAGACATAGACATAGAGATTTACATATTCTACACTGCATTACAGATTTCTTAAATTTAGAGAATATATATAATATTATATATCCTCGATAGGAAGGGTGAAACTCGTTAACAAGGCCTTTTAAAACCCATGTCATAAACGGAAATGTAAAAATTGGCATTTAACTAGTATTCGATCCAAGATATTCCACATTTCAGGAGACTTTGATGTATAATTTCCAATTAATGTGTAGGATTTGAAGTCAAGAAGATCTCAATATTTGTTTTTTCATGTTAGTATGCACTGCGAATGGTAATAAAGATTACCTTATACATATTTCTCGGCGATTAATCGCAGATGATTTACTCCCCCCATGCCAAGAGAGTATAAATATACACTCCTGATATTGGAGCGATTGTATTCGGCTGCAGCGAAACCGTGTATTCAATCAGCAATGCATGATTTGTGTGGTTTCGTCACCTGATTTCTGCATTCGCAATCGGCTGCATTTGACCGTTTTCTCTCATTGTATTCCTTACTCCGTTGCATCCCTAAATCTCGAAACCCCCGCCCCCTTATCTTGTCCCTCTCTGCCCCCTCTATGGCCTCCCATTTAGGGATCGGAGTCGACCGCACCCTCGCCCCACGGGGGGCGTCGCTCTTTTTAGGGGAGAGAAGCCCCCCGCGGGGCAGGAAACGGGAATTTGGGAGTGGGAAACCCCAAAGAGATGATACACCTACGAGATCTTCCCCTTCAACTTGCATTTCCGTCTTTCCCCATCCACTTCCTATTCCTGCATTTCCCCCAATTTTTGGCTTAAGACTCACCGATACGGATGACTAACATTATTGACTAGAGTAATATATAGAAACAGAATACAGAAAACGTACATCGGAAGATAAGGACGGTTTAATGTTGATTCATTCGCTCAAGGACTTTGGGATAAGGAAGACGCTTAAAGTTATAAGTAGGTGACAGTAAAATGTGATTTTCGTAATTACAAGGCTTGTAGGAATATTGTTTTTTTCTGCGATAGACTGTTAATTTTAATATATCATTATACAAATATTAATAGTAACAACAATATTTATTTTACACAAGGAAAAATTACACACATATAGATAAGTTGTGAGTGAGCGAAATATAGGCATCCCCGAAGAATACTTGTACGGGGATTGCCTTCACTCAATAAAACAGCGATTGATCGACAGCAGAAAATGAATTATAAAGACAAAAACCATTGGGCACTATAAAAAATAAATAATACTGAGAAAAATACAAATAGAAGTAAATACAAACAGAGTAAATATAAACAAATTAATGTATTGCATATGTTTAGTGCTGAGTAAATAGTATAAACAAAAAGCAAGAAATATTAAGGTTACATACACAAAAGTTGTTTTAAATAATTAACTCATTGGCATAATACACATACATGAAATAAACTGAGATAATATGAACAGAAAAAATATCAATTAATATTATGTTAATTATATCAATTATCTATTATCATATTATTTTAATCTATTATTATAATTTAATCTTCATTACGACTTGTATTCTATTATCAACTTTTATTTTGTTTATTCTCTTCTTAAATAGACTCTTGAGATATGAAAACTGATGAAGCTAAGCTCGATCAAAATAAAAAATATCGGTAAGATCAGATGCATATATTCCTGTGGACAGTGAAGAATTAATAACGGGGCAGATAAAACAAAATTTTTATCTATGCCGTAAGGTAAACCAAATTGTGAAGTTGGCAATTGAACTTACCAAAATTTTTTCCGCCCAACGTGGGGCTCGAACCCACGACCCTCAGATTAAAAGTCTCATGCTCTACCGGCAGTACGTGTGTTCATTTCTGTATTTATTGATGGAAGTAAAAAGATAGCTCTTTCTGCGCTTAATTATGATTTTGGATATTATGTGAGCTATAAAATTACTTTAAGATTTCAAAAAACTAATATTTCCTTCTTTTCGAATTTTTCTTCATGATTTTTATTCACATTTGTAGCGATTCGTGTTTATTACAGTATGTGGAGGACGTATATGGAGAAAAGTCGATCTCTATTTTGTTCACAATTTTACCGAAGTCCTCTGAAATATGACTTGCTGTACGGCTTACATTTAGGTACGGTTTGAGTAGGGTTTAAAATGATAGAAGTATTGGAAATTTGTGTATATAGGCTTAAATATCTCAAATTTAGGTTACAAAGAGTATTGCAGGGCGTCCATAATTCACTATCGCGATGGAAATCTCTACTAATATTTTAACGGATGTCCCCTACTGCCTTGTAAATAAAGGAATTCAATGATTTCAATATCCTTATTAACCTAAACTTCAGAAAACAGCCCCTTTTCTTGATGAACTTTAACCTTTAGAAGGAAGGCTTGTGTAAGGACTCCATTATACTTGGCTTGGACTAGTTACGCGACCAAAGTTTGCTGGTGTTGTCACTTCCTGGAAAAAAAAACAAGGCTAGGGTTATTATAATGCTAGAAAATAAACTTTTGCTCAAAATGAGGTGTTCTAGTAACAGGGGAGCACAATTGCACGATATAGGACATGAATCTCAGTGGTGAAAAGAAGAATAGCTCTGGAAAAGAAGGCATACGTAAAAGGTTATGGGGAATGTCAATATTAATACAGATATTGGGAACATTATTCCAAAAACCTGTCATTAATTTACTTTAATTGGAAAGTAAACAAGCACAATTGGTAAGTTGGAAATGTTTACGTAGGAAGCTTATAGAAACGTGGACTCAGAGGAAGAAAACACTCATATGGATAGCCAAGATAGGAACTTGGAAGTTTTAAGGGGAATTTAAAAGAGGAAAGTGATTCATAATTGATGGTTTATTGTATTTAATTTATGATTTATGACTTCAGAGTAACAAATTTCTAGGGAACACCATGGAAGTCCCCGTACGAAAAGAAAAAGCAAGCTTTGATTGAATGAGACGTTCCTGTGTAGAACTCTATTATAAATTTTAGTTTATATAGACATTTTATTTATATCATTTCAATAAAACTTTTGTGTATATTATTATATATCTATTCTTTATCTACCTGATTCCAGAAGAAATAAGTACTAGAAAGAAGTTCTGCATGACATAGAGAGCTTTTTTGTAGCAATAACATATCAGGAATTGAAAGATACACATCTACATCTACATAAATACCTTACAAGACGCCTTTCGGCGTGTGGAAGGGGGTGTAAACACCAGTTGAATCTAAACTACTTCCTTATTCGGTTATTGTCGCAAATCGTTAGCGGAAAGAGTGAATTTTTAAAACAATTCGTCCTAGCATCTATTTCTCTTAACTTACGGTCATTATCGGATCGACCGAGGTAGCAGGGGGGTTGCATGATACCGATTGTATCTTCCGAAAATGTAGTTTCCCTGAATAAACTACATTTTCTTACATACACTTATGGAGAAAGCCATATAGGTGCAACCAAATGGGTCTACCCTTAAATCAGGGGTACCCAACAATTCTGTTCCCTATATCCCTATAAACTTTTCAGTACATTCTCTCTTATCTCCGTTTGCTATAAGATTTAAATCGAATTTATAGTAAACATCAGCGTTGCATTAATATGATATTGTGTGGAAAAAATTGCTGAAAAACGTTGGTATTTAATTATTGTAGTGCTTTTCAAATACTTAAATAATAATAGAAGCCTACTTAACTAGCATTTGTAGAATCCAAGTCCTCACCAAGTTAGGATCTCCTGCTTTCGACTCGATTTTCAGAGTTCTCGAACAATTAGCAGCCCGGCTAGCTCAGTCGGTAGGGCATGAGACTCTTAATCTCAGGGTCATGGGTTCGAGCCCCACGTTGGGCGAAAGTTTTTGAAACCATCCGGAACAAAAATTAATGAAATTGAGAATAAATTATATTTATTTAGTCAGATCGTGCATTTTATGAACAAGAATGTACTCAAAGTTATTAATTTATAATACGTCTTTCTAAAATTACTGTAAGAAGGATCTCTATCTAGGCCCTCAGGTGCTAGTTTCCTCAGGTAACTTTCCGCTAGTTTTAGCAACATTTACCATATTTATAGGGATTTATGTCCAAAATAGGCAATACTTATGATGACATTCTCGAAAAGGAAAACCACTTGGTGGAAGTGGTACAAAAATCTAACAACGAAATAATGTAGTAAAATATTTCATCTCAGTCAGAGGTTTCACTTTGTATGGAATTGGGTTTTGTTTCTCGTAGATCAGCCTTTTTAGTTTCGTCGAAGAAAATCTTCCGCTCGATATTTCCGTTTTGTATTACTTAAGGATGGGTCGATTCAGATTCTCGATTCCGCTGATTCTTGGAGAAATCGAAAATCGAAGAATCGTGGTCTTCAAAGTGGATTCTGAAGAAATACAAACTTGCTTCGTTGATCTCAACGATAAAGATAGAGGACTTTATCTTATCGTGTTTTCTACTAAGATTGACGCCGGTTTAACCCAAAAGTTGTTCTTATTTGGATTCCATAATCATTATTTTATCTCCCTAAATTTGTTTTCTATTCGTAATCACACATAAAATTTTCGCCCAACGTGGGGCTCGAACCCACGACCCTGAGATTAAGAGTCTCATGCTCTACCGACTGAGCTAGCCGGGCTGTTGTGAATTAAGTTTCTCCATCCGTGACTTTCTTTGATGAATATAGCTAAGAAACTTGCTGCGGGCCTCCTTTCGCTAAGCAAAGGGAAAATAAGTTAATTTCTCAAATGTTACGTTACTACGTATTCTCCACGGAAATAGGAAGCTTTGAAGAAGCTTAAATTCTAGGGTATATATAGGTAACAAATGGTAAGCAGTATAGTACACTATAGTACATGCGGTCTTCTTTCCTTTATCCTTTCATTTTCATAGTTTCCTTATCATTAATTATTATCAATGCTCTCATCTAGATAATCACCCTATTATACAGTTAAAATCAGTCAAATAGCAAAATATTTTTCAAAATCTGTGTGCACCATCATTAAATCTCGATTTACAGTCAAAAAACTTACAACTTAAGATAGAAGATAAATATAAACAGAATTTTTCGTAAACTTCGTATTTTCCACAAATTTTATCATTTTGTTATTATAAGTTGGTGAAAAGTATGAGGAGAACGTTTATATTAGAAGAAATTGTGATTCGAAGTATTGATAGTTCGAAGAATACGTTTTCGGAGAATTTTCGTATTCCCAACCCATGTACCCTTACATTGGCTTGATCTAACGCATATTATCCTCTTTCTGGTGTAAAAAATAAATAAATTTATGAACAAATAGTAGTTATATGATAAATGGCACGCAGAAATCTCCAAAACTCATCTTCCTAAAAATGGTCGCTAAGTTTACGACCAAAACATCAATGAATTACTAAAACGAAGCATCATGGAATGAGGCAATCCAATTGGAAAGCTGAAAAAGATTTCTGCAAATGCTTATGAATTCTAATATTAATACCATCGAATATAAAAGCTGATTATTTTCAAGGAAATACCATTGCGAGCGCCTCATGCAGTCTCTTCAATTACTCATTGTGTTATCATTATTATTATTGCACAAACAATTCAATTAGATTACAAATCTCGTGGCAGTGGTATACATATTACATACTAAACAAGAATACATACATACAGACGTAGATGGTCAAAGTAAGATATAGATATAAGGAAAGGGTAAAGGTGACTTTGCACATAAGGGCGTGCACCCAGGAAAATTCCCAAGGAAAAACGGACTTGAAAAAAGTCTGACAGGGCCGGGAATCGAACCCGGGATCTTCCTCTAACCGGGAGGCTGCCTTAACCATCTTGGCTACCCGACCAGAACATTTCAACTAGCCGTTTTGGGGACTGCTCAGTCGGACGACGCCGGGTTCGATTCCCGGCCCTGTCAGACTTTTTTCAAGTCCGTTTTTCCTTGGGAAGATATAGATAGTCCTATGCCAGTGGATCTCAACCTTTTTCAGCTGCCAACCAACCTTTCCTTATCGGAATACCTCCACGATCTATGTTGGAGTAAAAAACCTAATTTGCATCTCATCCCTTCCTTATGTATATATAATTTTCATCAAATATTGCAAAATGCCAATAATCAAGAACGAAGGAAAAATTCAAAACATAATTCGATTTGTTTGGATTTTTCTTATCTTTTCTGATGGTTTATTCGATGGTTTCTGAAAGTTTTAGGATCGAGTCGCGACCCACCGGTTGGGAACCGCTGTCCTATGCTAATTACACAGGGTAAATTGAGAGGTGAACACTATACCTGTCAGACATTTGCCCACGGAGAGAGGGAAACCCCTCGGAAAACCTCCCTCTGACAAAAATCAAGACATACACGTAATCGAAAATTTACAAATATTATCCCATCCCATAAAAAACATCTTTATGATTCATAACCTCACCATCAAAAATCACAGAGTCAACAATTTATTTAACTTCGCCTAGAAGTATGCACTAGTAAAGGAAATGGCTCAAATATACCTGCAGGGAGAGCGTTCCATTGATCTATTGTTCTATTAAGGAAGGAGAATTTTGCAGTGTTAGTCCTTTGAAAATGAGTTTAAGTTTTTAACTATGGTCTTTTCTGCTTAGGTCAGTGAGGTTTCTAATTCTTCTCTTAATATCTGCCCATGCTACGTGGTGGGACATTCTCTGGGACACAATTCCGCACATGTGGAAATCAGCGGAGGTGAGGTAATTAACCGCCGGAGAAGAAGCTCGTTAGGCGTCCTTCTGGATGCGCCGTAGGTTGAGGAGGAGGACCATTTGCCCTCTCATCAATCATATGCCACTCCCACGCCACACCGGGAGATGTGGGTGGAAGGCGCTGTTGCCCTCCTTCCTAATGTGTGAAGCATAAAGAAAGTGTGTGTTCGCGGAATAGTTGGCCTCGATTTTTGGTACCATCAAAGTGTCTTTCATGTTTACCGCGTGGAATTGGTGGCGTGCCGGGTACTTTCTGAGTATTTCTCACTTGTGTGGTTTTCGAATTAAAAAAATTGGCATAAGCGTTTTTTTTTTAATAATTTTGAGGAAGAGAGGTTTAAGCCAATTAATTTTCGTTGTGAAAGATTATGAGAATAGATTTGCTAATAAAATTAATTATTCGTTGTTGAATTGTCTGAAAGAATATTATATAATATTTGTTTTTTATCTTTGTTCCATCTCAACACTCATGTGTCCATCACTTTCATTTTTATTGTAGCTCATTTCTGTTTGTTTTTTTGTATTTTATGCACTAGCATATGTGTATATGTTTGTATTAAGTTATGCAGCACAATATGTTCATTTAATGTGCGAGTCGGTCCCTGAAACGAGAGATATATCTCCAAGGGACCAAATATTCCTTATTCTGTTATATCAAATTGTATATTTTTTGTCTTTTTCTTTTATATATAAGGAATAAATATAATTCTAATTGTAATATATAGTAGTGATTCCAGAACTAAGGTTTTCTAATTACGCCAAATTCAATGTTTTTGGTGTAAGAGATTTATAGTATAATTCATTAATGATATTTCGTCAATTAGAATCTTACAAATTACCAACGATCAGTATCATGATTACAGTCATCGGTTATTTCCGGCCAAAGTAGTAAAACCTTGAGAGATTATAATAATAACAAATGTCTTTTATTTGGACGAGATTGAGACTTTTAAGTCCCTTCATACTTCTAACCCTTCCTCATATACATTTTAAAGAAACGGATTGCTTGAAAAAGTACACAGAAGAAAACTACGTTGAGGGTTTAAAAACCTAAGGTTTAGCTTAGGAAAAAGACGCATCGCAGCAGGAAATCAGTTGCAAGATGGGGGTGTGAAAAACCTGCGATATAAGGATACATATTCACATAAATAAATCAATATAAACGGTGAAGAACACAGTAGAAAGCAAGTAATACGGTTACGAGAAAAATAAATTTTAGTTCAGGACAAACATTATAGAAACACATGGTGACAGACTATCGTTGAGAGATTGGGGATAATGAAGTCAAGCTCCCACTGATATGAAGTATGAAATCGAAATAATATATGATTAAATTAAATTAACATAAACAGTGATTCCGTAGGTTTTTTAGGTTGGACTTTTGCCAAAACTTGAAATAATATGTTGGGTACATTTTATGTGCTTTAAATGCGGAGAATCAACTCAGGAAGGGGGAGATATTGCAGTAGAATTCGATGAAAATGATTGAATACTGAGATAGAAGGTTAGAGGAAGAGGAAAACAATGCATGAATGGAAAAACGTATTTGCCCGTAGATTTTATAAGTTCCAGTTTCGTTTTCATAACATATCCGATCTACACATACACTTCCAGGTATTGTCAATTGCACAAGGGCATTGTTAACATATACACACTTCTATTTTATAGTATATTTTGTTTACTTGCCTTTACAACTTTAAAGCCATTCCCTTATAAGTTGTCCATGTGTATCTCTAAACTTCAATTTCTCTTTTTTTCCATTGTTCCTTCAAAAAGGCTTCAAAGTTTCGTTTTTTCAATATTGCAATGTAACAACAATTGAATTCAAAGGCAAAACTCAATGAAAAAAATCATAAATGGCTTTTCCCTTAAATCAATTCTTCATACAAAGGCGATATTGTCGAAACGATATCTTGCGGAATATTTAACTAGTTTGCTGGAACTTTACACTTAGGTTTTAAATAAATACATTAAAGAATAATATTCCCTTTCTGATGGTTTCGGGAAATTTGTGACACTTATTCACTTATATCTTAACAAAATCAAGTACCTAAAGTTGTAATTTAGGTCGAATCATCTATATTTTTTGCCACGAGGTTCACTTCTGCGGAATCGTTCTCGTTATTCAGAATTGCCAGCGGTCCGTTTGTCCTTGAGATATTATGGTACTCAGCTAACGAAATTTAGCTCCAGCTTGACATTTACTCTTGACAAGTGGAGGAGTGATTCGAGAATATTTGAAAAGACGAAGCCGTTCAACTGTGGGGCTTAAAGAATCGAAGGAGTTGCTCTGACCTCCTTTGAAATTCTGAATGAAAAGGCATAGTAGTTCTGACATAGTAGAGAGTTGAGCGGATATCGACTGAGAGAACCCGAGTTCGATTTCCGACGGGGTTCTTTAAACTTCGTATGTGGTAAATAAAATACATACCTGTATAGTAATCGCGCGAAAGAAGATATATAGTACTTAGATATATTTAAGTGAACCATATCCTAAAATTCTAAAACGAGTCATTCTTCATCACTGAGAAGTAAAAACCTTCGCCCGATTTTTGGTACATATTTTTTACTTCAGTTTAGATGTTATGTAAAACAATACAAACTTAGGATATATTTGAGGTATTCATCACACAAAAAGGCTTCATGAGATAACTTTTACTAAACCACAGAAAATTCACTCACGACCAAGGTAAATCTTCAGGTAACACAAAAAAAACAAAATCCAAAATATATAAGCAATCGAGCAAAGAAATCAGCAAAAAGGAAGGTAATAGTCCAACTTCCTCCTTTCCCAATTGGATCTTTCCTACTTCCTTTCCCTTTTCCTGATTTCTTTGTTCATTTGCATACAGATTTTGGACGGCTCGTTTTCCACGTCACCTGAAGATTTAGCATTGCTACGAAACCTCGGTCGTGAGTATATTTTCTGTGGTCTAGTAAAAGTTATATCATAGAGCCCTTTGTTGTAGATATTATATGATTGAATGTGAACTAGTTTTTTATGTAAACTATATGAGAAGTGTGGATAATTTTGTAGAAACTATGTTGATCCGAGGAACTATTTTGTTTCAGCTCATCGATAAATATTTCTATGAAAAAGAAGTAATAAAATAAGATTTATTTAGCATATGAACCGTCAGATAGTTCAATAGTATTCAAGTTTAGGTCAGGGCTTTGCATTTTATCACATTGCAAGAGTAAGTAACTTAGTTTCTCTTTGAACAGAGACAGGTTCATAGATTATGTGATCTCTGTTTCAAGCAGATTTTTCTGAGAAACGAGCTATCCGCGAAACTTAGAGGAATGACCTGGTAATCATAAAAGGTTGCCTAGAATTCTGAAGAAGAGAATTTGTTGGATGAGAAAATGTGTATATTTGGCCCATAAAATGCTTTTACCGAACACGTATGTATGTTTGAAGAAGTAATGATCTAATATCTAGCCACATTCGCAATTTCCAAACCATAAAGGAAGTTCAAGAACCCTCACAGCTTCAGTTTTTCTCTTCTTTAATTTTCTCTCGTAAAGGTCGGTTTTCGAAATGTACACTCCTGGCCAAAATTAACGCAGCACCTCCCTAGCGATCCTTACGGCTGGTGCTGTGTTAATTTTGGCCAGGACTGTACATATCTGACCAACGAGTTAAGGATCTTAAATTCAACTCACCATTACGGCTTTATTTTTTTCTGACTTCCTTTTTGTAAGTCATATAACTGTGCGCTGTTAGCAGTGATATTTCGATCAGCAAATACTTAACGAATACCGAATGAGCGAGGCAATATCTCGTCGATGAATTAACCAAATTAAAACTGAACCAAGAAGAGATGAGGTTGCGGTCGTCTAGCTAAGATAACACAGTCCTGTACAGAATCTCATTAGAAGCATCGACGCAGTTCATTTCAGGGTTGAAATGAAAGCGGACCCAACATCCTTCCACAGGGTCACTTAATTATGAGTTGCAGTCAGGGGGGCCCTGTGTTTTTTTTTCAAAGTGCGAGTTTCAGAATTCGAAGAAAAACTAACTTAACGAAAAAACCTCGTTCCGAGAGATATGAAATCCTCATCCATCATTCCGTGAAGTGATGGGCCCCAAAGGGCCTCCCTAATGTGCTGAAGAAGGGGCTGAAAAGCGTTGGTAACACGATTCAAGCCGGGTTCTGCTATGGTTTGTGTGTTGCGAGACGTCAGTTACCCTTTCAACTCGAGTTTAGGATAAGTTATCGCTCTAGACATTCATATTGTTTCCCCTGACGGCAGCCCTTATCGCAAGAGGGTCGCAGGATTTGACTAATCGACTTTTAATTTTTTACAATTTTTGCTGCGTATTTTAGGTATAATGTCTGTTAATTTTTCATTACGGATGAGGGAAGAGCATCGAAATTTGCTCGGATAGCAGTGCGGCTGGAAATTCAAGGAAAGGCTGCAATGAAAAATATCGACATTACTGGGTCTCGAACCCAAGTCTCTCAGTTTCCGATCACGTATTCTTCTGATCATATTATGGATAAAAGCTCCATTCTATAGATTTTTGGATGAGTACGATATTAGTACGTGATTTAATCATTCTTTTTCTTCATTCTTAGATAATTCTTTTTCTTAGCTTAGGCTTACATTTCACCCTAGAAGCATTTGATATGCAGAAACCGTCAAGTGGTTTGCACATACTGAAGTAATATTAGTCATATGAATATTGGAATGCTAAATTTATGGAGATATCACGAAAAAAAAGCTGTTTACAAATCATTTATTATAGGCTATACCTAATGATGTCATAATTTTCTAAAATCTTAGAGAAATTAAAACATGTGACCAATAATCTAAACGGTTATTTTGGTCAAGCACTTGACCTTGCCAATAAATGCGTGATAGCGCAAGGCTACAACTTTGAATGCCACTCGTAGTTGTTAAGGTCAAATTTAACTTATATAAAATCCATATTACATATGCAACAAAGTTTGCACTCGAATTTTTGTGATTGATTTTTTTCTAGCGGTGTATACTTTTAGTGGACAAAGTACAGTACTATTTCTCCATGTCTTTTGATTGTTTGTTTTGAAAAGCAATATTATAAAGCAGTAGTATATATTTAGTATTATAAGGAGCAGTAGCTTTTCTTTGGTTGACTTTCTCCGCGCTGTAGAGGAAAAAGCTACATCAGTAACCAAGCTTGTTTCTCCCTTCGATTCCATTCGTTAATTGCACAATAGTCACCGGTGTCGACCATACATTTCTCAATCAATAAATGTATCAGATTATTGCATAATTCCCTCAGAGATCGAATATTGTATTTAAAGGAAGATTAAAATCTTCCTCGCATTCAAAGGTGACTTGATCTGGGAAAACGGTTCCAATCTTCGGGAATATACGTAATAGCGACGTGTCATCCAGAATTACGTCACATCTCCCGTAGTCACAAAGTGTGACGTAAGCAGGTGTGCTACCTGTGCACACACGCTGGCGCATATTAGACCACCTCAGAGATGGGGATTCGTAAGTCGATACTTATGGTACAAATGAGATTGGACACCTTGTTTTGGGCGGACCATTCCTCAGCCAAAGGGCTTCCTCTCGTGTTTGGGAGGGCGAGGAGGAGCACAAATTACCCACAATTCCATCTGTCCTTCGCACGCATCTCTCTCACTAACACCCCCTCTCAATCAAGACGTTATTCTCTAAATTTTTACACTTATAAATTGATACCCAGATGCAACTGATTGCGTATATTATTGATTCCGTTTTTTCAATGCCATTTAACCAGGACTTCTTTACCAACTAGTCGCTTACCGCTAGCGAAACGTAATTTTTTATCAAAACTATAGAATTGCTCTTTCTGAAGCGATCATTGCTCTTAAATGCTTTTCAATTAGCTTATATAGTAGCTTAGTAGCTTTATCTATTGGCTTATATGATTTACCTAATACAACCGTCTTTCATACAGCTACAATTTTGTGAGAATCAGAATATCTGGGTGTATATTGACGAAAATAAGAACTCTTATGGGAAAGCAGTAATCTTCGTAACCACGAAATCAAATCACAAGTTAAGTTTACAAGTTCTGATAGAAATAATTTTTAAAATTATATTATGGCAGTTTTAAAACCTTGCTTCACACACGTGATTTAAAGGAACGTCGCATAGTTATAGGGAAATACGCATATATTTATGTATTGCATTAAGCTACATCAAATATATCTTGGCTGATGAAACACATGATTCATTAGGCTACAATTATAACATAGATGAACACATGTTTCATTCACTTTCGTCTCTCAATTAATTTTCACATTTGCGGTAATATGAAAAGTAAGAAGATATGATTGATGGTGATCAAAAATTTCTTTTATTTATTCCTCATGCAGTATTATGAAATGTATTTACAGAATTTTGGTTTTACGTTTTTGTTTTTAGTATTCTGCTTTTTGAGGAAAGCATACCTAATTGTTCATCTTGCTTAGACGTCTTGTAACTTTTCCAATATTTTTAGCTAATGCTGCAGGGGATTAAGATCTAAGCAACCAATTGGATTTACATATTTTTTGACAAAAATAATAGTTACTTTTGCATGAAATTATTTTTATTCGAGATTGTTTTGCTATTCACAAAACTAAATTGCTCGTAACTTTGTACTGGTGGTCAGCAACGTTACTCTTAACTACATATTCGAAAAAATATCGTCGCAAATGTGAGCGATTAGATGTTAACCTAATATTTTTGTGAAGTAAATAGCGAATAACTGAGAAGGTATGCGGTTTCACTTTATATTCAGTTGTTCTTTGATCTTTATTATTATGATTTTTGGCTTAATTACGTATATTTATTTAATGAAGGATGGTTTGAATATCAATTTCAAGAAGAAAATGGCCTCAAACAAAGAAAACAGGAGAAAATTTCTTGATGAAATTCACCCTGATTTTATTAATAACTTTGCAAAATACCACAGGAACAAAAAAAAAATATCACGACTAGTTTCGACGCGTGAGCGTCATCTTCAAGTTACTCGCCAGTCATTTGACTTTATTTTATCAATTAAGTTTGCGTAGCTCTACCATGATTCACTGCTCATCCATTCGTATGCTGCCAGTATCCGAGGAATGTTATTGCTTCATAGAGAGATGCGTATTAGCGGAGGTTGTTACGGCTCCCTCAGAGGAACTGCTGCACATCTCAGCCAGTCAGAGATTCCGATCGAAGATTTCAAATCTGTTTCTCTAGTCAGTCGGTGTCTTCGATCGGCGTAGGACGGGCGAGATCGTAAATCCATCGAAATCGCCCATCGACATTTTCGACGAGGAGGAGATGGGAGAAACACTTTTCAACCGAGTGGTTCAAATAAGATGAGAGTTGCAAAAAACCGCGGCTCGAGGAGACGAAAATGGCGCGAAGGTTTGGCAAAAAGAAAAAGAAGATGCGAGTTATGGGAAAGGAGGGAAGGGAAAGAGTGGAAAAGAGGAGAGGAAAGAAGGATAAAGCAAAGGAAGAATGAATATGTAACGATTAGGAGTGGGAGAACAGTGAGCTTAAGGTGTACTGCTAAAAATAAGCAGGAAATTATATCAGGGAAGAATTATGTCTGAATAATTGCATGTATTAGCTCAACATTTTGGGATAATTCTGGTTGCGCATGATCTGGGAGTGTTCCAAACGTGGAATTTTGTACGCAAAAAATTAAATTTCTCTCTCAGCATGTCTTCAGCGTTCTGTTAACTTCTACATAACCCAAATAGCTAAGATACCTAACCATAGAAAGGAAATTTTGAAGAAAGAATTGCAGAGATAAGGAACAAGGGGAGAGATGAAATGGGAAAGGTGGAGAGGAAAGATTTCAAAAATGTTGAATACTGTGATCGTAAAATCTGTTGCGGCATAAATTAAGAAGGTGATGTAGAAAAAAAAACTTGATAAACTGAGCTTAAAGTGGCCCCGAAGAAAATAGGAACTAAAGAAGCTGGAAAGGGAAATATTAGAATTATTATTTAGAAATATTATTATTATTTAGAAAAATAGCAATTCTAGAGTGAAATTAGATCGTTGATATGCGACCATTTCGGGGTCAAAAGTTAAGGAAGCTATTGAAAGTGGGAAATACAATTTCAAAAATATAAGTAATATGCGGCATTAAGAATGCTAACAAAGTGATGTAGTGTATTCTAATATAACTGAATAAGAAGCAGAAGCTGGATGGACGAATCAAAAAACGTTGACTTAAAATTTGGACTTTCAAGTAATGGAAAGGATAAACGTAGAAGGTGACTTTGCAGGTAAAGGCGTGCAAGTAGGGAAGCACTCAAGGAAAAACGAACATGAAAAATTTCTGAATGGACTGGGACTCAAACCCAGATCTTCCAACTGCCGGGCACTTGTTCTAACCATTAGTTTGTAGTATTATTTTCTAAGGATAGAGAGAAGTACCGATTGATAATCTTTACTTGTGAGATCTCGATTTGAAATTAGGTATTACGATAGTGAAGAGATATTGAATTTGAGTCGGAAAAGTTGAAAATTTAGTCGAATAGAGTTAACAGACAGACATTATAGCAGAATCAAGATAACGATGGTAACAAAGGGATAGAGAAGGAATAGTAATTTTTCCACAGTATATACAATAGTTCCGATTTCTACATTTTTCAGTTCTATATCTTGCATGAAATTTCTAAGTTACAATTTTCCCTAGATATCCGTAAATTACTATTCCTTCTCTTTTACTTCTGTTGTGATGGATTTACATAGAACATCCTCCGTGGATTTTATTCAAACGATAATAATTGGAAGTATATAGATTGTAGGGAAGGACTGACACATGAAAGAAAACTAATTTCAAGTACAAAATTGTTACTAATTAGTACCTTTGAAAGATAAATAGTTGAAGAAATGGAAAAATCTGAACTCGAAAGTATTTCATCTTTACGATGATAGCGACTAAAAGGAAAGGACAATCGGAAGATGTATAAGAATATTTATTTATTTATTTATTCAAAGATTCACTTACAGTTTTGTAACCATTTGACAGTGAATGTACTTAACAAACAAAGAATATAACAAATTTCAAATAACTAATAATAATTTCAGTATTCAAGCATGATTATACGAAATAAAATTTGAAACAAAATAAACTAAAAATAACATATATGTATACATACAGAATACGATCCATGCAGAAAAATGTTTACAAGAATTTACAGACATTCATTTAAGAATGAGTGAAACGACAGTCTGAAGGGGTCTATGGAGGGAGGGAGGAATTCAGAAGGTTTGGAAGTCTATAAAGTAGGGAACGCTTTGTAATATGTAATGTAATTATGGAATGTAGTTATGAAATATGTAATTATAATGTATATGGAAGTTGTATAAGGATATGTGGGATAAAATTGAGACCAGAGGGTCAATTTTGAAAGTCAGAAAGAGAAATCAGAACTTAAAAGTACCCGATCTTCAGGATGATAAAGAAAGAAATGACCATGCAATTGGAATATATATGAGTAGATCAATATGTTGGATGGTATTGAGATAATAGACAATAAGTCCTTTAGTAAGATTTTTGGTTAGAAAAACGGAAAAATCGGAACTTAAAAGTGCCCAATCTTCAAGATGACGACGATAGTGAAGAGCGAACAATTGGAAGACGTACAAGGAGACAAATATGTGGGATAAAATCGAGACTTGGGAGTCCCTTCTTAGGATGGAAGGAAAGATGGTGCAGATGAGCAGTGGGAGGGGGGATGATGATGAGGTAGTCTTGCGTGCGGGGGGAGGGGGGGGGGGCCCGGTGTCGGGTTTCCTCGCACTGACAGTCTCTCGCCCAGAGAAGGGGCGCCCGGTAACCCGAGAAGTCCGCCACTCACATCCTCCCTCCACTCCCACTCATGCAGACTCCCGCTGTTGCCACATCTTTGAAGACTGGCAAGAATTTAACTGCCACACATTAAAGTAAGGATGCTCGTATGAGTTTTAAACCGTGCCATGGTTAACAGATGGAAGGAGAGATTTGAGGTCCATTCACGCTCCTTCCAACGGGGTACGCATTCGGATTCATAAGTGTTTATATTGTTGTCGCATGTGGTATTGTTACCCAAACGTTTCTCTATCCCTGTTAACATGTCTTCTCAAGGTAATGTACGTCCGAGTTTGTTTTTTTGATTCTGAGTTCCTCGTCTCAGACTTCGGGACAGGATCGTGACGAACTATACTTCACGAAAAAGTTAACCGAGGCTTTTATGAATTATTTTTGCGCTGTATTTCTGTCTCTTAACAGAGTATTCTATTCACCCTGAGGTGTATTTAACCTTGAATACTAATTTGAAAAAGTCGTGGAAAACACA
Source organism: Sympetrum striolatum (assembly GCA_947579665.1). NCBI lineage: Eukaryota > Metazoa > Arthropoda > Insecta > Odonata > Libellulidae > Sympetrum > Sympetrum striolatum. The sequence goes on along the minus strand of OX388351.1, from coordinate 50,318,036 downwards.
TTAAAGATTTTAAATTCGTGGGTGCATGCTACCATCAAACTTCTTCGCATTAGTATGTTACTTTGACTTGTCCTATAAATATTGGCGAGTCTTCGGACCAATAGGCTCGAATTATTGCCTTATTTTTGAAAATAGAATATCGAGAAAAGAAAGAGCTGTCATTCATTTCATACCAAAGCATGCTCTTTATATCAGAAAATGAACCATCTACGTTCTAAGATAAATGGAAAACAAAACCATTACAACACCAAAGTGCAAACCTGATGTAAAAACTATATCTTAAGAATGCTTAGAGTTACTGTTAGTTAGGTAAAATTCAAAGTACTATTGTTGTTGTAATCACTACACGTAAGGAAGAATGCCATGCTATTATCTTGACACAATATCTAATAATTAGAGGCTATTAGAGATGCTAAAAGGGTGGATTGAATAATGGTGGTGTATTACATCCCCCTGCCATACGCCTCTGGCGGCTCGCAGGGTAAATATCTAAATCTAAATCTTACAATTTCCTGGATAGATCTTCAAATTTGATGCAAAATTATTAATTTATGATCATTAAATTAATATATTACTACTATAGATGTTAATCTTTTCCAACAACAGACAGAATTACCTCCGCTCTCCTATTTATGCAATCTTTTCTGCTGTTTTAAATTGTAAATATCGAAATAAAATTAGCATTTCAACTACTTATTTAAATACTATTACCCAAATAATTTAATGAATTGGTACAATAGCCCTAAAAACAGAAATACTTGCGATAGATTGATCCACTTCTTTTATTTAATTTATTTTGGGAAATCAGGAATGCTTCGCGGTATGTTATGAAAATATATGGCAAGGTTAGGCTCGTTTAAGAGAATGATTACATCTTTCTATTCGTTATTTTTTAGTCATACTACGCGTCTCCTCTGACAATTTTAATAGCGTTTTTTATGTATTTACAAATCTAGTTTCCTGCATTTGTATATAGATCAGGTGCTATTTAGGCGAGTTGAATCGGCGGTATTTTCGTCCACACACTCAAATGTTTTCGTTCGAACAGCTTGTTTGAGTCATCGGAAAGAAATCCTTACAGTTTTTTATTCCTCACAAACGTCTCTTTTCCTCGCACGTGGAATGTTGCTCAAGGATCAGAGAAAAAATTACCCGCGTTTTAGAAATTTGATCTTTTATCTCTAAGAATTACGCACGTGCGGAACACGAGTTTAAAAATATTTCGTTTTCAAGGCTAAATATTGGAGTTACACAAGGTTAATTGTTTTATTTCTCTTCGCAGAAAAGCAAAGTTGGAAGGCGTTAGTTTCTCCTACATTAAATTGTGGTTCAAATATCTTGAGATTGTTCGATTCAATTTATTCATTACAGGTTTAATCCACGAAGAATGAAAAGTTGTGATAATGAATCTCAATGAATCTTGATCAAAATATAAGCCGCGATAATGAATACCAATGCCCAACTATTGATGTATATACAAATTATTTAAAAAATAATTTGCAAACTTATTATGAAAAAATAACCGAAAAGTTGGATAATAAGTAAAATTAATTTCACTTATAGCGGTGTTTCCCATATGGTGTTTCGCACAGTGGTTTGCCGTCAGAATGCTTTTCGGCTTAGGTTAGGCTTTGTATAGCCTATTATCCCTAGAGTAACAGTTTTTTTTCGTACTCTGCGTTACGTATATTCTCTATTTTGCGAGATAAATTGAGGTTTTTAGGAACTATAACAATAATTAAGTTACGGATTCACCATATTTCCTATTACGAAAGACTTTGGAGTTCGTTTTCTACCGATGTCTTTATGACTTTGGCATTTTATTTGCTTCCAATTCGGAAATACTGGAGATTTTGCATAAGTTTTAATCAATTTATAATGCAACGATCTTCATGCAAATGTGTTACTACGACTGCTTAGTATCGAAAAAATACCAAAATGTTAGGCATTAAAGAAAATCAACATCACTTTGGGCAATGCTTCCCACCCGATGTACCGCGGTATTTGTTTGTTTTCAATTTCCAGTAATTTTATTCCTCGAGAATAAGATACAAATACGCATTCTCATATTTATTTAACACTAGTTTACATTAATACACATCCATGACATAGACTAACACAATAGTGCATACAATACTTGCTATAATAATTCAAAGTTATTGACTATTATAGAACATATGTCAATTAGCTATAACAATGCTATTGCGATACTATCTCGAACCGACAACATTACAATATTAATAGCTACAACGCAATAATAAGAATACTGAACAATGTTTTTATTATTATGAAGAAAACAATAGTATGGCTTTATAATATCAATAATTTATTACCTGGGAGATAAAAACTTGAACTAAGATCTTGGTATGTTGTGTAATATCCTAGGTTAATACATAATTCGAATGGTGGCTTATGTATATGCTCTATTTGCGAAATAATATTTGATAAAATAGGAGCTCGTAAGGAGAGTGTTCAATATATCTGGATCCACACCTCATTGCCTTTTCAATTTTGATTTAGGATGAGACTTAAAAAGGTGTAGTTAAGTGTAACACGAAGCTTGGGCTAATATATATGTGCTGTAGAAAGCTAAATGTTAAAGGGCATACAAGTAAATTAAATGTAGGAAAGAATAAGTTAAAGCAGAGAATAATTACTTGTAAATATTTGTTGAGAGAATTCGATAATGAAGACGATAGGGTCCCTAAGAAAGACTCTTGTGGCCCTCAACAATGAAGTTGAGAGGGGTTTTATACTATTTTATCTTAGAGAATGTCAATTTGAGATAGAGAGATTGAGAGTTAAAGATACTATAGCGTAAGTGGTATAAATGTATTTGTGGGAGGATGTCAATTTCTTGTAAATCTACTTATTTGTCTCCTGCTATTCCTTTGGAGGAGACGGTTTTTTCTATCTCAACTAAAGTGATATTTCATCTTCCGTGATTGAACTACCAACCTCAAGGTTGGACTTTGGCCCGTTTAAATTGAATTTTAGATTTCATTATTCTTTCGTCGACTTCATCATTAATTTTCTTGTTTTACTGGAGCAAAAAATTCTTCGTCGTCTACTTTAATTATCTCTTCTTCTCAGCCATCGATGTATTTTTTTAGAATTCGATCTCCGAGACGTTCAAATAGAAACAGTAGCGATGTCGTCGAAGATAGTATGTTATGTAATCTCTCCGGTGGATTGATTCAGGGCTTGAGAAGTAATGATGGGAATTAAGCTATTAATTATACACGGTTTATACTTTTCATTGATCAAGTAGGCTGGACGTATGTTGTGAGGTATTACGTTTTGCTGAGGTTGAGAAAAATCTTCATATGCGCCTATAATTGCCTTATGAGTAAACTGCAAACACTATTACGATATAAAAACGTTACTCTTTGAATGTAGGTGATTAAAAAAGCCTTAAATACACGGAATTCCTTATTTGTTTCAATGAGAATCCATCAAATAAAATATTATGCAAATATCCGCTCTGGATACATTCTTTCACTGTTATTCTATCATCCAAGATATATTCCTTTGCTAGTCTTCTTTGTAACGAAGTCCCACGATACTATTAATACGCAAAAACCTCACGCGGTAGTAAATTTTCCGTGTGCCAGTAAGGTGGTGGATGTTTCAAACATAATGGCATTAATTTAACTCCTTCCATTTAATATAAATATTGAAATACACTATGTTTGGTAAAAAGTGCTTCTCTATAAAATTACATTTAACTATTTAATTTCATTCTAGATATGAAATGCGAAGCGATTCATATTTGTGATTATGGTAATGAAATAGAGAAATGAAAATGCCATCTACTCAGGGGCAGATTCAGAGATGAGGCATCTCTCCTTGATGGGAGAGACGAGCCCCCTCTTTGATGGATTTGTACAATCATCAATTTGGCTAGCAAATGACACGAAGTTCTACAAATAAGTTGACCAGAAAGGTGTCGCTACGAATAACATGCACGGATTTTCTAATACATGTGTGGCGAAGTGCCCCCTTTTGACCGGCGCATCGCCATCGATTGCATATGCATTTAGCACGAATAAATTACATCTTCATTGATTTGTAGAATAGAAATAATGCACTAAGTCTACCGTGACTTTAATATGTGTATCTGAGGAAATCATCTCAAATTTCTTATCGGCAGTTTCTTGATCTATCCGTAAATGATATTATGTTCAAAGAATGCTCAGTGAAGTAAAGCTGTTTGAACTGGGGTCAACAGTGGTTAGATAATTGATCTAATGGGTTTAATATTTAGATTTTAGGCACTTGGACTATTTCTGAAGCGTACCATCGTAGTATTTATTTCTATGATCTTTCTATGTTCGCACTGCAATCATAGATTTTCTCTGGAACTCCAACTTAGTTTATAGTCTCGAGAAACCTATTTTCAAATATTATTGTACAATAACCAACATGAGTGGGTCTGACTTTGTGTAAAGCCACTTAGTAAATCAAAACTGAAATTTGTGTTTCCACAAATAAATTGTGCAAATGTCAAGTCCAGTTTCCATTTATTTCTTAGTAGGACTGACTTTTGACTTAATTTGCGCTTGAAACCTTGATATTAAAAGATTTAGCATTAAAATATATTTTTTTGCCTTAGACAACTCTTTTTAAACACAAATCAATCATTTCCTCTAATAAAACTAAATTCAACAACCACACCAATGAACAGCCAACTAAATTACAATTACCAAAGAATAGCCGATTTTGGAGGCCCTATGACCTAGCTACTTATATGCTGTAACTTTGTTAAAACCTGTTGCTGATTTTATTCTCATGGTTTAATTGTGGATTTCACATTTTTTGTATTTCATTCTTCAACTGTTTAACATGGAATTCCACCAAGCACCGCTGAATCAAGTGGTTCTTTTGATGAATCCCTACGCTATCCGCAGAAAAAGCGTGTGATGGGTATTGGACTTTGGATTATTAAACACAAATATCCTTTCAGTAGTAGGCGCTCGAGGGTTTATCGGTCAATATTTTTCCATTGATGAAGCAAAAGAGATCAGTTAATACCTCCGATACGCCCCTGATTCGGACCGATTTTCCGCTATCATATTCCACAATATCCCAGTGCAATCACATCGATCATAATATCTTAATTTCGAATTGGTCGCGGTGAAGTCCCAAGTACGGCTAAAGGGCGGAGCAGTCCAAGAATATCGTAAACATTGGAGGGATGAAAAAGCCGTTTCGGTCCACTTCATTATAACCATTGAGTCCCTTCAGGTGGGCAGGGGAGGGATGCTGGAGTCAATCATACCCCCGCGCAACAATGAGAGTATAAAAGCCCTCCCGGCCCCATTGTCGAGGGCCACGAGTTTAAAGAGCCCTTCTCCGGGGCCTCTCGTCTCCCTCCGCCGCCCCTGCACAATCGATCTTCCTCAAAGACCCTCGACTGCCGAAAGGCCTCTTAATCTTCTCTTTAAGGGCCTGGGAAGGGTCTCTTTCATTCGCCGCAAGATTCACAGGTAACACGCCTCCCGGTCAGGGTCGGTGGGCTTGTTGAAGGATGGAGGGGGGTTCGGGGGAGTGAGGTTATTGTGGGGGGAGTGAGGTTATTGTGGGGGGAATGATGTGCGGATGGACGCAAAGTGTATCGAGGCAGCTATGGCATTAACAGAGAAAGGATTTGTTCCTTTATGTACATTTTGATGGTTTTATTGGAATTGCGTACTTAAGGGTACGTAAACGAGAGCTCATCCATATTACAATTATCGCCTCACTTAAATTCATTGAAAATTCCATATTTGTCCATCTCATGGTGTAGAAACTTGTAAAGGGGGAGTTAAAAAAAATTCTTTGTAACCAAATCCGTAAGTAAGAGCGATCACACAAGTTTCATCCACGAGGGTTAAAATCTCATTTAGTATTAATATAGGCATTAAGTAATGCATACATTACGACTAATGCGGTGTAGTAACGACAGTAACTATTCACAGCTAACTTCTAGTTTTCGTTTTTCGTCAAATCTATTGGTTCTTCAAAATCATCAAGGAGGGGAGGACCACTTTTAGGTTTAACTAGATTCGCTTCTGTTATATTGGGAATATGTCGTGAAAGAAGGAAGCAATAATTTCGTTTCCAAGCGATCTTCTGATTTTTAGTAAAATTACATATGTATATATAATTCGGTTATAATGCGTGGGGATCCTTATATTTAACCTTTAAATAGTTTCAGTTCCTAAAAAATACATTGAACTTTTCAAAACAAAGCAGAAAATATAATCCCTATATCCAATTAATAATATTAGGTCCACAGAGTCATTTTCATTTCCCAAACGTTAGAAATACTCTTATATAATGTGTTGTACTGATTTAAATTCTGGATGCCATTAACTTACATTATTTACCGGCAACGATATTTATGCTCAAGGATAATTTTGTCCATTATTCTTAGGATAGAGATTACATTTTGGAAAATGAAAGTTTGACTTACATCCTCTTTTTTTTAATCAATAAAAAAGTAAGCAAGGGCGGAAGGAAAGAATAAATTTTTATTAGGACATTATTAGAATGAAAAGTATAATAGAAGATCTATGTTTGAAAAGGAACAAATACCAAAAATTCTACGAATTCCATAAGTTAATATCTTTTAAAATGATTTAAATTAATTCAAATAATTTAAGACTTGAATTAAATTCTTAATAAACCTTTAAATTAAGATAAATAAATACAGATAGGACGAGAATAAAGCGTTTACGAAACAGTTGAACTATGCACTGATGCAACAGTCGTTAAGGGTCCCTTTACCCTTCTCCTCCATTAATCTCTTCCTTGTTGAAGCAGTTCACGGCTGCACAATGCACGGCAAAGCGTGCATGGGAGTATTCTAGCATCTGCACTCGAGCCCTTTCAAATCACAAAAGAGATGCGGAACATTGAAGGCGAATGGTTTGGGACCGAGAAGGGATTTTTTCCTCATTTTTTCCCCTTGAGTCATGAATGGGATTTGAGTAGGTGTGACGAAGGGCTAAAGGGTTTCTTTGCTAAAAGAGATCTGGAGATTATCACACAATAAGGGACGTTGTGGAGTTATATCCTCTGATGAAATCTTCTAGAAGGATTGCCCCTTAAAGTGTGGCATTAGCAGAAAGTGTTGATTTATCGATTTCGGTTGCAAGGGTATTAAAGAACCGTTTGGTTCACAGGCACGGGTCTCAGAAATCGCTATATGCACTCAGGATACTGTTTGAGGCTGTTGGAAAATATATATCCAAATAGAGAAGTGGAGGTTTTTGCCTGTTGAATATTTTGGTAACAATCGTCGTTGACGAAGATTTTAGAAATGTAATTTTCCCACGTGATGCATTTCATACGTTTGAATAACTCCATATCTATTTCTTAATTCTTTCAAAGGACAATTCTCTGGTAATAAAATCATACAACACAGAGTTTACCAACCGATGGGCTGGTAAATACGTTGGTAAAGACGTTAATATCATATGTTGAAAATTGCTAATCAAGTGAAAGTAAGTTAACAGTAAAGTAGCCGAACTTTTCTAAATTTCTTGGTGGAACTTGATGTTCGTGATAGATGAAATGTGATTTGCAACACAAAAAATGCAGAGAACCACTGCATATACAAACAGAGAAACTGTGAGAGATAACTTAGAAAGAGTTGAAGAAAGGCATTTTTTTATTCTCACTTTTTCCCAGTTGCTTGTGACGTTCGTGATTATCCTATTTCCAATGTATAAGATATATAATTTTTTTAAATGATAAGATTTTTATATCACCTAATGTTTTGCGTAATCTTTTGTATTTAGTACGATGTATAAATTCATATTTATTGTAAGCGTAATGTTTTTGTAATAATATGGAAGCTATATGTTCTATTTATATCGAAAACTTTTGATCGCTAAACATTTTTAAAAACTTTGCATTAAATTATTAACTATTCGTCTTGGTATGTTGGCTTTGCAAATAAATTAAATTTGCTTTGCAGGTAACTACTAAAAAATATTCCTCATTTTAAATTCTTCAAATGGCTTAGTTTTTTTTACTTCCTCTAAAAACTCAATTCGTAGAGAAAATTTGGGAATGATCGGAGATACTTCCGTAAAAGGGAAAAATCGGCCGGCGGTTGATGTTGGCCGTCTGTTTGTCTTCTGCGGTACCGAAAGCCGCTTTGCACCGCCTGCAGTCTTTGGAACGGCTTCTGTTTAACTTCCCGTAATCGCATTTAGGCTGTGGGAGCGGCATCGCGTCACGCGCTTCAAGAAAGTCAAACAAGTTGCGTTGGCATTACGCCACACACGCAGGGACAAAAGAGCAACGAAAAGGCGCGGAGTTTGACAGGTGGCGCTGCGTTCCCTCTGAAAAAAGTGGAGCTAAAACTGTCATGAAACACGATTTCCGTCTCGCCTCCATTCCTTTTGCCTTTTGATCGTCGTTCCCTTTTTTCGTAAAGCCTCGATTGTGTCCAAGGACGCGGTTCGCTCCCACTCATTCTTCTGTTTAATGGAAACGTCACCTCCGGAAGGATGCCATTTTGGTTCTTGATACGTTTACGCTTGACCTCAAGAGCGGCTGCTGGAGAGGATGGTTGGCGAGGAAGGAGAAATTGAGGGGAAAAGAAGTCTCTACAGGATAACAAAGCCAATGCTTAGCGGTTACAAACTGTTAAAAGTTTCGCTTACAAACTAATGGAACTTAGTGAGGACATATTCTCGAAGACAAGACAGAAAGCATCTCCATACCCCTATGCTCTTTTAGAATAAAAATTTTCCGGTGGAAATGAATTTTTATGTTTCCTTAACTGCTGGAAGATTTTTCCTTCACCCTTCCCTAAATCACGTATTTAACTGATTGAAAAACTAATTAACTACAAAATCGGTTGAAACAATCCTGGAAGAAGAGACCTGGAGAGCTAGCCAACAAAAATTGATTTCGACATCAAAATTATTTTTTTCATACAGTTTGTCATATTTAGTTTCTCTAGTACTAAATAAATAGTATCAATTCAACAAAACCTATCGGGTAACATAGATTAAAGTTGTGTAATCTTAATTTGCAAAAATACTCCTAAAAGATATAAATAATCCCCCCAACTCTCAGGAAAATGCAGTTTTAGTAGTTTCAGTCTGAAGTCTGTCAAGGTTCCCCTTCTTGGTTCCTTACATATACCCTTGCTTTGTAATTTCTTGTCACCTGAAGATGTAAGTCATCTTACGAAACCGCCGTGGGTAAAATATACGGTGGAAAATAGTACTAGCGGAAATTTTATTTCTTCAATTTATTTCTATGGAATTCCACATAGTCAAGCCTACTACCATTGATTTTACCAATTACCAACCTTTTTCAAATTAAAAATTCGGACATGTTGATTTTGCTACGGAACAAAGTAGTCCACTCATACTTCAGAGTATCGCATGGTTCAATCAGAACATATAAAGTTTAGGTTCTAAACCATCCACGAGAGGAGAGAGCGTCCACAACCGACCATCACCGATTCTTTTTGGGAATCCCTGCTGCTTTGCACCCTCTCCGTCCGTTAGCTCCCTTTTCCCATTTCCCCTGCTCATAACGCAAGTAACGATGAAGCTGTTTTTCATCCGATTCGCCTCCTGATTCCGGAAAATCGCGTGAAGTAGACCGCAAAAGCGATCGTAAAATTCACACCGTTCGACACGAAGATGGGTGCGAATACATTTTTCACCCACCTCGTTAGCGCGCTATCTGCTGCTCTTTTGAAGGGCCCCACTCGGCAGCCTTCGGGAAGGGCGTTTTTAATGGCCCTCCGGTGGGTCAGTGAAAAGTGGCTGACGTCTGACAGATGCAAAAGGGATTCTCTGCGGGAGTCCCTTGAAGGCGAGGACAATGGGGCGGGTGTATCCGTGGGCTACCATTGTCGCCAAATTAGGAGGGCCGGGGGGGTGATGAGAGGGCGGGAGGAGGGCCGTCCCTCCAAGGGAAGGATGCCGTATGAATATCCGCGATTCTAAGAAATCCATCCCCAATAGGGAAGCGATGTGACCGAAGGTGCAGCGAGAATCCTATTGAGGAGATATTTCCAAACAGTTGGAGACGAGGGGATGGTTTTGTATCCCAGGGTAGCTGATGGGAAATTCATAGGAGTCTTTCGGCGATGTTTCGGTCCTGTTTGAGTGTGTGATTTGTATAGAAAGGTGCTCGAAGCCAGGGGAAAGAGACGTTTAGTTGATCTAGTTATGTCTGTAAAGTATTCAGCCCGAAGGCCGGTTGGTACCTCACCCCCTCTGACATAAGCAATTAAGAGCTTGCAGATTGGAATGAGATTTACTCGGCAGGATGAGGAGTGAGGTAGTTTGCCCTTGCTTTCCTCACGGAGCCAGAATACTGTAAGCGGAACATTTCCACGCAAGTGAAGACACTATAAGTAACATTTTTCGTGTCAATCCGTAAGGAAAGACCTTGATTAGTGCAATTATTCACTCATACCTCAGCTTTTATTTCATCTCACCCATGATCAAGACTGTGACAAAAGTAAATGAAGATCTATATAAACTGAGCTTTTGCAACTTCTCCTTAGTGACTTTTTACGTATTGTTTGTAATTAGCTTTTAGAAGTATATTCTTCACACGACCACAGCTTTTTCACACTTTAGTTGAGCACTACTTTTATTCTTTCTTCTTTCATCATCTCTGGATCTTCTATCTAATTGCTTTAAGCTTTTAATTGTTTGCTACTTGTCTGATATTACTTATCAAGAGTTTAGACTTTGATATAATATGAGATGGAAAACTACATGAATATACACTAATATAAATACAATTGATTGGCATGATTGCTATTACAGATATTTTTCTCGCAAATTAGGAAGACAGATATATTCGTATGTTTATAATACGAGCTGGAGTACTCGAGTAGGGAAAAGACCACTTGGGTGCAGCACAATGACCATCTGAGTAAAACTTTTCATATAATTTCATAAGGAATTGCTAGCTGAATGTAACTATCATGCTTTAGGATGCAGTAATTTTTATGTCACCACAACCATGAGCAACAACGAGAAAAATTAAGCAAAGGGCATTTTCCTCTATCTTGCACCAAAATAAAAGTGATAAATATTCGATTCGTCAAGATATAATAGATGACAAGATCCACTGTTTTTCCACGGATCCACGGCATCTCCCTTCACAAAGGAAGAATAAAAGCAACTCATAAGCGTTACCACATGATTTAATAAAAAAATATTAAGCAAAGTTTTTATAGAACCCTGTCGTAACGTGTATAAGTGTTTTTATTTCTTTTTCATAACATATTAGATGTTTACTCATTATATCATGCGTCTTGCATATGAGAGTATAATAACATGAATATATATTATATTTCTCGTAAAGTCTGCATTGAGAATATCACATATATTGAGGAGTTCTAGCGAAACTGGAACAAGTTAAAATTTCTCGTAGTTATCTCCGTGAAATATTTCATGTCGCCGTTGAAGTGAAAGAGCGTAAGACGACATCCATCATCACTATTCGATCGTGCGACCCCATTCGTCTCTCTTTTCCCCCATAATTCCGCTTTTCCTTCCCATGATCCTCTTCTTCCGTCGCAGTGGTTTCCATGACTACTTCGGGCGTCGACCCGGATCCCTGATGGATGTTCGACCACGCCCCCTCCATGACTTCGCACCCTCCGCGGACCCTTTCACGCCGAAATCCGTGGGGGACCCACCTCCTCATCGATTAAATGCTTTTATTTTGATGGATCTCTCAAAGGTTCCATCAGCTCCACCCACAACTCTCTCTCCGATTGTACTTTCCCCAAATATTATAACCTTTTTAGGTTCGAAGACGGTTATTGCTGATGTATGTTCCACGTTTACGAGCGCTTCACAACTTGTCTTCATGCATTGGATTCAGATGTGGCGTTCTCACATTTTTCTTCTCGAGAATGACCAAGTGGGCTTTCAGCCAGTGTGAAGAGAAATCTCATTGGGAAGCCCGACGATTTGGCTAGAATCGGGAACTTTTATAATGAAGAGATATCTAGGCTAATGAGATTCTCTCCTGCTGAAGCGTTCTTCGAATAATGGAGATTTATTCCGTTGTTGTTTTTACACCAGTTAAAATTATTCGTTGAATGTTCGCGCAAGTAAGCAAGCATAAAAACCCATAAGTATAGTATGCGAAACGAAACTTGTATTAGGTCTACTAAACCAAACCTTAATATTTCTGAAAAATATTTTTTGTATTTAGGACCAACATTGTACTGAAGGTTACCAAATGATATTAAAAGCGTATCTAACTGTAACTTATTTCTAAAAAAGACCAAAAATGGGCAGTTAAATCATGAAGAAATTGATACGTTTTTTTATTTTTGAAAGATTCTTTGTTCATTAACCTAATTTTTAAATTTTCTTTTCCTTCTATTTATTGTTTTTCTCAATTTTTCTTATATAGCCTTTCCTTTGTATTAATATGTCACTTCATTTTTCTTATATTTGGATTATGCCATCGTAATATTATCGTAATGACACACGTCACTATTCTAAGATAAATGAGTGCTTTAATGTATTTCTACGGTTTGTGAACTCAAAACGTATTGTATATTATCGGTGTGAACAGTACAGGATATCCTTAGATGACACCTAAAGCTCTAGTATCTGTTAAAATTATGTAAAATATGTAGTATTAATTTTATATGCAATACTTAGAGCAATATTCATTCATTGATAATGAGTTTCTATCGAGGTCAGTTCTTGCAGATTTATAGAGGAGCATGGTAGATTTTTATTAGTGTTTACGAATTACTTTTAGGATTTGGAATCAATAGCAAAATTTATTTTATTCTGGAATGGCTACGATACAAATATAATGCAAAAACATACGTACATGATAAATTGATGATTCAAATGCATTGCTGAATATTTTGCTCTTAAAATATTCCAAGATAACTATATAATTGACTGGTTACGAAATTTTAGTTTTATTGATCACTCGTATTTAATTAATTTAATGCGACAAATATCTTCAAGTATAATGAAGAAAAGCTTATAAATTTACTTCAGAATGTTTTTTTTGTTCAGCCATGGTTTCGAAATTTTTGGTCAGGATCATCAAGACATAATGCTGATCCGAAGGGCCGATAAAATGGTCGTAAAAATAACTTATTCAGTAATGAATGCAGAAGTTCTCTTTTCGTTATATTTAAGAATAGAATATAACGTCAAAGTTGAGGCCAACTTACAAGGTTATAACGTGCTGAAATTACAGACAAAAAATATAATTCGTTCATGTAATATATCATATTTTTTATCGAAGGAAGAGATAAAGTAGCAGTGTTAGAAGATGAAAATAGATCTCCCGCCTGCCGGGTGGTTAATCCAGGTTCGAGTCCCGGCCGAGTCAGACTTAATCTCTTTTGGTTCTTTCTTCAACATCAATCTTGAGCACAATGCTTTCCTTATCGCTTACATACGGAAATAATCGTTATTAATAATAGTGGTTGCAATGTTCATAAAAGTTAAAACTTGTAAGAGAAGCAACAAAGGGATATTTGTTAATTCATAATTAAGTATGTTATTTTCACCTACATCATCTCATATTATTTACTAAATCAATCTGTTTCATTCTTCTCCAAAATGTTTTCTTTGATCAAACTTTTGACTTATTTCTAATCGCCGTTCATCGCTACTGCGATTCCAATTTCACAGTCTACTTAGTGCCTCCGAAACAAATCGTTCGAGTTGCCGCTTAGTTTACTGATTGAGAGTGATTGAGTGCGAAGAATAACGTAACGGCGTAATTAGGAGGAAGATGGTAGCCCTACCACTGCTCGAGCTGTAAGTAGCAGCTAATTTCTCAGATCCTCAACGGATTGTTATTGCTTATGTTAATGAGGCTCCTGATTTATCGGCGGACATCAATATTATTTCTCGGCTAAACTTACTCAGGTGTCACGAGCAAGTGTCCGGGGGCAATTTAGGAGATCGAAAATCAATTAGTTAGACCAAATTAGGCTTTCGATCAAACGGAACACGCTCGGGAAGAAATAAGAGACAGGAATAATTTATCCCAGAGAAAACCACTTCGATATTACCTCGTGGATGTGCACACAGTAAAGGTTTGATTAGTTCGGCGACGCAAGTGGAAGCAGAAAGTTAGTGCTACTTGATGTCGTGGTAACTATCCTTTTAATGGATAGTTTTGTAACAGGACTTATTAATGTTTTTCTTCGCTCTAAAGCCCATTCATCATATCGAAAGGGCTACAAATTAGATCCGTCCCCCGTGTAATATAGGACTTAATAAAACATTGCTGACTCCACATCGTTTACAAATGGGATCGTCAATTTTCAATTTTACCATTCACCCACCGGATTCTTCTGCTTCATCCTAAGTCATTATACGTCAGGTATGAGATGGCATCGAAAATTATTGTATCCTTTCTCAATTGACGTAAAATTTCCACTGTATCTTAACAAAACAACTTCTCCTAGAAAGCATAGAGCAAGTTTACCCAACTATGCGCAAATTTCATTTTTTTGTGACAACATTTGAATTGAGAATGTTACTAGAAGTTATAAATCAAATTTTGCGATGAGATAAATTTTTCTTATACATCCTAAAAATTATATTATTTTGTTGAAAGAGCTTTTACAATGAAGCTATATTTATGTATCAGTCATAACTGTTTCTATAGATATTCAAAATTCAAAACTCTATTACCTGATGTGACATTGGAGGCAGTGTAACTATGATACCGTTTTACTACGCAGAATGGGAAGCGCAGGGGACAATGATGCTGAACCAAATTTTTAACATAAATATAAATAAATTGAGACATAGAAATCACGTTATTGTCACCGTAACCTAATAGATGGAATGGATCGAAAATCCCGTTGAGAAAGCATTTTTTAGTAAACGATAGAGAAAAATAAATGCCCCGCTTAGAGAATGATCTGAAACAGATTTTGATGTTGATAATTCCCCGTTTTTTGAATTAGAGAACTATAGGTATCAATTCAAATGAAACCAGAATAAAATACCGCATTTCTTCGACACATAACTTTATATTTTTTCCGCGACTAACTTTGGTAATAAAATAAATCGCACTATTATGTCCAGAATATCTTTCGCTCAATGTCGACATTTTTGTAAACTTAATATCTTTACGCAAATATCTCCTAAAGAGATTCATGCCTTAATGAATTTTTAAATGATGACTTCATGGCGATGGACAGATTTAACTTATTCTTCATACAGCATAGTAATCCGCATTCTCTCTCCAAAGATATTGGTAGTTAATGGCGGGGTAGATGTGGTTCTAACCGACTTTCAGAATTGTTTACAGAAAAAAGAGATTAAACAAATTTTATACCACTATGGTCTATTCGACAATTAATGGCAAATATGATAATGATAATAATAATAAAAGGGATTTATTTAGGGTGAGATTGAGACTATAAAGCCTCTTCTTACATCTAAAAATGTAAAAAAGGAGATAGCTTGAAAAAAATTCGAAGAAGTTTACTTAGTGGTTTTTTTAGAAACCTAAGCGAAGAGCTTTGGAAAAAATCCACTGCAGGAAAACACCCACAAGGTGTGAAAAACCTGCGAAACCTACTGATAGGAAAAGTATATTTAACGATGAAAGCAGATTAAATCAAATTTAAAAGACAAGAAGACATACCAGTGACATAGAAGAACATAGAAACAGTTACACATTTACAGGTAAGTAGGCACATACATAATAGGCTGATAAGTATACTAGTTAATAAACGATTAATCAAATTACGGGAAAAAAATTATTGCTAAATCTTTACAAACAATGCAAAAACACAAAATACATTTAAATTCGCTCGGCATTTGTGCATCCTATTATAGTGATGGGCGGTTTTCAGGGTATGAATTTAAATATTCTTCCAACTTTTCGTACTTTTTTCAGGATTCGCTCATGGAGAAAGTAAGAGTTATATATGTTATAGGGGACGCGAGATTTCTTGACAAATGAAGGGTGGGCTGGGTTGACGCGTGGGCATGGGAGAGGAAAGATTTGAGGAAGAAAAAGAGTTGAGGGTGTTGAGCTTTTTTTGGAGAAGGCTGGCGCCAGCAACGAAACTGAAAATAAAAAAAGTATTGGAGCGGGTGGAGAGGTGTCGCAAGCGTAACACTGTGGGAGAGTTGATGGCGCATTGAGAGATGGTGAAGGAGTAAATATGCTATCGATGGAGACGAGAGATGTCGTATTAGGTAGCAGCGAGAGGTGGCCCCTGATATCATTTTATAAATTATATTATAAATTATAAATATTTTTGAGCCATTCCCTTCTCGTGTACATTCCTTCAAGATAAAGTTGAGGAAGACTTTTAGCGAAAAACGCTGACAATGTATCTATAATTGTTTTAGATGAAATGTAGTGGCTGATAAGTAATATCTAGGTTGTATTTATGAATTCCATCATTTTTAGACGAAAAGTAAGTAATTGTGGATTCATTTATTCGGAAATGATTACTTGTTGTTATTGTGGTTGGGATTTAATGAATGTGGATGTTTTTTTATTGGATGAAATGATTGCCGGTAAAATGATGTTTCAGTTACAAGGAATCACTGGACGATTTTGTATTGATTTGATTTATGTCTGAACGAAATGTAGAGTTGTTTGATGTATTGTGTATTGTTTTAATTACTTATTCTTGTTATGATCAAGGATTGGTGACTGATGGATCGCAAGAAGCTATGTATTTGTAAATCGTAAGGATGTCGCCACCGGACTGTCGTCCTATTGCGTTGTATGTATGAAAAAATAATAATAAGGATTGATGATTTCCAGGCATATACATTGAACAGGGTAGGTCTTGTATGGGACCGTTTATGATAATGATTAACTCATTGGAGTACTTATGTGTTAGCGGGCGAGAAAGAATGCACTAAAAGGTGAAAGGAAAATACGGGATATTTCTTGTTAAGGAGCTTCCCAAACTTTCCCTCTCGGTACATCTACGTTCTAACCCAAGTTTAATGACACATGGTACTATATCTTTCGATTTTAATTCTTAAAATGGAAACTTTAATGAGTTATTACAATCTCTAATTATGTGGTCCAAATTTTCTAAGCTATGTGGCCCATTGCACTATATTTTTATTTCAATTTCATATTTAGATTCTTGAAAAAGGAAAACTTGATGAAAAATCGCAATTGTTAATAATATGGTCTGGTTTTTTCTGCTTTCAACATCATCAGAACATGCCACATATTTTTTATGACTTAACTGCATGGTTTTATAGTTTTATGAATAATAGTTCAAACATTTGCTAACCTCGGAAATTTTTCTCTTTGTTTTTGGGAAAATTATTTTCTTCGTGTATACTAGAAGTGTGAGACATTGAAAAGGAACCTTCAATTAGGAAATTCACATTTTGTTTTTCTAATTATTGCTTGCATATTATTTAGTCATCTATCGGAGATAAGCCATTATTATAATGTTTGATGTATAGCTATGAAGAAGTATTTTCTTGATGTCGTTTCAGTCTGATTCTCATAATCTACAAGAGAGATACTTATTCGAATTAAAAACGTAATACAACGCTCAGGGAATCGGTAGTTGTCCATTCAACTATTGAGCTGTTGGAAACAGAAAATTTTGTAAGATGCCTCTTGAGGGAGCATTGGTACATACAATGCAAATGATATACACTTATCCTTCGAGTATCATCGGACATTTATGTTTTATGGGTTATTTAATAAGTTCCTTCTTTAAAATTTATACCTTTTAAGAGTTTGACATCGAGGAAAGAAAAAAAATAGATTGAAACTAAACCTTTCCATGAAATAAAAGGCTATACTGGGAGGAATTTCATGACAACGATAATTAGTAATGAAAATAACAGCTTATCCATTACTGCATATATTTACAAAATCGATCGATTTAGGTACACTCCTGGCCAAAATCAACGCAGCACCTCCCTAGCGATCCTAACGACCGGTGGTGCGTTAATTTTGGCCAGGAGTGTACGTATCGGTCAACATCAAGTCTACTAGTGGATGATATGAACTAAGGAAAAATTGTGCAAATTTCCTTAATTATTAAATCAAAACTTTCGTCATCTTCAACTTATCTCCTTAACTTAGCGCATTCAAATGAAATTTCCAATATTGCCATCAATAAGATGTTATTTCCTGTCCACTCCCTATACATGTGTTCGAATATTTACTTTCGCCAACTCATCCATCGCCAATTTCCGCAGATATTTCAGGGTTTGCAAATTTCACTCGCTTTTAGGAATCAAGAGTGTTGATTTGCTCTCGAAAGGCGCTCTCGAGGCTAATTCTTGGCTCACGACGCCAACACTCCCTTTCAAGCTTCCGAAAATTTCCCTGAAATACGGGCCTCTTGGTTTACATAAGAAAAACCGAAGATTGAGCAAATAATTGAGTCCTATGGATGCTTCACTTCTTATTTCTCGGTTATTCCCATAATTCCTTTAAGCGTGTCGCGCATGTTTTCCTTCCTTCCCAAGATCCCTCTTCTCCTAATGGAGGTTTTGCTAAGACTTCCATTTCGGCACCTTTATCTCTTACGTCTTCTTATCTACGGATGCTCATCGCCGGCACTTAAGGCATATCCTCTTCACTACCTGCTATTTTCCTTTTTCTTTCGTCTCCAGAGTTGTTCTTTCCTATTGTCCGTCTGTCTATTGTCTCCGATTTCCTCCTATTCTGCCTCATTAGAGTCTCCCTTCTATTCTTCTCCTTTCGCATGTTTTTCTTTGTTTATCGCCTCATAGAAAGTACCTTTTCCCAGGTTCTTCCTGTCTCTTTTCCATTCTGCCTTCTTTCTACTCCATTTCCTCCCTACCTTTTCTCTTTGATTCATCTTCTTTTATTATAAGAACGTTACTTTTTATCACAGCTAAAGAAGTGGGGATAAAATAAGAATCTAACTTTAATTCTGTCTTACGGAGTGTACTTACTGTCTTGAAAGGTGTTGAATTAATAATACCTTATGAGAGAACGGCAAGTTTTCATTGGTCATCATTTAAATGGAAGACTTTTACGACTAGCAATCATTTTGAGATAATCTTTTTACTTTCATAAAAATGTATCAATGAAAATAAATCTCGGTTTCAAATTTATACTAAAAAAATTGGAATTAAAATGTTGAATTTAATGCTAAGGAAACTGACATTTTTGCATTACTTATTTTTATTTTAAATTGGCTACTTCCATTATGTAGCCACATCTGAATCAGTGTTGGATCACAAAACTTGAAGATGTTTTTCTCCATTGTGACTTTTAATCTCCTGGAAAATCCTAGGATACAGTATAATATTCCATGCGAATGCATTTATCTACTACTTCAAACCATTTTGTGAGGTACGCTACTGAAGAAAATGCAAGCATAAATTTGCATTTTTTTCCCAGTGGCCTGTGCCTTTATTTTTCTTAGTAAAGCAAATTATAATCATGTATATTCCAATTTAGTATGAGTTTATAGACCTTGCATAAACTCATATTCAGTTATCTTCTCGAGATAATATTGCTGAAAAAATGAATAAAGCCTCTTATGAAAATAAACCGCAGACTTTGTATTTTCCACAAAAATTTATTAATACACGACCGGTTTCGGCTGAGATGGCTGTATGGCAGAAACCGGTTGTGTATTAATACATTTTTGTGGACAATAGAAAGTCTGCAGTTTGTTTTCATAAATGGCGTTCCACCAAGTAAAATCAGTTCATATCGATTTTATGAATAAAGCCTCGTCATGTACTTTGAAACTATTTTTCGCTCATGCTATCCATATGCAGTGGCTGAAGGCTTTCCATGAACAACTTATTGCAGTAGGTACATCATTTATAAAATTTTACGTATGCTCAGAGCCTTATCATAATTTTGAAAGTATAACATAATTACTAGCTCTAAGTTTCTTCTTTCAAGTTTAATTCATCGAAAGTAGAAGATATGTTATTTTCAACATCTGTTAACACCGACCTTAACAGTTGGGGTACCCGTGGTCCTCAGCTATAGAGATATCTAGGCCGTGGACAGGACAGATTTACTCTTAGGTGCACTAGACGCTAGCTGAGGGCACCAATAAAGGACGCTATGTGGTATAATTTAGGGAATAATCCAAGTGTGTGATAAGTCCAAGTTCGTATTTGTGGAAGGGAGCCGTATTAAAGAAGTAAAGCTCTTGGTAATTTCCACACTATATTAATATAATCAATGGAAATAAACAATTGTTTTACTTCTTTTATAGAATTAGTACTCTTTAAAATCTGTTACATGCACTAAATTTATATCTAGAGATCTTTTACCATTGATTTAACTTACAGCATCATACCTCCCAAATTCACATACGTTGAAGGTGTTCTTTCATACATTAAGTATATCCTGGGTTTTTCTCTGTAGATCTTCAGTTGAGGAGTATTTTTATCCACAAGTCAAACCTTTTAAAAATAGTTTGTATGTACTTAGCATTAGTATGGAACTATGTACGTTGTTGTCTTTAGAAGCGTATACTTCTCTTTTTGCCTATCTTTTTAGTCGTAAGTTAATTTTCGATTTTGAATTAATTGTTTAAATATTATATAATATCTGTAAAGGTTGAGTGGTAGAGAGACTTTACCGGCCTAACCCCACCAAAAGGGTTAAATAAATATATAAATTGGTATATTCTACATCGAATCTAAGTCACTCTCAGTACAAGGGTAACGAAAGGGCCTTTTGGCCGAAATATCAACCATACTCTTCTCGAACAAATGAAATATACGGTATTTGTGTGAGGCGTCTCTCCTCTCCCACGGCCCCCACACCCCTTCCGGCCTTCCCTCCCTATTTGCCTGGCGTGATGGGAGGGAGGAGGAAAAACAGCTGCCGACTGCGCAGCGTAACCCGATACGACTTCGGAGGGGAGTGTGGGTGGGAGAGGCCTCCACCCCCGCCTCCTTTCCACCCACAAACTCTTTCGAGACCATTTCCCTCCACGACTACGCTTCTTCTTCTGCCCCTCTCTACGCTTTCCTGTTTTCTATACCAGCAGGATTTTTCGCCCAGAAAACAGCAATGATTCACCCAGCTACAGTAATGTTTTTCACGAACAAAATTCAAGTATAACGACCTCTTTTCCTCAACTAGGTTTATAACCCTTTGCTCTACGTGGTTTTCTTTGGTTCTGATGATGGCGTGATCTGGGCCGAAACTGGCAAATGTGTGTAATTTTCTTGCGGATTTTGTACAGGTTTTGAGATTAAAGATTCTTCGAATTGAAGTACTGGCCGTAACTGAGAAATGTGCGTTCCGAACCATATTTTGGACCGTTAACCATAAATTCGTTTTAGTGTTATTTAGCAACTACATCTACGGGTTTTTTAGAGGTTTCAAATCTCCAATAGTCGTCTTTGTCAGCGATCCGCACCTCGTTGCCGGTTTTTGGAAACAGCAGAGAAGCCCGGATTACCGATCTTCTAGGAAGCATCAAATGTACATTTCAATGAGGATGCTGTCATCCTCTGGGTGGAAGAATATGCATCGCAATTGAAAGATAGATAGCCGTTGTACGTTTTCTAATTCATGAATACGACACTTTTCATTAATGCTCCATACGTTGCATGCATACTCTAGTTGACCTTAGTATCTAAAATTATTTGTGGAGTATTTTTACCCTCCTACCGGCTATTTTAATGAAGAAATCGTGTTACTAAAGTCCACGAATATATAAAAGTGGTGCCGCATGTCAGGTTATTGGTGAGGATTACTCCAAGATATTCCACTAATTATGTTGATACTAACTTTTTCCCCGAGGGTGTACGAAGAATCATCAGCAATTCAATTTCTTTCAAAGAATTTAACAACCGAATATCTGTCTACATTTCATAATTCTATCTAAAACTTTGAACAAGGTTGGTCTATCCTTTCTATTTTAAATTACCCTGTTTATAGTAGCTTGGATTCTACCCAGTGAAACCTAAAAGTCTGAGATTAACAGTTTACGTATTGTATTATCCATTAACCCGACTAGCTCAGTGGGTAGTGCATGATAATCGTAATCTCAGGGTCATGGGTTCGAGCCCCACGTTGGTGGTATATTTTTGATTTGATTCAGAGAAGAAACGAATGATTGAAGAAATTATTAATATACTTGGATATTTAAAAATCAGACACGTTTTATTTATTAAGATTAGATTATTTTTACGTTAGATTTATTTTTACGAAAATATGAATAATAATAAATGAAAAACGGACATTAAGAGTGGAATAAATTTCTCGATGAAATTGAAAAGGTTAAAAGGAAACAATTTCATTTTATATTTTGGTATATAGTTCAGATTGATCAATGAAAATATGCACTAGTTTCCTAAAAACATGATTAATTTATACAAGCAATATTCAAATGCCCCGCAATCTTCGTACCTAATCCGAGAATTACGTAATATTTGGTTTGAATTAAATATGGAATAATGTTTCGATCAAGTTTCGATGTCAATTCATTGACGAAACTAGTCGCCTTGAAAATAAATCTGTGGAAGATATTAAATGTTCATTGTTGCATTTATTATGATTCCCTTCCACAAAGCTTAGCTAAAACATTATTGGTATACCTAATAATCTTCTATTATGCACCTTTCTACAATCCTTTGCCCTTGGCACATGCCTCTGTTGCGCCTTGTTTACTACAGCTCAAGGTGTAGCTGTTAATGCAAGATTTAGATCGGTTGGATGCATAAAGACTTTATACCATTAGGATACCTGTGCAACTTCCTGATCCTTGATCTTGAAGACCCTTCTTCTCTAAAATACGTACTACTGTTCTGCTCTAGAAAAGGAGTCGCATATCATTGAAATATTGCATTGCCGTCTAGTTCTGTATGGTATTCCGAATTATTAAGAAATGCTCTTATGTAAGTTACTTATTACGAGGTTACGTAAGTTCTTACATAAATTAGAAAGGTTTTTTGACATGATTTGTCTTCACTTATCCGCTTAAGAAGTCCAGAAGGGATCCAATGATGCAATACACTGTGGAGTAATTTATTGAATGTGTAATTGAATTGAACGACATGGCATTTAAGGATGTCGTATTTCTTTACGTAAGGTTAATAATTGAGAAAAGATAAAGTCGGAGAAATATGGTTTTATGATATTATCTGCAGCGCATTTGTAGCAGATTTGGTGTAGAAGATATATGCAACTCTATGTGTATGTTACACCCCAAACGTGTAATTGCCCATTTCATGAAATGGGCAGGCGTTTGGGGTGTAACATATATATATATGCATTTCTCCAAGATTGATATCATGAAGCAGTATAATTAATTGAATTTTCCGAGCGAGTGTAAGTAACAGAAGAGCGGTATTGTAACTGTAGTTGGATTCACCTTACAAATTTAGGAAGGACGCTGATTGAGACTTAGTAGTAATAAGTCTATTCCTTTCATCTTGTAGCGCTCTATAAGCCTATGCTCATTAAAAGTGTATTTATTTTATTTGAAATAATATTAAATGTGAAAAGAAAGTGGTTGGGAAACGATTAATCTTTTCGTTAACCTTTCCTTTTACACTTAATTAGTTAAAATTTATTGCTTCATTCATAATATCAAGTACAAAAAACAAAAATTGCAGGGAAGAATTCTAGGAAAAGAATACTAAGGTTATCCTTTTTAATATTAAATAATGCGTTGTCAAAATTAGGAAAGTTATACAGAAGAAGCAGAATTTGTCATCACCCTTCATGGCAGAATACGGATCTATAATAGTAATTATGTTTGAAAGAGGATTAATATGACAATCCTCAACATATTAAATAGGCCATCTGTATTTTTCTCTTCAATTCTGCCCACGGGTATTAGATTGTGACTGATAGAAGAAACATAACGCCTGTAATGAATACATTCTGTAAAAGTTCATTATTAGATTTTTGCCAAGTTATTATTGATAATTAATGTTTGTCCGTCAAAATTGTCGGAATTAAGATCTCAAAAATAATATGATTTATAATCAGATGATAATTCAGATATATATCTACTTTGTTGTAATCTGAACGTTTTGATTGATATCGGCTCTTTGATATGGAATTGCTTTTGTAAATGCCACTGTTGGGTTTGGATTGTATCAACATTAATACGCTTTAAAAAGGGAATAAAAAAATAAAATTATTCTGAAGTTGCATAATATGTTATGTAGTTGTTTTTCTCCTCTGAGCATCCTCAGATATGAAATATTCCCAATCGAGGTGGCTTCAGGATTCAGGGTGATGTCGAAACATCTTCCATCACTGAACAAAGCGGATGAATGGGGTTCGAGTCCCAGTCATGTAAATTGCTTTCTTCTGTGTTCATTCTGAAATACGAGTTGTCGATGTGCTAAGTAGATTCGGGATTCAGGGAGATATTCAGGGAAAATTTTCCGCCATTCAACACCCTGCAACACATCTGGATCCAGCGAAAAAGGAGGCGAAATGAATGATCGTTAACCGGATTCGCCTCATTGATTGGCTTTTTTCATCACCGTGTCAATCTCCTTCGCATTCTTTGGAGGCGCATCTCCTTATGTCCACCAACCCTTTCCATAATCCGAATCCCAACATCCCACACGGACACTCCTTCGCCTACGCTCTCGCCAATACACACCCATAACCCCAGAGGAGGCTGCCTTCTTCTCGCCCTTGTTTGTTTTTACTTGGCAGCTCTGTAAAGAGACGAAGGGATGGAATGGGACGGAGGGGGAAGTGGTGGAGGGGAGATTAGGTAAGTTTTTCGAAAATTAGGTCCTCTGGAGGAAGGTTTCCCGAAAAAGATGTGCTTTGAAAAGTTATCCGACAGGGAGATTTTCAGAAATGTTCCAACTGTAAATGTTTAGGTGGCGTAGATCGCCCAAGTCGATGTTTATAGATTTTCAGTACTTTAGCGCTAACCGAATGGCTTTATGTGACCAAGAGAAGAATGAGAAACGCTCACAATGATAGTGTATAATGAAGAAAGAAATACTCGACGAGATAAAATTATTTACGGCAGCTTACTCAAAGAATGATAAATTAAATTTTATGTTAAGTAGTAGTAGATTTATTTATAAATACATTCTAATAATTACAAATGAGAGTTGCAAGTAAAAGTACAGATAAGAAAAAAAAAAAAAATATATATATATATATATATATATATATATACATCAGTCTTTCAAATTCTTGCGTATAAATTTCATCAATCTAACAATTTATGTTCATAAAATACACATACATACACATCATTATACACATAACTATACAGATTTTAAAACTTACAAGAAAAAAACTATACATATCTTTAAATTAAATTTCAAATTCCATTATTCCCTAGTTCCTTTTACAATCCTGATACATTCCCTTCTAAAAATTCTTCCATTCTCAATTCTTCGGACCCATTCAGAAGGACTATTGAATGAACTAAGTCCATCACTCATTACTGACTTTCTAGAAAAAGTTGTAGTATGACTTTTTATTTTTAAGTGAAAAGTTTTTCGTGTATCATAATGGTGGTGGCTATAAGTAAATACTTATAAATATAAACTATATAATAATATTAACAAGCAAGTAATTATGTGGAATGGTGCCATATACCGATAAGAGTAACAACGTTTGTATTTACAGAAACTAAACTACAGGTAGACATTCGTCATTTGTAGACGTAACTAGTAGTATTGACAAATAAAGAGAAATGCAGAAGTCGTTTATCTAGTCAAATCATTAATTTTTTGGAACTAAGAATAATTTTTCTTCTTTCGCTCTTGAATTGAACCTATGTGGACGCTAGGTCCCAGCAAGCTGCCATTCGATGTGTGACAGGGGGTGCAATTACTACCATTTTTTCCTAATCAATTGCTTTCGAAAATTAATGATGTTTCCTATATATTGAATCCACCTGTGTGGGATAGTAGCTAAATTATTCCTCAGCTGTCAGAGATAAGCGTCATTTACCTATTTGCTATCTGTTTCTTTGAAAAATTCTAGAAAACGAGTGCCATTCCTTGAACAAGGACTGAATTCCAAAAATACGAGCCGAAGTGAATGGGGTTTTTCGTTTTCCGGAAAGCAGTTGCTTTGAGACGAAAGCGAAGGGCTGAAAGTGAGTTGAAGAAAGCTGACGGAAGCAAAGAACGACCGGATTTGTTTTTCCATGCAAAAAGTCCCTGTTGATGGCAGCCGCATCCAATGTTCAAATAAACAAACAAAAACTAAAGGCGAAAGTCGTGATAAAATATCCGGTACGTTTGAATTTCACTCAGTCTACGATCTCTTACGAATGTAAACAATTTTTACGAAACCCCTAGTTAACTAATTCTCCGGTTTACTACATTACTACTTACCTAAAAATGCTGTTGAGGAGCAGTAATAAATATGTCTACTGCTATTCTTGAGTCTTATAGTATGTTTTAAGAGTTTTTGTAGAGTTAACCCTTCAAATACTTTTTTAATTTTAATTTTAGTAAGTTATATTTTGTTTCTTTTACTCTAACTTTAAAATTTACCATAGTTGAAAATATTTAAGGTATTCATAGAGAAACCGTTTTAGAAAATAATTCGGTTAAATCTGCTGTAGTTTGATATAAAAGTATCGGTGATAAAATGATTATTGAAAGCTTTTTGTTGTTGTATTGATTATATTTATTCCATTTAATTATTTTTATTGATTATATCGATAACTGATATTCATTACTTTCTTCATGGAACTGCTGCAATTGAGAAATGTTCGGCCAAAATATTTTTAACAAAATTCATTTCGTACGTGGAAGGCAAAAGTTAACACTTCATAATCCTATTGTTCTCATGGTATGAAAATATCGTTGCAATACTCCTTTAATTTGTTCCACTCCTAGATTCATCTTTGTATTTTCAAAGTTGCGACGGCAGTTCCTTCATTGTTATCTGCAGCAATGATAAAAATGCTAATATTTTATGCATGGCAATTTAAAATAATTTTAGTCAATAACTTCCGGTTTCATGGAGTGATTTGTGTTTAATAGTAAGTATAACTTGCTTTTCACATGGCAATTATCGCCATATTAAATAGTCTAGCAGATCTTTTCTCTTCAATATTGTCCGCTAGTATTAGATTGTGACTGATTTATGAAACAACATAATTCCGTAACAGTTTGTTACACGATTTTTGCCATATTATTATTGATATTTTCTGTTCGTCCCTTAAATTTGACGGAATAAGGTCTCATTAAAAACAAGAATTGGAATCAGGTAATAATTCAATTTCTTCCTATATACTCTTCTGCAATTGGAACGTTTTCATGGATATCGTTCATTTGATATCGAGTTGCTTATGTGTATGCCTCTGCTTGGTTTGGATTTGTGTCAACAACAATGTGCTTTTAAAGAAGAAAAAAACAAGGACAAGTTATGTGTTTGTTTGTGGAACAGAAATACGATATGGATTTTAAGGGAATTGGATTACCAATACATAGGAAGATTCCAAGTATAGACGTGGAGAAAAATATTTGTTCGATTGTTAATTCAATGTTGAATGTTCTTTTATAATGTTTGATAACATGATTATAGAAAAGCCAATTTTTGTAGAAGTCTGCTGTAAAAAGTCAAGCAATCCACTCTCCTTAAAATATTATTGTGCTGAATAACTTGAAAATGCAATTACTGATGATTTTTCAGTTGTTAAAACATTTTAACTGTGCAATACAAAACCGATTTAAGATATACTGCTTTCGAGGTTGGGTCGAAACTTTCCTTGGACTTAAATATTGTGCCATTGTGCTACTTAGATATCTAATAAAATATTAAATTTTGTCGGAAATGTAAATAAAAAGAGTAATATTTGAGATTTTTTGTGGTTTCGGTGGAGGAAGGGCAATTCACTTCCCTTACCCCACTTGAATCTGCACATGATTGGTCACTGGAGGTAAAAGGCTGGACATGATTCATCAAAATAAAAAAATTATGTTTTAAAGTATGTCTTTCGGTGTTTCCTGCGCATTTTTTCACTAAGTTATTCTTTGACTGCTAAAATCCTGCACTTGATGAAAAAACTATCCCGTATAATTTTATGACGTAGAAACTTAGGAAAAATCGTAGCGAAAGTAATTATTACCAAAGGAGTCACACAGCGTAGCTGATACAGCTGTTGGGTTATGCCCTGTCCTAATAAAGAAATCCGATGAGCAACTGTTGTATTATCAATAACAGTAGCTCACTGATCGTGAGTGTTGTTTAAAGAAAGAGAATCGCTATAACGCAGAGCAAAATTTTCAACGAAAGAAATACAAGGTTGGTCTGGAACAATTCACCGTATAAAATACCATTCAGGCGAAAATAAAAGCGTTGTTGCGACTGTCAAGTTTGTAAGAGGGCCATCTTCCATGTCACTACGATACACTTCCCTGAACAGTTTCGCTTGCTAGCACCCACATCCCTTTCCTTCCATTCACCCCTCTCTCTTTTGTCTCCTCTCTCTCAAGAAAAGAACAGGTTCCCTCCCACATTTCAAACGTAATCCCACCCGAACGACCTCTTTCCTCATCCCTCATCTACCTCATCCCCCACCTACCTCGTCTCCCACTCACCTCTTATCCATCCGCAATCCTCAAGCCCCGAGGGAAGGTCGAAGCCCCCACAGAGACGATAATTCAGGGAAAAAATGTTTCGTTCAATTCCATTCGTCGAAGATGAATCGTCATCGCAAAAAGATCTTTACATCGAGGTAATGATATAAATTGGTATCGATCAGAGCTTGGTCAGACAGGCATGCATTCGAAGAAACTGTGTTATTATTATTATTATGAAAGTAATTCTTCATTAGAGCTTTTTGTTTGTTTGGGTTGTATATTTAGTTCGGGTGTATTTAGAGTTAAAGGAGTTCAATCTCATATTTGAATTTCATCCAGCAAATTTTACCATAGACTACTGGTTATAATAATGGAAGGCTGCTGATGGTTGAAATATAGTTTGAACGATTCACCTAAAACCATCAAAGAACGTGAATGATATGACGATATGCAAATTTACATTTATCAATGGTGGTATCAATATAAGGGGCATCACATGTTGGTAATCACTTCCAGAGGTTAAAGAATTTCTATATGAATTACTCGATTTTATGTCTTTAATACTTAATGAAATTTTTGGATTTGATTATCCCTTCAAAAAATTTCTGATCATAGTAGTTTACCAATTTTTTTGGTTGTCATTGATTCATCAGTTAAGTTCATCTCTTACCGTTGATATTCTGTAAATTTTCTTGTTCTTGGAATACCTTCACGTATGCATTAGTGTTTTAATTTACATTTACGAGCGAAATATGCATTTCGCCATATCATTTACGTACTTTGATGGATTTTGTGGCTTCAAACTATAGACTATTGGCTATATAGTTTGAAAAAATGTTTCAAGATTGTTACTAGATAGCTATTTGATGTGAAAATTTAATTGAAGCTTTGATTTACTTACAGAAAAGCTCTAAAATCGCTGGTTCCACGAAGGAGGCACTCCACCTGTTACGCATGTGTCTGCCCACTTAGGTAAGTGTAAAGCGATTATTTCACAAGTATATCTTTTCTAGACAACTCTTTCTAACGTAATACAGAAATAAAAATAGTGACTTGGTTGGGATTTGGCTGGGATTTGGCTAGGATTTGGCTGGGATATAAGCCCACGTCTCCCACTATTCGGGTAGGTATTCTAACCATTATACTACCGAGTCACGTATTCTTATTTCTGTAACGTGATGCTTTTATGAGCAAATGCCGCTGTAATCTTCACGAATACTACTTGTATGGAATATTCTCTGGAGAGAGCTAAGTAGTGGGCAGTGTTTTATTCTGACTCGTCTTGAAATGAATTTACTTGTTTTAGTTTTAATTCAAAGTTTTCAGTGTAGGAAAATGTGTGTAGCTTCGCGTAATACGTTAAAATATTATTAAATTAAATATTAATATTTCGTTGAAACTTAAATCTTTAAGGTTGTTGTTGACATCAATTGATTTTCTGTAAACTTTCTTGCTCTTGGCAAACCTTCATGTATGCGTTAGTGTTTTATTTTCGTATTTAATTCGCACATCAGATCGTCTAAGAAATTCCCAGAGGCAAAAAGCGAGGGCGAGATGATGCCGCATGCCGTATGCTGCACTATCTGGATTTAAGGTCTTCATGCTCTGTGCGCCCTCAATATGTTACAGATTCATTTTCACGCAGAGTATTAATTACACGCATCTGCTGAATGAATATTATCTTTATTGCAAGAGACCCGCGTAAAGGAAAATTCCCATGTCATGATTTTTTCAGCTACTCTTCTTTGATGTTTTGCTTAAAAATTGTCTCGTCGGTAGAGAAAGCATCAACTTTATATCTTTACTTTCAAGTTTTGTACAAATGTTAAACCTCAGATATTAGTGAAAACCCTGAGGGTAGCTTCTGTAAATGTGAAATATTTGCGTTGAAGATTTGCTAACTTTATGCTGATATTTTATTCTCACGCGAAGTAATTATTTCCTCGATTTTAAAAAATATATCTAGAATTTACACTTTTGTTTATCTTACATCAGGATTATGATACAAAGTTGTATTTATAAGGCCGTTATTCTACAAAATATATAGTGCAAATTATACTTTTATGTTTGGTAAACTCATCGAACCCTACGATTGACTTTCGATACTTATATTAAGTGAATCTAATGAAACGAATTGGTTAACCGAATATCGATTTAGAAACCGATATTTTGATTAATAGATACTCGATATATATGGAAAAGTCGATCATCGATGTATCGAAATATCGATAATCAATAAATTGAAAATTTCATCTTGAAAGCCAGTCCAGTTATCATACAAGCCATTTATAACGGAAATTAGCAACAAAATGAATTATCAGTTCAGAAACTTTGAGAAGAATAAGTTGACCTTATCAGCTCGTCGCTGTGCTAACTTAGCAATGCTCAATACTTGTGTCAGATTCCTTGTTCGGAGTTTAGTCAGAGGCTTAAGGTTTATTTGACAATGTAATATATTTAAACATAATATCGTAATAATATGTATGTAATTGTCTTGCATTTATTGTAAACCGGGGGAACGACCTGTAATGCACAGGGTTGTATGTTCTGTAAATCAACTCTTGTTGTAGTTTTGCGATGTTCTAGTACTATATTTTAATAGAGTGATGTTATTTTGAAAAATATATATCGGTATGAGACTTCTGGGTAAAAGATTGTGCAGATGTGTTTGCATTTTAAGTGTTTTTAGGCTATAGTTGAGGCTGTTACCTGAAATAATAAATATATAAATTAATTAATTAATTGTGGCTCCCGCCCATACCAAATTATGCGATTGTTCTCTTCCATCTAATAAACTGAATAACACGTTTAAAATTTTATGTTTAAACCGAAATATTTCATTCTATAGATTTGTTTTATCACTCCGTTCATGCCAGGAGTAGACCGAATGATTTTATTCCATGAATTCGATTTTCACCCGTTTAGTAAAGGAAAAGAAAATTAAATTATCAACTTTTGAATTTAGTTCGATCAATTTTTTTTGTTGGACTAATTGTTGGAATATTTTTAAACTAGCATTTATGAAGTGAGTTTAATTTTCATCGTTAAGTACAAACATTATTGGATTTGCATATTCGGATATCGCATTGGCGTCTCAATGCACAATGAAGAAGAATCCAAATGGATTCGATGGACCATCCGAGTGAAATACTACCAAGTTCTACTAATTTATATATTTATTTTCAAATAAAGCTGCGATTACGCCTGGCGGTAGCAGTGGAAGGGGAAATACAAAATTACAGAGAATTGCCTGGCATTCGCCCAAAGACGGAAGGAAAACCCCTTCAATAACCTCCAGTAGGCAATGAATTACTTTCATATATACATGCACAATAGATAATATAACATTAATATTACAATTATTAGCATTGCAAAAATTTTAAAATACAAATGAAAAAGATTTTTTATTTCTGTGTGGTAAAT
The DNA here is from genome assembly GCA_947579665.1 of Sympetrum striolatum. NCBI lineage: Eukaryota > Metazoa > Arthropoda > Insecta > Odonata > Libellulidae > Sympetrum > Sympetrum striolatum. The sequence goes on along the minus strand of OX388351.1, from coordinate 50,286,126 downwards.
TGTAAAAGTGTTTCCTTTATTCATCTTTATAATGGAAGACTACCACAAAGTAAAGGCCTCATTATTGGATTCTATGATACTAATGAATTTAAGCTTATTTTTAAAAGTTTTTACATTTTTTGGCATTGGAAAGAGGACTTCTCCAGGTAGGGCGTTCCATTCTCTAATTCTCCTATTAACGAATAAATACTTCGCAATGTCTGCTTTCTGTCACAATATCTGTTTTCTGTCAATTGAATTTATTCGAATGAAAAAAATCGAATAGATGTTAAATAATTATTCGTTATAATTCTTCGATTGGTTTTTTCAATCGATTGTCTCACCTCTACCTGTATACATCCCCGGGAAAGTTAGGGGTTCCCACAGGGGCGGATCAAGGCACTAGGCATCGAGGCACTTGCCTAGGGGCCTCCACCATCTAGGGGCCTCCATCATCTAGGGGCCTCCACCACTTGAGAATTTTTTCACCACAAAGTTATTTTACGGAAAACCAAAGCGAGTGCGAAATGTATGTGATGTTCCTGACATTATTGAGTAGTTTTCTGGAGAAGAGATGAAAATGTACTTATTCAATTTTATGAAATTAGGAGTTCTAAAAGTATTTATTATAATGTGATCATAAGTGATAAGAGAACTAAAGTTATGTAACAGCGAGTATCAAATGTATATACTGAATTTGTATGTAATTCCATGACCATTTATAGGAAATGTTGAATTTCTCCGCCTTTAAGTGGGCCTCCACCAGTTATTTGCCTGTGGGCCCTCGCACCCCTTGATCCGCCCCTGGGTTCCCATACTATCAAGGTTATATCACATCGAGATTTAAAAGACGTTCAATTTTCGTTGATTGAATTTGGAGTTGGCGAAAGTGGTCCACAGGAGCCTCGGAACAAGGATCCAGACGGACATACGGATTCATTGGGCGGAATCTGCAAAGACTCCCATCCTTCCCATTGTGGAGGAAAACGGGGGCATGGATCCCAACGGATAAGACATTGGCTGAGTCTGAATGGACAGGGGGGTGCGTAACCCAATCCGACCTGCGGAAATTCGACGCCGGCGTCGTGGCCACTCTCCAGACTGGACCGGAAGTGCGTGTCGGGCGGGATTAGCGCATGCGCCTCGGGCCAACACGAAATAGCCGCGCCATTCGACACCAACAATCGCTTCGTTGTTGCTTTGACCTCGTCTCCTTCGCCGAGGAATTTAATTCATGCAAGAGCACTTTGGAAGCCGTAAGAATCCGTCATGGATCGTGAAAAAGAGTCGTGTCGGGATTTCCCCGGACTTGGCTCCGGAGTTAATTTTTTCCTCCTCGGAAGGTACCGTGATCGGCGATGACGTGTTGACATTAAAAAATGTCCATCATCTTCTGCTCGTGCCGGTGGACCCGGTCGTCGGGGTGGGGTGACGGATGGTCGAGTATCCTGTTTGAATCAACGCTGCGAATGAAATGTCTGACTGAGCTTAATACGTTCACATTCTCCCTATCTTGTGAATGCAGACACACCACTGTTCGTTTTAAAAATTTATTTTTGAAACACAATGGTTACACCAGTTAAATCTGAATTAGGAGCTTAACGGTAAGAATTCGCTTCTAACCTTAATGCATCTTAAATCGAACAATCATGGAAACATGAACATAGTAAAGTTAAACATTACCTCAATGAGTCACGAAGAATATTTCCTTTGAGTAACAAATAGTATGCTATTAAAATTTCGTTTTTATAAATGTCTTTTATTTATCGATGTTTTATGTTTATTTTCCTTTATTATCTCGGTGCTTTTTTCATTACTTTTCATATTTAAATAAATTTTAAAAATATATTTAATAATATTCCTCAATTACGTATCATTTCTCTGAGGAGGGAATGTTACCCTTGTTGTTCTAAGAAAAACCTGTTTTTCCCACGCTTGTCGTAAAAACGGAAATTACTAGATAGTACTATTTTATAAACTACACTTTCAGATCGTAATTTATTCAATACAAATAAACAATAAGAAACTTTTCGATGAAGAGGGGGATTTGGAAGAGAAGATATATGTTGAAGATTATTTTCCTATTCTCGTTTTCATAATAATGTTTCATTATCACATTTGATGGTTACTCTTCGAAATGCACAAAAAAAATTCCGCCCAACGTGGGGCTCGAACCCACGACCCTGAGATTAAGAGTCTCATGCTCTACCGACTGAGCTAGCCGGGCTCTTGCAACAGCAATGTTATAAATTTTTAATTATTTTTGTGTAAGCACCACAGATTATTCAGCGGTTGCTATCGCCTTAGACGTAATATCCAATGACCAGGATATCCTTAGACCAGACAAAGTAGTCGCCATTATCTCTTGTAGCTGAAGGCTTATTGGATGCGGTACAAATGAAGCTGATTTTAATGATGGATATAACACAATAACAGTGTTAGGAAATAGGAATTCTAGGAGCAAAATAAGCAGGAAATATTCATATTTTCTGAGTGTTTTATCATATTTCCTTAGTAAAATAGGGTTCAGTTATCAATTACCTTTGTCTTTAGGATGAAAAATAGCTGGATCAAATTTATGAGGCTGTAGGCAGGTTGATTTTACAAAGGACATTGGGGCTGGTATACATTGCTTTATCACGATAAAGGAGAAAAATGAGAATTCCATCAGTGAAAACATAAATACAACATAATACATATATTTTATGTGTACAGCTCTTGTCAATGTCTATGTAAGAACCCTGCGAGCCGCCTTTCGGCGTGTGACAGGGGGTGCAGGCACCTTGACTCGCCTTGACTCTATTTTCCTAGCCGATTGCTTTCGCGTATCGTTCGCGGGAAAAATAAATCCTTGGAAATATTCGTTCTAGCATCTATTTCCCTAATCTTCCTCGCAGTATCAGAACGGCCCACATAACAGGGAGGTCACATTCTTTAGGTTACATCATCTGAGAACGTCATTTTTCTAAACTTATTTAGTAAATTTGTCCTTTGAATTAGTCTAGTTCTCTTGTATTTCCGTATGGTTTCGAATCTGAACTTTTGGATCATTTTATTTGCTGAATTTCTACGTACTCGCTTTCTACTCAAATTTAAATCCTTCTTCTACATACTTCACATATTCATTCCAAAGTGAACGTTTCCCTGCCAACGGAAAATGTTGAAGAGACAATATGTGCGTTTCGCTGAAAAATTTGTTATTGACCTTGTAGTTTGTATTATTGCCTTATCAAGCGCAGGAATACATTGCCGAATAGTCGTTTGTGGTTAACCGATTTTAACCTGTGTTGCTTGTTCTTTAATTTTTGAAAGTAAAACTCTTGATTTATGATTCCAGTTTGATTAAATTAATTCGGTTAAGCATGTTTGGTGTTCTGAGTATCAACAAATCCTATCAATATTAAAGGGTATGAGAAAAATTCGTATTTTAATTAGAATTATACGTATCGACGTCGTATTTATCGAATAGAAATTATATTTTTACATCATTTTCTAATCCCAGCTACAAATAGGTCTTGAACTTCTTACCAAGTTGCATCTAGTCTTTATTATGCTAGCTTGACACTTTTGTATAATACAAAGCGTCAAGCAGTAATTAATTAGAAATTCTATTTACTATATTCGATAAAATATACATTTTGGAATGTTTGGATGGAGAAGTGAGAGTGATATTTTATGTTCCGTGTGGTTTAAAAATTAGCATAAATTATACCAGAGAGCGTGCAGTTATAAAAATAATATACAAGTGATTTTTTCCTATTTTTAAACTAGATGTAGCAGTTTAATATTTATATTCCCTATAAAGAATGTTCGATCTTAAGTAATATAAAATATAAGATTCTAATGAAAGGTGGTCTTTGAATGTTGTTAACAATATTTTGATTGATAGCTATCGTATTAATTGCTTTTAAGTAAAATTGAAGTAATATGGCAAGCTAGGTGGCGATGATAACTTTTTATCAAATTAATTTATTAGTAAAACCAAAACTCTCTGGATTCTCCAAAGTGCTCTAATAAAAATCTTGCGATGAAATGGAAATACTAAGCAATAAGTATGATAAGAAATACAATTAGAATGGAAGCATTGACAGCTTAATGGAAATGTCACGATTATTAAACAAAATTGCTATTATACTTAGGCAAACCTTTGGTCTGCGCCCTTGGTCGACCTTCGGAAGTCAAATATCCATTTCTAGATTCCTCTATCAAAATAATTTTCCCATAATCACAATCACACTATAATTTGTATGTATGTATACCGTATATTTGTACTATTTAAGTAATTAAGGTCACTTAGGAATATTTTTATTTTTAGAACACTTACTTTTCATTGCATATTAGAGTCATCGAAGTTTTGGCTAAGACTGGATTAATTTCATTCCCCTCCTAATGAAAAGATTGCCCCATCGTGAGCGTGAACGTGAAAAAAAGCGGAGCAAAAAGTCGTCCTTTTTCTGGATTTATCACTTATCACGCGAACGGGGAAGTGAGTGTGCGGAACGCGGCAACGCACGCCCCGAGTCACAGTCACGCACCGTGATTCTGCTCAATGATCCATTCAATCGCTCGGATGGCGTGACTCGGGAAAACCACAGCGCCGGAAGTCGAACCCGACACCCCTAAGAGCGTATCTTTCGGTTTTCCGCGAAAAATTGGAAAAATGTTCGCTGGCCGCGAGGCTAACGACCTCTCGTAGAGTTTATTGTCTGCACCTCACGTAAGCCATCCAAAGGACAACCTATTTAATGAGCGAACGTGTACCTAACAGGCTATTAAGTTTTTTTAATACTGTTATAGTATTTATTCAAATGTATAAATTCAAGTATGAATATTTTTATCATTTGATCATGGTAGGGGTCTCCTTTTCTTAATTACTCACGCTAATTTTCTCGCATTCAATTAAAATTCCTATTGATTCCTTTGAAAGTGTACCTAACGGGCTGTGTAGGCAGTTTTCTCAACTGATTGTGATATATCTTCAAATATTTAGTTTAAAAATTTCCCATCGCACGAATCATATTAGAAAACAAATGGTGGAAGGGAGGAATTGAATCTGCACACGAAAGTATGCTGCTTAAACCAAAGTTATACAAAGTTGAAAAATAGTGACTTGAACCCAGGTCTCCCACTTTCCAAGTAGGTATTCTAATATAGGTACTTATATTAGATTGTATAAATTTCATATTAGAAAATTTAATTTGTTACAGGATTTGAACGTTTTTGTGACATCAGTGAGTATACTTAGATCACAGGATTCTTTTTGTAATTACTGAGCAAATTGTCACACCTCCGGTTAAAATTCATTATTATTCATTTTCAAGTTCTTATATTGATGCTTATTAGAATTATTATTGAAGTAATAGCGTCAATTTATAGAGGAGAGAATGACGTTTTATACAAGCTCAGTACTGTAGCTAGCGTAAATTATAGGGGGAATTCAGATATTGTATCAATTCGCTAGAATCATTCTTCTTTTCGAATCAAAACAAAAATTTACGCCCAACGTGGGGCTCGAACCCACGACCCTGAGATTAAGAGTCTCATGCTCTACCGACTGAGCTAGCCGGGCTGTTGAACGCTATAGCAATGTTATAAATTTTTAATTACTTTTGTGTAAGCACCACAGATTATTCAGCGGTTGTTATCGCCTTAGACGTAATATCCAATGACCAGGATATCCTTAGACCAGACAAAGTAGTCGCCATTATCTCTTGTAGCTGAAGGCTTATTGGATGCGGTACAAATGAAGCTGAATTTAATGATGGATAGAACACAATAACAATATAATAGCTAGGAACTGTATTTATTTCATACAAAAACCTCCCGTTGTACGAAATTATTTACTCTTAAAGTAGTGTAATTTGTCTAACTCTATTTAATCTTTCTTCATTTTGGACTATTTTGTAGACTATTGTATATATTTGTGTTGCATTTGTTATCTTGCGTAGAATCAAGCTATTCTTTTGGTACGTAATAATTTCAATGATGTCTCGAATTGTGATTTTAGTTGAAAGTACGGGGTTTGGGGAGTGGTATTCAGATTTTTCATACGAATCGCACATGAGTGCATTTCGTAAGGATTTACTTTCAATCTAGTAGAATAACGTATCTTATTGTTAGCTATGAATACTGTGCGAAATCTGGAATTCAGAAAGCCTCATACGTGAAACTACGTTTTGGTTAATCTTACCTCATTGATCGTATCATGAAATTCTTTTTGGATGAGAATGGTGAAAAGCATGGAATTTTTCACTTCCTCGCAATTCATCATTGGAGTTGATTTATCACGTTCATTATGTATTTTAATACACATTTTTATAACACATGACCCTTTAAGGAATTATATAGGTGAATATTCACATAGATTTATATGTTTTCCTCATTACAGGATTACCCATAGATTAAAGGATTACCCATAGATTACAGGATTACACATTTAATATAGATTCTACATAGTTCTTTAATTCTAAATAATCACACCACTTTACTAATGTGCATCGTATTCTCTAATCTAATTTTAACCAGCCATACATCATCATCTGTTTTAAAATACCTTTTCTACCATTTTCCCTTTACAAATCCAGTCAACGTTGAAAACTTTCGGTTAATACAAATTCAAAATTTGGTAGTATAGAAAAAATACCGTTACCGTACAGTTATAACTGTCTCTAGTTATCTTTCAATCATAAAAATAGAAAATATTTTACTGGGAAAGGCGTGAATTACTTTTATTTTTTTCTTCTATACTATTACATTCAATAAATTAAGGTATGAACATCAAATTTATATTCCAATTTCAACTTTCTATCTAATTATATATTTTTAAATTTTTGGTTTTAAGTTCCTTTCTTGTCTCCGGAATTTACTACACGTTTCAAATTATTCACTGATGAATAAATAGTAAAAATAGTGATTATTTTGATTTGACCTTAATACTCGTATATCGAAGTATGAGTTAGAAATGTAACTCCAATTAAAGTCTTCTGAAAATGAAGCCAGCTATAAAGAGCTCGCATTCAGAGAACTTTTAATTTATATGGTTTTCGAGTCTCAAATTAATTTTCCTGAATGTCATGCAGCTGTATCACAACTCGATTTTTTTAAAAGCTTACTAGTGATTAATTCCTCAAATACGGCAAAAACGTGGAAGGGCAGTGGAGATGGCAGGAATACCACGAAGCGTTTTTGCCGTCTAATCGTCCGATATTTTTAGCATGTAAATTTTCTCAGAAATTAAGGTAGTGAAATTAGAACTTAATTTATAGCTTGTGCATTAATTAAAACGGATCTTTAACGACAGCTAATTACTTCCCTGTTAGATCAGGATAAAATGACAGAATGAAAATTATCGCGATAAGATTTATATATTTCATATCATTAAACTCTTACGTTTCTTAAAGAATACTTCTAGCAGCGCTACGAAAAAAGCAGATAATTAGACATTGCCCGGAAAAATGTATATCAATAATTTTGTTCTACCTAAGGCAATTCACTTTTCTTTAATATACTAAAATATTGATCAGTAAATTTGAATTAAAGCCTAAAATTATTATCTCAATCCTAGAATTCCTCAAGAAGGGGGGATGAAACCTACAGATACAGAAAACTATATTTAGTGATAAAATCAGATTAATTGAAATTTAAAAGACAAGAAGACATACCAATAATATTATTCAAGAACAAACAGTTACATATTTACCTGTAAGTTGGTAAAATATAGACTGATAAATAAACTAGCAAATAAACAATTAATAAAAAACATATACACAAAACATACCGTACTTTTTATATTGATAATCCTTGTATGAAAAAAATCTGCATGGGTGAGTTTTCCTTTACATTTTCCTGCGCAATGAAGATGTGTATTGTTCAGGGCGTTATGCGATGATTAGAATTAAGATTCCCTTGGAAGTATGCAATTCTCACAACCAGTGGCTTCCTGGTTGCATTCTGTAAAGGTGCAGGGGTTACGCTGGGACGCAAGAATATAGCAGAGATCAAAGCCTGCTTGGAATTCACTTTTTATTTTCTTTTAAATGCGTTTGTTCTCGGTCATAAATATCCACCAGTCACTCTTGCAAACCAAATTTGATTCAGTGGAGCAAAAACTTCAGAGACTAAATTTGATTGCTGAGGATTTATAACCTATAATCTATACTTTATCTTTATAAGTTGGTGGATTGTTAGTAATATAATGTTTATAATAACATGAGTATCTCGTCCTAGGGATTCAATTTTTCACTACTATTGTTTATAACATGCTTTTGTTTTTATTAAATATATAAGGTATTTCTCTTTGTTTTGAAATATGTCTCGACCCATCCCGAAATAAGAAAATTTAATTTGTTGTGAAGCTAATTGACAGTTTAAAACCATTTAAATAAGTTTATCTCTCTAAAAGTAAGTAATAAAAACCGGAATAACCATGGGCCACTCGAAAAGCAAAGTCAATTTTTTGTTAAGATAATGATAAATGTGGGATAGAAGGCTCACCTTTAAGTTTTAGGTATGTAGGTTAGAACATTTATCTATACGTAATTTCATTGTTTGAAATTTCCATTTTTGAAGTCCAGTAAGTTATTAAATAAGGGGGAATGTTTATTTATACGAAGCTCGGATCAAATGAAGTCTTTTATCGATCCCCTCATTTCACAAATGAATTCAGCAAAAGTTTTTAACACTCTTTATTCCAGACGTTCTTTACCGGGTATTGTACTTTGCGTCTTCATCTGGGACTTTTTGTATTTAGGAATTAGAGAAAGTGTATTTAGAGTTCATGACAGTAAGTATACATTATTCGAGAGTTGTGAAAATGGAAGATTCAGAATAAGCGAATGGAGTTTGAACTTATATGAAATAGAGCTGTCTGCAATGTAAATCAACCTGTTCAATTTCATCGAGAAAATTCATCCACGCTATATGCCTGTATCGAATTTACTATTTTTTCATATTTTCGTCTAAATATAGCTAAAGAAGCTCTACCATCTAATATCAAACACTACCTAATCCTTACACTATAAAAAGTCTCTGATTTTGTAATCTTCAAGCATATTAATCATGTAATTCTTCTATCTTTCGCTTCTACTTCGAAATGCACCAAAAAATTCCGCCCAACGTGGGGCTCGAACCCACGACTCGAGGATTAAGAGTCTCATGAGAGACTGAGCTAGCTGGGCCGTTGCTAAACAGTGCGAGTAACGAAATACTGAAGAAATAAACTTGGAAGTATCTAATGGTGGTAATACCTAAATTATAATTTCACAAAATGTATCTTAGTTAATTTAGTAAAATGTATCTTAGTTATTTATCTCAGTTATATCCACCATACCTTCCACTATGCAATTCCACCAAGTAACGGCTTCTTCGATCAGTTTTACGAATGGTAAACTTGATAATCTTAAGAGACTGGAATAAAAATAATACTAATTACGAGCATTTTCTGTTTACTACATGGTTATTGTTAAAATTCTTTAGAAACAATATGTGTTGGTGGATTAAATTCGTCTCGGTGAGACTTATCGAAGTTTGTGTAAAATTTTAATTCCATGCAAGGTGGGGAATCAGTATTTAAAAAATCTAAATTATTTAACTAAATAATAAATGTATTTTGGCAGTAATATCTCTGCACGTTAGCAATGCTCTAATTTTACTGCGGGTGTTGAGATCCGCAGGTTCAAAAATTCTTAATAAGAATAAATCATGATAAACAATCCCATAAAAACCCTTGCCATTGAAAACCTTTACTTATGTTACTCAATAATTCGTTATATCGCAATATACGGGAGGTTTAAATCAGTCATTTAGTCCAATATAATCGTACGAACATTCATCTGATACTTGATGCCCCACTAGTGTGTAACCATATTTGCCTACGATAGGCAATTAATTATTTCTCAATGAACATTTCAGAGGGGAACTTATCCCTCGTTGTAATCCACGACATATGTCGCAGCGCCTCCCCACGGGACAATTCCGAAATAACTTGACGAAGGCGTGATGGATCAATAAGACTTTCGGACGCTATGAATTGAATGGGATTAAATTGTATACCATAAACACGCCGAGGAGACGGTATTGCGGGGTTGGTTTCCATGGCTGCAGAGGGGGTGGGGTACACAACCCCCGGCGCCAGCCCCCGTGGGGATGCCATCGAAATATTCCCCCATTTTAAAAGCCATACACCCTAAACCAACCAGATATCCCACGAGATGGCGTTGAAAGCAATCCCTCCCAAATTCCCCCCCCCCCTTATCTGTGGCCTTTCCGTTATCACCCCCACCCCCGCCCCCTGCGGCAATTAGGATTGGATGTCGGCTGTCTACGTCATCCGATACGCCACCGAAACCCGATAGTCTGATTGGATGACTCTCCTCCCACGCAAGTCCCGTGCACTTACCCCTGTCCCCACCCTCTCTATTTGTTTTCCGCTTCCCCATTCCCGAGTAATTCCTCCCCGAAATCCATTCTCCCTATCCCATCCTCGGCCTATCTCTTCCTGTATTCCTGGTCCGAGATCTGTTTTTGGTGCTATTGTGCCTATATTCGCTCTGGTATTCCTTTCCGGGTGTAGTTGGTATCTCTCTTTCTCTCAACGGAGTCTGCGCCTTACCACGGTATCTTTCTGTATCACCAAGTGGCGTCTTTGTTTCTTTGTTCTTTGTTCTTGTTTATTTTACCTTACTGCAAAGAAAAATTTGGGACACGGTCGTTGATGAATTAGAGGTTTAACATCTCCGAGAGCGGTCTTCGTCGGCGTTCCTCGTCTTATTCCCCGTTTGTCGGAGAAAAGAAAGGCAATTTAAACTTAGTGGAAATCTTTATTGGTTTCCAATAAAATTTTCCAATACCTTTCCGATAGAAATCCTGTTGGTTTCCTATAGGGTATTGGCCATTGGTTTCTATTGGCTTAAAAGAAATCCTATTGTTTTATTGGTTTCTATTGGCTTAAAAGAAATCCTATTGTTTTCCTCATTTATTCCTACTGCTTTCCTATTGGTTTTCTAAAAATATTCCTATTGATTTTCTAATAGTTAACCTTGATCGAAAGTGATCTCGAATTCCACGGATACATTTTAGAAACTTTTGCTAATTTTAAGTTGTACCTTCATTAAAAGTCTATGACATTCAAGTTTCATAAACTCTTCTAATGTTCATTGGTATAACTCAGGAATATTCTCCATGATGCCGGAATCCAATAAGAAAAGCGAACTTCCTAATACTTATACACACCAATGAAGACAACAGAAAACCAATAGGCACCGATAAGATCCTGTAAAACGGCCCAATAGGAAACACCAAGCTTCCTAATAAACCAACAGTGTCACCTATCGGAAAACAATAGGAACAAACAGAAACCAATATAACCAAATAAAAACCAACACAAACCAATAAGAATACCTATAGGAACCTAGGAAAAATTTCAACAGGGATGAGTTTTCTCCGACTAACAGGTAATAAGATGAGGAACGCCGACGAAGACGGCTTTTGGAGAGTTCAAACCTCTAATTTACCTCGTTGTTTGGTTCTTATTAGTTGTGGATTACTGGAGATGAAGTTCTCTCTCCCTTATAACTAGTCTAAAATTTAGAAATACTATTCTTCCGGATTAAATTAAATTACGTATCCACTACTGTATCAGCCCGGCTAGCTCAGTCGGTAGAGCATGAGACTCTTAATCTCAGGGTCGTGGGTTCGAGCCCCACGTTGGGCGAAAGTTTTTGTTTGATCCGACTTAGAAGAATATAAAAAAGAGAGGAAATTAATATAATAAATTGGGAGACTCATAAATCAGAAACTTTTCATCTCATACTATTTGATTTAAGGTGTAACATTTATTTTTGCTTAATTTGAAGCAAGTGCTATCAATTGTCATATTGATATTGCATTTATCAAAAGAACAGACAAAGCGTTCCCTTAAGTATGAATCGTACAACTACGCGTGAATGAAAGCTTGGTTTGCTACCGTTCTTGTTCAATTCAGTTGATTTAAAAAAAGGAATAAAATGTTGATAACACATAACTTATATGAATAAACCGTGTAACGTTTAGACATAGACTTTGGTATAGACGCTTTTTACTTAAAATATTCAACTGTTGCAGCCTTGATATTGAAGAAATCCGTCGTGTATAAAATGGATGTAATAATTATTCTACAGGAAGTTTTTATTATTTTATACCAATAATAATTATTATTTCTGAAGTTTTATTCAATTTTATTTTTTTTCACTTCAGTTTATTCTTTGGCTTACACCTTAGAGCAAAAGGTTTTTGATTTCATGTATTCTTAATTTTTTTCTCATTTTAATGAAGCAATGCTGTTGAGAAAACCATTTTATAAACCATATTGATCTCTTAAATAACGCTAGAGAACACTCTTGTTCCTTTTCCATTTGATTCAATACCTTATAGTTTAATTTATTAGCCTTGCGTTTTACAGCTGTGATTCTATCGTTCTGAACTTCATAAAAGCCTAAATTGCCTCCAATAAATCCTGAAATAAATAAATACTGCTATTTGTTTCACTTAAAACTGAAATTTTGTATTGCGAATTATATCACTTGAATATAGACCATTTAAGCTTAATCTCCCTAGCGGTTCCTAAAATAATCACCAAATGTGTTTGCAAATGGCCGAGTGCACCCCTTGGGAACTATCATGACATTCTTTCAAATGAGCATATTGTCACTTACGTGGCTGTGTATGTGTTGATATTTTTCTTAGACACTCGGAATGACCCGCCAGCTAAAGTTAAAGGAAAGAAAGCTAAATACATCTGAGATTTAATTCCTTCTTGTAAAGGGATCGCGAGTTACTGCGTGGGCTCATACGTTCTGCTTTGTATGCGAAACAAATAGTGCTATCGCTTAACATTGAAATCCTTGGTGAGAAGGAGAATCCCGTCTTCTAAAAACAGAGAGCCTCTCCTCTTTAGAATCCCTCATCGATCCATATTCCAGATATACCTCCATTTAATATGGCGTCTTCTCACTGCCAGACTCTGAATTCTATTCCTAAGTACACTCTAGTAGATGGCCATATGCCTTACAAAAGTTTTACTTCTTTGGCAATCAAAATTTTCATCAGCATACGAGCATTATGAGCATGATTTACGTATCATCATTACCGTTTGCCTATTTCTAAGTTATCTAATAGCGAGTTCTGCCAAACATAACGAAAATGTGGTTTGAAAATTAATAACACCAATTTATGCATTAATATGTTATATACATACTAGAGTAGTTTACACTTTAGCCGGTTCCTTTATCCTAAAATTGCCTTCTTAGCTGGATTCCTTTGACTCGTTGATAACCATCCCCTCCTATCATGTTATCTAAATCAAATTTTGTCTGCATTTTCCATCTAACATCTGCCTTTCTTTTATATTCAATCCTCAAATACTTTTTCTCGGAGCTCATCCTCTCTCAATGACTTATTCACCACAATCTGTTCTGGTTCCGTATCATATCTTTAATATAAAATTTCTTAAACTCCCAAATCCAACGATTTCTAGTCTTTCTATCAAATAACTTTATTTTTCAATATATTTAAAAACATCGCAAGGCATCCTCTCTTCCTCTCTTTGATGTATCTCTTTTTAATCTCCACGTTGAATTTAAGATCAATTAGAGTGAATTTTCGTTTGGTTCAAATTCCGTGGGTGGATCAGTTTCTATGAGATATTTATTAATTTTGGAATGAACATTACTGGTACGTATTAGTTGATTTCGTATGAGGTTACCACGTGTATTGCCATTTAAAAATCGAAGCATCAGGTACTTTAACTCTTTAAAATCGAAGATTAAATATAAATCTACAAAATTTAAGCTGAATTGGAGCGCAAGGTCTACATTCTGAGAGCATAATAATTATGATGTGGAGTATAGTTAGTAAATCTCCTAACTCATCTTATAGTGATATTTGTAGGGCTAATATGTGAAATATTTTTTATCCTTCACATGTCATATTTGAAGTTGCCAGTGAATGAAGCCGTTATTCATGTTTTCTAACATTGGTTTAGCATATTAAATTTGAAACCGAAATACAGAGATTTTGGGCTCAAGGAAGAAAGAAATGAAGTGAAAGAAGTGAATAAATGAAGGAAACACTGTCAAAACGTGAATTTATTCAAGGGAATACAATCATTATGTTTAATAGAAATTAATAATAGTAATAATTATTTATTTATTTTAAAGTATCTAGCAAAATTTATTCCATTGGGCAAAAAGATTGAAGAAGGTTTTGGGAGATTACCTTTACCTGTGATACCTTCCCTCATCTAAAACTTAACCCATTGCAAATTCTATTCTTTTCAAAGAATTTAAATTACATATCCCGGAATCAACATTTCTCTCACCCATGTAACTAGCCTAAAGGAATACTAGAAACAATAGTCTTCCAGATCAATTTAAATTACTTATCCACTTCTGTATCAGCCCGGCTAGCTCAGTCGGTAGAGCATGAGACTCTTAATCTCAGGGTCGTGGGTTCGAGCCCCACGTTGGGCGATTTTTTTCATTCGAATTAGATAAATATGATACAAAATATGATTGTTATAACTTTGGAGACTTATAAATCAGATAATTCTCATCCCTTATATGAGTTAAGGTATAACAGTTTTTGCTTAATTTGAAGCTAGAGCTATAATTTATCAAAAGAAAACAACAATCCAAGTTTTATTTTAAGTAAGAAAAAGACAGCTACACGTGAATAAGAAAATTATTTCATTCCAAAGATACCAACTAAATGGTAAAATCATATCTACCTCTGATCTCTGTAAATATTTGGGAGATACATTAAACGGAAACTTTAATTGGGAACGACACATAAATCATATAGTAGCAAAAACGTACAGGACACTACACCGCGCTATGAGAAATTTGAAGGGGGTAGCAGTTCAAAAGCAAAGGAATTGGGGTACCTACCTTATCTGAGTGGGCCAATTTTAGAATGTGTTACGACAGTGTGGGATCCTCATGAGGAATTTCATTTAAAGAAATTTGAGAAAGTTCATAGGAAGGCAGCTTGCTATATTATGGGCGGGTTTATAAAAACAGATATTGTCTCAGAAATGTAAAAATCCTAGGATGGTTATCACAAGAGAAGATGAGGAAAATAAACAAACTAGGTCGTGTTTACCAGATAATAGCAGGCAGTAAGGGATGGGAAGGATTTAACAATTTTATCGAAGTACCTAATTTTTTAGGAAGAAGTCACTATCATAAAATAAAACTTAGGCCACGAAGAACCAAAACATTCATTTTTGAATAGAGGCATAGAAGAGCAGAACAAGTTACCTGGATCGCTCTCTAAGCCCTTTCCTAAACTTCCAAGATATTTTAAGAAAAAATGTAAAAGTCTAATGTAGCGTGAAACTGAAATTAGTAAAATTATTGTGATTAATTAAAGACGAAATGTGAGGGAAGTAGGGGACTGGCTGGTAGGGTGATCTATGGTGGGGACTAAGGGTGTCTCGGGACAGACACTGAAGCCGCTAAGGCCTACCGGGAACCCTGAAAATCTTCCACGGACGCCTATGTGTTTTTTGGTATTTTTTATATTATCATAACTATATATAGCTAAAATTGTATAAATTTAAGTGCGATATGAATTTAATCGTAACAATGCAATGTTCAAATAACGCAGCCACCAGACATATGTCTAACTGTGACGAAATTCCTATAAATAAAACGAATATGCTGGCTTGTTCGCGATCTTTACCTATAGATATAAATAAGCATCGTTACAGACACTTATCACTTCATGGATTAAACTGATGCACAGACTTGATTGATATGAATCTAACGTTTTAAACGCAAAGTGACGCAATTTACGAGTAACAGTTCAGATAGCAAGCGGTGAGAAAAATACATCCTTCCTTGAGCGTTCACAAATTTATATCGGGTATCACCTAAATTTTACGTTTTTGATGAAATATGAGAAAAAGTGGCGTCTAAAATTTTAGAGTGTAGCGTTTGGGATTATAGAGGCTCAATTTCAGTGTAATTATAAAAATTCATGACAGATGCGTTTAGAAGATAGACATAGTTAGTAGCAATGATAGTAATAATAAAAATTGTCTTTGTTTGGGCGAAATTGAGACTGAAAGTCTCTTCTTCCATCGTCATTAATTCTAGAATAACTAAATGAAAGAGAATAGTGTGAGAAAAAGTTAGGAGAATAGTAGATGTAAAACTTAACTGAAACTTAAAAACATAGAAATAATCAACTGCAGGAAAATACCTACAAAGAAGGAGGATGTGAAAAACCTGCGCGAACCTACCAATAGTAATAACTATCAGATGAGAATAAGAGTATGACAGAATATAGAAATACACTACCAGTCAGTACATGCGTGCTATACATCAATAAGAATAGTCAGTTAACATTTAAGTAAATGATGTTAATGTACACTCCTGGCCAAAATTAACGCAGCACCTCCCATGCGATTCTTACGGCCGGTGTTGCGTTAATTTTGGCCAGGACTGTACATAATGACATGAAAGAAAAAAATAAGAAATAAAAATGAAAAAGTACATGGAATTGCAACCATGATAAACAGAAATGATAGACAGAAATAAATACAAATTATTAAAAAAAACAGGTTCGATATATATCGATATCGATATGATCGATATACATACAGTATATTTAAGATAGTGGTAGATTAACAGGAAGTGGACCCGAGGAAATCACATATCCTACTCCTCGTTCAAACATTTTTCTTAATCCATTTCAGATTGAAGTTTCTAAATTCAGGAACTCTTTACCTAACTTTATAAAATTCTCTATCTCGATGAGAGTTTTTAAGTTAAAATTATTCAACTATCTCTTAGCTAATGTTGTTTAACAAGTATTTTGTGTTAGACGAGTTGCATCTTGCTTTCCCGCCTCTCTTGTTGTCTATCTTTAAGCCCTAAATTCTCTGTTTACCTATGTTGTGTTTTTCCTTATTTTGTATTTTCGTGTTTCCACATATTTTGTAAATCTCAATGTATTCTTATGTTCTTTTGATTTTCCATATATCTTTGTATTTCTGTCGTGATTTTTAAAAATATTTTGATCTCTGAGCATTTTTGTATTTTGTGTTGCTCTATGTGAATCTTCAGAGCATAACAAATTATTATTATAATCTAAATTAAAACAAATAAAATTGCTTGTACTATTTTCCTGTTTTATTTCTTTTAATTTTGATTTTAATGGAATTCCACACAGTAAAGCCTGCTACCATTGATTTTATATTATTATTATATTGTATTCAAGATATCTGCGTAGTTATAAATAAACTTATGACAGATGCGCAGAGATAATGGGTACAGTTGTGGCGGGTTATTCGCGCAGTTTAATACCATATGGTTTTGCTACATATTTACTTTGCAGAAGTGAACCGATCTGCAAACCGGGAAAGGATAGGGGAAAGCCTGGATGTTCAGTAGAGGGGATATAGGGAAGTGTATGAAGGGGAATAGAGGAAGGGGAGGTGGAGTGAGGATTTTAATGGATCGGAGTATTTCGTTACACTCCCCTCAGTCTCCCATTTGTGGCTTTCTCCTCCCAAAGCCAGTCTCCATTGCAATTGATTACTGACTAAGGTTACCTCTGCGGCGAAGATGGCGTTATTAGTTATTCCAGGTACGCAATGCACATCCCCCGCCATCACATGATTCTAGATTACGTCGTCGATTTGTGTACTTCCCTGCGCGCTGATTTATATGCGAATTAGCTCATTTATGAGGTTATTAGATGATTCCCTAGTGATGTTGTATGAAGAAGACGCTCGGATTTGGTTTGGAATGATGTTTATTGATAGCTTAGTGGTTTAATTACTAGTAAGAAATTTAAAATTCTCTATAGAAGTGAATTTTTGATAGAGTTTTTTAACTCAGTGTTGTATAAAAAAAGCTCTTCTCAGATTGTTGTATCGAAAAGGGTACTTGGAGTAAAGTTTAGTGAAACAATTCGAGCTTAAGTCTGCTGTGAAGAATAAATCTCACTCTAATGTTGTTTCCAAGATCAGCAAATTATGTCTAATATCTCATAATAATATAAAATTTCGATATTAAATCGATAGAAATAAGCTAATGTTAAGTATGAGTCTTATGTATTTATATATAGTTACAATATTTTGCATTTCATGCAACCGATATTAATATTACTGATAATGAAAAAATAGTCTTTAGTGCCTCCAAATGCGATTTTACATGCCTATTTTAGTCGATTTCGATGAACAATTTAGTCTTCTAGCTTAGTGCAATTTTTATCTGTTTGTATCTACTTATGTCTAACGTATTTTATATTTTTATGTTCACATATAAAGTATATGAAGTTTTTCTCGAACTCATTCAGAATCTTTTGATAGATTTTCGGCGTAATGTTCTCATGTGTTTTCATTTTATTAATCTATTGATTTTATATTATGTTTTCGGGCGAAAAATGATTATTGCATTAATTTAAATTAAATTTGACTAGATATCAAAAATAGCTCATTACCTTATAGGTTCAATTAGAATGTGATTTCCGTTTTTACTCACTAATACTTATAATACTGATAAAAATATGGTTACTGGATTTCATTTATACTGCTGTAACAAAAAGTTCAATATAAAACAAATAACATTGTTTTTAACTGGTTGGTGATGATGGCTCATTCTCCAATCTTATAAAAATCTGGCTCAAATGATCTTAACATTGAAATAATTCAGAAACATAAAAGTACAGATTGTTTAGATGAAAACTTATCTCGCAGTTTTCTTTATTTGATAAAACTTCTGTATACGTATCGTATTTGAATGTTTCTCTATTTTTTTAGAATATTCTTATTGTATTGCGGATTCTAAAACATTAATTACTAATAAAAATGGTGTTTTCCCAATTCCTCCCCGGACGATCCGAAAACTACAGTAGCATCCAGCCTTTGAATTGAAATTAAATTTCTATTTTCTCTAATTATATCAATTGCATACCTTCTAACGAAATATAAATAAGAGAATCAGAAATCTGCTTACCGCTCCTTTTATGAACATTGCCGGATTAGGATTTCATAAGCCATTACCGGCTTCATCTGAGTACCTTTACAGCGATTACTGCCTCATTATATTTTATCTTACCTCAGAGAAGTAGTTGTAAATTGAAGTAGATGTAAATTTTTGTGAATTTAGGCAATTTAAAAAAAAATAATTACATACATTTGCAGATAAGTATACACCAAGCGGCAGAGTCAGAAATAAACATCAAAAACTAAAACATCACCAATAAAATAAAAAGAAACATTTAATTTATTAACTTAATTTATCATCGCGAAAACAAAGAAAATAATTTAATAAATTTTTAATTTAATTTAAATTAAATAATTTAAAATTTAATTAATAGATAAAAATAAATAAAACAAATAAAACAATTTAATTTATTATCGCCATAAATTCTGTTTTCTTGTTTAATATTTAAATATCTGCTTTTATAAAATGGAAAGACCTGTGCTTAATAATTACTAAAAACTAGTGGAAAAATGATATTTCTCTAAGTTGGTCATGTATTAAGGAATATTTATGGCTCATTTATGCAATAAACAATTATACATTTAGAATGGCTCCCGGATAGTCATGTGGACAGCGCGTTTGCCTTTGGTGAAAGCGGTCCCGGGTTCGATTCCCGGTGGGAGCCAATGTGCGATATGACCTAAGCTGTCGAAGCACTTTTAACAATACTACTACTACATTTAGAAATGGCACCACATAATATTAACACGGTATAGCAGAGTTTACAAAAGTTGTTGGCGATGTTATGATATTTTATTTAGATGAAAGCTCTTTGGTTGCGGTAATCATCGCGATATTTCGGCACAGAAGCGAACTCACCGCCCAATAATTTACGAAAATCATGCATTTTAATTGGGTGTCGGTCGGAACATCAGCGGTAAACGGGAAGATAAAATCGATTCGTTAGGTCATTATTTAAGAGCGTAAAACAATTCCTGTTCGATACGAATCGCCGAACGGACTCTTTCCGATCCGTCATTGAAATTACGCATCTGGTATTAATTTCAGGCCCCTCAGAAATGTAAATGTCCCTAATGAGATGCCACGGGTCGTTACGAAAGCGTTTTGTAAACGGCTCGTTTCCGCTTAATTCGATCGTTTTTTACGCCTTGTCTCCGGTGACTTGATTGGCTCTACGGAGTAAATGAGAAAAAACGGAAGACAAGCTATCGATATCTCGCGGTGCCATTTATAAGAGCGAGATATCGAATGATCTCCCGCCTGAAATGAACGAATAAGTCGAGAGAGAATCGAAGATGGTCGTTGAGGGGTGAAGAGTTGGCGATCTGAAGAGGAAATAAAATAGGTTAGTTTGCTGGTAAGACTCTTTATTGGCGAGGTAAGGCCAACGTGGACCTCTCTTCCACCTAACTTTGTGTGTCGGTATACTTTGTATGCATATAAATTAAAACAAATGACAGAGTAGATTGTGGGGGGAAATATTTGCAACTGAAGGTTGACATAGGAAAAGCCCACGTTGCGGGAAAACACCCACAGGGTGGGTGAAAAAACACGCGAAAACACAGTTAAATATAACAATACAGTAATGACGATTGTAAAATTACATAAATTGCATATACATGAATGAATAAATTTACTGTTTCAAATTAAAATAGGAGCACTGTCAAAAATGGATTTGCAATGGGTCTAAGTAGATTGACCGACTTTCGTGTGCCAGACTAGACACTTTACCGACTACGTTTCATCGACGCCTGATTTAGGCGACAGTTCTGTATTAGAAGTTGAAAAATCTCCAATAGCCGCTTTTGTCAGCATCCCTTACCTCCATAAACCACCCGACCAATCACCTACTTTCTACCCCTAATGATGATAGTATCGTTATTGAAATGTATGTACTCGTATATTGGGTGTTTCTTAAAAGGATGATCATCAGGGCATTTCTGTCGTTCTGAAAATAGGTGGCAACTAGGTAAGGTACGGTTCCCTGACTAAGACGGCTATTGGAGATTTGTCAACCTCCAATTAATTTACGGCCTGTTCAAATTTTCTTTTCTTATTACAGCTCTGTATTCCCGTTTCTCACTTAATCAGAATCATACAAATGTAAAATTAGTTGAGAGTGGTTTGGAAAAATTTTAGATTAAATTGAAATTTTTACAAGGTATTTTTATTTTGTTGAACCTATACCTGCACATGATAATAGTCTTATAGCGGTATATTTTGCATACAAACAGTGCATCAGAAACTAATCGTTTTCTAAGTTTATCTGCTCTGTTATTTATTTCAATCTGAAATTACCTAAGGTACATGTAAAATTAAATCTCGCTTTGGAAATTAGGAAATGGTCCTCTCAGAATGTGTACATCGGACTAGCAACGGTGAGGTTCAATGCTATACCGAGGATCGATACTCTTTGTAAGTTTTCGTCTATTTTAAAAAGTTTATCACTGTTTTTATCTTCCTTTACATACACTTCATGCCAACCGCTTCTCTATTCTTGACAGGGGATGCATACATCTCTTTTCTTATTTCCCTAGACCACTATAGTGCTGTATCGTTATGTAAATGAATTATTATAGTGCTAGAATTGGTAGCATTTCCCGGTATTCCTCACAGCCTCTGATGAACCTATAAAACAGCCGGAAGGTGTTTGTTTCGAAAATGCATCATCGTGGACATTACTGAGAAAGTTTAATTTAAGCTTTATTCTCCTTTCATCTTAAAATAAGTGTCCCTTATCAAAAAATATCTCTGTTAAGCAGACTGGTTCATTGCTAGAAAAATGAAGACCGCTTATTGAACCTTTTCAAATTTGTAAGCCTTCACTTATTGAGTAATATAAACTAATTAGATGGGGGCATTGAGGAAGCTCTTAGAACAGTTTTCCAAACTTAAAAAAAACCAGGATGTGAGTGAGATTCATGGAGTGAAACTATGTTGGAGTACGCATGTGAATAAAAATATGCAGGCAATCCGTCGCTGTTTTTTAACAATTAAACAATTTATTTTACAGTGAAAAACCGCGTTTAACAAGAGCTAAATATAATCATTATCCATTCTGTCTGAAGGACATAGTGGATGTTACGCTAGTGACGACAGAAATAATTATTCTCAAGTTCAACAGGAAATGATTGAATGGCGAGTGGCTTCAATTACTCATAGCTGCCATTAAATAACGGTTACGGTTGCATTAATTGAATTTTATGCTTATTCTATTTGTTTATTTCACGTTTGGCTCGACCTTCCTTACCAACAAAATAACGTTGAGTTGTAAATTCAAAATCCCTTTAATTATTCCACCAATTTGTCGACCGACTTTAATTGGAATTGCTTTCGCATTTCATCCCTCCAGCCTGCACGGTCACGAGGGAAGAGTAATTAAAGAAAAATATTCATCAGAAACAATTTCAGAAATGCCCGTAAATCAAGAGGCGGTGCATCAATTTGCGCGGAAGTTAATCAACTGGAATGCACACTTCAAAACACCCACGAATATCGCTTATTGAAAACCGCACCTCATCGGGGCGAATTAATCGATGCAAAAAACGCCTCCCGAAATAACAAACCCGTTTTGCTAAACACCGTGACTGATTTTAATCCGGAGCGGCAATTTCATATTTATATGAAACTGCGTATCCAATATTCCCTCGGCTACTGGATAACGGTGCAAGAGGCGAAGAAAGAGAGAATGAAGGAGAAGAAAAAAGCGTAACGATAAAAAGGAGGCAGGGAGCGGCCCTGCCGAAAAAGAAAATTCTAATTTGTCCTCCACGGGCAGAAGTGTCGAACAACGCATAAAATTACAGTAAATTAAGAGTTTAATTTCACAAAAAAGTCGCCTCGGCCTCCGATGGAAAAAAGGCAGCGAAGGCGGGCTTTTTTTCCCTCCGAGTCCTTCACCAAACGCCTTTCCGGTCAGCATCCTACGTAAACTCTCTCTTTTCACGGCGCTTGAGGACGGCAGCCACCTGCCTCTGGGGCCGCCACCTACTTACCCAAGAGGCAGGTGGGTCCTCTCCCACTCCCCCTCATCGTCATCCGTGATAAAATTAATTCAGACCATCATTCAACGGCATATATCCACCTCCTATTAAACCTGGACGGAGCTCCTACCCTTCCCAAACCTTTTTTCCGATCAAAACCCTCCCCCTCATCCCCTCAATGTTACTCTCACGAATTTTACGTCAGTTGCTTAACGTTGAATGTGTTTTTCAATACCCTTCTCGATTAATTGGCTTCTGGCGTATAGATAAATGGATCAGTGGATTATCTGGTAATGTAGACGGCATATTGCGTCTAACAAGTTAAGAAAAGAAGATGTTACATGAGCATCGTAAGTACCATGGTTATGCAAATTAAATCCTCGTAAATTTTATTTTTGGGTGATCTCGATGATTTATTTTATCGAATCCAGTTCAACTTTGCGGAAAGGTCCCCTAATAAAAAAAGATAAACAATATGAGCATAGGAGCAAAGATACGATAAACAGAAAATAGCTTATCTTTGGATTTCAAGGCGGACGCTTCCTCGCGCAAAGTAAAATTTCTATCCATCATCGTTTGTTCGAGGAAAAAACTTATTTCATCGGAAAATTATTTTGATTGGCGATATTTTCCCCATTTTATTTTCAAAGCGTTTCCAACTCTCGGAAACAAAATAATTTTTTCTACAAGATCTATAGAGAACGGCTATAACTGTGCTTCGATAAGTTTGAAGCTTATACACGTTTAATTTGTTATGTTTATTTTTAACTACCGCTGAATTTACTACGCTGAAATGCACCAGTTTAAAATCCAGTTTTTTTATGGCATAACAAGTAGGATTCTTCAAATGAAAAATACAGCCATATTTGTATCAGAGAAAGATACCGTAAACTCCCGTTTATCCGAATCGCGTTTATCCGAAATCCGCTTTATCCGAACAAACTTTTCCGAATGCACCTACCCCACCCCCACCCACCGAATACCATCGCGATCCATTATTTATTTGCTCGTGACACCTCTTTAAAACTCCTGTTCTTTCCCGCTACCAAATAAGGCGGATTTTTTCTGTAAGAACGCAAAATAAACGAGCTTTGTTATTCAGCACTTAAAAACTTTGAGTTTTCAATCATACTTTGACGCCTTTTTAACACATTCAACACAAAATTTTCACTCAAAAACATGCAGGCTTATTCACAACCATATCAATAGCATTCTACGTATGCACGTTTTACGATCATATTTCGCGGTATTGACGCAATTCGGGGTGTTTTTCACGCGGGACTTCGGTTTATCCGACATTTTCGTTATCCGAACCGGCCGCCGTCCCAATCATTTCGAATAAACGGGAGTTTACTGTATATCCATGTTTTTTCTCCGACATCTCATTCAGAGAAGCTGGATCTTACTGATATGAATGGCATCGTTCGATAGACTTCGATTGCTGCATGTAATCACATTATAGTAACGATTTTTCTAGCAATGAAATCGGGAGCTGTGATGAGTCATCATTAGAATTTTGATCTTAAGAGCTGGGCAGTTTTCCTGAGTTTGTATCAAACAATGTTTTCCTACACGATTAATAATTAGAATCAAAGTAAAATGAAATAGTTTCCTAATCACTAATCAAAGTTTTTAAGAAATAGAATAATAATTTACTTCCATAAATCCTAAAGTTAAATTTATTAATAACTAAGAAGTATTGATGAACAATGGTGATTAAAATTCTTTCCGAAAAATATAAATAGTTCAGCGTCGAAATCGAACGTAAATAAACAAATTCAATGACTAAGTACAGGAAATCGAGCAATAAAATGTATGCATTGGGCCGATATTTTGTGGACGTCCAACTCGACGTAAAACAATTTGAATAAATTAAACAAAAATTGGATTTAGCTTCAATTTCCCATAATCTATTGTACAAAATGTATTTAGTCTGCATATCTTCATCCTTTGGTTTAAAAGCATATTGTTCCCAAAACTCTCTTTTTCCTGACTAACTTCTCCTTGAAAGTTTCTCTCTATATCCCTACAGGTCTCGCCGTTAATTAAACCAACACCTCATGCTCTCATTCCATTTACTATTCTTCCTCCCCATTCTCTTCCTACACATTTCCCTCTTCATCTCCCAGAACCCTAACCCTCGCATCTTTCATTAGCCTTGTTTACCCATTGTGATCGCTCGCGATTGGTTATTTGGCAGCTGTCCCGTCAATTCCGTTCCTCTTCTGTTTCCCCGAACATATCGGAGCGTGGAACAATGCGTTAATAAGTCTGGATGGGTGTTTGGAGTCAGGTGCGTGTGATCGTTCAATGAACTTCCTCATCTTGATTAAACCGAACAGCGCGAGCTGGGATAGTTGGCATAAGGGGAACTTCTTTCTTCCGGGGATATCGACGGGGAATAGCGCTTATTAATGTAATAAGCTCTCCACCTCGGGCTTCTCCAGTTGGGCCATTTGGCGTGTTGATACGTGGCGAATTGACGAGATTCATCTCTAAATGTTTTCCCCCGAACGTTAAGGGTCGCCCGCACCGGTCGGACGCTTTTGAATGGCTTTCCTGATGGATTGGGAGAGCTCTGAATTGTGACTGCTTTCGTTTCGAGTCGCCGGAGAGAGAGGAAGGAATTCTATTGATATTAATCGAAAGGATGCCGAAATGTGCGCATGCAAATGCGAGAGGATTCTCAATTCGTTATGTGAATTGGCGAATTCTGCTCTAAATTCTTCCTCTTGTATATATATTGAATACATAAGACCAAAGACATTTGTAGCTGGGCCGGCAAACTTTTATATTCGGTAATTACCAATTAAAAAGAAGCTTAAAGTGGCATTTGTATTAACCAGCAAATTCTGATGAAGGAAAGAGTTAATTTTAATATTTATTTTTATATTTATATGTAGCTATATATAATAAGCTCATGTCAGATTTATTGGCAATAAATGTTACAATATTTATCTTGTTAAACATTTTAAAATTATGTTGAGCTTTAAGAATACTTTTAGATCTCAAGTTGTCATAAAATTAATTAGAAATAGGATGTTTTAATTACCGATGCTTTTGTTATAATTACAACAGAATCACTATAAGTAGTTAAATGACCTGGCAGCAGTGGAAACAGAGTATACATACATACAGCTTTACATTTACAAATAAATAGTTCTGTTAACGTACACTTTCGTATAAATATAATCGATCAAACCAAAATTAATGGAATTTAAATCTTAGAGATTAGAAATTATTCAGGGATTAGATTTTAGAAATTTTAAATTATAAAATCGATATTATTCAGGCATACCTTTATCTTTGCTTTCTTTCGCATATTGATATGATTAGATAGTATCAATGCTGGAAATATCCTAAGAAATACTTATGGAAAAGATACACCTGGTAAATTACCTTGGAAGTTGAAGGAAAATGTATTTTCCATTTATTTAGTTAGATGTGTTAACATACACTGATGCCGAAGTGGTCTGTTTCCGATCGTTTCGTATATTTTTTGATGAATAGTACAACTGATATAAGTAATTTATGTTGTATTCTAATTTAGTCCTGTTTATAGATGATTTTAGCTATGATAAACTTACTCAGTCGTTATACTAGCGAATCATGATTTTTTGTTGATTTCTCCAACGCCTAAGATGTCTTTAGGTTTATAAAACGAAATAAAAGACATTTACCATTCGCTAATCTACTACCCAATAAAAATTTAAGGGTAAAATGAAGGAGAGATGATCTAAGTCCGAAGAATTATCATCAAAAGATCGTGCTTTAAAACCGCACCAATTAAGGGCGTAAAAAGTTTGAAAAAATTAATGACCGAAATAAACCCAGCGAATTCGAGTTTTATCAGTGTTTACTTCATTAATCTCGAAAGCGACGCTAATTACTGCAGATAATATCAAGATAATAATATACTCTCACCTAAATAAAGAAGAACATTATGTTTACCGTAAATTACTCGCCAAAAAATTCTTTGTGTCTTGTTAGTAACGCGATCGTTCGGTCCGAACACAGGACATATTTCAAATGTATGGATTTTATTCAGAGGCGACAAGCTCAATTACAGTCACCGAGGCTATAAACTTTATCCGCGCAAAGAGCCCTTTGAAATTATCGCCTCTATCGACAGGTATTTCTGGTTTCCTCTGCACCAGCTTGGAGGTGATTCTAAAGAGGATTTGCAGCGGGCCCAAGCGAAAACATTCTCGAGCTTTTATCTGAGACTTAATGATTGGAATCTCATCCCTCATCCTGGTGTAATTTTTCGGCTCACGTTAATTATTGCTTAAAATCCTTCGATGAAATCGCACCGAAATCGTTTTCACGAAATAATTTACAGTTATTATGAATCCATTAGTATGCTAATGAGCACAGTTATGACCAGACAAAATGCTGAGATGTTTCAGTTTGTTTGCCTTACTTTTCCACTCTTACTGTTTCACTCTTTTTATAATAACACTTTTCTTTGAATATTTCATTGCTGCGTACAACATCATAGATTTAAAGAAGCGTTAAATTGAACATGCCATTAAGATATTTCAATGGCTATGAAATATATGACTGCTACGAATAAATATATTCTCACTATTGCTCATATGAATTGAGAAATACTCTATATTTATAATAATCGAAAATGTAACGCTTTTTGCTTTTCTTGTTAGCTATCCTTGTCCTACATCTATATTGTACTTTTATTTATCAGTAATTTCTCTATATAGAGTGAAAACTTTCGTGTGTTTGATTTACAAGTAACGTAATAATAATGTTGAAAACGTAATAATAAACTGAATAGGTGCAATATTTAATAAAATACACCGGAGTTAGAAATATCAAACGACGTGTCCCAAATTTCATTTACTCAAAAAGGCATAATTGCGCCAAGATATGAGCGAAACGTTGCCTTTCTATAACTTTTATAATCAAGAAACATGTATACAACTATTAGCTACATATTCTTCAAGAGTAACAATATCGATTTTTGTTAAGCAACCAATAATTTACGCAAAAATAAATAAAATTGTATACACAATAAATTTTTGGAAATCATTCATTCCGATTCCCATCTGATATATATATTTGAGCTCCAATTGTGGGACGTTTTACAAAGGTCAGAGTACATTATTGTACACTCCAGGCCAAAATTAACGCAGCACCTCCCTAGCGATCCTTACGGCCGGTGCTGCGTTAATTTTGGCCAGGAATGTACCAACGACTATCGTTGCTAATGTCAAGAATGTTTTAAAAATTGAATATTTAAAGTGTATATCCTAACGACGTCCAAATCTATTCCACTGAACGATAGTTAACTGCGATTTTAACAACTAATATTCATTACTTTCCACAAATCATTTACAACGCACTAATGAATACTTTTCAGTTAATGTGCGTCCTCTCATTCATGAGTGTTCGATCTTTCGGTAGGTTCATGCACAATCAAAAATCCCTATTAAGCGCCATCTCCTTCATTTTCTTATAGTTTACTCCACCCCTTAAGTCATCCAACATCTTCCGTCTCTAAATGGTGTTTTGGTTAAGCGAGTGTCAGTGAAACGAAAGGGTTCTGCAAGTGATGCATCCATGGTACGCTTGCTCTTAGACGAAATGTATCAGAGATAGGTATTTGACTACAGGAAGTGGCTCTGAATTCGTTCAGGAGAAAAACACGGGTGCCTTTCATGCTGCTGAAGAGACCATTTAAGAAAGTTTCCTAATAAAAACTGTTTATCGGCGGCTAAAGCATCTTAAACGGCTGTAAATCGTTTAGTTTATGAGCGTGAAACAGATGCTCATTACTAATTCAAAGCTCGAGTTGCCGCAGGTGATTTATCGATTTGAGAAGCGTCGATACCTGCATTGGAGCTAGACCATGGTTCTTTTACCCATGAAACAGAGTGGCTCATAGAATATGAAATGTTGGAGCAGTTAGTATCCATTATCTTTTTTGTTATCATAACACCTATGATATTTTCTATACCAACCAGGACAATGCAAGTGAATCAAGCATCGCTTGGTCAAAACTTTGGGCTTTAAAATTAATTCGTAAGAGAATATCGTTACCTCGTGGCACCGATAAAATTTAGGCATTATGCCAATGTAAGGGAACGTTTAAAAGACTAAAGGATATAAGCATTAAAGATTACGGCCTAACATTGGACAAGAGGGGATGGGGAAAATTATTCTTTCATCTTAAAATCCCCGTAAGCAATCCATAACGACCATTTGTTAAGTGTAGCTGTTTCAGGACGAGGTTTTACATGTATTCAGTTTTTTGTATTTGATATTATATCCTTCATTAAATTATTGTGCTACCAGAAATGTTTTATTATTTGAATTATATATTTGTTATTCAGCCACGAAAAACTACCATACTCTCACCGCAATAATTGAGAATGGGTAGCACTTAATAATATTTGCGACACTTTTATTTACTTTTGGCGATTGAGCATAGTTGGTTAGCTACGGGTTTATTTATTAGCTGTGCACGAAAGGTAGTGAAATAATCATTAGACAACAATATCCTTACGGAATCATTCATTTACCAAGGTATTGGTTTTCATGTTGGACAGACGATGCAGATTAAGTCAAAGACACAAATACGACCAGCTGTTTATTCAAGCATATTTATATTAAAATTCGTAATGGGAAAATATTGATTTTAATTCTATAATTCAAGCCTATAACCTCATGTATGTGAAGTGGCATTTTAGTATCCTAATGTCTTCTCGAAAAAAATTCATGGAACGACATTTTAAAGCGTTTAAGATTTCGAGAATCCTTAGGTAGTAGCTCGCTACTAGATTGACATTCGCAAAAAATTCATCTCCTACACATGTCATTCCAAATTTTTTCATAGGCCCTAGTAGGGCTTCTGTTCGGGCTACCTTAGTAGTCTCTGGACCACTTGTTGTTCCTTCCATACATCACGTTTCAAGGCAACCTCTTCGTCCTCTCATATTTCTCTACAAGACAACAAGCAACAACGCAGCGAATTTCGCAGCAGCCGCCGGTCACTGAGGAGGTTGACATAACAGGAAGCTTCTTCCAGGATCAGGAGCCTTCCCAACCGATGAATTTCTCTCTAAGAACCTAAGAAGGACCGTGAATGGGGCTAATGAGGAATCAAGTTACGTTCCCAGATAACAGATCGATCATTTTATTCCAGTAAATCAATTTCTGGCATTTGTAGCTTAATTTTTGTGACGATTACCTAGTCCGGCTGTATGCTATTTGTATGATTAAGGATGCAAATGGCTTTGATTCCAATTTTGTAAGATGTCAGAATGTATCGACCCTCTGATACGATTAAATGATTATAGAAAAATGGCAAATAAAAATTAATAAATGAAATAAAATCAAATAAATTAAATAAATTAAATAACATAAATAAATTAAATAAATTAAAATCAATAAAATATCAGCATTAAAATAATACATAAACTATAGTAATGATAAAGAGGTCAGAAGGACATGGATCGGTAGTTCAGTGGTTAGAATAGCTTCCACGAAAGTGGTAGTTCTGGGTTCGAGTCCCAGCCAAGTCGATATTTTTTACCTCTGTATTATAACTTTGTGTTAAGCCGCACACTTTCTTTCCATCATTCATTTAGTACTAATAAGGTAGTATAAAAATAATAAATTCATTATAATGCCTCATTGCTTTTTCAGTTTATTGGAATCGACTTAGCTCTGTTTCTTGGAAGGGTTTCATCAATTCGCCATTATTTTTTATTGGGATACTTTACTAGATCTCGGGGCTCCTGGATAGTCAGGTGGACAGCGCGTTTGCCTTTGGTGAAAGTGGTCCCGGGTTCGATTCCCGGTAGGAGCCAATGTGCGAAATGGCCTAAGCTGTCGAAGCACTTTTAACAATACTACTACTACTTTACTAGATCTCCTACCCATTTAGAATTTGATAGTCCTCCACAAAACGAATTCATTTCCAACTCGGTGTACCTTACACCATAATTTCAAATCAACCGAGATTTTAAGTATATACGTAATCCTATGTTGGTATCTGGTGATAATCATGCCTTCCAATTATCCGACATCGAATTATCAATGTTTTTAACCGCATTTGTTTCATTAAGATGCATGTTGTGTTCTGCTTGCAGTCGTCGCGTGGCTTTACCAAATGAACCGGAAAACGGACTTCGCATTCGCGAATGACACACTTTATATGTAAACGGCGTCTTTTATGTGAGAAGAGGAGTTCAAATGAGGTCTATATTTCTATTGTCAGATACGCTCATCCGCTCATGCGTTGGCTCTCCGTATAAATTACACCATTCTTGCCGCTACGCAGAGGAAGTTTGTAGGACTTGTTCCCAGGTGCTGGTCCACATGAGAGATAAGGACGCAACTGGAATTTTTTCTTTTTGCGAACATCGCCCGGACATTTACGGTTGACTTGTTAAATATTTTGCTGTCATCACTTAAAGGCTGGCGAATTTTGGAACGTTTAACCCATAGCTATATATCTAAATCAAGCGATATTTTTTTCTTTTCCGGTCAGGAGTTCCACAATATACCGCTAACTCTTTTTATAGTTCATATTAAAACGTTGGATATTTCGAATGGAGTCCGTTTTGAATTTATTTGTAGGTTAAGACAAAGAAGTAACATTTTACCTTTTATAGAGGAGTAAAGTAAAATTAAGGAGTAAAGCGAAATTAAGAGAATCAGCTAAGTGAATGAAAAAGGAACAGTAGTATTGAGGTAATTATTTTATTATTTATATATTATTTTATTTATTATTTATTTGTATACTTATTGAGATTTTATTTTACATTTATCGATTTTTATATTGATTACTTATCCTATATGTTCTAAATATAATTTTAAATATTATAAATATTTTTATGTTAAATTTGTATCATATATTTATTGGCATAAAGAGGGAAAACACCTTAACGTTTTATTTCGGTGATTACGATGCATATTAGCTAGATATGCTAATAAAAATAGAGATATACATTGTATAATGTACTTAACAAGAAGCTACCCACCATAAAATTTATGTGCAGTCGAGCATAGATTTTTCCTATTAACACTCTAATTGATTTAGAATGATGAAACTTGCTGCTTTAAAGAACATTATGATCTGATCTCCTTACACGTCAAAAGAACGATTTCGCATCGTATTTGGAAAAATATTTAGATATAAATCAGTGGAATAAAAATCCTTTCCTCTTCCATTTCTTGACGAATTGCGTCTTTTTCGTTCGTCTTTTGACACATAACTACAAAAGAAATATCTTTCCTCGGTCACTTTTAATCTCAGTATTGCTCATGCCAGTGAAATTATCTAAAATTACGGACGTATGAATGACAGTTGAATGGTGCTTAGTAATAGCATTTGCATTGATCACAATGCATTGCCGTAAACATATAATTCATAATTAAGAATCTTTTATAGTAAAGGGTGTTCGGGTAAACCGTATAATAATACAAAATTTAATAACTTGAAAGTTATTTAAGATATTTATTGATGGTTTGTTTCTAGAAGTATGGATTCTTGATAAACACCTACAGAAAAAAATACAGCGGCTTAATGCCTGGGTTTCTAGGGAGCCAAGCAATTTATGGACTACCTCTCCCAATCAAGCGATCTAGGAACTCATTACCCAAGAAATCCCTCACAATTACTGCATAATTGCATGGTGCGGCATCATCAAGCAATCATAGAAATCATTTTGAGTTGCCAAACTTGTAGAAGCAAACCGCTAAAAAATATCTCAAATACTTCCCAAGTTATTACATTTTGTATTATTTAACTCGGACACCCTGTATTTGGATTCACATAAAACTGTGAGGTAATAACACAGTTATTAATCTTTCAATCAATGCAAGCACTCGCTTTTCCTTGTAGTGGTAAATTAAATAGTCTTTGAATATATTTGTATATATTCATTGATGTGAATAAAATTCAGCAAATTCCATCGCAGAAATTAGGGAATGTCTATTACTTCTATAGTAAAATAATCATAAGTGCAGGAACATTGAACTATATTTTGAAAAATAATACTCCAGTTGTTGATAGATCTCCCATAAAGGGTTGTTTTTTCCTAAAAAATATCATGAATGGTGGTCAGAAATAGTTCCCTTTTTATTTACTTACGTGTATAGTCCGTCGCAGTTAGACCGAATTCTTGTTGGAGCATTGAGTATGAGAATAGCAAGTAATTATTTAAAATTTACAATAGAACAGAGTAACCAATGACTAATTCAATATCTAACTTAAAAAAGAATGACATAATATTCCAGTTTAAGCAGTAATCCGTTTCTCAACGTACATATCGAAGCATAATCGATTCTTCTTTCAATATCGAACCCATGCCATCGGAATAAAATTGATTTTGCTCTCAGGCTATCGGTAGTAAATTAATCGCCACGGTCAAAATTATTTTAATGTCTCATTAGCATGATAATTGCTCCGTTCATTTCAGAGATTTGGCTCTGGGGACTAGAATCCGAATTAAGCGGGAATCTGCGAATTAAATCGTGTCACGTGAGCGTTACGCCATTGGGATTATTACGTGTTTTTGTAGATCGGCTACGGTCCCACCTGCTCATTCCACAACTCGGGGCGGAATTTACGAGGCGATAATGTTAATTCAAACGAGTCCGTAAACCGCATTTGGCCAAACACGTCGTCAACGCTCAAACGAACAAACATGTCGTCGCGAGGGAATCATTTCCACGCTCATCTGTTTTATGACGCGTAATTCATCCGCAGAGAGGAGCTGGATTCGTTAAGCGCCCGATATTTTCGTGGAATCGTTTTTCCACCGACAAAATGTTATGCAGGGATGGGAAGATGTTTCCACTAACAGAATTAACCGGTAGTTTATAAAGTCGGGGAGAGAGAATGCTTAGGGTCCCTTCCGAGAACACCTTTTTATTAGATTTTTCTCTCGCTTTCGGAGTCATTTGAATATGAAATGGGGCCGTAACGAGGGGCACGCTTTGGACATCAATGGTCTCGTGATTAGCGGGACAAGGCGAACACCTTTTCCGGGCCCATGAAACCGTTCCGCCCCGGATCTTCGACACCTTTAGTTAGCCCCTTCCCGCCCCCTTTGCCTCTCGTACGACTTGCTCTTCCGACTGCCCAGGTAACCTCTTTGTGAACATCCCACCTATTCTCTTCATTCCGGCTTTCTCTCGTCAATTTTTCGGTCTGGTTTCCGTTGGGAATGACAGGCGTGAGGAATAGTTGCGTTTCCGAGTTAGTTTGTCCCCTTACTGAATTTTCGGCTCTGTGTTCTCCGAAAGGAGGTTGTCCCATGAGAAGGCAAATCCGCAAATACAGTTGTGAACTGTTTGAAAACTGCATGGCTTCCTTTGTCAGATTTCCGTAGTGGTTTTAGTTGCTCAAATCATCCCTAGTTTCGATATCCTGTGCTTGTCTCCTTGGTGGAGTGTGTGTGCCTCCTTTGTGGAGTTTCTAAAGTGGTTTTAGTTGTTCATGTCATCCCTAGATTCCATGTCATATACTTGACTCCTTGGTGCATCTGCTACACTTCGATATATATTATGATTTTCATCAAATCTGTTTTATATTGGAATTATAAACATAAGGTGTCGAGCCTATTATTATAGTCTTCTGTTAATCTATTGCAGTAAAGTCTGGGAGGAAGATGCATTTCTTGGGGGAGGCCACCCTCTTTGCATCTAAGGAGGCTACTCATTTTGCTTAGCCTTCTTTAATCGAATTTTAAAATTTTTATTTCACGCATATGGCCCCTAATAACGCGGAACCCAACCCAACCGCAGCGGAAGAGAATAACTATCAGTACTTTTTTATTCCTCCATTCAAGTCTAGAGTCTAGAGAGTATTTTGTCGTACCAGTTTATTGTACTGCATTCATTGCGTTGTAGGCGAAGCATCAGCATTTTATATATTTTTATAAATGACGCGTAAATTAAGACGTAGTGTTGGATATAAGAAGTGGCTTACAAGTGTCAATCTCGCCGAAAAATAAATTCGTTTTAGGAGATTTTATGACTGCGTTGATCTTCTCCATTATTTTCTGCTTATTTATTATTTAAAAAAATTGTATTCCCGGTCGAAATAGTCCGGAACATTAGGTCGGGGGAGGAATTCCTTCATAGGCAGTCACCAAAATTTCGTTCACAATTCAGTTAACGACTTGAAAAACGTTCCGAGCTGGGGCTAAAAGAGCCGTTACCTGAGCAACTGTTCCTCAGTATTGTGACTTTTAACCCCTTCTACTCTCTTCTTTATTGCTCCGCTCGTTTTCATTCATTCCTTTCTCCACGTCATTTCTCATGCTTCTCCGTAGCATCTGCCTCTCTTCATCCTAACTTACTTTACCGGCGCTGCCACGTGGTTCACCCTAACCCTTTTATCCGAGGACCCTGTTAGCCTAGGTTTCGTGTTTGTTTGTTTATCCCCAGGAACCCTTTCTTTCCACAGTTATTCCATCACCGGGAATCGATCTTTTTGAAGTTTTTTTCCGGTGGTAGTAATAGATATAACTCCAAATTCTGCAGTCAATAGGACTGTTACTGGAAGGAGGAATCGCGGGTAAAGGGTTTCTTTTTTCAGCACATTTTGGTGCAAATAACATAATTTCCGCATCATTTCATTCTCCTATCGGTTATTAACATCTCAGAATAGATTCTGAATATTATCATTCACGTTTTCTTTGGAATTAGCTCGGTATGAAACGTCTATTCATGAATAAGTCTAATACTCATTTAACATAGGATTTTTTCATATGCGTTAATCTTAATCCCATTTTTCGCACCTCTACCTCATCTCTAATCTTTATTAGAATAATTCTTACATCACCGCATTCTTCTAAGTACAGGAAGTAATGCCGTCACATCAAAACATATTCACGCAAATATAAATGTTAATATTTAGTGTTAGAAGTAATTTAATGAATATAGTTCTTCATAATAATTTCTATTTTGTCGGAGATTTCATTATTTCAGAATTTAGTTTATAATTGACGAAATATTAGGGACCATATGAGATGATCTTACATCAAGAACTACAAAGATGAATACATTACTAGTGGTTCAGTACATCGAGTATAATGAATGTATTCCTTTTTTAGAAATATGGAAAGAGGAAAAGTATTTCTCATGGAATCTTAAATAAGATCATTTAACTCACTAACCTATACTTTTCTTTACCAAAAACAATGATACAAAGGAATCTGTGTTAGGATGAGATTTACTAGACGTAATAACTGTGCTCTACTTCGACTGCATGCATAATGTATATGCATGCATTCTTATCTTGAAATCTCGGAGAAATGTTGATGAAAAGGAGGGGAAAGAATGCAGCTCACTGTAAGGATAGTCTATTGAAGACAGTAATGGAAGGGATGATGGAATGAGGAATCACAGAGTAGGAACCGTTTGATCTTCGTGGAATCCGTGATGGTTAGTATTAAGGATAGGAGTTACGAAAGGATTATGTATTTTGCTGAAAATAGGTTGGCTTGTACAGCTGCTACCAGCCAATCTTTGGAAGCATAACCCTTCATTGTAATGAATTTTTAAACCTGTCGTATTCGTGTCTAGAAAGAAGTAAGAAATCAGTCATATTGTGCGTTTAGGAAGAGTTAAGGGTTTTAGTAAAAGTGCTAACTTCATTCAATTTCTTTGTGAAGTAAAATTTTAAAAAAATCCATAGCAACTAAATATTTACTTGACCACTTTATTAATAAATTCCACAAGACATTTACTAGACCTTTTTTTAATAAAGTGGTTTCGTCAATGTTTAGTTGCTATGGATTTTTCACACGTTAATAAGTACCACAGTATTGATCCTTACTCTGTATCGTTTCAAGTGTCCAATATTTTTCAGTCGAGAAACTATGAGGAAATATTGCATGTGACACTAATAAGTTCACACGCGCAACTTAAATTATATCGCGAATTAAAAGATAAAGTTCTCGAATTATATATGAGGAGTCATTTATTTTCAAGCATACAGGCAATGGAGCTTTTAAATTCTTCAGTCAATGTCGACTTTATAATAGCCTCCCAATATCCTGTTGCGAATTGGATTTCGAAGAGTAACTTTGCATTTCATGAAACGCTAATTATGCTTGACACTCGTTTAAATGTGGCATGGATCCTACTTAGGTTTCAAAGGAGACTTTTCTTGTTGCATTTTGTTAACTAACTGCATATCTTAATGAATCGTTCTTTTAAATAAAAAACATTTGAGACGGCCATTAATAATTGGAATGAGATTTTTTGCCGAAGCAGATGCCAGGTTTTCCAGTTGAGGAACTTTTGGCGATAGGGCGTCCACAGAATTAGTTGCGATTTTTTTCCGACTTCGAATTAACGCTAGTGTTAGGAGATAAAGCGAAGGCGTGTAGACTAATTGGGTCAATGAATAGGGACTGGAAATAGACATGGACTATCACGATATATCGGACGGAAGAATAATGGAAAGATACTCCCTTTTGTCAAAGACAAAAAAGGGTCTTTAGGACTTAGGGTGAAGTAGGGGTTCATTTTTAATGGTTGTATATTTGACGTGTTAGACAACTATAACCACTCTTGCACTTAGCTACGTAACGCATATGTCCTAGGATGGATTTTGGTTAGGTTTACATTCGGAATTAGGATGGATAACAGAAAGAAAGGTCTCGCAAGAATAATATTTACCTAGTAAAGACGCGGTTATTTAAATTGAAATTATTGATTTATTTATTACGATTTAAAACATACGGTACAAAAAAATTCCGTCGAGTAAAAGATGTCGACGGAGCGTAGAGTAATCAAATAATAGTCATTAAAAATTCTCATAGATCATAAAATTATATAATGCAAATACATAATTATTTTTAGTAAAAAATTCAGGAGTGTTATCTTTTAAAATATTGAAGAATTTGTTCTCGAATTTGAATTAAAGAAAGCATGATTCGTTTTTTACGTAGGGATGTACTTTAATTAAACTAATCACGTCCTTAAAATGACCCTGAGGCTATTTAGAGTAGTAAAATCATTAGTTGTGACAGTTATCAAAAAGTCAAATCAAGTTTAAATTTATGCAATAAAACGAATAGCTTTCACTAATATTTTCGACAAAAGAAATATCTTAGGTATAGAATCGTTGATTTTACAAGATCATGGTGATTTCAATATCACTTATGGACAACGTGAATTTACTTTTATATACAAGACTATTTTTTATGTACGATATCTTATCTCTTTTTTCCAGCTACTCTTACTGATTTGGTATAATTTCTCAAATAAGAAAATATCTGTTATATCTTGTCTGTATAACTAATTCATTCACTGTCGTCAATTACTTTTGACAATGTTTTTCCAAACAGTGGGGAATATTAATATTTTTCGATATTATACGTACCTATATTAAAGAAATTAAAGAAGAAAATTTTCATTTTAGTAGAACTCTTCATATCTGTTTCAATATTGTATCCATTAGGAGTTACAGATTTCCAAGGCAGAAGAATTAATGGATATCCCCATAAAGAATGAATAGTTATTGTAATAGTATCAGCATAGAAAGGATATTTTATGTCTTCGTTTGGTAGATACGGTTATATATCGAAGAATTAATTCTAATTCGTAACTGTCAATGCCTTATTACGGAGCTTCCAAAGAGGGATTGGATTTCCGAACGGGTGGTTTGAACATCACCGGCCGTTTAGTCAGACCCAAAGCCCAGAACAGATAAAGGTGAGGCCGGTATCGTTATGACAACTCGGGGATCTTTATTTTATTAACAGCCTTCGGTAATGGCGCGATCTGTTTGGAAAAAGGTGTGTCCTTCCTCATCTGATCCATTCGCAGTTTGACCAATTCGCAGCTGTCTCTCTCTTGCTTTGAGTCGGGGAACGAGGAATGAGCTTTGGAAATAAATCGACATCTTCTCTTAACTCATCTTCTTTCTTTTGCCCTTTCCTCGCTTTCTTTTTGCATCGACACCTTTACTTTCTGAAATCTGTTCTGGATCAGTAGGAAGACGAAATTGCCTGCAATAGAAACTTGGACATGGCTGTTGAATGACTACCTTGCTAATCCGCTTTTATTATAATTTGATTAAAGTTATTTATGGTGAATTCTATCTGTATAATTATCATTAATAATGAAAACATTAACTAAGAATATAATTACTGCGTTTTATTCTTATGTTAATTGCTTTACTTTGACTAATTCCTTTTTAAAAATCAAGAGTTTGCTTTAAATTTGTTATTTTAAGAATTTTGATACAAATTAATTCGAGGAACTGCGTTTTAATATATTTACTAAATTGTATTTTTTTCACTTCAGCAACGTTTTCTTCAGCTGAAAGCCAATTCAATAAGTTGATATCGTAATGCTATCGATGTTATCGGTAGCTTTAGGGGTAGAAATATCTTAGAGGATCATACAAGTATAAACTTTTTTCGATGTTTCATAGTATTGATCATGAAATATTGCAGCATCAAAAATTGCTAGTATCTTACTGAACGAACAAAATATTGTTGTTGATTATTACATTTGTGTAGATACAGTGAAAATAAAAAGATATTCCTTTTTTTAGATCTGCGTGTAAAATCATTATTAATACCGATGTCTAGGAATACTTTTTCTAAAATAATAGGATAATTTTCTAGATACGAAAGCACTGTGCGAAAAATTACGAAATTACAATTTACGAATACGAATAAGCAACTACGAAAATCTTGTAAATTTATTGTCATCCTAAATTACTGGCTTCTCAAGGAAATGTATAAAATAAATGTAATTGATAATGTCTAAGATAAACATTTGAGTCGAAAACATATACGCTCCCAGAAATATTTAAATACTTAAAGATAACCGCAATTATATTCCGTCTCCATATTTTCAATGATTACCATCTTTAAAGCTTAACTTCACATTTTAAAATGGTCAGAATTAAAGCGAATACACTGAAGATATTATCAGGAGAAAATATCAACGAAAACTGGGTTAAAGGGAAAAAAAGAAAATATAAAGTAGATAATTTACGAAAATTCCGACTGAAATGAGTAGTAAAAGATAAGAATTCTTTCAATGGAAAGATAGAGTAAAAGTTGAAATTCCATACATATACATACATCACGGTCTATCATACGCGTAGGACTTTAAATATTCATACCATGCATATGATAGACGCATACGCGACTACGCAGGTATCTAAAAATATATACCTTTTATGAATATTTATGCGCTCATAAATATAAGAATGTATATAAATAAAAAGAGGACAAGGGGAAGCAGAAAGTCCAGTAGCCGTGTGTTGGACCAGCGACAGGACAAGACCAGAAGAGAGGACATCTGCCTTTACCGTTGGGTGTTAGCATTTGATTGATGGAGTGTATAATTCCTTATCTCTCTATTAAGTAAATGTATTAGTGTTTTGGCTTTTCTGTTCTCCATGTCTCCAATCATCGCTCATGCGCCGTGACAACTGAGCCGCATTTTTAATCTTTCGCTGCGGGAATACATTAATGATTGCGAGAGTTTCTCTCCACGGCCTTCTCCGAGAGCACGTGTAAGCTCCGCTCGAGAAGAATTATAATTTCGAAAAGATTAAAAAATGAAGCGTTTGATAAGGCGTTCATTTAAAATTCAAATCCGTGAATGTTCTCGTGGCCTTCTTAATACATTTCGGTCTAAGTTCGAACTAATTGCGGTCCTGTTTATCTTGGGCGAAACAGAGGTTATCGAGGGATTTGGATTGTGTCGGATGCATTTTGATAACGATTCGTATTAACGCGTTTGAGCACTACCAAGATATCGATGAGATGCGAATACCATTTCTTGAAGTTTTTTTTAGTGCCCATTAACCTGATACGTATATTAAGAGGTAGTTTAGGAGTGAGTTTCCCTGATTGTATTTTAACCATTATAATACTTTTGAGTTAGTCTTAGTGAAGCTTTTGGTGTAAAACCCGTTTATTTTGCCGAAGAAAATTGTTTTCAATGAAGTCAATATGGGATGACGTAACCTCGTGGAAGGTCTCAACAACGGAAATAAAACTTCTGGTACATCGCCATAGAGAATTCGATTTTTCGATATGTTTCGCTTGCGAATTAGCATCATATAGTTTGTTAAAAAGAAAAAGAAGGGGTGAGAGGTTGGAAAAACGTTCCTAACAAACTCTTTTCTCCCTGGCTCTTCTCCTTGCCTTAACCTCCCCCTTTTATACTGTACATAATGATGAATTAGAAAAATAACTTTGTATAATGATAATAGTTCTCTAGCGAAACATGTCAGCAAATTAAATCTGCTGTGGAGGTTTACAAAAAGTATTATTTTAATTATTGATTTCATTAAATTGTTTGAAAATCGGTCCTGAGATCAAACAGGGTTTATAAGATAGGTGAGCTATTGGAGAAAAAACGAATGCCTTTTTGTTTGTGATAAGTTAAGTAAAACTTGTACGAAAAGTGTTTACTCAGGGTTTTTATATCTATCTGGATAGACTACAAGGAAGTATGTACCTGTATAGAGCATGAGGAATTTAGAATTTATATACGTAGAATTATGGTATAGTCGCAAAGAGTATTTACTTTTAGTTAGTTAGTAGAAAGGGTCAAACTATAGTTTGACCCTTTATTGGCGAGGTTAGGCCCAGGTGGGCCTCTCTTCCACCTATTCTCGTATGTCGATTACATTTAAACTTATTAAAAACTCAACTTATTAAAAAAATACAAAAAAAAGAGTAGGGTGTGGGAAAAAATCTTTGCAACTGAAGGTTGACTAAGAAAAAACCCACGTTGCGGGAAAACACCCACAATGAAGGGGGGTGAAAAAAACCCGCGAAAACACAGTAATAGAAATAAATACAATAATATGCAAAAATAGATATATGAAAAGTGAAAAAGATTAGATATGAACAATTATTTTAGAAAGTATCTTTAACAAAAGGTATAGAACACCTAATTGATTTAGTTACAATAAAAGTTAAAAGCTATAATAAACTAAATAATCTAATATTCTATAAGCTACAATATTAGAGCAAATTTAATCAACCATTTCTCATTTATATCTTGCAAGTAATTGAGGGTAGAATGCAAGGAAAGAGGCAGAGGTAAGAAACGGAAAATTACGTAAATATATATTTATACACACATAAATATGTATGTTAGATTACATAATGTAAATGATCTAGAAACGAAGGAAATGATATTGATTTGAATGACAATATTGATGCACAGGAACACACCGAATAGTTGAAGACTTACGCATGTACGACGTATATTCTACGTATCTTGCAAAGGAAAACGAATGCAAAATATGTTAGATGATATGAAGGATGGGGTAAATTATCAAGAATCGAAAATGGCGCTGAATTGGCGATATTGACGCTATCTGTCTACTGAATGGTTGATTTCTTGTGTATGTATGCATGAATCTTTTGAAAAATACCTGGGTATCCGGAAACCACGTTTTAGAAACTCTGAAGCTATGGAATAGGTACGAGGAAGTACTCTTTTGGTTCAATACGATAGTTATTAGAGGGATTCGTTGGGAAACGGCAAAAGTGTTTTCTTTCCGAGGGAAATTTTCTAGAGAGGAGGAGCGGAATAGCACGAGTCTCTCGACTGTCATTTGTCATAAGTAGAAAGAATCAATATGACGAAAAAGGTTTGAGAAAGAGAGGGTTTGAATGGAATGAGTCAGAGACCCTTTTTACGGTCTGGGGTCATTTATCGGAGAGAATGATACTGTTATTTCCCTTTTTGGAATCGTTAGAACCTCTGAGAACTTTGGAAATTTTAATCAATGCAGTCTTATTTATATGTTCGAATACCTTTTTGGAAACAATAGAAGGATTCAACTCAACTTCAATTCAAATTCAACGTAGAAAATTGTACATGTAGTATATAATTATATTATACATATAATAGTAATATATAATAGTACATTATTATATATTATACATATATTCATATAACCCTAGTCGGAACGAAAACCCCTACAAAGCTTCCCTTAGCTCAATGCTGTTGCTCAATCTAATACATCATTTCAGACGATCTCATAAATGTTATATACGTAGGATATCATAAATTTAATGAACCAGAATTTTCTATGGATCAGGACCATACATTTAATTGGTCAACTTAGAAAATAATTACATATTAAAATCACACATCTATATGCTGAATCCAGTTCATATTCTTACACATACTATTTCTTAGTTGAGGTGTCCGGGTGAAACTCAAAGTACAAATGAAGCACGCTTGCATAATAAGTCTTTT
The DNA here is from genome assembly GCA_947579665.1 of Sympetrum striolatum. NCBI lineage: Eukaryota > Metazoa > Arthropoda > Insecta > Odonata > Libellulidae > Sympetrum > Sympetrum striolatum. The sequence goes on along the minus strand of OX388351.1, from coordinate 50,242,934 downwards.
TTGGTGCTTATCATTCTGGAATCTCGGGATTGTGAAAAAGATGGAAAATGAAATACGCTATTACACTTCATCTAGAAGTACCTACACCAACTCAATGCACATCATCCATATATTAAATCGTTCCTTCTAGAAAATATGGATGAATGTACATACAATTTTTGCTTGCATTTTTTATGGATAAAACAAAATGTATCCTTCATTTACTTTCGCCCTAGTATTTTCCGTGATGGAAATGATATGAAAATTGCTGTATGGGTTGTGCTGAATAATAATAATAATTTGTTTTAATTACAATCAGTATATTTAATGATAATAATTTCATGGCTCACATTTTAATTATCGTCACTTCAATTCGCTTTCAGTAATTTTTCTACAGTAAATAATATAAATAAATGAGCATAATGTAGATTTTAAATAAACTGTGTACATTTCCATTATATAGAAGTAATCGGAAATATTTGCGCACAAATAATTGCGGGTTTCAATTACTTTTCCGGTCCTCTTGACCCATAATTGGCTCGTCATAATTAACACAAAAATACAGTCAATCTGAGATAATACCATTAAACACATGAAACGTACTACCAAGAAGAAAGTATACAATTGACATTCATCATGGCAGTATCTTATCGAATTATATAAAATTTGTTATTTATGGCTATTGTTTTGCTGTCACGAGGACTTTATCCACCCAAATTATTCCAAAATACCTCAATCCTCCACTTTTCCAGTCGCCTCATTCCCTCTTCAATGTCTTATGTATTTAATGGTGGAGGGGATAGGGATTTTATGGTGCTCTGACAGAACTTTAGCCCACGTATCGCAAGTATTACAATTTTCTTCGGTTGCATTTCTTATATATTCAAACCGCCACATCGATACATTGAAGCCATCATTTTTTTCTATTCGATACGTCAAAGTATTCGTATAGGATGAATAACAAGATTTCCAACAAAACGAGGATAAAGTAGGGTGAGCTGCGAGAGATCACACACTTCCACTTTTCCTTCAGGTTTTTTATATCGTTGTGCGGGACACTTTTTTAACAATGTCCCCCCTTCTTCGATTCGTACCTTTCCCCAGTTTCGTTTTTTTTTGGAACTTCCGATTGGAAGAGGCGTGATTTTTATGTCGGCTCCCTAACCTTCTTTCAAAGAATCCATTTCTGCGTATCCTCACGTTTTTTTTCCTCGGAAAAGCACAATTCCGCGCAGCCGAGTTTACTACTCAAAGGTGTTTTTCCTTTACCACGAAGTGTTGTCTCCTTCTCACCAAAGGAAGGGACATATATTTTGACGATTGTGATCCCGCTCTACTTCTCACCCTATTGAGGAACCGACCGCTGCGAGAAAGAGATGACAAATGCAGATCGATATGCGGTGATTTAATGTTTTCGCTGGAGATGGCTCTGGCTTAGAAAAGGTGCCCGGCACTGCATAACGATTTGATTCACGGATTCCGATATTTCAGGAGCGGTGGGAAAATGGTTTTTGGCTTTTTCGAGCTTAGATAAGAAAGAGAATTCACACCGATTCTATGACACGCAATTTTCGACGTGCTTTTATTATTCTCATTTAAAAAATATGAATTGGAATGCCACAAACGACCTTGTCATGATAAATAAGGCGATAACGTCATTTCCAATTACTGATCTTGGAAAAGGTCGTATGTATTAATCATGTAATTAAAATATTCCCACGTCATTAACTTATCTTAAGTTAAATATTAACTTGCTGTTTATTTTCATTAGTGGCTCAAGTTAGGGACTAAAATTTATCTTTCGTTTCGATTATTATCTTCTAACCTTCTATAGTTGTAGCTATAAATTAGGCTCGTTAATTTTTAATTTAAAAGGTAATATTTTAATTGCTTATTCTGAAATTGTAAGGATATTATTTGTTGTATTTCTCATTAATTTGTGGAACAGTAAATTTATTTTGAGGTAAAGTAAAATAAGCTTTTACACTTAACAAATTCCACAGTTAACTTGTTGATCTCAATTTTTCTTTATTTCACTGTACATACATAATTCCTGTGAGGAAATCTACCATGGAATACTTAAGGAATGTTTACAAGCAATGATGTAAAACAAATTACCAAGAGCTTATTAGAGTCAAAATAAAAAGATAATAACAATATTTGCGAACGCGATGATTACGTAAATAAATCAAAAAGGAAATCAATAGATGAAATATATATAATAGATAGATAAAAATTCACTTTTAATTAAATTCGTAATGACGCTGCATCGAATAATTTTAACAAAATTATAAATCGTGGCAGTTTAATGAATTTATGAATATAATTTTCCTTTTTTTATCTTAGTTTTTTTACGTTTGTGGGAAATCAATTAAAAAAATAGAAATTTCTTTGAAAACTTTTTGAATGTTTGCGAATTTCTCTCTTATGGCTCCGTAGAACTTATTATAAAAATAAAAACAGAATAAAAAAAATAATTTAAGAAAATGTTCCCTAGCTATGTAAATACTAGTTTTTCTAAACAACGTAGCAGAATTTCGAACCCAAACTACTGAGGAACTACGTCTCGAAAGATGAGCGTAGTTAAATATCGAGAGGAAGAAGGGAAAATTTGCCTTTTCCCCTCATAGGAGCTGCGGTGTCACTTTCTGGAAATCCCATGGAAACCAAACGACAGTATTTTTGCAAGTTGTCAATGTGGGAGAGAGAGAGCGGTTTTCTGGGTGGAGAAGAACGATTTCAGGAGTGAATAATACTCTACACGGAGGATTATGTGGTGAGGGCCGCCCTACCATTGTTCCTTTGGCTCCGCGGGAGGTTTGACCCACCCCAGTGGGACGAATCTCTCACCTGCTGACGGAGTCAATGTCTTTTCAGGCCACTTCACGCTACAATTTGCTATTATACCTTTAGTTCGTTTAAGAGCATTATAAAATTAAACATTCAAGTTAAACTTAAGATAATTCAATGATGCTATTATTTGGGCGATTTTCATGTTATGTATTTATTCAACTGGGTCCATTTTGTTACAAAAAATATCACAGCACCGATATATCATAGTAGAATATAATACAATAAACAATAGGATTTTATAAGTATAAAATATCGAAAATATTTATATCACAAATTATTCAACTTTAAGCATAAATATCACTAACATTATTATAAATAATAGAATGCACGTATAAGATGTTACAAATAATAAACTCAAGTAGATACATAAGTTCTGCATTTGGGAAGAGAGTAGTAATTAAAAGCTAATATGGAAATAAATAGAAACTGAATCTCAAATAAATTTTAACATGAATACATTTTTGGTAGCAAATATATGAAATAATGCAACATAATTTTATGACAGACAATCATTGCCAAACGTTCCGAATATCATTTCTCATACATCTGTAGTTTTTTTATAAAATCACAGAAGTTTTTAAATTTGTAAATTTTAATTCAATTAAAGTTTTAAAATTTACAAATTAATTAAAGTTTTTGCATGGATAAAATTTTCACGTGAACATTTTCAAATAAATTTCATTGTTATCAATAACGGAGAGGGCATTGAAAACCTTCCCCAGAAAGTTCTTTAGCACTTACTAAAAAAAATATGTATAGGGAAAAGACAAATAGAACAAAATACATTCACTAGTCTTAATTTTGCTATTTCTTCTCTTCTTTTTGGTGAGTTGATAAGATCGAGAGCTTCGAGTTAATCCTTGATATATATTTATCGCTTATAATAGTTTCTTGCTTTTCATTAATACCTCGATCTATAATTCTATATTCATTTCATATTTGTATGCACTTCCATCAAGGCTTGAACCTATCTGCAGTGTTTTTATTGATGATAATAATAATAATAATAATAATAATAATATGACTTTCATTCTTCATCAATACTCATTACTGTATTTCTCTTTCATGGTCATCAATTATTCTACTGCTGTGTTTTCAAACCAACCTTTACGTACACGATTATTATACAGAAGCGCTAGTTTAAACCAAAGCAATTTTTCCCTTATGTGAGTTTTATGATATTTTCTTATTTAAATGTTAGGTAAATATTAGGGAATATGAAGCCGCTTAATTCATAGTTCTTCTATTCAAGTACTATTGGCAATCGTAGTAATATGCTAATGACCTAAAAATTGTAATACTTGAGAAAGTATAACAACTATAATGTACTACGATTAATTACTCCCATTTTCATAGATCTCGGCTATAGTATGCTAAATATTTTTTTAAATTCATTGCAAAATACTATTGGTAGTAATAAAGGAATGCCTTTGAAAATTCAAAGTGTAAGAACACATAAAGATAGAGTGTTAAAATGAAAAGGTGTGAAATGACGGAATTGAAGTCTTTACCCAAATTAAACAGCAGAGCTCTGAGCCCATTCCACTGTTTCACGAGCTGAATGATTCCCTGTTCCCAGAATTCCTGTGGCTGTGCCAGGAACAAGTCCTCTGATTGATTGTTTGTTCAGTACAGTAAACCAGTAAAAGCTTGCTCTTGTTACATCCACAGGAATTCTGGGAACATGGAATCCTTCGGTTCGTGAAACAGTGGCATAGTTGTGCTTAATTTGGATAAAGACTTCAACTATACCTACAGTGTCATTTCATACCTTTTCATTTGAACACCCTATAGTTCTTGGTGTAAGCAACGTATAACTAAATTATCAGAGAGTGGATATGGAGTATTTTGAATGATATCTAGTAAACTTAGCCCTTTGAAATATTTTTCTTAGTCTGCTAGGAAGTTTTTCATTTCGGAAAGGTAAGCTTCCCATATTTTCCCATAGCTGACCCAGGGGACCTCTCCTTATTTATGTCGATGTGCTATCGATTTGCCTTGCAAGCGACGAAAAACTCAAGTTCTAATATTTTGTAAAGTATTTCTACTCTCTCTATACATATACTGGACTATCACAAAAATCACATTTAAAGGCCAATTGAAGATGTGTTCATACGGTGAATGTCTTCCCTACCTTCTGATAGGAATTCTTGAGAAATGCGGAGTGTGAGAAAACAACGTGGGAAATATCTTTCACTCGGTTTCTGAATATAAATGCCTTCAGAAAACTTAGGATTGGATGGTTGAAACTCACAAAAGATGAGCTTCTATTGCAGCAGTTCAATATTTTACGAAGAAATATTTCCCGTAATATTCAATCGGATTGAAGTGACACACGAAGTTCTACGTTTAGGTTGGATTCATTTCATTATTATTAGAAAACTTAAAAATAGTGAATCCCTTGCTTGAAATTTCGGAGCGATTTCATGGAAATTTTCTATTCTCAGGTTTGAACGATTAATTCAATACATTTCCTCAGTTATCTCTTTCTCGCAGATGTAACATCTTCGTACAGTAAGACAGTGAATTGATCAATTGAGTGACTAAGAATAGTATTTTACTCCTCACTGTGAAATTTTATTGCTCTGTCGGTTTCGATAGCGTACTCTTATTAAGACAACATCTTAAAGTTTTATCATATAAAATTCTATCATCCAAATATGATGATTAAATTTTAATGTGTCTTATATATCGAGTTAATGAAAATTACCCCAAATCTTCCTGTATATTTTCTGCCTTTGCCTTCTTTGCACACATATTCACATATTCTATTTTGTTTTTTATGTTACTTTGTATATTGCTATCTCTGTTTAAATGTTAACTGATTCTTATTTATGTATTGCATGTAAGTACTTATTGGTAGTGTACTTGTTTATTTTTGAATGTTTTTCTCTTCTCTTATCTTTTAGCTATTACTATCGGTAGGTTTGCGCAGGTTTTTCACACCCCCCTTCCTTGTGGGTGTTTTCCTGCAGTGAATGTTTTTTTTTCCTAAGAATCTCTTAGGTTTTTTACATCCACAATTCTTCTAATTTTTTCTTCTTCTAATTTCATAATTAATGACGATGGGTTAGATGGAAGAAGAGACTTTTAAGTCTCAATCTCGCCCAAATAAAGACGATTTATTATTATTATTATTATTATTATATTCAACCGCATCTTTCATATGTTTATGTTCATTATTAAGAGATATAATCTTCACTTTGCGGTAGAACGCTATCAGAATTAATGAAAATATCGACTTCTACAACTTGCCACTGATTATTTAAAGAATTATTTAAATTGGTGATATGGTTAGAAATCTTTGTTTATTTTTCCAAACTTGTATCAGGTGAAATGGCTTCTCTTGACATCTTGTGGATTTCAGTGAATAGTTATGGGAATATTTTGATGCTGATTGAGCATAGCAAGGATTAAAAAAAAATGCATAATGAGAAATAGAGAGTTGTGGTAATGTTTCAAGTGATCACACAGCACATTTATAAATTCGGTGACGCATGTCCAAAACCGCCGAGTAATCGCTAATTTCATATGTATGAGAATTCAAAGTAGGCTGCAATCACATTAACGTAAAATTACCTTTCATTCTGCAACGATGTCGAACGGTGGGAAAGGGACAAAACGGAATTTGCGGAATACGAAATTGTACAACTTTGACGACCCCAGCGCCATGTCTTGCGTGGGCACATACGCAACTATGGAGCCATCTGCTTTCATTTTTCGACTCTCCTGCATTTTAATCAATCCGTTTTGAGTTTCGTCCAAGAGAATGGTGACTAAGGGAGAATGAGAGAGGAAACAATGCCACCTTGGAGGAACAAGAAAGTATCGTACAAGCTCTCCTGCTGTCAAATCTCTTCTGTCTTTCCATCTCATCTCCATCTGTGTCACAAATCTCACCTCCCAACAACTCAGACACTGATATTCGATTCCGCATGGACAAAATAGAATCCAAGCGATAAAACGATTATAGAAAATTCGTTACTCAGTTTAAATCCATCCATCTCGTAAGCAATATTTATTCGTCCGATGCGTCCCTTAAATCTTAAACATCAGCGGAAAACAATACAAATGTCTTTATTGGACAAAAATAAGACTATTTAAGGATAAAGCAGGATTTACACAATCTCTTAGAAAACTTGAAGAAGAAGGAATTAGGTACACCATTTAAACCTTTTGAAATCAGTACCTGAAATTTATGCTGTCGCTATTGTATTTATCAAGATTGCTGCAGTTATTCCAGTTTTTAAAAGATACTACTTATTTTCCATCCTCTCTATTTAATAAACATAGATCTTTTGACAATTTCTTGAATTTTATGAGCCGAAATATTAACAAAATATTCCTTATGCAACAGTAGGTTTATTTCAATTTATATCCTGCATTTTTATCCTTAAAATGCAGATGTTTTCCTTAAGCCGATTTCTGAATTAGCATTGCTCAACACATTTCTGCAGCCTGCTCTTCTGACAAACAATTAACAACTATCAAACAGTTTAACTCCCTCTTAACACTAGATGGACGGAAGTTTCGCTCTACCTAGGACGGGAAGATCATTTGATCACCTCGCTTCTATTGCTTCTTTGCAATTTGGAGGCATTTAACTGTTTATTTCAGGCATATCTATATATTTAAAGCAACATTAAATCACTGTTTTTCCATCGATCAATATTTTATAAAGAAATTTCTAGGTACAGCAAAGAAAGACCACCACTGCCCTTCTAGTGTTAAAATCTCAGAGCCGAAATATTTTCATAATCATTTTCCCGTATATTTTGAATTTCGCTACATCTGAATTGTATCATTTGGATAGGATATAATATGGATTAGTATTTTGAAATTAACTAAATTATAGTAGTTAAGAAAAGGTATTTTTATGAAATATGTCTCCTGGAAATATAATGTTGCTTTAATCGGATAATACTTTTTGTTTAAGGAATTCGATGCAGTTCTGCCAGTGGCTGGTGAAAAGCAGCGAAAGTAGGACTATTTATTCAATTATTACTTATCGAAGAAAATTTATTAGGAAATTGACTTCTCATCGAGATGCTACGGTTTTTAAGCATTTTGCAGCAATATAATCAAAGCATTTTCATGGGGGACATGCCATGCACGATTATCGGAAAATCGTATTATATCAAATCAATAAGTTCCATATAATTGCAAGAAATTAGATATAAATTGGTCGAAAAAAATTAACGCTACTTCAAATTGATTCAGTCATAATAAGATTTAAAAAAAAACAGACGTAAGAGTAGGTGAGATATTAGGTATGGGTGCACTTGCTTTCTTGTTAGTTGGAATAAATTTCTCTTACATTAAAAAAACTTTTTAACTGTAAAATTACGAGCAGGAATTTCTTTTTATCAGGATATTATACCTCAGGGCTAAGAAACCTTTTTTACTCAAATGGGAACATTGAATCATACGGAAACAAAAAAATCTCCAGTCAGCACTGAAGTCTGCGTTGCCTAAGTTAAAATAGCTCATCATTTGAACTGTATAAAGCTTAGCGGATTCCATTGCAATAAAATAATAATAATTCTTCTTTCATAGAAGAGGTTAATTTTGTTTACTTTTAATCTTCAAGGTTAGGGCACAAAATTTTTATGTTTTAATTGCTGTCGGGAAGTGATAGAATGGCTGCATGTGGCCTAAAGACATCATATTGCCAACCTTTGGTCTAGTGTTGATAGTTTCGGCCTTCACTTGGTAGAAGATCATTATAATAATAAAAAGAATAATATATCTTATATTTTAATCTATACAAAACCGCAATATACTGAAAAGGATTCATAGTAAAATTTTAAAAAAGAGGAAAAACACATACCTTGACCACAGTAATTTTATTAACTCACGACCATGGTTTCGATCTAAAGATTATCTTATAGTTCACTCACATACATAACTTACCTGAAGATGATCTTATAGATCGAAACCATATAGTCGTGGGTTAAAAAAATTGCTGTGGTAAAGTGTTCTTCTTTTTCTCAAGTATCATTATGCAGAACTACCGCAAAGTCGAGGCCGAATTAGGAGATTCTAGGATTTACAGTTTCAAAAATTTTACATGGCAATATAAATGAACATATTAGATCTATTATTCTTTTTATAATTAACCTCTTGTCTATCTATCCTTAAGACTTTGTCAAACTAAAATAAAATGAAGGAACCTCTTCCAGTACATTATAAATATACCGAGTTACTAGTCTATCTTATATCTTCTTTGATAGCGCCTTTTCTGTACTTTCCCCCCCACTTCCTCCCCTATTTCCGCCCGGGCATATTCTCCCCCGCGTCGCTTTTCGTGTGACTTTGCTCTTTCCCAACGCAGAGACGCCCTCGAGGACTCCCCGCGGATATCCGAAGAAATCCTCGCTCTCCGTTCGACAGACATTACGACGTACACACGCCCACATCAGTATTGACGAGGGCGACACGCCCTGGATCTCTTCCCTCCCACACCTCCGCAAGGAGGACAATAGTAGCCCTATACTTGTTTTCCTCGCCATAATCCCTTTTGTTACACTGACGGCTTTCTTGTCAGTCATCGGCTCGCACCTCATTGTTTCCCTCTCATGATCCACGCACGTCGTGAGCAGAGGATGAGCGGTGCGTGGGAGGAGAGAAACCAAGATGGAGGAGTACGGGAATATATTTAGAGCAGCCACGTCCGTGTTAATTAGAGGAAGGATAGCATCGTATAGAGACGCTACTGAATGTATAGATTAAATTCACCTCGAGGCTTCATCCTTCCAGTGTTATTGGCAAAGAGGCTACAGAGGTCATTTAATCAACCACTCCGACCAGTATCGACATCTGATATTCGGAAACTCTCTTTTGTGTTATAGTATATGCAGGCATATGCAGAGTGTCCGGGTCAAACGTATAATTATACAAAGTGTAATAACTTGAGAGTTAATTAAGATATTTACTGGCGGTTTGTTTCTAGAAGTATGGTAACTCGAATATTTTTCTACACAGGTAATACAGCTCGATATGTGCACCATTAGTGGCAGAAATACATCTAATCTGTATTTTACTCTCTCCAAGTGTTTTGCATCATTGCAGGGGTAACATTTGCAATAACTGCAGGAATTAGATGGCACAGTTCTGGTAGATCATGAACTGGTGCCTGGTAAACATGATTGTTTGATAAATAACCACAGAAAATAATCAGAAGATAATCAAGTAATCTGTATTTTACTCTCTCCAAGTGTTTTGCATCATTGCAGGGGTAACATTTGCAATAACTGCAGAAATTAGATGGCACAGTTCTGGTAGATCATGAACTGGTGCCTGGTAAACATGATTGTTTGATAAATAACCACAGAAAATAATCAGAAGATAATCAAGTAATCTGTATTTTACTCTCTCCAAGTGTTTTGCATCATTGCAGGGGTAACATTTGCAATAACTGCAGGAATTAGATGGCACAGTTCTGGTAGATCATGAACTGGTGCCTGGTAAACATGATTGTTTGATAAATAACCACAGAAAATAATCAAGTGCCTCATGGCTGAGATTTTAGTAGTTCAAGCAATCTATGGACTAACTCTCCCAATCAAGCGATCTTGGAACTCGTTATCCAAGAAATCCCTCACAATTACTGCATATTTGCATGATGTGCCATCATCAAGCAAACATAGGAAACAATTTGAGTTGATAATCTTGTAGAAGCAAACCGCTAATGAATATCTCAATTACTTCTCAAGCTATTACATTCTGTATTAATATATCTTTAACCCTGACACTCTGTATTATTGAAGCATAAATTACTATACCATATTTTAATTTATTATACATTATTGGTTCCTGCTACCATACTCTGATGAAACAACATCTCTGGTGACATTATTTTAAAAAGGCAGTGTTGATGAAATACTGAATTTCATGAGAACACATTTTACCAACCTCGGTTCTCCTTTTTTTAAATTAAATTGTGGTTTTAAATAATAAACATTGAGTGGCAGTAGTTTCAGTTATCGTGATGTATAGCAAGTCAAAAGACATAATGCAGCAACAGTTTTAAAATTCACATCTTACCTTCGTTCTTTCTCTGAAAATGAATTTCAACAAGACGGAAACAATGAAAAATTACTTTAAATTTCAGCAAGGAAAAATTTCTCTTGATGTTGATGAAATTTTTACTTTTATTCATGGTTCAGCTCCTACTATCTCTTCAGTCCTAAATCGTATGCTTATATTCAATATAATTTTACATCAACAAATTTAGATCTTTCTAGAAGCTTCACTCATTCACACTATGTTCAATATAATTTTACATCAACAAATTTAGAAATTTAGATCATTCTAGAAGCTTCACTCATTTGAAATGTTTACCATTGTGAAATTTAATTCATTGATGAAACGACGGCTTTCTGATTATTGCCACCGAAACATAAGTAAAAAATTCGAAACAATTTTTATTTATGATACCAACAAATGAATTCATTCCCTACAAATTACTTTTAGTTTAGTTATAAAAATCTTGTAAATTTACAAAAATTACCCTCTTTTTTCAAAGATACAGTGTCTATGGTCTAGAAGAGCCTCATTAAATTTCCTTTCTCTTTAAGACGGATAAAAGTAATATAACTGCCGATAAATTATAACAGAAAAGCTGTTAAGTGGTTTCAAAATTCTGCAATTGCTCTTTGTAATATAAATTAACATTGCCACTACTGAAATAAAGCAGTATTTTCCATGCAGCCTTTCAGTCATTTGTGCGAGAAATCAATTGAAAGCGTAAAAAATGGGTGTTTGTAGTACACGGAAATTCATATTTGGCATAGGATGAACGAAATCTAGAGAAATATCACTGTACTCAAGAGACAGAAATGGTTCGATTCGAAACCGCGAAAACAAACAGATCTGCAATTCAAATTGAAGCAATGCAAATGAGAAGAGGAACATATCTGTTTCGAATGATCGCCAATTTCGATTAGGAGTTAACTCTATACAAAGGGCTTGACTGCTTCCAGGAACATGAAATGGGTGTGCGTGTGTTTTGTGTTTGTTTCATTGTTACCGGGGGTGTGTCCAGGCGTATCAAGTTCTTAAGAAGGGAACACGACAAACTACAGCCTTCATCCGAGTTAAAACAAACGCCAGTCGCTTTAATCTTTTCATATATTTATCGTAAATATATGCGATGGGCTACTTTGCATTCCGTCGTTTCGTTGACAGTTGATAGAAAAAGGTAGAACTGGCTTCTGTTGGAACTACAATAATTAAGTATCTTTCATTCCCCTGCTTAGGTTACAAGGTTTCTCCATAATCAAAACATTTCTAACGGTTATTACCAATTGCTGGAAGAGGTGCAAATATTTTAGTTTGTTGAAATTTTATCCGATGGTATACTGCAAGGACTGGGAAGAATTTCATTAAGGTTCATAACAACTTTTGATGATTTATTTAGCGTAGGATTTTTTCGATACATTAATATAGAGCAAAACTATATTGAATGCTTTGATGTGGAAGAATGACGAAAATTATTCAACAAATTCTGCTTTGAAATTTCAAAGGAAGTATAGTATTTCCCTGATATTAAACACACGGAAGGAATGTTTCTTACTTCTATCAACACGATGAACTGTAGAGAAGTTTGCGGGTTTGAGTGACTATTTTCGTGCTAAATTAGAATCTTTTATCATCAATTCTAACTGAAGAAAACAGAAGAAAAATATATTTTATTTCAATCAAACTTTAAAATACAAAATTTTAGAATTGGCGGAAATTATTATTCATCTTCGTCTATATTTTCTGGCAGAAAATGAATATTTTAAAAATAAAAGCATAATATATACTTAAAGAAATAAACATAACGCTATTCTACCAAGGCTACCTTCTTCAAAACATACCCGGAGAACAAAAAGTTTACTGTGCATGTATTTTTAATAGAAGTCATATTTTTAGCATAAAAAGTATTATACCCCTCAGGATTCTAAACGAGGCAATTTCTGGAGTAGAGAGCTGATTTTCTTCGTTCCTAAGTTTCGCTAATGTTCTTACTGATGGATAATAAACGGTAAATTTTGTGTGATTGTCATTTAGATTATCACATTTAGTCATTTAGATCATCATAGATGGGATCTTAAAAGAGATCAGTGGCACTGCTACTCAGAGCGTTTACCTATCGCTTCCCAATGTTATTATAGGGTAATCGATAAATCTTAGTTTATTCTCTGTAACAATCTCACTGTCTCAGGAACGTTTCTCTTTGATTTTCTGATTTTTGAATACGCTCAAAAATCCTCTGGAGTACGTAAGACAAAAATGTTATTAAAGGAAGGGGGTTAAGGAATAAAACTACTAGTGGCTTGAAATAACGCCAAATTTTCATCCCTTAGAACAAGCCTACTTAGGAAATGGAGAGTCCCCATGGATATGACAAAACATGATAGCAGGCCGCAAATGAAGAATTTGGGAAAATAGATATCATTTTCATAGTTTACAGAGAATGCTCATTTCAACAAAAAACATAACATGTAACATCCACGGAGGTGCTCGACATGTTATGGAAATAGAGCCTCATAATAAAGAAAGAGAAATGTATACTTTTGCAGAGGGATTATTTTGTGGAATGTCTATCCCAGTGGAAATATATATGTAAGTATCTCACTTCCTTCATTATGAAACATAAAATATATGATTATTGGGGCACATAAAAACGTTTTAGGTGATAAGATTCCTTTATTAGGAATACAGCTGGAGGTCAATATTTTTGAGTTTCTTCAAGAACTTTGTTTTGAAAATTGCCTTTCCTTATCACTTATTTTGTGTGTAACTTCAAAAACCTATTGCTATCTCATTGTGACGGGTTGAAGGGTCGCATACAGCCTGCGGGCCGTTTTCAGTTTAAGTTTCTTTTTGATTGTACGATACACGTATTGTGCCGAAAAACTTGTGAATATAGGACCATCGCTGGAGATATCTCTAGTAGTGAGGATTAATTGTAAAAAAGGTGCAATTTTTCATATTTTATTTCCTTCGCCTCCTTCAATCCCCTCTGTTCTTTCTAAAAACTTCTCCCTACTGCACTCACCCTATTCCCAGCTACCTCCTCCCACAAGGCCAAAAACTCTCCCATCACGATATCCCTCCCAACTCCTTCCTTAATAAAATTCCTCCCGCCAACGTTATCATCCAGCCTTCAACAATCAATTTCCTCATGAATTTCAAAGAGGGGAGGGAGAATAATCGGACCGACACTATAAAAGGCTAAGCTTAAAAAATCCGTACTCTCGTTCCCATTTATTACTACTTAGACTCACAGATTCTAATCTGTTTATTTACACTGGCCGGCGACGGGGTTATCAATTAGCCGGCCGTCTTTGCTCGTGACGAGAGATAATCCTCCGCAAATAAGAGAGCAATAGTTCCGTGGGCTTTGTTAATTGACGGTTGGAGAGCGCTTCTTCCTTTCTTTTCGACACTTAACAAGATCTCCTGCGGGAGATGCGCGTCCCTAGGGGTGGGTTGCGCCCAAAGTAAAGATGTTTCCTCCGATCCCATTGGTGGTCCGCGATGCGTGGAGAGTCCTTCCTTTTTCCCGTTTCTTTATAAAGAACCGGATTCCCCATTGGTGGCGGCAAGCGGTGCTAATTTGAAGACTCGTGTATGGAAGGGCGTGAGAGCCGTGGACGATTTATTCGTGGTTTTGTGGGAAAGTTGGCGGCTCGGCGTGGTTTGGCCGGGCGTTGAAGTCTCCGGGCGGAGTTCCGTGTGGGCTGGGAGTCGGTGTCGGCCGCTGTGTGGGTTTTTCATTATTCGGGCGTTTTAATCGCCGGGTTCGAATCCTTTACACCCCTTCCTGTTTGGAATTCCGGGAAGAATGCTGTGTTCGGGTTGTTGAAAATTGTAAATTGGTCTAATTGAGTGGCGTCGGTATTCAAGGATCCCAGAAGGCCGCATGTCCCGAATTAGGAATCGTGGTCACCAGAATTTTCTCTTTTTTACCAATAAATTACAATAAATAATGACGTATGCCTTATGGCGATCAACATATAAGCAAACTTTCAGAGAACAATGCAATATTCAAACAATCATTTAAAAAATAAATATTTATAAAGTTCAAATAAATGAAAACGTAATTCGTGAAAATCTAAATAGAAACTTAACTTGAGAAATACAAACTTTTAACTTCAGAAATCAGTCTAAAGACGGAACTCGCAGACATAGAACATATTCATGCAACAAGTATTTGAGGTAATTTATTCTATGTGCCTAAATGATGCGTAGGGAATTCCAAAAGATAATACTCAATGAATTATTTATGGGAAATGTTTGCTCTATGAAATGGGATATTAAGTTTCTGTACTGCATTTCAACTCGAGGATATTTTGCAGATAAAGTTAACTAATTTAAAAATTATTCATGCCCTTATGTCTTATTATCTTGTGAAAAGATCACTAAAAACCTAGGTGTCATACGCAATTAACCCTTAATGTAGCAAGCGTATTTTCTCTCATAAGAAAGGAAAATAGTATTAATGAAGATAGAACCTTATTTAAACCCTCCTGTACTTTTAATTCCTCGTTCCGTAACATATACTACTCAGAGAAAAGCCTGAAAGGTTTTGTATTGAAATTATTGTGCAAAAATATCTGCGAAATGAATGGAAAAGGTGGTCTCACGATGACGGATTCCACGGCAAGTTGTAATAAAAATATGTGCGGCGGACGGAAATGAAAAAGTCTTTCTTGTTATTTCATTTGTTGTTCATGAGACAGAATCACAAAAAAATCTGATTAGGTTTTAAAAACAGTTCAGAAACCAGCGATTATGTTAAACGAATTTTAGAGTTTTCTTCTCCAAATTTTTGTCATTTAATTAAAGTTAATTTTTCAGATTAGTTAAGTTTACTAATAATAATAGTTATTAGTCACGGAGGTCTGTACATCCTAGACATATGACAAGTCAAACTTCGAACGTATAATTAATACTATACATTGCGTACACGTGATTTAAATTACAATAACTATACGCATAATTAATACTCTACCTTTTTCATCGTATGAATAATAAATTTAATCCAGAGTTTATCATAGAATCATCGAGAAAATTTTGTTTCAACGTCAATGTTATCAATTGTTTAAATGCCATTCGCGTGATGTACTGAAGGTATTAAAACGTAAATCACGATAAGGAGAAATTGAAATATGTAAATTTGAGATTTAATAGCGGGATATATGATATCGCTATTAATTATCGCCAAAAACGGAATATTTCATCTAATTTTTAACTTTCGACTACTCGTACGTTACGAATACTTTCCTTTAGCCCTTCCTCTTTCATTCACACTAAGTTTATGAGTCCGGAGAGTATATACAAACTACCACGGGGGGCGTCTAACCCAGAAGCGCATCCAAAATGATTTGCAGAACAGACATTCAGGAAGAAGGCTAGCTAAACAGCCTCCCGCTGAGCAAGCAGGTGTTGCAAATTTGCTAAGAAACCACTCCAATTCCCAAGGACTTCGTTAGCATAAATCTCGCGTGTTTTTGCGAAGAAAGAGAGAATTATTAAACTTAATCGGTGAATTATAATGTTTAGTTAAGTTTCAAGCGGAATCGCATTATCATGAGACTTCCTCCTTCTCTGCCCTATCAGCTTGAGTATTCAGAAGGGAGTCGTGATTCATAGTGATTTACCTAGAACTTGAGTGCTTCCTCAGCTCTTCCCCAGGGAAGCATCTGGCTCAGACTTTCTGTAACTCATATTTTTTAAGTAATTTGAATTACAAACTAAACTGGCCGTAGCGATTATTCTTTCTCTGAGCGTTATAAGAAAAACCCTCTGGATTCAAACAGCATCAAGCTTTCAATGAAAGAGATTCTTAACGTTTTAAATAAAATAGTATCTGACTGCTTCCATCCAATTTAGTAATCTTCTCTTCCCCGTATTACTCTCAGTATTGATTTGCCTTTTATTCGGTTCTTATTACGCTATTGTAAATGCTTCCCTTCCCACATATTCCGTTGGGTCATTCAACACTTTATTTGTACAGTGGAACCTCGGTTCACGACCAACTCGGTTAACGACCAGCTTTGGCAACCAAATTTTGACTCGGTTGGCGCACGACAACTCGGTTCACGACCAAGGCTGCCGACATTCAGTAGGCAACCCTGACATAACACAGCATCGTTCCTGAGAAACAGTTGCAGACACGTTATCAGTAAACAGTTCGTGAGCAATTTGCGGATTACTTTATCAGTGAAACAGGACAAATTCCAAAGCAACATAATAACATTTAGCTATCTTAAATTCAAATTACTGTATTTTATATTTATTTCGTAAAAATATTAATGGAAGGGAATTCATCTTCACAGCTCTAGCCTCCTCCTCCTCGACCGCCACCCCCACAGGTAACTTAGGTAAAGTATTTAATTTTAAATAATATTCACGTAAAGTATTAAAATTTAATTATTTATTTATTTTTTATAACTAATTTTACATGCAATTTACGTGCATTCTAAACAAAAATACACTTAAAAAATACAAAGTTTCAGAGTCTGGAACGAATTAATTGTATTTACATTAATTTCAACGGGAGAAATTGTCTCGATTCACAACCAATTCGGCTCACGACCAGGGTCCAGGAACAGATTAAGTTCGTGAACCGAGGTTCCACTGTACTTAAGAATACCGATTCACGAAACTGTTATGCCATTTTAGGCTGAGAGTATTTACAAGCGGGAATTAAAATATTTTATAGCATTTAGGCTCATTTATTATTATAATTCTTTCAACAATCTTTTGGCTGCTTTTATGATTAAGCTGTAGGAGTCACGAGGGTTAGGGGCAAAGGTGGTATTGACTTGGAGGAGACTTGGGACTAGAATTAGTTACTGCGGCTGAAGAATTAGTGTCCCTTAATTCGTAATAAAACATAAAATCAATAAGAATTGCAAGTTCTGGAGCTATATTAATTGAAATGTCAAAAAAAAATTGTTGGAAAGAAAGGTTTGCGGGACGTGGTCCACTTCTTTTATTTTATCAACTTTAATATTTTGGGTGGATTTTGGTTTAAATGCAAAATTACATTCAAACTTAAGCTCTTAGTAGTATTAAATAATAATACTATTTAAATATAAAACTTAGTAATTGTGTTAAAAGATATTGACATTAAAACTGTGAAGCAATGATCCATGCAACTTAGAAACTGTGGTGAAATAAATTATAAGTGTTTATGTTGGTGTAGATGGACGAAGTTAATGAAGCAAAATTTAGAATATTGATTTAGATTAACTTGTAACACGAAATTAAGTAAGAACACATGAATGGCTTAAAGCTAAAACTAATTATCATCGATAAAATGAATTGCTAATTAAAATTTAAAGAGGCAGGAGTACCATAAGGAATGTATTCTTGTGGTCTCAGTCACCGAATAATTCTCCAGCTACGAGGTCTAGTGCGTATACATTGTGAGAATGAAAATAAAAAAATATATAAATTATATTTTTTCCACCAATAAAAAATTAAGTTATATTTTTTCAATCTATAATATATTGTGTCTCTTTAATTCTCTATTGCATCTTGTCATCTTAAACGAATTTTACTAATCCATTATTTTCCAAAGTAGATAAATAAATAACATGTATGCGTATATTTATGTGTTATATAAAAGACTTACGGATTCAAGGATTGAAAATTAAATCAAATTTTAATTTAAATGAAAGAGTTAAGCGAGTTAATTATTTATAAAATGTCAATATTTTATAATAAAAATTAATTTAAAGTGATTGTAAGTATTAAAAACCTTGCTTGAAGATTATTTTATCGGAGTGATACAGATCAGATGGAAAGTTCTTGGATTGCTGCCGAAGCAAAAACGAACCGAAATTTTGCGTAACCGTTTAACCGGAGCGAAAAATGAAACAAAACGTATACTTTCTTTATTCACACTTTTCATTCTGCAAGTCACCACCACCATCGGTGTTTAAAGATATAGAAGTGAACTTGCTCTTCTTTTTCGTTAGTTCTATCTTCTCCCACCCCTACATGAGAAACAAGGGTGATGATCGCCCCATTCGGTTATTTTAATCATTCGTTTAATTACGACCACTTCCCTATACCGCTTCACGGGCCGTTGGTTCCCCGCTGTTCCTCCAGGGGGAAGTACATCGCTTTTGTTTACTTCCCCCTCACCTTTTCCCTAGGCAACCTGCTCACTTCCTCTCCCCCTTGTGATGAGCTCTTTCTCCCTACGCCCCCACATGTATCCCCACAAAAGCGGGCCTTTTAGGTTTCTAAATTGGAATAGGGGAGTGAGCAGGTGGAGGAAAAGGTGGCTTCCTCGCATAAGAAAACTAGACTCAGAGGATAACTAATTGAGAAGTGGATGTATTTGGATTTTCTGTATTAGATAATTCGAGAACTTATATGTAGGAAGAGAAAGTGGTTACATTTCTGTCAACCCATCTTAACGAAAGACGAGTAAAATGATAAATACTCATTAAAAATCAAGAAAAACTGTAAAAGCATTCAATATTGGAAGGAAAGTATCCCTGTGATGCCAAATTAATGTATGAAATATTTCAGTTTTTCGAGTGGATTTTCTCAAATCCAGGTAGGAGGAAGAAAATAAATTCTCCCTGATTCTCCCTGATAAAATCAAGGATGCCTAACTTGTCAGGAAACGCTTTCTTTATTCGTTAGTCTTACACTTATACTGGGATTACGTTTCATCATGATCTCACCACGTTTTTTTCCTATTTCAATCAATTATGTTAAAAAGAGACCATTTATAATGTACTGAAATGATGAATGAATCTGAAAGGTTCCTTAAAGAAGTTGGTTAGAATAGAAAGTGATTTGTTTGCACGCTTTGTGAATATAATAAAGTTTTACTTGACATTATCAATATTTCGAGTGGTTATTCACCACCAATACATTTGAAAAGGAGAAATTATTTTCAATTTGTAATGTGTCATCATAATTGAAAATTAAATTTTTCACTTGTCGAACAAAATTAAAGAGGATATTTACAAGTCAAATTTATATTCTAAAACTTTTCCTTAACGCATCAACTCACCTACTTCACCTTCAAAAAACCGTAGCTAGGTTTTATTTTTTCTTAAAGCCAGATGTGTTTATGCTTGATTTCAGGTAAAATTTGTCGTTGCATCTTTTTTTACGTCATTTATGTATGTATGTATGTGTTTGCAGGCGAATCAGCCTCTCGGGCTATTATCGCTCATTTATCTTATATTACAGATCAATATGTAGTTTACAAGGTTGTGAGAAAGATGTTTTATTTTGGAAGAGAAATGGTGCTCCTTGAAACCCAGTTTATATAGAAATGTATTTTCTGTGTTAGGTTTTGGATATATCAGATAACTTTGGACTGAGATAGTCATTTCTTGATACTTCCTAGTATGGAGTTGCGACGAAAGATTCGACTTACTGGATTGATTTATTATTACTAAGGAGAGCACGAAAGGATAATACGGCAGTTGATATTCGTATTTGCTAGCCAAAAAATAATAATAATAAATGGCCTTTATTCGGGCGAGATTGAGACTAGAAAGTCTCTTCTTACACCTAACCCATCGTCATATGCGGAACAGAAAGAAAGAGATAGTTTGCAAAAGTACACGAAGAAAATTAGTATATGGATTTTTAAAAAACCTAAGCTGAGGGCTCAGGAAAAATTTCCACTGCAGGAAAACACTCCCTAGAAGGGGAGTGTGAAAAACCTGCGAAACCTACAGGTAGAAAACAGTATTTTGTGAAGAAGGAGAATAAAAGAATTATGAAAGACAAGTAGAGAATAGATAAAAATTATGCAAAAGATACAACACACATTCACAACAAGCAATCAAATCAAATAAAATATCTTCACAATTGTCACTAAACCTAAATACAAGAATTGTAGCATTAAAAAAATAAAACACATACGAATATTTCAAGAAATAACAAAACAATTAAATACATTAAGGTTGAGAATGAATAAAAAATCAAAACATAGAGTTTATAAAATAAGATTCAATAAGTGAAATTGTGAAAAACGAAAATTATAACATTAGCGTTTAACTCGCTAGGAATGATCAAAAATCATTATAATCTTGACCAATGGTTCTCGATTGGTTAAGGATTCAGGTGCTACCTTCCATCCCATTACTTTCTAGAGCACTAGAACAACTGTATATTACCCCTTAAAGAAAAAAGCCTGTCCCGATCAAAGAGGGTAACATTGTGGAGAAATTTAGCAGTTCCTGTTCTTAAGAAATATGTTTCCCTTCACAGAAAAGCTCAATCTCCTCCGATGGTTGCTTATTTAATCTAGTCCATTAATTTTTTGCTTCCATCGACGAAAGCCTTTCGTTTGAAGTGCTTCAGAAGGAGGCTATTCATTCGGCTGATGGCTATCTTTAAGGACAAATCGCGAATCGTTTGGCGAAACAAAATAAATTGACGGTTCTCCTCCGGGAGTAATTAAGGTAATATCCGCCATCGATAGCATCTGAACACGGAATTTATTTAATCGCGCTCAGTAATGGACGTCCATGTCCATCCTTAACGGTACTAATTTGAGTGTGTCAATGGCAGTGTGGATATGCAAGGAAAAGTTGATGAATTAAATGCGATAGAACTCAATGCTTTAAGGTTCAAGAGAGAGCAGTCACAAAAGGAAATAAATTACTCCATCTGTTCTTCTTTCCAAGCAATACAATTAGAGTACTAGTGTTCTTTTTCATTCAATACAATTTGAGTTTGAACTAGTTTTTATTTTTATGCAATCCTGATAATACTCAGCTTGATTTTTCTTTCCTAACCAAAAACGTGCACACATAATGAGGATATGTGCCGCTGTGTAAAAACTAATTTTTATCATTTGGGATTTTTTTGGTTTTTCGTTAAGTGTTTGAAGACTTCTTCAGACAAATTATTCCATTCTGTAACCCATCTTATTGTGCATATTCTTTGAGATATTGATTTTGCTACTAGTACTGTTTTTATTGATCTCGGAGCATAGTGTAATTTTTAATTTTTCATTGCTTTTGTTATTATTTCAATAGGTTTTTCTTGTTTATTTATTCTTTACTATGTTCCATTTCATTCGACCACTCCTTTCATGCAATTTAATCAATCAATCAAACATATCATTATCAATTGTAATTATTGATTAAATGTATATAAATCTGATCTTATTTAATATGTCATTTTATATTAGTTGTCTATTTTTATGTTTGTTGTAGATTTTCCCCTTTCATCCTTCTTTTTATAGTTTACTTACCTAAGTCACCAGATTTCTCACCCCATTCTTGTGTTTTTCTTCGTATTTGTTTGCTGATAAAAGAATGAATGGAAGCTTTCAAGAATACGCTCATAGATTTCTTTATTTATTGTTTTATCAGAATCCTAACCGGGGAACATGCTAAGGAAGAGTAGACTCGAAAAAAGTACGACGGAACCGGAAATCAAACCCGGGTCTCTAGATTGCTGGTCAGGTGCTCTGTCCGTTGAGATATCAACTGACAGAGCACCTTTTTCAAGTCAATTCTTCCTTGGGATTTATCCTGGCTGCCATTTCGTGCAAAAATAACCTTACCTATTTTTTCGGGAAACATACTGTTCAATAAACAAGTTAATAGTCATTACAAGAGCTATGTAGTACTATACTAAAAACTATTGGTTAGCGACTTGACCATGGAGTTATAATGAATTGCTCTTAGTAAATAACCACCAAGTACCTCAGATGTTTTTGTTATTTAATTTCTTACAGTGCATTTCACAGAGTTCGAAATGTTAGCTATACATAACTTAATCGATGATTATTTTATTCATGGGGTCATTTTACTGGTCCAGCTGGTAGACGGTTTAGATTGATAAAATAGTATAAACAACTTGAACCTTGGAGGGATTATTCCATTTTTGATTGGTTGTGACATTATCTTTTGTTTCTTAAAGTGAATCCGATATTTTGAAGAGTCCGGTTCTTCATCCATTTGAAGTTTCTAATTTAAAAATATATAGACATTATTTACCTTAGCGATGGGAAAATAAATACACAACTTAGTTCTTGATTCAACTTGATTTATTTTACGACTTATTATTAAGAAAGATGAATGGTGGTGACTGGAGTTCAGCTTTATAGCATACCATTTTCTGTTGGTCCAGGCATCTCGGAAATAATTAATATTGTAATCAAAGGCGAGTGTGTTCAAATTATTTTTGTTTTATTTTTCATTTATGCGTAGCAGATTACATTTCGCGAATCTCTTGTGTGACCTAATGATCCCGCGAAATTGCCCGACAAATGAGTTTTCAAGTTAGAATGCTAAGTGCTTCAAGACCTAACTATTTCTTTTTAAAGTCACCTACTATAATATCTTTTAATTGCTATCATTTGGTGCATTTATTTTTGGCATATCTGTTTCTGATTCATTGAAATTTTCCTGGTCTTGATTAATTCTACTCAAGTAAATTAATCTTGCAGAAAGTATTTTTAATGCCTCTCTAATAGTAGTTGAACGTGATTTAAAGTAGGTATATCATGAACAATCGTAAATAATTTGTGATTGTGGAGCGGATGTTTATTCTTAGTTTTAACATTGACGTTATTAGTTTTTATAATAATACTTGTTTTTTATTTATTCAGAAAATTCAAAATACAAAATTTTACAAAAAATGTTAAAATCCATTAAAGAAGATGCAATGTAAAAAAGAAAGACTCACAAAGAACATTACATTTTAGAACATTCATTATATACATATTTCAATTTTTTACATAAAACCAATATGGTTTTGCAGAGTCCAGAGGAGGACTCGTCTGCAAGTGCCGTAGTAGCAATCGTAGTAGTAGTAGTATTAGCTTAGTTAAAAGTGCTTCAACAGCTTAGGTCTTTTCGCACATTGGCTCCCACCGGGAATCGAACCCGGGACCGCTTTCGCCAAAGGCAAACACGCTGTCCACATGATTATCCTGGAGCTATTTGTAATTGTTTCTGGACACTTGTGAACTCAACTGGTGTATTAATAAAAACAATAATAGTAAAACATTATTATTGAGGGCAATATGGACACTCTTTTTCATCTAATCTTTCATTTTTACAGATTCAAAAGAATTGTATAGTTTTTTGCAATTAAAGAGAAGAGAAGGAATGAAAAGACGAAACCAATTTTAGATAAACAAAACCTAAGTCTGCATTAATGACTAAATAAAACCGCAGTACAAGACACCCACAAGATGGAGAAGATAAAAGGTGTACAAAAAAAGCAGACAGGAGTAAATTAAGATAACAAAGAGAGATGAAGTATTTCTCCTTAATAACAAAATGAAAGAGATTACACCAACATTAGAAAGAAAAAGAAGACAGTCTGGATGCATATTCACAATTGAACACAATGAGAGTATTATTTCGAATTGCAAGTAAATATGGAAAAAATTGCTATAGATAGTAAGAAAGTATGTGAAAAATCGAGAGGATGAGTAAACGAATGTACCATTTTGGCCTTAATTAATAGTGAGAATTTACTGAATTAAAATTAAATTATGTGACGAAGACAGTTGGTGGGGAGAGAGCATGTTGGAGTGAAGAATTCCTACATGGTATTAAGGGAACGATAGTTATCTGAAGATGTGTAGTCATAAATCTTGCGAAACAGATGTACACCTACCGTAAGATAGAAATGCATGATAATGAGGACAAAACGCCGCATTTAGTAAAGGAAAGCATCGCTCGCCCAGCACTTCTTACGCCCCGTATAGGGGAACGCTACCACGTGAGTTTTATCCAGTTTATAGGCATTCATTAGGGCACTTAAAGCCACCATTTTGTTTAATGAAAAATGACGTTGGCGTAAACGCTTGATTATACACATAGAAAACTGCTGCATTCTCACACGGCAATCTTTCGACATTACGCGATTACGGCTCCGGTCGTAAATTAGACCCATTTACAGATACGGGCCATATATATTGCGCCTTGTTTATTTTTTCGCCTGTAATTACTGTCTTCGGATGAGACACTTCGCGCCGCTAACAAATTGATGGCTTTTGATTGTTGGAATACGTGAATCGACGCCGCCAAATGGACACGGAGCTTATTTTCTGATTTAAGGCGCGAGGCTGTGATTACGGATGAGTTATTCGTTACAGAGCCGAACGAAGACGAATGGGTCCCGAGTGATAATTTGAAAATGGAGAAAATGGATTTTTTTATTGTACAGCGACGTCGGAGCTAATGGCGTCGGATAGGTTTGATCATAGTGGTGGAGAAATTGCGCGATTAGCTAAATCGTAATGATTTCCGACTTCGTAAACAAGCTGTGATGAATGGTATACGTCCTGGATCGTTGTTTAAGATCCGCAAAGCTCCGATAATTAATCAATCGGAAAACGCGAATATCTATTACGATTAATTTATTTTTCGTGGACTCGTCTGATGGAATGTGTGGAGAAGGATCTCTGGTCATTTCCCGGGTTAATGAGCCTAGTTGTGTCCGAGAAGCGTTCAATTCACTCGTGAATTGAATTATATACATTAAAAGAAAATGGGGTAATTGATATAAAGTAATGGATATTGATTGCGATGGAGCAGCTTGCTACGAATAGTTTTTGTGCAGCATAATGAAACCGCTCAATAGAGATGGAACTTCGCGTTAGTACGTCTACTTAAATGGAGAATTGTAGGTTATCAGGTACACTTATGTTATAAAAAAATTAATTCATAATTTCCTTTTAAAGAAAGTATTACCCAGGTATTATACATCCGAAATCTTGTTTTAGTTGTTATTTATCTACGTGGGAGAAATTCTGCATTTATTTCCTGCCACACCGTGAGTCTACTACGGTATGTTTTTTAAAGGCAACATTTGAAAATTTCCCATCCGTTCTTAGAGATTGTATGCAATTATCGAGAAGAAATAAATCTGAAATTTCTGATGTGCCCGCTAATCTCTGTGGAAGTTCACATGTTGAAGATACTGTATGCAACATTGAAAATACTTGAATCTTAAATATAAATTTGGTAAGTTATTCCAATGGAATCACATTATTCATGACGAAATCAAATACCCATCAAGTAGTGGTTACCAGCTAAACTTAAATTTGTCATTTGGTAATCACTATCCCCAGCCAAAGATTATATTATATCGAGATTGATAGTTTCATGTTTTTTCCTAATTTAGTTGAATTAACAACTCGTTAATGGCATGATTGAAGAGCGTAAGTGATAAAGCCAAGACGTTTTGAACTCAATTATCCCAAAGCGCATTTAAATTTCATTTTCGCTGTCATCCATTAACGTGTCATTACTTTCTATCTGCTAATATCGGTTGATCTTTAGTCCGCAATTTTGAAAAGTGAGTGATGACGCATCATTTCTGATTTAGGAAAACATCACCAGCAATTGTCATATCATAAGTGTCTCCTATTATTAGTAATCCTCGATGGCATTTTTTTCTTCCAATAGTAGAACTAATAATTTATTCGCTGAACAGTGCAGGCAGAATTACTGAAACTGTGAAAACAGATTTTAGACGAAATATAATTTCAATAGCATTGTAGGTTTATAATCTATCCTTTAAATACAAAATGGCTTTAACCTTTCCTTTTAGGAAAAAGTGATACTTACAATTGTCTTCTGAAATGTCACATTAATTCGTAGGAAAAATCTCTTAATGAAGGTACAAAGATTTTGATTTTTGATTCAATGATTTACAAAATTACATTCCCTGAAATTATTCAATTAATTATGAAGTTTTTATTTAATTATTAATGCTATTCTATCCTAGCGATTACAGACCGAAAAGAAATTTTATTTGATGGAATGAGACCAAGATACGTAAAGAAAGAGAATGGAAATATTTTTGCATATTTTCTCTATTAAATTAACCATAATCAATAGATATCAAAGCTGAAACTTTCAATTTTCTATTTCTTCTTTCACTGTAAGTTCTCCACTTCTCCCCTGTCTAATGCTCTTTTTTTCTTTAGCTACTTTCTGGATCCCAAAAAGTTTCTATCTAAGTATTTTTTCCTGCTTGAAGATATACCCATCTTACCGTACAATGTTACCATTGGATATTCTTTCCATAGCATGTCCATATAACTTCACAATAAATATGATTGAAAATTTTATTCGTGAGTCTAGCATAGGGGTGACCGTGACCTGACATCTATGAGTGCGACAATTTAGAGTACGACTACTCAGTCTGCGACAACTCACCGTGCGACAACTGACCGGGCTCATGCTCATTGCACGAACAGCGGATCGCTACGAAAATTGAAATAATATCAAATTTTGAGCGTTAAAATAATTTAGCGTTAGTTTTTTACAGATTAAAGATAAAGCCGGCTAATAAGTTATTACTTATATGTTTAATAGTAAATAAATCGCGCGATGGTAACGCATAAGTAGTGCATTTATTCCTCTGTAATGGTAGTTTACCATCATGTTAAGTCCGAAATGGCGGGTCTTGTGAAAAATAAGGTAACTACTTTTTGATACCGACCTCTGGCCAATCGTAGCGTTAGCAAACGCTTCCGAATGAAACGAATCATCTGCGGTCATATTGGCATACTGTTACATCCACCACTTCTACTTCAATTCGTTAAGTACCGCATATATTTGTGTATAAGCCTAATTTTTCAATATATGTTTATGCTGGAATAGCTCCCCCTCGGTTTATACTAGAGTTAGGGTCTCACTTAACAGCTCTCTGGTGGAAAAAGTCTGCTGTAGCCGGAAATCAGCTTGTAAATTCCTCATTTACTCAATTGACAATTATTTGTCAATTTTCTCCAACTAATCTACTTATGCTTCAGTGACTGCAATTTTATTAGTAGCTATTTTTATTTTGAAATTTATCAGCAGGTGCTACATGTCCCTCCCTAGGCTTTTAAGCTGGGTTACCACATACAATGATTACTGGCGCCAGTTGACTGGCTTATGGAAACATGCAAAATCAACTGGCACCAGTTATCCTTGCGCCAGTAAAAGTAGAAAGGAGTTCAACTTACTGGCGCTAGTAGACTTCCCTCACTCTGTTTTCCTTCGCATCTTTCGAATTGCCCTTATCAATCGATCAATTATTTTCCATATAATCAAGCGCTGTAGCCTTCACTTGGTGAAAATCCATCTGAGGAATGGCAGCAGAAAAATTAAAGTAAACATTTTCACGAAAAAACGATTTATTGGATCAACTACTTTTAACTCATTCAGTCACAATGAGGGTCTTATATCACAGTCCTCCCAAAGAAAAATAATTTCCCCTTATAATTAATGTTTGCCCTCATCGACATCGAAATACGTACGTAGGGTCTTAGTTGACGCCATGTTTAATACTGCGCCACGTAATATTTTTTGAAATGTGTGGAAACGTAAACGGGCGCCAGTAATATTCGAGCGAGTTTCTTGCAAACAACTGGCGCCAGTAATCATTGCATGTAGATACCCAGCTTTATATAGGTACTCCAGCCCAGAGTTTCCCAAACTATGTTCAGGTTCCCAAGGTTTCCCAAACTATATTCAGGTTCAGCGGAACACCAGTGTTCCGCTGAACCTGAATAAGTGATCCGCGGCAATTTGTAGTCTTAATAAGAATTGGAGAATAAAAATTATTAAATGCTTTATTTATTCATATTTTTATGTTTATTTTATAGTATTATAGTTTTACATTTAAAAATAATTACTTAATAAATAATTAGTTGTAATTAAAGGATTTTTAGAAGATGACGATTAATCGTCGAAACCGGTCGTGCGATTGTTTTTTGTAATAAATAAATTTTGTAAAATAAAGTACAAATCTTCCGTAGATTATTTCCATTATGGATTACCACAACACCTCGCCTGATTCAGTGAAGTTGATTCAGTGAAGTTTAATTTTTAAAATTTTACGAATAGAATTACCTAACCTAAAAATAAGCTAAGTGTTCCATTAAACTTCCTAGGTTTGCGAAGTGTTCCATTACAGAAAAAAAATTGGGAAACCCTGCTCCAGCCAATTAGTTTTTCCAGTATTTTGTGATAAAATTGGATACCTCGGCGCATACTCGAGTGTATAATGTATTAAGAATCATTAAAATCTTGGGAATTTCCTCTTCCAAAAGCTTTTTGGAGAACGTATAATTGCGATCTTAAGAGCCCTGATGATCTGAATGATGCGCTATGTCGCTCAACGGCTCCTTTTTTACGTTAGTGCGAGGCACCTGTAGTAAAACATGATATTTAAGTGGTTTCGAAGGGGTCAAGAGATAGAACAAAGGAGAGTGTTGAAGATGGACCACGCGACGCCCTTTAAAGACCCGCTCACACTTGACATATGACTATCTTAATGCGCAAGCGTCGGTTTGAAGAGGGCGTGCCTATTTTTATCCCTCTCGAATCATCTCTCCCTGCAATCCATCAACACCCTGTTACGGAACGCCCTTAAGGGCTGCGTGATGCCCACACTTGGAGGCCTCACTTTAGGGAGGTTCTTTATGAGGAGGAATTTGGCTTCGGACAAATGGACAGGAATCGATTTTGAGCGGGAGAGGGTTGTGAAAGGTGGCCGACTTCCCTTAAAGAGGAGAGTAAATATTTGATAGGGTTCTTATGGTCGGATTGGAAACGGGGATTCGAAATGGTGATAATCTTTTCAAGGCTACTTTTCGGTGATTCAGAACCGTTTTATCAAATCTTAATTTATATGGATTTACTTCTATGATATTTATGTCCTGAACCAATATGTATATACTCGCATAATCGCTTCGCACATCATCTTTAAAATTTTCACTTGGTTGCATGGACAAATTTCTATGAATCTTATAAGTTATTATTGATGAATCTGGTTATCCTAGTGAACAATTTAATATCCACTATTCTCTTTTCATTTAAATTTTCAAAATTTGTGAGTGTTCATTCGTCGAGTTACTTCTTGTTACATTGGTTACTTGTGGTCCTTCTTAAATTTTTATACCTTTTCGCAAACTAAGCGTAAGAAGTAAGATTTCCAGAAGCACGTGGATTTGCTGATAACATTATGTTACAGATTAATATTTCCTGTTTTTCAATATATTTATTCCGTATTTTTAAAGCTTGCCAATTTCTATACTTCACTCGTGTTCATACACGAACACCGCGAAATATTGATAGAAACGAAACTGGTCTTTTAAATACACCTTCAAAATGAAACAATTGAAAAATTTGACTCCAAATATCAAAATAATCAACCCAATTTCTTTTAAACGTGGATTCTGAACCTTTTCTGCCACCGCTGTATAAGAATTTTCGAAACTAAATATGACTGAACTGCAGAGGGGTATATAATGGGCAGAATGTCTGCTTAATTTATGATAATAGAACCGGCGAACTGTAATTTTATTCCTATGAGAGATGGATTACTTCATTAGCATAAATAAAATACTAGCTACTGATATACTTGATGAATCGCTTAAATATAATATTCAGTAATATAGCAAACACTAAGGAGCTGGGCTTATTTGTTCTTAGATTACCAAGCAAAGAAATGGATAAAGCCTTTCGTAGAAGTATCAAGAGAAATTTATTCATTTTCCTTTAACTTATAGCATACTTCCATTTATCATTACGGGGGAAATATATCTACCTTTTCTATGTTACTTATCTATTTGGGATTCAAGTACATAGTGATTACAGGAACTTTTGAATTACGTATTGATGAAATGGAAAACAACCGCGAACGTTTTACGAACAGCTGCCAATAAGTCTACAGATTGAAAACGAAGAAAGATGTTTGGAATTCATGATTTCAGGCGTTCACTGTGGAAAAAAGCGTTATTTTAAGTAATAAACTGAGGTATTTCCCGCTACCATCACGGACAGGTTGGTTTATCGGGTAGAATTTACTATCTTTTTAAGAAAAATAAATAATAGAAACGAATTTTGTATATTTCACACCAATTTTTAATAATCTACCGGTTTTTGCCTTGCCATCATCAGGTAGGTAAGCTTACGGAAATAAAAACAAAATATATACCTTTACATCCTGTTTTGTTAGTAAGTTAACGATGGGAGAAGGGTGAGAAAAGGGAATTAATTCGTTTAATCAGAGGGTACCTCCACAATTCCCAATATCTATAAATAATCGAGTTTCTTTCCATTCGTATGTCTGTTCTTGTTACCATTAGGTTTTATGGGTCCCACAAAGTTACACTTGACCATATCAATTTATTAGGTTTGCATTCGAATTCTTTTCTGTCAGAATAATAACCTAGCTTTAGATGTCTCATGAGCTTGGAAAAAAGCGATATTGCGCTGATTTCGATTCAATTATTTATTAAATAGCGTTTCAAGAAGAACGGTCTAATCACATCGATTACATGCCATTTTAGGATTGAATTCTTTCCTTTATCCAAGTTTTAATATTGAATTTTATCCTTCGGGGATTTTTTTATAATTTGGGGTGATAAATTAGTAAAGAGGCCGTATCATTGCCCCTAAATTCTAGCCTAAAAACTCCGAGGCACCTCGTCCCTTTAATGGATAAAAAGATTGAAAGGAGCGAAGCATTTCATACCAAAAAACCCTCCTCGTTATCACACCTCAAGGCTTTTTTCGTGGGGCCCACCCCAAAATTCACGGGCCCATCATCTCACACTCGCACACCCACTTAAGAAGTACCTCGGCCCCATACGCGATCAATCTAAAACGGTCTTCTCTAAGCAACCCGCCCAAGCCGCCATCTTAAAAAAAAAGAATAACTCCCACCGGCTTCACCATCGTAATCATCCGGACCATTATGGTTATTATATTTTTCGGGGACGGGTTTTCGGGAGAAGAAAAAATAGTCCAGGGGTGGAGGAAAAGGGTAATAAAAAAAGGATATTTTCTCGCCTCGACCAGCGCCTCCAGCGCCGGCGGAAAATGCCGGAATTAAGGGAGGCGAAGCGCGCGCACTCGCTCAAACAAGGAGGAAAAAAATTGAAACACGAAATGCCGGGAGGCGTTATAAGGAGTATATAACCTCTCTCACATCCCATTTGGGATGATTAGCGGTCATTTATCAAGAAGTAAACGTCTGGAGCGGTGGAGTGGGACACCACCCAACCCCTCTCGAATCTTGGAGCGTTTATAGATTACCCTATCGGAGGTTCGTGAAAATCCACACCCTCTCCGCAAGTTGGTCTTTTCGCATTATCTCCTTCGTCTGAGCTTTCATCGGATGGGAATGGATTTTTCGTTGCTGCGATCCCAACTGCTGCTGCAGATATGGTCCGACTTTCCGCGTTCAAACACGAGTTGTATGTTTATCCTTTTTGTACGGTTGCCTCGAAATCAGCGCCGGGTTTCTTGTTTAATCAATTACCGCGATTCAAAGGAATGTGGCCCGATTTTCTCGGAGATAGGGATATTTAGACGGGATGACTTATACGTCTTAATGACAGCTATAAAAAGAGGGAAATTTCGAGACGGATGCTAAGTCGTTCTCTCCCTGCGATACTATCAAATAAACGGTATTTTCCGCCCTAATTTTTTCATGTGCATGCTTTTGACTTCCGGATTTCAGATTCTGTGCCAAAAACTCATGCGTGGGAATCGAATTTATTCCCAACTCAACTCACGAGATAAGGGTCATATATTGAAAGTGAATTTCACATCAGTCTAATTGTGAACTAATGAGACCAGATGCTTCGGACTTCAACTTGGGGCATTTTAAGATGTCTGAGTATCCAAACGAACATGAAGGACATGAACATATTCTAGTTTAGTTAAAGGATCGGTCCTGCTGCCATATCTCGACTGTGCGCGGTAAAAATGTCACAGGTAAAAATGCTACGGTAAATATACCTCACTGGAATTCTGTGGGTGGTAAAAATGTCACAGCAGAATTTTCGCGGGGGTCATATCCATTTTGACAATGGCTCATATTGTTGTAGTCACTCTTATATAGAATGCAATAATTTTGTTAAATGTTAATCATCTTTACACTATATTACACAATTTGGCAAAGTTTAAGGCCATATTAACAATGGAACATGCCATAATTCTTAGAACGCACAGCGGCATTGTTTTCCACTTGGCACTTAAAGATAACTTTTGTAAAAGCCGATGGGTTGAGGTGGGTGGGAGGGGTTCCTTTAATTTAATCGTATATAACTGTTGTCACAGTCTCTGCACTTAAAGATAACTTTGGCTAAAAGCCGATGGGTTGAGTTGGGCATTTTTACCCGTGGCATTTTTACGCGTGGAATTTTACCAGTGGCATTTTTAACTGTGACATTTTACCTGGATTCATCTCGACGAATGGTACATTATTCAGAATAAAATTTTCGTACTTTTCCTCAGGGACTTAAATTCGTTATCGATTTCTTAGGCGTACCTATATATAAAAAAAGTACGAAGTTTTTCATTATGCAATGTCTTTTAACAAATTCACGCCTTCGAGTATCGATTTCAGGAACAATTTTCATAGTTCTTTTGGTACAGAATCTAATACAATGTAACTTTGATTTACTTCTCGGTCTTGTTTATGGCTGTGACGATATGAAAATTACTGAGGTAATAGTGTTGGCATGGAATTAGCATTACTTAAGATTTCCCTTAAATACCTCATTGCTCATTTTTCCTAGTCACCTCATCTCCAAAGCTTTTTGTAGCCACTGGTGTAGGGATAAGATTCATACTATCCTTCGGACTGAATGCGGTACAGACAGCCAATGGATGACAGTAGTAGTATTGTTAAACGTGAGAAAAGGGTTAAAGGTTCTTTGCACGTAAGAGCGTGCACCAAGGAAAAACGGATTAGAAAAATTCTGAAGGGGCCAAGAATCGAACCCGGGATCTTCCCCTATCCGGGAGGCTGCCTTAACCAACTAGGCTTCCCGGCAAAAACATTTTCACAAGCCGTTTTGGGAACTTAGTTAGAGTTTACTGGCTATATCTTCTACTAGGGATATCCTTCTCATCTTACACTTTGTCAGTGTAAATACCACACCTTAATCTATCATTTCCAAAATTAAATAAATTTTGCAAATAAAATTACACTCGTTATCATAAAAGTTTCGTAAGTTTGCAAAGTGTCCACTTTACCCCGATGCATGGGTAAAGTGGTCCCCTAGCATAATTATTTGAAATTTCCCTGTAATATTCTTTCTAGGTAATAATTTCTTCAATCAAGACGTAATGAATAAATTATACATGAGTAGATATTATTACCAAAGCACTATAACATTATTTATCACGGAAATAATAGGATTTAATAAAATGCATTGCTTTAACATTTGAAAACTTTTTATTATTCCAAAAAGTTGCTCACATTTCACAATTTATTTAATATTTAATAGTTATTTATTAGCAAAAGTCACAGATAAACGCAATGCAAAAATCATCAACTCCTCCACACTCATTATGAGCCTACTTAGAATAGTGGTCCCCTATGAAAACGTGGGAGACCACTTTATCCCACTTGTAATTTAAATTCAAAACCGTTAAAATGAACTTAAAATAATAATGAAAGCTGAGGAAAATATACTAAAGAATTTAAAACGATCTTAGGCTCTACTAAAGAAAATAGTTCAAATGAAATATTGATTAGATTATTAGAGAAATCAAAAGTATAAAAACTTACTTTCCTTAGATCAATTATCTCGGAATGGCAATATTCTTCTCCGCTGAGAGCAAAAGTTTAAGCCACTCCTAACAGAGGCTTCAAAGCAACTGACTTGATGGTGTGGAAGTATTACGTTGTCTACAGGATAGATTGCAACTCTAACAATGGAGAAAAACGTAGGCTATCACTTTATCCCGGGGGACCGCTTTAGACGGGTCTCTTCTATTTTACTTATATTATAAAAATTTATCTCCTTCAATAAACTGTACAAAAAAACGTTGAATTGTTAGTGAGGAAGGGTTGTCCACTATTTCCAGCACTTTTTGATATGTATGTATGTTGAAAAAAGGAAAACAGTCTAGAGAAGAAGTTTTTAAAGGAGTAAAGTGTGAGAAAAGGATGAAAAAGCTCTTATAAATGATTCTGAAAAGGGATGGCGGATGCTAATCAGTCCATAAAATGATGCCAAAATGAAAGGCAAGAAATATGGGATGAATATAAACATCTAAAAAGACTTACGTCTAGAGGTTTACCAAAGGTTCATAATGTAGACTTACTATAATAGGGATGGATGCGAAAAAACTAGAACAGGAGGAATAGTTATCTTAAATGGGGAGTGTTCTTATTAGTGATGAAATAAGTACTAAAGATATCAGCTTAAGAATATCAATATCAAAAATAGCTTCCATGAGACGAAACAAAATGATGACAAGGGTTCTTGATGAAGATTTTAGGAATAGATTGGTAATAACGTCATATTTGTTTTATAATTTATCTATTATTATTATTAAAATTTTCTGCAGTAATTTAGTTGGTTTGATTGAATTTAAATAAGCCAAAACACAGCAAACCTAACCGTCATTTTATTTTGAGTGAAAGGAGGCAAAATAAATAGTTTTCTGAAATTGTAGTGAGCATTAATAATATTATTAACGCTCAATACAAATCGATATTAATTTCAGGTAAAATATCTATCAGATATTACAAAGTATTACATAGATATTAAAAAGTTTATCGAAACTTAATTTAGTTTTCTAACTTGTTTGAAGTTCATTCTATTGAAATCAACTTAGTAAAAACTTTAAACCGTTTTTAATATCATCCTACATGCGCTTCTAGTTCGCAGAAGCGTAATTTCGAACGGTAACGTGAGCGAGAGCTATTACATAACAAGTAAATAAATGCAAATATGCCACAAATAAACTAATTAAAATTATTTTCCTGAGCACTAACTCCAAACATCTAAGTTGATATGCTTAGCGGTTTAACTCTATACCAAACAACTCACCCTCATAAAATTTCAAATATTATCCTCGAATTAAGTTATACTCGTTTACAAATAAATTTAGAATGATAATTTTTGGTTCATTAATCGCAAATAAATAATCAAGAACCATGATGCATACATTTTACGCTATTTTCTGATAAAATTACTGATATTTATACGCTATTGTCTCTTTTATTAGCATTACACGTTAAAAATCATATTTAATTAGTTGATGTGCTCGTTAAATTATTAATTTCGTATTGTGTAGCATAATTATACACTCAACTGAAAAGGTAAATAAGTACTTGCTTTTCAATGGTTATTAAATACGAACGTTTTAGACGGAGTAACGGCTATCTTATTCAATAACTTCTGATCTAAATATATGACAATATATATGATTTTAAGACATATGATATTTAGTTTTAAATATAACTAAGACAAAAGTTAGAAAAAGAATTATATTTTGCTTAGTATTATGTAATTAAAAAAATATCAGTTAAATTTATTTACGCTGTTAACGCATGATAACAATGCCTTCGTTGCCAAAAGAGATTGACATAAACAAGCTGTTTACTATACCCGTTTGAACGTGACACATAACTAAATTATCCGTAAGTTTCGAGAATTATCATGGTAGAAACAAAACCAGAGAATGTAATTCAAACACGAAGCAAATCTAAAATTCCGGAGAAGAAAACGGAAGAAAAGAGAAGTTCCTCTATGACGCGGAAAGAATCGGAAGAATACGATAGACGTGGGCGCAGGGGTGGACGTAGCATGAGTAGAAGCGGACGCAGCAAAAGTAGAAGCAAACGTAGCAAGAGCAGAAGAGGAAAAAGCCGTAGCAGAGGAAGGCGAGGAAGTACAAGAAACGACAGAAGCCGAAGTAGGAGAACTGGAAGGAGTAAAAGTAAAGGAGGAAGAAGTAAGACAAGGGGAAGGAGAGGTAGAAGTAAGAGCAGGAGCAAGAGCAGAAGGAGCATGAGTAGGCAATCCGGAGATGGCACTAAGAAAAGTAGAAGTAAATCCCGCCAAGGAAGGTCTGGGTGCGTGAAACCTAGGCCCAACCGAACAAAGGAACGGTGTAACTGCTGGTGCCCTTGCCAAGGGCGTAAGAAGAAGGCATTTTGCAAGGCTTGCGGCAGAACAATGGCTTGCCATTGCCAGTGCGGCTGCAAGAAAGGCAACAAGAGCTCATGCGCGTAATTCATTTTTGGGAAGAATATGTAATTAGACAGCGGAGGAATAAAATTAACTTGTATCAGTGAAAATAAAACTCACTTTTTGAAATTGTGTTATTTATTTCCTATTTTAAATAATGGTAGCGGATTTTGATACATACTTCCATCCAGGTACAATAAGTTTGATTGAAATTAATATCCATAGTATAACAATAAGCATACAAATCCAGTTTCATAGATATTTTTCGTAACATGACCTAAGTGGCTTCTGTTTGTAAGATTCAAAGTTATGATATCTTTGTTGACTTTACTTCTGAAAATTTTATAATTATATAATCGGAATTATATTTTAAAATCGTTTTCTTATGCTGCCTGAAGTTAAGATCTCAATATTCCATTAATGAAAACAAATATAAATACTGTGTTATTCTGAATCATTTTAATTGAATATGCGAAGCTAAGCTTATTATTTATGCTGATACTGTCCCATAATTTTGTACTTCTTTCTATTGAGCGTTTCGTAGTTGATATGTCCTTAATTTTTCTCTGTATACGAGTTCGGGTACCTTACACATGGACTTGAAATAGAACTTTATTTTCGATAGCAGTCATATGCGATATTGGCTTGAATCGGCTCGAAATAGAGTGAATGCGTGCAAGTCTCGAATGCCAACGAAATGATCCTATCCTCTTTCATAAGATTACCTATCATACCAGAATCAATCGCTTCCTGGAGATGAGAATAGCCCTTAAGACTTGATTTCATCTGTAGGAGGGATACTAGAGTATTATGCATGAGGTCCTCTTCCGAGGAATCAATATCCGTGAGAGAATCTACAGAGCGCATTCCGTTTATGGCGCTTGAAATCAAAGTTCACGCAAGCAAGCGATATGAATCAAATAAATTCACAAAATGCACTCCAATTGTTAGCGACTGGTATTTGGAATGATCGGTCATTTTTAATGAAAGCTAATCTGACCATCAATCTATGATATATTAGTGGTAATATCCTTCTATATTGGCTGGAGGTATATTCTGAATAAAATATATTCGTTTAATCACATTAAAATGTACAAAGTTGGGTGGTATGCAATTCACTCTCACAACCATATTCGGAAAACCGAATGGTTAGTTTACAGAGATAGTTATATTACAAAGAGTATGATCTCATTATCTTCATTTAAGGTCTGAGTGTTTCTAAATTATCAATAGATTCCATTGCAATGCATGATCCCAGCCATTTATATGTTGAGCATTTCAAATATTTGAAACGCATAACTTTCTGAGGGTATATGGAGTTTCATCGTTTCTATTCTGGATCCGAAATGTTAAATATTCTATAATTTAACATCAAAAGGAACGAATATCTCTCACTCCCCGTCCTTTACGGTATTTCCTATATCTATTATCAAAGTTAGTTATGCAGTTTCTGAAATATGTCTGAAGCAATTTCTTAAATTAATATTAGAAATTCAAATTCATATTTATCGTAAGAATACCTGTAACGGTAAATAATTCATAATACAATAAGTTGCTCTGTTACTTCGAACGAAATGTAATCACTAAGGTTAGTAATGCATTTCTAGCAATGTCTTAAGGATTTTTCTCTTTTACAATTATTAAGTATTACTCATCATTATGAGAGATTTTATTTAAAGGCTCGTAATTTACATGAATGAAAGGTCAGTAAGCAATTGACAATTTACAGAATTAAATCATTAGGCAAATATTTGTCATTAAGCTAAGTCAAAACTTTGGGAGTAATTTCTTTTTCAGTGAGAATGTGTAAGATTTCGTATTCTATGAAATATTTCTCCATTGGGTTCCACGGCGCAGAAACGTAACTTTGAACGGTAACGTCAGCGAAAGCTGTTAAATAACCTGTAAATAAATGCAAACATGACACTAATAAACAAATTAAAACTATTTACTGCACCTTACCGTAACCAAAGCTCGGCTAAGCCTAAAGTGTTGCTTGAAGTCTACATCAATGTATGACCGTACCACATCTTTAGTATAACGTATATTTTTTCGTGCTTTTCTCTTTTCATAAGCATCAACAATACTTCGGTATCACTTTCATGTTCTTCTTAAGACAAAGATTGCCTTCTACATCGGTTTTCAAGAATTTGTTAGCTATCTCCATTAACTACATTATAACCAGCTTTTGAAGCGATTGGCAGGAACCTGCTTATGATTAAATTTAAAGTAAAAGTTTTAGTGATGGAATAACCAAACTCATTAAACGTTATGTAATATCACTATATTTAGGTCCCTAACACCCAACGTATGTCATTGAACGTTATCTGGCAAGTTCGAAACAGAACGAAATTCGAAAATTCAATTTCTAATGGGATCATACACGTACTGGGTATTTCTCAAGAGTTTATTGTATTACTGTGGAATTATATGTTTTCAAACAAGTTATGGATACCTTATAAAGAAACGTAATCAAATACCTTCTGCTCTTAGCAGTTTGAAAACCTGCTATAAATTCAACAGACAGGTATTAAATATCATTAAAATTGCTTATATCTTAATGACACCATAAGGACTATAAAAGAAAATGTTTTCTAAAAAACTAGGGAGCTAATAGAATCTTTTTTAAGAATTAGTATATATTCAAAGTCAATACATAATGATTATTATGTGTAAAAATCATTTACTCCAGTTCCGAGAGCATATTTTCCGTTTAATTTGGAATCAGCAATTGAAGCCTCAGAGAACTACAATAGGCACAGAAATGAGCCATTGGAGCTATACATATATGCTGTAAATTTAGTCCTGTGATATTACTCGTAAATGCATCTTTAGTTTATATTAATACAAGAGAAATTGTTGGCACTTAGGTGTCAAAATGTAACACTAGAATCGGTTATTAATATGAATTAAGACTATGATTGATTTAACTAATTATCAGCCAAAAAATGATTCTCTTGATCGTTTTAGTGCCATCGTTTTAGATCTTACTGTTTTCCAGAAAAAAATCACAAATGGTAAATGGAAGAATAGTCAGGAAGGAATATAATGTTTTTGACTAAATTATCAAAATATAGATAGTGACTTGTAGCTGAAACCGGTCGTATTAAACATTTTATTATGTGAAGACTACTAAGTTTGTTTTATCATTTCTTAATTGATAGGTAAAGTCACTACTTTATTAAAGCGAAGAATTTAAGGCTACACAAATCATGGAAAAAGAATTTTACCGAGCATTAACTCCAAACATCTAACTTGATATGCTAAATGACAGGTGTAGCGGTTTAACTCTATACCAAACAACTCACCCTCATAAAATTTCAAATATTATTCTCGAATTAAGTTATACTCGTTTACAAATAAGTTTAGAATGATAATGGTTGGTTCATTAATCGCAAATAATTAATCGAGAACCATGATGCATACATTTTACACTATTTATCTGATAAAATTACTGATTTTTATACTTTATTGTCTCTTTTATTAGCATTACACGTTAAAAATCATATTTAATTAGTTGATGTGCTCGTTAAATTATTATTTTAATAGTGTGTAGCATAATTATGACTTCAACCTAAAAGGTAAATAAGTATTTGCTTTTCAATGGTTATTAAATACGAAAGTTTTAGACGGAGTAACGGCTATCTTATTCAATAACTTCTGATCTAAAAATATGACTATATATATGATTTTAAGACATATGATATTTAGTTTTAAATATACCTAAGACAAAAGTTAGAAAAAAGAATTATATTTTGCTTAGTATTATGTAATTAAAAAAATATCAGTTAAATTTATTTACGCTGTTAACGCATGATAACAATGCCTTCGTTGCCAAAAGAGATTGACATAAACAAGCTGTTTACTATACCCGTTTGAACGTGACACGTAACTAAATTATCCGTAAGTTTCGAGAATTATCATGGTAGAAACAAAACCAGAGAATGTAATTCAAACACGAAGCAAATCTAAAATTCCGGAGAAGAAAACGGAAGAAAAGAGAAGTTCCTCTATGACGCGGAAAGAATCGGAAGAGCACGATAGACGTCGTGGGCGCAGTGGCGGACGTAGCATGAGTACAAGCGGACGCAGCAAAAGTAGAAGCAAACGTAGCAAGAGCAGAAGAGGAAGAAGCCGTAGCAGAGGAAGGCGAGGAAGTACAAGAAACGACAGAAGCCGAAGTGGAAGAACTGGAAGGAGTAAAAGTAAAGGAGGAAGAAGTAAGACAAGGAGAAGGAGCGGTAGAAGTAAGAGTAGGCGCAGGAGTTGAAGGAATATGAGTAGACAATCCAGAGATGGCACTAAGAGAAGTAGGAGTTAATCCAGCCAAGGAAGGTCTGGGTGCGTGAAACCTAGGCCCAACCGAACAAAGGAACGGTGTAACTGTTGAGAATGTGTAAGATTTCGTATTCTATGAAATATTTCTCTTAATGAATTCCTTGGATTAAAAAAAATGATATAGCAATACAAGTAATTTACCTACACGAGTATTATTCATTTACCTAACCTACCTTAGCAACTAAAGTGGTAATTTTCCCGTTTCACGGGTTTTGGGAAATTCAAATAATGGTCTCCATAGGCCATTCCTGTACCTCGGTCACTATCATCGAGATTTGTCAGTAACTACATTATGTAGTTCCAGCTATGATTTGTGTAAGCCGCAATGTTTGAAGTATCATTTCTGTAAATTTCATCGATATCGTGGTATTTCTTGTGTGAAAAAAAATTGACTCGTAAACTCCGTGAAACGGGAAAATTACCAAAGTAATTGGAGCAGCAATTAAATTGAATTTTAAGAAAAAAGAGTTTTGCTGAAATATCATACACACACCATGGTAGAACATGTCATAAGGACGCTCGCAATCTTAGCATTTAAGTATATCTGCAGTTTCAATCATCCTACGGACTGATCCAATTTTCTTTCAACCCACTGTGAGCTTCCTTGACGATTTGGGATCCTAATTGAATCAAACGTCGCGTGTTCGGCCTCTCCTAATCTGCCTTAATGGTCATTTCTAAACTTCCTTTGCCTTACAGACTAATGTTTGTTTCACATCCGTGTTCGCCGTCAATTTGCAAATTCCATTATAGAGAAAGAAACACAACCTTGTAGTTGTGATGTCATGAATAACTTGCTCAGGAGACAGTGAAAAATTAAAATCAGTTTTCCTGACGTCCATTGTAATAACCCGAAAACATGAACTTTAAAAATCATAAGAACTTCTTCAACTCATTTTAGGTGTTTTTAGCCTACTATGACTTCACATTTATAATCAGTAGAACCAGAATTTTGAAGTTGATTTAAACTTTAGAAAGGAAAATTTGATCTGAAACTTCACGCAATCAACTCAGAAGGGCATTGATAATTTTTGCTTTCCTTCTTATATAATTTAGTAATAAACTGACTTGAAGGAAACAAGTAGTCGAAGCATAAGTAAGTAGTCACATAACATAACAACAGATAGTTATTTAAAAAAAAACGATTCTAAACATATAGCTGATAGCAGGCTCGATTCAACACAAGATATCTCTATAAGAGAAAATGACGGGGAAATCATTTAAAGTAATAGCAGCTGAAAATGAAAAATAATACGTACAATGTGTTTTGACATGGGCCCTCATTATATTCGTCTTTCTTATTGCACCTCGAAAATTTCATCTCTAACAGCTGTTCTTCTCGAAACCAACCCGTAAGTTGCTTCATTTCTTTCACTGTTCCACACTAAAACACTAATCATCAAACCTCTCATAATGATAAAATATGTGTGTATTAGAGACTAAGCGAAAGTGAACTTACTAACTATATTTATATTATTCTAAAAAAAACTTACGGTTCGTTACTCCAGAGAACACCTTCAGAAGTACCCCGACAGACTTTCACTTAATAATCTTACGAATAATAATTTACTTATCTGTGCTTTAGTGAGTAAAACTGTTTGAATGTCTTTCTTGCTTCGCTCTCCAGGCGCGAATGTTTCATATTTGCTTGTTAGGGCCTCGCGCCAGAGAATACATTGTATTCCGTGTTGGAGAAGAACGATTACAATGTATTGCACCGAGAGAATGATTACATTGTGTTACTCTGAGCTTTCAGCAAGGGAGACCACCGAGAAATCGGTGTTTATGAAAGCGGTTACATTTCAGGGTATGCGAGACATTTGTCATGAAATCATATGCGCTTATTGCAATTTGGTACATATATTGGTCCAGGATAGTCAATATGCGATATTGACAGTATCGGTTCAAATTTTAAAAACAATTTTTTTCTTATAATATATTAGATTACTCGTCAATGAACCTAAAATAATACATGCTTTTTAAGCCTTTCGAAAATGACAGAATTTGAAAATGAAAATTTTGATTCTGATAGTACACTCATTTAAATCAACAATAATGGTTTGAATAAATATATTTTCATTGATATCTTAAGATGATAGACTAGATAGTTAAATTTTTAAGAAGTAAGTAAGGAAATCTTGATAGTCGAAGTAATTTTTGAGTTATCTACCCCGCCAATTTCAAAAACACTAGCGTTGATGGTTTCGACCTTCACTTGGTGAAAGATCATTCTAAAAATTAAAAGAATAATAGATCTAACATTTTAATTTATACACAACCACAAAATATATAAATTAAAATCTTAGATCTATTATTCTTTTCATGTTTTTTTCAAAAACACTGCTTCGAGAAAAACGCGTTAATGTTTGCGATACAATTATAATTTATAATTATCAATCAACAATATTAAGTATAGGGTTGACAATTGCTAAACAGCCACAACTGGGGGTTTAAAGCTCTTGTTGACATTACCCTCCGTGTATAACCTCCTTTATTTATTTATTATTATATTTACACTGCACACAGACAAAAACCAGGTAGTAGTTACAGGTATGACATATTTCCAACAGATTTATCTGTGAACAGTGGTTCAGTTCCCTTTATCTCCTGAAGATGGCAACGTAGTTAATACTAATGTTAATTGAATAATACTCCCAACTAAAAAACGGACTTGAAAAAAGTCTGACAGGGCCTGGAATCGAACCCGGGATCGTCCTCTATCCGGGAGGCTGCCTTAACCATCTAGGCTATCCGGATAGTTATACCATGGGGTGCACGCCTTTATGTGCAAAGTCACCTCAACCCTTTCCTTATGAATAATAATCTTGCATTTGCCCAACCATGGAGAACCCTAATTCCCGCTGGTGGTGGACTCGGTTGGTGTGCTTGCAAACGACAGATTTGTGGAGCTTTTAAACTCTAATGAATAATTATTTATGTTCGTGTAGATCAGGGTTCTCCCTACTTTTCAGCCCGAGGGCTGCATTAATTCAAGCAGCAATTTAGGGGCCGACAACACACTCGAGGTCCAAATAAAAAATAATCAAAACAGAGATATCGTTCTTAATTATTAATTTTATATTACTTTATTCAGTAATTATTTAATAACAATTTGATACTCTACACAGGTGAAATTGTTTCCTGGATGCCAAAATAGCAGACATTTCTGGATTTAGATTTTATGTCCATAACCTCAACAGTGACCTGAGATTATTTTCCGACAAGTTGTTTCTCAAATTGTTCATCGGCGGCTGATCTTTACAGAATACACGTACAATTCCGTAATTTTCTTCCGTAGA
Source organism: Sympetrum striolatum (assembly GCA_947579665.1). Classification (NCBI taxonomy): domain Eukaryota; kingdom Metazoa; phylum Arthropoda; class Insecta; order Odonata; family Libellulidae; genus Sympetrum; species Sympetrum striolatum. The sequence continues at coordinate 50,198,510 of OX388351.1, read as the reverse complement.
TAAAAGGGCCTCAATGAGGGATGAGAGGGCCTCGCGGGCCGTAGTTTTGAGACCCCTGGTCTAGATGTATTTCACTTGTAAATATCGCACGAAGAAATTTTTATGTTATTATTATATCTTTCGACAGAAAAGTGGAGAAATTTCCAAAATCTTGCATCTCTGACTGCAATCCCCGCGTCTAGAGATAGCAATTCCAAAGGAGGTCGGATTCAAGAAGGCATTCCCAAGTTCTCTTCTCCACCCTCCCTTAGATTGGATCCGCAACGCCCCATCTACTTCGGTCGTAAAACAGTAAACGGTCTGATTCTTCGGCGAGGTTGGGGGTGTTTGACAGGGAGACTCGCATGGGAAATATATATACGTTTAGAGGAGATGCGGAGGGTTGATGGGAAGTAGATGGCCATCGTAAGTCGAATCTTTTTCCTCAACCATTACCGAGAATTGATGGCCAGCGGACACGGAAGTTTGCATGCCGCTTCCAAGCGAGTATCATTTCTTTCGTAAAAGACGAAGATTTCTGCCCCATTCCTGCGGCTTAAATAATATTCCCGGGAAAAAATACAAGAAAACGAGGGGCTAGGTTCCGTGTAACATACCGTATCGGACAGAAGGAGTCACAACCCCACCCCGGGACCATTTGTATAATTTCTCATAATGCGAATTACGGATTTCTTTTGTTTTTTGTAATAGGCATCCATGTTTGCCAAGAATAGTTGGTAAACCGGCCGTGAGACGTCGCTAATGGAAGGTTATTGGGTGTAAGAAAGGTCCCTGGGTTATGTAAGAGATAAGCTGATTCTCCAAGTCCGACGGAAAAGGATCTCCTTAGCGTGTTTTATTTTTGGATATCAGAGGGTAGGAAGGGATCTGAGGAAGTAATGAATATCACGAGAGGAAGAAGATTACGCCGTTTGAAATTTTGGGTTAATTGATATTATTGCATGAATTTTTAGCTAATGTGGCCATTAGAGCAAGATATATACACGTTGAGATACTCATTCATATTATCTATTGATGCTTTTCTGTAGTATACTAAAATTTGATCTATTTGAATATGTATAAATGAATGAATTTTATGATATACATAGCTCTGTATGCATTTCATTGACTTCATTCTCGGATATATATAGATAATAAACAATTGTAATCATTCAAATTTCTAATCATGTTCTGATTGGAGCTTATCTTAAATGCCAAAGATTCATTTTTAATTAAGAAATACAAATTTAAGCGGCCCTGTTAGGCCTTTTTCAAGTCCATTTTTCCTTGAGAATTTATTAATTCCTTTTCTAGTTTACTTTTTTCTACGTCTTTTTTGTCGTTGGGTAATACTGTTTATAATTATATTACATTATTTTTCGTTTATTAATTCGTTTTTATTTACATTCAGATATATCATGAACTTCATTCACTAATATATAAAGATCATATTTAAATACTTTTATTCGAATTTCTAATCATGTGTATTCAATTATATCGAGTCTATTGCGGAAGCCTTTAAAATATTTATATTTACATATTAGCCATATGCAATTCTCAGGAGGTGTATAGCAATGGGGGTATTATCGTGAGCATCTTAACTCATTATAACTAAGATTGCCTGCCAATATTTTTGGCTCTCATAAGAGAAAAGATCTTGGTTACCTATTCATCGTGTCAATTATTTGGAGTAAGCGGAACACGAGCGCATATTTTATAAATTTAAGTGTAAATAAGTAAAAGTGTATTGCATAATTAGCATGTTGCAGAATATTAGAGATTTTTCTTTCAAACTTGAGCGGAATATACCCTTTAATTTCGAGTTATCAAAGGAATTTATATTTTTGAATAAATCTTGGTATCTTATAATAATAATAATAAAGGATTTTATTCAAGGCGAGATTGAGACTGTCAAGTCTCTTTTTACACCTAACCCTTATCTTAGATGTAAGTTAAGCGTAAGATTTTGTTATGACGGAATTGCGTATTTGACATGCATTAATTGAGCCAAGTTTGTAAGCCAGGAGTGGATTTAACCCAACTACGATGAATTAGGGAATTATTTTATTTGTGGAATTATTGTCAAAATTGTCTTAATGAGCGTTAGATTCGCTCCACTAATCAATTGAAATTTTATAATCAGTTATATGCAACCTTGCTTCACATACTCTTCCTTGCCTTATATGTGGGGAATAACCCGCTGTTTGCTGTAAATTTTCTAATTTTCATTTATTTTTTATATTCCTCCCATCTCCCTCACAACATAAAGACAATATTTCCATTCTCGAACCCAATATCCGATTGAATAACCTAATTTTGACCAAATAGATCTCAATTACGGAGAGCTTCACTAAATGCATGACGTAGGACGATTTTAAACATAGCTTCTGATAATCCTTCAGAATTCGTTGATTACCGACAATCCCAAGAACGCAAAAGGAGCATGTTTCAATCGAATCAGGATTTCCTTATTAGAAAAATTTAGGCTATTTTAGTTAAATCTTAAAATCGGGAATAGTATCTACAATAAGGGAGACAATATCCACACTAAGAGTTAATTTTTATACTTTTTTGCACAATGTTAGGAGAGATTCTCATGAATGGGAATTAAGGTTTAAGGGATTAGAGGTTTAAAATCTCCAATCCAATCCTTGTCGGATATCTTCTTCTCATTCACTGTTATACCGAAAAAAAAACCCGAACACCAAACTTTTTATGACCACGTTAAAAAGTGCGGTGTCCTTTCTTGTCCTCTCGAAATACCGGTGAATGAGAAGAGAAACGCCGACAAAAACGGCTATTGGAAATTTTAAACCTCTAATGGGTCGGAATGATTAAATTTTTTACTACAAAATCATGCAGAATCCGTTAATTAAATACGAGTTTCCGAACACCGAAAACACTTTTTCTAGAAGCTAGCAGCTATATATACTATTTATACACCCCAGGGGTGAATTGGCATGATGTAATATGGATAGGGATACTTTGGCAAAAACAACAATTTTCGAGGAAATAAGTTTTTAACTATAAAAGCTTAGGGTAACTTCCTTTTCGAAGAATAAATTCTTCAAAAACTAAATTCCTCGTTGAAAATAATATTTAAGCAAAATAAATTCTGCTTGGATGTACCAATATATTTTTGAACTTAAATGTTATTAATATTTAATTTAAAATTAATGAATTAATAATAAATATTAAAAAATCTGATGTGGCCAACACATGATTTTCTCCATATTTATTGAAAACAGAAGCCTATGCCGGTGATATATAAATAATTCCAAAACAATAAGTGTTACAGGAAAATGTTTCATACAAAAGTTGTAGTAAAATACATTATTTATAACTTTGGCACATAATTGTATATACGTAAATTGCATTCTGGCAGAGATATGTATGAAAAACTTCCATTTCTGGATAAACAACAACTTCCGGTTAACCATTATTCAAGAGTAAATCCTAAACAATCAGTGTTACGAAAAAACGTTTTATACAAAAGTTGTAGTAAAGTACATTATCTATAACTTTTGTTTGTAACTGTATATACCTACATTGCATTCTGACGGAGATATTAAAGAAACAAACTTTTGTTCCGGTTTAACCGGAACTTCCGGTTAAGCGATATTCACCAAAATCTAATCAACTTTTGGCATTATTAGGAATATACTAAATATGAAGTTTGGAAATGATCGGATAATTACTTTTTAAGATAGAGCGCACACAAACCTTTTTACCACAGTCAGACACAGACACACAGACAGTCATATTCGGGAAAGTAGCGAAAACGAGCTCTATGGGCCCCAAAACATCTATTTCCGTCAAAATCTGGAGGTCGAATTTTTGTGCGAATACAATACTTTCTCTATACTACGTATAGGGAGAAAGTAAAAATGAATTCTTCCATAAAAATAAATTCTGCTTATTACTAGGTATAGATACCTAAAGTAATTAAAATAACAATAATTAAAAATAAATAGTTATGCCAAAAGACCGCATACCTAATCATGCCAACTAGACCCACATGGTTATCTAAACAAGACCACTTTATCGAAAACCACCAGCAGCAATTTATATATATGCTAATATAATAACACAGCCCTCATGCAGTTGACTTAATCAGTGGAAGTATTCGTTTGAAATTGCGGTATTCCTTTCGAAGCTGATTAATCTAAATTTACTGTTTAGAAGGAGAGATCCATCCAGATGATACGAAACGCTTAAAATTCCGACGCAGATTCCTATCGATCCATGTTTGCCTTCACCGCATTGTTTTCAGGAGGAATTTAAGCTTTCAGAACTGATTCTCTAATTCGCTTCGGACGTAAAGTGAATTAAAGAGAGCTCTCCTCTATCCATCTCGGAATCCCGAAGCCAACTCAATTTCCTGACTTCATTTTCCACGGTCCTACTTTTCCTGAGAACGTTCCTTCTCCATTGCGGCTAACTACCTTCTTTTAGTTCGGGTGCCTTCGATATAATCGCGGAATGAAAATAAATAAATCAGTTTTATGGCTTCTCATCACGACACGAGTCATCTTTTTCGGTTGCTCGGAACTTTCCTTTATAAAAATACCCGGAGGAATTAGCTAAAAACGTCAAATTTAGTTTTAATCGAATTTCAACGATTGAGATTTCATTATTGATTACGATCGCTATTCCCTATTTTCTCTTCATTTTATCGAAAAGAAGTTTGATAGATTAAAACCCTTACCGGTTAAAATTTTGAAAAATAATAAATAAATGATTATTTCTATTATAAAGACTTTAAAGGTTCTATATATGTGCGGAAACTTTTTTATTAATTCAATCGTAATTAAAGCAAAATTTTTAACGAAAATTTAATGAAGTTACATTTAGCTAAAACATTGTTCAGGACTTTGAAATAAAACGTTGAGCATAATTGAAAAAGTATTAATATTCTACATTTTTAAATTTTAATGAGATTTTTATTACCACATGGATTCTACGTCCATTTAGTTTGGAATTTTTCGGAGTGAAACAGTGATCGAATTATTTTCTTCAATATATAAGATTTCTGTTTCGTTGGAAAGGAAAAAAACGTACTATTTATTTTGTTGTATTCTTACCCATTTTCGGTCCGAAATTTGAAAAAGTAGAAAAATAGTATATTATTTCTGGTGGAAGGTCATTTAAAGTGTTACATATCTGCAGAATATCTTCACTTTGTTCAAACGTTATAAGAACCAAAATTTCCGACATAATTCAAAATGGAATAAAGTTACATTTAGCGAAAACATTTTTCAGGGCGACTACTTAAAACGTTTAATAAGCAATTTTGAACGTTACTGAAAGAGTTTTTAAGTCTTACACGTAAAAATATTCAACTTACAGAGAGATTTTCAATAACTTAAACACCACTACCAATACACTCTGATGATGACTCGCGAGTAGGAGTACAGCAATCTTCATCAATAGCTGAGGAAAATAATTTTTCTTGAACGGGAAGTCATGAAACCTGCTGTTGTACAATTATGTTATGCCTATGAGCCTAAAAGGAATCAGCAGATGATTAGATTGTATGCTAGAATTAAACGTGATTCCATTTGGACTCATTGGAACGGAAAGGGTTCATAATCATATAAGTCAATATAAACACTAATATAAGTACTTCTAATCTTTTTGTTTTCATCAGAAATAATTTGAAGCTTTTCACTGGAGATGGTAATGTTTTCTCGTAAAACTAATAAAACCAAATAATAGCCTACATATGACCTATGGAGTGCATTCATACATTTAAAAATTACAATGATCTTAGGTCTATACTTCTATGACTATTCTGCTGAAAAACATTTCTAGAGAAAGAATTGAGAGAGGAACTTATTAGTATGTACTTCTGGAACACATTGGTCCTAATCAGAGAGGTGAAAAATTCGAGTGTGATTTTCATACCTAATTTACATATTGATATTATCTTTTGTTACTTTAAACACACTTATAGTCCGTATTTATCAGCACTCAAAATAACTTTTTAAAATATTTAAATTTTTCTAAAGTCATTCCGGGAACACGACCATATAATACTTTTCATCATTCAACTGAGATTAAAATTCTATAAACTTCAATGCACGAAATTAAGCATTGGTATATAGCTGTATATCTAGTTTATTTAAGTAACGAATGTGAAACTGTTTTCTATTTATTTAAATTTTTCAATAATTCGGTTTTCAAATGTTGTCTGACAGTTAATAAGTCATATATCTTAGCTGCTAATAAATTTGGATGGATTTTGTTTGCAAGAATAAAATGAATAATGATATGAATGAAAAGAAATAAGACGAAATTTAAGTCACACGCAAAATTCATGCTACTGGAACTGAAGAGAAGTTATATCAAACTAGTATTTTGAAAAGCTTAGCACGATCCTTTCTTTTAGTATTCGAAATTTTGTTCGAAAGTTTTTCATTTGAGTGAACTCCTACACACGACCTCAGTATAAATGTCAGAAACGGAGAAACGAAATTCAGCAGCGGAAAAATAATCCTAACGATGAGAAACACGTACGAGAACGTCTTTATCGTTTTGTTTTACCATTTTCTTTTTCCCGGTTCCCTGAGTTTTACGTATCTCTTGGGAATGAGGAAGCAGGGAGGGGGTGGGAGAAAAGATGATCCGAAGCGAGCCCTCGGAAGTTCCGCAGCGAGTTTTTCATTTTTTTCCTCCATTACGAATAAATGGGAGGTTTAGATTAACAGCAGTGTATTGGATACACCGCAGTAGTGAGATGGATAAATTCTGCCGGACTATGAGAATACTAATAATAGGACTTTATTCAGGGCGAGATTGGGACTCCAAAATCTATCTCATTGTTATGTTAGATACGAAAGAAAGAGATTAGAAAGAAGATTAGAAAAGTACCCTACTTGTGGAAGAAAACTACTTTATGGATTAAAAATACCTAAACTAAGAGCTTAGGAAAGAATATCCCTGCAGGGAAACATCCTCAAGAAGGGGGTATGAAAAACCTGTGAAACCTACCGATAGAAAACTAAATTTAGTGAGGAAATGAGATGTAAAAGACTAGAGGAACAATAATATCATACAAATAAGATGTAATAGCAATACACTTACAGTTAAGTAAGTAAAAAATAGACTGATTGGGAAAAGAAACCTTTGAAAACCACATAACAGCAGAAGAAATATTAAAAGCGGTAAAATAATGTCAATGGATAGACAGAACATAATAAGATAACATTACAGAACTTAAAATAAAAGTACCCTATTGTAGAAGAACAGTAAATTTCACTAGATGAAACTGTCTTTTTCAGTTTCATAAACATTTTTTCGCTAAATAAAAGCTCGTCAGATATTCAGAAGGACAATACAATTAAATAAAATGGGTCTAAATAATTATAATAATAATCATCTTTATTTGGAAGGGAATGAGACTAAAAGTCTCTTCTTCCATGTAACCCATTGTCATTTATTATAGAATTATTAAATTAAAGAGATTAGTATAAGAAATAATTAGAAGAATGTAAATGGATGATGAATAGAAGGATGTAAAAAACCTAAGAGAATTCTAGGGAAATGATCCAATGCAGGAAAACACCCACAAAGAAGGGGGGTGTGGAAAACGTGCGCAAACCTACCGACAGTAATAACTAAAAGATGAGAAACAAAGAACATGACAAAATATATAAATACACTACCAGTAAGTACTTGCATGCGATACATAAATAAGAATCAGTTCACATTTCAATTTTTTTTTATTATTATTATACATTTTATTAATTGAATACATTTTGCAATACTGTATATATATTATGATTAACCTTCTGACAAAAAATATAACTTTCACTTTATAAAAAACAAGTTATATGATAAACAGATTACATATAGAATAGTTATATACAATTTAAGAAAAAATAAATATTGTAGGTCCTGCAAAGCCTAAAATGGCTTGTCAGCGGGTGCATTTAAACAAAGAAGTAATGATTAATAAAGATATTAAAATCATACACGTCAACACAAGTTGATATTAATTGTAAAGACTATATTTATTTATCTTTGAGTGGCACATTTATCATCTATATTTACATAATATTAATATTTAAATATTTTACAGCACAAAATAACATTAAGTACTATAAATATTGTGATTTATATATACGGACGGTCCATACCTAGGACTTGTCAGCAGGTGACTGATTTAAAAAATAGAATAACTTAATTTATATCAATCTAGTTTCAGTAACCATTATTTCACTTATTGTTTGACTATTAAATGATACTTATAAATGATAGCAACATAGATAAAAACATAAAATAAACAACAAAGAAAATCATGAAGACAAAAGAAAGAAAATAACAAACTTTAGAGGATTAAAAATAATTTATTATACATTGACTAAGACAGCGTACAAGGCGTCTGATAAAGGAGGGGGAGATGATAAAGGAGTAATGGCGGCATGAATGGGAAAAAATCGAGGTCCCTCTTAATCGAACAATTTAGAGGCAAATCGATCCGCTTATTTTTCGTGAATAAGAATGGGGCGCGTTTATGCCGAACAGGAGATTGGGTGAGGCAATTACTTTGGAGGGAAACGGAGAATTCGGGCGTTATCTATATACACCGGTAATTTACATATCGTATTTTTTAGGGGCTATGCAGCGAACGGCAGTGAAAAAGAATAGATACACCGTGGCGTGATTGTTGGCAATGCTTGGATTTTTCACCTCCAAATGTTAGCGATTTCGTTTTTCGAATATAGCAATCGTGAGAATTGTCAAATTCCCCTAAATTCCGTGGATCGAGATTAAAGGTTATGATTTCCGAAAAGCGGAAAAATGAGTTCCAGGATTGAGCATTTGAATACGGAGTCAGTTTTTCCTTTGGTAACGACGCGTAATTATGTGAAATCGTACAAGGATAATACTTATGAGGCTTATGATGGTAAATGTGAGGCTATCAAAGTTTGGATCTGTTCTGTCGGAAACGTTAATCATTTAAAGAGGTTAATTTCAGTTAAATAATTATAAGCTATGCTATACATTTAGTTTTTGCTGGCATATTAAGTGAATAATATCAAAGCAAGTAAAAGAAGAGATAAAAATAGAAATTGTGAACTGAGCTTGAGTTAAAAAGAAGACGGTGATTGAAATCTAAGTTCTATAGCCGTACCTCGTGGAAAATTCGTGCTAATCACCAAGTTTGTTTATCATTTCTAAGACTGTGATTCTTGATCAGTATCCGACCTGTAAAACCAAAAAATTCTGAAATTTGTCCATATGGAGGTTTCAATATACAACCGAAATTCGACGCTAAAATTTCACAGGTGCATTCATTTTCTATCGAAATGTGAAGTGAAATAAGCAATTAAGAAGTAGAAAAATCTGCGCAAACTTACTTATAGTACATGATGAATGATGTAAAGGCAAGCAGTCTTTAACATGGAAATTACAAAATCAGTAATCTAAAAAATGATATCAATCGCAGGAATATAGTAATAATACACTGTGGGAAAATAACAAACATCACAAACAAACAACAAATATAACATTCAAAAAGTTAAAATTATTCAGCAAATTAAAAATACTAAATATCACATGTGACAAAAATTAACAGTGAATCAAAAATGACAAATTAATACGTACCTATGGAAGATTTAGGATAGGATGGACCTGGAAATATTTCAGGACAAGTAGAAGTATATAACATTCTGTAGCGTGAAACGCTGTCATCAGAATGTTGATCAATGCTCAGGCAGTTATGTTGAGAAGTAGGAGGAAAATTAATTTAGCATTTTATTTTTCAGAAGGTGAAAGAGGCATTTTTCTTGAATTATCCGGTGGAAATAGATGATCTTATTTAAGGCGGAAGAGCGAATCGTAGTTTTGATTATTTCACTCCTTAATTCAGGCTGAATTTTAAAGAAACTTAGCCACGAATAGTTGAAACGGGGGAATATGGAAAGGGGCGTTGACGACTACCACGGAGCAAGTTACGGCATGGGACTGCCCCAGTAAATGTGGCGCCATCTGAATTGAAGAAGAAGATGAGGTCGAGAAAAAAACAAAAGAGATATTCGAAAGGGCGAAGAGGGGATTGTAATGGGCCTATTGTTGTGCTTTGCTATTAAGGCGATTCGAGAAGCATTCCCCCGGCTTCTTCTGCCGTCTCGGAGAAAGGCATGGTGCCACGAAGCCCCTCTTTAAATCTGTTATTCGAGGATTATTTAAGGCCAAGAGATATCTCTGTAATTAAGTGAGGCATAAAATATATTTGGAGCGAATTTCGTTCGTGATGTTTGCTATAGGAGTGCGGAGAAATTTTTATTTATTGGTAGCAATGAATTGGAATGCTTCCCAAAAAGTCATAGCTTGCGAGATATTCTAAGTAATTAAATTAATAAATAAATACATCTTATTATGTCCTGTGGTAAGCTACAGTGAATACCTGTACAAAAATCATAGCAGTTGAAATCAAAGAAACAACACAATATTCAACGCTATAGATTGGTCAAAGGATCAAATAATAAAATTTTAAACATATTTATAGTTCTTACATCACAGATTATAGCTGGCATGGAATTTCTGAAATGTACGGCAAATACTGTGAGTGATTTATGGAAGGTGGTAGATCTACGTGAAGGAATGTAAAAAGTATGGAAAATATTTCTTATGCGTGGACGGGAGAGGTGGGAAGGAGGGAAAGTTAAAGTGAAGTATTTAACACATTTGTAATAATACCTTATTTAATTGTCAAATTAAATTGTATTTAATTACCAAGTAAAACAATCTTCGTAAGAAAGTTTAACGTACGCAAAATCATGTATACAAATTAAACCGATTTTTAATCCTTTTATAAAATAGTACGACAATTAAAAATCGCTTGGGTCTTTCTTTAAAGCCTCCAGCCGCAATGTTAATTGAATCCTCAAAACTCTACTAATAGCTATCGAAACCTCTGCAGAGGAAATGAGGCATTCTAGACTACATGAGGAGTCTTGAAACTTGCTCTTAAGTTCCTCTTTGAGAGAGCGATGTGAACGAAAAATTTATAATCGAGACGCAGTGACCCATTACATATTTTAATCATTTACTTAGTAGCGATCATAATGAATGCGGAAAATGAGGCAACGATGCAATAACAACGAATGAAAGATACATTTTCTTCTATAAAGAAAAAATATTAAAGAATATTGCATTATTCATAATATGGTAGCGAGAACATTTGATTAGGAACGCTTAAAATAATCATTCTTCTCAAACCTTTTCCTTAATTTCTTTCAGGTGAGGAGGCAGGTTATTTTAAGTGGAGTAATCCGTTCATTTTTTTCTACTCTCAATACTTCTTCTTGGGTTTGTGTACTTCCCTAATGATGAGTTTTAAAGTATCTTCATCATTTGTGCCTCCAAGGATCACGTTAAAATTTAAGTTATTTTTTTTTTTTGGTTTCTGAAGTTGTAAAATATTTTGCGAGTCATTGGTGCATTCTATCAATCCTTGTGTGTATGAAATTAACTTTTTATAAAAATGAATCATCATGGAAATAAATTCATACAAAAATATATTTCCATAGATATTAATTTTTATAAGAAGTGAGTAATTATATTCCGGGAAAACATAGGGTAATCATAAATAAATTTTAATAAGTTTAATTATTTAAATTTAAGTTCCTTATTAAATTACGTAATTTAAGAAAAGTATTTAATTATTATTCAAATATAATATTGTTTATATTTTAACTCATAATAATTATAATGTGTTTCATTATTCGTATTGTAAATTTATTTATAACGTATTGAATTATTATTAAATATAATAAATAAAAAAATGTTAAAAAGAAACTTTGGAATGGCCCCTCCTGTATATCTTTCCATGTCTTGAGTAAATTATGTCTGATGAGAATTTTGTAAATGCTTAGGTACCTGGAAGAAATTATAAGAATCTAAGAGACTCCTGTTACACATATTGCATTCTCAACATGCACGTCTTTCAATTTTCATTACGGCTCCGAGAGGAGAAACTGCTTAAGGACGAATCCAATAAAGGTCGACCGCCTCCGTCGTCAATCTCGACTCAGAAAATTACATAACTGCGAGGGAAAATTGATTCGACCGCTGAATTTACCCTCCCACTATTAGAGTTAAGTGCGGTATATTTTTGCATCCTCATCAATGGAAGCACGGAGTACGAATTGCAGCAATTTAAAACATGAGTTTTATTACCGCATTAATGAATTCTATATCCATTCAATTAGGGTTTTATGAGTGAAATAGTGCTCAAATTATTTTCTGCAATACGAAGGATTTCTGTTTCGTTGGAGAGCAGGAAAACGCACCCTTTATCTTGTGGCATGCTCAACCCTTTCCTGTCCGAATTTTGAAAAAGTGGCAAAATAATTAATTTTTTTGCTGAAAGGTCATTGAAGGTGTTTTATACCTGCAGAATATCTTTAATTCGCTCAAAAGTAAATAAAACCAAAATAATTTAAAGAATTCAAAATGGAATCAAATTATATTTGTCTAACAAATTTTAAGAAACATTTTTCGGGGCGACTGATTAAAACCTCATACATAAATTGTTAAACGGTTTTAAAAGAGTTTTAACGTTTTATACGTGAAAATTTTCCACTTAGAGTCAGTTTTTCGATAACATAAACACCACCACCGATACTCCCTGACGATAACTCGGGAGCATGAGTACAGCAATCTTCATCTACAGCCCAAGATCATAATATTTCTTGAACGGAGAATCATTAAGTCTGCTGCTGGAATCATGTACAATAGCCTTTGAACCCAAATGAAGTCAGCGGGAATAAGATTGGATGCTAGAATCAAAAACGCGACGTGTTTCCATATGCACTTATTGGATCAGAAAAGGTTAACTAAATCACGCAAACATAAATGAATAGGAAGGAGCTAACAGTATATTTGAGAAGTTTAGCAATGATATGTTGGTCAGTATATTTTTTCATCTATGAAGAAGGATGACTTTAATCTCAGCTCTCCTCCATTAACAATCGAAATCTCTTATATCAGAGATGATGTATCTGGTAATTAATTACTAATTATATTTCCGTTTTGATATTTTCTTCTTGTACAGCTAACAGCATAAAAAAGTTACCACCTGAGATACAACCAGCATAACTCGAGAAGGGCGAGTCTTTCAGATTCTCTGTTTCGAGCGCGCTTTTCGTCTTCCTCTTTATGCCTGGCACGTTTTGAAGGCTTTTGTGATGATATATATTTTATAAATACTCGCTAATAGTCATTACTTTTGCTGCGGTAGAAGTAGTACTGTATTATGAAATAATTAAATTCGTATTTCGTTAAATCGGCTCGAATCTCAAGCGTAATTCGCTCTTCTTCTTAAAATATTGGACAAGAATTACTTTGGTGGCTCTTAGTTCGTCCTAACATATATAATACATAACATTTTCCATCAATGCAGATTTATAATGAAATTGGTTATTTCAGTTAATGCTCCACATGCCCGCAGGATGATCGTTTTCGCAAAGATTATGCTTAATTATGATACGATAATTAATAGAATATGAACTACTGTAAATCAGGTCAACGAAAGTAGGAAAAATTAGAAAAAAACGTATATTATAAATATAATAATGGTGTTGCAGCTTTGTGAAAAATAGTTAAGTAAGAAATACATTTAAATTGACTATCCGCGAGCCTCCATAAGGCTTATTGCAGAGAATGTGAAACACTCAACTATCTAAATAATTTACATATTTACACACCTTATAATATATGTAAGGTGATAACAATATAAACCATCTGTCCTCGCTATGAAATCACGGTAATATTTTCACCATCTGGCTGTGAAAATAACGATCGTTGAGAATAGGGATCATGTCGTCGCGTATTTCGTCATGTAAATCACAGCTAAGGAATATCTGTAATAATTATTGTCTTTACATAGTTATATTCTTAAAAGATACCCAGCGGAGGGCTCCGATCATTTTGGACTCACTGCTATCTAACCTGTAGTCTCTTAACAAACAGCTTTATATTTTACGCGCGAGAATTTATTTTGGGTAATGAAATCAGAAGGACTAGTCGTGCAGAGTCGAGCAAAGCGCAAAAAGAATTGCATAATATACTTGTAAATATTGAATTCCTTTATTTAAACCTCCGTCAAAAATTTTAAAATGCTAAAACGATTAAGAGTTTCAACATAGAAAATAGGTATGAGCCAACAACTTTAGGCTGTTACAACTCCACTCTAAATATTCGCACGTAAACGCTCATGCATGAAAAATACATTTAAATCTATTGCTAAGGATCTCTGTGGCAAGCCCACCTTTTGGTGCTACGTCTGCTTTTAATGTTTTTGTCTACATAACGGTTAATCGGTAGCATGCATACCTTCCTTCTCAAGAAAACAAAGGGAGCTTCCCTGTGGGGGTGAGAGAGGAAAGAGAAAGGGTCTTCAATGGAGCGGTCACAGGTTACTTCCGTCTTCACTGCCTCTAATTTTCGAGGCATCGTTTAAGGGTTTTGTATGAGAGAGAGAATTGCCTGAAAATGTCATTCTTCGTCATGGATGGTGATATAAAGAAAAGTTCGTCGAAGAAGGAATATGAATGGGTTACTTCATGGAGACGATGATAGGAAAATAAACAATGGGAATACGGAATATTTTATGCTTACTAAGAAAAGAATGTTTATTCTCTTCAACTCTAAGGCATACATCTAAAAAATATGAAGATAATGTGGTAAACAGGCTCAGAAGTGATGTGATCCTGGGATGTTGGCTATTTATAAGATTGAGAAAACGATTCAAGCCATTTGAAGACAAAATAATGCAGGTTAGAGGGTGACCGGAAAAATATGTTTTCAATGGTTCAGCCAGAGGGAATGTAAATTAGATCAAAGATTCGAAAAAGTTTCATTTTCCTAACATACTGAATTAGATTTTATGTGAACTTACTTCTAAAACGTTAATTTGCATCCAAAATTCATAAACCATTAACAATAGACCTATCATAGTCGAAATTATTTATTATCAATGTAAATTTATTTTGCTTCGAAAATTATTGGCATAGGGTAGGATATAATCATGTAGGCATATAAGAATATGCATACAATGTGCATACATTCATGCATACAATTAGAGCTTCCGCCAGTTGATCCCACACAAATGTCGAGCTATTCACACATTTAAATTTCTGCACCTTCAAGATATCGTAAATGTCTTCCTTATCTTTAAACCAAGAAGTTTTAAGGAAGAATAGGTGAGGCTTGGAAAGCAGCATTAAGATTCAGTAGTAATAGATTCTCCTGACATATTTCCCAAGAAAGGAAGCTTTACCCATCTTATTTAAGAGTAATCATAGATAATAAGTACGAGATGTCAGTATTTCTAGAGCTTTATTCAGTAATCGCTGATGGACTAAACTGGCCTCTCATTAAAAAAAGGAAAGGGAAAATACGAAGGCTAAATTTTAATTATTAAACAGCATTTACGGGTGTAAGGGCAACTCAGATGGATTGCGCCTGATTTAGCAGTTTTCCTAAATGTAATTTCCGTAAAAATATAGCCATAGCTCAACGACTATAAGGAATGGTGGAAATAACTAAGGAAAAAGATTCACAATTTCTTACATAACGCAGTTTCACCAAGTAACGGCTTCTTCAATCAATTGGAATTAAAGGAAATTACTCAGAGAACTAGGACCAAAGAAAGCTGCATCCATTGCGAAGGAAATTGATTCCAATCCTTGGGAGGGGGTAATCTGAAGATTATTGACATTCTGGGCAGGCAGACGTTTAGAACTAGTTACCCTTAGTGGATAAAAAAAGTTTACTTAAATGTTGTGACCGGGTGTAATCGTCAAAATTACCTAAGCTATAGTAACGAGTATAATTTTATCATTGAGAATCTTCAAGGGATCTGAGAAGAGCCCATAAATGCTGTCGACGGTCTCCCAGACTGCCCATGTCTCGGACCGTCTATGCTTTCAGGAGTAGAATTAAGCATATATTAACCGTAGAAAGATCACTCCCGAAGAAATTAAGCTTCGGAGCATTCTAATTCCAAAATTACGTTCTCAATATTTACATTCATCTTTTCAGGCTTTTTCTTCTAACCAATGATTTTCATAAACCTTCAAGATACCCTTAGAAATCAATCAACAACAAAACGGGAAAATTTAAGAAATAGCTATTTGCGTAAACTAGCGTTTCTTTGGTTCTTTTTCATTACTATCATTGAATGTATAGTGTTTTCAATCCTTTTACCCATTAAATGTTAGATCCAGTTATTAGTTTCGTAGATTTTAAGAACCTTAAAAATTAATATAAAAAAACCACCAAGAGAAAGTGAATACATTTTTTCTCTCAGTGTTGATGATAGCCAAAACGTTAAACTCATCTTGATTCACTGATAAAATTTGCTAGTCAATCTCATTTGGTTTATAAAATACAAAATAAAGATGTCATTTAAATACGCATTTAAACACAATTATAATAGTCATTACTGTAACACACACGCGATAACTTGCCCATCCTGCGTCGAGTACTAATAATTCATACTCTAGCTAAGTCTTTAATTTGGTTAGACGTCGATTAACATTGTCATGTAGAAGTCACAATTCCACGGATAGCGGTCTTAACATTTTTCGTAACTAATAAAATAAAAGATGGTCTTCTTAAAATACTGAGAACTTCGAAATAAACAAATTGTAATACTCTTCGGAGTCGATTGGTGGATCAGTAAATAGCTAAAAAAGTGAGAGAAGTAACTTTTAAGAAACAAAATTTCGAGAATTTTACCAGAAGGACGTCTACCGCTGGCCTTTTACTACAGTATTTACTGTAAGCCATTACTCTGAAACGATAAGGAATCCATGGATCCAATTTTTAGAACGGTAGTTTCATCAAGCGATTTATGATTATTTTCATTCAATCCACATCAGATAAACAGTGAGATTTCGTAAGTTATAGGCTGAAGAACATACAAAATTTCTAATCTGATGCTCTGCAGTCCCACTTTATGAGAGATTTATTTCTTCGAGTCATTCTTCTAATTGCGAGCTAAAAATTATACATATATCAGAGAAGGCTAGCGGACACATTATTTTAGATAAAATCAAAATGAATCGAGCAAATTGCAACCAGTCCTCTTCTCCCAACCAGAAAGTTTTTCCTTTCCATTCCCCTTCGGTAACAAAAGGTTTATCTTGTCCTTTTCCCCCACCTATTTCGTTTTGTCCTGTTTAACAGTTTTCCAAGAATTCTACCCTTTCGCCTGCACACACACTTTTGTTCCCTCTCATTCTTTCTTCTTTTTCAAGGCACACGCCATATGGAGGATCGCGTATTTATGTAAATGTTGAAGATGGTGCTAGTAAACGTCAAAGCTAATTGTTAGAATTAGCTACAGTGTTGTTATAAGGATAATTTAATTTTACAAATTCTTGGATTATATAATCTATATGAGTCACGAGAGTAAGGGGAAATGGTAATCTAGAAAAGATTATTCCTTATTTAAATCAATCAAATGAGCTTTAACTTTGGGGAACTCCATAGGTAACTAAGCACAAGGAAATAAATAACTTTGTCAAAGTTACACGACTTTTTGTGTGGAAGATGTGGAACTTTTATTTACTTGTGTTTATTCCTTAGTTATTTCTCTTCATGATAGAACGCTTTTCAATTGGGAAAGGTGAACGAAAGGGTTGTAAAAGCAATCAAATTAAATTATAATAATCCACCGAATTATGCACATATCTTATGTATAAAAATTCAGCCTGCATATGTTTGTGCCCGCAAAACTCAAAAATCACTTGGTCGATTGACTTGAAATTTTTATAGAACATTGCATTCAAATATATAAATACGAAAGTGTTTATATTGTAAAAAAATGGCGACACTTCGTCCTTGCTTCGATCCCAGACGAGTCAAAGCATTTCCGTAAGAAATGCACGTAAAGTTCATTTTTGTCGCTGCATGCTTAATTTATTTTGCAAAATTAAATTAAAAATAATAGTCATACGAGATTGAGACAAGAACCAATAGCAGAGTAAATGATTAGAAAACCTTATTTTGGTCGTTTATTGTTGTTTCCGAATTGAATTTTCGAGATTTTTTACGGAATACACGAAATGTTTTGTGAGTATAAACAGCCGGTCCCCCTGACGACAAATTGTTGTTGAAACCGAGATCCTGCTTTTTGGCCTATTTGAAATTAAGAAGAAGAGAATAGTTGCTGGTTTCGTTCACATTGATGAGCATAATCAATCGTTGGAAGTGATTTAAACGATCGATTTTCGAAAAACGAAATGTGAGTTAATTTGATACCGAATGTTGTTTTCAGTTAAATTCATTTGTATCGTTTTGGAAATGATTTAATAATCTGTTATCGAAAATTAAAGTGAGAGTGACTTTGAATGCTGCATTCAATTCGATTCATTTCTTTAGTTATCTTCCAGTTGATCGTCGTCAAATTCAATCGTACGCGTTACCACATCAAATGTTGCGGCAGATAATGGATAGTAGTAAATGATTTTTATAAATATAACGAAAATTCTCCATCCAAACGCGAGAGCCGAGCTAGCGTTACGTACCATGTTCTCCATCTTTCTTTTCTCTCCCTCCCTTTTCGAGAGAAAGGCTCGCCGGCCCGAAGTTTGGACTTAGAATATCTTGGTGGGTCAGGGGTGGTAACTTTTTTTTGCTGTTAGCTGTACTTCAAATATTTTTATTCTAACATTGTTAAATACCTTATGACTCAGAGTTGGTTGGAGAAAAGACTTGCTTATCTCAATCTTGCTCAAGAGCGACATATGCTATTATAAAAATGTCTTTCGATTAAAATTATTCTAATATCACGCATTTTCTGTTTTGTTTCCAAACCATTTTTGAGCCACTAAATGTAATTCTTATCATTAATTCTAGAATTACTCTTAGCATATTTGATCAATTAATTTATTTCAATGTATTTTGCGATTAAACGGAATCATGATGTCAATTTGCCTTAAGTTCGTTTTTCATTCGAACTAGAAAAGATTGAAGCGGTAAATAGATAGTCCTCTGAACTTTGGATTACATAAAGTTTAATTATATTCTTTTAGAAAAACTGTACCCATCAATTCTGTTTTAAGCAAAGTTTCTCCGATTTTATGATGCGTCTTCCTGTCTTCAAGCTAATCAATTTTACACCAAGTTTATTGCCTAAAAAGTTGAGATGCACGGAAATCCGATATATTTATCAAATTCATAGATTTTAAAATACCCATGACATACTTAATGTTAAAATTTAGAAATTGAGTTGAATTTAGTTTTGGTTTGTTGCGCACATTTCCAAGTGTTACTTTTCAAGGGGTGACTGAGATATTTTTATCTCAGGAATTCATGCCCGCGAAATTGGTTCCGCTTTTGCTACAAAATAAAGGTCAAGTTAATGAAATTCAAATATCAATTTTACGTACATATAATGTGGTTTTAATAGTAGTTATTGCATCACGTTACTTTAATTTAATATTGTTTCCAAAAAGACGCCGTTTACCTCATACTGTTATCCAGTTAATGCAGTCTTTGCTACCTCATGAATCCCTCATTAGGGGGTATAAATTCGTGGGAAGAATTGAGAGGATATTGAGGAGGAAGGGGAAGAGACACGTGCTATGGACACACGCGCGTGCTACACAATGGTGGCCACGTCTGCTTCGATTTTGATTCTAATGACGAGAAGAATAGGGAAAGCACCAAACGACACGTGATACTTGTAAATATCAAGAGACAGCTTCGTTGAGGTGATCTCATAAGTAGCGAAAATAAGAAAGACCCGAGCGTTTAAAGTAGGAGACGGTATATTAATATCCCTGGAAGCACTCGATAGATAAGGCCTTACGAATTCTTTATTAAGGTGATATTGAGTTTGAAAAGTCTCTTCTTTCATCTAAACTTTCGTCAGTGATATTATAGTCATAAAAAGTTTTGTGTAGGTGAATAGAAATAGAGAGGAAAACTTTAGAAGGAGTGGATGTAAAAAAAACCTAAGGTGATATGTTAGGAAAAAAGATCCACTGCAGGAAAACACCCACAGAGATTGGGGTTGTGAAAAACTTGCGCAAACATACTGATGGTGCAATCTGAAAGATGTAAAAATAAGCTGTGTACAACATGGAAATTACAAAAGCAATACTATAACGGAATTAAGAAAATATAAAGAGTAGATAGATGTAATTGGTGTAAGTTGATTATTTTCTGAACGAGATAGATGCGTTTCCGAAGAATATAAATCTTAAAGCAGCTTTAATTTAGTGGTATCATTGAATCGAGGAAGCTTATATATCGTATTAAAATAATATATATCGTATTAAAATAATGTGTTGATTTTCATTATGTTAAGGAAATAAATTTAAATCCCGGTTACGATAATCAGTTATTATCATTATTATTATTACCGTTAGTACTGAAGTTTGTTCCAATGCTATTGTTCATTAATTCACTTTTAATTCCTTAGCCTATTACCATCCTACTCCTATCCAATAAACCTGGAGTTACTTATCAAGGAGTGTTCTTCTTGGAGAGGGAAAATAATATCAAAAGAAATTTCTTACTAAATATTCTCTAGCATTCTGTCAGGGATAAATATAATACAAAAAGTTTTTAATATATAAGAATGTTCAATACAAATTAATATATCAGAAAAGGTATTATTTGACCAAAAGTCTATACATCTATGTTCGGAAATTACTAAAATCATTAATCGAAATAATCATCTTTACATTTATTAAATGAGACAAAATAATGAGAATTCATTCATAATTTATGACAACATTCTCTTTTCCTCATTCGAGATACTTTGCAGATTATGTAGATGAGCCAGCAAGATATTTTGTTTCCTCTTGCGTTTAATCCCAACAAATAACATCGGAGAATTGTCCCACAACTATACTTTATGCTCTCTTTAATGATAATGAGGGATATGTTTAGAAATAAATGTGAGATGCTTCATTCTACACGGTATCCGAACGAGAAAGGTGAGCCAAATAATACCAATAAGGTTGAATTTATGTATTGCTGTACCTTTTAAGAAGTCCTTCAATCATTTTACAACAACAAAATCAAACGATTCCCTGTAAACTCATTAATTTCGAAAGACTTTAAATTGGAGAAAATGCGTATTTAGGGTTCGGAGGTATTATCAAATGACATGGGAGCTAACAAACAGCTTCTAATTAAACTTGAGCGTCATACTAGCAAGAGATACCTTCCTTGTCAAAGGAGGGATTGCAGAAGGCGAGTGTAGAAGGGACGTAATCAGGTATCACGGGGAGACACGTGCCTTTTGTAACGCGCCCCTACTTCCATAATCTCCGGCGCATGCATGTACCTTACCTGTGGCGAATGGGATTAGGGATGTTCCTCTTCCAGGGAATTCAGCAGATGTAAGCCTCTTAAGACGGAATCCTGTTGAAAAGGAGAGAAAACATGGTACACTCGCGGCTACAGCTGTATATTGTACTATGTATGTTTCTCAATATCTATTCCATGGTTGTTTATTTTTAATTTTTAATTCATTTCATTTCAAAGAATGTTAGAACGGCAAGGATGAGAATCGCTATCGTCGAGATGGGGTATTCTAGATTATCGGGTGTATTTAGCCCTCCCTTAGCGTATTTAAGAACTGACGATCCTTTTGCACTGTACAATTTTATATGTATACTTCTTGTCCTTTGTTCTCGTTCTTAGATCCTTAATATAAAAAATTTCCATTCGTATTTATTAATTTACCATTTTTAATTAACGGTTTAATTTTTCACATGTCAATTAAGTAGGTTTTATTTTCAAAACAATTTTTATTATTTGAATATTTTAATTTCATTTTTTTGTGATATATATTACTTTCTCGTAGTGTATTCCTGCAACTTCCTCTTTTTCGTTTTATTTTTTTGTAATTTTGTTTTATCTTATGTATTGTCATATTTCTTATTTTCTCATTGTCTTCTCATCACAATTTATCCTTTTTATAATTTTATTTTATTATTGCTTTTGTAATTACCAAGTCATACACAGCTTCCTCTTACATCTTTTAGCTTTTAGTAGG
The DNA here is from genome assembly GCA_947579665.1 of Sympetrum striolatum. Lineage (NCBI taxonomy): Eukaryota > Metazoa > Arthropoda > Insecta > Odonata > Libellulidae > Sympetrum > Sympetrum striolatum. Next base: position 50,176,495 of record OX388351.1, on the reverse strand, counting down.
TTTGTGCAGGTTTTCACACCCCCCATTTTCGTGAGTGTTTCCTTGCAGTGGATCTTTTTTCTTAAGATATCACCTTAGGTCATTTTTACATCCACTCCTTCTAAAGTTTTTCTCTCTATTTCTATCCACATACACAACACATTTTATGTTTATAATATCACTGACGAAAGGTTAGTTGGAGAAAGACACTTTTCAGTCTCAATTTTGTCTTAATAAAGACCTTGTAAACCTTATCACTGATTACAAAGAAAGGAGCGTTGAACAGAAAACCGATGTAGCGAAATCTTCCATTAATGATAGACGTGTAGGGGAATTGAATCCAAGGAAAGAGTTAAAGTTTCTTTGCCTTTATGGGAGTGCTCCCAGGAAAAACCCCAAGGAAAAGGAAAAAGTTAAAGGTATATTGCACATAAGGGCGTGCACCAAGGAAAAATCCCAAGGAAAATCGGATTTGAAAAAAAATCTGTCGGATCCGGGAAACAAACCTTTTGCCCTTGTGCTCAAAGTTCCCAAAACGGCTTGTGAGACTGTTCTGGCCGGGCATCCTACCGGATAGAGGAAGATCCCGAGTTCGTTTCCCGGCCCCGTCAGACTTTTTTCAAGTCCGTTTTTCCTAGGGAATTGAATCAGTTACCTGGAGAATCCCACATTGCCATGCACGAGAATTCTAAAATTTCAACACAAGTTTAAAACATATTGAAATTTTTATTGTTTATATGTATGGTTCTTAGTCAAAGCACTTTATAATCTTTGGTATATGAAAATATTTCCCAGGTAGTACTTATAAATATTTATCTAGTATGAATTATTCCAAAAAATTGTATCTGTGTTTGGTGGAGGCGTTCGTATATTTGTATTTGGATTGACTTACTGTGATAATTGGACTTATTTAAAGGTGTATACTATCCACGGAAAGTTTACGGAGGCGTCTTCCTTCCGTCTTTAGGTAAATTCCGAGCAGATCGTACTTTAATCCTACTACAAACTTCTCGACCGTTGCTACTTGGCTATCTTACCAAATTGAAGCTATTTAAAATTAAATAAATAAATAAATTATAGCTTTACTAGCGATGGTGGAATACAGAAAATGAGATGAAATATATATTGTGAACGTAAGTTAAATTTGAAGTGATTTTAAATTTAGTTTTGTGTAATAGTTTGTTTTGCAAGATGGCTGATCTAAGCAAATGATGACCCAAGAAAGGGTTATATGATATAATTTACTTATCTATTAGGCTTTCCTTTCAAACAGACTTCAAGGTTTGATTTCAAAAGGAGAGACTCAGTAATTGAAGTAATTTATGCAAGAGTTCATTTAGGAAATTATTTTAGAAAATAATTAACTAATCACGTAATTTTCTCACATTCACTCTTTCCTTATTTTTCCAATCCTGTATTTTCTCTTGAAATGGTAACTTGCAATTTTGTTAAAGAATTAAAAATATTTGCTATAAATACAGTAATGACTCAATCTCAGGTATTACGATAATGCAGAAGTACGATTAACAACGAATCCAAACGAAATTCTTACTGCGCTGCCTTCACTTTACATCTGCTGGATATTCAACGTAGTAAAAATATAATATGGAATAATCGTTGATTATTTTTTATTAAAATATTAGTTTTCGGTCGATATTATACACTGAAATACAAAATTTTGCGAAAATATCAATGACGATTTGGAATCATGTTAATTATCTTACGTTAATACCTTTGTACTTACCTACCTATCTACCTACCAACAATGATACTTGGTCGCAGTGTATGTTGGAGCAACAGATATCTAGGATTATGTCTTAGCCTTACCCTTTACAGAAAATTAAGTTAATTTTTATGCGGCAATTTAAAATCCTACGACTCCTTGGTACTGCTCAATAGGGAGGATTAAGAAGACATTTTTAATACGTGAAACCATTAATAAGATTAAATTACTAAAATCATCACTTTCTTGAAGAATTAAGAATAAATAACTAGCACACTAGTCATTTCAGAAATAAATTCATAATATTACATCCCGCTACAAATTTATTTTGACTAGATCTTGATATTGCAACAGTTAGTCCTGATGATCTAAACTAATCGACATTCTTGAATCCTTTGAATAACTATGCTGTAGAATGGTTATATTATAATGTTAATCATCATATCATTAAAGGTCTATGCGGTAGAAAATTCAAATAAAAGAAAATCTACAGCTGACTTTGAGAAAGGGTTAGTATACACGCATGTTTTTTTATATCACCCGGCCGGACATCAAATGGGAAGGGAGTGGCGTGCCCAGAATTCCTCGGAATAACAATAAACTGAGAGCTTCCGTGAATCACCGCGCTAATAGGGTGCTTTTCAATAACCTTCCTCGTTAATCGCCATTCGTCACAATTTACATCGCATCTCCCATGGGTTCCGTCACATCAACGCGCCCAAATGCCGTGAAAATTCCTCCTATCAATCGTTTCTTTGGAGTAATTTGGAGGGAAAAAACAGTATTTTTCCCGCCGGACGAAGCAGAGGGCGGCAGGGGTTTCGTGGCTGCAGGCGACGGGCGGGACCTCTGGCGGAGGAAATCCAAACAAACACCGCCGCCGCCTAATGAGAAAATCCTCTTTTGGGAAAATTATCGAATGCGGAGAACGATTCATCAACGCCCAGGCGAAGGGAAGGCGAGAAAGGACGAGATTTATGGAAAGGTCGATTATAGTGTTTATTGGGCGAGGTCAGTGTGTGCTGGGGTTTTCAGAGGATGGAGTTCATGTTCCGGATTTGATTCTATTGGTGAAGAGACACGATGTGCGACTTTTTATTGATTTTAATCCCGATATCGATCATGTTTGATTTTATACTGCCACGTTCTATAAGTTTCCGAACTTGTGTTTCTCCAGCGAAAACGCCATACAGGAGAAATGTAAAATTCTTGTGGTAGATAGCGCAACATATAGTGGGTAAAGCTACCTACCTGTACCTACCTGACTACCACCAGAATTGTACATTCGCGGGAAACCGCCGAGCAGGAGGAATGTAAAATTCTGGTGATAGATAGTACCACATACTGTGGATAAAACTGCCTACCACCTACCCATCCGCCACCAGAATATTACATTTCTCCTGCTCGGCGTTTTTGCAGGAAAAAGGAAGTTCGGCAACTTTTGAACGTAGTAGTATGCTTTCAATGCAGGGCAGTTTGAAGGTGCCTGTCTATTATGCTATATCCAAAGACTGAATTCGCTAGAAACTATGATCCTGATGGATTAAAGAAAGGTATTTAAAACCGCGATTTCCATTATCAGCCATTTTCTTGCGATTTTTCATTAAGATGAGCTTGATGCTGGTGACCCTTCCCCTACTATTGGAGAATTAAGAATCAGGCACGAGCATCAGTTCTATGCACAAAGATGGGGAGATTCGGATAGAAGAAGCTGGGGAGTGACTATATATGATACAATAAGAGATGTAAGATTTAATTTTCTATATTTTGATTATCAATTCAAGAATAACTTATATAATCTTCTATAAATATAAAATAGAAATTCTGCGGTGGATCTTGGCCTTGGTGCTCGTATTTGTTACTTGAATCTTGTGTTTAAAATTCCTTACCACTAAATCATGGCTCTTTTATACATTTTATGTTTCTTCTGTGTCAAACTCTTCAAAAAAGCGTGGTGGAAAAGGTGAATAAAATTAAGCTAAAATTAATAACGTTTTCAAATATTGCGCCGTAGTTTACTTATAGTAATATAAATTACAAGGTAAATATAATTTCTGCAATAATTATTTTATCATTCTATTAACTCGGACCAATTATATTTCATCGTTATGTATTTTTCGAAATAAACCATCGTTTTCATTCTCTCGTGGCATTAGTTATGAATTCGACTAATAAATAATCTTAGGGAAAGCGACGAAGGAATAATATCGTCATGTGTTTCTTTCTTGATGAGATTTAAATCACTTCTATTGCCCCCGATGCTTTATTAAGCTCGAAAACGCGCCGACGCGAAAGCGTTTCGTGGGAGTCCGTTATTCTTTCTCACACATTTCCAACAAGATTTAAACGGACCTCTCACTCTCCTTTTGGAACGATCTCGTCAGGTTTAATCTCCGTCATGAAAATGGATGAGGGAAGACATTAGAATACTTCGCGGGAGCCAATTAGAATATTTGGCTTCGCAATTCATCATGCGCCCGAGTATCAACCTTCCTCTCCTGGTGATAATCGAATAAATTACACAGGGTTTTCTATCTAAAGATCGTTATAGAGCGATTCATATGCCGATGCCTTGCATACCGTAAGGAAGAATGCATATTCGATTTTTAATCCTAATTCAATAGCATAATCCATTTACTTTGTTTTGTTTATTGCCTTTTTTGTATTTTAATTACTCTTGTTGTTCCATGTTATGTTTCGTTCATTTTATTAAATCTCATGTAATTGGATCCTTTTGTATAGGCTAAAAAATTATTATGATTTAAATATAGATGATAAATCATTATTAATATTATATAATTATTATTATCATTATTAAATATTGATTAATATTATTATTAAAATATATATGATAAATTTGTAATTCAAAAATAGATAAATTTAGTCTTTTTAATTAACATTTAATTATGTTTATTTGTATTATTTTAATATTTTTGTTAATTATTAATCCTTTGTTTAAAAGGCACCTGCTGACAAGCCATTTTAGGCTTAGCAGGACCTATTGTGTAATTTTAAACATTCTATATGCAATCCGTTCATCATATAACTTGTTGATTATGAAGTGAAAGACATTTTTTGTCAGAAGGTTAATCATAATGTATATACAGTATTGTAAAATTTATTCACTTAGTAAATGTAAATTTTGATTCATAATAAAAAATATCATTATTTTTATTATTATTATTATAATTTCTGATGCGTAAATGATAACGGTTTATAAGATTTTTATTTAACTGTATAATAAATTTATAAATTCCTCTCAAAAGTTGTTAGTTTAAACATATTGATTGACATATGCTTGCCGATAAGCGTGATACGTTAAATTTTTAATAAGTGATCTACGCTTAAAATATTTACCTATTTCTTTTCATTCGCACAAGGATGTATAATTTATATCGAACATTTTTAACAATTAAATTTTAACACCGTTATTTATATACACTCCCTAATGTTTTTGAAACTAAATATTCTTTGTTTGTTTAATCGATCTTTCATAAAGCAAGTCCTCAAAAACATATGACCATATATTTTCATTATATTGATATTATTTCTCGTTCATTATTTCTTACTTTAAATTATTTTTCTTTGATCGAATTCTTAAATTACCACTCTAAAGAGCAATTACTGTTCTGAAGTGATTTCCCATCTTCAGAAAATGATATAGTTAATTATTCATGGCCATCGTCATACTTGGTGGAATATGTTATCTAAGAGAGAAGTTTGCTATATTTATTGGAACCCTCAAATTTTGGCTTGGCATGTTAGAATTACATTTTTTTAATATTCAAAATAATATACACAGTGTATGAATTATTCCACGATAGAGTTTAAATTCGGTTGATAAAAATATAGGATCACGAAAAATAGGAATATTCACTGATATACATGAATATACATTTTTCAATCGAATCAGTTAGCCGGAGAATGTATTTCATTTGTATCTTGACTAACGAAGAAAATTCGTGATTCGTTATGCAATTATACTCGTTAGCCAGAAAGTGATTTCTACTGATCCTCAAAAATAAAAATGCTTCTATACATACTATCACATACTTTTGTAAAAAAGAATGTCTCCGTTTTGTTTCGCTTATCTTTGAATTTTTACTGCACTTGTAAATGCATATTATCTATCATTAATTAGCCGATTCGGAAAAGCAGCTATAAAACCTATGTTGGTCTTAAAATTGATTTTCTGAGTTGCTTTTTGGCCAAGGTATTATGCTCTTGATTTAATATTTGAATCACTACATGAAAGGTTTAATCTAAATGTTGTGCTGACGTCGACTAAAAACAGTGCACATGCAATGAGTTCAAATTATTAAGTTATATTTTATGAATTGAAATTTTTAATTCCGGATTCGTACAACGAAAATTTCAATTTAATAATAGCCCTGGACTCAAGGTAATTGGGCACTATGTTTACCCGTAAACTGGGTAGTTCAAAGTCTTTAATTTATCATCATTGCTTTATCCCTATACATTCATCATTTTTATGTGAATAGATCTGTTAACTAGAGATGGTGATAAATTAATGTAGTGTCGTTTCACCTACTTATATGCTACAAAGAAGCGGAATAGTTGAGAAGAAGTTTTGATTATCTACATCTAATATTTCTTATCACAAGGAATTATATCTAATCTATATGTAGTGAATTACTTAGTTTTGTGTAAAGATGCATTAGTAATTAAACAGCCATATACTGAAGGCTTTGCCTGACGCTGTTATATAAAAAAGATAGACTTACCTATGAGGGGATCCCTTGTTCTCTGGAAGCATCTCAATTATGTAAAGGAAGCAAGCTAGAATCGAATTTCATAGCCGTGACCGTTGTGTGAGATGAGGAATAGCTCAGCGAAGAGATACAGAGAGGGCAGGGCGCAGAATCGAAGGATGAAATGAAAGATGTAAATAGATTAGAAAGATGAAAGGTGGAGGATAGTGGGAGAGGTTTCGTAGCTCCTCGAAATTTATGGCGTCGTTTCTAGATTGCTCCGCGGAAGTTAATTTTCGAGCTGTTAAAAAGTCTCCATGAAACGAAATGGGTTGTGGAATAGGTGATCGGGGAGGGAAGAAATACTTCCGAGGGAAGACAGGATAACAATCCAGCGGCAATTCAACGGTCCAGCCCTTTAGAGTATAGATTTGCGATAATATCCGTACGAGCAGTCGATTTGCCTCTTAATGCTACTCCATCTACATTTACATTTATGCCTTGTTGGCTAAACTGGTCACACTAGTGAGCTCTCTAATATCCACTGCTCAATTGTCATTGTACGAGTAGATGTAGTAATAATAGTCTTAGTTATGTAGATATTTTTCTTGTAACCTTACTCCTTGCTTTCCACTACGTCATTCACCGTTTATATTGATTATTGTCTTTTTTGACTATCAGATCTCTTTTTACCTGCTTTTCCCTAAAAATTTACTTTACTATCAGTAGGTTTCGGATGTTTTTCACACTCCCTTCTTGCGGGTGGTTTCCAGCATCGGTTTATATTTTTCCGATGCTAATCCTTAGGTTTTTAAACCTGCAATGTAGTATTCTCCTGCGTACTTTTTCAATTATCTGTTCTTTAAAATTTATATGACGAAGGGTTAGATGTAAGAAGAGACTTAAAATACTCAATCTCGCACTTATAAAAGACGTATTATTATTATTATTATTTAAACGGTGGGTATTTTCTGAATTACTGATACTACAGCTAAAGATCCTTTTCAAGTTGTACACATTTGTGTTCGTATCTAATTGATAATGAGCACATTCGAAACAAAGGAATAGAGAAAAATGTACTGTAATTTCAGGATAACAGCAATTTAATTTATGCATAAGAGAGCAATCCACCTTGAGATGCAATTTTCTAAAATTCTCTTGTTTTGTATTCGATGAGCACTAAAGTTATTTGGTAACCTTTTCAAATAATGACCAAAACCTTGCACCAAAACAATTTTAATATTTCATTATTTTTATCCATATCATAGGTTTAAACATGTTGGAGGATCACGGTCCCTGAAAACATAAAAACGACATCTTACGTTTCACTTCTTAATAGATTTTTAAATTACAAGAATTTTTTCATAATTAATAATTTATTTATGTTGCGGAATTTCTATAAATTTCTCTTTTTATCTTGGTTGATTGCCAGTAAAGGTCTAGGATATTTTATTCTCAAAATATATCATTTATATTAATTGTAAAAACCGTTGCGAAAACTCTCAATAGTTAGGCAATGTATAGATAAGGAAGAAATGAAAACTCTGTGTATGAAGATAACATTCCTTCCATTCCGTTCCACTAATATCAGATCAGGCCGAATTCATGTTTAATTACGAATAACCTTATTCTGATATTGCCAATTTCAAGATGAAAATCATTTGGAACTACAACTTAAAATTTTGCCTAATTCCCTACATTCAGTAATTAGAATAGGAAAAATGAATTAAGACTACGTCCTTTTCTAACACCAACCATTCTACTTTTTTTAAACACAGCAGGAGTGTATTTTAATCAGTAGATAACCCCTATTCGGTAGCTCTGTGTTAATGAGATCCTGTTACTTACAAAGAGCGCAGGATGTCTTCACGCCAGCTCCGATTTATTTAGGCTGCCAAACCTCCCGTCGAAAAGAAATTATTAATCATCTTCTTCGTAGCAAGCAAACTAATCGAAATATTCATTCCGTTGGAAGGGAGCTAGTAATATAAAACTGCCCTTTTCGACGGCGGCGAGTTTTACGTGTCTCTGAGATTGTGTATCCTCACCTGGACCCAGGGCTGGTGTTTACCGAATGGTCTCCTCATTAACAGTTAGGATCCCTCAAAGCAAGCTCATATGTAATGTGCCCAATCTACACCGTACATCACACAGCCGTGATAAATGTTTTGCCCTCGTCGTTTTCCGAATGAAAAAAATTCCGGCTAGGTTATTTGTTGTGCACCACACAGTGGTCTAAGTAATTTGCTCTATTATTTAAACCGGTGTTAAATTTTAGGATGGAGCGTGATTTGTTCCGAAGCTGTACAGGATATCAGCAGTACGACTCGTGATTGGCTGTGGAAGAATGCGTAATTCTACAAATTATAATAATATTAAGTATGCAAAGTCGTGCATATAAAAACTAAGTCGTAATTTGATGAAACTACTTAATTGCATGACATTGAGCTCGTTAATAGCTTCCCGTTATTAATTCTAATCATTAATTACCTCATCGTATCATTATGGCTGATATATGCATAAGAAATAATTATATTTCTTTCTAAACAGTGCGTCTGCTGCAGAAACTAATGGTAAGCATGTTTTTATTGAACGTGACAAATGGTTTGTTAGCACATAAGATAACAACGTCAATTTCACCAACAGGTTTAATAACTACTATCCTATGTAAACTTTTACCTATCTCCTCGCTAACCTTTAACTTATCTCTGAGACTTACATACATTATATACAATTATATATGTTATAAATGGTGACAGCATGTTGGTTACGAAGGAAAATTAAAAGTATCAAGACTGCGATAATTTCATTTTGAATAATGGGCCGTAGTAAGAAACAAACATAGCAATCCTGGGTTGATAAGGAGCACAACAAACAAAAAAACACCGGAGGAATGAAGCAATTAAAGAGAAGAAATTATAACGGACAATTGAAATGTGAAGCCGAGAAAAGCATTATATTTTCCCGGGAATAAAAAATCGGCCGAAGAAGATAGCCCCAACAAAGTCGCGCCTGTCTTGGCGCGAAAAAGGAGCAAGAAGAAACAAAAGCCGGGCAAATAGAGGGCGTCGCGCGCGAAAGCGATATTTCTCGAAAATAAAAAAGGAAGGATGCGGGGAACAGGCCTAAGTCCGCCGTCATAA